>BSBM01000249.1:6932500-8275000 GCA_027924585.1 Larix kaempferi
TACATCATAGCATTTAATATTACCAGAAACAGAGATTGCATATTACTTTAATCACAACATTTTCACATAGACAGGTAACACATTATTGCGGTATTCACATCATAGCAATAGAAAATAGATAATTGCATTACCATAAACACACAGATTGCACCAAATCATCATCCTTATATTACTGTGGCAAACCAAAGGCAGTACATGAATCTCTGCGCAACTCCAGCATTATCTTCGCATACAGCTCTATCTCTTTTTCTTATCTATCGACTCCTCCTCTTCTCTAACACTTACAATCCTTCTATATTTATAGGCTTCCGCCTCCTACAATACTTGTCCACTTTCCTAACCGACACTTATGGACAATCGACTAACTGACTTGGTCTAATGACTCAAAAACCCACATACCGCGGTATAATGACTCAATATTACAAATTACATGACCCAAAAACCCGCCAAGTATGGTATACTTGACTCAATATTACAAAATACATGGTCCAAGTGACCCAAAACCCGCCAAGTGCGGTAGCTTTAGCACCAAATGCTCCTTTCGCGCCTTCATCCAACATGTCACGGTGTCAGTAGTACCATGATCTTTCCTCGTCAAAACGCCTGCCAACAGGCCCCCAACACAATCTTGTGGCTCGCCCTCGAGCCACGTCAGCTGCTAGATAGAGTACACATCGCGGTCCTGGCCTTGAAATCTGCATACGGCTGCTCAACGTTCTACACCAACTCCTAAGCTTCTTTGGCTACTGCCCAACTTGTGACCACATCATCGGCCGATGGGTGGTCGACAAGCATCTCCATGACCTGTTGGTGACACTTCTGAATGGCTGGAAGTGCTTCACTGGCCTGCAGCATCAGTTTCCCGCTAGTGTCTTGGAACTCATCTAACTGGGCTGCACGCAGCTTCTGGAATTCCTCTGCCTTGGCGACCCATTGTTGCAAGTCCTTGAGTTCGCGTGACTTAGTGACTTGCTCCATTCTGGGCAAAGTTCTCATTGTAGCCTTTAGTGTGGCCACCTGGCCCTCCGCTTCCTTTTGAGTCTTAGTGAGCTGTGCAATTTGGTCATCATGAACGATACAACCCCAAAACGGTGAGCCTGGTTTCCTTCATCTCCAGCTCCTCCATCTGGGTGGCAACTTCCTCAATTGCCCTTCGTCGTTCATCTAGCTAGGCCTAAGGCGTACTTGGTTTCAATTGAGCTCTCACCCGCACATTCTCCTCTCGCAACTGAACAATGGCATCCCCCAACCACTGTACTCGATTAAGCACATCTACCTCTTCAGTAGGCTCTGGGACATGTTGATAAGCCTTTGCAATCGCGTCATCAACTCGAATGTTGTCATCCCACATGCGAGCCCTTTCCACAGTAAGGAAGTCTTGTTCCTTTTTAAGTGCTTCAATGGTGCGACTGGTCTCGGTCCATTCCTTCCGAAGGTCGGCTTCGAGGGCATCAACTGCTTTCCGTGCTACAGCAGCTCTGCTCAAAAGCTCATCTTTCTCGACGATCACAGTGGACTCTCTTACCTGCAAGTGTATACAGCTCTTGCTGAGTTCCTGTATTCGATCCGCCATTTCCTGGGAGGCACCCCTCTGCATAGTCGTCAGCTCCATTACTGATAGTGCATTGACATTAACAGTCACCTGGTCAATCGATTGTAGCACCTTTTTCAACTCTTCATTGTCGGTCACAACCGCAGTCGGAGGAAGGTTGACATTCTTTACCTGGGGTGTGGTACGGATCGTGACTGTCTCCTGCATGGGTACACTGCCAGGCTCTGTTTGCAGTACCCAAAGAATCAATGTGGGCCACAAGCATAGAGAATCCCTCCTGCACCTTGACGGACATCTTATTGGCAGCCATCGTGGTGGCATGGTTAATGGCTGTGATTAACCGAACCAACTGCGCCTCTGCCAGTAAAGAAATCCCACTCATCGTGGCATCCTCATGGTGCCGTTTGGTGCGGTTTTCCTCTAGAGCGTGATCGCTATCATGTGCAGTTGGTGTTTGGATTGACTCATGATCAGAACTATGATGACTCTGCTGATCCTAAGGGGATCCTTGATCCGGGGGGCCCTCCGATGGACCTCCAACGTCAATTTCTGTAGGACTCATGGGATGTCACCAAGTCACCGGCCACTCGTTCACAATGGCCTCCAAATCTGCCGCTGTCACTTTATACCTTGTCTGCAACCATTGTCGATTAACATTATAGCGAGCCTATATATGTAGGACACTCGGTCATATTGCAAATGCCATGACCAGTGTGAATCGTGCTACCACGTCCGCGGTTATCCGTGGGACCTGGGTGGCGGCATCGCAAAGCATTTTCGAATATAGCCAAAACTGTAATTGGCACTCCCGGGTTCGCTCGGGCTCTCGCACAGCCCACAAATTCTGATAACGTGCCCCTCTTCTATCCCTAGCAGCCGGGTAGTCCATGCCCTGGTATGTATCAGGCTCTTTCCATGCGACGAGAGCAACTGACAGCAACAACCAAGTATATGAAAAACCACCTCTCCCCACTTGGACGTATGCGACATCCTCCATTAGCTGATTCAAAAGATATAAGGACCAATTCATTTGGACTCCTTTCGCGCACTGCTCGGCGCAAGCAACTATCCCCGAGTTGCATTGTTTAGGGCGTCCTCCTTGAATCACTTTACACCACAAAATCTTGATGCCTGTGAGTACCGCTTGATTGTTGCAGCTACTGGTGCGATACCCACGCCCAACCGATTCCAAGCCATACTTCTGTGCCAACCGACGTGCCCGCGTCCTCTCACTAGCCTTTCCTTGGAGAAACTCTGTCGGATCAACACCGTTCTTGGGCAAGCCGATAATCAAAGAAATCAAGTCAACGGTGACTGGGACTTCTCTGTCTAGCCAGAATGAACCCCCATGGAAGAATGACAAAAGCTGTTTGATGCAAGAATTAACTTCTGTCAAGCGTCCAAAATGCGACATGTTAATTAACCCTAACAGACTAGCCTGCTGCAATCCACGTGCCCATTCATGTATCACTGGTTCCGGTAAATGGCGCGTCTCTTTTACGTATGGGGCGGCAACAATTTCAGGGTGGGCCACCATGTCATGGTCATCATAGCATAGGTGCATCAACGCCGGCCAAATATCCAGCGAGCACTCCAAGCCTGCTGGGAGTGCGGACATCTTCACACTGAATTTCTTTTTCGAGGTCATCTTACACGGGGCGGCATCCGGCTGAACAAGAGGTATGTACCCAAGAATATTACTAGTGGACTGGCCCAGCCATTGGGAAGATGTAGTGGCAAGGAGACTGCACTGCCCCACCTATTCTGCAGTTTCACAGGCCCCCGCGGACCGAAACAGTCTCTTACTCTTTGGGGATTCAAAAGGGTGACCTCCTCGGTGTTCTTAGCAACAGTTGAGGTTCCCACCTGCATGTTGGCAACCTCAGCTCCAAGATCAACTGTGTTCGAGGATGTACCTTCTCGCTCTATAGCAACGGGAACAAATGGAGACTCCACTTCACTGCTAATGTCCACTGTTTCCAGTTCTCATGGCATACCTCACCACTCATCGTAATACACCTAACAGTAGCTGACTGAAAGCACAACAGTGTTCCACAACAACACGGCGTGCTAATTTCTCGGCGTCGTCTACTCAACGCCAAACCTTGCTTTATAACATCGATCCAAACCGACCGAAATCATGACTAAATCATGCATTAATTCAACCAAATTCTGGTATTAATAAGGGAAATCTACCAACGATCTTGTCCTCCCTGCAGCCGTATTTGTCATTAATGCCCAGGTTTCAACCGCACCGATATTTACCGATATCCGCTTTTAGCATTTATTACTGATCTGACTGGGCCACCACGCGGCCATATGTCGCTGGCTATGCCAAGATTGCGGTACAAGCCTCCCTGTTGTCGTACACCTTCTTCTGTTGGTGTGCCATCTACCACCAAGAAACCTGCAACAATCATTAGCAATTTTTTTTATTTTTCAATGCGATTCAGACATCGCACTACTCCGAGCCCGCGCGATAGGGCTTCAATTTGTGACCATTCACCTACTTGGGGAGCATACGCCCATCCAATCGCTGCACTTGAACTGCTCCTCCTGAAGTAATGCTATTGACGCGGTAGGGATCTAGCCAATGCATCTGCAACTTGCCTGGTTGTTTCATAACCTTACTGTCATATAGTAACACTAAGTCGCCTTGCTGAAATTGCTTGGTTTTGATGTGGCGATCACGCCATGCCTTCTGGCGATCCTTCTCCACTCCTTGATGAAATCCAGCGATAAATTGATCGTCTTCAAGTGCCACCAATTGTGCTAGATGCTCGTCGATTGCTGCAACATCATCCATGCTTGTAACAACCGCAATTCATAAACTGGGAACAATGTACTCCATAGGCATAATGGCTTCCTTCCCATATACCAGCTTGAAAGGTGTCTGACCAGTCAACCTTTTAGATGTGGTGCGATAGGCCCACAACACCACGGGAACTTTCAAATCCCAATCGTCGCGGTTCGCATTACACACCTTTGTTAATGCATGCTCCAAGACCTTGTTAAATGCCTCTACTGTCCCATTCACCTGTGGGTGATAGGGTGTACTCTTCTTGTGCTGAATCTACAATTCCTCCGTCAATGTGTTGATAGTGCGATTAAGAAAATGGCTTCCTTGGTCACTCAACAATATCTTGGGGCAATCAAAACGAGTGATAATGTAGTCGAACAAAAATCTAGCAGCCGTTGCGGTGGAGCAATCAACTACAGGTGCTGCCTCAGCCCATCGGGTCAAGTATTCTATAGCTGTGATAATATACCGCGTACTTGTGCATTTCCCTGGTGGATTGATTGGCCCTACGAAATCCATAGCCCATTTTTCGAACGGTTGTAATGTCACCTGCGGTAATAGTGGCATCTCGTCACATCTAGATGGCTTGCCAGCTCGTTGGCAAACATCACAAAACCACGCATAGTCTATCGCATCATTGTGTAAAGTGGGCCACCAAAGCCCTGCACGCAATACCTTCCGGCCAGTTGCTCAACCGCCATAATGTCCTCGGATGACTCCACCATGTGCTTCAGCCAATATCTGGGCTTGCTCATGCGGAAAAACACATCTGCGTAATATCTCATCAGCACCTAATTTATACAACTCTCTCGTGATCAGTTTAAAGTCAGCAGCCTTGATGACCAATTGCTTCTTTTGAGTCGTGGTAAAGTCATTGGGCATGGTGTCGATTGCCAAGAAGTGAAGGATATCATCAAAATAGTGGTCAGCAGCGGTAACATGAAATAGTTGGGCATCCGACAATCCATCTTCGATATTAGTCGGTTCCTCCCCTATGTCAATCCGTGAAAAATGATCTGGTCCAGCATTCAACCGCCCCAGCTTCACAACGACTTCGAAATCAAACTCCTGAAACAAAAGTAGCCATCGACAGATATTCCCCCCCAACACAAGCTTATTGACCAAGTATTTCAATGTTGAATGATCAGAAAACATTTTAAAGTGGCCACCCAACAAATAATGCCTGAACTTCTGCAGCGCATAAACCATGGCTAGGCCTTCGCGTTCTGTGGTAGTGTAATTGCATTCTGCCGAAGACAGCTTTCGACTAGAAAAATAAATGGGGTGATCAATGTCGCCTTCACCTGGTTGAGCCAATACAACTACTAATGCAACCGATGAAGCATCAATGTGGAGGTGGAATTCCTTACTCTAGTTCGGAAAAACCAAAATCGGTGCCGACGCCATCTTCGCTTTGAGGGTTTCGAAGCTTTCCTGACATTCCGGGTTCCATTGGAATGCCACATCCTTTTTCAACAACTTCTCCATAGGGGCAGTAATCACAGCATATCCCCTAATGAACTTGCGATAGTATCCCGTGTGACCCAAGGTCGCACGCAACTGCTTAACCGTGGTTGGCGGTTGCAATCCCAAAATAAGCGCAATCTTGGCTGGATCGACCAACAATCCCTGCTTACACACGATATGACCTAGCAATATCCCAAATGGAGCACAGAAAATACATTTCTTCAAGTTCAGCGATATCTGGTGCTATCGGCATCACTCAAGCATCAATCGCAGATTAGCCAGATGATCCTAAATTAACCCATAAACAGTACAATCATCCATATATACTTGCAGAAACTTTTGAATAAAATCTTTGAAGGTGGCAACAACTACCCAGGAAAATATCGCAAGTGCATTCTTCAATCCGAACGGCATGACCGTGTACTGAAAGCAACCCCATTCGGTAACAAAAGTTGTCTTATCGCGATATTCCTTGGCAATACAGATTTGATGGTAGCCAGAGAATCCATCAGTGAAAGAGTACATCTCCTGGCCACCCACTCCTTCAAGTACTTCATCGGTAAATGGAGTCGGGAAGGGATAATGCAAGCAAGCATCATTCAACTTCCGCAAGTCGACACAGATGCGCACTTCGCCTGTTTTCTTGTCCTGCACCACCATAGGACTAATCCATTCTGACTCTTCCATAGGTTCGATAATACCATCATCCAACATCTGATCAAGTTCCATCTTGACTTTCTCTTTATGTCACAGGTTTAGTCGATAAGGTCACTGTCAGACTGGCTTAGTGTTTGGTTTCAATGGAATCCTCATTTCTCCTAAGTCACCCAGGATTCCCTTCATTTTGAAAACATTCTTGGGAAACACATCTTGGAATTCATGCAGTAACTCG
Organism: Larix kaempferi; assembly: GCA_027924585.1. Taxonomy (NCBI): domain Eukaryota; kingdom Viridiplantae; phylum Streptophyta; class Pinopsida; order Pinales; family Pinaceae; genus Larix; species Larix kaempferi. The sequence continues at coordinate 6,939,212 of BSBM01000249.1, forward strand.
GTAACCTTACTCATCATCTCATCATCTCATCATCCCAATAATCCCCTACATTAGCAAACTTGGGAGTAGCTTCAGTGCCGATATTCATTTTGCGAAGCTGCAACGACTGATTAAACAGATTACTTGGCGCAACAGGTGGAACCACATCGTGACTTCCTTCGGATTCGGGAATGTTAATATTCTGAGGGTCATCATCGTCCTCTGGCCCTCCACTGACATTAAAGCACTCCATGAGAGACTGCATCTGACTGTGGGTGTGCGGATCAATAGATCGTGCCACCGGAACAACCTGAAATATCACATCGCGGATGAGTTGCAGGGCGTTATGGACATCTGGGTTGGCATCCGTAAATGTGAAGGTATGAGTGAAACAGATCTTCAACTCGCCCCATGTTGTAATGCCATGATGCAATTCAGCTGCAGTATACCACGAGCGCGGTATCTCCTCCAAAGTATGGACAAAAGCATGAACCCACTCATCTCTAGGTCGCGTGATCCACAATCGTTGACACTCCATCACATGATCACCGGGATCAATTCGGCCATCATACTTTCCAGTGTGATAAACCTCAGTATCTCCAAATCAAACCATCATCAACCTTCGACACTGTGACCAATCTTTAATGAATTTCTTATGTGTCGCCCACCAACGTGCTGGAGTAGCCTTCAGTGCTTCCTCCAAGGCCAGCAAGTGCTGTGGTTCTGGAACACGGTCTTCAAATTCTGCTACAAAGGTGTCTAAGCCAGGCAACCCCTCATAGATAGGAAATGTGATCATTTCTGTTGCAACACAACATAAATATTGCGTAACTAAACTGCACTTCCGGACTGATACTTCATGCATGTGATTCTGCCAATGTTCCAATGCATCATCAGAGTCAGAAGACGTGGAGCTCTCACTGCGCCATTCCAACTCACCGTGAATAGTTGGATGAATGTAATGCTCAAAAATATTAAATGCGTGATCCCAGCCAATGTGATCGTCATCTTTGACAAGCTCAACATATCGGCGTCCTTCATTCGGATCCAACAGAGTGATAACTCGAAAATCACGGTTCTCAAAAGTCATCATGTTCTTCTTGAAGTTAATTATAGCTCCGCTATCATTATCCCATCCTATCCCCAACAACGCAGGATAGGAGCTTCCGCCATCAACTACCTCAATGACATCAAAGTTGGCATAAGTCTTCATTCCCTCAATATCAATTGTGAGCCGCAGAACTCGCCCAATAGGTGTAACCTTCACATGGTTAGCCAACCGGAGCTGTACATGGGACCAGCTCAATGGGGGACTCCCCATTTTATTCCATGCCTGCTTGGTTAAGATGTTAACATCCGAACCAAGATCAAGAATCACAAAATCAACATCATAATCACCGATCTGAATATTCATTCGCATTTCCTTGCCAATCTTTCGTCGCTGTAAAGAATTGAATGTCGATTCTTGCCGTCCTTTCGGAAGTCGCTGCAACCATCCCTCAATCTCAACCAGGGCAACCGGGTCTTGTGCCAATGACAGACAACTTTCAAGGAACTTTTGCAATATCCCTGGTGGTGGTCGATCAACGTCTGAGGTAGAGTCAAAGATAGGCGGCATATCACAAACAACAGCCTTACCATGATCTTTCTCCAATGTGTCACGTGCCTCGAGGAACGTCTCCCATTTTGCATCAATGTCAAAATTTACTGTCTTCTGACCAGTTAACTGAATCAATGGTCGTGAACCATCTTCCCCAGTCATCTTACCTCCAGAAGTGACAACAGCCACCGAAGCATCTTGTGGCCACGGTTCCGCAGAAATAGTTGTAATATTAGAACCCTGCATCTGATTCTGCTGCAAATTCCCTGGTTGATTTACATTTAGCTTAGCATTCGCCGGTGGTCGCAGGGGTTGGTTCTGTACTGGTTGTTGCACCAGGTTCTATACTGGTTGGTGTACTGGGTTCTGTAGCTGCGGAGTGTTCCCAGCCTGCCATCTTGCAATCAATTGTGGACAATTCTCGACCGTATGATCGTTAGTAGAACAAAACGTACACTGATTCTATAGTAGTGGGCAGTCGCGCTGATAATTCCCCCATACCGCATAGTGGTAACATTGAACAGGTCCTCGACCACCTCGACCTCCTCCTCCATGACCAAACCCATCACCACGTCCGCCCTTGTAGCCTCCCCGGTAGCCACCCTACTGCTGATACTAAGGTTGGTTAAACTGTTGTTGCATGGGTGCTGGCAGAATCCCTTGCCTTGTGGTGCATACTGCGGTTGTTGCACATACTGAGGCTGTAGGGGGTTCACCGGTGTATATTGTGGTATGAACTCCTGCGGTTGCTGCTGCTGCGGTACAAACTGCATCTGAGGTTGAGGTATCAGCTGAGCTACCTGCGGCTATAGCGGTGCAGCACGCTGATCATCTTTGACATAGAATGCATCACACATTCTCTCATGTAGCAACCCATATGCTCGACAATCCTTGTCATCATGTCCTACCGACTTACAGAAGTTGCAATACAAATTTCATGGAGTTGTGACCATTTTCTGCATATATGGGAGACTATCATGACCATGCCCAAACACCGAAGAAACACGACACCACGGCATACCGCCACCATTCAACGGGTTTGGCGCACTTGACACCAAATAATTATGGAAATCTAGGAAACTATCTTTCATATGCCCTTCTCTTCGGCAGCGCGTACACCAAACTTCATCACGCGGTTCCTTGTTCTTCTTTAAATATTGCAACTGTATAGTCAGGTTAGCAAGCTGTGTCTGTATCTGCAACATCCCAGCTGCATTAGCGCCAATCAGGGACACTTCCAACCGTATTGCGATCTCTAGAGCTTCGCTAGGTGTCGAAATGTTTTGTTGCATCAACGGCAGCCAAATATGGGGTAGTAGTGCCGCAATGAACCATTCTTTATGTTGGACAGTGCTCATATCAAAACTAACCTTTGCCATCAGCGTCTTGAACCATTGGTCGAAATCCCATACCATCTCATTAGGATACTGCATAATTTCCTTCAGTTCAGTAATATACTGGGCCTCCGACTTAGGCCATCTAAATTCAGCAATCATCCCATCCCGAATCTCATTCAATGACTTCTCAGGGGCCCCCGTAGGGACTAAGACAAACTTCATGAACCAATCTAATGCATGACCTCACAGAGTTGTGGCTAACTGTCCTTTCTTAACATCGTCATCGGTGATCTGTTTCACGGTCCAGACCGCTTAACACAAAAACCAATACTGTTCTGGTTTGTCTGTCGCACTTCTATGGAACAACGGTAGCTTAGCATCATCTCCCGCCATCTTGGGATGCCTTCCTCCTATCGTAGTGCTATTACTACCAATTAACTTTTGCGGTGTCGACGTACTCGGTGGTGTCGAAGTAGTTTTTCTTGCTGCTTGAGAGCTAGTGAGTGGAGATGTGGGCACGTTGTTGCTGGGGTTTGTTGCTACCTCTATCCTGGGCGTAGCCTGGTCGTTCCTATCAGGACTGTGAGGTCGCTTCGTCCCGTGTGGCCTTCCTTCCTAGTATTGCAGTCCGATCGCAGCAGGACCTTCTCCTATCCTCTGCCTCTTTTCTTGTCGGAACCTTGGTCCTCCCCTCGTAAGGCCACTTTCTTCCTCGGCTTCACTCACAGTCTCCTTATGGTCTGCACCCATCTACCCCTTTACCATTCCATGTGTCGTTCCCCAACATTTGCAGTACCCACAGCCTCCACCCACTAGGCTGTCTATTGATCAAGGTGCTTCTTTAATATACCTTTCTCACAGATTAGCATCTTAATCGACAGTTGGAGCGACAGCAGAAACCTCACTAGCAGATTTGAACCCAAAATCCGACAAGCAAATCCGACGACTTCCGACGAAATGGACTGTGTTGTCGGATTTTTCTTTGAAAATTAAGTTTTTTTTTTAAATTTTGAGATGTGTCCGTCAGATATCCGACGTACTTTTGAATATCCGACGAGGGTGGCAGGCTATCCGATGGCTCTGCTAATATCCAATGCCTATTCGGATATCCGACGAAATGGATGTTGGATAACCAACTTCATTTTGAACCCAAAGAGGTCAGATATCCGACGGATTTTTTCCCAATGGTCACTAGATTAATGTCATCGGACATCTGACATAGGTTTGATTTTTTGACTTTTACAAGTTATAAATATCAAACCATTCCGACATGTTTTCCATACTAGCGATGGTTTGTGGATTTTTTTTTGTTCAGCGGACTGTTTTTCATTGTTTTTGTTATTCAAGTAAGCAAAGTACTCTGGAGCTTCATTTTCTAAGATCGATAATCTTCATTTAAGCTCTTTATGAGAAAATGTCAACTACGAATATTCCTAATCCAGACGAACAAAGTTGACAATTGCTTGCTAGATTGTGGGAAGGAGTTGAAAGATGGGGTGATGGTAAATGCTATTTTCCATGTAATCAATGCAGAGGCTTTAAAAGGAGAAATGTTTTTATCACAACAGCCACAAAACATTGTAGGGAGCATGGGCACGCCGAGGGGGGACATGAATACCATCCATTTGTAAGTTTGCATTATATATGTTTTTATTTTGATTGCTTTTGTAAATTTATGTATTATTATAATATTTCTTATTTTTGACCAACAGTACAATTGGTTGTTGTTCTGTTCATCCCAACAGTACAAAATTTGTTAAATTTTTAATGTATCACATAAATTTTTACATTTTTCGTTTGAATTTCTTATATTAACTTGTATCTATTGATTGTTTCATGTAATTATAAAGGAAAGACATCCTACGGCATATCGTCTGGATCAGCACGTGTTTCCAGAACAAGTACAGGAGGAACATGGAGCTATGAATATTAATGGAGAACAAGTTAATGATCACATTGAAGAAGATGATCATACTGATAACATAGTTGAAGATGATGTTACAAATACTTTGATCCATGATTCATTTAATGTTGGAATGGATGATGATGATGATCATGAAAATGATGAACATTTTGATGATATTGATGATATACTTCTTCTTGACAAGGCATACGAACCCCTTTATGACGGCTCGAAGACAAATATTCTCTCTGCTATATTGTTGGTAATGAACTTGAAGGTTATGAATGGTCTTTCAAACATATCAGTCACACGGATGTTAAGGTATGTAATATATTCCATCACAAAATATATATGATTGTCATGTATTTTATTGTTAGTTCATATATCATTCAAATTAATACAGATGAAATTTGTTTCATTAATATTATTTCTATATTATATTAACTAGATTTTTATTTTTATTTGTTGTAGCATGATAGGTGAATATTTGTTACCACCTTCAAATATTTTACCTCGCACATATCGAGATTTATCTGCCATCATGAAACAAATTGGAATGGAGTATGAAGCAATTCATGCATGCCCCGATGATCATGTTCTTTATTACAACCAACATGAATTTGCAACAGAATGTCCTGAATGTCATATTAGTAGATATCGCACAGATCAAGTAACTAAAAAGGTGCCTCGCAAGGTTCTACGTTATATTCCCATTATTCCTCATTTGCAACGACTGTTTAGGTGCAAAAACGTAGCGCATTTTATGGATTACCATGCACAGAACATAAGTCAAGACGACATTATTTGGATGCCTGCAGATGGGTCTACATAGAGATATGGAGGAAAAATGGCCTCACTTTAAAGAGGAACCTCATAATCTTAGGATTTCTTTGGCAGCAGATGGTGTCAATCCTTTTGCAAAGATGAGATCTGTTTATTCGGTGTGGCCTATTTTTGTTATCAACAACAGCATTCCTCCATGGTTGACAATAAAGAGGGAGCACATAATGTTATCGATGATTATTCCAGGTATGAACACTGCAATTTTTTTTTACTGCAGTGGTATATTCTCATTTGTCATTTTTTGTCTCATAATGTTATATATATATTTAAAGTTTTTCTATTGTGAAATATGGTTTATATATCTAAACGGTACGTCTCATAATCATAATATTTATTTTATATGTTCAAATCAATCAGGTAAGTACCAAGTCAAAGATATGAATGTATATATCGAACCTCTTATTGGCGAGCTACTGAAGTTATGGAATGGCATCACTATGTATGACTTATGTAGACCAATACGACAAAGGCAATTCCAATTCCATGCAATGCTTGTATGGACAATACATGATGCCCCAGGGTTAACCCATTTCTGTGGTATGTAATTATAAGTTCCACTTTAGTTGCATTTAATTTGACAAACTACTAGTTAATATAATACGCATGCATGTTTTTCTAAATAATACAGTCATTTTTTATATAATTATAATAGACATTAATATTGATATTCCATCTTTTTATTTAGGTCTTCAAAAAAAGGGGAAATTTGCATGTCTAGTTTGTGGTCCTAAGATCAAATCTCATCATTCAAAAATCTTAGGAAAGGAGGTGTTTGATGAGTATAGGCACTTCCTCTCCAAGAATCACAGGTATCGAACTACCGAAAAACATCTTTTCAATGGAAGGAAAGAGACTGCATTAAAACCAAAGAGAATGACACCTCAGCTATGGAAGTTGCAATATAATAGAAATTGTCAAGGTATGTATAATCAATCATTATATATGATCATATTGTATTTTATTATATTATTGTGTGCTGTTTAGTGTAATGGACATTGATTTAATATTTAATTTCATCATTGTCATTCATGTGATCATCATGAAGGCATTAATGGGCTTCCACGAGGAATGAAAAGTTATCCTAGACAATTTAGTAGGTTTCCCTATTATGAGCACCTACAAATTGCTCATCTATTTGATACAATGCATATCGGAAAGAATGTGACTGAAACATTATGGCGAATATTGGATGGAAGGAGTGACAAAGAAAAAATTGTCAAAATTTGCAAAGACATTCAAGATAACAACCATGCACTGAAAGATGTCATTCAGTTTCATAGCAACGGAGAGCAAATTAATATAAACTCACTCCCATGGATGTTAACGGACCAGCAAAGTAATGTTGTAAAAGAAGTCATTCAAAAAATTAAATTTCCCACCGGATTTTGTGCGAACATGAAGAATATCATAAGAAAGAAAGGTGATTTCGCGGGGGCTCAAACGCACGATTGGCATGTCTTCATGAAGGTAATAATTAATATGGTATGCATTTAATAATTTTTTTTTCTTTTTCTAGTACTCTTTTTCGATATACTGAAACTATTTGTATATTATTGTTACAGTATGTTCTACCTCTCTCTATCTCGGACAACTTTGACAACAATGTCAAGCAAATAATATATAGTCTCGGGAAATACATGAGGTAAGTGGTGATTTTTCCATGTGCTTACTATTTGTTTAATTCAACATAGAACTTATTCTTAATTTGATTTTCGTTCTCTACTTCAACATGAGTTAGATGACCATGCTCCAGAAGAAGATGTCGAAGAACTTATTGAATCAGATGATGTACTATCAAACAATGTCCATGAAGATGATATCGACGATGACATGTTGATCATAACTGACATCGACGACGATGATGATATGGCCAATCCTTACAATGGTTAATCTGGATCATCGGATGATAGTACAGATGATGACCCAAATGAAGAAGATGATGAATACCATTGAAGTTTACGAGGTATGAAGTAATAATAAATTAATTGTTTCATAGTGAGTTTCCATTTTCCTATATGATATAATTAGAAACATTGCTTGTTTTAGAGTATGTCAAAAAACACATTTAAATTTTCTAGTGTACATAGATATTTTTGTCGGGTTATGGGGAATTGAGAGTGATGTGAGGGGGGGTAGGGGTCATAAGAGATTCCACCTTCATGTGGTTGGCCCTGTTTGGTAGAGAATATTAAATTATTCTTGAAATAGAGAGAAGCTTAGTAAGGAAATGCACAATTATCAAGACTTAAACATCATCATCATCATCATCGTCATCATCGTCATCGTGATCATCTTCATCATCATCATCTTTTTCTTCTTGCTCATCATCTTGATCATTCTCATCATCATCATCAACAACAACATCATGTTTATCGTCGTCGTCACGACCACCATCATCATCATCATCATTGCGATCAGCATCATCGTCATCATCCTCACCATCATCATCATCATCATCATCATCTTCCTCATAATCATCAGCAATATCTTCATCATAATCAAAATCATCATCGTCATCATCGATCGTCTTCATCATCATCATCGTCATCATTGATCATCATCATCATTGATCATCTTCATCATCATCATCATCATCATCGTCATCATCGATCGTCTTCATCATCATCGTCATCTTCATCATCGTCATCATCATCATGATCTTCATCATTCTCATCATCAACATCATCAGCAGCATCATGTTTATCGTCATCGTCACGGCCACCATCATCATCATCATCATTGTGATCAGCATCATCGTCATCATACTCACCATCATCATCATCATCATCTTCCTCATCATCATCAGCAATATCTTCATCAACATCGTCATCATCATCGTCATCATCGATCGTCTTCATCATCATCATCGTCATCATCGATCGTCATCATCATCATCATCGTCATCATCATCATCGCCATCGTCGATCATCTTCATAATCATCGTCATCATCATCGTCATCATTGATCATCTTCATCATCATCGTCATCTTCATCATCGTCATCATCATCATGATCTTCATCATTCTCATCATCATCATCATTAGCAGCATCATGTTTATCATCGTCATCACGGCCACCATCATCATCATCATCATCATTGTGATCAGCGTCATCGTCATCATCCTCACCATCATCATCATCATCATCTTCCTCATCATCGTCATCATCATCATCATCTTCCTCATCATCGTCATCATCATCATCATCATTGATGGTCATCGTCATCGTCATCATCGATCGTGATCATCGTCATCATCGTCATCATCGATCGTCATCATCATCATCATCGTCATCATCATCATCGTCATCATCGATCGTCTTCATCATCATCGTCATCATCATCGTCATCATCGATTGTCTTCAGCATCGTCGTCATCTTCATTATCGTCATCATCATCATGATCTTCATCATGATCATCATCATTATATGATATCCGATGCAGCTATTACCTAGAAAAACCAACGGTGTTTGTCGTCGATGATTTAGCGATCTCGTCGGATTCTTTTGAAGTCAGAAGTCTGATATTAGACGCATGCATTGGCAGTGCGGGAGGGTTTCAAGACTCGAATGAATGACACTCACCATTGCAGCATCAGAAACCATACCTATAAATTAAATAATGTGATACATGGGGCCAACATTGAAATTTTTTAAATATGTGTTGGCTTGGACTGAAATTTGGCATGGTTAGACTAGATGCATGCATTTACGGTGTGGGAGTGTTTCTAGACTCAAAAATGACTGACACCAACCATTAATGGAGCATTAAAAACCATGTAATATTGATACTCAACAAGGAGTAATTTGATCATCATGGTTTCACTCTAAAATAACTTATTTTTTCGTGGACTCGCTAGTAGCAATGCTTATGGACCCTCACAAGGAAATCCTCTTAGGTCGTTGATTGTGTTGGGATAAATCATCACTAACTTGTTTGATGGACCTAATGGTCCCATGATAAACACTCATAACATGTAAACTATAGAGGACATACAAAAAATGGTTGATTCTCTCACCCAGTTAGTTAGCAAAATGGAAACCAACAATCACTTCTCATTTTCAGACCCTTCCAATAGTATGATGCCTCATTTTTCTGAAGTAATTCTAAACAAGTTTGGCGGGTCAGATCCGATTGGTTGGTTCAATCAATCAAATGAAGCACTAACTATCCCTTAATGTAATATTTTATTACCTAATGAAATCCATTATAGGAGTCATCAAAGTTCATTTGTTTTTTCATAAAAATTAATTGATTATTTTTTAAGCAATTCCTTATTAGTGGTCTTAAAGAGGAAATTAAATCCCACTTAGAGGTTAACCACCCTACTACTTGGTTGTAGGACAATAATATTTATTGTCATGCCTGTGTTATATCCTATGCTCAGTCCAAAATCCCCAACTTTATTTCATTTCCTTTCCCCAACTATGGTGGCTCTTCAACAACCTCTTCCACCTTTCAAGGTCCATAAGTTGGCATAGGACAAAATGGAGGAACATCAACTTAAGGTTCTATGCTACAATTGTAATGAAAAATATTCTCTTGAGCATAGATGTAAGGAACATCAATTATTTCTGGACATATTTGAGGACATTTATGATGATGAACTTGATGGAAGAACTCAAAAGGAATGCCCTCCCATCATTGAGGAAGTTTTTCTTCCTAACCCTGTGAAGAACCCTATATCTCCCTTAATTATTTGACTAGTATTTATTTCTCCTCATTAATGTTCAAATGGGTGATTACCCCGGAAAACTAACATGTTTTCCATTGAAACGGGTGGGCGTGATATTGTTCTCAGTGTGAATGGATAATAAGATTATGTCATATCACCATGGATTTATTGGAATTACAAATGAGAGAGCATGATCATAGCATCTCATTGCTTCATCGTATCCTCCCATCCAATGTGTGATCATATTGTCATACTTTTGAACAAAATAATATATGAAATTAAAAATATTGTATCGTTGTTCTTAGCTATTGGTATTGTTCATCCTAGTACCAACCCGTACTCTTCTTTGGTTGTCATGGTCCTTAAAAAACAAGTCACTTGGCACATGTGTCCCAATTTTTTATCTCTTAACTCCTTGATAGTGAAAGATAAATTTCTCATTCCAGTCATTAATTATCTCTTATATGATACATGGAGATAAATTCTTCAATTCTTCATTGATCGTGACCTTCGCTCTAGTTATCGCCAAATTCACATGAATGAAGAAAATATTCCTAAATATCTTTCCACAGTCATTAAGGTCAACATGAGTTTTTGGTGATTCCTTTTATCCTTTGCAATGACCCTTCCACTTTTCAGAGCCTGGCATGAACCATATTTTTTAAGCCCCTTCTTGAAAGTATGAGGAGGAAGGGTGCATATTTTCCTTATCTTCCCTAGTAGCCAATTGGCTATAGGAGGTAGTTAAGAATGGTCAACATATACCAAGATCATGATGATGGCAATGATTATGTAACAAACATTAAAAAAACATTATATATATAAGAATTAGATAATAATTAAAAAATCATTATATATATAACATTAAATATAACAATTAAAAAAAAACATTGTATATAACAAAAAGAACCAATTAAAATTAAAAAAATGAATATATAATAAATAGAATTAAAACATGAATAAATAAAATTACAACATAAAAATATAACAATGGTTTTTTAATTTGTTTTTAATTAAATATATATATAACATTATATATAACAATTAAATTTTAATTGTTATATATAATGTTATATATATATTTAATTAAAAACAAATTAAAAAAACCAAAAAACAAACATTAGATAACATATATATTGAACAAATAGAAAAACCGGCGGCCATATGCATTTCACAACCCTGCGATTTGCGATTTGGAGTGAACTCGAGTAACCTCGATTTGGAGTGACCTATGATTTGGAGTGACCTCGATTTGGAGTGACCCTCGATTTGGAGCTGTGCCTCTGCGATTTGGACCTGCTATCGATTTGGATTGGACTGTTCGATTGTGGGAGAGGCGGTTTGTCATTGTGGCAGGGGAGAGGGAGTGACCCAACGACCAAGCAGTGGCAGTGACCCAACGAGCAAGAATTGGGAGAGGCGGTTTGGAGTCCAAGCAAATAAACTATAAGAGGAGCCGGAAATGCCTCCCACGTCCGTGAGTACCAAGCCCTAAATTGTTTTGATTTGACAAATTTAAAAATTTGGTAGCAAATCGTTGTGGTTTCATTGCTAATTCGATCTTCTAAGAGTGTTTCATTGCTAATTCAATCTACATTGGGGTATTTTTATCTTATTACATCTACTATTTTTTTTAGTTTGATGGGTGAACCCTCACCTCTTTGTAGTGAACTGAAAATGACGGCCTTAATATCTCATAGCAAAAAGAATGTAGTGACTTTTGCTTATTGCCTTGCGTTTTGATTCTAGAAGGGCCTTCATCAGAATGAGAATATTGTGCTTGACAAACATAGGCTTGTTGTCCTCGGGCAAAGGAATCAATGTTCAACCTTCTTTGAAGCTGAGCACTGTGACCAATATCATCAAATAGATGTATCAGATCAAAAAGTTGAGGTTCTTGCAATGGACTCCCTTATTTTATCATGAATGGGGGGGGCAGGGGCTATTACTAATGACCTCGATAAAGCAGAGTTACCAAGCTCTCACTGTGATTGAGTACTTGTATTCACACAGGCTCGAGTTAAGGTTTCCATTATTGCATTAAAGCACCAATCCGAGCTAACAGCAAATAATAATAGGCTGGGAAGAAACTTGCACTCATTCCTCTTTCCATAGGGGGGCAGGTAGGAGAGGGAACACCTATTTGTATTGACTGAATCTAAACCTCCATAGGAAGCTACGGCTAGACTGGAAATAACTACTTTTAATAAGTTGCCCATAGACCTATATCGTGTTTTTTAAAGCCCCCCTATGAATGAAGTAGCAATTGGGTCAAATTATTATATTTAAAATGCGCAACATTCCAAATAGATGATTGCCTATGTTGATTCAAAATAAGATCCATAGAGTGTCCAACAGAAGTTGGCAAGTGATCATCAATTTCATTTGCATGCGCATCCAAATCAGTTGTGACACTGCTGGAAACATTGCCATCATCTTTCTTTAGCAGCGCCTTTGAATCCTTAGTAAGTGCAACTTGCCATAGTATTTCTTGATGTATCATCCCAATATCAAGAAGCACATCCTTGCTATCATTTCCAAACTCTGTCGTTAATGCTACCAACCATTGATTCTCTTTAGTATCATCAGCTAAAAAGACAAAAAATTGTACCACAAACAAGCACCAAAATACTTTCTTATTCAGTCCATCTTTTGCAGCTAATAAATTAGTCCCTGCAACATGATCCAAAACATTTAATGTAGTCTTGAGATGTTCCTTCAGATGAGCACAAAATACCCTTGCAAGGGCAACTGAGTGTTGTTGTGTGAATGCTTTGCAAACTGCAACCATGTGCACAGCTACAGACATCCCTTTTGAAGATAGCGGAATACTTGGAAGAGTCAAGAACCTCATAAGGGCTTCAATGCCCTTTTTCTCAACAAATATTCTACAAGTTTCAGGATTTTCCATTGCCAAATGCACAAACACCATGGCATGTGAAATGCTTAATTTTAGAAAGCGTTCATTACTCATATTTTCAAGAGACAATCCACTAGTTCCAACCCCGTCATTATGCTTATCTTCAGAATCAGTATCCATAGGAACATGACTATCCAAACTATCTTTGGCCTCTACTCTGAGCCTATGGGCCTTGCTGGGGCATACGTTGTTCATCCCTGGTGGCTGTCAGCTATTGCAGAAAGGGTTTATTGAAAAATATATCTAATTATAAGGAAGGTCTAAACCAGCATTACCGATGCTAGTTGTTAGTTCTGTTTAACTTGTTCATTACTTTATTAATGTTGTTGTTATTTATTGTCCTTGTCTACTTCAACTTTAACACAGGGACCTTTGGGAGTGTTAAAGTTGAAAGAGATGAAAATTATGTTTAAATTTATATTACCTTGTCACAACTGTACTTTTTTATTTCTAGGATTGATTTAGGAATTTATTTATGCATTAAAGTATAAATATTTTTATTTTCTGCTCCAAACCCTAACCTAACCCAATTTTCAACTCATATAACAAGCTGTAGCCTCTCCTGAGCAGACCTCAGTCCCAAAACACTCCCGAAGTAGTAATTTTTGTAAACTAAAATCACCATACTTTGAACTTTCCTCAAGTCTCGGCATGGAAGCAACCTCCATCTCCGATTTTGAAATGAATGCCTCAACCTCCACCAAATTAAATGAATGTGACAAAAAATTGTTGTGAATTGGAGGGATGTTAAGTTAACCAACCAAACCATGAATGCAAAAAGCAAGACTTAAGGCCACCCACATTGTAGTTTTGAAGGTTCCCTATGTTATTAGTGAAGTAGCAGTGAATCCAGATATGACTTGGATTTTTTTTCATGGGGCCTGTCAAGGCTCCATAGAGTAGTGCAAGATCAGGTTTTCTTTATATATCTTTGATAGCCATTTCTTCATACATAAATCCTACTTGGGGGCTAGGAAAAACAATATGGGTGAGTTCAATTTGCTCTTCTATCTTTTGAAATTTGTTGCAGAATTCGGTCTCACCCAGATTCAAGTCATACGGTCTGCGTGTTAAATAACTCAGCAACAAATTAAAGATCAATTTGGTATGGATGTCAACCAAATCATCATCCTCTTTAAATTGCCCTATCTCTATAAATTAGATTGCCCTGATATGCGAAGGATTAGGTTGATAACTATACTACGGCTAAAAATTGCCCTGTCTATAAATTAAATTGCCATGTCTATAAATTGACATATCGTCCCATGTAGATTATAAAAATTGCAATTAGGTCAAGTTCTCCTTACATGATTTGGATAAAATTGAAAGCTTCAATTTTCATACAATTAGAAAAGTTTGGGCAGTGTAGAATGCGAGGAATGAGAATGTATCCATCATTGCCACCATATGAGTTTTGAAAGTAAGATTAATTGGCCCCATCCCATTATGAAGTAGAACCATGTGAGATAGATCCTATAACACCATTAGCATCATGATATAAGCAAAATCGAAGTTTCGTTTTCCGTCGAGGCTGCTTGAAGATGATAATTTCTAGAAAGTGGCCCTAGGGTACAAAGTAACAAAACATTTGACGGATTGGAAACGTATATATATAAAAGGAATAGAATTATATAGGCCTAAAATTGTGGTTGGTTCCATTGCGGTCAAATTTATATCAATTTGTAAGCCACCTCGACGGAAAATGGAACTTCGAATTTTCTTACCCATTTTTGTTGTTCTGGTTTAGGAAGTATTTCAGGCTATTATGGTTTGTTTTAAAGTCTTCATCTTCTTAAAATTGGCTTTCATTGTATCATTCATCAGGGTTAGTAAATTCATAAAAGGTAAGCATGCATCATCATACTTCAGACTTCAATCAAACCATCATGACTTGGATTGTGGCAATTTTATTCTTCGACTAGGGTAGTACTGTAGCAGCTTTAACACTTAGAATATAGTAGCTTGGGGGAATTCATGTCAAGGTACTCAATGCAAGTTAAAGGCGAAATTATTAGTATTGCTCATGATGTAAAAGTAAAGGATGTATTGCCCATGATTAGGATACTATTGTATTTATAGTCATAAAAAAACAAGTTGTGGTATAGCTTCCCCAGTTGTGGTTACGGTTTTTTTATTAAGCTCATGAAGATTTATATGCAGTTTATTGTTTCTACTATCCCTGTTTTTTTGTGAAGAATGATTGAAGAATGTTATAAGTGTTCCTAGAGAATTATGAACATGGATATGTACAATTCCTTATATTTATTATCACTTTGTTTTATGTGATGAATTCATTTGCATGACTTGAGTATATCTAAAGCTCTCCTTGACGTCCCATGAATGAACTTGAACACTTGTTGCAAGAATTTAATTTGAAAGAGTAGTTATAGTTTGAAAGAACTCTCTCCTTACCTTAGCTATCATTCATTGAAAGGAAAGGCTTATTTTATTCATATGCATTTGCATGGTTTGAGTCAGTCATCACACCACGAGTTGCACTTCCATCACCCAACTGAGACAAATATTCTTGGGCTTATACTTATGAGATCATTTTGTAATTTAAGTCTCCTAGCGTACATTAAATGGGTTTTAAATTGAAATAATGTGTCCTACCATACACGATTATTCACAATATCACAATGTCATGCTTATGCTTGCTAATTAGGTTTAAACATTGTCATGCATTTTAGTCATTAGAAGTAGAAGAAAGTTATTGTTAATGGATTCATTTAATTTGAAAGAGTAGTTATAGTTTGAAAGAACTCTCTCCTTACCTTAGCTAGCATTCATTGAAAGGAAAGGCTTATTTTATTCATATGCATTTGCATGGTTTGAGTCAGTCATCACACCACGAGTTTCACTTCCATCACCCGATTGAGTAATACAACCACTAAAATTTACAACCCCTAACTAAACAAACCATAACCTCAATTGAGGAAATCAAAAGAATTTGGTAGTTAGGTAGGACACCGGGGATAGGCATCCAAATAATTCCCCCTTGTCATTTTTCATCTGAGACATAGTCGTTGTCTTTAGGGAACCAAAATCCTCTAGTATTTGTTGACACGGTCACGACCAGTTTGTGGAGGGTCCTCCTGTTGTTTCAGGGGTTAAACCACCGCGAGATCGAGAACCGGATGGACTATGTGGAATTCCACACAACACTTAGCCCTAAGTCAACATCGATCATTGTCTTCCTTGTATTCTCCGGCCACCATACTGGTGATACAAGGGTGATAAGGCAAAAGTGCTGAAAACCTTTTTCGACGTGTCTTGAACGAGGTAGCTTAGTGACTTTTCTACTAGGGATCTTTTACCCAGGATCCCTTTCGGTAGACGGATATCCTTCAAATTCGGTCTCTCACTTCATATTGTTCGACTTGGATTTCATCACCTTGCAAAGGATACGATTTGTCGAGGTCTCCAGCTCCTAGTTAGGAAGTTTTCTTGCATTTTCACCTTTTTAGAGGGTCTTTTTCTTTTTAGTGCTACTTGTTGGCATTCTGGCCACTTTTGTTTCAGCTCGCTTACTGTGACATCGATCCCAGTATAGTCTTTTGAGCTTGTTTTTTTGGCCTGCGAACCTTGTCTTTTCATAGCTCCCCTTCTGCACGCTCGATTGCTTTAGGGTTTTTGAGTTCATACACGGTAGTTACCAATACTTATTTGATGATGTGTGATGTCCTCTTCTCCTAGGTTTTTGAGATGGTTGAGTTAGATGGTCTTCTGAAGGGACTGAACACCCCTTCATGGAGCCACTAACCTTTGACCATAGGAGTAGTCTAGAGGACCACGTGATCACATCACCTGTGTGGACTTTTTCGTTTACTGTGATGATGGTCTTTCAAGTTATATGGAACAATGGTACATTTGAGAGAGAGATGAATGGTTGTACCCCACCTTGGTCGATTATCTTATGGTCCTTTCATTTTGTCTATAATATTTTTGTGGTACCTTGCCTTTTACCTTTTGGGTGTTTTACTGATATTGGGATATCTTGTGATTTGTACCACCTTTTCTGTTTTAGGTCTTGTGGGTACTATGGTAGTTTGTCCACATTTGAGGTACATCCACTTTCTCGAAATTGTTAGGTGTCTTTATACCCACTTCGTACCACCCACTTGGTACTATTTGAGTTACAAGAGGTAGTTACAAGGAGATATTACATATATGAGGTAGTTACAAGGAGATATTGCATATATGAGGTAGTTACAAGGAGATATTGCATATATGAGGTAGTTACAAGGAGATATTACATATATGAGGTAGTTACAAGGAGATATTGCATATATTGATTTGTACTGCCTTTTATGTTTTTGGTCTTGTGGTTATAACTATGGTAGTTTGTCCACATTTGAGGTATTGTACACCCCCTTAGTCCCAAGGGTTGTGAGTCTTTATACCCATTCTTTTTTTTTTACTTGTACCTTACTGGTTGGTCTTTGTACTGAGCCTTTTTACTGTCACTGAATTTCTTTGATTGACCGTACCATAGCCCAGTCATCTCTCTCTCTCTGGTTTGTACTAGCTCTATCATAGGGTCACTTGGTTCCTAGAGTTGACTGGCCTCTAAGAGGTACATTCATTTCTGAAAGTAACTCTTCTGAGTGTATTACAGGAAACGTCTACACTAAGGTAATCAAATATGTGGTAAATAGTTTTCATTAAGTAGCCAGGACTTGTAGCATTAGAGGAGATCTTGTTACGTGTATGTGTAGTGTTTCATGTGTGCTACATGTGTGTTACATGTGTGATGTAGCGTTAAATCAAATAGTAAAAAACAACTCATAAATATTGCATGACTTTCTACTCTTACGAAAGATAAATTGGTCGTCTTCTGATCATCACTTGAATGCCTACATGTTGACAAAGGGAATGAGGATCAAGTAAAATTATAAAAGATGATGCACGTCAACTTTTAAGAGGCGTTATGCCTTGTGGTCGAATCTAAACTTTTTTCCAACGGTGCAGGTAGAACCAAACAGGTATTTGTCTGATCTGTCTTCCTCGAGCGAGGGGAGTTTAGGAAGGCTAGAGGAAAGTGAGACATCCAATAGGTTTAGAAGAATTGTATCAACTAGATGTCAAAAAACCAAAAGAAGATTCCATAGACGCAATGAATTTTTTCACGGTCAAGGGGGGGCATGTTCCTATGGTGATGAGACAAAAGACGACAAAGAGGTGCCCTTGAGGTACAGACATTTAGTGAAACAATGGGTACCGAAGGATCTTCCTCCACCGAACACTGATTTTTGTGTGAATGAGAGGAGATATTGAATTGCACCGTCGTCGATACATGGTTTCGAGTTGTTTTCCATGGATTGCATCTTGGTCGGTTACGGGACATGTACATAATTGATGGAGTATGTTGGACCCATATACAACTACAACGATTGGATGCGCCTTGTCCAATATACAAAAAGTATGCATAGCTATGGATTGTCAACAAACTATTTACAATTGAAAGCCAAAAATCAAAATAAAGGAGGAACGTTGTACATGGATGGAAGGCCAAAGGCCATAGGGAATATTGCGGGGTTTATAAACAGTACACAACCAGTGTCTACAATTAAGCAACCAAATTGCGAATTTGAGGGGCATGAAGGAAACCGTGTTTTTGTAGTTGCTATTAAAACAATATCTGCAGGGGACGAGTTGCTTATTAATTACCCTGTCAACCGAGTAGATACAAACAAGGTTACTATATAACATTTTACCCAACCTCTTAGTAATAAATTAAACATCATAAGGAATTTTTGTTATTTTATTTCGTTTAAATTTCCCATATTTA
This sequence comes from Larix kaempferi, assembly GCA_027924585.1. NCBI lineage: Eukaryota > Viridiplantae > Streptophyta > Pinopsida > Pinales > Pinaceae > Larix > Larix kaempferi. The sequence goes on from BSBM01000249.1 coordinate 6,958,259, forward strand.
CTTCATGGGCCAGTGATCGGGATAAATCCCTGCCAACAAATGGTCAGAGGAGAAATTCTTCCTCGATGGAGCAGGTATACATCTTTCTAATAGTACAAATATAATAAGAAAATAGAGTTTTTATTTACTTTCTTTTTCCATTATTAATAACTTGGTTTGTTTTATATAATGAAATTTATATTTGATGCAGAACATTGATCGGGAAATACACCCATCGAATGTTGATCAGATGACAACACCCTCAGGGCAACAGGAAGACCTGATTTGAATTGTACAATTAAAATATGTCCAAATGTTTTAGCATTATATTAATGTTTCAATGAATATTTTGGTTTCATTTATGTAATTTTCTAGTATATGTTGGTAATGCAGGTCGGTTCTGTAAGGTCGGCCACACTAGGGTCCGCGCAACGGGTATACATCTTTGTAATATTAAAAATATAATATGAATAATAATTTTTTTGATGTGTTTTCTCATGAATAGTTTTGGAATCGTTTAGGTGACTTTCACTATGTTTTTTTTATTAGGGTGTTGTTAGGGGAAACTCCCAGATATTAGCAGATCGGGGCAAGTCACCTATGACCATTGATCCAATGAGTGGATCGCGATCCTTGAGGTCGCAGGTATAATTCATTTCAATTGTACCAATATAATACGTAGCATAATGTTAATTTTGTTATGTATTTTTCGTGTGATATACTGGTTTCGTTATGATAATGTAAACTGTGTTGTAATTTTACGAATCTATCATGATAGATGTGTTATATACATTAATATAAAATTTGGAATCTATCAATAGAGAACTCAGTAGTGATTTATATATGTTTCTTGCAGCCCACTAGTGTATCGCAGTATGAATCAGCATCGCAAGATTTTCCGTTAGACTCTGAAGTGGCAGAGGTGCTTCACGATTGCGAAAAAATTGGTGAAGCCGCACACCCACTAAAGATGGCAGAGAAATTGTTGAATAGATATACTGCGGAAATCCTTTCTCTAGTAATCCAGGTTCGACAGACAAGCGCAATTAAGAAAGGATTGCATTGTTGGAACATAAATCTAATAACTTGCGAGTAAGTTGAGGAATCTTGAATCATAGAATAATTCATTTAAATATTTATAATGTTCTCTTTTATATGATAGTATTGAACGTAGAAGATGTGGTGTGTATTTACATAATTATAAGGGACCACACAATATTGGTCAAGGTGGTGTTGGCCCCAGTGAGGCTCGTGGAGAGACTTCGCATCACGACCAAACGACTCCACATAGTTCCAATCCTTCGCCATTGTTGTCGACCGAATAGTCGGAAACACGTTTCGAAACAACATGAACCCCCGCTATGAGCGCAACAACCGCTACTGACCAACACACAATGGATCGTCCAAAATAAGGGGTTGACACCGAGTCCCCTATCAATTTTGATGTCGAACAAGCTACATTTCCAGGATCTTCCCATGTCAAAAGCACGGGAACAATGGAGACAACATTTTTAGTGGATGAAGATCTCGTCCCAATAAAGATACCGACGATCCCAGGTAATTAATCATAGTTGATCAGGTTAATTAGTGTTTATAATGTCATTGTAATATACCGATAAAACGTTTTTATCAACTAATTATGATCATGGCATGATCATTGTGCAGGAAACAATGTTTTCTATAAACATATGAATGAATTTTGCTTGGAGATCTTCGAGCCCACCATCTGAATAAGGTGGGATAGACAACCGAAACATTTAAAAGATGAACTCACTAATCGGTTGGTTGGCTTGTTCAGGGAGAAAACCTTCAGTCATACCAATGTCTTGAAAAAGGCTTGTCAACATGTGAAGGTTGGCCGAGACCAATATAGGACACACCTCGAAAGAAACCATAGGTATGAGCGCCCACCAATGATTCCAGCAATGGAGTGGAGAGCTCTAGTGGAAGATGGAAAGGAGAAGGATCTGAAAAGAGAAGGAAAGCTAACACGAGGCACAGGGAGGTATGCAATACTTTCCGCAATGTAATTCTAAACCTTATTATCCTTGATTTCTATATCGAACTTGGAACATCTAACGTATTTCAACACTTGCATAGGCTACCAGACACATCAAAGGCCAGAAAGGCAAGACTAGAAAAAATAGGTCAGCACAAGCTTGGCCCTAGTGGTTATTCGAATTTGGCGGCACGGTTTGTAAGTTTTGAGAAACCAACAATGAATACAAATAATAAATTGAAAATTATTTTTCGTTTTATTGCACCATAAAATGTTAATTAACGACGATAAGCAAATATGCAAGCTGATCGATTCAATGAAGTACCCACAGAGGAAGACATGAAGCTTGGCTTCTAGGAAGGATTTGGAGCTGTTGTTGAACGTAGAAGAAGCTTATCTGGGAAAATGCAATCTTGTGGTACCAATCCATCCGGTGCACAGGTATATAGAATCTATATAGTTTAATGAAGATTTGTCGCTTATGGAATATTTTCGTTCCAAATACTTGATGTAAAATATTGACTCTGTTTTTAACAGGAAAGTAATGATCCCATTAGTGTCGAGGAGGGACAACAACAAATCGATGATCAAGCTTCAAATCTCGGTAATGAATTTATTCATATGCTACAATTTTATGTATAGCATTGCAAATGGTGACCATTAATTGTAGTTCACCGTATTTCAACTACAGAGCATGTAGAGGGTGAAACTGTACAGGTTGAGACTGGACAAGAACATCAACAACATGATTTGGTCACACCTGGTAAAAAAACACCTTCGTAATGAATTTTTTTAAATGAAAAACTTGTCATTACAATAGAAAAATATAATGATGTAACATTTTCACATCGTTGCAGCAAATCCGAACCCCTTGCTGCAAAATCCAGGTCTAGAACAACAATCAGCTAGGATATTGCAAACATCACCAAAAGCACCTGCTAAAGAACCAGGAACTGGAAGAGAAAGTCTAGATAATGTAGATGGTCCTCTCATACATTATATACCACTGAAGAGAAGAAAAACTTATAAAAAGAAGGACGGGAAAAACAACGTCTAAATATTTTTGATAACAATATATCGTCCACTATTTTTGGTCTAATGAATGAATGAATGGTTTAATGAATGTTCTAATGTTTAAATGATTCAGTGTAGTAAACTGTTACCTTCATTGAATTTCAACTTTTATTGAATGAATGTGTTGACTAAATGATTAATGAATGGTGTATTGAATGTTATCTTTTATTGAATGAATGTGTTGATCGACTGAAATGATGGTTTAGTAAATGTTAGCATTTATTGAATGAATAATGGATGAAAGTTCATGATGAAATATGGATGAATTTGCACATATTTGTTTTTTTCAAGTACATGCATTGGGTATGGGGAATTGAGAGTGATGTGAGGGGGGGGGGGCATAAGAGCTTCCACCTTCATGTGGTTGGCCCTGTTCAGTAGAGAATATGAAATTATTCTCGAAACAGAGAGGAGCTCAATGAATGGCTACGATGTTGGCTTTCTACAACCCACTCGCATGTCGTCTAAATTTTGACAATTTCTTGGAGCTTGTTGTGATTTTTGGTTGCTCCTCATAACCAATTTCCAGTTTCCACAACATCAAAGGTTGAGTAAATGATGCACTGGAATCAATATCCTTAACCTTCTCTTTAATTTCCTTGGAATCAATATCCTTAACCTTCTCTTTAATTTCCTTGGAATCAATATCCTTAACCTCACATTAAACCCTTCCAAATTGGTATATTTACCATTCAAGGATGGCTTCTTCTGAAGCATGATATTTGCAACTAAGCTAGCATACACTGACAACAATTAGAGACATGCTGCTTGTTGTGAATGTTCATCTTTTTTTTAGGAATGCAACTTGACCATAATGGCTCCTCCTACGCTAGGGAATTAAAGTCAACAACAAATTAAAGAAAACATATAGTTTGCATCGAAAAAATAACAGGGTATGAACTAAACTGAGGAGATCCGAACCTGTGACCTATGTCTAGTCCCAAGGCTACCACCTTCAAGCTTGAAGTGCAGATGGAAAGGGCAACCACCTTCAAGCTTGATTCATTCTGCATGCATTTCACAATGGGAGATGGCGGGCTACCACATTCAACCTTGATTCATTGTGTATGCATTTCACTATGCAATCGTCTCAGATTCTCATTACGTTTTCCCTCTATTAGTTTATCAATTCGGTATGACCCACACCCACCGTCCGAGGAGTGTTTCCGCGGTCTTGAGTTCCAGCCTGACAATGGTGATGATTCATTGTATATTTACGTTTCCCTTAAGCTGCAATATGGCAAACTCATAGTTCACTATCAAGATTTCTTTGATCGCCAGCTTTGTCAGACAAACCTTAATAGTGAACTATGAGTTTGTCATTTGCAGTCGAAGGGAAACGTAATACCATTAATTGTCAACCATTGCCAGGCTGAAACTGAAGACCTCGGAAACTCGTTGGACGACGAAAATTCATTGAATGGTTTAATGAATTTTCTAATGTTTTAATGATTCAATGTAGTAAACTGTTACCTTTATTGAATTTCAGCTTTTATTGAATGAATGTGTTGACTGAATGATTAATGAATGGTTTATTGAATGTTATCTTTTATTGAATGAATGTGTGTATCGACAGAAACAATGGTTTAGTGAATGTTAGCATTTATTGAATGAATAATGGATGAAAGTTCATGATAAAATATGGATGAATTTGCACATATTTGTTTTTTTCGAGTGCATGCATTGGGTATGGGGAATTTAGAGTAATGTGAGGAGGGGGGGAGGGGCCATAAGAGCTTCCACCTTCACGTGGTTGGCCCTATTCAGTAGAGGATATGAAATTATTCTCGAAACAGAGAGGAGCTCAATGAATGGCTACAATGCTGGCTTTCTACAACCCACACATGTGTTGTTTAAATTTTTACAATTTCTTGGAGCTTGTTGTGATTTTTGGTTGCTCCTCATAACCAATTTCGAGTTTCCATAACTTCAAAGGTTGAGTAAATGATGCACTGGAATCAATATCCTTAACCTTCTCTTTAATTTCCTTGGAATCAATATCCAGCTTAACCTCAAATAAATATAAGTGAACAAAAGAAAATGCAAGAAAGAGATTAAACTTGCAAAATATAACACTTGTATTAATAAATTCAGAAAGAGAGAGTAATGTTCATGGGCCTCTTGGAGAGGATGACCTCCTTTGAGCAAAGCTTCAATACAATACCAATCTTTGACAAAACAATATACATCCTTCTAGCACTATAAATAGTTTCTTAATAAGTACCAAAACCCTAACTACATGCAATCTCAAAATTAATGACTACCAACCACCTACTGGTTATTTAATAAAAATGAGTCTTTTAAATCAAGTAACTACCCATTAACTATCTAATGAGCCTTATTCAAAGAATATGATCTCATACATGAATATACAAACTCCTTAGTATACCAAATTAGAGAAGTTAGGTAAGAGTACCTTGACACAATGGAAGCACACTACCATCTCTTTGTGACGAATATGCCACAATGTTACATAACTTCCCAGTCCTTTTATTCTGCTACGTGGAAAGCCTGCAATCCATAAAGTAAGTTCCATAGACACTAGCACTTGAGACTTAGAGTACAGTCTTTTGTGCCACCTTAATAGGCACCCACTAGCCTGTAGGTCCACTTGAATAATGATTGACTTTGCCGCTTAATACAATGACTCTAATAGAATGGCTTTATTACAACGGCTCTATTCCCTTAGGCTACTCCGCTGCTAATACAATGGGAAGACCATAATGGGGTTCTCAGTTATATATATATATGTAATTATTCTACATATTTCCACAATAGAGATAGAATATATTGATTTCCTGTAGTATGAAAAATTTTATTTGAAAAATGCTATTTTTTTTTAAATGTATTGGGTAGTCGCTTAACCGACGACCTAATCACGATGACCGTAGGGTAATATCTGACATTTTTGCAATACGTCCGATGGCTCGGAACGTCGGATCCATTTTTTTTTGCTATGTTATCCACATCTCTTAACCGACGACCTCTCCGACGATTACAGGGTGATATCCTACGCTTGTGCTATACTTCCGACGGCTCGGAATGTCAGAACTGACTTTTTTTTTATGGCAAACACGTCGCTTAACCGATGGCTAGACCGACGCATAATCAATGGTGAAAGGATGGTATCTGACAAATATTGGAAGTTAACATTGTCGCTTATCCGACTACCTGTGAAGCTGGAGAAAGTCGGTTAACTGACGAGGTATGGTAGTCGAATATCCAACGTCTTGAACTATGTCGGATTTTAGCCGATATACCACCGACGATAAAAAAAGACTGGAATTGTCGGATAGTCGACCATAGGTTGCAGCAAATTAAATTTTTTCGCAGTCGGATTTTGGGTCAAAAAAACTTAGTGCCTTCCCCTCGGTCCATCAAAGAAATATCTTTTCCGCTTCATTATAGGATTTCTTTGTATCAACCGCAAATTCCATAATATATCCTTCTAAGATGCTATCAAGCCAAACTTTGACAGCCTGCGATTCCTTATTATCAACTTCTTGCAATTCTTGAATCAATTTCGGGGTCCAAGTCGTCGGTTCACCACCCTGGAATTTCCTTTTCTAGAAGGTCAGCTTCGACAACCATTCATATAGAATGACCAGAAATTCATAGAAAAACCCTTCATGCGGTCCGTCGTGAATATATCTTTCCACCCAGTGATCTACCGTCAATCGCGTGTTTCGACTTTCTTCTTCAACGAACTCCTGCAACTTCTGATCGAACCATTTTTGTATCTCCGGCTTCGTCGGGTGCCACAACATGAAATCCTTCTACTCTGCATATGGTCTTGGCAATGGAACCATTTGTTGACCAAGTCGTGACCTCATAGTCGACAGGGGTCCACCGGCTGTCGACCCATACCGCAGTCTCCCTAGGCACTGGCTCGGGCAGGTTTGAGCCCACCCAGCAACACCCATAGAGCGGATGAGGTCTCACCCGAGGTGTCCAGGAAGAGCAGACGGAACCATGTTTCTGCTGAGGGAGGAGGCAAGTTGCGGCAATATGGTATTAACAACAATTCCAAACATTCATCATGAATTTCTAGTACATCGCAGCATTTAATATTACTAGAAACAAAGATCGCATATTACTTTAATCGCAACATTTTCACATAGATAGGTAACACATTATTGCGGTATTCACATCATAGCAATAGAAAACAGATAATTGCATTACCATAAACACACAGATTGCACCAAATCATCATCCTTATATTACTGTGGCAAACCAAAGGCAGTACATGAATCTCTGCGCAATTCCAACATTATCTTCGCATATAGCTCTATCTCTTTTTCTTATCTATCGACTCCTCTTCTCTAACAATTACAATCCTTCTATATTTATAGGCTTCCGCCTCCTACAATACTTGTCCACTTTCATAACCAACACTTATGGACAATCAACTAACTGACTTGGTCTAATGACCCAAAAACCCGCATACCGCGGTATAATGACTCGATCTTACAAAATACATGACCCAAAAACCCGCCAACTATGGTATACTTGACTCAATATTACAAAATACATAGTCCAAGTGACCCAAAACCCGCCAACTGTGGTATACTTTGGCACCAAATGCTCCTTTTGTGCCTTCATCCAACATGTCGCGGTGTCAGCAGTACCGCGATCTTTCCTCGTCAAACCACCGGCCAACAGTTTCAAGCTCTTACAGGTTTCTTCTTGGCTCACACTCATTGATATTTTGGACACTCTTTGATCTATTGGACACAAAATCACCCTTGGAATCTAACAAACATCTTCAGTGGTCTTGGAATCTAGTGGATTCATTCAAGCTACAAGTTTCCATTGCAAGTGGAGATCATTTCTATAGAGGTATGATGAATTGTAAATAAGTCTTTTTATTCACAAGATTTGAGATGAGGCCATGCCTTTTTGTTTTTATCATATGCCCACAACAATATCCATGCATAGACAACATGAATTTGACAAGAAGATTTCCCAAATTCACATCTAAAAAAAATCATACGAACACTAGACAAGATGAAGTACGCAACCTCCTCGTTTTGTAATTAGTTTCCAAGTTAATTTTGTTCTTTTCACCTCATATTATGCTAGCAAAAAATACTACACACTCACTAAACATGACTAAAAATATCACTTCAACTCATCCACAAAACCTCAACTCTCTCATTTCTTATTCAATACCATTGTATGGAATGAGGATATCTGTAAGTATATGCACATTTCCTTTCTCTATGAATCCAAATATGATAATATTCATCCATATTTACCATCCTTACAATATCCCCTCACCTTTAATAATGATTTTTTTTCCAAAAACCAAGACTTTCCCACTTCATGCTCTATTCAACATGATCATTGTTGGTATAGTGCCTAGTTCCCCACTCTCCAACACCTCCCCACCCTAGATATTGCACATTGAAAGGTCAAATTATATTCCCCCTAATCACCCTTCCCAAGACCATGATCCTTGTTAGGAACCTTTGCATCCTCCTTAAGGTTTTGCACAGTACAGGGTATACATTCATTCTATTGTGATGCATTGTTGAATTCAACCATGGGTATTTTAAACTCAAAATCACATTCTATCATCTCAAGGTTTATAGATAAGGAAATAGTTTGTTGTTGTTTCTTCAACTCCTTAAGGTGTTATATAACCTAGTAATTTATGATGGTAAAGGACATTGCCTCAAATGGAAGGATATACCATTCCACTATGAAGACAAAGCAATCAAACTAGGTGCAAAATTTAGAATTGATAAAATTAAGGGAGAAAGCAAAAAATGCAACTAATTAAGGTTACCTTATTTGATGTACAAAAACTATCAAACTATTCCCAAGGCATCTCTAGCCATATCTGTAGTAGGGTGTTACTACCATAATTTTTATGAATTCATGGCTAGGCAAGGCACTAGTTTCTCCTCTCTACACTTGACCAACCATCATCTATATTGATTGGAATTGTAAGGGATAATGATGTTTATTCAAACACAAATAAACCAACATAGTTTGTAGTTGTATATGTTAATTTGTAAAGTGGTAATCTATGTTGGAATGTGTCAGGTTCATTGTATAATGGCACTAATATCTTATTTGTTGTTTCTTTTGCAGGGTTAGGCTTGATAGTTCTATTAAAGAGACTTTTGGAGATGGGAAACTCACAAAACACAAAAAATAAAAAAAAATAGAAGGAATGTGCCCATTGAAAATGCCAATGACTTAAGAGAAAAGGCCAAGTTGGGAATAGAAAGATTGAGACATGGTCCTATCATTGCCCCAGATCCTGCCACTGATCCTAACACAGTTGTTGACACGACAACCTCTTGTTTAGAACCACGGGTAAAGTGGTCACGTCCAACGGACCCAACTCAAATTCCAACATCAACACAATCTCCAACCAACAATCCATCAATGAGTCATGCTAAAGTTCCTCATGACACAAGAATTTTGGGAGATGATGCATGTGTAGAGATGGACATACAAGCCTTGCTTAATTTGCAATTTCCCCAAGAAGACCACAACCATGTCGACCACACTCCCATTATGGCCCAATCTATGAACGAAGCACCACAACAAACAAGCTCCGGTATTCATGTCTCATGTCCACCTTCCCTACCTCGATTGTCCAGTGCAAGAAGAAGAACTCATAGACATATTCATGTGGATGAGAGTGCTGTGTCGGGGCTTGAAGGCAAGTTGCCAAAACGCACTATCGAATGGCAATGCAACAAAATTGTCAAATAGTATTTTGAATCCAAAGGTGATGCAGGTAAATGTCAATTATTGCTATGTTTGTTAAAGTCACGTTCTTTAGCTGTTGTTAGGAGAATTTTGAGCATAAAGATAGTTAAAAGTTCAGAGGCCAACAGTCATATTGTTAGAAATATCCAATCTGCATTTAATGCGATTGGGAATACGTCTTGTACAAAAGTTCTTTGTGCGGCTTGTCGTGTTTTAGCGGAATCTATTAGTTTTTCAGAATTTTCAATCTAATCTAAGATCTTAACTGAGAGAATGACATGTACACCATATCTACAACATATAAATCATTGACATAATAATGCAAGCACACAAGAGACACAGAGTTTCACCGGGGAAAACCAAAAAGGTGAAAAACCCTACAACTTCCTCAGGGATAGAAAGAGCAATGATACAACCAAAGTACATGAGATAGTCTTCTCCTAGTAGCAGATCCTCCTCGTCACAAGTGCGCCACTTTCCGAATGAGAGAAGTGTGAGTAATGAATGATCAAATAGAGATCTTATGATCTCTATTTATACTTGTCTTGTCCTGCCCAATAAACTAATGGGGCCGACTTGTCTAGCTTAGCCTAATAAACCATGGTTAGCTTAATCTGGGCCGACCCCACACTTAGTGGTCTAATAACCCATCAAGTATAAGTTACGACACTTACAATATAAATGACGACACTTCCGTATAGAGGAATAACACATCTCTATAGGAGTACAATATACATAGATGAAATACTTTCCGAAGTTACATATACATCAACACTCCCTCTTAACTAGGAAGGTATTTCTCGGCACAGATCTTCTAACACAAGTATTCATCTCTGGATCATCATCAGTGAATCATCATCGTCGTCACTGCTGTTGCTATCCTAGTCAATCTCTGAATCTACTCGTCATAGGAAGTTCTACAGAGCCAGTCCTTTTTCATACTGGGTATAGGCCCACCACCTGCAGGTCTTCATCATCACTAGCCATACTGTGGAATCCTCAGGACTTATTATGTGTGTCAAAAAACCTCGAAAGAGCATCCCAGGCTGTTACGGGTACACAACTCCGACCTATAGGATCTCCCAGGATCTTTTACATGTGACAGTCACAAAACCTTAAAAGGGTGTCTTGCCAAGCAAGAACCCTAAATAGCATCTGAGGCCTTTTTCATCCTGTCCAGATCTCCAGGTCTGATTGCATGTGACTCCTACCACAAAACCTTAAAAGGGTGTCTTGCCAAGCAAGAACCCTAAAGAGCATCTGAGGCCTTTTTCATCTTGTCCAGATCTCCAGGTCGGATTACATGTGGTCATGGAAGTGCCTCGAAAGAGCATCTGAGGCCTTTTTCATCCTGTCCAGATCTCGCAGGTCTACTTACATGCCATAGGACAATGCCTCGAAAGAGAATCTGAGGCCTTTTTCATCCTGTCCAGATCTCCTAGGTCTACTTACATGTCCTCCCAAAGCAATGCCTCGAAAGAGAATCTAAGGCCTTTTTCATCCTGTCAAGATCTCCTAGGTCTACTTACATGCTCATCTGCACAACCTGTCCACGGCCACAGAGTATCAACCTGATACTCACCATACATCATCCTAATGTACACATGATCATCCTGATCATCAACATTGCATCATCCTGCTGCATGTCATCTGGAGCAACATCCTGAAGCTCGTCATCCATGATCATCCTTATCATACAATGCATCCATTTGATGCATACATAGTATCTTCTTGATACATATCTTCATACATGATCTACCTGATCATACAATGTATCCACCTGATACATATACAAATACATGATCCACCTGATCATACCTGATACATATCAACATACATGATCTATCTGATCATACAATGTATCCACCTGATACATCTACAGATACATACACATAATCCAACTGATCATATCCATCATCCAACATGATGTGTACATACATATACATATAAATGATCCAACTGATCATATCTAGCATCTAACATGATGCGTACATACATATACATATAAATAATCCAATTGATCATATCCAACATCCAACATGATGCGTAAATACATATACATATAAATGATCCAACTGATCATATCTAGCATCCAACATGATGCGTACATACATATACATATAAATGATCCAACTGATCATATCAAGCATCCAACATGATGCATATATACACATACAGAGCAGTAACTGGAGCATCGTCATGATTCTCATCATCCAACGCTTATATCCACAGCCATGGAAGGATCCTCCTCTCACCATGATCGGAATGGATCCTGCAGATGTGTCCATCAGTTCTTCCTTGAAGTTTCATCAATCTGAAGAACACCAATCCTCTCTCTGAAGTACTCAAACTTCACTCTAGATAGTGGTTTCTTCAGTACATCTACAACCTGCTCATCCGTCGCAACATACAGGAGCTTCACTGCTCCTCTCTGCACCATATAGTGATATTTGATATCAATGTGTTTCAATCTGTCATGGAACACCAGGTTCTTAGACAGCTTCACACAATTTTGGTTGTCATAAAAGATACCAGTAGCCTCTAGCGGGAGATCAAACAACTCAGAAAGTAGCTTCCGGAGCCATACTACCTCGCAACTAGCTGAACAAGCTGCAACATACTTTGCTTCGCCTGTACTTAGTGCTACGCAGGACTGCTTCCTGCTAAACCAAGAGATCACACCTGATCCCATACTGAAGCAGCATCGAGAAGTGCTCTTCCTATCTGCAGCACTGCCTGCCCAATCTGAATCAACATAACCCTGCAGGTTAAACTTTTGATTCGCATCATACTTGAGCCCATAATCAACCATACTCTTCAGGTACCTCAGAATAGGCTTTACAGCAACTAGGTGAACACCTCTAGGATCCGTCAGGAACTGGCTCAATGCATTCACTGCAAATCAAATATCTATCCTCATGTTCATCATGTACATCAAGGACCCAATCATATGACGATACACAGTAACATCAACCGGATCAGATGAAGCATCACACAGAAGCTTCAGGTTCAATGCCATAGGTGTGGCTATGGCCTTGCAGTCCATCATCCCGAACCTCTTTAGGATATCTACTACATACTTCCCTTGTCCAAGGAAGATCCCATCTGCACTCTGCCACACCTCCATTCCTAGAAAGTAGTGCATCATACCCAAGTCCTTCATCTCGAACTCGGCAGCAAGCTTCTGCTGCGTGTCGACAATCAATCTATCCTCACTTGTAACAACCAGGTCATCCACATACAAAAGTAGTATCACTGGATTGCCTTCCTCAACCTTGTAGTAAAGGTTGGAATCCGCTTTACTCTTGGTAAAGCCCAAACTGGATAGAAATCCATCTATCCTGCCATACCAGGTCCTGGGTGCCTATCTCAAACCATACAGGGCTTTCTTCAGTTTGTACACATGTGAGTCTCGGTCATGTGTCTCAAACCTGAGTGGCTGCTCCACATGCACTTCCTCTTCAACTACACCATTCAAGAAAGATGTCTTGACATCCATCTGGTGTATCTTCCATTTCATCACTGCATCCAGAGAAAGTACTGATCTGATGGAAGTGTATCTGGCTATAGGAGTAAAAGTCTCTTCATAGTCTATCCCCTCTTTCTGGGAGAAGCCACGAGCTACAAATCTTGCTTTGTATTTCTCTATGCTACCATCTGTAGCATGCTTGATCTTGTAGATCCATTTGGAAGTCACAACAGACTTCCCTTCAGGTCTTGGGACTGCATCCCAAACATCATTCTTCATGGTCGACTGGTACTTCTGGAAATAAATTTTAAGTCCCAAGACAAGCATGCAGGTACATGTGGGTACAAGATACCTCACCAAGACCTATGAAGGAGAGGTAATACATGAGGTATTTTCTAACATGAATTATGATTCAATAACTGTTTTGAACATATAGCATAATGAAAATTTATAGTTAGACTCATGATAGTCATTTGCATGAATGAGTTAATATGTTTATAAAGAAACTGAATGGAAAGCAAGATGATAAATTTTAAATTTTATTGTGAGAAAATTTAAGTTAAATTAATGGCATGATGTTGAGTCGGAGGGACTCTGGAGCATCATGGTTAGTTATCTTTTATAGTATGGTGTTGAGTTGGGAGGACACTGGAGCATCATGACTATTAACATATGTTGAGTTAGAGGGACTCTGGAGCATCATGGTTATTGTTCTTTTATAGTATGGTGTTGAGTCGAGAGGACTCGGGAGTAGCATTTCTATTAACCTATGTTGAGTCGAAGGGACTCTGGAGCATCATGGTTATTTATCGTTTATAGTATGGTGTTGAGTCGGGAAGACTCTGGAGCATCATGACTATTAACCTATGTTGAGTCGGAGGGACTCTGGAGCATCATGACTATTAACCTATGTTGAGTCGGGGAGACTCTCGAGCATCATGGTTATTTATCTTTTATAGTATGGTGTTGAGTCGGGAAGACTCTAGAGCGTCATGACTATTAACCTATGTTGAGTCAGAGGGACTCTGGAGCATCATGGATATTTATATTTTATAGTATGGTGTTGAGTCGGGAGGACTCTGGAGCATCATGACTATTAACCTATTTGGGAGGTTTGATGTTGAGTCGGAGGGACTCTGGAGCATCGTGAAATTTTGAACAACTGTGGGGACACCCAAGTTGTATGAACATTCTGAAGAGCACCGGTAGGAGATATACCTAGAACTATATAATAAAGTGAAAGGGTATCGTCCTCGTGTTGGATGGGCATGTTGCAATAGCGAGTCGTGTGGAGGCCCGAGGAACCTCAAAGCACACCTAAACAATCTTGGACTGCACCGTAGTATAAGACCACAGCCACTGTAATAGTATTATTAATGACCGTTGAAATAGGCCCGACATTAGTACCATGGGCGCATCTTATACTCACAGATTAAACTACCTATATATATATATATATATCTAGAACTATTACAAATATGAGTTTTTATGTTATGCTTACATTATGTGTCCTAGTTATTTTACAAAACCTACAAAAGGGCTAGTAAAGAGACATTATGACTATCATGCATGAATAATAAATACATAAAACTTATTTGTTGTTGAGTGAATACACTCTGGATCACCTGGACTATTCTAAATTAGTGTTGAGGATAAGCTCTAGAAGCACTGCAACTCATTGTGATTACTCATGTTGAGGTGGAGGCTCTGGAGCATCAGTAATCAGTTTACTATTGATTATCAGGTACCTTTGGAGCACCTAGAATAAAAAAGTCTTATTCGATGTTGAGATGGCGTACCAAGAAGTGTTTTTTTTTGTCTACTATGCATATATTATGCACGAGGTATGCACATATACTTATGTGATGAACTTGTTATACTTAAATTTAAGAATATATATGTTTAGATTATGTATATGCAATGTTATGTTTATATATATCTCAGGTTATGAGCATTGATATGATTGCTTTTGAGTTAAAGCAGGTAGAGAATGACTAAAGGAAATTACGAAAGCAATGTCATGACAATAATTTTGAGAATATTATCTTAGATCATAATTTATATATATACCATGTATGATTGACAAACGTGCAAGTGCATGAAATTTCAAAGAAGAGATTTGTAAGTAGATCAAACTCTAAAAAGAGTTGCCATGAAAAGGGCACAACAGAATGTTGCAAAAGAAAAATCATTACTTATATTCTAATCTATTTTTGAATAATCATATGTATGCATGTATTTTATGATAAAATGTTAAAAACAACGTGTGTTGTTTGTGGAAAGTACAGGTACAAAAAACAAGAAATGTTAAGGGTATTCAACAAGATGTCAAAACAAGCAAGATAGATGAAAAAAAATTATGTTTACAGAGACAACTAAAAGCGGAAGAAAAAATTGGAAGGATACGAACACTGAGGATGGTGTTATTTTTTAGGGGGGGGGATGTAATATCCCTCTTTTATCTCTTAGGGTTTTTGCAACAGAAAGTGCAACCGTGTACCTGCCAATGGAAGGAGATCATGGAAAGAGCTCCGCAGGAAAAACTTTGTAAGTATGATTATGTTTTCCTAAGTGTTAAGTGAAATTGTAGGCTTAGGATACTAAAGGCTTGATGCAACGAAATAGATGGGGCATGAAATCCACTAGGGGGAGAGGGTGAAAGGCTTGATAGCCTTGATTTTTGATGACGGTGGTCATCCTAGTGCCATGAGCACTTAAAGGGAACTATGATGTTCACTAAGAAAACACCTAAAGTTTAAAAGTATGTTAATATTTTGTCCTAGATAAGAACGTCGAAGAAACCTCTAGTTGCCGCAAGGAAGTAACAAGTTCCTATAATCTAACCATTAGCATGAGGTTGATCTATACTGAGTATAATTAAATAAAAACAAGAATTTAACCTAAACAACATTAGTATCTTGGGCTCGACAAAAGCTTTTGTCAAAATTCCTAAGTATAAAATGACAGATATTATAAATTGAGGAATAGAAGATAAAATGATTTATTATTTCTAAGAAAAAAATTTAGTAGTTATAAATAAATATTTAAAAGTTATTTCAAATAAGATAAATAAATTAAGAAAGAGTGAAGGAGGACTGATTGTCCTTGATTAAAGGTAAAAGCTTTAAAAAAACTATAAAATCTTATCTACAAAGAAGAAAAGATTAACTGGAAGTTAATGCATGAGTATGCATGCATAGTTGGTAACTAATACATGAGAATGCATGATTAACTCTCAGTAGTTATTACTCAGTTAACTAGTTAAATAAATGTTGACTATGTAAGTCAATAAGTTAAGATAGCTAGCTAAGTTAAAGTAAAGTTCAAATATCTAAGTTATGCTTAGATAAGAAAATTATCTACAGTGAATAAATTAAAGTTAGTTGAATATAAAACTTAAGAAATAAATTGATGGAGTTACAATTAAGAGAAGTTAATTATCTTAAATATTTTTTTTTTTTTTAACAGAAACAGGGAATTTATATATATATATATATATAAAAGGTCGTGCATAGCCATGCATTACAAAAATTGAGCCATGATTCTGCTTCAAAAAGAGATACACTGCAGAATTTACAAAGGGTTAGGCTTTCAGAGTCTTTCTTCCTCGTTTTCCTGAGATTTCTAGTCATTCTACTAGTATATACCTTTACAAACTGATTACAGAGCAGTAAACAAAAAAACATTCAGAATAAAAGCTCATATGAAACATGTGGGTCGACATCCAAAATTTCTTAAGTAGAGAAACTATCTGTTGTTCTGCTGCAAGAAGGAGGCAGCTTCCATCATTCCTTGGTTGACAGACGGGGCTTCTTCAACCTGGCTGAATTGTGTTTTGCTTATGAAGACTGAAAGATCTTCTGTGATGCTATCCATTTTCCCCAGAATTTCGATGGTATTCCTCTCAATATCGTCCAGATGGGACTCCACACAGGAAAGACGGGAGTGGACATATTTGAATTCCAAGTTCTGCTCCTTGTTCTGGTCTGCAATGGAACAGACCACCGAATATGTCCTACTTAAATACACCTTGACTTTCGAGGTTACCTGACTGAGAGTGGCAATGGCTTGCCGAATCCCTTCCATAACTCTGAGCTCACGAGGGTCTTCTTCAAGATGCTGTGGTTCCAAATCTGCAACGGAGAGACGCTGTAACCTTGGGCTGAGCGAAATGGGATTGAGCTGCTCCATGTCTCGATGCCAATCCAATAAACCGCCCTGCAGCAATAAATGCTGGAGTGTGAGAGCCTTGGAGCCAGGTGGGTAGGCACATGGCTTTCGATGTGCCAGCTGAAGGGAAGCGCAGGAAGATAGAATGGGGAGCCCACCACAGCAAGATCGTCTCCAGACTTTACACTTTGAAAACATTAGAAAGTGATCTATGTCCCAGCATTGAATCACCTCCATAGCTAAAATCTTTAGGGGATGAATTTATGTCCCAAAACCTTATTTTGTAATAATTGACCTTGTCCCAAAGTAGTTCCAATATTAGCAAGTCTATATGTTGCCGAGTTGAGGCTTCTGAGTACATGAAGATATATAGTATCACTGGGGAGAGAGAGGAATTTGATTCTTTTCGAAGGTTTTGACTCTTTGCTCCTCTCGAAGAGCTGTTATTCATATTCTGAATTACATGCCTGGAGTCTCCAATTACCTATAACGTTTCCACATTTAAAGATGAGACTATCTCGAGTGAATGATACATCACCATCCATTCTACTTCATTATTAGTTCTTGTGCCTAGTCCCGAGGAAAATTCGGCAACTTTTCTTCCTCCAGGATAAAAAATAATCCCCCCCGCACCTGCCTCCCCTGAAGATTATTTAGATAAAGCTAAATACATTATATTAAGCTAAGTTAAAGATGAGATAACAGATTATTTAAAGATCGACTGAGTAAATCTAGCAGTTAATATTTACTAAAAGTAAAATAAGTTAAAGTGCTAACAAGAACTTATCTTGTTAGTACAAACCTAGTTTTAACTATAAAGAGGACACTATGGTGTTAGTAACAGGGGGATGGCCTTCAAGGAGAAGAAGGGAATGTAAAAGATAAGTAATATTACTCTGCTACCCTAGTGGATTCGTCCCCAGCTCGGGGGTGATCTCTCGGCAAGAAAACCTACGTCGAATAGAGATCAGTTGGAAGGGAGGAATGTTGCAGTCAAGCTTTTAGTCGGTTGATTTTAATTATTAAGATAAATACCTCTTACCATTTTTCTTCAAGTAAAGAATTTGTATTTATGCATGTTTAAGAATTTCATCAATAATAAAAGTATTCCAGATTTTAAAGGGCTATTACTTATTAGTTGTGATTGTACCAAGGATATAAATTAGGAAGTAAGAATATATATTTTCCCATAAATTTTATAGTGAAGATTCAGTCAAGATCAGGGATAGGTAACCGGTTCTCTGTATGGAGTCAAATTCTTCATACTCCCTTTGTATAAATAAATGAAACTGCTGTTGTTATTAAAGCTAATTCGAGGCCTAGAAAGTTATTAGTAACTTCTATAAATATCATATGGGGTTACCAGCACCTAGGATGTCAGTTCCAACATAGCAAAATGAATCTTGGTCAAATTCAGTTAAACTCTATTTATAAAATTAAGCCTTCTTGAAAGGAGATTTATATAATTGCATGTTAAAATATTTTTGGTTTTTAGTGACTAATTCTGAGAACTCGCCTCTCTATAATGGGGCTCAATTCTTCGTAAACTTTAAAACCATATTGCAGAATGTAGATATTCGTGCTATCCTGAGAAACGTAGGTAGCGTTTTCATTTTTGACCTATGTCTACCATCAGAAACATAGATTGTATTATCTATTCTTTCATAGATGTTTGTACCCTGATGAGGAACTTTATCCCTGCCTGGCGAATCCCCAGATTTCTACGCAGATATATTGGAAATCCCTGGAACTCTGACTTAGATCCCAATTGATGCGCCCGACAACGATCTTAAACCCTTTCTCACTGCATTGTTTATACTCGGGGGCATCACACACTAGCTCGCGCATTTAAATCCAAAAGAATTTGTTGGTTATTAAATTATTGTAAAGTTTTGAAATGCTATGATGCCCAGAAATGCGGAGGTTCCATCTGCGCATCTGAACATTCTTTTATCTCTGTTACGATATATGACTCCAGCCTATAATCAAACTGGCTGTGCATACGGTGCCTCTAATTAAGTCGACATAAGTCCTTGTTGTGGCCACAACAGATCCCATGCTTAGCTAAGCATGGGAGCCCCCCCATTTTTTTTATAGATGCAAAATTATTTGGGTGAGTCATCTTGAAAATTTCAGGTGTTGATTTTACCTCTAAAATTCTTCACCCATGTTTTTGGTCTGCTTGTCTTTAAGAGTTTATTTATTCCTTCCAAAGTGTTTCGGTCTGAAGAAAGCCAAAATTTTGAGTATTTTTTTAAAATTGTATCATCATCCCGAAACATAACATTTGGAGAACCTAAAACCTGCAACCCGACAGGTGCAGGTTGCGGGACTGTTGTTTTAAGTTTTGGTTTTGGTAATTCTGAAACCCGCAACCCGATGGCTGTGGGTTGCGGGATCATTATGCAATAAAATTGGGAAATAATGACTCTGAAACCCGAACCCCGCAATGGCGGCATTCAGCTTTCGGGATTGTGTTTTTGGTTTATTTGGTGTGTGCTCCTGAAACCCGCAACCCATAATTTCGGGATGCATCTTTCGAGATGATTATTTCACTTCACAATTTAAAGGTTTCAAAGCCCGCCACCCGAATAGCCGTTTTTCAAATTTTGAAAATCTTTTCTCCTGCTTTCATTTTGTGAACTCGTAACCCGCAAATCCGTACTTTCAAGTTTCGGGTTGCGGGATCTTTGAATAAGAATTCTATGTTTTTTGAACCTGATTCTGCATTCCGCTTCGGTTAATCTTCGTCGTCCGTCTGTTATGATCTCGCGGTCATGTTGATTCTTGGTAATTAGTTAAATCAGGTTTTGCCACCTTCTCGTTTCCAAACATGGTTCTACCAGTTATCATTTTCTATCTAACTCATGATAGCGGACACTATTAAAATCCTACCAGTTACTTGATGTTTGATGGATGCCATCTTTCTGCCTTAAGTTTTCCATCTCTACACTCAAGCTTTAACATCTTGTCATTTTTTGTTCCATCCCTTAATGATCGGATTTGTTACGTGCGAAGAATTGATAGCCCATGTACTGGAACTCCTAGTTCTGACCTTTTGCACATCAACTCTGTCACCATAACCTTCACCTCTGATATTGATCACCAGTCATAATTGTTGATGGGAGATTGCTAGTAATGATGTGATCGAAAAGGAAATTCAAAACCATGCGAACAGTAATTGAGCTTGTACTTCCCACAAGATTAAACTCGAACCTTGGCTTTTTCATGACAATTGAAGTGATTATAATGGATTGAATGGATAAGTTAATCATTGCAGATTGCCCTGCCTGACTATCATCGACCTGTTTGTTGGCCACTAAATAGAAATTAACATGAAAGTCCCAGTTCATCCATTGCCTTCTGAAATAGGAAACACTCTGTTTGGCATTCTTCTTATATCTTTCTATCCAAGACTCATTCAGAATGAGCAATATTCATGCAGATGGTGAATTCTCTAGTGTTCAGGTTGGAAATGAAGAGCTCTACCCGTTGTTATATCAAGAAGTGTTGCCACCACCATTTGATGCAGGTGTTCTTGATCTTAGCAGCGGTAGTAGTGAAGAGGACTTCGAAACGTTGTCTGCCTGCATGCAAAACTCCATGGGGCAAAAGAAGAAAATTCCGGAAGAACCAGCTGATCTCAATGATGATGTCATACAATATTTTATAATAAATTGAGAATTAGATATCCCGCAGTTCCTTCCTGAAGTAAATCCTCTAATGGATTTCTTTTTTTTTGACAGTGGGTTCCCTGACCCCGAATTTCCTATAGTGAATGCTCTGCAAGCTACATCACCTGTCGCTGCTAATGAACAATCTGTGATTAAATTTTTATGGTTCCACGAGATCTTATCAGATTGAAGAACAAGTCTTTTTTTTGTGAAAGGTGGCAGAAAATCTTTTAAGCTTAAAAATAACAGGATTTCTTGGATCGATGGTTAGATCCGATTTTGTAATCCCCATGTTGTAGAACTTCTCCTTCTCCGACTCTTATGTAAAATTAGTATATAAGGAGGAATGTTTCTCTTAGTAAGGGGTTGGGAATTTTGGAATTGCAATTCAGCAGGAGTTCGGACTGAAGATACTCTGTTTATCAGAGTCATTGTAATTTTTGTATAAGACTTCTCTATTCAAGAAAGTTATCTTTTAATTCACCTCCTATTGTTCTTCAAATTTCTTTGGGAATTGTTGAGTTAATGTTTCAAATTTGTCATCGACCATGCGTTTAATCTTTTGTAGGATATTTGGTTAATGCATAAGATCTCTCATATTGATTTTTCTATATGTGTGGATTATGTTCAAAACTGTTCTGTTAAATTTCTTTAATTGAATGTTTTCACTTTTATATTTCTGCAAATGATTTGATGCAATTAAATATGTATAATCAAATGTTAATTTTTCAATTAGCACAATGATTACAGATCAGATATTTGAATACGCTTAACACTTTGAAGAATTGTCACTTAATTTCTTAATTGATAAAACTTTAATTAACAATTGAAGAACCCGAAGACATTTCTGTTTAAGGTTTAACTATTTGTTCATCACACTTCAACTCTGATCTGCACAACATCAAGTTCTCCTTTTAGGTTAGATCTGACTTAGCATAGTTTCCTTCTTTTGATAGGTTAAGATAGGTTTGTTAACAAGTTTTCATACTTTTTTTTCCTTATAGGAAAACTGATCTTTCAAGATCAAATCTTTTAGTCTTAGAGTGCCAGCGGAGGCCAAATATCCGTGGGTTATTACCACACCAAACAGCTTGAGGATAGGGTAACTCTTTCGTAGGGTTAACTGAATCCTTTGGTTGGGTTTTCATCACCTGTTGTGTGCCTTGGAACCCATTCCAGCACTTTGCACTCACCCTGCACCCCCGAGGCATCAACAAATGGGGCTAGAGGGAGGGCCGCTAGTAAAGAATGCCTAAGAAAATTACTAATAAACCTCCTCCAGCAAGTACTTCAATGGTTCAAACCCGAAGCCAGACTAGGGCTTCAACATCTGAACAACCAATTGACTCACGACCTACAGTTCTCCCGGTTACATCCGCGCAACCTACAGCTATACCTGTCACACCTGTGGTACAACAGGAGAACAGAGGAGAGATCATTTTCACGTCACCCACAAGGGGACCCATCTCATTAGAGTAGTTATTGAAAACATTTGCCAATAGGGTTTTAAGAATAGAACAACATCTTTTCGATCAAAGAAGACGCGGCCTGGAAGCTCTAAACTTAGAAGGTGTTTTGTAGGCTAGTGATCAGGAAGAACAACAAGTTCCCACTTCACAGACCTCTGATCATCTAGTTCAACATACTGATAGTTTCAACGCATAGGATCAACATACAACTGATCACCAGTCTGAAAACCAAGACCTAGTTAATCGATCAGATTCTCTTGAATATAACCGAGAGACCACTCACACACCAACACAAGGTTATCCAAATCTTGGAGCCGGTGCTCCACCACCGTCCCCTCCTTCATCTTCGTCATCTTCCTCAGACAAAGAGAATTCTTCTAGTTCCTAATCTGAAGAAGAAGAACAAGAACCTCCAATGGTTGGTGAAGGTCAAAACAGACCTTGGGTTGACCAAGGTGTAGTTTTCATATTAGGAGATCAACATAGATTACCAAAGCATCCTGAGAAATGGCTGCCTAAATACAACCCTGATGACAAGATACCTGCGTTGGACCACATAAAAAATTTCATGCAGGCAATCAGGCTTAGAAGCGTGGTACATGAGGATTTAGTATGCAGACTCTTTCCCTACACTTTTGAGGGTAGAGCGGCCACTTGGTATTTTTCTTTGCCGGCCCAATCTATAACTTCCTAGGATGAATTCGAGAAACATTTTATCCAGAAATTCGGGGATGAAAAGACACCGCAAGATCTTGTCTTAGAATTATCCTCCATGAAAGCCAAAGGAAAAGAAAGGGTAAAAGACTTTAACCAAAGATTTTTGTATCTCAAAAACAAAATTCATGCCAATCTTCTTCCTGCTGAAGAGTTGTTGGTGGCTTATTATGAAAACGATCTGCCTCCCACTATTGCAATATGGGTAAAAAGGGTACTCTACTGGAATCTTTTGATGAAGCAATCCAAGTTGAGAAAGACATCTTTTGTCTGGAAGACAGCCCTGAATCCTCAGAAGGACAACCTTCCACTTCCAGGAAGAAAATTGAGATTATCCCTAAACCCACAGTCCAGAACAAGGATTCATTTGATTTGACTGACATGAAAAAATTCCTTCAGAAGATGTCAAATGAGATGGTGGACTTGAAGAAGAACACTAATGATAATTAAAATCAGAACAGAGGTTTTGTAAGGCCACTGTTTAGGAGACCTTACCAGCCTCCACAAAATCCACCACCACCAAATTCGGCGGATGCACTCACAAACGAGGAACTCTTTTCTATTTTTTGAGCATTGCTAGCAGAATCTCAAGTCACCCCCGACACTTCCTGTTAACACTCAAAAAGTGCTCGCTACCTCATCTACCCCATTACATGACTCATTTGTCCATATTTCCTACCATATTTGCCTCCAAAACCTTAAAAACCCAATAAAAAGCCTCCAAAAGGCCAAAAAACCATTAAGAATGCCTCAAAAAGGCCAAAAACCCCCTTTTCCCCCAAAATAAAGTAAATTCCTCCAAAATAAGCAAAAACCCTCTAAAAAGGGAATAAAAAATACAAAAAAGAGGAAAAAGAGGGAAAAAAGGAAGCAAAAAGCCTATACAGCTGACCTAAACCATACAGTGCCCAAAACCATGGGTCAGCACTCCACCACTAAAAAGATATAAATAGGTGATGGAGGCTTCCCATTTTTCATCCACAATCATCCATATCCTTACTCTGCCAAAATAACTCCTGAAACCCTAGCTCACCCTTGAGCTACTTTCACATTTGAGTGCTCCTTTGGCCCATTTCCAAAACCCTTTGGAGAAGGAGAAAGCAACAACACTGGAGCTTGGAAGCAACCCTCTTGGACTTCTGCAAAGGCTCCTCCAACCTCTACACCTGAGGTATATTCAATACAAAAATCAATTTTTATAATCTTGTAATTTATTTTTATGCACATGCTTAGAGTAGTTTACTGTTTTATTTACTGTCTTTTATTTTCTATTTTCTAAACTGCTACTAAGGAGTCCATTCTCCTTAGTAGGTGCTCATTTGCACAAGCTAGGGTGAAAACCCTAGCTATAGTTTTGGCGACTCCCCTAGTGTTCCTTTGAATTTCTGGTTATAGTTTTAAACGTTTTTAATTTTCTGCAATATTTTTATGTTTTTTCCTTTCGGCTGTACCTTTCAGCTGCTGTAAACTGCGTCTTTCATCTCCGCAGTTGCGATCCAACCGTGTCTTTCAGACTATTACGTGCAATCCGACTGCGTCTATCAGACTATTTCCGGTGATCTATCAGTGGTTTTCAGTCTGTTACATGCGATCTGACCCCGGCTCTCATCCTGTTTCGTGCGGTCCGCCTGCAGCTTTTAGCCATTTTCCTGCTATCCGCTTGCGACTTTCAGCCTTTTTCCCGTTGTTCGCCTGCATCTTTCAGCCATATTCCCACAATCTCCTCGCAACTGTCGACCTGTTTCTTGCGGTTCGACAGCGCAGATTTGCCACAGACCCGTGGTCTATTTTCTGCACTTTTTCCCTGTTTGAACCCAGTACTTTGCTGCAATATTTTCTGCACTTGCACAGCCATCTGTCCTATCTGTAGCCTTACTTCCCTACAGCCTGTTTTCTGCAGTATTATTTCTGTTCCATTTTCAACATTTTTTATATTTCAGCATTTTAATTGAAAAGAGAAAATTTTGCATTTCAAAGTTTAATTTCTGCATTGTTATTTTTAGTTAGAAAGTTGCCCACTCCGTGGCACTTTTACTTGGGTTCATCATCTCACATGCACACACTCTGTCACCTAATTCAAGTTAGCCCTAAAATACTACTTAACATAGCCAACATTCTAACCCCACTTGGGGAACACCTAAGAATCTTGTAGTTAGGTAGGATCGGGGGGATAGGCATCCAAATAACACCCCTCGGTTGCTTACACTTGAGACATAGTTGTTGTCCATTAGGGAACCAAAATCCCCTAGTACTTTTTGGCATGGTCACAGCCAGTTTATCATAGGGCCTCTCCCCTAGGAGGGTTGAAGTAGCCAGACAAGTTTCGGAGGCCTAAGTGGAATACCGAACTCCATTCAGTAACCGAAGGATACCTTTCGTAGTTCTCAATGTATCACCCATATGGGGATACAACGACGATAGAACCAAACTGCAGATTCACCTTTTCTGGACGTGTCATGAACGGGGTATCTTAGTTGCCTTTCTTCTAGGATTGACTACCCGGTGTCCCTCCTGGTAGGGGGATATCTTTACCCACTGGGCTCTACTATCCATATTGTCTGACTTGGATTTCATCACCTTGTAGAGGATATGTTTGGTTGAGTCAGAATACTATTTAGCTAGGTGTTTGCATGATCCCTTAACTCCTTTTGGTCTAGCAAGAACACTATTTTTATTTTCTAGGAAACCTGCTACTTGTTGGTATTCTGACCATTTCTGTTGATACTCCGCTTACTGTAGCATAACTATTACAGTAAGTGTTTTGAGTTGCTTGTTGGCCTGAGTGCCATATTTTTTACGCTGTCCTTCTGCACACTCGGTTGCATTAGGTTTTTTTATTTGTTTTTCACTCAACACAACCCCCAGATACTTGACACCATCTGTCACCATTGAGTCCCCGAGACATTCTCGGCGCCTGCGGGGTGAGCCCCTGCAGCACAGTTCACTTGACATCACTTGTCATAGACGTAGATATTCATCACTTGATACCACTCATCATAGATCTCGAGCTTTGTCACTTGACTCCACTCATCAACGGCATAGAACTCCATCACCCGATATAGACACCCCTTATTTTACCTCTGATTTTGAGGCAGAGTTCGAGAACCCCACTTACACTGCACCAACCAGCCCCATGGATTGCATGACTTCCAACCCTTTCTTTGTAGGGACCATTGGTGGAGCATCCACCACCACACCTACTTTGGGTGTGCCCTCAATGGGGCCGACATCTACCATTTCGATCATTGTACCCATTCTAGTAGCTAGCATACCCATCCCAACTCCATCAGTGACTCACACTAGCCTTGGCAGTGCAGGACTGTCCCATACCACTTTCGTTCCTCCACCTGGGGGCAACATCCCAAACCCAGCCCCTCCAGTCGGGGGCATTGGCCCCAACATGGTCACAACCACTAGTATGTCACATCCTTCTACTAGTTTTCCATTCATGGCTAGTCTAAACCTTCTTGACCTGGATAGACTGACTAACGATCCCATCAGACATGACCCTGCGTGGCCTCACATGCCTACCAAGCTCCCCTTCGACATCCCTAAGTTTGAGGGCAAGGCAGGTGAAGACCCCCAGAACCATATTATGTCCTTCCATCTATGGTGTTCCTCCAACTCCATAGTGGACAACTCTGTCCGCCTCCGTCTGTTACAGCGCAGCATCAATGGCTCTGCAACTAAGTGGTACATCGAGCAGCCCCATGGGACCCATGCCACCTTTACTTCCCTTTCCTCGACTTTTCTGCAGTTTCTTCAGTTACCTGTCCGCTATGACGCGAGAGTTGAGATCCTACTGTCTTGCAGATAGAACACGGCTACACACATCGCTGACCACATTCATGAGTGGCATCGACGCCGCAAGCTCTGCAAAGTCAAGTTAGACGACCATATCTTCTTAGATTGGTTTCTAAAATCTCTCCTTCCTGTCATTGCCAAGGATGTGGCATCCGAACGACCTCAGTTCGAAGAAGAGCCCATCCTCAAATCCCAGTAATTTGACCTTATTTACGCCCATTCTGGTTACCTATATTCCATCATCCCTGACGTCCCCCATGGCGATTCCTCCCGACATGATGCACCGAGGGAATCCCATGCCGCAGATGGCATCATTGGCTGTATAGCCTCACATAACCAACCCTTTTCCATAGCACGTCCTAGCCCTGACCCCGACCTTTCGTGGGCTACATCCCATTCCGGAGCAACCAATTCGTATGCTCCCATGGCACATCATCACCATTCCCACGGACCCTCATGTCCACCTCAGTGCTTTGTTCATGCATCCCTTGCTTACGCCCCCCCATTCGCACCTCAGCCATATTACCACCCATAGGCTACACCAACCCCTGTATCCTCTCAAGCCCAACCTGCTTATTACCCGCCACAGGTAGCCCCTGCGGCAAACCCACAACCTGTTTCGCAGACATATCAGCAACCCCCACAAGGTTCATCACCTACGCCACCTCCACCTACGTATTATCCCTCGCAGCCTTCTCCTGCACCTGTGCAACCCCAGAACCCACCTGCTGCCCAAGGGCAAGTGTATGTCCAACAGAATCCACAGCAGAACCAAAATAACCAGCGCCAACAGGGCCAGCAAAACCACGGCAAAGGCTGTAACCGTGGGAACAACCCCCCTCCAGACCAAGGTGATCAACCTCCCAATCCCCCAAACAACAATAATGCGGCACCTGCCAACCAGAACCCTGACCGGCCGCCCAAACAAGCCAAAAATCCTAATTTGCGAACAAAATATCCTTGTTCTATTTGCGGGGTCTATGGCCACTACACACATGCTTTCCCACATTTGGAGCGAGATCGACAACTCTGGACCGATGATGCCCACTGCCAAGGGCACGCAGCTCCTCAGGCGCCTCCCAACCCCCCACCACCTCGGCATCAATCCTTGGTGCTACAAAAACCTTTACCGACCCAAGGTGTAGTGAACACTCAGCCGTTGGTTCCCCCTCAAGGAAACGCGCCACCACAACAGCAAATCACTTATGCCACTCCTGATCAACCCATGTTAGACTCAGGTACCCATCACTTGTTAATGATGTCATCCGCCAATGTCAACCTTCAAACCCGTCGAAACCAATATGGCTCCACCCCTGAAGCCCTTTTCGCTGACAAAAACATTAACGCTCATCCCATTGATCAGTCATCAGTCTCCTTCCATCTTACACCAACTTGAGTATCACTCATCCCTGTCACCATCCCTAGTCCATTACAACTATGATCCCTTTCCCACTAGTCAGTTTCATATGCTGCCCAATCAGCCCCACCATCATACTCTGAACAAAGGAAGTTTGAGTCCACCCACTCTACTTGCCCAGTTATTCCCTACCCCCACAGTATGTCAGTCTTACCATCCGTACTCTCACAATTCGGTTCTCCACCTCATGCTCCTATCAAGGAAACATCATTGCCTTGCTAGTTGCAGGTATCCCTCTGTCGACGACAGCCCCTCTATTCCAGAGGATAGACCCAGAGGTCCCTGCACCTTGGACTCATCACCATCTATGGTGAGTGCGTACGGACCATTTTGAGAGGAGTCATCAGTGCCTCTCTGAGTGGTTGTTTCTCACATGCTCGACTTCAACACATTGATCGCATCGTTGAGAATTGTGTAGGGTTTATATCCCTTCAGTTATTGGTCGAAGACCCCGGATTTCTCCCGACTCTAGCACATTGGTGAGTCACTTCGGAACGCCCAATTATATGTTCCCATGGATGTCTGGGTTGCGTTGGCGATTGTATTTGGAAGCCATCCAGTTATATGCTTCCTTGAGTACCCAGTTCAGTTCTAATTTATTGTACCATTGAGGGTATGACTCCCCATCACTATGATCCAGCAGCTCATCAGTTCCTCTGGTACCACATTCAGCAACATTATTGTTATTCCAGTGTATCAGTTCTTTAGCTCAGACATGGTCAGCACAGTAGTATGTCCCAGATTTGTGTCCCCTCTGGACCCTTATGATGTACACAGTGGTTCTCCATGTATCCTTCAAGCCCCCATTTTTGGGCCTCATTGCTATTTTTTATATATATCTGGATACGAGCATGGGTATGCCCACCTCGTCCATATATTGAGATTCTTCCTCAGTTGAGGCCATGTATATTTCAGGTCCCTATTTTTTGGACCCCCTTGTTATTGTTCTATATCTTGATACGAGCATGGGAATGCCCACCTCGTCGATATGTTCAGATTATTCCTTATTCATTATTGAGGTCATGTACTTTCAGTTTTTGCAGTTTGTTCGGGACCATTGCTCCGGGCTCTAGTTCGGTTCTTCTCCTCTCCACATCCCAGGAAAACCATAAAAGACTTATGATGTCTATCGGCCATACAATGAGCTCCTGCCCTCACACATCAGGGGGCAATCTGTTAAAACCCAAAAAGTGCTCATTACCTCATCTACCCCATTACATGACTCATTTGTCCATATTTCCTACCATATTTGCCTCCAAAACCTTAAAAAGCCATTAAAAAGCTTCCAAAAGGCCAAAAAACCATTAAAAAAGCCTCCAAAAGGTCAAAACCCCCATTTTTTCCCCAAAATAAAGTAAATTCCTCCAAAAATAGCAAAAACCCTCTAAAAAGGGAATTAAAAATACAAAAAAGAGGAAAAAGAGGGAAAAAAGGAAGCAAAAACCCTATAGAGCTGACCTAAACCATATGGTGCCAAAAACCGTGGGTCAGCACTCCACCAGTAAAAACCTATAAATAGGTGATGGAGGCTCCCCATTTTTCATCCACAATCATCCCTATCCTCACTCTGCCAAAAATTCTCACGAAACCCTAGCTCTCCCTTTGGAGCTACTTTCCACTTGGGAACCCCATTTGGCCCCATTTCCAAAACACTTTTGGAAGAAGGAGAAGGAACAACAATGGAGCTTGGATGCAACCCTCTTGGACTACTGCAAAGGCTCCACCAACCTCTACATCTGAGGTAATTTTTAATAGAAAAAGAGAGATCTTCACCATATTTTCATGTTTTGTTATTTATGTTCATGCTCATGCTAGGTTAAATTTCATACTGTTTTACTGCTTTTATTTACTGTTTATTGAACTACTACTAAGGAGGCCCTTCTTCTTAGTAGGTGCTCATTTGCACAAGGTAGGGTGAAAACCCTAGCTACACTTCCAACGATCAGACTACCCTCGATCCTTCACTACCTGAGCAAGAAGCAGAAGATGATCCACAGGTTGATGATGTGGGTTCTTTTCCGAGCTTCCTATGTGTGAAGAAGAAGAAGAACCTGAGGCAGTGTTTAACACACAACCTCCTTATAACACAAGGTCAAGACCACAACTACCTCAAGACCTTCATCTTCTTCCCCCATTTTCACAAGAAATCAAACCGTCCCATAGAAGGATATTGTCCTCCCTCAAATGGAGTACAACCTGGTTGAAGACTTAAAAAGGGTCAAAGCAAATATCTCTCTATTTGAGCTACTCAAGATTCCTGCTATGAGGGATTATTTACCTAAAAAAATGATAGTCAAATAGCCTAGAGAGTCACAGAATAATAACTTAGACTCTGTCACTAAAACTGATGATCAGAAACTAATAAGTAAGAGAACTCTTCCTTTCTTGCTTACTTTTGATATTTTCAACCGGAATGTACACAACTGGATGATAGATTCGGGAGCATCATCAAATGCGATGCCCCTCTCTGTTTGCAGAAAATTGAATGCAACGTGGAAACCCTGTCCAACCCAGATTGTGCAACTTGACAGATCCAAAGTCAGAGTGGCTGGTAAATTGAGAAATGTTCTGCTCACTTTGTCTGCTGATCCCAGGATCCATCAGATAGTTGATATTGTGATAGCTGACATCCCAAAAGCTTATGCGATGTGGTTAAGTAGGGACTGGTCAGAGAAACTTAAAGGTTACTTTGCAACCGACTGGTCCCATTTATGGTTTCCTTACAATGGTCAACCAAATAAAATTAAGATCAGCATAGAACCTTTTATGAAACAGACAGTTACTGATCTTAATGATTCAAGTGAACCTGCTGGTTATCTCACCTCTCGTGCAGGGCAATTTACATTCGATACCTTTTTTGGTGAATTCCCAGCTGATGCCTCACCAGAAGAAAGCATCCAAAGCGAATCACATATCACTCAGGTTACTTCTGTACCTTTTTCTGGTGAAATTGTGCATAATGTATATAATGTGAATACGACTTTTAGATTAGACCCTGTCTCCTGGACTTTATTTTTCGATGGCTCTAAGTCCAAGGAGGGAGATGGAACGGGTTGTGTTCTTATCAATCCTAAAGGAATAAAATTCATGATTGCTTGCAG
Organism: Larix kaempferi; assembly: GCA_027924585.1. Taxonomy (NCBI): domain Eukaryota; kingdom Viridiplantae; phylum Streptophyta; class Pinopsida; order Pinales; family Pinaceae; genus Larix; species Larix kaempferi. Next base: position 6,989,858 of record BSBM01000249.1, read on the forward strand.
GTTAGAATTTGATTTCACTAATAGTGTAGGCGAATATGAAGCTCTTGTGCAGGGTCTCAAGAAGGCTGTTGATTTAGGTGTACAAGCAATAGAATGCTATGGAGACTCCGAAATTATAGTCAAACAAGTCAGGAATAAAATACACTGCTTATCCCCACATTTGGCTAATTATCAAAAGTTTGTAAGAGAACTAACCAACTCATTTTCAGCATTCAATATTAAATCAGTTCCCAGGTCACTATATTTTGATGCAGACCTGTTAGCAAATACAGCGTCTAGACTGATTCTGCCAGAAGGTCTGGCTCCTCAAACTTTTTCTATTGAATTGATGTACAGACCATCCATTACGGATAATGTGACTAATTGGAAAGTGTTTGATGATGACCGATAGATACTTGACTTCCTCATTGCTCAGGATATGTAACAAGACATGGCTATTGATGAGGCAGAACATGAAAAGTCTCTCACTGATTCTTCAAACGTCATCTCGAAGTCTATGATCAGTCTAGAAAAGTTTTATGATCTGCAGGACAAGTTAAAATCTCAAACTAATTGTAAAACTCAAAGCTCATCCTTGAACTATGAGAGGGTCAACCTAGGCACCGAACAGGAACCTCGTTTCATCAACTTGGGAGTTGATTGTACCCCTGAAGAATGCAGAGCCATTATTGCATTGTGTAAACAGTATAAGGATGTTTTCACCTGGATGTATAACGAGTTGAAAAAGTTTGACACTAGCGTCATGTTTCATAATATTCCCATGAAACCAGAGGTCAAGCCATTTCAACAAAAGCTGCGGAAGATGCACCCCAGTTTGGAGACTTCTGTAAAAAAGGAGATGGAGAAGCCGCTCACTGCTCGAATTATCTTTTCGGTCAGGCACACTCAATGGATTGGTAATTTAGTACCTGTCCATAAGAAAAGCGGTGAAATTCGACTGTGTGTCGATTTCAGAAACCTAAATCGGGCTTCTGAGAAAGACAACTATCATGTTCCACCAATGGAGCAGATTCTTTAAAAGGTAGCTGGGTCAGAAATGTTTTCCCTCTTAGATGGTTTTTCGGGGTATAACCAGGTCATGGTTTCCCCGGACGATCAATTGAAAACAACTTTTAGGACCCCATGGGGTACTTTTGCCTACAGACGAATGCCTTTCGGGCTGATCAACACAGAAGCTACTTTTCAGAGAGTTATGGATATAGATTTCTGAGGGTTAATGCATAATTCTATCGTTGTTTACGTTGACGATATCACTATTTACTCTAAAAAACGACATGAACATGTGTTTGCTTTGAAACAAGTTTTTGATTGCTACAGGAAATTTGGTATTTCTCTCAACCCGAAGAAATCTATTTTTGCAGTAACAAAAGGAAAGCTTCTAGGCTTCAGTGTTTCGAAAGAAGGCATGATTATCGACCATGAACGTACAAAGGCTATTTCAAAGATTGGCTTACTAGGCTCATGCAAAGCGATGCAATCCTTCTTAGGAAAGATTAATTTTGTACGTAGATTTGTACCAAATTTTGCTCAGATTGTTAAACCACGACAACTTTTGGTCAAGAAAGATGTGTAGTTTACTTGGTCTCAGGAACAGAGAGATGCTTTTATCCGAATTCGAAAGGCCATTGCAGAAGCTCCTGCTCTCATGTCTCCAGATTTTAATAAGGATTTCATTCTTTATACTTTTGCCACTGACTTTTCTTATGCAGTTGTCTTAACTCAGAAGCATGACAATGATACTGAAATCCCGATCTCTTTTATGAGCTCAACATTCAAAGGTGCAAAGCTTAAATACTCGCAGATCGATAAGCAAGCTTATGCGGTTTATAAATCCGTCAAACATTACAGACCCTACTTGCTGCAGTCTCGATCCAAAGTCATTGTTCCATATTCTGCTATCAGAAATGTCCTCATCCAAAGAGAATTGTGAGAAAAGAGGGCCCATTGGATGACCGCACTACAAGAATATGATCTTGATATCAGACCGGCTAAAATTGTAAAAGGACAAAGCCTCTGTCTTCTCACTGTGCAATCAAACGACCCCGCACATCAACAGTCCGAATGGGATCATGAGGAAGAAACTCCCTCAGGTGTTGTCAATGTTATCGATGCCCTAACATCGGAATTGTACGATGATATCAATTTTTTTATGAACCATGGGTTTGCTCCCGAAACCCTTGATTTTAAGAAAAGAAGAGCTTTAAGACTAAAATATACTCCCTATCAATTCATTGATCAAGTTCTTTTTAGGAAAAATTATGATGGAGTATTTCTTAGATGCTTGGAAAAACATGAAACTGATGACATTTTGTTTCAATTTCATACAAGTCCTGCTGGAGGCCATTTTTTAGGAGAGACTACGACACACAAGATTCTTAGGGCCGGATATTATTGGCCCACGTTGTTTAAATATGCTTATGGGTTCGTGCACGAAGTTGAGGGACCCTTTAGGTGCAATTCTGCACCTAAATATGCATGTTTTTCACTGATCTCTACACCATGACGTACATGACCATTATTGATGAAATTTTAAGCGTAGATAGAATTTTTTATGCAGATTCCAAACATGTAATTTAAAAAAAAAATATTGAGATTTCCTATTTATTTCCTAATTTTATTGTTTCATCATTCCGTTGGTCAAAAAACATACTGTTAGTGTTTATTCCATAACTTTTTCATTTCAAAACCATTTAAAAAAAAAATTGTATGCTACACTAGAAGACACCGACCTCTACTTGCTATAAAAAATCCAAGTCAAAATAACTTCATTAAGACCTTCAAAGGATGCACCCACATTTGACGTATCGTTCTTTAGGTTTGATCACTTACATAATTAAAAAAATAAAATAAAACATTTAATTTTTGGAAAAATAGCGCTGCACTAGTGCTACGGGTTCTATACATGTCTACCAATTTTTGTAGCCTGAAACCGTCATTTAGGCATTGAAAGGTTGCACCCACAAAAACATATAACTTATCATTTGCCAAAAAAATAAAAAGTGATTGTTATAAAACATGAAATTTGACATAGTTGTGTAAATTTTCAATACTTAAAACTTATATATTCGGAAATGTGACTCAATTTCCTACGTTTCATCTTTTTTACTCGATGCAAGATATCTTGTGTAAGAATGTCAAAAAAACCAAGTAAGTTGAGGGATGCCTGATTTTTCATTTTTTATTGCATCTAACACGCCAAAAGTGACCCTCATTAGCTTGCACATGCCCTTATGCTTATGTGACAAAAGTGTGAGCCGTGCCAGAAATGCACAGGGAAGTTTAGGAAATTTGCATTTCCTTTACAACCGGTTACAATTCAGTTTCCATTTCAACAGTGGGGACTGGATTTTGTTGGACCTATAAACCTACCTTCATCCCTCCAACATAAGTATATCCTCACAACCACAGACTATTTCACTAGATGGGTGGAGGCAGCTCTTCTCAAACAATGTAATTCTACCCAAGTAATCTCTTTCCTTGATAGTCAGATCGTCACATAGTTTGGTGCTCCAGAGTACTTAGTTTTCGATAATGCATCCTACTTCTCTTCAATCGATATAACTGAATATGCCTTTGAGATGGGGATTAAGCTTAATTTTTCTGCCAATTATTACCCTCAAGGTAATGGTTTGGTTGATTCATCAAACAAAAAACCTGATAAACATTCTCAAGAAGACTGTAGCTTCTCATCACAGAGATTGGCACACACTGTTGTATAATGCATTATGGGCAGATCGAATTACCCCGAAAGCAGCAATTGCAAATTCTCCCTACTATCCGGTTTATGGAAAAGAAGCCATTCTTCCCACTAATCTTACCATTCCTTCGCTACAATTGGACCAGTCTGTTCAAGAAGATGATTCTTCTCCCCTCCAGCAAAGAATTGACACCCTCTTGAAGCTAGAGGAGGACAGGGAAACAACCAAGAACAAGTTGTATCATCATCAGCAAATGGTGAAGAGATGGTTTGATGAAAAATCTTCATCTGATAGGGAATTTTCTATTGGTGACCTGGTTCTAAGGTGGAATAAGCAACATAAAGATAAGAATCACTACACCAAGTTTCAGCGCCTTTGGCTAGGACCTTTCATTATTACAGAAAAGATTGGTCCCAACACTGTTCGATTAAAGACGTTAGAAGGAGTTGTAGACACCTTCCCAGTGAATGTATCTCTTCTGAAAAAGTATTTTGTTTGAACAATCTGGTGCACTTGTACATAGGTGTGGTTTGTTTTACAATCATTTGTTTTATTGCATTTACATTTTGATTGGTTTTCTTGTTTTGTTTCTGTTTTCATTAATAAGGTTTCACACTTGTGGTAATGGCTTATGATCACTTTTCTTAGCAACAATTGCTTCTGAATTTTCAACATCATTATCAATCTTACTTTCTGGCTTTTGATCAGAATTTGCTCTGAAGAATTAACAATCAATAAGTGTAGTGCCTTTGGATACTTTTCACTATGATCATTATCTTTCACCTCACTTTATTTGTGTAATTGAGGTATGGAGGATGGTTATCATTTCTCTATCTGGTGTTTCATGGTTGAACGGCATATCATAATAACCTAACCAGTTTCGATTGCTCATGGATCCTTTTACAATCACTTTGAATGTAAATTTTGTTTAAAATTATAAGTTACAAGGTGGGTTGTCTTGTTATCAAGCCATCCCATTAGGTTCATAGGTGCTTAAAGTGGAATGACATCTTCACATCAGGCCACCACACTTGGAAGGTGACTTTTAGTTATCCTGGAAGGTGGAAGATCCTATTATAGGTTAGTCCATTCATGATCCGCAAAGCACTGGTGAGTAACATTATGACTAAATAGTCACCAAGCCATGGTAATGCCTTGTAGCTTATGCCAAAATAAACTGTTTCCTTCTTATAAGATTTTGTTGTATACAAGAACATGGGGGTCTTATCACAAGCCATCCCTGCTATGATCATGGGTTTGACCTTGGACTGGAATTATCACTATGTGTTCACCAAGCCATGATAATTTCTTTTTGTCTTACAACCAGAAGCCAAGGAGTCTCGTCATCGAGCTAGCTTGACCGGTTTCCGGATCAGGCCTATGAATAGTGATGTTTCATCTGATCACCAAGTCAATACAGTGGTCTTGTATTAACAAGGTTTTATGTATAAAAATATAAAGAAAAAAACATATATGCAAAAAAAAAAAAAAAGGAAGAGAAAGAAAAGACAAAAGAAAATATAAAGGAATATATATATAATCCATAGAGGATCATTGATTAATGAACCAAGGCGATCTGTAATTAGGATATCCATGAGCATTTCGAAGACTGTGCCCAGGTTCAACACAAGCTAGTTTTCAATGATTACATCATGGTAAAGATTTGGTATTACTCTCTAAATCTTCGTATCGAATGAGTGTTATCTTTAAAATGGTCATTGTTGAGATCTATCCATTTTCATGTTCATTGCTTGTTGGCTGTTATCTTTTGAGTATCTTCTTTGAATTGAGTTTCAAGAAATTGGTTGATTGACATGTTGTCCTTAGTTGGATTTGATTGCAGAGATAACTGGTTCTTCCCAGCCAGTCGCCATTTGTTGTGGCCACAACAGATCCTATGCTTAGCTAAGCATGGGAGCCCCCCCATTTTTTTATAGATGCAAAAGTATTTGGGTGAGTCATCTTGAAAATTTCAGGTGTTGATTTTACCTCTAAAATTCTTCACCCATGCCTTTCGTCTGCTTGTCTTTAAGAGTTTATTTATTCCTTCCAAAGTGTTTCGATCTTAAGAAAGCCAAAATTTTGAGTATTTTTGTTAACTTGTATCATCATCCCAAAACCCGACACTTGGAAAACCTGCAACCCGCAACCTGACAGGTGCGGGTTGCGGGACTGTTGTTTTAAGTTTTGGTTTTGGTAATTTCGAAACGCGCAACCCGACGGCTGTGGGTTGCGGGATAATTCTGCAATAAAATTGGGAAATAATGACTCCGAAACCTAAACCCCGCAATGGTAGCATTCGACTTTCGGGATTGTGTTTTTGGTTTATTTGGTGTGTGCTCCCGAAACCTGCAACCCGTAATTTCGGGATGTGTCTTTCTGGATGATTATTTCACTTCACAATTTAAAGGTTTCGAAGCCCGCCACCCGCATAGTCGGTTTTCGACTTTTCGAAATCTTTTCTCCTGCTGTCATTTTGTAAACCTACAACCCGCAGATCCGTACTTTCGGGTTTCAGATTGCGGGATCTTTGAATAAGAAATCTATGTTTTTTTAACACGATTCCGCATTCCGCTTCGGTTAATATTCGTCGTCCGTCTGTTATGATCTCGCGGTCATGTTGATTCTTGTTATTTAGTTAAGTCAGGTTTTGCCACCTTCTCGTTTCCAAACCTGGTTCTACCAGTTATCATTTTCTGTCTAATTCACGACAGCAAACACTATTACAAGCCTACCAGTTACTTCATGTTTGGTGGATGCCATCTTTCTGCCTTAAGTTTTCCATCTCTGCACTCAAGCTTTAACATCTTGTCATTTTTTGTTCCATCTCTTAATGATCGGATTTGTTACATTCGAAGAATTGATAGCCCGTGTACTGGAACTCCTAGTTCTGACCTTTTGCACATCAACTCTGTCGCCATAACCTTCTCCTCTGATATGGATCACCATTCATAATTGTTGATGGGAGATTGCTAGTAAGGATGTGATCGAAAAGGCAATTCAAAACCATGTAGACAGTAATTGAGCTTGTACTTCGCACAAGCTTAAACTCAAACCTTGGCTTTTTCATGACAATTGAAGTGATTATAATGTATTGAATGGATAAGTTAATCATTGCATATTTCCCTGCACGACTATCATCGACCTGTTTGTTGGCCTTTAAATAACAATTAACATGAAAGTCCCAGTTCATCCATTACCTTCTGAAATATGAAACACTCTGTTTGGCATTCTTCTTATATCTTTCTATCCAAGACTCATTCAGAATGAGCAATATTCATGCAGATGGTGAATTCTCTAGTGTTCAGGTTGGAAATGAAGAGCTCTACCCCTTGTTATATCAAGAAGTGTTGTCACCACCATTTGATGCAGGTGTTCTTGATCTTAGCAGTGGTAGCCGTGAAGAGGACTTTGAAACGTTGTCTGCTTACATGCAAAACTCAGTGGGGAAAAAAAGAAAATTCCGGAAGAACCAGTTGATCTCGATGATGATGTCATACAAGATTTTTTAATAAATCGAGAATCAGATATCCCGTCGTTCCTTCCTGAAGTAAATCCTCTAATGGATTTCTCTGTTTTTGACAGTGGGTTCCCTGACCCCGAATTTCCTATAGCGGATGCTCTACAAGCTACATCACCTGTCGAGGCTAGTGAACAATCTGTGCTTAAATTTTTATGGTGCCATGAGATCATATCAGATTGAAGAACAAGTCTTTCTTTTTGTGAAAGGTGGCGGAAAATCTTTTAAGCTTAAAAATAGCAGGATTTCTTGGATCGATGGTTAGATCTAATTTTGTAATCCCCATGTTGTAGAACTTCTCCTTTTGGGACTCTTATGTAAAATTAGTATATAACGAGGAATGTTTCTCTTAGTAAGGGGTTGGGAATTTTGGAATTGCAATTCAGCAGGAGTTCGGACTGAAGATACTATGTTTATCAGAGTCATTGTAATTTTTGTACAAGACTTCTCTATTCAGGAAAGTTATCTTTTAATTCACCTCCTATTGTTCTTCAAATTTCTTTGGGAATTGTTGAGTTAATGTTTCAAATTTGTCATCGATCACGCGTTTAATCTTTTGCAGGATATTTTGTTAATGCATAAGATCTCTCATATTGATTTTTCTGTATGTGTGGATTATGTTCAAAACTGTTTTGTTAAATTTATTTAATTGAACGTTTTCACTTTTATATTTCTGCAAATGATTTGATGCAATTAAATATGTATAATCAAATGTTAATTTTTCAATTAGCACAATGATTACAGATCAGATATTTGAATACGATTGACACTTTGAAGAATTGTCACTTAATTTCTTAATTGATAAAACTTTAATTAACAATTGAAGAACCCGAAGACATTTCTGTTTAAGGTTTAACTACTTGTTCATCACACTTCAACTCTGATTTGCGCAACATCAAGTTCTCCTTTTAGGTCAGATCTGAGTTAGCATAGTTTCCTTCTTTTGATAGGTTAAGATAGGTTCGTTAACCAGTTTTCATACTTTGTTTTCCTTATAGGAAAACTGATCTTTCAAGATCAAATCTTTTACTCTTAGAGTGCCAGCGGAGGCCAAATATCCATGGGTGATTACCACACCAAACAGCTTGAGGATAGGGTAACTCTTGCGTAGGGTTAACTGAAGCCTTTGGCTGGGTTTTCATCCCCTGTTGTGTGCCTTGGAACCCATTCCAGCACTTTGCACTCACCCTGCACCCCCGACGCATCAACAGTCATGCATGAAAGAAAAATCGAATGACAAAAGTTACTTTATAAATTATGTACATGTTTTTCTTTGTAATTTGGCATCTTTCAGTTTTCCTGTATACATTAGTTTAAACCAGAAACCATGCTCTGCTTGGTAACATAAATTAATATTAATTCTGCTGAAGCCTATGTTAGTCTCAATCACCCAACATCTAAATCCTCAATCCGGTAAATACCTGTCTTAGATTCTGGCGCCTGTGTGGTCTGCATAATTTCGGGATGCTCATTGGCCCATTACGCATCCTGTAGAGGCGGTCGACGTACCCTTGAATGCATGTTAATAGGAGTCTATGCCTATGTCTACCGGCAATGATTAGTGTTGTATTAAAAGTTTAAGTAAATTCTGTAAATTATAAACTCAACCTCCCACTGAGCGTTAACCCTTAAGACGCGGGATGGGTGTTAAGTTATCGTTTTTCTTTAGTTAAACCGTGAGACAGTTGACTGCGTGTGGGATTTTCACCTCTATCACAAAAAAGATCTATGTTATAATTTATTTTGATTCTAAAAAGGATATATATATATATATAGGAGTATGCAAATATACTAGTCTGAAATTTCAATGAAATATTCTCTTTATATATTGCAAAATGGTTAAATCAATAGTTGAACAATTTATATGTATAAAGTGGTTGATTATAATACGAATACAATTTATTCCATTTAAAATTCAAAGTTTCTTGTTATATGAAAGAAGGTCGGATTTGTAATTTGGTTTTCTTAATTACGTATCAAACAAGAAAGGAGTTTTATGCATTTTCTTAAAGGGAAGTATCATTTCAATTATATATATATATATATATGAGCCTTAGTTATTGACTAAAAGAAATTGTGTAAGTGATATAGTTCAATGTAAAGATAATGTTTTTTTATATAGTTGAGTAAGATGTGTTTTCCTTCGTTATGTTCACGAGTGGTTGAGAAGTAAGTATGGTAAATGTAAAATCTATTTATAGCAATAATGATGGTTTGATTATGGCTACGCTTAAAGCAATGAGTTTGTGAGATTAAAGGATATGCCCATATCTAATATATATATTGCATATGAAGAAATAATAGAAAAAGAGAATACGGTTAAAAGTCATATGCTTTAGGAAAAGAAAGCTCCGTATAGTTATAAACTCTCTTTAGGAAATGAGTATAAGATCATTGATAGAAATATCTTATGATTAAAAGGTCTAAAATTGTATCCTTTAAAAAGAATCATATATATATATATATATATTTAAAAGTTTGTGGTTATATTTTATTAAAACTCATAGTTTAGAACTTGCTTATATTTTTGAGATGATATTTTGATATAAGGATAAAGCTATTATTTTATATACTTTTAATTAGAAAGATTACAAATGGATAGTTTAAATTGAAGTGTAATTTCTATTTTAAAAAGGAAGTATATTTAAGTATTATATATAGGGAGGGATTAAATATAGTATTAGTACTACAACTTGAGAACATAGAAGACTTACTTATGAAGTCAAAAGGTATGTGTTTGGCACAAATACATTATGGGGATGTTTAAGGGAGTGTTAGACTCTTTTTTTTCGTAAAGATATTGTACATTATATATATATATATATATATATATATATATATATAAGTATGTGTTATAAAAAGAATAATAGTGGTTTTCCAAAAGCTCTTATTTAAGGTAGCAATGTTCTTTTAAAAATAGAAATGTTTTTCACTTTATAAACATAGGATATGTATGTAAATATTAGTATAGGAGTTAGCTTGAAGTTACCAAAGGCCTAGATAAAATATGTGTTTAGGAAAAGGGTTGGATATGCTAAATTGAATTTATACCTTCAATGCTTTTTTGGTTAGCATATATAATAAAGGTCATTCAAAGCTTACAAATTATAGGTAAAGGTTATATATATCATATTGAAATATACATTATGACATACCTTACATTTTGGAGAGTCACGTTGATAATCAAATACTTTAAATCATCAAGTGTGAAGAAATTATAAGGAATGCTAGGCGTATTAACTAGGAAGCCTTGTACATATAGGTTAATCAAAGATACATAATTGAAATAGAAGAAACAAGTCTATCTAGCGACAATATGTCCACCTTTTGTATTTAATTACTAATTGTGAAGATGTTATTCAGAGATTGAGGTAATTAATGTCCAACAGGTAAGATATGACGTCACAGAGACCCATAAGAAAAGATAATAAAAAACAATTAGGGTGTATTTTGACGGACATTACAGGCTTCTATAGCGTGGAGTTGTGAATCCCTAATATTTTCATAGGTGGGGCGGTCACTCTAAATATCAGTTAGGTCGTCATTGTCAAATAGGGAGTAAATTTTGGACCAATCCATTTTGTATGTCTCAGAAACCTTATCGCTAGTGTCGGCAAGGATGCCGAAGTTTGTGTCTTTGTTCAAAAGATCTTTCTGAGGAGTTTTGCAGTGAGTGTTGCGAGACATGTTTTAAAAACTGGAGAAATCTAATGAATAAATAAACAACAATAAGAAAAAAAACTCAAAATAGCAAAAAACCTTGAACAATTGAATAAGAAAGTGACACGAAGCCAACCTATGCAACCTAGAAAAAATGGTGAAAATGACCCCTGGTAAAAAGTCGCGAAAACGACCCCTGGTAAAAAGTTGCGAAAACGACCCGTAGTAAAGACTCACGAAAATGACCCCTAGTAAAACCTCGCAGTAAAATCCACACAAATGGTGAAAACAACCCCTGGTAAAAACTGGCAGTAAAATCCACATAGTAGGCAATTTTCGAAAATGAAAAATGATAGAAGAAAACAGAAACAAAATCAACATATTTATTAATTCCGTCGGGTTACATCTGGGCCGTAAGATTAAGACAAATCGACGGCTGAGATCTAATCTGGGGAATGCAGAAGACAAGTTCCGGTGGTTTAATTTTTTGGAAATATATACAACGTTCCCGCAATCCGCAATTGTGGGTTTTGGGACCACAACTCCAAATAACAACAAAACAAAGTGTCATCACATCCTATGATGTCAGTTCTCTCTTTGAGGCTCACAGGTGTGAGATTTTGGCCTTAGAAAATAGAGATCAATTCATGTATAACCATAATGGTGAAGACCAGAAAAATATAAATAACAAGAAGGGTCGGCCAATCCTTCATTTAGTAGATAATTGTGAACAACAATATCCAACAATTCACCTATATCCAGACTGGTGAACATATGAAGGATCAGACTACCCTTCTGGCAGTCTAGAACTAGTATAAAAATAATAATGGGCAGAAGAAGGGTCAGCTGCCCCTTCCTTCATGATGGAATTGTGCAAATATTCAACCTACAAAGTATAGGCTGTCAATTCATGTATATACTGAATGGTGAAGATTGCAAAAATACTAATCAAAAGAAGGGTCGGCCGACCCTTCATTTAATCTAGAAAAAATGGCGAAAATGACCCCTGGTAAAAACTCGCAGTAAAATCCACATAGCAGGTAAATTAAGGTTGCCATGTATTCAATGCATGTAAATTCTATTTTTAATACCATAAATATTTTCAAATTATCGGGTGGCCTTCATATACTTTCATCCAATTTTAAGTCTTAGCTCATTTGATCTCATGGAGGAAGAATATACCTTTTGAAGTGGGAATTATTCTTGCATGCATTGGAGCAAGCTTAAACCCCTAGATTTGCTTATATATCAAAGATTAAAAATGATTATAACTTTGTTCCATATGTGTCATGTGACTTTGCATTGTAGCTCTCTTACCTGATTCTTTGAAGTTTTCTTTGAGCTAGTTGTTAAGTTATTGCATTAGTTTTGTTGGACTTGGTCCCAGATAGAATGTGCAGTCAACAAGGTGCTATAGTCTATTTGAGTCTATCTAAATTAACCTTCCCCTGTTGACCTCGACCAAGGGGTCAAGGGGACAACCGAATCATACAGTACTCAGATCCACGTGCATTCCATTTTTTCTATTATCTATCATTTCCTATCATTCTTGCACCTCTAGCGATAAAGAAATTTCTCTGAGCCGTCCATCTTGCATGATCGATCTCCGTCAAGCTTCTGGAAGTCGGGTAAAATATGGGCCGTAAGGTTAAGACAAATTGACGGCTGAGATCTAATCTGTAGAATGTGGAAGACGAGTTGCGGGGGTTTATTTTTTTGGAAATATATACAACATTCCCGCAATCCGTAATTGCGGGTTACAGGACTACAACTCGAAATAAAAACAAACCTAAGTTTCCGGAATCCGCATTGCAGGTTGCGGAAATGCATGTTGCAAATCCATTATTCAAATAGTTCCCGCATCCACAATCATTTATAACTAGATATCCACTGCAATAAGATATAGCATGATATGATGGGGCATGCATTTTTTTCAAACCATAAATTATGGCGGGCATTTTCTGAGAGGAGTTTTGACTAATTTTTCCATACTTTGTCAATTTCCAAAGTTTCACAAACTTGTCATACTTTTCCAGAATGATGTCAGATTGCAACACTCACACATTCGATGTCATCACTTCCTATGGTGCCAGTTCTCTCTTTCGGGCTCACACGTGTGAGGTTTTGGCCTGCCAAAACAGAGATCAATTCATGCGTAACCAGAATGGTCAAGACTTGAAAAATATAAATCACAAAAAGGGTCGGCTGATCCTTCTTTTAGTAGATAATTGTGAACAACAATATCCAGTAATTCACCTGTATCCAGACTGGTGAACACAAGAAGGATTGGACGACCCTTCTGGCAGCCTAGAACAAGCATGAAAATAATATTGGGCAGAAGAAGGGTCGGCCGCCCCTTAATTTATGAGGAAATTATGTAGATATTCAACATATAAAGGATAGGATGTCAATTCATATATATCTAGAGTGGTGAAGACTGGAAAAATACTAAGGACAAGAAGGGTCGGTCGACCCTTCATTTAAGCTGTAAAAAATGGCGAAAACGACCCCTGGTAAAAACTCGCAGTAAAAACCACACAACAGGTAATTTTCGAAGATGAAAAATAATAAAAGGAAACAAAAAAAATAAACATATTTATTAATTCCTTCGGGTTAAATATGGGTTGTAAGATTAAGACAAATCGACGGCTGATATCTAATCTATGGAATGCAGAAGACGTGTTGTGGTGGTCTATTTTTTGGAAATATATGCAACATTCCCGCAATCGGCAATCCGCAATTGCGGGTTGCGGGACTACAACTCGAAATAAAAACAAACCTGAGTTTCCGCAATCCGCAATCCGCATTGCGGGTTGCGGGTTGAAGAAACGCATGTAGCAAATCCATTATTCAAACACTTCCCGCAATCCACAATCATGTATAACTAGATAGACACTTCAACAAGCTATAGAAATATATGATGGTGCGTGCATTTTTCTCAAACCATGAATTATGGCGGGCATTCTCTCAAAGTAGTTTTGACTACTTTTTCCATACTTTGTTAATTTCCAAAGTTTCACAAACTCGTCATACTTTTCCATGATGATGTCAGATAGCACTAGAACACCATCATGTGTCTTTCCGGCGGCATCACACATTTCATGTCATCATAGATGCCATGTCATCACTTCCTATCGTGTGAGATGTTGGCCTTCCAAAATAGAGATCAATTCATGTATAACCAGAATGGTCAAGACTAGAAAAATATAAATCACAAGAAGGGTCGGCCGACCCTTTGTTTAGTAGATAATTGTTAACACCAATATCCAGCAATTCACCTGTATCCAGACTAGTGAACACAAGAAGGATCAGACGACCCTTTTGGTAGTCTAGAAATAGTACGAAAATGATATTGGGTAGAAGAAGGGTCGGACGCCCCTTCATTTATGAGGGAATTGTGCAAATATTCAACCTGCGAAGTATAGGCTGTCAAGTCATCCATATAGTGAATGGTGAAGACTGCAAAACTACTAAGCACAAGAAGGGTCGACCGACCCTTCATTTAAAAGAGAAATGAAATTGTTTTTAACCTATGAAGGTTGGGACAACAATTATCCACTACCAACTTCCGCAGAATATGGTAGGGATCGGGACATTTCCTATGTTATAACATGTAAACAATATTTATCCCTACTTCCAACAGCCGACAAGATGGATCAGAGGCCCCTTCTCTTAGTAGATAATTGTGAACACCAATAAACGACAATTCACCTGTATCCACAATGGTGAACATAAGAAGGATCGAACCACCCTTCCTGTAGTCTAGAACTATTCTAAAAATAATATTGGGAAGAAGAAGGGTTGGCCACCCCTTCATTCATTTATCTCAAGCCTCATTCAAAAATCGGGTGTTGATTAATGACATTCAACTTCAAATGAAAACAAACCAAAGTTTCCGCAATCCGCATTGAGGGTTGCAGAAATGCATGTCGCAAATCCATTATTCAAATAGTTGCCACAATCCACATTGTGGGTTGCGGAAAGGAAGAATGCAAACATTTACAATACTCTTCCCGCAATCCGCAATTGCGGGTTGCAGAAAGGAAGAACGCAAACATTTAGAATACTCTTCCCGCAATCCGCAATTGCGGATTGTGGGTTACGGGCATCAAATCCCCGATTATTGGAAAAAATTTACAATCGAAAACCAGAATGGTCAATCATGGAAAAATACTAAGGCTAGGCCATCATTTCATGTATAACCAGAATGCTCAATAATGGAAAAATCCTAAGCACAAGAAGGGTCGGCCGACCCTTCATTTAGTAGATAATTGAGAACACCAATATCCATCAATTCACCTATATCCAGAATGGTGAGCACAAGAAGGATCGAATGACCCTTCCTGCAGTCTAAAACTAGAATGGAAATAATACTGTGCAAATCGCATGAATTGGGGGGACCATCGAAGGAGAGAACTAGAGACACTCTGTACTTGGAGACTTGTAATGTTTTATAATCTTTAAAGAATTTCAATTAGTTTCTATTTTACTTTTTTTTTATATGAATCAAATTTCCTTGATTCATTTTGGTTTTTCATACATACATCTACTGACTCTGTTTTGTATTGTAAAATCATAAAATATATAAATCTGTGTGCTTGATTTATCATTCATATGATTTATATGTAGGTTATGCACCAGTCTATTTCTTTCCTTGATTCATATTGTTTCACATTCTGCAATCACAACACAGTCATTATCGTCATAATTTAATTTGTTAATTAGCTCATCATTGACAGGACAGTCATATTATTTTTAATCCTTTGACTAACATAACACAAGAATCTTTACTCTTGAAAATATGCATCAACTCTGTTTGGGAATATTATTTTAGAATTGAAGGGCTCAATACAAAATGAGTATATCTTCATGACTTCCAACCCTTACTACATTGCCAAAGAAAACATCTAATCCTTTGAATAAAATAACACCGGAATCTTTAGTCTTGAAAATATGCATCAACTCCGCTCGGCCATCTTTATTCAAAATTGAAGGGCTCAATACAAAACAAATATCTCTTCATGGGTTCCAACACTTACTACATTGCCAAAAATTGTCTTTTATCCATTGTAAAACCTCTTGGGGTAAAACCCTAACTGCTTCATAACTAAAAATAGAAAATTATAGATTGTGCACTAAGAGCAAAGGTGAACTGAGCTAGGGTTTAGACAATGCACTAGCTAGGGTTTCCCTGCAAACTCTTCAGCTCTTTCTGCTAGGGGCGATGCTCATTGGACGGAAGTCCCTGGTCGCTTCCATGGAAATGCCCCTGGGAGGGGCAGCTGACCCTTCCCACCAGTCAAACCAACCATCAGGACACTGCAATGAACAATGATGGCGAGACTATACGGATCAAATCCTTAGACGTACCTCTGGGAAACAATGGGGATCCTCGACAAGTTAAGGACAACACAACAAAATCCTCAGATGTAAAAGGTATCAAGACCTGCATTGCCAGAACAACAGAAAGACCGACCCTCTATCTCCCGGCAGAATGAATAAATGCCAGAGCTCAACACATGAAAGATCATGCCCTCATTGGAAAGTTCATGGGAATCTGGCCCACTGAAAAAGCTCTTAGAGGCTGGATCATAGCCAATTGGAAACCTAAAGTGCACTTCGACCTGTAGCTTGGATCCAAAGGCTTTTTCATAGTCATTTTTCAAAGACTAGATGATAAAGCAAGAGTAGAAGAAGGAGGCCCATACATCTTCAACTCAGCGGGCCTTTACCTAAAAAATTTGACAGAAAGATTTAGCCCGAAAAAGGAGGATTTCACATGGGCTCCAATTTGGATCCACATGTACTCACTCCCACATGAATACTGGGATCAAGACACCCTCCGTGATATCAAAAACTCCCTAGGAAGCTTATCAAAGTTGTTGAATAGACAAAACACAATAGGTACACATCTTATGCAAGAATCTGTGTTTACATGCATATAGCCAAGGCAGTTCCAGACTCCATCAGCCTAAATCACAATGACTTTGAATGGATCCAACCTTTGGACTACGAGCATATCTCTTTTCGCTGCTGAATATGTCATCAGCATGGTCACCTGTACAGGGACTTCCCTCTAGGTTTTTCGGCCCCAGAAACTACCAGAGATGAGGAAGGCTTTCAAAAAATAGGACGCAAAAAGTGGCACAACCGCAGACCTTAGCAAGAAGGTAAAAAACCGAACACGCCCTCTACTAGCAACAGTTTTGAAGCTCTTAATGAACAACAAGAGAATCCCCCCATTGAACCTGAAAAAATGGAGATGTCGGCTGAAAACCCAAGCGACCCGGAAGTAATGAATGAGAATTAGGTTGGGTCTAAAACTCTCCCAAAAGGTACCTCTCTGCTCCAAGACTATGCTCTGAAAAATTCACCCCAAGAAACAACTTCCATGCAGGAAACGTGTGAGATTCTCACCCCTGAAAATCTCATGGATGATTCTATGACAGACCTGGAACTAGGAGATCTTGATATTCTGGGACTGGAAGACACATGCTCACAGAAATCCTTCAACTCCATCTCGCCCAAGCAGATCCAAATACTCTCTGAAGTGTTAAAAAAGTTTAAGAACAACAAGCTGGGAGTCCTGAATCTACCCCAAAAAGATAAACAGAAGCTTCAAAGACAACAAAAAAAGAGGTAGAAAAACCGATCTACAGAGAATCATCCAGCTCGGCACCAGATTAATTGAATCAGGGCAATACGCCCAGCTCACAGAGTTCTTTCCTACTTTTAACTCTGGTTCCCAATACAGTTAATCTCATGGAATGTAAGAGGGCTGAACGGGGCCTCTAAACACCGTATGCTGAAGCTGAAAATAATGCAAGATATGCCTACAATCATCTTCCTGCAGGAGACCAAATGCTCAGATGATACTCTCCAAAATCTCTTTCAAAATAAAATCTGGAGAGGGTGCCACATAATGGAAATCGATGCGAATGGTGCCTCTGGTGGACTAGCAATAGCATGGAATCCTTCTTCGATTCAGCTTGATGACTTTGCCTCCACAGCCCATTCCCTCTCTACCTCTTTCAACCTGCAAGGCATGAATATCTCTGGACATCTCATGAATGTTTATGGACCGCAAATCCCTTCCTCAAAAACATGTCTCCTCAATCACATCACCTGGTTCTCTCTACTGCATCTAGGAGAAATGTTGATCATAGGAGGCGATTTCAACATGATAACCTCTCTGCAAGACAAAAAGGGTGGCAGGCACACTGTCTCCAATGAGGACACCAACTTCAAAACCTGTATAGAAAACTGCAATCTCATTGATATTCTTCCTTCAGAAGGATTCATGACCTGGAACAATAGAAGAGGAGGAGCCAATCAGATGTCCTCCAGGATAGACCACTTTCTCATCTCTCAGGGAATCATTGAATCATCAGGAAACATTACCAACGTCGTTCTCCCCGTCTGCGAGTTCTAATCATTGGCCCATATCTCTGTCTTGGCAAAACTCAGGTACTCTCAAATTTCTCCGCTTCAGATTTGAGAAATTTTTTCTAACTCATCCCACTTTCATGGAAATGGTAAGCTCCTGGTGGGACAATACAAATGTTGAAGGTCGTTCAAGAATGGCAATCATGCATCAAAAATTAAAACTCCTGACGGCTAAGCTTAAAATTTGGAATCAAACCTCCTTCAGCAACATCTTCAAAGAAAAGAGCTCCCTGGAAAAAGAGCTTGAGCGAACTCAAAGAGACATTATGGAAGTTGGTTACTCTGACTCACTCAAATCAAAAGAGAAGAACCTACAAAAACAGCTCGATGAAAGATGTAATCAGGAAGAAATCCTCTTAAAACAAAAGTCCTGCAACAAATGGTTAAAGGAGGGGGAAAGGAATACCGCTTTTTTCCACAAGGCCATGATTCAACACAGAATGTCCAATCGTATCTCCGCCATCAAGGATGAACAAGGCAGTCTCCTAAGGACCTAGGAGGACATTGAGCAGGAGCTCACCACTCATTTCCATAACCTCCTCTCTGAAGACACCCCCAACAGAGCTGAGGCTATCAGCGAATTTATTGGGCAGGTAAAGGTGCAATGGAAGCACCTTAGCCCTGATGAAGCTACTTGGGAACTAGAAAGTAATATGCGGGCAGCATATCTAGTTCTGTTCCATGCGGAACTTGATGATGAATAAGCAACATCGAGGACGATGTTGAGCTTAAGTGGGGGTGTTTGTAACATACCCTTTTTGCTAGAAATTTTTTTGTGTTAGAAACATTATGATAACTTTTATTGTAAAGTTTTATGTTGGACAGGTGTCCAAGGATGACTGTAATTTGCACAATATTTTATTATTTAATAAATAAAATAGGAGACAAACACCTAAGAGAACTATTGAAAGAGTGGTTACTGACCCACTAGGTGGAATGAAATATGGGGTAAAAGGCAATGGACAAGTGGCAGCATCATGATGCAATTAACTAGCTGTTGGTATGGGACAAATCCCTTGAAATGTGGTCATAGTGCCTTGAAAGATGGGACGGGAGCTTGAGGCTCATTTATTCCAAACTGACCACTAAAGACCTAGGCAGTCTATATAATAGCCATCAAATTATGAACTAAGGTTCATCACTTTTCCTGACGAGGAAATTTACCTTCAGGTTTTGTTGTGTTTGCACCCAAGAGATTTGATGAGGGGATATGCTAAGTTGTTGATCATGTTGTGACTCTGCAAAATTCTGTTGAGTTTCAGGAACTTTTGATGCTGAGTGCTGAAGGCATGTTTTGAATTCAGGAGTTTGATGCTGAGTGCTGAAGGCATGTTTTGAATTCAGGAGTTTGATGCCGAGTGCTAAAGGCATATTGAGTGCCTTGCTTCTACATAGATTTCATCTACATAGTTGTTTACTAATCAGGCTCGAGGGTTCACAAGAAGGAAGTAGTTAAGCTGCTTCTTCTGGAATAGGTGGGAGGAACAGGCCTCCTTGGGCGTTTGTCAGCCCTATCTTCAACTACAAGTTCTATTTGTTTATCTGTTATCAAGTAGTTAAATATGGTTATTTGTAAATATTTAATTCGTATTTACAGAATCTGTTCTGGTTTAGATACTTCTACTTTTAGTTTTCTGAACCAAATTAAAATTATGAATAGAAATGATGAATGGAATAAATATTCTCTGCATTTTTCCCCATTTTATAGGACCTGCATCGTACTCTAGTACAGAGAAGAAATTAATGAAGATATTTTGATATGCAGATTCGCAAGTTGAATGAAAAGATCAAATCTTAGTATATTTCATAGTTTTTCCTATCATTTATATTCTGTAGCATGTAGTAAGAATTCTGTGTTTTTCATTTCCACTATTCCTTTATCAATATGAGGTTTAAGTTTGGCTATATTTTACTTCATAAACATTCTTGATATAGTAGTTGCAAATGAAATGATTATTTTTCAGAACTTGAATGCCTCTCCCATTTTTATTTACAATCAGGGAATAGACTAGGGTTTTTACAATTCCATGTCATCTTTTCAATCTTATATTAATTCTATTCTATTTCTCGGAATTAGTTTATTTCGAATTACTACAAGTATTAAATACAAACATTTGCAATATATATATATATCTAACCCAAGGAAGGATTATCAAAGTACCTATTCATAGCACTATGTAAACACATTGTTTTCCTTTTATTTAAAAAAAAATAGTTTGTCAAACTTTCAACACATGACCAAAACCCTATGTCTATCTATTACACAGCTCTATCTAAGATAAAGAATCATTGCAATTTTCAAAGTAGGGTTTCTTTATTAAAACTATGGCTTTCGACATATTCATGTCCCAATCCATTCAAGCTTAGAACATCAACTATTAATTATTTAGTTAAAGATTTAGTCAAGAAACTGGTCATGATTCTCTTCTTAGCTGAGAAATCAAATAATGGAGTTCTAGCTCATGGCCATCTTATTAATGTATAGCCATTGATAACGAGAGACATTATCAACTGCAAAACATAGTGTTCGAAACACTTAGCATTTATTTCTTTAAGACTGAGAATAAAAATATTGTGGCAACATTTGACTATACATTTCACTCTTCAAATTTAAACATAATAGAAAGACCATGTGAGTAGCGTACATAAAACATTCATTTACAGAAGTCCAAACATTGTTTCAATAACAAAAGAAAACATACCGAAAACCACATTTTTAAGTTTAAACAATGTTCTCAGTAGATAACAAAAAAATACCCTATCAATGAAGTATTATGGTTCAACTCTAAGCTCAAGGATAAACCCTTGACTTTATTTTACTATCCACAAAAGCACAGTAAAGATAGGCAACACCAAGTATCATTTTATTTATATCACTTGCCTGGAAGCATTACTCTTTACACAGAATAACTCACAGTATCAACCATTTGATTACAGATGAAATAAGAACTTAAATCCTTTCATTTCTAAGAACAGAAGAAAGGTGAAACCCTTCTTTAAGTATTTTCCGCATGGTTTTGCGAATGGAAAATATTACTGCTAAAACAACAATAACAGGGTCAAGAATTCATTCTCCCCATACTATCAACATTACACAGGTTTTCGTTGGAGTACAAGCTTCAGATATTTTCATGAAGTCTCGGCACAACACATCCGAAGGATCAACATTCATCTCACCAGGGTACAAGGTAACCTTCGAGGCTTACCGGTCTCATTGCAGTGGCCAACCATCAACACTTAAGCCGAGGAGTCATTAACATGGTACCTACCATTCAATACGAGAGTGGATTAATAAATTGACAGAAATATCACGAGTGAACAACTATAAAACCGAAATTTCTCAGTTGTAGAATGAAAAATGATAGGTTTTGAATTCAAGAGTCTTACCGATAAAGAAATTATCCATTTGAGAATGCCGCAACTGTGCATCTCACATCCTCCTTCTCTGTCACCAAATGCACAAAAACACTGAAGCAAATCAACCAACATACCAAAAAGGCCGAGCAACCCAACAACTGTCACGAAGAATAACATTGTCACCCTAGAACTTTTTCTTCAAGATACCACTGGAGTACACCACAAAAATACCACTCTTGAATTTACAATAGATCACGAGTTCGAACCATGAACACTCTAAGTAAATAAGAATAAAAACCAGTAACAAAACCCTAAGAACTCTTGGCCTGTCGACCCTCCTCAGAGCCACTTCACCGTGTAACAATGAAACAATAACTTTGTATTACTTAGTGGATGCTAGGGTTAGATCCTAATGCCCGAAACCCTTTCTCAATCAACGGTGGAGATCACCAAAAGATTGTCACGTAAAACAAGGCTTCTTCCTCATTAATGATACCATCATTAACACAATTACCAAGGATGACAGATAAGACAAGATTCAAGCCAGAGCACTACTAGCTCGACACAATATTGAACTTTCACCAACTCTTCACATGCTTAGCACCACAGTGATATCCATGGAGACTTTCCACTATATCAACAGTACAGTACATTAAATACAAAGAGAACAAAAGTGCCTTCTAGCATGAATCCCACATTAACATTATTGCAGGACCAAACCTTGAAATATATAAATGAAGGAGTTATATGCATAACTAACTTTGGGCATGCACATTATGATATAGTAAGGCTGTAGTCTTTCCCCACTAGATGTTTCATATTATTTAGGACCTTATGATGCACACATTAGAGTGTAAGTTCATTAAAGAACTAGAATTTGTAGATAGTCTATATATTAAAGCATCAATTTTTCAAATCATACATATAGATCTTAGTATAAAGCCTAAATTAGGTTTGGGTAGGAAATTGATATAGTAACATTGCATTATAGTATGGAAATTTAATAGTAATGGTATATAAACTACAGGTTTAATACACGACCACGATATGAAATGCAAACTACTCCTAAGTTAGAATTTAAACAACTATGGTATAAGATCCTTAAGGTCTGGAGCATACAATCTTTGCAGAAAGATAATGCACATCATTCAGTGGTTAACTAATCACCTTTAGAACAATTTCATTTTCATACTTTACTTCAATAAGGAAGTTCACGATAAGAGTACATAGAAGTTTAAAGATAAAATCGGGATCTTATTCATCATTTGAGAAATTAAAATAAAAAGTTTGTTAATCAAACTAGGCTAACTGGTTTTCTCACCGTTAGTATTCTCAAAATTATGTCTCTTATTTCATTAAGACTTGGAGACACTTAAACTAGTAGGAAACTCTTCGATCAATCGTCGTAAATAGAACAAAAACTCTTACCTGTAATCTGTGACAAAGGACGATTCAAATGCTTTAGCAGGAATACTAAGTAACCTTCGGGGCATCCATAGGACCCCTTCATCATCAACAAAAGAACAACAGTTAATACCTTAAAAACATTTATCTTTCATCAACCAATAGAAGGATTGTAATTTACAGTTAAGTAAGATTGACATTGAAACATAGATATTATTCATTCAAATGCAAACTTTACATTTTTATTTAAAACAGTATTCAGTACAGCAAGATGACTTTAAGCAATATTATTATTCCACACAGCTAAAGTCTACATTAAATGTTTATTAAAAAGTTAAAAAAAATTGTGATTTTTTTGGGATGTTACATGTAATATCAGAGCGCGAGTTCAAACTCTAGGCCTGAATTAGGCTCATGCGCGCAAACAGAAAAACAAATCAAAAAGTTTATGTTACTAACTTTTAATTCAATTTTATTTTTGCACAGAATAGATTGACCTTTAAATTTCAGGTATGGAAATACCAGAAGAATTAGTAGAGGACAGATCTCCTTGTAATGAGCATATTAATAATAATAATTCTGAAGGAATTTATGTTGAATTAAATAATCAATCTTCTGAAATTTTATGCACTGTACAAGATTTAAAATATGAGTTAAAAGCTGTTAAAGAAGAAAATGAATGGATCCTTAAGGTATAGGAAGAGTTACAACCAAATTTGAGGGAGAATTGTCATATTGATGAAAGAGGCAGAAAATCAGAAATGAGGACTGATTCTGAAATATTGTCCCACAAACATAAGCATAAGAAAGCAAGAAATGATAAAAGAAACAGTTACTCATCCTGTAAATCTGATCCAATTAATAATGACTTTGATCATGATAGGAGTAATAGTGATTGCTGCTCTAAAAAGAGAAAACATAAACATCATGAACAGCTTACTGGAGAATTTAAAAAGATTAAGCCACCCATCTTTAATGGCAAAAGTGAGAAGGGTGAGACAGTAGAAGCTTGGCTGTCTGGAATGAAGAAGTACTTCAATATTTACAACTACTCATCTCAAATAAAAGCCAAGATGGCTATTTACAATCTGACCGGAAAGGCAAATATTTGGTGGCAGGACCTTAAAAGAATTAAGAGTATAAAAGAAAAAGAAGTAACTTGGAATATGTTTAAAAGTTTGTTTAAAAAGAAGTTTTTGTCGGAACAATATTTTGAAGATAAGTCAAAGGAGTTTTACGATTTGAAGCTGGGAACAATGAACATGAAAGAATTGTGCAGCAAGTTTCTTAGCTTGCTGAGGTATGTGCCTTACATGGTCGAGGAAAAGCCTAAAGTGCAAAGGTTTCTCAGCTATCTATCTTTTAATATAAAGGACCGTATCGAGTATGATAATCCTTCCACTTTGGAAGAGGCCATGAGAAAGGCCAATTTTTGTTTTGATCAAAACAGAAAAAGAGAAGGAACAACTGGCTAGAAGAACAGTAAGACTAATCAATTTGACTATAAAAAGAAGAATTTTAATCATAATTCTGGAAGTTTGAAGAAAAGTTTTAATAACAGAAATTTTCCTAATCATAATAATTACAGAAATATTGCATCTCAAAACTTTACTGCTGCAAGAAACGTACCTAACAATAATAATCACAGCAATAACAATAATAACAACAACAGGAATGTTGAACAGAAAGGACCCTTGAAGTGCTATGACTGTGGCAGACCACATAAGAGGGCAGATTGCCCACGCAACAAGAGGACAACTAACAATATTCACACTATGCAAGCATAACCTACAGTTAGAGATATCGCAAAAGAAATGCCCAGTATAAATGCAGCACTGGGAAATCGTCAAGATGACCATCAGACATCCATGGTCGAAATTGAAGGTATGATACAAAATGAGTCTATTTCTATTCTGATAGATCCAAGTGCAAATCTGAGTTATATTTCACTTACTTTGGTAAACTGTTGCAAGTTAAAAGTAGAGAAATTTGATAATGCATGGGTAGTTCAGCTTGCAATAGGTACTAAAAGAAAAGTTACAGATTTTGTCAAGGATTGTGAAGTATTTATAAGTCAGTTGAAAACACAAATTAATCTGAATGTTTTACCCTTAGGGTCATATGACTTGCTGATTGGTATGGACTAGCTTGAACAGCATAGAGTTTTACTGAATTGTTATGACAAATCGTTTACATATGTAAATAATGAAGGTAATATAGAAACAGTAAAAGGAAGTCATAGGAAGATTTCAGTAAGACATATTTCTGCTCTACAAGTAAAGAGAGCTGCCAGAAAAGGCTGTAAAATGTTTGTTGTTAATGTTATTAACGACGAGTGTACATCTAAAGAAGACAAGTTAAAACTAGAGGATATTCCCATCCTTAGGGAATTTTTTGACATATTCCCGGAAGAAATTCCAGGATTACCTCTGAAAAGAGAACTTGATTTCACGATTGAGTTAGTACCCAGTGCGGTACCAAACTCAAAGGCTCCCTATAGGATGAATATTCTGGAGTTGAACGAGTTAAAATATCAGCTGAAAGAAATAATAGATAAAAACTACATAAGGCCTAGCGTGTCTCCTTGGGGAGCACCAGTAATTTTTGTTAAAAAGAAAGACGGTACCATGAGATTGTGCATCGATTACCGTCAACTTAATAAAATGACAATTAAGAATCGATATCCCTTACCCCACATAGATGATCTATTTGATCAAGTACGCGAAGCAGAGATATTCACTAAAATTGATTTAAGGTCGGGGTATCATCAGGTCAGAATACAAGACGAGGACATATTCAAAACTGCATTCAGAACGCATTATGGACACTACGAGTTTGTAGTTATGCCTTTTGGGCTAACTAACGCACCGATAGTTTTCATGTGTTTGATGAACAACGTTCTGCATAAATATTTGGATAAGTTTGTAGTGGTATTCATTGATGATATTTTGATTTACTCAAAAACTAAAGAAGAACATGACGAACATTTAAAAATAATTTTGTAAGTACTTAGAAAACATCAGCTTTACGCTAAGTTCAGTAAATGTGATTTTTATAAAGATAAAATTCAGTATTTGGGTCATAAAATTTCTAAAGATGGTATTTCGGTTGATCTTAATAAGATAAAAGGAATTAATGAATGGCCTGTCCCCAAAGACGTAACTGATGTACGATCATTCATGGGAATAACAGGTTATTTTAGAAAGTTTATTGAAGGGTTCTCTAGAATTTCTAACCCCATCACTTCTTTGCAGAAGAAAGGGAAGAAATTCGTATGGGATCAAAAGTGTCAAGAAAGATTTAATAAGTTAAAAGAATTATTAACTATTGCACCCATCTTAAAAATTGCAGATCCCAATAAGGATTTCATCCTATGCACTAATGCGTGTAACGATGGACTTGGAGGGGTCTTAAGTCAGTAAGGTCATGCCATTGCTTTTGAGTGAAGGAAGTTAAAAATCCATGAGAAGAAGTATACAACCTATGATCTTGTAGTGCTCTTGTTTTTACAGCAGAGCACTATGTAAAATTTCAGGTTAAATTTTCTACGTTTTAACTTTATCAGTTTACGGAAGTAAATTTCTAAGAATTACTATGTGCCTAAATAATATTTAGTGTACTGTTTCGTAATTTAAATAAAACAAACATATCGTTAATTTCTTTTCAACAATCATATTCCAGCATAAGAATAGGTTTCACAACTTAGTAATTCAGTAAATAGCAAGTTATGCATGTTTTACAGTAAGATTTTAACATAATAATCAAATAATGTAAATGACAAGGAAATTACCTGATGCTGATGCTAACCGTAGGTTGTAGTAGGTTGTATAACCTCTTAGATAGCCAAACTGAAGTGTCCACCCTACCGAC
Source organism: Larix kaempferi (assembly GCA_027924585.1). Lineage (NCBI taxonomy): Eukaryota > Viridiplantae > Streptophyta > Pinopsida > Pinales > Pinaceae > Larix > Larix kaempferi. Next base: position 7,016,813 of record BSBM01000249.1, read on the forward strand.
CAGCTATTATCTTGCTGGCCCTTGGAAATCAAAGGATTTCCAAGCCCCCAAGCCCACAATCTGATAATCCCGAGAGCAGTCTTTCCTTCTGTTCTCCAAATCTTTCTGTTCGCCAAACTTCTTTTCTTCCCCAATCAAAAAAACCCCCCTTTCTCCAAGCTCTCCCCCTCTATATAATTTCCCTTCCTCGAGAATATCTTGGGCTTACTCCACCGCCCCAAAATCCCCCTCTCGAGCCCCTCAACATTTACCCCTATCACTAGTTCATTCATACACGGTTCTTTATAAAAATGTATAATTAATTACTCTCATGGAAAAATTAGTTGGTTTTGGATTGACGGCCGTAAATATTTATTACGGTGGGGATTATCACCCCAAGGTTATCCATTCGGGACAAGTTTCATTAAATACAAGTCTATCCGCCATCCTTGATATTTTAATGTTATTAATGTCATTAATAAAATATTATATAATTAGTTGCCCCTTGTCAACTTGGACATGATGTGTCTTAATGATCCACCTTATCCGTCGAGACTACTTAGCTTGAGGTTTAAATTCCAAGATTAACATTGAATAATTAAATATCCATTTTCCATCACATCACGTTTATTCCAAAAATGATTATCTTATTATGGCTAACTTTTGAAATGGAATTAATCACACAATATTAATTTATAAATTAATATTTTAAATCTTACTTATATTGCATTTGTTACGATAGGGATATAAATGTTGCTGGAATATCATTTATTAATTAATAATAATAATTAAATCACCCTTTGACAATAATAAAAGGTGAATCAATCATAGTATTCTTAATTATTTGTTTATCACATGAGTACCCTATCATCAACATAGCATCCTTGTTCTTATAAACAAAGCACTTGTGAGGGCTTAAACAATTTTACTAATTAATTAGACACTATCATTACCCTATTCACACAGTTCTTCTATGACAATGTTAACTGACGATACTTGTCTTAGTTTATTATTACAATGTTTTCATATAATTACTAATTCACTTATTTACACATTGACAACCTAACCATTCATTACCTAAGTTGATTGATGTATCCTTAACTGAGTTATCTATGACATTTATACTACTATTCAAGCATGACAAGTATGTTATACACCAGTAATATTGTACACGTACAAGGTGTGCATGCATGGCCAGTGTATGCACATGTCGGACATGTACTATAAACAAACCCCATTCCGCCTATGCATACTTGCTAACTAACAATAGTATCTACCCCCATGCAGAAGAGCAAGCATAATCTATAGTATAATTACTTTAACATCCTCGGTTATTTAACAGTTAACCCTTTACGATTTAACATCATTGTCTTTATGTTTACATTAGTTTAATCAATCAAGTACAGGAACGGTGCCTACTTCCACTAACTCGGAATCAAGGAATACTAAACCCCCAACAGTGCTAACTAACACATCCTCCCATCATAACCTACGTCCAGCATCCTCCCTATCCTTCCTCTGCTAGTACAACAGTGGATGTCGGACTCACCGATCTGACCACATAGAACTTGAGAGCGATAGCGTCGGCTGAACAACGGACCTATCCTCCCCTAGCAGGCATCCGACAATCGTCATCACAACAACATGGGGAGCGTGTCTCAGCACGGCCCTCCCACGACCTCGGGTCTCATGGAAACATAGGGTGGGAAACACATCCATCCCTCTCAACATACTGGGCCTACGCCCTTATCAACTCATACTTGCTGCTATCGGGATTATCAGTTTGTGTTATCGTATCCTCATTTTGGCTGCTAAGGTTTGCTGTATGAACATGTTTTTCCTTTCCAATGTATATCAGATCAAGTAACTGGCTATCCCATAGCCCTTGTGTCCTGTAGGTTAGTGTTTTGCAAAATACAATTTATAGAAAGCATTTTCCATTGATCGCCAATTGATCCATGTTATCATTTCATTTCATGTAACCTTTTAGCTCATCATAGATACATATAACATTTCAATAATTCACATAAGAAGATGGTATCCACGTACCGAATCATATATTTCACATTTCATTAATGAAAACATATAAACATATACTGCAATCGTAAAATAAGGAAATCATATGATAATCATGACATCATAATCGCATAACATAGTAACATCATAATTATGGTGAAATCATAAAACAGAGTAACATCATATAACGAGGTCCAATATAGTTTACTCAGTCGAGCTGAGTTCGACAAAATATACAAGAAATAAAGTATGGTGTGTCTAACTAATAAATATGCCGAATCAAAATATGGGCATTACATACACCCACCCTTCGGGAAACTTCGTCCCGAAGTTATGGTCAAAATAGTGAGGGAAAATCTCGACGCATGGTCTCTGCGTCCTCCCAGGTAGCAGAACCGGGGCTATACTTGTCCCATTGGACCTTAACCTGGTCCACATGGCGACTACGGAGCTGTCGAACCCTACGATCAAGTATACGTAATGGTTCGACCCTGAGGGTTCCCTCGTCCGAGACCTGCAATTCCTTCCAATGAATTTTGTGAGTCTCATCAGCTATGTAATGTCGCAATACAGAAACATGAAATACATTATGAGTTTTATGCAAGTGGGGGTGGCAGCGCAAGACGATAAGCAACTGGTCCGATTTTCTCAAGAATCTCAAATGGACCTATAAAGCGAGGTGACAGCTTGGTACCCTTCCCAAACCGAATGGTACTTTTATTTGGTCTGATGCGAATAAATACACGATCCCCTACTTCATAAGTTCTATCTGATCTGTGTGCATCAGCGTAACTCTTTTGCCTATCCTGTGCTTCCTTCAACCGCTGCCTAATTTGTAACACTTGCTCCTCCATTTCCTGAATCAATTCAGGCCCAATTAAAACTCGATCCTCTAACCTGTCCCAACTGAGTGGTGTCCTGCACGGCCTCCCATACAATGCCTGATATGGCGGCATACCAATGGAGCTGTGATGACTATTATTGTATGCAAACTCCACTAAAGGAAGATATTTCTCCCACTGTGTCTGTTGATCCATAACATACATCCTAAGCATGTCCTCCATCACTTGATTCACCCTTTCAGTCTGTCCATCTGTCTCGGGGTGATAAGCTGAGCTTAAGTTTAATTGTGTCCCTAATGCTGACTGCATGCTTGTCCAAAATCTGGAGGTGAACTTAGGGTCTCTGTCAGAGATTATCTTTTTAGGAACTCCATGAAGACGTATAATCTCATTTATGAATACCCTTGCCACATCTGTCACATCATAGGTGTCTCTGACTGGAATGAAGTGAGCACTTTTGGTCAGTGTGTCGACTACCACCAAAATAGCATTATGTCTCAGAGATGTGAGTGGTAATCCTACAACGAAGTCCATGGAAATGACTTCCCATTTAGTCATAGGAATATCATGCGGTTGTAGGAGACCGGCCGGGGTGACGATGATCTGCCTTCACTTGTTGACACTCAAGGCACTTTGAAACAAAATCCACTACATCCATCTTCATACCTGGCCAAAAGAAGAGTTGCTTCATGTCAGCATACATCTTCTTCACTCCTGGGTGCACACAGTAATGTGATCTATGGGCCTCTCTAAGGATTGTTTTCCTGATATCACCTTCCTTAGGGACATACATCCTTCCCTGATACCGCAACAATCCATCTTCCTCAAGATGGTACCCATCATACTTCAATTCCCGTTTCTTTCCATTCTGAATAGCTGAGGTTACTTTTAGATACCAACTATCGCCCAATAGTTGTCCTAGTATCCTTTCCCTCAAGTCAGCCTTCAAGGGAATTAAGGAGAAAAGTCTCGGCCTTCGGCTTAGAGCGTCTGCCACCACATTCTCCTTTCCTTTGATGTAAGAGATACCAAAGTCATACTCACTCATGAACTCACTCCATCGCCTTTGCCTAGCATTCAAATCCCTTTGGGTAAAGATGTATTGCAAGCTCTGATGGTCTGTTTTAAGGGTGAAGCTTCTACCAACTAGGTAGTGCCTCCATAATTTTAGTGCCAACATTACTGCTGCCAATTCTAGATCATGCGTGGCATACTGCTCCTCATGAGGTTTCAACTTTCGAGATGCATAAGCTATTACCCCACCTTCCTGCATCAACACCGCTCCTAATCCTTGCTTCGAGGCATCGGTGCATACCATGAAATCTTTATCCATGTCTGGTACCCGCAAGATCGGTGCACTTGTCAACAATCTTTTTAACTCTGTAAAAGCGGCATCGCATTCATCGGTCCATTCATACCGGATTCCCTTGCGTTGCAAGGTGGTAATAGGTTTTGCAATTTTAGAAAATCGTTCCACAAACCTCCGGTAATAGCCTGCTAACCCCATGAAGCTGCGCACCTCATGAGCATTCCATGGAATTGGCCAATCTTCAATGGCCTTTACCTTTTCTGGGTCTACAGAGATCCCTTCACCTGAGATGATGTGCCCCAAGTAGTGAATCTCTTTTTGGAAGAAGGAACACTTTGACAATTTACCATAAAGTTTATGTTCCCTTAAGCATGTCAAGACTAACCGCAAGTGTTCCTCGTGCTCCTTCTCATTCTTAGAATAGATAAGAATATCATCTAAGAAGACCTGAACAAAGCGGTCCAAGTATTTTCGGAAGACCCCATTCATGAGGCTCATGAATACAGCTGGAGCATTGGTCAAACCAAATGGTACCACTACAAACTCGTAATGCCCAAATCGAGTTCGAAAGGCAGTCTTAGGAATGTCGCCTTCCTTGATCCTCAACCGGTGATACCCTGATCGTAAATCAATCTTTGAGAAGACTGACGCACCTTTCATTTGATCAAAGAGGTCATCAATTCTTGGTATGGGATACCTGTTCTTCACGGTGGCCTTGTTCAAATCTCTGTAATCTATGCACAGTCGCAGAGATCCATCCTTCTTCTTAACGAAGATCACTGGTGCTCCCCACGGTGAGATACTGGGTCTAATCAGTCCCAAATCTAGCAACTCTTTTAACTGGATTTGTAACTCACGGAGCTCTGGAGTTGTCATTCTATAAGGAGTTTTTGAGATAGGTTCTGCACCAGGTTTTAGTTCGATTGTGAAATCGAGCTCTCTTTTTGGAGGTAGTCCTGGCAATTCCTTCGGAAAGACATCCTTGAACTCGGAGAGTACTAGGTAAGAATTCAAGGAAGGTCCTTTACTATCGCTCACGGCCTCCACTACGAACAACTGGCATCCTTGTCTTAGGCATCGCTTAGCTTTCACCATAGAGATGAAACGGAGGGATACCTTCCTCTTCAAGCCTTGGATTTGAATTGTCCTTCCCTCGTCATCGAGGCACAACACCATCTTCGCATAGCAGTCCAAGAAAGCTCTATGGCCTTCTAACCAATCCATGCCAATAATGAGGTCATAAGTCCCCAAATTGGTGACATAAGCATCCAACTTAGTGGTGCAAACTCCTAAGTCAACCCCACAACCTCTCACTTTAAGACCTACTGGTTGCTTAGTTCCTGAAGCCATTTCAACCAATTTGAAATCATCGTGCTCGTAGGCTGCCAACCCACATTTATCTAATGCAAATGGTGAAATAAAACTATCAGTTGCTCCTGGATCAAACAAAATTTTAAGTTTGACATTGTTTACATTACCAGTGGATTCTACTACGGTAGACTGATGTTCTGCCTGGTGGTTATGCACCGCTGCATGAATCCGATGACTGTTACCCGAACTATCCATGGGTGCTTTTCCTTCCCTGTGCCTGCTGCTTGACTGACCCTTGGGACAGTCTCGCTGGAAATGAGGACCTCCGCATCCCCAACAAGAGAGATTGGGAGGGGCTTGCATGTTGCTCGAAGGAATCCTCTGAGATGAGTTCCTTCCCCTGGTTCCTTTAAAACCCCTTGCTCCTCTATAGGAACTTCCCTGTGTACGTCCCTGGCTTTGGTGGGTTGCGGACGATGCCTGCGAGATTGAGTTAACTGAAGTATTACCCCTCGGTGTGAACCGGTTACCATAAGGAGGAGGTCTAGATTGTCCTCCCCTGAAGTAAGGACGTGATGCCTTCCCTGAAACATACTGATTGGTTCCTGTCAACTTACTGCCCCCTTTTCCATCTGACATATCAGCTGCATAACGAGCATACTCAACTGCCATGGCAACTGAAGTTGGCTTCCACATCCGCACAGCAGCTCTAATCTCGTAGTTTAGTCCATACACAAAATGCTCTACCTGACAATCATCTGCATCTAGGTAAGGAACATATTTTACCAGTTCCATAAATCGAGATTCATACTCCTCCACTGTCTTGTCTCCCTGTACTAAGGCATGGAGTGCACCTGCCTGCTCTTCCTTGTAATAATTTGGCAAATACTTCATGTGGAACCTTTCCTCGAACAGTTCCCAAGAAGTTGTAAGAGGAGTAAGGTGCAACTGCTTCTCGAGGTCTGACCACCAATTCAAAGCATCACCTTTAAGCTGAAAGACGGCCATCCTAGCCTTGGAACTAGATGTGTACTCATTCAATGCGAAGCATCTCTTCATGCCTTCCAGCCATGCCTCTGCATGCTTACCAGGTCGTCCTCCTGAAAACTCGGGAACTTTTATCTTTTGTAACTCCCTCAATATGTCCTGAAGCGGTTCCAGTCTTGGGCCATGTGCCCTTTCAGAGTTCTCTCGACTCACTTGAGTGGTTTCCACCTCGGCGGCCCTTTCCGACTGCCTGTTCATCGTGGTCATAATAGCCTCCAATGACCTCATTATGATCTGCATTTCTGGTGTTGAGGTTGGTTGTGGCGGTGTTGGCGGCGACGACGGTGGTGGAGGTGGCGGTGACGGTGGTCGACCTTGACCCCGACCTCGACCTCTGCGTGTTGTTACCATGATAGTTCCTGAGTTAAGGAAATAAAATCATATCCTTAGTTGTTCAATCAAATATATGTGGAACTAAAATGTAGGTATTTAATAACTTGCATCATGAGATAACAAATTGTCAAGATTAGCGCAGTAAAATCTATAGTCGTTTTTATTTAAACAATCCTGTCATGGTGTTCAGCTCGTTGTGCTGGTCTTAATGGTGTCTTGCTTTTGAGATTTCGGGCCTCTTTCATCCCTTCGACTAGGAGTTGAAATCTCGGCAAAATTTTTAATATCTCTATTTTAGTTAACCTTAAATGTTACCCTTTAATCCAAACAACTTAATTAACATTAATTGTTTAAACCTCAACCAATCATAGTTAAGTTTAATACTAAAAACATATATTTTAACAACATATGTTATAACAAAATTAAATTAACTAATTAATTAATTAAAATTAAAATCATAGTAAGGTTTAATACTAAAAATTAAAATTCCTATAAGGCATATATTTTAACAACGTATGTTATAACAAAATTAAATTAATTAATTAATTAATTAATTTTTATAATACATATAATCTAACAAAATATAAATAATTTAAATTTTTTTTTATAAACCATACATTCTCTCAAAATATATAAAAATAAATGTGAATTTTGATACAACATATATTATATTCTCCTATACATAATTCACGAACATATATACCTGTTTTTACAACTATATACAAATATATACGTAGATTTATAACCGTAGATTTTTTTTACCACGCGGCAACTATATACAAATATATACGTAGATTTATAACCGTAGATTTTTACCACGCGGCCTTTCACCGCCATGCAAAGAGCGAGTATGCATGAAGGACACGCGGTCTCTCCAAGCAACCCACCGCCCTCGGAAAGTGGGGGAAACCCTAAAATAGAGTCAATCCCCAAGGCGCGGCCATTTTCACCCTCTCTCCTGGAGTTTTAGCTCTGCAACTCTATGCAAGCTCGCTTAGGGTTTCAGACAGGAAGGAGCTTTTGATCCAGTTCAGAAACTGTTGTTGTGATTACTTCCCCTTTCTCTTTAAGTCATTCTCCTCTATTGGTTGCTGGTACAGACCCTCTTAGAATTAAAGCAAAGCCCTTAGATGCTTGGGTGAGCATTTTTTTTTCTCTTCTTCTACCGGACACGATGCTCATGGATCCCCCAGGCATGATATCCACATCCTTGAAATTCCGCGTTTTGCTTAATGAACAGAGAGCACAGGAGGATTCAGATTGAGGCTTGTCGTGTTGGGGTATTTCGGACATTTCCTGCAAGGAGTTTTCTAAGAAGCCGGCGATCTCAGGAGGCTACGGGTTCCCCCTTGCTGGTCGGGCAGGGAGCCTTGCAGGGAGTTTCAAAGGGCGGGTCGAGCCAGGCATCGAGTATCTTCTTGCGCTCTTCGGGGTGGTGTGCATTCCTCCAATGGCTATACGTTCGAGTTATTGACCGACCTGCAGTTCTGGGCATCCTCCACGGACTCGCAGGTGACAGAATAGACACCCGTTCCGCAGGCCACGAGTCCCCTGATTTCTGCTTGGTTTCATTGTGCTGGGCGTTGCTCACTCTTCTGCCGACACTGTAGTACTTGCATTCGTTTGTTTACAGAAGCGTAGGAAATACGATTTCTCTAAGTTGTTTTCTGTAAGGTGTGTTCTGTTCACTATGCTTGATCTGCTTGCAACAATTGAGAATGTGAATTTTACCTGAATTTGCTTACCCTAGAAATAGATTTTTTTGTCCAGGACCTTGGATCCATGTACAACATCTCAGAGAATGCCTATCTCCCTAGTTTTTGGTGTGTTAGGAAGGAAGCTACTGTTTTTAATTGTAGAACTGAAAAAAAACTACTCTGAATCGCAGAGATCTACCTCTCCAGGAGGTGCGAGTGCGTTGAGTGTTACTGTTAAAACTACATTTGTAAGAGTATTCATTGTAGTCACTTAAAACCCCGTTCAGATTCGCAGAGACCTGTCTCTCCAAAGATATACGAAGGAGTTGAGTTTGTGATTTCATACTGATTACTTTTATATCATAGTTCACTTCTAGATCTAAGGAAACGATATCGCAACACTATGATCTCAGCATGATTATTTTTCCTTTCTGTTTTAGATCGATAGATCCACCCTTACTGTTGTTGTTTCTCCCTCTGCCTGACTGTATACTTGTGTAGAGAATTCGGGTGGCCTCTTGATGGAGAGAACCAATACTAATAATCCTTTTAATCTATGTTTTATTTCTTGATAAGAGTTTCCTTATGGAACCGAACCATGCTCTCTTAAATACATGATCTTTTCTTCTTCTCAATATCCGTTGATTTAGGTACGATCTTTGTGTCCTAAATCAATTCGAGATCTCTGTAATAGGAGTTAGTGATAGGGTTGAAGTTTTGGTTTTTCTTAAATATCTGTGCTACCAAAATAAAAATTAAATTTTATTTTGAAGTAATGATCCTTCAATAGTTGATAGTTTTGTAGAGTAAATCTCTGCGCTTTCTGAGTCTAAACAATTTTCTTTCTCTAATCGAATTGCCACTCAGTTTAGTGGTGTGTTAATCGACGTCTCTGTGGGAGAGTTGTCACCCCGTTTATCTTAAAATCTTAATAAGACCCAAGATAATTTTTTTTTTTTTTTTTTTTTACTGGTTTTTGTTTGGAGCTAAGCATGGAGAAAACTTGTAAACTGAGGTTTGGTTTTTATAGAAATATTACCCAGCTGGCATAAAGGTTTGTCATTCGTTGGTAGTGAACAATAATTTGTTGGTCAACCTCTTTTTCGCTCAGTAAGGTGAACTTTCGATTTTTCTTCCCGGTTTTTTTTTTTTAACTCATCTCCAAGTGTTGTTTGTTTTCCGTCAATCTTGATCATAATGGATCTGCGAGTCATAAATATCAAGTATGATAGTTCGATCCGCACTTATTGAGGTTTAGAAAAAAAATTTTTACCATTTCTCCGGAATGAAAATTTATTGCTTTTTAACAACATTTAAGTATATATGCATAGTTACAACAGGTATGGGAGGATTCTAGGGTTCGATGTATCAATAAAAATTAACTTGATTAGAAAATTTGACTAGGTCTCACGAAATGTGATAACGAGCATATTGGATTCCCATATGCTCTTATTTTTGTTCATGGATTCCCATCACTCGCCAAGATTTTTGGCAACAGTAGTAGGAAATAGAACGGAAGCCCTAAATAATTTGCATTTGTTTTAGTGGTAGATTAACTATATAAGGAATGAAAATATAAATATATATATATATATATATATTTAATGTAATTGTTGTTATCGTTGTGCAGGTACCTTGAAAGATGACTATGGCTGGAGGTCAAGTAGGTAAATTATCAAGTAAATTTTCTAGGTGAAGCATGAATAGGCCTCTAGGTTCAAGAGTCTGAACAAAGGCTCTGATACCATCTGTAGTGCTCTGGTTTTTACAGCAGAGCACTATGTAAAATTTCAGGTTAAATTTTCTACGTTTTAACTTTATCAGTTTATGGAAGTAAATTTCTAAGAATTACTATGTGCCTAAATAATATTTAGTGTACTGTTTCGTAATTTAAATAAAACAAACATATCGTTAATTTCTTTTCAACAATCATATTCCAGCATAAGAATAGGTTTCACAACTTAGTAATTCAGTAAATAGCAAGTTATGCATGTTTTACAGTAAGATTTTAACATAATAATCAAATAACGTAAATGACAAGGAAATTACCTGATGCTGATGCTAACCGTAGGTTGTATAACCTCTTAGACAGCCAAACTGAAGTGTCCACCCTACCGACCAGCTATTATCTTGCTGGCCCTTGGAAATCAAAGGATTTCCAAGCCCCCAAGCCCACAATCTGATAATCCCGAGAGCAGTCTTTCCTTCTGTTCTCCAAATCTTTCTGTTCGCCAAACTTCTTTTCTTCCCCAATCAAAAAAACCCCCCTTTCTCCAAGCTCTCCCCCTCTATATAATTTCCCTTCCTCGAGAATATCTTGGGCTTACTCCACCGCCCCAAAATCCCCCTCTCGAGCCCCTCAACATTTACCCCTATCACTAGTTCATTCATACACGGTTCTTTATAAAAATGTATAATTAATTACTCTCATGGAAAAATTAGTTGGTTTTGGATTGACGGCCGTAAATATTTATTACGGTGGGGATTATCACCCCAAGGTTATCCATTCGGGACAAGTTTCATTAAATACAAGTCTATCCGCCATCCTTGATATTTTAATGTTATTAATGTCATTAATAAAATATTATATAATTAGTTGCCCCTTGTCAACTTGGACATGATGTGTCTTAATGATCCACCTTATCTGTCGAGACTACTTAGCTTGAGGTTTAAATTCCAAGATTAACATTGAATAATTAAATATCCATTTTCCATCACATCACGTTTATTCCAAAAATGATTATCTTATTATGGCTAACTTTTGAAATGGAATTAATCACACAATATTAATTTATAAATCAATATTTTAAATCTTACTTATATTGCATTTGTTACGATAGGGATATAAATGTTGCTGGAATATCATTTATTAATTAATAATAATAATTAAATCACCCTTTGACAATAATAAAAGGTGAATCAATCATAGTATTCTTAATTATTTGTTTATCACATGAGTACCCTATCATCAACATAGCATCCTTGTTCTTATAAACAAAGCACTTGTGAGGGCTTAAACAATTTTACTAATTAATTAGACACTATCATTACCCTATTCACACAGTTCTTCTATCACAATGTTAACTGACGATACTTGTCTTAGTTTATTATTACAATGTTTTCATATAATTACTAATTCACTTATTTACACATTGACAACCTAACCATTCATTACCTAAGTTGATTGATGTATCCTTAACTGAGTTATCTATGACATTTATACTACTATTCAAGCATGACAAGTATGTTATACACCAGTAATATTGTACACGTACAAGGTGTGCATGCATGGCCAGTGTATGCACATGTCGGACATGTACTATAAACAAACCCCATTCCGCCTATGCATACTTGCTAACTAACAATAGTATCTACCCCCATGCAGAAGAGCAAGCATAATCTATAGTATAATTACTTTAACATCCTCGGTTATTTAACAGTTAACCCTTTACGATTTAACATCATTGTCTTTATGTTTACATTAGTTTAGTCAATCAAGTACAGGAAGGGTGCCTACTTCCACTAACTCGGAATCAAGGAATACTAAACCCCCAACAGTGCTAACTAACACATCCTCCCATCATAACCTACGTCCAGCATCCTCCCTATCCTTCCTCTGCTAGTACAACAGTGGATGTCGGACTCACCGATCTGACCACATAGAACTTGAGAGCGATAGCGTCGGCTGAACAGCGGACCTATCCTCCCCTAGCAGGCATCCGACAATCGTCATCACAACAACATGGGGAGCGTGTCTCAGCACGGCCCTCCCATGACCTCGGGTCTCATGGAAACATAGGGTGGGAAACACATCCATCCCTCTCAACATACTGGGCCTACACCCTTATCAACTCATACTTGCTGCTATCGGGATTATCAGTTTGTGTTATCGTATCCTCATTTTGGCTGCTAAGGTTTGCTGTATGAACATGTTTTTCCTTTCCAATGTATATCAGATCAAGTAACTGGCTATCCCATAGCCCTTGTGTCCTGTAGGTTAGTGTTTTGCAAAATACAATTTATAGAAAGCATTTTCCATTGATCGCCAATTGATCCATGTTATCATTTCATTTCATGTAACCTTTTAGCTCATCATAGATACATATAACATTTCAATAATTCACATAAGAAGATGGTATCCACGTACCGAATCATATATTTCACATTTCATTAATGAAAACATATAAACATATACTGCAATCGTAAAATAAGGAAATCATATGATAATCATGACATCATAATCGCATAACATAGTAACATCATAATTATGGTGAAATCATAAAACAGAGTAACATCATATAACGAGGTCCAATATAGTTTACTCAGTCGAGCTGAGTTCGACAAAATATACAAGAAATAAAGTATGGTGTGTCTAACTAATAAATATGCCGAATCAAAATATGGGCATTACAGATCTTGAGTTGGCAGCCATGATACATGCACTGAAAATGTGGCACCATCACTTGTCTGGAAGGAAATTTATTCTAATGACAGATAATAAAGGTCTAAAGTATTTATTGGATCAAACGAATCTTAACGCAAGGCAAGCTAGATGGCTAGCTTTCCTTAGCGAGTATGATTTTGAGATTCATCACATTAATGGTAAAGAAAATAAGGTTGTTGATGCCTTGAGCAGAAATGCCAGATTGAGTTTTGTGGCAACAATCAGTACTTTTGAGACTGATCTGGAAAATCATATTAGAGAAGGAATTAATCAAGATAAGAATTATCAAGATTTGCATGCTAAAGTGGCTGAAAATGTATCTGAAAATTTAATTACAGATTTTAGTATTAATGAAAAAGGCTTAATGACTTATAAAAACAGAATTTATATGCCTAATATGTCGAAAGTTAAGTTGCTGATTTTGGATGAAGTTCATAAGAGTCCTTATTCGGGACATACTGGTTATCAGAAAATGATAACTATGTTAAGAAAATATTATTTTTAGCCCAACATGAAGAATGAAGTTGCTGAATATATAGCTAGATGTTTTGAATGTCAGACTATTAAAGCTGAACATAAACATCCAGCTAGACTATTGCAGCCCTTACAAATTCCAGAATGGAAATGGGAAATTATAAGCATTGACTTTATTACAGGTTTGCCTCAAAATCAGAAGCAGAATGACTCAATCATGGTTGTTGTTGATAAACTTAGTAAAGCTGCTCATTTTATTCCTGTTAAAACTACTTTCAAGGATTCTAACATTGCAGATATTTTCATGAAGCAAATTTTTTGCTTGCACGAAATTCCAAAGGTAATTATTTCTGACCGGGACTCTAAGTTCACCGGAAATTTTTGGACAGCACTGTTTAAAGGATTAAATACTAAATTAAATTTCAGCACTTCTTTCCACCCACAAACTGATGGTCAAACAAAAAGTGTAAATCAGATTTTAGAAAACATGTTAAGATTGTATATTAAAGATCAGCCATCTAAGAGGGAAGATTTCTTACATTTAACAGAATTTGCCTACAATAATAATTATCAAGCAACTGCTAAGTTAAGTCCCTTTGAGATTTTGTTTGGAAGAAAATGTTGTACTCCTATTTCTTGGGATAACCCTGTAGATAGATTAATGTTAGGACTAGAATTATTGAAAGAAATGGAGCTAACAGTGTAACAGGTTCAAGGTAACTTAAAGGTTCCCCAAGATCGACAGAAAAGCTATGCTGATTTGAAACGCACTGAAAGAGAATTTTAGGCAGTACCAAACCTTGAAATATATAAATGCAGGAGTTATATGCATAACTAAGTTAGGGCATGCACATTATGTTATAGTAAGGTCGTAGTCTTTCCCCACTAGATGTTTCATATTATTTAGGACCTTACGATGCACACATTAGAGTGTAACTTCATTAAAGAACTAGAATTTGTAGATAGTCTATATATTAAAGCATCAATTTTTCAAATCATACATATAGATGTTAGGATAAATCCTAAATTAGGTTTGGGTAGGAAATTGATATAGTAACATTGCATTATAGTATGGAAATTTAATAGTAATGGTATATAAACTATAGGTTTAATACACGACCACGATATGAAATGCAAATTACTCCTAAGTTAGAATTTAAACAACTATGGTATAAGATCCTTAAGGTCTGGAGCATACAATCTTTGTAGAAAGATAATGCACATCATTCAGTGGTTAACCAATCACCTTTAGAACAAGTTCATTTTCATACTTTGCTTCAATAAGGAAATTCACGATAAGAGTACATAGAAGTTTAAAGATAAAATAGGGATCTTATTCATCATTTGAGAAATTAAAATAAAAAAGTATGTTAATCAAACTAGGCTAACTGGTTTTCTCACCATTAGTATTCTTGAAATTATGTCTCTTATTTCATTAAGACTTGGACACACTTGAACTGGTAGGAAACTCTTCGATCAATCATCGTAAACATAACTAAAACTCTTACCTGTAATCTACAACAAAGGACGATTCAAATGCTTTAGCAGGAATGCTAAGTAAGCCTCGTGTTAAAAAGAAATCTTCCACACTGTGAGCATCAGCACTCTTTGGCCTGTAGGATCCATTTCAGTGACTCAGATCCTTTTTTATCCTTTGGTGATACGAGTTTGCCCTATTTTTATTCCTACCCGCATGTTGCATCACTATAGCATGCGTACCTGCAAGTTGCATCCCTATAGCCCGTGGGTATCAAGTAAAATGGTAAAAACCACTATTTTATTACTTTTTACTCCCAAAAAGCGGTCATTGGGTGACCTTTGGCTCTCCATCTTCCCAAGCAACGTCTTGATGAGTCCTTTCACCTAACTTTGAGAGGACTATATATTGAGCACATATGGCTTATGGATGGGAGGAAGAAGAGAATAGTAAAGGAACTCTAGTGGATTTTTGCCCTATCTTGAGTCTGCACTCATTGATCCTTGTAGTTGTGAACCTCTTATGTTCACCTCCCAAACTCCTTCTAGTTTGATTTTTCCATTCATGGAGGATTGAAGTGGTGGAGGCACAAGTGGATTGATCTAGATCTTGGTTGCCGACAAGAGGTCGTATCACTTTGTACTTCTTCTTGTTCATTAATAAAAATACTGATATTCTCGTCCATTCATGGTGTGAATGTCATTTATTATACATTGGGTTACATTTGCTTATGATATTATTGACCATTGCTATTGATAATGTTAATGTCAATTATATATTATATGTACTTGTTGGATATTGGCTATCAAGACTAATTTGCATATTACAAGTGCGTGGATTGAAAGCTCCAACGGGGATCTACATCAAATGTTTGATCGAGGTTGGTTACATTTCTCCATTATCTTAACATTGTCATTTATAATAGCATTGCTTTGAGAATTGAGTAGATTTTTGGTAGTCATCTGTATGTTGTGGTATTCCCAAGCCATAGTGAGTTTTCTCCAATACTCGGGGCGTCCATAGGACCCCTTCATCATCAGCAAAAGAACAACAATTAATAACTTCAAAACATTTATCTTTCATCAACCAATAGAAGGATTGTAATTTACAGTTAAGTAAGATTGACATTGAAACATAGATATTATTCATTTAGATGCAAACTTTACATTTTTATTTAAAACATTATTCAGTACATCAAGATGACTTTAAGCAATATTATTATTCTGCATAGCTAAAGTTTACATTAAATGCTTATTAAAAAGTTTAAAAAATTTGTGATTTTTTTGGGATGTTACACCTATACGCATCATTGATTGACGATGAAGGCATTGAATTTCCTATTGGCTCGATGGTGGTTAAGGGGGAATATCCTACACTAGATGGGAAGTCAAGGAATATTAGTGGGCATGTATTCATGGATTACAGACCAGGTTCAGTGGTGTATCACTTCACAAACTTGATCGTTGGCACAAACATCCATCTTCAGACAATGTCAAGCAAGATCTCAACCAAGGTACGCTACTACCTGTCTCATTTAGAGCACGAGAGATTGATGGAGACAATTAGCAACAGAGAGGATGCTGGGGGTGGGAACATACCATACCATTACGGTCATTACAACATGGTTCCCGCTATGAATAGTACATACATGCCCCATACTCATGGTGGAAACCCTTACTACAACACAATCGGTCCTGGCCACTAGTATCACTCACCACCCCAATATGGTGCTCAAAACATACATATACCTGCTTACTCTCAAATGGGTCAGGCAGGAGGAGGTTATCAATCTTATGGCCATGGGAAAGCTTATGGTCCATCAGGTCCTTCTTATCAGCAGTTTAATCCTCATGGTCAAGCTTTTGGTCCATCTTATAACATAGTTCCATTTAACCAACCTTTTATGGGAGCTTATAATCAAGCTTTCCAGCCACAGCTCCCGTTCCTTGCACGCTTGAATCTCCCGGATCTTTCAAAGCTCACGAATGATCCGGTGTGTCATGACCCTACTTGGCCCCCGGTCCCTACCAAGCTCCCTTCGGACATTCTGAAGTTTTAGGAGAAAGGTGGTGAGGACCAGGGAGATCATGTCATGACATTTCACCTTTGGTGCTCCTCCAACTCTTTGAATCATGATTCCATTCGTTTACGACTATTTCAAAGCACCCTCATAGGGGCAGCCGCGAAGTGGTATGTGGAGTTGCCCGGAAACACCTATAGGGGATTCAACGAGATTGCTTTGGTTTTCTTAGACCATTTCCAGTTGCCAGTTCGTTATGATACTGTTACTGAGTTATTTTCCACCTTCCGTTAGAATAAGTCCACACACATTTCTGACCACATTCAAGAGTGGCATCGACGGAAGAGATTAGTGAAAGCCAACATTCCTCCAGAGTTTCTATTGGAATGGTTCATTAAGTATTTACTCCCATACATTTCTAAGGATGTTTCAATGTCTGGCATTGTGACTGAGGAACAAGCTATCTTGAAAGTCCAGCAGTTAGATCTACTTTATTCTCAGTCAGGCATTTTGTATGACATTATTCCTGACGCACCGAGAACAAGACATGAGCCTACGTCAGTTCCTGGACCACATGCCGATGGCATCATGGGGTCCGCATGCACTCGCCTTGTAGACTTGGTAGCTAATCAAATGCAAAATTTGTCGCTAAACCAGTCTGCTCCCGGACAGGTTCACACCTTGTCCACTTCCACTTCGTCGTATGATGTACACAATGTGCAATCAACGAAACCATCGGGTAACCAGCAACCTGGTAGTAAGAAAAAGGGGAGAAATAATCGTAGGGGTGGAAACAATGGAAGTAATAACAATAGAAATCGTAATAATCCTCGTAAAGAGAATGCCAACCCTCCTCGGGAAGGCAGTAATGCGGGAGAGGATCGTAAACCTAGGCGTAAGGTGAAATTCCCTTGCAAGCTTTGTGGGGAGGATCATCTTACTCACTTATGTCCTCGAATTGAAGAAGCATCAAAGCATTTGGCACAGAGCCTAGCTATGTTGAAGGATCCCCTTCCTCATCATCAAAACATGGCTTCACATGCTCCCACCACTGGTTATGGTACTAATGAAACGGCAACGTCTTCTTCCAATACTAGTGGTTATGGATGTGTGAATATGGTTAAGTCGGAGATTTGTCTTGCTACTCGTCAACGCGATTATGGTGCACCACAACCAAATTTGGGGAATGAGCCTCCCCATTATGCCGCGGATACCTAAAGGTCTTCTCAAGCGCTCCATGCATAATCCTAATAGTCGAGCCGCCCAGAACTACTCCATCGTAGAAGATTTGGGCCAAACTCCATGTGCCATGTCGGATCTTGAGGTTTTGCAAGCCTGTCCTTCTCAGAAGCATTCCCTTTTGAGTGCGTTAGGAGTTCAGGATGAGGGAAATCCTAGTGTTATCAAGTTTGATACTACTGATGTCCAGCCTTGCTTACCTTAACACATGGCTTTTCAAATCCAAGTGGTTTTCCTTAAAAGTTTCATCAAACGTACTATGGTTGATGAAGGTGATTCTACGTCAATAATGCCGTTAGCTTGTTGGAAAGCTCTTAGATCTCCTCCTCTACTCACGTCTAGAACTAAAATCACTGCATTTGACGGTAGGTCTTTTATGCCGCATGGAATTATCCCTTCCCTTGTTATTTCCTTGGGAGGTAAGTCCGTGCCTATTGAAGTCGAAGTGGTTGATGCACCCATCGACTACAACCTTTTCCTCAGTCGAAACTGGATGTACGCTATCAAGGCTGTCGCGTCTATTGTATTTAGAGTTATTTGCTTTCCCCATGAAGGAAAGATTGTGACGATCGATCAGTTGCATTATGTTGGCACTCCTTCCACAACATCCATGGGATCTGTAGTCCCGCAAGTTTCTGATTCTCATCCGGCAACTAGGAACATAGGTGTTGGAATGTACCGCTCATTGATGGGAAATTTTAACCATTCGGTGCCTGTGAATTTTATTGGAACCATTACCGACAATGCGTCTCCTCCTTTGAATAATACGTTATTCCATACCTCCTATTCAAATGATCCGTGGATTTTACCATCCACGAGTTCCACGTCTGGAGACATTGCGCATGTCGAGATGTCTATGCCTTTATCTGTAGCGGAGCTCGCTTATGATCATATCCAACAAACCACTGCAGATCCGTATCTTTCTTCCTCCCAAACAGTTGAAGAAGATCCCGTTACACTGCCAGTTTGGGAAGCCAGCTCATCTTGTTCCCATGATTTCCTTGATGGTACTTTTCCATCTGATGAAGCTATCCTCGAGGCCATGTGTGGTAGTGAGAGGCCTTGGGAAGATATGCACCATCTCTCTTATTTCCTTCCCAACCTCGAGCTCATTGAGCAGGAAGAGTTTAGGATGACTCTAGCTGAGATGGTTGGTCACCCTGTGGCTCTTTTGGAGTTGCATGATGTTTTTATGGAGGGGAATATGGCCAATATTTCTCCAACCATTTGGATCAACATCTCTCGCATTCCCGGAAAGGTAGAGAACGTTTACGTCGGTGCCGATTGCACTCCTGAGGAGATTGCTATTTACACTGACTTGTTTACTGAACTCCGGGAAGCTTTCTCCTGTTCATATGAGAAGATGCCAGGAATAAACCCCCTCATTGTTGAACACGAGATTAGAACGTATCCCGATGCTAAACCGGTTCGACGATGTTTACGTGTTGTGAACCCTAGGAAGGCAGTTTCTATTAAGGCAGAGGTGGAGAAATTGCTCAAAGTTGGTTTCATCTACGCCGTTCCCCTTACCGAATGGGTGTCAAACCCCGTTCCTGTGGATAAGAAGCAGGGAATGATCCGTGTATGCACTGATTTCAGAGATTTGAACCATGCATGTCCGAAAGACAACTTCCCCACGCCATTCATTGATAAAATATTGGATGCTTGTGCTGGGAGTGAGATTTTTTCATTCATGGACGGATTCTCGGGTTATAATCAGATTCAAATCAAACCCGTGGACCAACATAAGACGGCATTTATTTGTCCATGGGGAACATTTGCATACCTGAAAATGCCCTTTGGACTAAAAAATGCCAGAGCTACTTTTCAGCGAGCCATGACCTATGCCTTTCACGATCTTAAGATGATTATGGAAGTTTTCTTGGATGATCTTGCTAGCCATTCTCGCAAGAGAGTGGACCACCCCAAGCACCTCTGTATGATTCTCGAACGATGTATCCACTACAAAATTCGATTGAATCCAAACAAATGCATCTTCGCTGTTAGGACTGGTCTCCTTCTAGGATTCATAGTTTTGAAGGAGGGTATTAGAGTCGATCCTCTCAAAGTTGAGGCAATACTTCAGTTGCCTCCTCCGCGTAATCTGTTACAACTTCAGAGCCTCCAAGGGAGAGCTACTTTTTTGCGTCGATTTATAGCTAACTATGCTAGTATTACTAAAGGTTTTGCATGCCTATTGAAGAAAGACACACCTTTTATCTGGGATGAGCGAGCCCAACAGTCTTTCGACGCTCTTAAGAAAGCTTTGGTATCGGCCCCTGTGCTTAGTCCGCCAGACTTTACGCAAGATTTCATTCTTTATGTGGCCGCATCTCAAGAGACTATTGGCATGGTCTTGGTTCAGGTAGATGATGCACTTGTCGAGCATGTTATCTATTATCTCAGTTGAAATTTAGTAGACGCTGAACTAAGATATACTCACGTAGAAAAGTTGGCACTGGCGACTGTTCACGCAGTCCAGTGGTTACGACATTACATTTTGCTTCAAACAAACACCGTTGTAGCTCACATCAATCCATTTCAGTTCGTGCTATCACGACGCCTTATCGGGGGTAAGTATAATAAATGGATTGTGATCCTTAAGGAATTTGATCTCGATTTTGCTTCAGCAAAATCGGTCAAATCATTGGTGTTTGCTGAGCTTATGTCGGACCTTCCATGGCTTGACGAGGATGTCATTCATGAAGATTCCTTTGTGGATGAACACTTATTTCTTATCTCGACTGAGGACCCTTGGTATGGGGATGTCATTGTATATCTCCAAACTTTGAATTTTCCTCTGCATTATTCATGAGACGAGCGACGTCGTGTGAGAAATCATGCTAAAGACTATACTATCGTCGGTGACACTTTGTATTGCTGAGGAAAGGATTCCATTCTTCGTCGTTTCTTGACTCATGAAGAAGCGGAACGGGTACTTAATGATTTCCATGCGGGGGCATGTGGCGGTCACTATCCGGGCTTGCTACAGCCCAGCGTATCATGCGAGGTGGTTATTTTTGGCCTACTATCTTTAAAGATTTTATTAACATTGTCAAGAGATGTCACCCTTGCTAGGTGTTTTCTTGAAACATACACTCGCATCCAACGCCCCTCCATCCGGTTGTCACTGTCGGTCCCTTCACCAAGTGGGGGGTAGATTTCATGGATTGCAAACTAGCTTCAGCTGGAGGGCATCACCATATTATCGTGGCCATCTATTATTTTTCCAAATAGGCTGAGGCCATGCCTACTTTTAAAGCCGACGGTGCTACTGCAACCCATTTTGTGTTCAACCAGATTATCACTCGGTTCGGTATCCCGAAAGAGATTGTCACTGACCATGGTAGTCACTTTCAAAATAAGATGATGGAGGATTTGTCTCTCAAGCTTGGGTTTCGTCAGGAACACTCATCTTCCTACTATCCTCAAGCGAATGGTCAGGTTGAAGCAGTAATAAGTCTTTGAAGACCACTCTCCAACGTACCATCCAACAAAGCAAGACCAATTGGCATATCATGTTATATCATGCTTATTGGGCATATCAAACCACAGTTAAGACTGCCACCGGGTTCTCACCATTCTGGTTAGTTCATGGTGTGGAACCACTTTTACCTATTGAATGCGAAATCCCTTCGCTCAATCTAGCCATAGAGCTCCTCCCTGATATGATGGAGATTGAGCAATGTTTAATACACCTCGAGCAACTTGACGAGCACCGTCGAGATGCCGCTGTAGCCATTGATGTTAACAAGCATCGTGTCAAGGTCCAATATGATAGGTCTGTCCGTCCCTGGCAATATGCTAAAGGTGACTTGGTACTCTTGTATGACCAAGCTAAAGAACCCCTAGGGGCAGGCAAGTTCAATCCCATGTAGCACAGTCCTTACATTGTGAGGCATGTCCTTGAAAAAGGAGCTTATGAGTTAGAATACTATGAGGGAGTTGTCTTGAATGAGCCTAGAAATGGGCTCTACCTCAAGCGACATTACGCTTGAACCTTTGGTTCGAGCTGATACTTTTGTACACTATTGTATAGTTTTTCTGTACATAGTTTAGATTGCCTTTTTGGTTGTCGAGTCTGTTTATTAGCCTCTGTTTGATTGACAGATGTCAATGGGATGTCCTACATTGTTATGTTTCGTGGATGGTGCTAGCCGACATACGTAGCAGCTTGCTTCTGCTGCCTGGGTTATCTTTTCACCTGACCACCTAGTTGTGCCTTCAGGAGGTGCTTGTCTCGGTCCTACGTCTAATAATGTGGCTGAGTACAGTGCCGTTGTTGAGCTACTTCGGGATGCCATTTCACATGACATCCAATCTTTAGAAGTCCGCCTAGATTCACCACTAGTTGTGTCTCAGCTGAATGGGCAGTACCATGTACGAGACCCTACATTACTACGAATATTCCTTAAGGTACGACTCTTGGAGAGACATTTTGTTTCAATTACATATATTCATATTCCTAGAAGTCATAATTATATATCTGATGCATACACTATGTATTGGATTGGCATTTGTCACATTCATCATGAGCACGTAAATACAAAGACATTCATACATTTGTAACATACACACATAGTAGAACCGAGAACCAAAGTTGTATATATATATATATAAATACGTCCAAAAAATGGTAGTGTCATACAAAACTGGAGCCCGTAGCCCTCAAAAATATACATATCGATACAAAATGATGAGACCCTGGGATATCTATTTCCTTCGAGGAGGTCTACCTGCCGCCTCAATGGTATGTGTCTCATAGTAGTATTGTATTGCGTTGGCCATCTACTACAGTAGCCGCACCCACTCACCAGGAACACCCACTACCTGGCGTTGCATAGCCTCAGGTAGTCGGGCTACCTCTATCAGTGGTACTCGAGAAACCATTCGTGATATGTTGCGCCACAACGTCTAGAGTGTGAGCCCTGTTGCAGCATCTGCTGCCACCACATTCCTACCCCAACGACCACGTCTCGGGAATCCCTCGGGTCTCACTGGGCCTTTGTCTGCGAGCAAACAGTCAACCATTAGAACATGATACTACCACCAAAAATATTTTTTGCATTTCAACTATAATAAAAAAATCCATAAAAATTTAATAAACACAAAACCAAAAGAGTACTCATCGATGTCTCCGAAAGTTGTGCCTAGTGGGAGCGGCATGTCACAGTCTTGTCTGAAGTCTATACCTGCATAGGGGTAGTCCTCGATAGAGATCACCTGCCGGTTCCACTAGTGGAGGAACTCCTCAGTATATGGTGATGCCAGACGGCCACCACCTTGTTGTGTCAGGATCTCAGCCCACCGGGTCAGGGCTAGATCACAGAGACTATGAGGAGGGACATCCACCCTCGGACTGAGTCCCGGAACCCTCTCAAAGAAGAAACTGCAGAGTATGCTACCATACCCAAATTTTTTGGCCTTACCCTCTTTGCATTCCATTATTGGGTCTTCATAGACACCAACAGAGTAGTACACCAGTCAAATATACTAGGTTGCAAGCATTGTGATGCGTAGAACATCACCGGTCTGGATGCCTGATGCAGTGCTTTGGATCCCATGATCCGCACTAGAGTAGCCACAATGATCTTTGTACTCAGATCCGTTATGGCATTGACTGGCACTTGAATTCCCAACGGTCGTTTGTTGGTGGGACAATACCGTACTATGTAGTCTTGCACAGTGATCTATGGGACAAATAGGTAATGAAATAGATATCCTCTACTTCCAGTGTCAGTGTTTCCCCGTTGAGGATGAGTGTTGAGCATCCACATCCCAATAGTTTATCAGATGACGGAGTAGTAGGTTTTGGGCCCTTAAACCCCGTAGACTCCAGTACTTATATAAGCCACATGCTTGCAATGCTTGTTGTGCTTGCAAATTATTGCGCACAGCCTCATCAACCTAGTCATGCTCTCTCTCCCTCCACTCTAGAACCATCTTGGAGTGCAAAACAAGAGAATTTTGGTCAGTTTCATGATTAAAACTTTCTTCACGGCTGTACCTACGGGAAACATTGTAGATAGTGGTGGGTAGATGCGGGCAGTCAGTTTTTTGACTACGCGTTTGGTGCCCTACCCGTGACCCGCATACTTATAGCCCGCGGGTAGCGCCGAAGCCATCTAGGGCTTGGCCAAACTAAAAAATACACTGACCAAAACTTAAATAAAGGCATTAAAATGAAAGGTATGGTAGTGACCACTAACCTTCTCCGGACGGTTCGCTGAACGGTCGTTTGTAGCTCCCACGATCGGCAATTGAAGTTTCAGGTAAAAACTACCCACTAAACTCCAAATTGGTGAATAGTGCAAATCAATTGAAAATTATTAAATTTTATTCCTATTTATAATTTTCTGGACCCACTTTTCTATAGTTTTTGCCATTTTGATCCATTATGAACTAATATAGTGTCATGGAGTAGTGTTTTTCAATAGATTTCCTCAACGAGAGTTGTTCTGAACCATTTCACACCTATGGCAGGTACGTTTCACACCTGGCATATAGGTTAGATGTCATTTTTGCATGCATTATGCATTTGACCTGTTGACCATTTCTCATAAACCCTAGGTGCAACCCCGCTTCATAACTGACATGGAACCTTTACACTGCTTTAGAAGTGTCATTATGTGGCAGTAGGGATTTTCCGAACATGGGTACCCTAGTTAGAACCCCTTATGCATTTTGGTGCCCATGCCGTTGTTTGTCCTTAAGATTGGGAGTCCTTTGTAGTCACACCATGACATTGCGATAAAGACTCATACCCTACTTTGTCTTATGCTGGCCATCTCCCTTAAGGACTCCCCTCAGTTATATCATGTTGTGATTGCATTGCATCATCCTGCTTGCCGCTTGAGCCTTGTGTCGGCTCCCGCTTACTCAGTTGATAGCTTGGTGCCTGAGTACTTTTCCCTGTCGAGTCCTGCAAAGCTTATATATTTTCCCTTCACAATTTGATGACCCTTTGACCCTGAGGGAACACACCCCCGAGTGTCCACATCCTGCACGCACTTCCTTGCATTGAGCATAGGTATGTTCTACTGCTTGGGACTAGTCTGCTAGCTATTTGACACTCGTTCCCTCACTTGTTGTACTATAAGCAATTTTATTCTTTTTCAAGCTTTTCCCAAATATGAAAAAGACCAAAAAAATCAAATATTCCAAAAAGCCGGATGGGATTATGGTCACTATTTCTTGTTGGCAGCTGTTGTGTCTCCTTTGAATAGAGCATTCATTCCACTCCGTACATTATGAGTCGGGACTATAGTTGAGCCTTAGGAGCTGTACTTGTTTCTTAATTTTCTCCACCAATTGGTTAAGCTTCCAGTCATTATGGAGCCCTCTGTAATGCCTCCTGCATTGCACAGTTTATGTCAAGTCTATGCTGCCTGAGTCTATCCATCTGCTCATGCTCTTGTTCAAAGGATGTCCTGAAACCAGTGTCGGCCACTCCTTACATATCTTGACTATTGCATGTCGGCCATCCTTATTGAGTCAGTCTATTTCACCTGAGATCTTCCAAATCTTTTAGCATTGCTGGTACCTCATGTTGGTTGATGGGCGATGCCTTAATGCCCTCCTTCCAGCGAGTCTCATTCCGTCGACTTCAACTCATTTATTCCGGTACTTGAGGCTTAGAGTTCGGTTGAGTACCTTGAGGCTTGCAGTCATTAATGGTAGGTTCTCTCGCCATCGACAGTTTTGGGAATACATCAATGTCCCCTGATCGATGGATTCATCCTAGTGTTCGACTTCAACTCATTTATTCACACTCTGATGATTGTGCTTTGTGCCTTGATGCCAATTTTCATTATTGGTGGGTTATCTCGCGGCTGTTAATGGTATACATCATTGATCGGTAATCAGACGATGTCTCATTAGGTTCGACCCCAACTCCTTTTATTCACCTGATGGGACTTGCATCGTCGAAGACTTGTGTAGAACACCCCAGGTGATTGTGGTATTCAGTATGCTACATATGACTTTGACATTACATCTGAGATATCACCTCTCAGATTTCAGCAGTTTGTACCTCCAGTTTGCACCAATTGTCTCCTTTTCAGTAGAAGACCATATCTTACTGTAGAGGGATCATGGCTATGATCACTTATGACATGTATCCATTATGTACTGCCTATTCATGGCCATTGTATCAGATTGTTGTACTATACCGACATGTATTCAGAGATACTTTTGTATTATGATGAGTGAGCTGTGCTTTCCACTTGTGTCTCTATCACTCCACTCCTGAGTTTTATAATGTATTTTGGTCATCGTAGCACATTTCAGTCTCTGACCTCACACATTAGGAGGCATCTGTTACACAGAAATATTCCACCCTGTGAGCATTAGCATTCTTTGGCCTGTAGGATCCATTTCAGCGACTCATATCCATTTTTATCCTTCAGTGATACTTGTTTGCCCTATTTTTATTCCTACCCACATGTTGCATCACTATATCATGCGTACCCACGAGTTGTATCCCTACAGCCCGCGGGTATCAAGTAAAATGGTAAAACCCACTATTGTATTACTTTTTACTCCCAAAAAGCAGTCATTGGGTGACCTTTGGCTCTCCATCTTCCCAAGTAACGTCTCAATGAGTCCTTTCACCTACCTTTGAGAGGACTATATATTGAGCACATATGGCTTATGGACGGGAGGAAGAAGAGAATAGTAAAGGAACTCTAGTGGATTTTTTCCCTATCTTGAGTCTGTACTCATTGATCCTTGTAGTTGTGAAACTCTTATGTTCACCTTCCAAACTCCCTCTAGTTTGAGTTTTCCATTCATGGAGGATTGAAGTGGTGGAAACACAAGTGGATTGATCTAGATCTTGGTTCAGATTGGTTGCCGGCAAGAGGTCGTATCACTTTGTACTTCTTCTTGTTCATTAATAGAAATACTCATATTCTCGTCCATTCATGGTGTGAATGTCATTTATTATACATTGGGTTACATTTGCTTATGATATTATGGACCATTGTTATTGATAATGTTAATGTCAATTATATATTATATGTACTTGTTGGATATTGGTTGTCAAGACTAATTTGCAGATTACAAGTGCGTGGATTGAAAGCTCCGACAGGGATCTACATCAAACGTTGGATCGAGGTTGGTTACATTTCTCCATTATCTTAACATTGTCATTTATAATAGCATTGCTTTGAGAATTGAGTAGATTTCTGGTAGCCATTTGTTTGTTGTGGCATTCCCAAGCCATAGTGAGTTTTCTCCAATACACCTCGGGGCGTCCATAGGACCCCTTCATCATAAGCAAAAGAACAACAGTTAATAACTTAAAAACATTTATCTTTCATCAACCAATAGAAGGATTGTAATTTACAATTAAGTAAGATTGACATTGAAACATAGATATTATTCATTTAGATGAAAACTTTACATTTTTATTTAAAACAGTATTCATTACAGCAAGATGAATTTAAGCAATATTATTATCCCGCACAGCTAAAGTTTACATTAAATGCTTATTAAAAAGTTAAAAAATTTTATGATTGTTTTGGGGTGTTACACCTATACGCATCATTGATTGACGATGAAGGGATTGAATTTCCTATTGGCTCGATGGTGGTTAAGGGGGAATATCTTACACTAGATGGGAAGTCAAGAAAGACTAGTGGGCATGTATTCATGGATTACAGACCAGGTTCAGTGGTGTATCACTTCACAAACTTGATCGTTGGCACAAACATCCATCTTCAGACAATGTCAAGCAAGAGCTCAACCAAGGTATGCTACTACCTGTCTCATTCAGAGCACAGATATTGATGGAGACAATTAGAAACAGAGAGGATCCAAATTGATTTATAGAATGAGGCCAGTCAACTTTACATAAGAGAAAGAATTGCATCAAAGAATGTTATGTTCTACATCGAGGTATGTGTAGTTTTATATTATTTCGTTGGTACATGCATTTTTTGTTGATACATACATACATACATGTCTTTGCCTATGTTTTTTATTTTTCCTATATGTATTAAACTATTCCATGCATCTCTTTTATGTTGAATAAAATGGTGATGTGATTCAGATCAAATTTGAGTTACTATTTTTTTAAATATATCTATTTATGTTTGTAGCATTTGAAGATAGCGGTTTTGATAGGTTCTCAAGATTAGAATTACCTAGGTTTTAGGAAAAATTTTGAAGTACATAATCTATTACAATGGTCTTGAAAATTTAACTTGGTAGATGAAACCTTCTAGGAATCCATGTATGGATAGAAGGGTCTTCCACTTGGGGTAGGGAGTTATCATAAAGTTTTAAGGGTGGTATTTTTGAGATCTATACTTGAGAAAAGCATTGTGTAACTGTGAAATTCCTTATCAATCAAATATCTCTTTAGTTTCTCTCTCTTTAGTTTTGTGTCCACCCAAACCGTTTTCATGCTTTGGGTACCTTGAGGTATATTCCCAACCCCAAAAACCCTTATATTATGATGATTATGTTGGTTATTGGCTTCACCCAACAAAATTATATTTAACAATACACATATTCATAGATTTGGTTCCCCATGCTCAATGCTCACCCAAATCTAGCTATATTTTGGGTTTTTGCCCTCATCCAAGCATCGTGTCATCAACCTAGGGTTTCCACTAATATATTTTAACTAGATACTAGAATCTACTTGACCAAATTTGATGGAAAAATGCATAGAGATCTTCTACACTCTTACATATGTATCCCATCAATTTATTTTAAAACATGCTCATTTATGGTTGGAGATTGATGCTTTATTCTTATAGATAACCATTTAGAGGGACTTGTCATCATCATCATCATCATCATCATCAACATCATCTCTATGCTCCTCATCAACATATCCATCATCATCATCTTCTTCATCATCATCATCTTCATCACCATCACCATCACCATCATCATCACATCTTCGTCGTCATCATCATCATCTTTATCACCATCACAATCATCATCAACGTCTTCATCATCATCACCA
Organism: Larix kaempferi; assembly: GCA_027924585.1. Lineage (NCBI taxonomy): Eukaryota > Viridiplantae > Streptophyta > Pinopsida > Pinales > Pinaceae > Larix > Larix kaempferi. The sequence continues at coordinate 7,045,982 of BSBM01000249.1, forward strand.
TCTTCATCATCATCACTAACTCTAACTCTAACCCTAATTCAATTTCCTTCTATAACTCTAACCCTAACCCTCACCCAAACCCTAGCACTAAACCATCTTCTTTATCATCACCATCACCATCACCACCACCATCACCATCATCATCAACGTCTTCATCATCATCACCATCATCATCCTCATCATCAACATCTAGATCATCATTGTCATCTCTAGGTTCCTCATCAACATCTCCATTTATCATACTCATATTCATCATGGGTTATGATAACCATTCATGCTAGGGTTTTTGGCTTTGCAATGTCATTTGTTCATTGAGGCTTCTTGCCACTTGACAACCTTCAAACATATTCAATTCAATTGTGTTATTTTGAATCGGTTTTAGAGAATATGTATGTGGTTCATTTGATGCAACAAATTCCATATTGTCTTGAGCTACGTCATCATCTAATTGAGTAGCACTAACATGTTCATCATTGTCACCTAATGGTTGGAAATGTCCTTGAGGGAGGCTTTAGACCTACCTCACCCATGCCAGTGCTTGAGTTTTTGAAGGTTGAAACTAGGGTTTTGCTCAGTAAGGGAGTGTGCAATTTTTCCACACAGGGGTCAACTTTGGAAAATCATCCATCGGGAAGGTATGGCTAGTGTTTCGAGATGGAACCTACCTAGACACATCTACAAGACTCCCCAGAACCTAGTTTTGTTGCACGGTTGGAGTTCTATGCCCCCAACAGGTATCCAGTAGTTGTCCCTGAAGGCCTTTTGGATGCTAGACGGAATGAGCCATAGAATGACGACCATGGCTCCGATCGACAAACTATTGACTCCGTTGGATTCAGGACGCCGAGATACTGCTACGGGTGCCCCTATCCTTTGGTCCCATGGCCGGGGTGCCATCTTGTACGTTCATCTTGGAAACTAGGGTTTTGCTCAGTAAGGGAGTGTGCAATTTTTGCACACGGGGGTAAACTTTGGAAAATCATCCACCGGGAACTTATGGCTAGCGTTCCCAACCGAAACCTACCTAGACACACTTGCAGGACTCCCTAGAACCAAGTTTTTATACACGGTTGGACTTCTATGCCCCCGGCAGGTATTCAGCAGGTGTCCCTGAAGGCCTTTTGGATGCGAGACGGAACGAGCCATAGAATTGTTGGGTATGTTATATCTCTTCACATGGTCGCTGCGTGTACAACACGATCCCTACAACACGATCCCTACGGCACCTGCGCCGGGCGCGTCCGGAGGGGGGGGGTTTAGAGGGGGGGGTAGCCCGACAGGGCCCACCCCCTTCGTTTCGGACCGTTAGGTTCCGAAACGACACGGAGGGGGCCGTTAGGCCCCCGGAGTCCGCGCGGAGCGCAATTTTTTTTTGGGTTGCTTTTTGCTTTTTCGCGATTTTCGACCCATTGTACTCTATCTAATTCCGGTAAAAGGAATTAGGGTTGTAACCTAATTCGGGTAAACGAATTAGGGTTTTTTAGATGCTGCAGAATACCATTTATTGTATTGTACATGTAAAATAAACATATAATGAAAAAGGAGCTATGCGGCTCTAAGTTTTGCTGGTTTTTCCCGGTTAAGGGTTTCCAGGTGAAAATCTCTGTGTAATGTGTGTGCCATTGTGTATTGTCTGTAAATGCTTAAGAATCGATATATGTTTGTACTTCACTGTTAAGGTTTAAAACTTACATTTGGTATCAGAGCAATTTTGGGTTCAGAGGGACGCCTTTGTTTCCAGGGGTTTGGCTCGATCTTGGATTTGTGATAAACCTGGTTTCAGTGGGAGCTTTGCAGCGGTGATTTATTCTTTGTTTAAAGAATGGCGAGCAGTTCTAGATTCGAGATTGAGAAATTTAATGGTCATAGCTTTGAGCTATGGAAGCTCAAGATGGAAGATCTTCTGGTAGATAGAGAACAATGGATCGCAGTAGATCCAGGTACCATGCCCTCTGGTGCGGTAAAAGAAGAATGGGAAAAGCTGGAAAGGAAAGCAAGGAGCACTATTCGTCTTTGCCTTGCAGATTCGGTATTGGTGAACGTATCTGGAGAAGACACTGCAAAGAAGCTATGGGATAAACTGGGAAGTCTGTATCAGTCAAAGTCCCTGGTAAATAAGTTATTTCTGCGAAAGAAATTGTACCTTCTGAGGATGACTGATGGAGACTCTGTTTCAGAGCATCTAAACGCCTTCAATACTCTGGTAAGTCAGTTGACATCTGTTGGTATTAAACTTGATGATGATGAAAAGTGTATTAGTCTGTTGTGCTCTTTGCCAGATTCATGGGATAATCTGGTCATAGCTATTGGGAGTAATGCAACCACGCTAAACTTCGATGATGTGGTTGCATCCCTACTATCGGAGGAAATGAGGCGGAAATCCATAGATAGTTCAGCCAAGGATGCCTTATTTGTAAGAGGTCGCCCTGGAGATAGATCTAAAAATAAGTCTTCAGGTGGTAGATCTAAATCTAGAGGGAGATCTAAATCTCCAGGACCTTCTGTAAGAAAATGCTGGAAGTGCGGAAAAGCTGGGCATTACAAGAAGGATTGTAAATCGAAAATTACTGATAAAAGTAGAGGACCTAATGACGCTCCATCCGCAGATGGGAAAGAATCTACAGAGGAAGGAGGAGATGTGTATCTGGCATCTTCAAGTACACATGCAGAGCATGATTCGTGGTTGATTGACTCAGGTGCGTCTTATCATATGACTCCCCACAGGGAGTGGTTTTCTGAATACGAAAAGTATGATGGAGGAGATGTATTTCTGGGAGACAACTCGGTAGCGAAAATCATAGGTCGAGGAAAGGTCAAGCTACTGCTCAAAGATGGAAGGGTTAAAACTCTTCCCGGGGTTCTGCACATTCCAAAGTTGGCTAGAAACCTTATATCTGTAAGTAAAATGGATGATGCAGGTGTGAAAACTCTATTTGAAAAGAACACATGCAAAATGGTTCGAGAGTCATTGGTGCTGATGAGGGGAGTTCGGATTGGAACTCTATACAAGTTGTTGGGAAGCACCTTCAAAAATGGATGTAACAGCACTATTGTTTCTGAGGGTAAAAATGAAGGAGACAGAGTCCTTACTGTCTCTAGTGAGAAGACATCGCTATGGCATCGAAGGCTGGGACATATTGGAGAAAAGGGTCTTCGACTATTACAAGGTAAAAGTATGGCTGAAGGCATGTCTGATTTCACATTAGATTTTGATTTCTGTGAACATTGCTTATATGGTAAACAGAATCGAGTAAGATTCTCATCTGGTGTTGTAAGAGCTAAAGGAATCTTAGAGTTAATACACAGTGATGTTTTTGGACCTGTGCCTGTTCCATCACTTGGTAAATCTGTGTATTATGTTTCATTTATAGATGATTTCTCAAGGAAAACTTGGATTTATTTCCTGCGTAAGAAATCTGAGGTTTTTAATAGATTCAAAGAATTTAAGGCTCTTGTAGAGAATCAAACTGAGAAGAAAATAAAAGTACTCAGAACAGATAACGGTGGAGAATTCTGTGAAAGTGAATTTGAGGAGTTCTGTAAAACGTGTGGAATAGCAAGGCAAAAGACTACTCCATACACACCTCAACAGAATGGGGTTGCAGAAAGGATGAACAGGACATTGATGGAAAAGGCAAGGAGTATGCTCAGTGGTGCAGGGCTAGCACAACAATTCTGGGCAGAAGCTGTTGACACTGCGTGTTACCTAGTGAATAGGACACCCACATCAGCGTTGGTTGACAAGACACCTCATGAGGTTTGGACTGGTAAGAAACCCTCTCTCTCTCATCTCAGAGTGTTTGGGTGTGATGCTTTTGTACATGTTCCAAAGGAGAAAAGGAGCAAGTTGGATAATAAGGCGGAAAAATGTATCTTCATTGGTTACAAGGATGGAATGAAAGGTTACAAGCTGTGGAACCCAGTAAAAAGGCAAACAGTTTACAGTCGAGATGTGATCTTCAGAGAAGTTGAAAGCACTTCCAGGATTGAGGATGTACCAAAGGAAAAGGATTCAGAGAAGCTACACTTTGATATCAAGGATGAAAGAGGTGACTCTTTTGAGGAACCAGATTCGTCTGAATCAGATGAGGAGGCAGAATCGTCTGAATCAGATGAAGAGGCGGATCCACAGACTCCGGTATTGAGGAGATCTGACCGAGAAAGAAGGCAAGTTGAAAGGTACAGTCCCCCTGATTTTCGTTCTAATTTTGTGTTATCTATTACTGATGATGATCCTAGAACTGCTAAAGAGGCAATGGATTCAGAAGATAGTAAACTATGGAAGAAGGCCATGATAGAAGAAATGGATGCCTTGGACAAAAATGAGGCATGGGATCTAGTTGAGTTGCCAGAAGGAAGAAAGCCTATTGGAAGCAAATGGGTATTCAAGAAGAAGTTAAATGCAGCAGGTAAAGTGGAGAATTACAAGGATCGACTAGTTGCGAAAGGTTACTCCCAAATTGAGGGCATCGATTTTGGTGAGATTTTTTCACCTGTTGCAAAATTGACTTCTATTAGATTTCTTTTATCTATTTCTGCTGCTTTTGATCTTGAAGTAGAACAGATGGATGTAAAGACGGCTTTCCTACATGGAAATCTTAATGAAGAGATCTATATGAAGCAACCAGAACGGTTTGTGGTGAAAGGAAGAAAGGAGCTTGTCTGTAAGCTGAAAAAGTCTCTCTACGGTTTGAAACAATCTCCCAGAATGTGGTATCAAAAATTTGATACTTATATACTGGGACTTGGTTTCTCAAGAAGCAAAGCTGATCACTGTGTTTATTTTAAGCCAATTGGTGATCATTTTATTTATGTAATATTGTATGTTGATGATATGTTGCTAATTGGAAACAACAAAGAAATCATCAAGGATGTCAAGAATCAGCTGTCATCTGAATTTGACATGAAAGATCTTGGTGCTGCAAATTTCATTTTGGGCATGGAAATAAAAAGAGATCGTGAAAACAGGAAACTCTGGTTAAATCAGAGGAAATATGTTGAAACGATATTGAAGAGATTTAATATGCAGGAAAGCAAACCAGTGAAGGTGCCCATTCCTGTAGGTGTAAGGTTATCTGCAGAACAGTGTCCCACTACACAAGAAGAGGTAGAGGACATGTCTCATGTTCCATATGCTAGTGCAGTTGGCAGTCTGATGTATGCCATGGTCTGTACTAGACCAGATATAGCCCATGCAGTGGGAGTTTTGAGTAGATACATGTCAAAACCAGGAAAGGAACATTGGACTGCAGTAAAAAGGGTCTTCAGGTATTTGCGTGGCACTACAGATTCTGCAATCTGCTACCAAGGAAGACCCGGTCTAAACAGAGAGATATATATACAAGGATTTGCTGATGCTGACTGGGCTGGAGATCTTGATCACAGAAGATCTACAAGTGGCTACGTTTTTAATCTATTTGGAGGAGCAATCAGTTGGATGAGTAGAAGACAAGCTGTAGTTGCACTCTCAACTACAGAAGCTGAATACATGGCAGCTACCCATGCAAGTAAGGAAGCTGTATGGTTGCAAAGATTGTGTTCAGGTATTGGTTTTGTTCAGAATGCAGTAAAAATTGGTTGTGATAGCTCAAGTGCAATATTTCTGGCAAAGAACCCTGCTTATCACTCGAGGACAAAGCACATTGATGTGCAGTACCATTTCGTCAGAGACATGGTTGAACAAAACAAAGTGTTGTTGGAAAAGGTTGACACTTTGGTAAATGTTGCAGACTCTTTGACAAAGTCTGTGAGTACTCAGAAGTTCTCTTGGTGCAAAGAGAACATGGGCATTGTTGCCCTGAATTGTTGAAGTCATAAATTTCTCCTGTATGTGAAGAGAACAACAAGTGGGAGAATGTTGGGTATGTTATATCTCTTCACATGGTTGCTGCGTGTACAACACGATCCCTACAACACGATCCCTACGGCACCTGCGCCGGGCGCGTCCGGAGGGGGGGGGTTTAGAGGGGGGGGTAGCCCGACAGGGCCCACCCCCTTCGTTTCGGACCGTTAGGTTCTGAAACGACACGGAGGGGGCCGTTAGGCCCCCGGAGTCCGCGCGGAGCGCAATTTTTTTTTGGGTTGCTTTTTGCTTTTTCGCGATTTTCGACCCATTGTACTCTATCTAATTCCGGTAAAAGGAATTAGGGTTGTAACCTAATTCGGGTAAACGAATTAGGGTTTTTTAGATGCTGCAGAATACCATTTATTGTATTGTACATGTAAAATAAACATATAATGAAAAAGGAGCTATGCGGCTCTAAGTTTTGCTGGTTTTTCCCGGTTAAGGGTTTCCAGGTGAAAATCTCTGTGTAATGTGTGTGCCATTGTGTATTGTCTGTAAATGCTTAAGAATCGATATATGTTTGTACTTCACTGTTAAGGTTTAAAACTTACAAGAATGACATTCGTGGCTCCGATCGACGAACCGTTGACTCCGTTGGATTCAGGATGCTGGGATAGTTCTAGGGGTGCCCCTCTCCTTCGTCCTGTGGCCCAGGTGTCATCTTGGACGTCCATATTGGAAATTAGGATTTTGCTCAGTAAGGGAGTGTGCAATTTTTGCACACGGGGGTCAACTTTGGAAAATCATCCACTGGGAACATATGATGATGATGATGGTGATGATGATGAAGACATTGATGATAATGGTGATGGTGATGGTGATGGTGATCATGATGAAGATGATGATGATGAAGAAGATTATGATGATGGAGATGTTGATGAGGAATCTAGAGTTAGAGTTAGAGTTAGAGTTAGAGTTAGAGTTAGAGTTAGAGTTAGGGTTAGAGTTAGAGTTAATGATGATCATGGAGATGGTGGTGATGATGAAGACGTTGATGATGATGGTGATGGTGATGGTGGTGCTGATGGTGATGATGAAGAAGGTGGTTTAGGGCTAGGGTTTGGGTGAGGGTTACGGATAGAGTTATAGAAGGAAATTGAATTAGGGTTAGAGTTAGAGTTAATGATGATGATGATGAAGACATTGACGGTGATGGTGATGGTGATGGAGATGATGAATAAGATGGTTTAGTGCCAGGGTTTGGGTGAGGGTTAGGGCTAGAGTTATAGAAGGAAATTGAATTAGGGTTAGAGTTAGAGTTAACAATGATGATGAAGATGGTAATGATGATGAAGACATGATTTTGATGGTGATGGTGATGGCGATGATGAAGAAGATGGCTTAGTGCTAGGGTTTGGGTGAGGGTTAGGGCTAGAGTTATATAAGGAAATTGAATTAGTGTTAGAGTTAGAGTTAATTATGATGATGATGAAGATGGTGGTGATGGTGAAGACGTTGATAATGATGGTGATGGTGATGGTGATGGTGATGGTGATGGTGATGGTGATGATGATGAAGATGGTGGTGAAGATGAAGACGTTGATCATGATGGTGATGGTGATGGTGATGGTGATGATGATGGTGAGGATGAAGAAGATGATTTAGTGCTAGGGTTTGGGTGAGGGTTAGGGCTAGAGTTATAGAAGGAAATTGAATTAGGTTTAGAGTTAGAGTTAATGATGATGCTGAAGATGGTGGTGATGATGAATACGTTGATGGTAATGGGGATGGTGATGGTGATGGTGATGATGAAGAAGATGGTTTAGTGCTAGGGTTTGGGTGAGGGTTAGGGATATAGTTATAGAAGTAAATTTAATTAGGGTTAGAGTTAGAGTTAATTATGATGATGAAGATGGTGGTGATGATGAAGACGTTGATGATGATGGTGATGGTGATGGTGATGGTGATGGTGATGGTGACGGTTAGGATGAAGAAGATGGTTTAGTGCTAGGGTTTGGGTGAGGGTTAGGGCTAGAGTTATAGAAGGAAATTGAACCTAAATGAATATCTCCATGCTCATGAGCCATGAACAAGTCCTTGAATCACTAAACAAGCTCTCTAGACGGGATACATGGCCTTTGTTTTTGATATGGATTCCATTTGGAGGTTTTGTGCACTAAGGATGGGTCTTTAGGTATTGACAATGATAAGGTGAGGACATATGAGGCCTCAAATCAAATATAAATGTTCTAAGGATATTATCCATCAAGATTTACTCAACCCCCAGCCATGCCCTTTAAAAGAATTTTTTATCTTTGAGTGTGATATGGGTGCCAACATGAGGTTTTGACTACTAAGGATGGATCTTGGCGTCTTGAGCATGGCTGAGGTGATGACAACGAGGTTCATATGACTCCAATGAATCTTCCATGGATCATGGGGTAAAATGATGTCACCCAAGAACTTTAAGAGTTCTTTTGGTCCTCACTTTCGCATAAGTGAGAAAAGAGGGTCTTTCAATTTGTAACTCAAACTTATTATCAATAAAATCAGCTTATTTCTTTCTCAAATTCGAATCTTGAAATGTTTGTTTTTTATTCTCTTTCTTGATTTTCATATTTAAATTTATTGCAAAAACTTGTTATATATGATTTCTTTTACATTTATTAATTATTTCCTCTCAGAGATTTTATTTTCTCTTTTTAAATTGTAAATATTGTAAATAGGCTATAAACTAGGGTGATAATCCCAACTATTTTATCTTAGATAGATAAAATTCGAAATTGTTATGCAAAGAAGTAATTCCTTGCATCAATAAGAGTACCTACGGTTGGGTGGAAAATTGCACTGACACAAGCAAATGCGTGGATCTTTGTTCTAGATAAGTATTCTCTTGTATACGATATGTGCTTGATCGATTATTGACTGTTATTTGAATTGGCAATGCTGCTATGATTATGCATGTGATGATTTATGCTAGTAAATGCATGTTTTATGGGTATGGATGAAGTTTAATTCCGACGTGTTTATATTTGGCATCTACACACACATTTATTTCTTTTTATGGATCGCATTTATTCCTTGTGTTCACTCAATTACTTTGCATGGTGTTGATATTCCATTTGGGCAATTTCATTATAGGAATTTTGATGGTTTTGGGTGGGCTAATCCATAGATGAGTGTTGTGGATCGTGATAGACTAGTCATTATATATGTGGCGAGGGTCCTATTTCAAATGGATTAGTTTAGGATAATAAAATTATTTTAGGTGTTGTATATGAAGTGGTTATGGACCTAGTAAGTCCAAGGGGGAATCCTATAGATCTCGAGGATGGAAGGGTTGTTTTCGAAAAGGATGGTAGTTGGTTGAAGGTTAGAGATGGAGGAGACAATTCTTTAAAGCATGTTGATAATGATAAAGGTAAATCCAACAAAGGGATGCAGGTGAATTATGTTGGTAGTGTCAAAATGAAGAGGAAGAAGTGTGTAATACATAAAATCTCTCTTATGAGGCTAGTCCTAGGAAAGGATATCAAAATGCATGAGGTGGTGGGAATGGATTCCCATGCTCTTGTTGGAAGATTTCATGGTAAAAAGGTGGGGGAGTTGTCTCTGAGGGTGTAGTTATAGGAAAGATGGGCTCTTAAGCTTGGGTACATTCCTAATTTATTTATATCAATTACATGTTACCTAGGGTTTCTTTTCATATATCAAGAGGATTTTGAGGAATATTTTGGCCCATGATTGTAAGTGGGAGATGATTTTGCTTATGCTAAAACAATGGTCCCCTTGTTTTTATTCATACTCGAAGATGAATGACATCGCTCCAGTTTTGATGAAGTGTCTTAATCTTCCTCTGGACTTCCGGTCACCTTCAATGGAGGCTCAACCTCACTTAGATCAATGCCAAAAGGAAATTGGCAAGTCTATTAAAGACTTCACATTAAGTTTGCCATATCCTTCCTTTGATTTTGAAAATTTTTGGATAGTATACTCATTTGGGGATAGTTATTAGGAAGGGCCCTAGTGTGGAAGGTAATAGATATTATTTAATATCTAAGAAGGAGGTTCTTGGTGATGATAAAGAGGGGGTTGAATGGAGTTTGGGTTGTTTTGAAGGGAAAGGCCATAACTGTTCTAGTAGAGGTAGAAGATATAATTTATGCATTGCTAAAGAGAGGGATCTAAAGAGAGGAACCATGGTTGAGGTGATGACAACGAGGTTCATATGACTCCAATGAATCTTCCATGGATCATGGGGTAAAATGATGTCTTGAACCATTGAGTTGACTATGTTCAATATGTGTCTTAACCTCAAAAAATCCAAGATACTTAAATTGAAAAGAGTGATTATCAATATTACCTAAACATTGAAGACATTATCAACACTAAGGGTCTATGCCAACTTGTGCAAGTAGTAGTTCAACACATTAACCATGATTTCATTAAAGGCACATACTAACACACAAAGAACGATCCATATGTAACTACATTAACAATTCTCTTTTATTTCTCAATCCAATTGCACCTATGCACACCCCTCATGTTTGAACTAATTCAAGTGATATGGTTAACCCTTCCATCCAAGCACACATATGAACTTCTCATATATCTAGGTTAATTTGATATAATATATGATGCAATGCTTGTTAGAATTGACTATTATAACCATTACAGGGATAAGTATGGAAGAAGTCATTGTCTCCTATATATTTTTTTGTATCCCTGAAGTCACAACACTTTTAATGTAAATATCACTCCTTTGTTTGCTTGGCTAGGTATGGTGTTGCTGAAAGGAAAAGATGCAAGACCCATTCAAATACAAGGGACTCATATTGAGGTCACTTGGTGTCTAGAAATAACATCTATATGTATGTGAGAACTTTTCCATAACATTCTTATCGAAGGCAAAATCATGTATGCAAAAATGTAATCAAAGACAAACTCATATACACAAGTGCAGATCCATCTATTAATATGCAAAAATGATACAATCATGTACACTTTTTGGAAAAAAGGAACATCGTTCCTAGCGTCTATATAATGGCAACTTGTGCCCCGTACAAAAAAAGGCAACTCGTTTCCTATACAAAATATGGCCCATGGTACCCTATACAAAATATGGCAACTCGTGCCGAAAATGCCACTTCCTAGATAGTGTACATAGGAGGGTCTCTCAATCCTCCTGCCCACCCTCAGAGCTCCAAGGTGCATCTCCAAAATAGATCTTCCTCTTCTTCGTGCTAGAGGAAGCTAGGTCCTTCCGGCGTCTTGGAGCACATCCCCCTAAGCCCTGAAACGACAACAATAATATGTCAACTTTTCCTGGAAATTATACAAGTATAAAACATAATTTCAAAATAAAAATAGTTTTCAAATCTTGGATAACTCACTGCATGCGAGACTGTAAGTCGCGAGGGGGTTTCCCTCCTCCGTGATCCTAGTCTCTCGGCAATGCCACCCTGCAACATTTAGAACAATCAGATAAATGTTGAAACTAGATGCATATAGTAATTTTCGTTAAAATTGAACGAGATTTTCATAAACTAGTCAATCTCACCGTGAACACAATCGGCTGGTCTTCGGGGTTGGCGGATGGAGCAGTTGGTTGGACAGCCTGCTCCGATGCTAGGGTGGACAGTAAAGGGGAGGATGTATCCACATCGATGGTGGCTACACCACTGGGGGGAATAGTGGAAGAAGGGGGCGTGGCAGAAGGAGGCATGGACTGGGGTGGGCGAAGTGGAGATGCATGTCTAGGGCTATAAACCCCAACTGGTTGTAGTATGGATCGAGGCACCCTAGAAGGGGAAGCGAGTGTGGTGGGGGAATGTGGGGGGGGAAAGGTTTGTGTTGCGGTAGAGGTATGGGTGACTGTGGATCAGTGGTATGCCGTGGTCGGATGGGGGAGAGTCGGAACATGGGAAACTGATACGGAGGTGGAGTTGGATATGAAATGTAAGGGGGAGATGGATGGAATTGTGGTGATATATAGGAGGGGGGGCTGGATGGAAGGGGTTGAGGAATGGGGCATGTATTCCAGGGGATACAACTGGCATATAGGGTGGCCGAAAGGTCGGGGAGGGAGAAATAATGGCACTGGCAGGCCGAGGTGCTCGCACTTGCATACACATTTATAACCTCATAGTTTAATATAGAAAAATATAAATATACATGGACAAGTCATCACATTTGAAATTAAATTTATGCTTTAATACACACGATACCCGCGCACGTGGAGAAATGCTAGTCCCTGGTGGCGGTGGCTGGTCATTGGAGCCTGCGGACACCTGTGCGAACACTACAATTTTTATACTGAATTTATAAAAATAATATTAACAATATCAAACACAATGGCAATGAGAATGACAACGATAGTACTTAAAAAACATGACTGCAATTAATTTATATTCAATTTAGATGATAGTGGTTTGATGGGCTTTGGATATTATATAACGTTTTTATTGTATTGTTGCAGTCCATTTGTTCAAGACTTGGTAAAGAACATGGTTGTGGGGATCGATTCCTTTGACCCACAATTGATTGGGCCCATGGTAGGAACAAATGGCCCATTATGTGGTCATTCATTGAAGATAATGTGGCGAGGAAGGTTGACAATTTATGCTTGAAGTGTTTGATGGGCAAAGTTGTCATTGATATTCAATATTCTGAAAGGATAGAAGGTGGCATGGCATGAAATTAAAATTAAATAAGGTGATAGGGCATAGAAAGTGACATGGTGAGCTTTTCCTTTTCTAGAGTCATCCCCATGAGTAGGTGATCTTTTCCTTTGGCCCTAGAGAGATGTGCAATGCCTCATAAGCGAATGGAATTCGTGTCCATTTACAAATTTGAATTGGAAAACTATGTAATGTGTTTGGGTTCTTGATGAAGAGTTCCTAGGTTTTGATGTCTTCTTATAGATTTGTAGTTTCCTACAAGCTTGATTCACCCAGTGGAAAAGTATTTGCATCCCTAGAGTGAGGATCTTGAGTCCCTTTATTTCCATAACATTTACATCATCAAATAAAATGGCATCTCATTGTTTCGATTTGCAAAGTGGTGCTAAATAGAAATTAAGTTAGTGTGCATGTTATTTAATACACTTTAGATTGTTGATCATTACAAAAAGGAAGAAAGATAAATATTTTTCATGATTAACTTACTTACAAGCTTGAATGTGCCATGTTCTTTTGCATTGAATGAGTGATTATGTGTTCTTGATTGAATAGCTATGTTGTCAGAATGATATCACTTGATTGAAATAATAAAAATCTTGAGTGAAATGAGTTAAATGAGTATTCTTGATGCCAAATATTTTACCAAGTTGTATTTGAATCAAGATAATAGCAAGGCCCCATAGACCATATTTGTAAGATTATTGCTCTTCCTTATGGGCCTTACATCATTTTCAAAAACTTTAGTGACAATACATGGGATAATTTGTTTTACGTTGTTTATATGTCTTTCCTAATAGCATGTTCTAGGAGTAGTAGTACGATTACTTTCAGTCTAAAATATTAGAATAAATTGGAAATCCCGTGATAATAAACTAGGGTAATAAGGACATGAGAAACATCAGGTTCTTGAATTTCTAGAAGCTTGGCCACTATGATTCTCTTTTTCCTGAGAGTTCTGCACAATGTAGTGAAAATTCATAGCAATAAATAGTTTTCCTATAGGTCTCGGTGGGTGCAAAAGTGACAAGTACAACATCTCACTGAACGCAATTGATGCAACAAAGTTAGCAGAAGCATAGAAGTGATTTGACCACCTTTACCATTAAAAGAACCTATTAATCGAATACGGGGGAAAGTGATAATTACCATGGTAATATATTATCAAAGTTTAAGCTTGAAGAACACATGGCATTAGGGCATGGTCGCAAAGGTTGATTTGGTGGACAAAGTGATGGGCATTGGATCCATTGGCACACCTATTGAGCCAAGAGTCAAATGACATATACTGTGGTCATTTGAAGATGATTTGGACAAGGAGAGTACATGGCGAAGATAACTTGGATGACATGGTGACAAATGGAAAAGCAACAATAACACACATGGCATTGGTAAAACACAGGAAGAGCAAGCAAGCTTTGGATGGTAGTCTGAGGATGAAGGACACTACCGGAATCACCAAAACCCTAGCTACGGGCTCATCATTGGTCATGTACAAATGACAGATTTTGGAAATTTCTCTCCCATTTGTATAATCATTAGAGGTCTAGGATTCCTAAAGTGAACGTGGACAAATGTTTCTAGTTTTCTTAGGTTTTCATGTTTTATAAGGTTTCATTTTTGTTTGGTTGGATTATATGAATTTATAGTTCTCAAATAATTTAGACAATATGATAAACACTACTATAAAATACGATGATAATATGGTAATTACTCAGTGCTAATTAATTTGTAATTACTGAACACAAATTACTGGTAACAAGATCTAATTATTCAAAGTAAATAAGTTACCTATGTCTCCAACGAGGTATCGAGGTCAAAGGAACCGACGTCCTGCCACCTGGGGGGTGGAGACCCAGCCCCGAATAACTTTACATTAAAACAAATAAAGTCAACAATATGCAATTCAAAGTTAAATATATTAAACAATATGATATCAAATAAAATACAACAAATACTTGAACATTAAATAAAACCATAGCAAACTTGATCCATGAAGCTCCCTGTGGCATGCTCCTACATATTACCATGGCAAGAATGACCACAGTGAGAACAAGGATGTGCCATTGTTACAGCAGAACTAGAAGGCCCCTCTTGGGTTCCACTTGTACCCGACATGTACCGACCACCACCCATAGACTGTGCATTTGTCTGTGTCTCATCGATGTCCTCTCGGCTCTGGGAAGACATGGCCACAAATTTGGTATGTCTAAGAAAGTCATGTGTGGCACGTCTGACGGAGTCATGAATCTCATCTAGGCTGCTACCAAACCTTGGTGACTGAGGAGGGGGGTTTGGCTCTCTCCTAGGTGCAGGAGGTCCTCTAAGTGGGTTGTGATGCACCTGAGGTCGATCTTGGGCAGAGCCAAGACCGACACCCTGAAACTCAGTGATGTCAAAATAGTTGACATGGTACCCTAGCTCAAACTCAGCCCACAATTTTTGAAGGAAATACTGTGGGACCTCCAAATTGTTGCACGGGGGCCTGTCAAACATCATGAACCACCTCTTTCTCCAGTTATCTCTCCATGGTTGGTAAATGCACCAGTCCATGCAAACCCAAGGCCTCATCATAGCTAGAGGCTATCCTATCGAGGGAACTATGAGCTTGCTATACAACTGGGCTTTGGTGATGTTGAGGTTTTTATCTGCTCCTTGGACAAACCAGTGGAGTAGTGTTCCCTCATTCGAGCCCTGTATTGGCTTAATTTTTTTATCTCACTATGTGCAATATTGATTGATTCAATAATGTTTTGCAGTGATGAAGCCAAGGAATCCCGAGAGGGTTCCTTGGTGTTGTTCAATTCATTACTTAGTGCCCTCAATTGATTTAAATCTTGGTGTAACTGATCTTCGGGGTTTTCACTCGGTTCATTGTCGGTTCCCATGTTGTCTTCTGAAGGTTAGGTTTCATTGGTTTCATCGGATGGTTCAGGTGTGTTTAACATCTTGTTAAGTGTAGATGGCCTGCAATGAAATTTTCTTGGTTTTTTAATGGATTGTAAAAAAAATTTCAAATTAAAATTGAATTGGAAAACAAAAAAACAAAAAAACAAAAATAACAACAAATTTGTGCTTTGAGGAGCACCTACCTAGAGAAATTGATGGCAAGGAGGTGTAGGGCGATTTGTTGGCGTTGGTGTGCTCCAAGATGCACTCGCGGGGTGCCACTGTGTGCTCGCGGGGTGCCACTATGTGCTCGTGGGGTGCCACTATGCGCTCACGGGATGCTCTATGTGCTCACGGGTTTGTCGAAAATGACAAACCCATGAGCTCGGTTTTTTTTTATAAAAAACAGGGGCGCGCATGCGTCATTGACGCGTGCGTGCCATTTTGTGCGTACGCGTCAATGACGCGTGTGCCCCCCTTTTGTCCACGTGGACATTCGACATTGCCGAAGCAGCGACGCGTGCGCACATTTAGATGTGCGTGCACGTCGCTTTGTTTTTTCTGCTCACGCGCTACTGTTGCGGCCATTTTGGGTACCAACTTTGTGTGGGTACCCATTTATTTTTCTTATAGTGGTCCATGTTACTAAGATTTTTAGTTTTTATTTTGTACTTTAACCATTTATTTTCTATATTGAATGTATTAACCTTACAATTGTTATAGAACTTAATTATTATCTTCTATATGTTGAATATGGCGACTCGATTATATTTTATAATATTTAATTCATTAATTTTAAATAATAAAGAATATTATTATTATTATTTAGTTTTATAAATATTATATTCTTATGAGATATATAGAAAGGTTATAGATTTTTTAATATTAAATTGTAAAATTTCTTATATATTTATTTGATAGTTATATATATATATATATATATATATATATATAATTGCGAATCTAGACTATATAACTATAAATGTACCTAATTATTTTTTAAGGTGCTAAGCTAGTTACTCTATGTGACATAAAAAATCATTTATTATAAATAATAAAGAGAAATAAGTGATGTTCAAGCATTATTATTTTCTAGAATTATTATTATCATTATTTTTAGTTTTAAAGAGTATTAAATTATTCAACATATACAAACAAACATTTTAATTTCTCTAACATTGTGTTATAAAAGTTAATATGGATTATATTTATGTTTTTCCAATTTAATTAAGTTGATATGCGTTTGGATATTATCAGAAATTTTGGACTGCCTTCAAGTGGTCAACAAGATTAACACGTAACTGATGTAACAAATGTATAGTCGAGATTCATTTCATAGTCGTCGTATCTTGTTATGCTTAAATGCATCTTGATTAAGATTTAAATAAGCTTCAGTTAAGGGGTGGTTTAAAAAAGGGTATTTTTATTAATTAAATAGTATTTGTTTTATGTTCATATTAATTAGTTTAATGCTAATGTTGGTTTAATATTTATATTAATTAGTTTAATCTTTAGATTTTGTTTAAAACTAAAAAAAAAATGAAATTCAAAACACATATATATTAATTAAAACAAAAAAAAATTAATAAACCTTGGAATTTTTTTTCTCTCCCCATGTGGGATGTCATATATTAACGAATTTACTAATTGATATGGTTTTGAACAAATGGTCCATCTTAACATCATGATATAGGGATAACATCACTGTAACTGCAAGCATTTCCTCAAGTTGTTTCCCTCTAATAAGGACATGCATGACGCTGTTATATGAATGACATGGCACAACCTTGAGGAAAAGTTTGTATCGTGAGGTATTTGATCAATATAGGCTCATGATATATCCATATTAACTCATAATTAAATCTATATTAATTCTGGATCGACAAGTGCTTATAGGGATCAAATCATTCCTTTAAGATGCAACATTTTGCTCCAATTCTATATTATAAAATAATTTGCACTTAAAAACTTTGATCTTCTCAAAACTGTAATATATCTAATATACAAATATGTAAAATATAGTATAAGAATACTAATATATTCTCATATTATCAATATCGATGTGTACAAAATGTATATACTTTTATTTCCATGGAAAAGATATAATCTCACTTGAATATATCATTACATTTCTTAGTAAGAAAGTCCTAACCCATTCCACCCACACTTTAAGTGGTAAAAAGTGCCTATGCAACAACCGATTTTATACACATTTCACTTAAACCTTGTGATCAAACTTGATGTTTTCCTTCTTTTATTTTTCTTATTGATTGTTTCATACTTAACATTACGTGTCAACATAAAAATAAATTTGCTATATTAAAATGATTTTTCCTTTTGTGTGATTTCGTTATGTTTCACTTTACTATTTTCCTTTTGCGCTTAGCATAATTTATGCTGCTCCAAAATACTCTTCGCGGACTTAAATTTCCATACATTATTCATCGTCATTCCTCATCTTCAACTAGATATGATCTAACGATTTATACAGCAAAATAATTGTTAATAATTCACTACAAGAAATGACTCAAGCCATAGTTAGCAAATTTAGTATACACATATCAAGTGTCACTTCCCAATGGCCTCTATGGCCTATCATGCTTTCTTACATATGATACTAAGACAATTCTATGCCTAACGTCGAGCTCATTTGCTCTGCAACAGTCCGCGCGATATAATATCAATACACTAAGCGAGCACTGCACGCATCACACTATATTCCATACACAATACTGTGTACACTAATTTATCATGGTACACTTTTGCGCTTACCAACACTTCACTACACATATTTACTACGCACATGGAACTAGACCACCGTGCTATCCACTGCGCGACTGCCTTTAAACATTGAGCATCTGCCAACGCATGGAAATTTAGCTTATGATGATAAGTCCTTTACTTTTAGCTCTACACGCATAACAAGACTTCATATACAAACATTAATCTATATGCAAGCATTTCATGAAGTGCAACATCACATTTTTAACACAGAGATATCAAGAATCATGATTACTACTAATTAAGCAACTCATCTTCACAATTTCTACTTTCAGCATGCATCATTATGAATTCTAGTAAACATTCATACAATAGAATTGAAATAACAACAATAAGAGATCAAATAAAAACTTATCTTGAATGAAGTTTCTCAAAGCAACACACTACACAAGAGCAACGTTCCACCCGACCGCAGGCAACGGGGTCTTACTGAGTGAAAATATGCAATAGCACCTTCATTCATGGGTTATTAAAGAATACACCCGATTTTACTAGATATTGATAAATACCTACCAAAATCCTCTTGTTGAGCCTCCTTCCCAATACATATTTCAATTAAAAAAACCATATTATTATGAGATATTCCCTACTTTTAGTAGATAACATTTTTTATATCCCCCCAAATACCTATAAACACCTCATACCCTACTCCCTGCCCCCTAATACCTACAATATATTGAACTTATTTTTCACAAGTTAAAAACCCCCCTTTATGAATGAATGTGATAAGATATTTGTCAGCAAGGTGAATTTTGTTTGTCGTAGGCACTCTATCTAGCATATATTATTTCTGCTAAGAGGCCACCCTCACACTCGGCATGCTTTTTATAAGGAAAGGGGAACTATCTGAGGCTCACTCACAGTCCAATAGGCATAAGGTCACAACCAAGCCAACCTATGCTGGGATCATAGGCTGTCCACAATCACACATACTCAATCTCAAGGAAAGCCAAATTTCTACTATGTTAACAGGCTAGACACAATCACCTAGACTAGAAATAGAAGCCAAGCTACACTCTATTGGTTTAATATCCTGCAAGAGTAATGAAGGGAAATGTTAACTAACAACTCTCCTAAGAGTTATAGGAAGCTTAATTAGACTTAGCCATCTTCGGGTCCACAGTACGTGCCATAGACAACACCAAGAAGGTACCCCTTCACCACTCAATGGTCTATCAAGTGTCACCTTACTCCATGTGATATTCAGTATGTGCGTAGAAAGAACAACAAAACTTGGTCCTCTGCGAATAGGATACAACCTTCACTATTCTCATCGGCCAACTCCGTGCTCAATACCACTCTTGGATTCCAATCCACTTGGTACTCAATATGAAACGATAAAATCGTTTCTTACACGAATATCTAGTGTAAATAACACAAATGATCCATAAATGGACAAATAATAGAATAAATAATTGATAAGATGATGAATATGGAAAATTACAAATAAGGGTTTGTATATATACCCATGTAGTGCCTCATTTCGTGAAGAGGCATAACCTTTAATCAATGTGCCTTTTCATTAAGTGTTTAATTATTGATTTATTATTAATAATAATTATTTATGTCATTTATTATATATTTTGTTCATTACATTGCCTTTCTCTTAAGGAAATCTTTGTCCTCAAAGCTTATTGACGACAAGGCTTATGTCTGATTTTTCGCTTGTAATGTCATCTCTCAATCTTTTTTGTTAGTCATTCTTGAATAAACAAGACGATATGAGTTACACACTATGAGGAAAAAATATGGCATCGTTTATGAGGTTGTCCATCATTTCTGAGGAAATCATAACTCATGTGTTTATGCTCATTTTGACCCTATCCTTGGTGAAAATGACTTTTATAATTTGGGTGTCAATAAGGAGTTATTGTTGCTTTTTTTTTACTAGATTGACTTTTTTCTGAACTATGACGAGGACTGAATTTGTATTTTCTTCTTTTTTCTCAACGTGGATTTTTTAGTCCAAGGGCTTTTATGTCATCTTTTGAATTTGCTCCAACTTATTTTCTAATGAGTCCTTTTTTTTTAATGTTTCGTGTCATTTCTACTTGCGCTTTCTTATCATCTTTAAGCTTCTAAATCTAATCCATTAGATCTCGTTTGTGCTTCTTGAGGTGACCATTTTCGTCAATGTTTTCTAATAGTTTCTTCTAAAGATCTCAATTTTCATCTTCTAGATTTTGATTATGTTGTGCTTTATCCTTCACCTTTTTTATTTGAAGAATCAATTTTTGATTATGATCTCTTAAACAAGAGATCTCTTCTTCTTTATCTATGATGACTTTGTCGAATTCTGACTGCATCTTCTGTATTGACTTTTGTTTTTCTTGTGAAATGACATTGGAGATATCCTTGAAGTCTTTAGACACCACGAATCTTGAATATAACTTCATTGTAACATCCTGTAGTGTGACTTGCTTCTTCTTATACGAAAAAGTTAAAAACTTTTTCTTCATATTTAAGATAATTGTCTCCAATGTTTCCTTCCACGATAAGCCGAGAATGATGTCAACTTCATTTAGATAAATAGTCGTAACATTGAATTGGGATGTGAACTTATATTCATAAATTGTCAGTTGTACGTCCCTAATTGCATATTGCTTCTCACCGTATTTATCTTTTTTTTCGATTATACTTAGTTCTGGGACGAATAATTGATTTTCCAAGCTGACATTAATGTGATTTTCCTCGATGCTTGGGAAAATAATGACGCTAACAGGCTTGCTTTGAATAATCCCCTCGAGTTTTAGTATGCCAACGACTACCCTTGAGTAGGTCTTCTTGAATCTTCCTCTTTTTTCACTATGAGAGTCCATAATAATTGTAATTAATTTATACAATTATTGAAATTCTGACTACACCAGTGACTCTACACCAGTGAGTCCATAATAATGACTATACACACTTCCACCTTCATCTCTAACCTTCCACAATAGTATTTTCCTCTCTATGCACACAATGCAAACTCACATATAGAAAGTTGTGCTCAAAATGCACTTACATATCCACGTAGGTTAACCCTTTTCTTTAGAATAACTTCTTTGTGGATAGTGTGTAGATTGGGTGGTTGGGAAGAATTATTGTTACCCTCCCCAGCAAAGTTCAATTCTCACTTTACTTTTAGCTTTTATGTTATTTAATAAAGATAATTAAAGACTAAATTCAACCTAATTAAGGTATGAGTTATTATTTAATATCCAATAACAACTAGGCTAGTTTTATAAAACCACAGGAATGTGTGGTTTTATAAAACCAAGGGTTGGTTAAATAAAACCTATGTTGTATCTTTTTTCTTTTTTATTTTCTTCCCTTTTGGGGGGTATTATTTCTTCTTCTCTTTTATTTTATCTTTTTTTACTTCTTCCCTTTATTTTTAATCTTTTTTTACTTTTTTGGGCCAAGGGCGTGATTTTTGGACAAGGTCCTAGATTTTAGGGAAACCCAAAATGATGGCTACAAGCCTGGATAAACAACGCAACTCTGATACCAAATGAAACGATAAAATTGTTTCTTACACGAATATCCAATGTAAATAACACAAATGATCCATAAATGGACAAATAATAGAATAAATAATTGATAAGATGATGAATATCGAAAATTACAAATAAGGGTTTGTATATATACCCATGTAGTGTCTCATTTCGTGAAGAGGCATAACCTTTCATCAATGTGTCTCTTCATTAAGTGTTTAATTATTGATTTATTATTATTATTAATTATTTATGTTATTTATTATATATTTTGTTCATTACACAATACCACTTTATCTACATCTTAGGATCATAGGAAAAATGAAGTAACGGATAAAAAATAAAAAATGGTTTCCTCTAGAATCATGGAAACATCGCATAGACTCAACTAGCTTGAGGTTCACATTACCCACCCCACACAAGACCAAGAAGGTACCCCTTCACCGCTCAATGGTCCCTCAAGCATCATCTTCCTCTAGGTGATATTTCATTGCATACATAGAAAGGTCACCCAAACCCCTGATCATCTTCCAACAGGTTTTGTATTCCCAGGGCTTACAAATATTGGCTACACAAAACCAAATAGTTTCAGGTGATTCACACCATTTTTTGTCCAATAGACCACTCATGTTATAGTTGGACTAATAAGTGGCTATACCTGGTTGACATCAACAACAAGGAATCAAGACATCAAGGTGCATGATTGATACTAAAAAGGTTTAGTAGTTCACTATGTGCTTATGACAACTGAGCATGCTAATGAGGATTCCTGGACAAGTTCACACTCTACTAAACATACTCAGACAATTATGGAAATAGAGTTGCAACACAGAAATTCAACACAAATTCAGGGAACACAGGCATAAGTTGACAAGTAGGAAGCTTCAATACTACTTTGATCCGCAGAATAGTAAAGGAACACATAGAAACTATGCTCTCTAATTTTATCTTAGTCCTTTAGTCATGGACATGAACCAGAACTTGGAACTACTCCCCACTCTATCACTGATTAGGATAGAATTCCTCTCTAGACAATGGTCGAATCCTCTACATGAGGTGAGGATAATAAACCGATTGATAGTTTGAATACTCAACAAATACATGTCAATATAGGTTCATACCCCCCATGAGAGGTCAAATTACTTGACAAAGTAAACTGACTAACTAACTTTCAAACTTACAGTTTGAGTTACTGCACCAACCTACAATTAATAGGTAATATAAAGATGACTTCAATTTGACCAAAAGATTACCCAATAAGTCATATCCATTCCCAATTCTGTAGGGCGACTAGCATAAGAATCTCAGGCCCATGCCTTCATTTCTCTAAGATAATAATTTACTCAACTACCTTCCTCGTGGAAGCATTAAATGATTCGGATGCATGAGTCAATATTGATAATCGATGGCTCATCAATCCTCTCTTGGACACTTGGATCTCATCTATTGTATTCATGGATTAGCACGTCCCATCTCTAACCGTAGGAGAATCATGCCCCATGCTCTTGCTTCCTTGCATAATAAGCTATGGATTCCTATACTATTATCATGCACATGTACATTGCATTACAATGCTACTGCACATGATGAGCACATGGTTCACTAACTATATTTACTATTAATATATACATAGATACTCAAGAAATCCATGGTAGGGTCTTGGCCTTGAGCTCCTCGCCATTTTCCCTTCAATAATCAATGATATTACATCATTTACGTATCATATGTCAAGGGTCAAAACTAGGGACATTACATCAACAGATACAAAATTTCCAAATTAATCCAATTTATGAAGAATTAGTTACATTATAATTCAACTAACACATTTAAAAGTGTCCTTATTCCATTGTTATGGTTTGATCATAAAGGATTTTGCAACATTATGTATGAATTGTATTTATTTGTGCTTTGAGGTGAGAGAAAGCATAGGTGATACACTACTCCGTAAGCCTAATATGGGGGAGATGTGCAATTCCTTCCATGCTCAACCAAGAGTTGACAAGTGTTATTTAAAAAAAATAAAAAATGTCAACTTAAAAAAATACAATGTTGCCTCTACCGAATTTGGCCAACCAAAATAGGTTACACCAATATCAGGGAGATGTCTAATTCCTTCGATTCTCAATGTACTTATCACACATTTCACTGGAAAAAAAAAAAAACTTTAATATAATACAATGTCAACTCTAATTAAAATTTAAAACCAAAGCCTTATTTTGTTAAATTTGGACCAATTCCAATCCAAGCATCTTTGAAATAGGTAAAAAACACCTTAATCATTGCACCAAAGGATGCACTATGAATGCTAAATGAGGACAATTTTATTTAAGTTTAATCCAATGAATTCAAAAGGGGTGTTGGGATTCCCATGTCCGATAAAATTAGGCACAATATTTGAGACTGTGGACATAGAGAGTTGAGTTTCTACACGAATATCGAGGTAAACATCTGCATGATTTCCAAGACAGTATTACACATGGAAACCTAGGTGGCTTCACACAGGCACTGGTGTTATTGAGCATGAAAACCAAGGCAATTTTCACATAGTATTCTACACACATGCTGAGGTGATTTTGCACGCATCCCAAGGTGATATGCAGAGTGCATGAAGTTCAAGACTTTATGAATTGTACGAATCAGAGGCATTTTGAATTTTGAGCTAGAGGGGAAATCCCAAGGTCTAGCTTAGAAGGTGGTCGAGTTTATACTTAAAATACTAAATTCTTTGCAAGTGTTCTGAATCCAACTTCAATTTATGCATCTGGACACTGAGGAGGAAAAGTGCTCATAATACCCTTCAACTACACCAAAGTATAACCATGTCTACACTTTAGAGAACTAGAATTGTCTTATGAATTTGATGGTATAATTGGTTTCTACTCCCGGACAGCAGAACACTAAGGTGATATTTGGGGTGGTTTGTAACTTTTATTTATAAATCACTAAGGCATTTTTGAGACTAATAAATAGTGGTCCCACTGATTGGGAGTGTACTTTGAGATGTAGCTGAAACTGGGTGAACTCAATCATGAAATCTCGGTGCATTTGTGTAATTTTATGTTTACTCTTCGTCTCTTTACAATCATCTCATAATTCTATTTTAAAGCAAGTAATTTTCCTTAAGTACAAGTTTGACTAAGTAAGGAATTTATCCACTTTCATGCAAGAAGCACTGTGAAATAAAGATAATGTTTTTAATTGAGAAATATTAGTTAAAAGGTGTTAACTAAATATTTTCAGATCATTCATAGATATTTTCTTTCCCAAACTTGACTAAAATTGAGCTGAGATCATTTGCTCATGAAAATACTCATCCTTTGGATTTATGTCATTCATCATGAATCTCTTGATTTTCTAAAGTGTTTAAGGTTTCTTACAGTTGGTGTAAGTCTATATTTGTTTATTTTTCCTAAAAGAAAAATGTGACCATTTCTTGGTTTTAGGTCTCTTTTATGTTGTAAAGATTCTATTTTTAAAAAAATTCTCTATGTGCAATGTGAGTGAGACACCTCTCACTAATTTTTAGGATTTTGGAATGGTTTAATACTATTTTTTTATGTCATCTAAAATGTGAAATATAATTTACAATTTTATGTTTACTTTCCTATGTCAAACTTACCCTCTACTGATATTATGGCCTCTCATAATTCAATGCTTCCCATTTGATTTATGTGGAAGATAATTTAAACTAAAAGAAACATATTTACAATTTTACCATTAATCACTATCCATGGTGTTCATCTTTATAGTACTTGATACAAACTTAAATTATAATGTAATTTGAAAAATCAAGTTGGGAAGGTGATATATGAGGATATTATATCCCTTCACCCTTAAACAACACTGTCCTCAATGTTCATGAATATATTTTCAGCTTTTGAACAAGGATGAATATGCTCCTCTCATAGCATCTTCCATTTCCCAAGTAGCCTCCTTAGTGATAAAGTGCTTCCATTGCACCTTTACATGAGCGATGGCTTGATTCCAAAGAAAATGTTATTTCCTTTCTAGTATACAAAAAGGGCATGTTGGAATTCTTGTTATGGTTCCACATGAATCACATTCCAATTAATACCATGCTTACAATCATGAATATTTTTATTCAACAAGGAAACATGAAACACATTTTATACATGAATATTAGCTAGTAAAGCAAGTTGATAAGCCATAGGCCCTATTTTTACTAATATCTAAAATGGTTCGCAATATCTAAGGGATAATTTTTTGCACTTCCCCATACTTAATAACTTATTTTTTCTTTTACTTTAATATTTTCTTTAACTTTATTACCACTTGTTCCACGTTTTTAAGCAAGATTCTATTGACGAGATTATCCCAAGTTATCAGTATGTTTCACTTTGTTCCATATAGAATTTTGATGGGGCTCATTTCAGTGACGCTTGATATAAATTATTGTAGGTGAATTATCCCAAGTGTAAGTAGTCTTCCCATCATGTTGGATTATCTCACAGGGGGTTCACTCAATGAACTTGTTGCATAGCACGATCGTTCGCGTGATATTAAAGAATACCCCTAATTTCACTAAATATTGGAAAATGCATCCTAAAATTGTATTGTTGAACCCCCCTACCAATATGCCTTTCCAATTATGAAAACCCATAGTTTCACTAGATATTGTAGGTATCCATTTTTATCAACCCATTTTTAACACCCCCTTTATATCATATTATCAAGTTGTAACAAACAGGAGCCCTGCCACATCTTAGTATAAGCAAACACGATGCTAAATAAAATAATAGTATAATTCTAACAATGATCCCACTAGGATCGCAGGGGTGACCGATAAATTTGTAGCATTGGAGAGTGGAACACCCAAAGAAATAAAGTACCGGGGAAGGCAAAATGCATAAAACAAAACCTAGTCAAGGGATCAACATATTAACAAAGAATGTAAAAGACTGATAGTCCAATTGTTAATGCAATGCTTAGAAAATATGATAATTGCAAATGTTTCACACCACAACCTACCAATCTACCAATTTTATATCATGTAATACAAATATATCCATAGATAACTCATGTTTTCTATATGCTTAATAAATTAATCTCCATAAAAATGCAAAATTGAAACCCTTTTGTTGAAGGATGCCCCTACCTTCCTATAAAAAAAAACATCATTGTCGATGTTTGAACCCAAATGAACATAGAAAAATTCCTTTTACTTTTCAATAACACCATATTATCATGTGCATAGCTTGGATTTGGGTCATTCACAAGATCCAATGAATTTCCTCCACTTCCTCTACATTTATTCTTGCAATCACGGGAATTAACAACATTTAGTTACCTTTTCTTGGGTTATATCTAGATAGGGGAAAATATCCATTGTTAGGTTTCAAGCATGCAATAGTTATAAAGATACACAAATAGTGAAACTTATATGATACCATTTCATGGTAACGATAACACATAGGGTATCTAAATAAGGATTTAGATTTTCACCTATGTTCATGTTAATTCCAATATAATATTAAAACAGATGCCTTGCATATAAGAATTGAAATTACAATTATGAATGTGCCAAATATAACTCAGTCTAACAACTATTCCTAACTGGAAATGTGAAAAAATTAAAGAAGAATGCAAAAAGTTGAAATAAATAATTAGTCAAGAAACATTGATCAAACTTTTCTTGGTTCCAGTGAGCCAAGAAAGATTGATCTTAAATTACAAAACAGTTTCTCTTAAAATGCCAGCATAGCAATTAATTCATCAAATTACAGAAGTAAAATACTTCATCCCCGCACAGAAAACTATAGTTTAAATACTTATCAATTATTCTTACCTTACTAATTATTTATGAATTGTAACAGTTGTTTTAGACCATATAGCATCTTGAATATTTCATAATATTTCTTTCTTCGATATCTTTGAATTTTCTTTTCAACAGTTATAAAAATAAATCTGTTCCTTTTCGAGAGTCATTATAAGCTTTGAAAGCAGAGTTACAGTATTTACATGCAAAGACATTGCAGAACAGTATTATATAAATCTTAGTATTTATTTGTATTTCATAAAATTTTCTAGTATTTGTTTTCTATCACTTTTTAAACCAAAGGTGAAGTTTGAATCCTTGTTCAAATCCCATTATTCTTACAATTTCACTTCAAAACCCTAGGTTGACTCTCGACTTTTCATTACAACTGTTTTAAACATTATTGATAGAAGACACACAGGCAGTACTTGATCTTCAAAACCTAGATCTTCTAGATGATCACTATAGGGGTGACTTAGTGGTCTATCTGATTCCATTTGTTTGAAAAAGAATGGATTAATAAATTAATTATTTCATGTTATTGGGAGGAAACAACTATATTATAAAGTGACATCGAGTAATTAAAAAGTGATTTGAAAAATAAAGTGAATAAAACTTTATAAAATCACTTTAATCACTTAAGTGAAGTAAAAAGGTAAAAAGTGGCTGAAAAGGTAGAAGTTGCCCAAAAATGCAAAATGAGCTTAAAAGGACAAATCAACCTCTCATTTATCCATGATTTTTCACTTAAAAAAAAAAGAATTGGAGAGCTCTTGTGGCTTTTGTCTCTTGGGATAGAAACCGTAAGAGAAAATTGAATTCAGTGGTGAAATGAATCCACCATGGCCAATCTAGTTGGAGAGATCATTTAGATCTTTCAGTGAGATTTATTGCAGAAGGAGGGAGGCACATCACGTGGCCAAATCGTGTGGTGTTTTTCAAAACGTTTGGGTGTTTTATGAATGGAGGTGCACCAAACTTTAGAGGGCGAGTTGGTTTAAGAAGGCACAAGGATCGAATCCAACCTCTTTGTCGTTATTTAGTGCCACCATAACTACTGAGCAAGATCTGGACTGCATGCTGGGAATTTGATCACTAAACATGGACCAATTATGTTAATTTGTGGGCACCATTAGAGGACGTGGATGTTTGAGGAGGGTGTGGATCCATATCTCTCACTTTGCAATTTGTTGTGGCTGCCACATGCTGTTGAACAAGAGCAATTTGATTGCTAGTGCTTGTGCTGAAGATTATTTGCGTGGGTGTGACCACTTCTAGCTTGTTAAAGAGGGAATCGTTGCCATACTAGGGAAGCTACCTACACAGTCACCTACAAGTCTGATTTCTAGATGTCTTTGTATCGCTATTATAGCTATAGAATATTCACTGTTGTTTTCATATATTTTGTGGTTTTCTTCTTGAGCATTCAAAGCAACAATTATAATACTGGGTATGCATATTTCAAGACCAGTTGTTATGTGATATGAGATTTGAAAAATAATCATCCAAATAGTTACAAAATCAACAATAAAATTAGTTAAATTGGATTTGGAAGAGTATAGTGGTATCTTAGTAACTGTCACCGAACTATTTGACGGAAGTCCCATCCCAAAAACACAATAGCAGTCATCTAAAAATCATAGCAGCAGTAGGAGGGGTTAACACATGGATATCATAACATTGTTACCAAGTGTTTGAAAAAATCCCAGACCAAGATACACAAGCAGCCAGTGTAAAAATCGGTTTTTATCTACCAGAGGGGATACTATAGTGGTATCAGAGCCGCTACAACCATAGAGACCATACTCATTGTTCCTGGGAATCAAATGGGCCGCTACAGCCATAGAGAACTTGGTAACCTTGGTTGTCATCTACAACGTTGAAGTTTAAATACCAAGATGAGGTAATTTGCAACAACTTTAATAGTACCGAATACAAAAAAAAGAACAACGCAACATTTCTTTTCTTCTATAACTAAAAACCAGTATTATAATACCAAGTCAAATGACTTTCAATCCTTTAAAGCGAAGCTTGCAAGCTGTACTATGGCGAAGATGCCATTGTAAAATATTTTCAGTTTACAATGCAGGCTTGAAGCCTCGACAACACAAAAACTCAGTCTAAACATTATCATTGCTTACGGATTAACCTAACTCTTTTACTGAGTAGAACGTTTTAACTTCCGACGAGTCCAGGGTTATGGATGAACCCAAGACTTACCAGGACGACGGAGTCCTCGACGTTCATTTGTCCAGCAAGCTTGGATGTTAGACCTTTGATTGACCCTGCAAGTGAAACATACATCTAAATAAATTAGAATGAATCAAAATAAAGGATTTATGAAAACTCAAATTTCAATGATAGAACATAGAGATGTATTACCTTGAGTGGAAAGGCCAAAGATCCAACCCCAGCACTGTAAAAATAGACTTTCACCCTGAAATAGAAACCACACCACAGTCGTGGTATCAACTACTGAGCATTCACTTACAGGTATGCAAAAAACCATTAAAATAACGCAAAAGTCGCAGGTTCCAAACTCCAAGCAAACTTGCTAAGCCTAAGTTTTAGCAGCGTGTCGGCCTCACACTCTAACTCCAAAACGTGAAAGTGAAGACTGAGAAACCCTCCAGCATTACTTACAATGAGAATTTAGGGTTTATCATTCAATGAACTAGATCTATTGTGATCGACGAGCAAGAAGGTGACAGCCTGATGCTTTGAGAATCGGGAAACCATAACATAAATACCTCATTTATTGTAACAGCTACGACAATGCCAAGCTGCATGCCAAGGAGTCATTCCCATGTACAGTTCGGAGGAGAGCTGCTTGTTCACTACGCATAGTTTGATTTCGTGAGTCACATTTTAACCAGGCTTCACGTGGTTTGACAACGTGGATAGACAGCATTACACTCCACTAAAGAGTTGGTTCAGAACCATTAATGTTTGGACGAGACACCATCAACCTGTCAGATCGATGCAGCAGCGATATTAATAACCGTCACTTCCTTACCAGTGTCGTATTTAATTCTTGGTGTAATGTCGTTCATTATCAATACATAGAGTAAGGTCAGTATTGCATTGTATATCGCTTCATCGCTATGGTATTAACCATCGAATGCATGATTACATAAATCAAAAGTTTGTATTGGTAATAATCGCATGCATATAAGATTTAGATAGTTAGAACTTAGGTTAGAAAATAGTATCGGTACATTGTAATATTATTACAATAAACCATATAAAAGTTGTTTATTATAATAATGCACCAATATCACATTAGAATGGTTCACCCTATAGTTAAAAGGGTCCACACTTATATTGTATTATGTTCTTAAATAAAATATGATTTTGACTTTATAAATATCAAGACTATATCCATATATATATAAATTATAAATGGAGAAAGTAGAAGCTACCATAGTTATCTTAAATAAAATACCAAGCATTGAAATAGTAAGTGAAACTTGATGTTATAATAAAGGAATAAAGTTCAAATTGAATTTGTCCATCAATCGTTTCACCTGGTAGTAAAAGGTTTCATGAATTGGAAAATATTGGAAGAATCATATTAGCAATTCATTCTTAAAATCTAGTAATTAATCTTAAGATTTTTAAGCATAGATATTTTTACCAAGATAATGTACTTTTGAACCCTATTTAAATATTATTAACTTCTGCAACTTGTATTTTTTTTCGAAATAATACATTTAGAACTTGGATAGAATTCCATACCTGAAACAAGGAGGTACTTATAATTTCTTTAACCAAATAAGACGACTAATTGGAAAATATAAATACTCTTAAACATTGTTTTGTCATTGTTATCCTTACCTGTGAATATTCGCAAGAAGGACAGGTACAAATGCTTTAGCTAATTAGCTAAGTAAGTCTCGGGTCACCTCGCAGGAACCCTTTCATCACCATCCCGAAATTAAAACTGTCAGTACCTTGTCAAGGAGAACTTCATCTTATATTGTTTTGAAATTTCAGTTATTACAACTACAAACAAATTAGTGTCGTAATCATTTTTATGGAGGTAAGACACATCACTGTCTTAAAGCATCATTAGTTAAAAGGACATAGTAGTGAAATTTTTATATACATTAATGACTTTATTATTTAATACTGCCTTAACAAGCATTTATTACTTTTGCAATCACAATTTTAACATTTAATGCTGGTATAATATTTTTTTAAAATTTTATGAAATTATCGGGATGTTACATTGCTCAAGGACAATAATCCAAAGAGACTTACATCGATATTATCATTGGTACACTATTATCAAATTTATTCAAAACTTAAGATCATAAGCAATATCAAATAAAAATGGAAGGTCCTTAAGTCTTAGGTGGGTATGAATTGAGCCCGTGATTTGGACGTATGAATCCATCCCACGATTTGGAGGTTATTCCTCAACACTCCCAAATAAAATAACCCCCAATATTTATATTACTATGTCAAATAAAAAAAACCCCTTGACCCCTTAATACGGGGCAATATATTTTTGAGGTTTTTAAGAGTATTCAACCCCCCAATATGAATGGACGTGATATGATATTGCCTCACTAGTGAACCCCCCGTGGATTATCTATAACATACATATGAAACATTTCCTCTAGTATTTGATTACTTCTCTCCATTTGTCCATCAATTTTAAGGTTGTAAGAGTTGATGCTCAACATCGACATGTTTCAAAGTGTCAAAACATGATGCCAAAGCCAAATCTAATGAAATTAGTTGCAAGTTAATTATGTCAACATTGACATGTCGAAATAAATGTTCTCATCATGTCCATACCTCATTTTTCCTCTTTCGATGTCATATGACACCCTCAGTAGATTCACCAAGTCGCATCATGTGCATCATCATTATCCTATTAGTGTCATGTCTTGGATATTTCTTTTTTTTCTCATGCATGTCATCATGTCATCATTATTTTATTATCATGTTAATCTCCTCACCCTATTCATGCCTATATATTGTTTGACAAAAACCATCACATTTTCACCCTCTTTGTAGTCGATCAAAGTTTCGACAAGAAAGATCATTTTGTGTCTTGTCGGTTAGAATTTCTCGAAAAATACTTCTCCCATTAATTCATATGTTGCATCTATTTGTTAGTGTAACCTTTATGCCTAATATAAAAAATTGAATACATTTTCCCTTAGATTCTCCTAGCTCCTAGAGCACCAATATCCCCTATTTTGAAAGAAAAATCCTTCCCCTTTCTTTTATACAAAATCAAATGAAAAGTATTCCCTTTTTAATAAAAGAGGGGGGCCTTTTAAAAACCTGTAACCTTTTCTCCTAGGTATTTCTAATAATTTCCCCTCTCCTATTCCACTAAACCCTTATCACTTTCCCTTATTAAAGACTTCCTTTATTGCATTAAAAGTTCACTCCTTAAGTATCCATTTTGGCAAAAGTAAAATCCCATATTTAACTCTGTTTTTTCACTCTTGATTATTATTTAATGTGATATTCCCCTTTGTAATAAATGCCAAAACCCCATTCATTAGTGCCTTATGGTTTTATTTAGTTGAAACCTACCATAATGCAAAGTATAGGAATAATCCTATTGAATACTAAAAATGATTGTCATTTTATCCTCATTGATCCACAGTTAAACAAATGTGGGGAATGAAGACATAAATATCCAATCAAGTGGCTTGTTTTGAAGGGTCGAAACCCTAGGAGGACAACACCACTTCCAACGTAGCAGTTTGGATAATGAATCCTTTTGAAAAATATGGAAGTAAGTAGAACACCATGGAATACAAAGCACGTAATATGTAGGAGCTGACATATACATGAGGGCAGAGAGAGGAAAACAAAAACGATCATGACAGTGTGGGTGTTCACTAGAAGAGAATACAGAGATGGAGGAGAATCGTTCAACTAATTTGATATACAATTTGATAGATTATCATAGAAATGTAATGCTCAAGACCACCAAGGAGGAGAGATAGAGGTGACTGGAATGATAGAATTGGAATATTGACTACCATGTGCCATCTATAGCAAAGAACATTAATAAAAACCACCCAAACATAGATGACAACTCACTTAAAAGAAATGATAGAGGATCTTCTACATGGGTATCATCCATCAACGCTCCATTTGAATGCACACACTTGAAAAACAAAAAAGTGCTAGCCCTAATCCCTATAATTGGAAAGAGTTTGTTATATAGTGAAACAACACATGACAGAGCTAATCCATATGAGGACGTTACACATGCCTACATAGAGAAAGGGGATGAGAGGCAATGAGCGCAAAGGAAATGACATAATTGAAGAAAAACACACCAAGGGAACACTAGGGGTTGTTTTTACTACGAAAATATTGATGCATAGGGTAGAAAACTACCAAGCACACCATCCATGCACTAGGAAATAATGCCTAAGGAACAAATTTCTTTCATTTTATTAATAGATTAAGTGTTTGGAGTGGGGCTTTGACATTGCATATGAGTTTTATGATTTGAGAACAGTGTTATGAGAGCATTTGGATGCAGCATTTGGATGCAGCATTTGCATGGACAAATTCTACATGCCATTGCATTGGCATTATCTATAGGTGTTATAATAGCCATTCTATCGAACTGATCACTACTAGTGATTCCAAAATACAACAACATTTTATGCCCTTGGGATTTAAAGAAAAATTTGAAGAAGGGGAACCTTTAGATTTTAGGAGAGTAGAAGTAGCATCCCATCTCTATTGAAATAAAGAGGATGATTCAGATCCATTCTTAAGACCATAGTGAAAGTTGAGATGCAATACTTGTCACCGTTTATTGTTGTTGAGTTGAAAACTTGATACTTCAGACTGATTTTCCCTCCTTCCTAATTCAAATCTGGTATGTTGGTGATATAATCCATGCTCATCTAAAACAAAAATCTCAGACACTTAGCAATTATGGTCCTCATATTGGAAATAATGGGTCCTCGACTACCAAAATTCATTTTTTATAGCAAGAATGTACTTAGAATAAGAATTTCAATTTATCCACACATTTTTTTTTAATAAAGCCTCTTAAGTTAATGCATGAAGGAGTGAGGGTTTGAATATTGTTAAACATAATTTCGCCAGCAACACCAAACCTTGTGACCTTATGTTGCCAAAATCCCTGAAGTCACTTTCATAGTGGATGGTCCTTGATTTCCTTGTCCTACAACTTTGCTTGTTTTGCAACTTCGACGAGCCTTGCTGCACTAGCAAACCACACTGAAATTTCATCGATGCAGGATGTCCCATTGGAAACTTGCGTCGATGGTGCAACTTTCCTTCAAAGCAACCTACGTCGACCCATATTGGAGCATGTTTCTCCATTACAAAGCGCATCGACCTCTCTATGGGAAAAAAAATTAGGTTTTCGAGAAGCTTCTAGAGCAAAATCTCATTGGATAACCTTTCCTTCCTATTTCTATGGATCTAGCTCGAGCTCCAAAACTGTTCGGATCATATCTCATCCACTTTCCATAATATTCTCACCCCTCTCTTATCCTTAGTGTCCTAGAAAAGAGATCCTTGGGCATGGGTGTTGGGAGGAGGAATTGGTACTAAGGAATTGCTAGATAAATTATCCTAGAAGCATTAGACTGTTGATGTGCTTCCTTTCAAGACAAGGGTGACATGTTGGAATTGGAGGAAACTACCAGAAGGAGACTATGACACCAAGGATTCCGATTGTATTTATTTTTATCATATTCAATACAATGATGCAATTTCTTGCCATACTTTATTTTTATTCTCATGTATAGAAAATAGCCTTGGTCATTTCCTTAGATCATTCATATTGTTTCTAGTACAACTTGCTTGCTATTTGCTTGTGTTGGATTTGTAATACGTTCTTTCATACATGAATTTGGATTGCAACAGCTTGAAGATAGCAAGGACACACTACTACAAAATGAGAGATAAGTGACTACGTGACAAAAAAATTTGTTCACCATAGTTTTTTCACGGGATAAATGACCAAAATTGAGAAATTTCAAGTGAGATAACTAAAAGTGACCAAGATAAATGACCAATTTGGTCACGGGATAAGAACTAAACTAAAAATGACCAATTTGGTCACGAAATAAGAACTAAACTAAAAATGAACACATAACAATTGGTCATTTATTTGGTCATTTTTAATTGTGTAACTCCGACAATGGAAAATTACAAGTTTGACAATGAATTTGTACAATTTACTAATTTTTAACACTGCAGATGGATTCAGAGACACGAGCTAGTGTTGAAACATGACGCCATAGGATAACCTATTGAACTTTTTTGCAAGATCATTTCATGTGTACTATCACATCCAGTTTGATGCACTTATCATGTCCATATCTTATTTCACCATTTTCTCTTTCATATTATCCATTCGGAGACATATCTGCCAAGTTGCATTATCTGGCACATCGAGCTTAGATATTTCTTGTGTCTTTCCCTCTTGGAATATTGTCATGTCATGAAGTTGCAGGTGTCATCATCTTTGGCTCATCATACTGGTCACGTTAATATTTTTGTTTGAACAAAACGATCGTCGTTTTACCCTCTCAACAATCTGTTAAATTTTCGACAGTTCATGTATTTCCCGTCATCATGATGTTAGCTAAAAATTGTCAACTCACAAATTACTCCGATATAATTAGTTCTCCATATGCATCCATTCATAAATATGGTTCTCCTCTCGCATGAGTTTGGAAAGTTATAAATTTCCCCTTGGGTCTCTCCCCTGCAAAAAATGCTAATATCCTCCATTTTGAAAAGAATAAAATCCTCCCTTTTTTGTAAAATTATTTTAATTAAAAATTAAGAGTTACCATGATTCTAATATTTAAGTCACTTAAGTCAACTTCAGATTCAGAACCATGAGGGTAGACAAACTTGTAATAATATCTGAAATGTTTCAAAACTTCTTAGATATAATTCCCTTGTCCAAGGAACATTTCACTTGCAGTATACTAAACTTCTAATCCCAAAATGTAATGTCGTAGGCCAAATATCCCTAATATTAAAGTCATGTTCCCATGCCTTACATCACAAAATTAATTGATTAGTATTTACTGCAATGATCAAATCATTTTCATAAATGACCAATACAAGCAAATCAGATTTATCAAATATAAATAAAGGTTTGAAAATGGTAAAGTATTGGGAAACCCAAAATCATATAAATACTAAAAACTCATCAATCTTGGCATTCTAGGTTTCTTGTGCTTGCTCCAACCCATAAGAGATTTTTGCAGCTTGCAAACATGGGAGTCTCACCCATGTATCTTAGATCCTTTTGGTTGATTTTTATAAACCTCTTCTTCATTGACACCAATAATAGATATGGTTATCATATCCATTTTGTGTAGAGACTAACCAAAACAATAAGTAATAGACCAAATGGTGCAAATGGAAGAATACCTACCAACTGGAGCAAATGTTTGTCATAGTCAACTCCCTCTTTTTGAGAAACCCTCTTCCTATAAACCTAGCTTTGTATTTCTCAATACTTCCATTAACTGCATGTTTGAATTTGTAGATCCATTGGGAATCAATAAATTATTTACCAGTTGGTCTTGGAACTATTTCCTAAGCACCATTATTAAGGGGAGCTATACTCTTTTGTTAGAGCATCATTCTATCCTTCTCAAATCTAGAAGGTTTTGTCTCAATAATAGAAGTCATTATTTCAAGATATGTAGCAAACATATTAGGTGGATCACTCAAAGAATACGAAGAACTATATGAGGAAGAAGATGATTACTCCCAAGCAACACCTAAAAATACTATCGTATATTAATTTGCATTTCTTTAAAAAGAGACCTCATTTTAGAAACAAAGCATATCAATTTTTTTCAGCTGGGGACATGAGTTGAGTATACTGCATGTCATATTGAATTCATTCCAGCCTCATTAAGAAGAGATCGCAATGTATTTTGCATAGGTGGATTCCTAATTCAATGAGAGAGATGGGAAGGTGATTGCTTTGGTGGATTATTATTTAGATAAGATAAGATGGCAAGATGATTGCTTAGGTGGATTATTGCTTAAATATGAAGATATGACAGGATGGTTTCTAGGAGTTAAAGTTTCTCAACCAATTAAAAAATTACAAAGGACAAGGCATTCCAAAGAAAAGAGCTTAACTCCAAATCACATTTCAAGAGAGAATGTTAAATTTTGAGCATTTATTCACAATACTCTACTTAGGATCTTCACTGAGAGAATAACATATACAGTATATCAATGCACAACAATGACAATAAGCATGAAAAGCATCACAAGAATCAAAAGCATGAGAGACAAGAGACACAGAGTTTCCGTGGGGAAAAACCTAAGGTGAAAAACCCCACAACTTCCTTAGAGATAGAGAGAGAAATGGCTCAACCAAAGTACAACCAAAATACACTTGAGATAGTCTCCTAGAAGCAAATGATCCTCCTACTCACTAGTGCGCCACTTTCTGAGTGAGAGAGATATGACTTTCCAAAATTATCTAAATAGAGATCTCCTAATCTCTATTTATACTAACCTGTTTTCCCAATGACCTTATGGGGCCGACTTGTCTAGCTAGGTACATCTGTTGAGATATTGTAACTTCAAAGAATATTATAATTGTACTTTATTATTCCGGAGATGTTTCATTCCTCCGTAAAGATCTTATTGTATATCCGGAGATGTTTATTCCTCCGTCAGAATGTGGTAACTTGGGTTATTAGACTTCCCTAGTGGAGGTCGGCCCTTTATGTGTTATGTGGGTCAAAGGGTTATTAGACCACCCTAGAGGGGTCGGCCCAGTCAGTTGTAGTGGGGTATTTAACCCATTGGTTAAATACGAGCCTACGTGTACTTGTGTAAAAGATGTGTCAGAGTAGTGTATAAATAGAGGAGGTGTGTTCCTCATTTTACACACACTCACTCACTTCAGGATAGCGCACTTGTGGAGGAGAGGTCTGATATTGTGGAGGAGGAGATCATGTCTCAGGGTTTCATCTTTGTATATTGCTGGTCATCTATATTGAGGAAGCTTTGCTGGGTTTTCTACCCCATGAGGGTTTCCCAGGATAAATCTCTGTCTCTTGTGTTTATGCTGTGCTTGTTGTTTCTTCAGTGATCCTGTATATGCTATTATTGTGAAATGGAATGTAATGCTGCTATTTTTTGTCTTAGCATATTGAATTTTAACATGGTATCAGAGCTAACCTGAAGGAAGACAAGGTATGGCACTAACGACACTTGCTTTACTTACGACAATTTGAAGGCTAGGGTTTTATATAGCAAAAAAACCAGTCATCGTAGCACTTTCGCTATAAATCCGTTTTGGCGAAGTTTTCGGATCTGAAATTGTTACAGGACGAAGATTAAATCTCCAGGTACCTTGTGTCCAAAGGAAAACCTCTAATTCGTTGTACTTTGTGATATATGATCTGTACAATATAGGGTTTCTGCCTCTTCTAGATCTGAGTCAAAATCAGGTGACCTTGGGAAAAAGGTCATATCTTGGGCTAGGAAGCTCCAAATGAAATTTCGTAAAAAGTGACAGGTAGTACACAGTCTGTAATATCTCAAAAAACGTTTTCAGAGGCCGAAGTTGAACCCGTGACACGTGGCACTCCGTACAAGTGAGCTCTCCCGTATTATCCCATAAACAGGTCACGTTGCGACATTTGGAATAACTCTCTTTCAGAGAATCCAATTGAGGTCAGACCTGTCAGGATGGAAAGGTAACAGGTGGAGCTATATTAGAAAACTTTTTCAGAGGCCGACGTTGAAACAGTGACACGTGGCACACCGTACAAGTTCGCTCTCCTGTTTTATCCCAAAACAGGTCACGTTGCGACATTTGGCATAACTCTCTTTCAGAGAATCCAATTGAGGTCAGACCTGTCAGGATGGAAAGATAACAGGTCAGGCTATCTCAAGAAACCTTTTCAGACCCTGTGGATCAAAAATTTTGGAGTTACACCAGAAACAATTAGGTACATATTTTTGTCAAAACAGAATTATTTTTTTGGTACCTTCATTCATGGCTTCCGGAATTTAGGGCTTTGGAGAAAGTTGGAATTTTTGTAATCAGAGACCACGGATGGATGCTACTCATCAAAATAGATATTTAGAGACCAAGATCATAATTTTTGGTTGGGCAGAAGGCCGGGTTTGATTAGACCCTAGTTCGGGTCTTTGATCAGAAAAGTGGAAAATTAGGGCTTCTGTAAAAATGGGAATTTTTGAAATCTGTGACCATGGCTCGAAGCTCCTCAGAAAAATAGAAGCTTAGAGCTTTGGATCAAACATTTTGATTGGGAAGAAGAGTGGGATTCATCAAACCCCAGTTCAGGGTCACGTCCAG
This sequence comes from Larix kaempferi, assembly GCA_027924585.1. NCBI lineage: Eukaryota > Viridiplantae > Streptophyta > Pinopsida > Pinales > Pinaceae > Larix > Larix kaempferi. Next base: position 7,085,715 of record BSBM01000249.1, read on the forward strand.
TGAATCCGAAAGTTTCAAAGGAAAAATTGAGGAGTGAAACTTTGCAGTTTTCAAATTTTAAATATATCAGTTTGATCAGCTCATCAAGGCGCATATTTCTATCCTTTCGGAAGTTTGAAATTCAAAGTTTGAATTTTTGGGGTTTCTCTGACAAACCCATATCCAGCTCCAGGTCCAGTTCTTGCAAATCAAGTGGATAGGGTTAATCCTAGAAGAAGATGGATTGGTCACCTGCATAAGTGAAGGAGTTCCTATTTTAGAGGGAGATGAGGCTAAAGCTTTACATAAGGAGATTACAAGCGATCTCGACAGGTATGACTCATCGAGGTATGTTTTGATATTTGTTCATGATTAAGTTTATGGTATGTTTGTACAATCTTGATTTTTAGATTTGTTGTATCACCTTAACAAAATTATGAATGCATGATAGAAGATATTCATTGGTTAGGGTGTTGACACTTATGATTGTACTAATGCATTATGATGTTGTGTAAGGTTGATGTTGTCCGCTAATAAGATACAGGTACATCACAAAAAACAAATCAGGTTCCATGACCATGAAAACATGAAGACAAAGACTCATCCACAATCTTTTTTCTACTTACGAGGTATGTATGACTTTGTTATATTATGCTTAACCTATGAGACATGCAGGTTCTAGCTCAGGATCTCTAAATCATTGAAGAGATTGTTTAGGTATGTTGTACATAACCAAGTAGGTATACTAATCCAGGTATGTTTCCCATGAATCTTACCTTGTGTTAGGATCCCCTATATAAGTATACTTGGGATGATTGGTTATGCTTATTCATAAAGTTAGTAATCAAGGGATTATGCATATTATATCTTTTATCTTGATTGATGATATGCATGAGTAAAAGAAGACTTCCCTGAAATCTTGAATACTAATGTTTATTAACTATAATCATGACTATACATTCTCAATATTATTTAGAACTATAATGTTTTGATAACATTTAGAACATACTAATGGGTGTATGTTTGTGTATGAGATCATGAGGATGACACTTGAACATGCACAGTGGTACATAATGAATAGAAGTTCAAAAGACATACAGAAGATCAAGCGGGAGGCAACCACACAAACATAAAAGATAAGTATTTGAGTTGTTATTTGAAATAGTAAATGATATTTCCTATAATAGGTTGTATGCATATTTGTATTCCTATAATATATCATGCTAAGTGTAAATATTCATAGAACACTGAATAGTATACTACCAATATGCATATGATTCGTAAGTTGGACAAACATTCCATTGTTGCTTGTCTAGAATGAAACCTCTTTGCTGACATGCTGAGAGTTGTGCACACTCTCTATAGTATGTTCTGGTAGAGATGGAAGGCATATAGATAGCCACTGTATGCATACAGGATATGGGAAAGTGTTGTGCCAAAGTATTGGTCAAGATAGTTGCATAACTATGTAAATGATATCTGTATGCATAATAGGTTATCATGTCAATATGATTTGATGATTATGAAGTATTACTAATCATGTACCTAATTTTGATTTGTAGGAAAAATCATGATGGATGATGAACCTATCATACCATTATTATGTGACAATGATATCTTTCTGACAAGGAATGAGAAACATATCATGAAAATGGCTGCAGAAATAAAAATGAAAGATCTCAGATTAATGCACTAATTCTTAGGTCTAGAAGTATGGCATGATCCAAAAGGAATCTTTTAAATCGAGGTAAGTATGCTGTGAAGTTTCTAAAAAGATTTGATATGTTGGAGTGTAAAGACATGGCCACTCCCATGGACTCCAACTTGAAGTTATTAGTTAATGACTCATCGGATTTAGTGGACCTAACCCTATATAGACAAATCATTGGCCAATGATGTATTTAAAAAATACTAGGCCAGATATATGCTTTGTTATAAATACCGTAAGTCAGTATCTAGTAGAACCTAGAAAGGTTCACTTAATAGCTACAAAGCATGTAGTGAGGTACCTAAAAGGTACTTTAGATTTTGGTCTATATAATCTTAGAGGTCATGAACTCCGATTACATGGTTACTCAAATTCTGATTGGGCAGGAAGTGTCTCAGACAGAAAGAGTACATTAGGTGGATGTTATAGTCTTGAATCTACCATGATCTCATGGTTTAGCAAGAAACAATCTAGTGTGGCTCTCAGTACTACTGAAACAGAATATATAGCTGTCTGCTATGCCAGCTGTGAAGCAGTGTGGCCTCAGAAGCTATTATATGGAGTGTTTGACTTAGAAATGGATTCCACTATGATTATGTGTGACAATCAAAGCTGCATCAAGATGATAGGAAATCTTGTATTCCATGATAAGTCAAAACACATTGAGATCCGATACTTCTACATACGAGGTATGGTGTAGAGAGGAGCTATCAAGCTCGAGTATATAAGCACTGAGGATCAAATTGATGATATCTTGACCAAACCTCTGTCTCGAGTAAAGTTTGAACACTTCCGAGACAAGCTTGGTGTAGTTTAGAAGGACTCTCCTCGAAAGGGGGAGTAGCACAGTATCCGACATCAAGTCTATCTCATCAATGATGAGGTTACCTATTTACTGCACTCAGTTACCTAGAATTATTTAGATTTAGGACTCTTATATTCTTTTGATGATAGATGTATACATGCTTTTGATGTTAGTTTTGATGATAGATGTATACATGCTTTTGATGTTAGTTTTGATGATAGATGTATACATGCTTTTGATGTTAGTTTTGGTGATAGATGTATACATGCTTTTGATGTTAGTTTTGATGATAGATAATTTTGATGATTTTGATGATAGATGTATACATGTTTTGATGATGATGATACATGTTGTGGTTATACATGTTTTGATGATGAGAATACATGTTTTTGGTATACAACATGTGAAGGGATTGGATCATTCCTGGACTTCAGTCCTAAAGAAGAGCCGTAGACGTATGTCTTCGAAAATGAAGTTCTTGGTGAACATGTGAAGGGATTGGATCATTCCTGGGCTTCAGTCCGAAAGAAGAGCCGTAGACGTATGTCTTCGAAAATGAAGTTCTTGGTGAACATGTGAAGGGATTGGATCATTCCTGGACTTCAGTCCTAAAGAAGAGCCATAGACGTATGTCTTCGAAAATGAAGTTCTTGGTGAACATGTGAAGGGATTGGATCATTCCTGGGCTTCAGTCCGAAAGAAGAGCCGTAGACGTATGTCTTCGATAATGAAGGGATTGGATCATTCCTGGACTTCAGTCCGAAAGAAGAGCCATAGACGTATGTCTTCGATAATGAAGGGATTGGATCATTCCTGGACTTTAGTCCGAAAGAAGAGCCGTAGACGTATGTCTTCGATAATGAAGGGATTGGATCATTCCTGGACTTCAGTCCGAAAGAAGAGCCGTAGACGTATGTCTTCGAGAATGAAGGGATTGGATCATTCCTGGACTTCAGTCCGAAAGAAGAGCCGTAGACGTATGTCTTCGATAATGAAGGGATTGGATCATTCCTGGACTTCAGTCCGAAAGAAGAGCCGTAGACGTATGTCTTCGATAATGAAGGGATTGGATCATTCCTGGACTTCAGTCCGAAAGAAGAGCCGTAGACGTATGTCTTCGAGAATGAAGTCCTTGGTGGACGGCTGAGGATTAAGTCATCCTTGGACTTAGGTCCTAAATGCACGGTGGAGGATTAAGTCATCCTTGGACGTAGGTCCTAAATGCACGGTGGAGGATTAAGTCATCCTTGGACGTGGTCCTAAATGTACGGTGGAGGATTAATTCATCCTTGGACGTGGTCCTAAATGTACGGTGGAGGATTAAGTCATCCTTGGACGTGGTCCTAAATGTACGGTGGAGGATTAAGTCATCCTTGGACGTGGTCCTAAATGTACGGTGGAGGATTAAGTCATCCTTGGACGTGGTCCTAAATGTACAGTGGAGGATTAAGTCATCCTTGGACGTGGTCCTAAATGTACGGTGGAGGATTAAGTCATCCTTGGACGTGGTCCTAAATGTACGGTGGAGGATTAAGTCATCCTCGGACGTGGTCCTAAATGAACGGTTGAGGATTAAGTCATCCTTGGACGCTGTCCTAAATGTACGGTAAGGATTGGATCATCCTTGGACTTTGGTCCTATAAACTGAGTCGTAGACATGTGGTCTCCGAGAACATGATAGGACTGGATCGTCCCTGGACTTCGGTTGAAAAGGTACATGATAGGACTGGATCGTCCCTGGACTTTGGTTCAAAAGGTACATGACTGGTTTGCATCATCCTTGGACATAGAGAACTGGATTGATCGTGTGATGATGATGCTGATGATCGTATGATGACGATGCTGATGATCGTGTGATGACGATGTTGATGATCATGTGATGACAATGTTGATCGTGATGTTGATGATCGTGTGATGACGATATTGATCGTGATGCTGATGATCGTATGATGATGATGCTGATGATCATGTGATGACGATGTTGATCGTGATGCTGATGATCGTGTGATGACGATGTTGATCATGATGCTGATGATCGTATGATGATGATGCTGATGATCGTATGATGACGATGCTGATGATCGTGTGATGATGATGCTGATGATCGTGTGATGACGATGCTGTTGATCGTGTGTTGACGATGCTGATGATTGAGTACTATCAACTCTGATAATGTTGAGAAAGCTTCCAATGATTTATAGATGTATCATGTATGATGTTGATGGCTCCATGCTCGTGCAGATGTTGTTATAATATCCTTCTCATTAAGGGGGAGTGTTGAGATATTGCAACTTCAAAGAATATTATAATTGTACTTTATTATTCCGGAGATGTTTCATTCCTCCATAAAGATCTTATTGTATATCCGGAGATGTTTATTCCTTCGTCAGAATGTGGTAACTTGGGTTATTAGACTTCCCTAGTGGAGGTCGGCCCTTTATGTGTTATGTGGGTCAAAGGGTTATTAGACCACCCTAGAGGGGTCGGCCCAGTCAGTTGTAGTGGGGTATTTAACCCATTGGTTAAATACGAGCCTACGTGTACTTGTGTAAAAGATGTGTCAGAGTAGTGTATAAATAGAGGAGGTGTGTTCCTCATTTTACACACACTCACTCACTTGAGGATAGCGCACTTGTGGAGGAGAGGTCTGCTATTGTGGAGGAGGAGATCATGTCTCAGGGTTTCATCTTTGTATATTGTTGGTCATCTATATTGAGGAAGCTTTGCTGGGTTTTCTACCCCATGAGGGTTTCCCAGGATAAATCTCTGTCTCTTGTGTTTATGCTGTGCTTGTTGTTTCTTCAGTGATCCTGTATATGCTATTATTGTGAAATGGAATGTAATGCTGCTATTTTCTGTCTTAGCATATTGAATTTTAACAACATCCACAATATAATATATATTTCAGGGCCGACCCCACACATGGTGGTCTAATAACCCATCGGCAAGTACACACACTTGCAACACTTGTCAATCCACATGACAACACTTCCTTATAGAGGAATAACACATCTCTAATAAGGGTACAATAAATATATATGAAATACATAGATGAAATACATTTCAAAGATACATATACATCAACACTCCCTCTTAACTAGGAAGGTATTTCTCGACACAGATCTGCTAGACAAGTCTTCTTCTCGGGATCATCATCATCATCATCGTCACTGCTACTGCTATCTCAACCAATCTCTGACTCTACTCGTCATAGGAAGTTCTACAAAGCCAGTCCTTTTCATACTGGATGTAGGCCCACCACCTGTAGGTCTTCATCATCACTGGCCATACTGTGGAAATCTCAGGACTTATTACGTGCATCACAAAACCTTAAAAGAGTCTCTTGACTAGCAAGAACCCTAAAGAGCATCTGAGGCCTTTTTCATCCTTTCTAGATCTCTAGGACTTATTACATGTGACCCCACCACAAAACCTTGAAAGAGAATCCAAGGACTGATTACAAGCACAAGGCTCAACCTATCGGATCTCCCAAGGCACAAATTACATGTGGTCACCACAAAACCTCGAAAGAGCATCCTAGGACTGATTACGAGCACAAGGCTCAACCTATCAGATCTCCCAGGGCACAAATTACATGCGGTCATGCAAAAACCTTGAAAGAGCATCCCAGGACTGATTACGAGCACACGTCTCAACCTATTGGATCTCCCAAGGCACAAATTACATGCCATAGGACAAAACCTCAAAAGAGCATCTGCCAGATATCCCAGGGCACAAATTACATGCCATAGGCAAAACCTTGAAAGACTATTTGTAGATCTCCCAGGGCACAAATTATATGTCCTCCCAAGCAAAACCTTGTAAGAGCATTTGCCAGATATCCCAGGGTACAAATTACATGCCATAGGCAAAACCTCGAAAGAATATCTACAAATCTCCCAGGGCACAAATTACATACTTATCTGTACAACCTATTCCACGGCCACAGAGTATAAACCTGATACTTACCATACATCATCCTGATATACAAATGATCATCCTAATCATCATCACTGCAACATCCTGCTGCATGTCATCTGGAGCAACACCCTGAAGCTCGTCATCCATGATCATCCTGATCAGACAATGCATCTACCTAATGCATACCAAGTATCTACCTGATACATATCATCATACATGATCCACCTGATTATATAGTGTATTCACCTGATACAAATACAAATACATGATACATATCAACATACATGATCTACCTGATCATACAATGTATCCACCTGATACATAAATAGATACATGGTCCAAGCATCCAACATGATGCATATACAAAATACATACACATTATCCAACCGATCATATCCAGCATCCAACATGATGCGTACATACATATACATATAAATGATCCAATTGGTCATATCTAGCATCCAACATGATGCATACATACATACATATAAAAATGATCCAACTGATCATACAAAGTAGAAACCAGAACATCATCCTGATGCTCATCATCCAGCACTTACATCCACAGACATGTGAAAGATCCTCCTTCCAAATGCTTGGAATGGCTTCAGCAAATGTGTCCATCACTTCTTCCTCGAAGTGTCATCAATATGAAGAACACCAAGACTCTCCTTGAAGTACTCAAACTTCACCCTAGCTAGTTGCTTCGTTAGCACATCTGCAATCTGCTCGTCCGTCGCAATATACAGGAGCTTCACAGCTCCTCTCTGCACCATATCCCTGATATAGTGATATTTGATCTCTATGTGTTTCGACTTGTCATGAAACATTGGGTTCTTAGACAACGTCACAGAACTCTGGTTATCACAAAAGATACCAGTAGCATCCAATGGGAGATCAAATAACTCAGACAGTAGCTTCCGTAGCCATACTGCCTCACAACTAGCTGAGCAGGCTGCAACATACTCTGCCTCAGCTATACTCAGTGCTATGCAGGATTGCTTCCTGCTAAACCAAGAGATCAAACCTAATCCCATACTGAAGCAGCACCCAGATGTGCTCTTCCTATTTGTAGCACTGCCAGCACAATCTGAATCAACATAACCCTGTAGGTTAAACCTTTGATTCATCTCATACTTGAGCCCATAATCCACTGTACCCTTCAGGTACCTCAGAACATGCTTTACAGCAACCAGATGAACACTCCTCGGATCTGTCAGGAACTGACTCAATGTGTTCACCACAAAGCAAATATCTGGTCTCGTGTTTGTAAGGTACATCAAGGACCCAATCATCTGACGATACATAGAGACATCAATTGGCTCAGATGAAGCATCACATAGAAGCTTCAGATTCGATGCCATAGGTGTGGCCATGGAATTGCAATCCATCATCCCGAATCTCTTCAGGATATCTACTGTGTACTTCCCTTGACCAAGGAAGTTCCCACCTGCACTCTGCCACACCTCCATACCTAGGAAATAATGCATCATTCCCAAATCTTTCATATCGAACTCGGCAGCAAGCTTTCTCTTAATATCTGCAATCAATCTGTCATCTCCTGTTACAAATAAGTCATCCACATACAGGAGTAGAATCACAGGATTCCCTTCCTCAACCTTGTAATAAAGGTTGGAATCCGCTTTACTCTTGGTAAAGACCAAACTAGATAGGAAACTGTCCATCCTACCATACCATGTTCTGGGAGCTTGTTTCAAGCCATACAAGGCTTTCTTCAATCTGCACACATATGCCTCCCTGTCATGTATTTCGAAACCGAGTGGCTGCTCCACATATACTTCCTCTTCAACTACACCATTCAAGAAAGCAGTCTTGACATCCATCTGGTGTATTTTCCATTTCATCACTGCAGCCAGGGCAAGTACTGTTCTAATGGAAGTATACCTGGCTACAGGTGCAAAAGTTTCTTCATAATCTATTCCCTCTTTCTGAGAGAAGCCACAAGCTACGAATCTTGCTTTGTATTTCTCTACATTGCCATCTGCAGCATGCTTGATTTTGGAGATCCATTTAGAAGTCACAACAGACTTCTCTTTAGGTCTTGGTACAACATCCCAAACATCATTCTTCATTATTGATTGGTATTCCTCAACCATGGCATCCTTCCATTCTTTCTTTTCTGCTATTTCTTCATAACTGGAAGGCTCTTTGTTCATAATGTCACAGAGTAAAGCAACATAGCTGGTATGTGATCTAGTTCTCTTCTTTTCTCTGTGTTCTTCTTCTAGAATGCCAAATCTTTCTGCATCTTGAATGATCTCTCTAGACCATGTAGGTTTCCTCTTGTGAGAGTTATCCTCATGGGGTGGATCTACAGGTTCTTGCGGATCTTCAAACTCACGAACAACTTCTGGAACTACTTCAGTCATGGTAGTGTCTTGAAATCTAGTTTCCTTAGGTTCTTCATAAACTTCGATAGGTGCCTTCCTTGATTTGATGAAGGCTGAGTTTTCATCAAATGTTACATCCCTGCTGACATCAATCTTCTTGAACCCTGGAAAGTATATTCTATAAGCCTCCGAGCTTTCACTGTAACCCACAAAGATACCCTTCTTTCCTGAAGGATCTAGTTTAGTCCTCTTTTCCTTTGGGACATGAGTGTATACTGGATAACCAAAATTATGAGATGACTGACTTCGGGTTTCTTACCAGAAAAGACCTCTTCTTGTGTCTTGTTGTCCAATATCTTGTGGGGTGTTCTGTTCTGCACATATACAGTTGTTCTAGCTGCTTCTGCCCATAGATGCATAGGTAGATCCTGGTCATGCAACATTGCCCTTGCTGCTTCCATGATTGTTCTATTCTTCCTTTCTACAACTCCATTCTATTGAGGATTATAAGGAGCAGTCAAATCCCTCTTAATCCCTGAATCACTACAAAGCTTCTTGAAGTCACCTGAGGTGAATTCTCCACCATTGTCGGATCTGAATGTTTTGATCTTCTTGTCAGTTTGATTCTCTATCAAGGTTTTGAATTCCTTGAATTTATCAAACACCTCATCTTTGTTCTTCAAGAAGTATACCCAAATCTTCCTGGAGAAGTCATCAATAAATGAGACATAGTAAACATACCCAGTCAGAGAACTGGATGACATAGGACCACATACATCTGAGTGGATGATTTCCAGGATGTCTTTTGCCTTGCTTTCACTGCTTGGGAAAGCCTTCCTAATGTTCTTACCTTTTGCACATCCTTTACAAACACCTTCATGTTTGGTCTTGATTTCAGGAAGACCCTCTACAGCCTTGCTTGCAATTGGAAGTGCCCTATAGTGCATATGAGCAAGTCTTATATGCCAAATCTCACTTGGCTCCATGGATTCATGTACCACGGCATGTTCAGGTTGTCCCTTCAATTTATACAAGCCTCCCTCTTGCTCTCCAATCACTACTGCATCATCTATGTTCTTTCCCTTTGGTCACATTAGGACTTGACCATCCACAAATGCAACCCTTGTACCTTTTGCATGCAATGTAGAGATGGAGAGTAAGTTCTTCTTGAGCCCAGGTACATAAAGGACTTCTTTCATCTTCAAAGATTTTCCAGAATCTAGGTTCTAGGAGGCTTCACCACTTCCTTTGATTGGGTATTGATAATCATCCCCAAGTTTCACCTCATGGGGTGATTCATGTTCATATAGATTCACAAAAGATTCCTTAAAGCTAGTCATGTGTTTGGAATCCCCACTATCAATCAACCAATCATTAAAACCATGGGAGATAGTACCTGTGAGAGCAGAAATTAGAACATATTCTTCTTCACTTGATAACTCATCACCACTATCACTTTCTACCTAGCCTTCTTCATTGGGGGTTCATCATCTTCGGCAGCATGAGCATGATATCTTATTTTGTTATTCTTCTTCTTCTTATTGAAGTTGTTGTTGTTGTCTTTCTTCTTCTTGGGACAATCTAAAGCAAAGTGTCCCTTCTCATTGCAATTGAAGCATCTGAGATCTTTCTTAAGTTTATGATAATGGTGGTGTGAGAATCTTCTGTTATGAGATGATTCCTTCATGGACTTGCCTTTCCTGGCATGTGCTGTGAGAGCTTGATCTTCATTTCCCATCTTTTCTTCTCGGGCCACAAGCCTAGCTTCTTCTTGAGAGCATTCTTCCCGCAATCTGTTGAAGGAGATCAACTTCTTCCTTGCACAAATTCCTTGAATAAAGGAATCCCATGACCTGGGTAGGTCATTTAGAGTGATCATCACCACTTCACCATTATCCACCATTTCATCCACTGCTTCTAGTTGTTCTTTGATCTGGGAGACCCTTGAAAAATAAGATTGAATGGTTTCTCCATTCTGAAACTTTACACCTTTCAATTGGTTCCGCAGGGTCATCTTCCAATTTATGTTCTTCCATTCAAATAGCTTGGTCAAAGAGTCAAACATCTCCTTGGGTGTCTTTAGAGAAGACACATGGGGTATGAGATGGTCTTTGATAAAATCAACAATGATTCTCTTTGCATTGACCAAGTTTTTCCTATGCAATACCTTAGCCTCTTCATCCTCTGGGATAGGGATGTCTTCTTTTACATATGAGTCCAACTCATTCTCTTCCAAGATTAACCCAATCCTATACTTCCAAGCTCGGAAGTTATCAGATCCTTTAAGCTTATCCTCAAGCTTGGTGTGGTGAGACATCTTAAAGAGTACTTCAAATGGAAATAGAAAAGATTTAGGTCTTACCACTTGAAATGTTGAAAACTGGATCTGGTCCCAGATTGGGGTTTGTCGAAAAAACCCCAAAAATTCAAAATATGAATTTCAATTTTCTGAAAGGATAGAAAGATGTGCCTTGATGAGTTGATCAGCCTGGTGTATTCAGAATTTGAGATCAGCAAAGCTTTACCCTTCATATTTTCCTTTTTGTCCTCTCGGATTCACTAGGGAGAGCCCTAAATTAGGGTTTAAGTTTCCCGGAGATATACCTAGCCAAACATCTAGATCCAAAGCTCTAAACTTAGATTTTTGCAAGGAGCTTCCAGCTATGTCTTCCTATTTCAGAAATTCCTATTTTTGTGGAAACCCTAATTTTTAGGGTCAAATCTGAAAATGCTCAGAATTGAATTCTGATTGGACAGATATATTCTCCTTGATGCGTAGAGTCAATATACTATACTGATTTTCCAAAATCTGTGGAGAGAAACCCAATAAACAAGAAACTCAAGTTTCCATCACTGCAAAATGTCTTCTTCTTAGGTTAGCTTTGATACCATGTTAAATTTTGAGCATTAATTCACAATACTCTAGGATCTTCACTGAGAGAATAACATATACAGTATATCAATGCATAACAATCACAATAAGCATGACAAGCATCACAAGAATAAAAAACATGAGAGACAAGAGACACAGAGTTTCCGTGGGGAAAACCTTAAGGTGAAAAACCCGACAATTTCCTCAGAGATAGAGAGAGCAATGGCTCAACCAAAGTACAACCAAAATACACTTGAGATAGTCTCCTAGAAGTAGATGATCCTCCTCCTCACTAGTGCGTGACTTCTGAGTGAGAGAGATATGACTTTCCAAAATGATCTAAATAAAGATCTCTTGATCTCTATTTATACTAACCTGTTTTCCCAATGACCTTATGGGGCCGACTTGTCTAGCTAGGTACATCCACAATATAATATATATTTCAGGGCCGACCCCACACATGGTGGTCTAATAACCCATCGGCAAGTACACACACTTGCGACACTTGTCAATCCACATGACGACACTTCCTTATAGAGGAATAACACATCTCTAATAAGGGTACAATAAATATATATGAAATACATTTCGAAGTTACATATACATCAACAGAGAAGAGGAGAGTAACATTAGAATTAGACTATACAACTTTTTTGTTACGTGAAGGAAAAAGAGATTGACATTGGAATTAGACAATACATTTAATTTGTAGGAAAAAGAGATTGGCATTGGAATTAGACCTTACATTTCTGAGGACAACCATATGGCCTAAGAAAATGTGATGACACAAAGAATTCAACTTGGTTTTATGTTTCAAATACTATCTAGGATGCACAAGGGACCGACTCCAGTACATAGCACCAGGCGCACAAGAAGTTCATACACCATGTAGATCCATGAATCTAATACTTGGTTCAATTTCAACCAATTCATGCATACAAAGGATGCACAGGATGATAGAAAAATGATTGGTGAGTATGGGAGGCTCAAAAATCATGTTTCAAACGGATTCATGCACACACAGGATTCACAGATTTATAGAAAAATAATGGGTGGGTATGAGAGCCTCACAAATCATGTTTCTCAGGGCATAATGGTAGTTATTGGGAAACCCATCATTAGATGTTAAGAAATTCCAACCAGATGAATGTTGCATGAATTTATAAATACTTCCCTTTCTGGAAGTATTAATTTATACATGGACAACAACCAGGGAAGCAACATAGCAATAGGGGAGGCAAGCATGATACCGTGATCACTCTTTAGGACAGTAAAATAAGGTGCGTAAAAACTTCGTTCTCATATGTTTAGGTCAATTTTTATTTTTGTTGTTTAGCGTGTTTTTTCCTCTATGAAGCCAACTGGTATGACCCAAAACAAATTTTGCTAATGCCCTAGTTTGTTTTCACAATGAAGTAGCCTGGTATGTGAACCATCCGCATAAGTATCTACCATGCAACTGCAAGTCCCACATCTCTGTACTGCAGTCAGTATCATCCCCATTGGAGATCAATGTAATTGAAACTAGGGCTTACGCTGACAGTGGTGTGGGATGTATAATGTCTTTAGAAAATCAAGATTTTAGCAACTCACATAATGCCCTGTTGGGAAAATTGGGTCTTGTGTGCCAAATGCACACAAGAAACTTAGGATGCTATGTCACAAAATTCCATACCATCCTCATCCCTAGGTTAGTTGATAAGTTGGGTATTCACAGTGAAACAAGCATTCAGAACCCAATTCGTTACAAAGCTAAATTCTCGATTTTACGTTTGTCCTCCCTAGGTATAGTTCTTCTGTATAGTTAGGGTTCACCCATACCATCTCGGAGTACTAGAAATATCCCTACAAACACAAGAAGGGAATATGTTACTGCTTAATACAGAAGAGGTTCACAAAATATGGTGAATAATCCAGTACAAAAAATCACGGAAGGTACTTGTAGATCTTCCACTTGGAGCATCAAGGATGGATGGGGATCTTTCACACAGGAGTAGGAGTAAATGAGAAACAGAGGTTTCCAATTTGAATCTTCTGCCAGTTTCCATGTGCGCTTGTAGCATCAATGAAAATTACAAGCTTTCAAGATCCATCTGTTAGCATAGGAGACTAGAACAGACAGAGAAGCTGAAGTCTTAATGACTGCCTAGTTGTAGCAAAAATATCACTCTTCTAACTATTTTCCAGATCACACCAACCTCTCAAATGAAATTAGGCATTCAAAATCATATTTAGAGTAATGTACTACATCTTGCAAATCATAAGGACCTCCATACAAGAGAAAGTGGGTATGTAGGATTCAGTTCAACTAGGGAAGGAAGAATACATGATATTACTAATCTATCACCCATAACTAAGGAATACAAAATCAAAGGGACATACAATCCCTATTTAGATCAACCACATAAGCTTCAGAATAAAACATCAGGATTTTAGGACTCCTTGTTTTCTCAGCTCAAATTTGTTTGAGACAACTTCAAATTTAGGATCCTCGACCTATCACCATTCTACCTATTTTCTTCCTGAGGACAAAAGAGCCTCATTTCTGAATACCCTCTAGTAGAGGGATATTTCAAGCATTCAATTTCAACTGCTGGTGGATTATCATAAGGAAAGGGGGCTTATTAATTGTACACAACAACAAATCGATAAACCTTATATCATAATCGAAGAAAAACAACTCCATTATGGATGAACAACATAGTCACCTGAAGAAAGAAAAGAAAGCGATAGAGGACAGTGAGGATCAATAGATAGAGAATTCCTACTCATGTACATTTCCCAATCCATCCATGGGACATAACAAGGAATATCCTCAAAGAGTCAAAACCGAATACATAGCTAGACTGACTAATATAGCTATAATGGGGAAGACCTATTAGATAAATTAAACAATTGAGTGATATGGAAGTACTAAACATCAGTAGGAGATTTTCCAAATCCATGGGAATAAATTTGACATAATGCGGAGCAAGGTTAAAGAATTTATCTACATTGATAGATGGGTAACAAGAGGAGTGGACAGAAATGTGCCATCCAATAGAGTTGAGTAGTTGGGGAAGATGAAAATTAACCCTAAACCCTCCACAACGCATTTATTAGGAGATCATATGGTTGATGAATCAACAAATTACTATGACTAATATTTCAAATAAATTTGATCTTATTATTATATGTTGTGCAACCCAGGTTTCCTATATCATCTCTAGCCTTGAAACTATGAGATTGGCCAATCTTCAAAAGCCTGTCAGGGAGTAGACACTGGTAGCATCATACTTTACATAATTCAGGAACATAAAGTGTTAAAGGAGTTGATGGAATAGCTACAGAACAAATGGAGAGAATCCAGTTATCATCCTACGAGAACTCCCATCAAATATGACTAGTAGAAACATTGTGCAGTAGGGCAGGGTAATCCCAACAACACATATATATATCCTCTACATAGTAGATAGTAACGACGCCATGGCTGGCCGAATCCTCATTCAATTTGGTCACCCTGAATATGCCTGCAAGCTTACAATTTAAGCCTGGAATATAAGCTTCCAGCTCATTAATCAAACCCTAAATAAAAACTTGCAACATATTTCTAAAACTATTTCTTACTCTTATCTTCAAACACAACACATCGACCTTCTACTAGCACGTGTACATGAAGATCTCATCCTCTTACCATGACGCATGCCTTCTAGTGGATCACTCGTTTAACAATATGATTTTCCTATGGTGCGATGCTCCTCCATCATGAGAGAATGGAGTACAACTATGGTCGACTCTATGCACCCATGTGCGATGTGCGATGTTATAGGTTTCCTCTTTGGACATGCCATTGCATAGCTTTATTAAAGGAAGTACGTTGTCTTCTCAATGACAATGTACTTCAGTCAATAAAGCTAACATTCTCTTCTCAATGACTGAAGTACACTGTGTATCAACGACTCTTCTAACCAAGGTTGTAGGGAAGCATCCATCCCCCCCTTGCCCCCGCTCTAGAAGCTCGCTCCTTGCCAGAGCGCTGTAGGAGCTAGCGCGAAGCGGGCTTCCTTTTTTTCTCCTGGGCTAGAGTAAAATGTAGAGTGCTCTATAGGGAAGAAAAAAATGCTCCCTGGATCTATTTGGGAGCGATGAGGGAGCTATCGGGAGCTATAGATTCCAATTACTCCCTCATCGCTATTGGATGCTCTCCAAAACTGTCTCCCATAAAAAAATGCTCTCACCTTGTGAGGAACTTGCAACAATTAATTAATGAAAATACACGAGATAGCAGAAATAACAGAACTCAAAATCACTTTTATTGATCACAGACCACTTTGAGGGGGCAACCTCCTTTGAGCAAGCTCAATACAAATAAATTCACGGTACCTTCATTGGTCTCAACAACAACTTATATACTAAGTCTAGGTGCCAATACCATTGGTCAATACCATGTGTCAATACAAACCATGGGACAATACACAATATGGATCAACAATTACTATGGGACGACTTACAAAGAATATGCGTCCAACAACAATAATACAAACTATGGATCAACAAATACTACAGAACGACTTACAAAGCATATGCGTCCAACAACAATATACTAACAAAGTAAATAGAAGGGTTGACATGGGTTCCTAACATCCCCTCTCCCTTAGAAAAAGCTTTGTCCTCAAAGCTTTAGATGGGGAAATTGATGCAGAATCTAAAGGAGTGGTTCCCCTGTAGCATCCTCGGGTTGCATTCTGGGCCACTGACGCCTTTTCCGTTTCAAGGAGGGTTGCTTGGAAGGATGTAGATGAAGAAGAACCATATTAGCTGTGTTAAAAGTGTGCTCAGAACGGTGCTGATCGGCTTGTTGTTGTAGTCGAATTCTTTCCATGTGAAGATTGTCCTGCAGAATGAGAAGAATCTGATCGCAGTTTTGAAGAACCGAGTCAATTGCCTGAACTGGGGAGCTGCTAATGGTGTATGGAAGAAGAACTGGCGGGATGGGAGGTGGTTGAGAACCCATATTTTGGAAGGGAACAAAAGTGGGTTTGGAGCATTGTTGGGATGCAATCTTGTATTTTGCCAACTTAGCCAACCCCAGGGCTTCGATCATTGTGTTGGGACATAACATTTTGACCTCTGAGCGGATTTCACCCTTAAGACCACTAATAAAACAACTTTTGTAGAATTCATCAAACAATCCTTCTGTGTGATTGGCTAGTTTCTCAAATTATGTCTGATACGCTCTCACAGTGCCAATTTGATGAAGTTTAGGAAGTGCTCCGGTGAAGTCATAAAAAGCACTAGGACCAAATCGTTGCAAAAGGAGTTGGCAAAAATCTGCCCATTTTGGCTCGTCATGAGCCTTGATGTACCAACGGTACCATTGAAGGGCTTCCTGTTCCAAATGAAAGGATGCAAGTGGAACATTTTGGACATCAAAAGTATTATGCAGACTAAAATATTGTTCTGCACGATAGATCCAGCTAGTCGGATTAGTACCATTGAAGCGAGGAAATTCAAGCTTCGGACCACAGAAATTGCTGGAAGAAGAGAACCCATTGTCTGATGAAGACTCGGACTGTCATTTGCTATTCATGGTTGAATGCTCAAGATGGAGGCCGAGAAATTTGTCATCCAAATCCTAGAGTTTGGCTTGGATGGCTGCAAGTGCTTCTTCCATGGTTTTTGCTCCTACATGGGTGACAACCATAACCAGGATTTTTTTTTTGAGTGGGTTGAAAAACATAAATAGAAACTGTTTCAGTTAAGGAAAATCTAGATTTGGGAAAAAATTGGAAGGGTAATTTGGGTTTGACTAGGTTTTGGACACTATCGAATGGACAGGGAAGTAGCAAATGAGGATTTTAGAAGCAGGGTGAAAGAATGAGAAAATTTAACAGAGAGGGACAAAAAAGCAGAATTAGGAAAGGAACTTTGTGGTAAAATTGTTGATGTATATGTAACTTCGGAATGTATTTCATATATATTTATTGTACCCTTATTAGAGATGTGTTATTCCTCTATAAGGAAGTGTCGTCATGTGGATTGATAAGTGTCGCAAGTGTGTGTACTTGCCGATGGGTTATTAGACCACCATGTGTGGGGTCGGCCCTGAAATATATATTATATTGTAGATGTACCTAGCTAGACAAGTCGGCCCCATAAGGTCACTGGGAAAACAGGTTAGTATAAATAGAGATTAGGATATCTCTATTTAGATCATTCAGAAAGTCATCTCTCTCTCACTCAGAAAGTGGCGCACTAGTGAGGAGGAGGATCATCTGCTTCTAGGAGACTATCTCAAGTGTATTTTGGTTGTATTTTGGTTGTATTTTGGTTGAGCCATTGCTCTCTCTATCTCTGAGCAAGTTGTGGGTTTTTTCACCTTAAAGTTTTCCCCACGGAAACTTTGTGTCTATTGTCTCTCATGCTTTTGATTCTTGTGATGCTTGTGATGCTTATTGTGATTGTTATGCATTGATATACTGTATATGTTATTCTCTAAGTGAAGATCCTAGAGTATTGTGAATTAATGCTCAAAATTTAACATGGTATCAGAGCCAGGTTGAGAAGAAGACATTTTGCATTGACGGAAACTTGAGTTTCTTGTTTATTGGGTTTCTCTCCACAGATTTTGGAAAAGAAGTATAGTATATTGACTCTACTCATCAAGGTGAATCCATCTGTCCAATCAGAATTCAATTATGAGCATTTTCAGATTTGGCCCTAAAAATTAGGGTTTCCACAAAAATAGGAATTTCTTGAATCTGAAGACATAGGTGGAAGTGCCTTGCAAAAATAAAAGTTTAGAGCTTTGGATCAAGATTTTTGGTTGGGTAGATCTCCGGGAAACTCAAACCCTAATTCAGGGCTCTCCCTAGCGAACCGGGGAGGACAAAAAGGCTAATATGAAGGGCAAGACTTTGCTGATCTCAAATCTTGAATGCAACAAACTTATCAGCTCATCAAGGTGCATCTTTCTATCCTTTCAAAAAGTTGAAATTCACATTTTGAATTTTTAGGGTCTTTCTGACAAACCCAAATTTGGGACCAGATCCAGTTTTCAGCATTTCAAGTGGTAAGACCTAAATCTTTTCTATTTCCATTTGAAGTACTCTTTAAGATGTCTCACCACACCAAGCTTGAGGATAAGCTTGAAGGGGTTGATAAATTATGAGCTTGGAAGTATAGGATTGGGTTAATCCTGGAAGAGAATGAGTTGGACTCATATATAAAAGAAGACATCCCTATCCCAGAGGATGAAGAGGCCAAGGTATTGCATAAGAAGAACTTGGTCAAGGCAAAGAGAATCATTGCTGATTCTATTAAAGACCATCTCATACCCCATGTGTCTTCTCTGAAGACACCCAAGGAGATGTTTGACTCTTTGACCAAGCTATTTAAAGGGAAGAACATAAATTGAAAGATGACCCTGCGGAAACAATTGAAAGGAGTAAAGTTTCAGAATGGAGAAACCATTCAATCTTATTTTTCTCGGGTCTCCCAGATTAAGGAACAATTGGAAGCAGTAGATGAAATGGTGGAGAATGGTGAAGTTGTCATGACCACTTTGACTGGCCTACCTAGGTCATGGGACTCCTTCATTCAAGGAATCTGTGCAAGAAAGAAGTTGGTATCCTTCAACAGATTGCGGGAAGAATGCTCTGAAGAAGAAGCTAGACTTGTAGCTCATGAGGAAAAGATGGGAGGTGAATATCAATCTCTTGCATCTCACACCAAAACAAGCAAGCCCAAGAAGGAGCACTCTCGCTACAAGAGATCCTATCAAAAGAATAAGAAGGATCTAATATGCTTCACATGCAATGAGAAGGGTCACTTTGCTTCAGATTGTCCCAAGAACAAAAGGGATAATAACAACAACTCCAGCAAGAAGAAGAAGGGCAGCAAAAGAAAGTTCCATGCTCATGCTAAGTTCCATGCTCATGCTGCTGAGGATGATGAACCTCCAAAGAAGAAGGCTAGGGCAGAAAGTGATGATAGTAATGATGACGCATCAAGTGAGGAAGAGTATGTTCTGATATCTGCTCTCATAGGTACTATCTCCCATGGTTGTAATGATTGGTTAATTGACAGTGGGGCTTCCAAACACATGACTGGGTTTAATGAATCTTTTGTGAACCTATCTGAACATGAATCACCCCATAAGGTGAAACTTGGGGATGATTATCAATACCCAATCAAAGGAAGTGTTGAAGCCTCCTACAACCTAGATTCTGGAAAATATTTGAAGATGAAAGAAGTCCTTTATGTACCTAGACTCAAGAAGAACTTACTCTCCATCTCTGCATTGGATACAAAAGATATGAGGGCTGCATTTGTGGATGGCCATGTCCTAATGTGGCCAAAGGGAAACACCATAGATGATCAAGTAGTGATTGGAGAGCAAGATGGAGGTTTGTATAAATTGAAGGGACAACCGGAACACGCCATGGTGCATGAATCCATGGAGCCAAGTGAACTTTGGCATAGAAGACTTGCTCATATGCACTATAGGGCACTTCCAATTGCAAGCAAGGCTGTAGAGGGTCTTCCTGAAATCAACACAAAACATGAAGGTGTTTGCAAGGGATGTGCAAAAAGGTAAGAACATTAAGAAGGTTTTCCCAAGCAGTGAAAGCAAGGCAAAGGATATCCTGGAAATCATCCACTCAGATGTATGTGGTCCTATGTCATCCAGTTCTCTAAGTGGGTATGTTTACTATGTCTCATTTATTGATGAATTCTCCAGGAAGACTTGGGTATACTTCTTGAAGAACAAAGATAAGGTGTTTGATAAGTTTAAGGAATTCAAAACCTTGATGGAGAATCAAACTGACAAGAAGATCAAAACATTCAGATCCGACAATGGTGGAGAATTCACCTGAAGTGACTTCAAGAAGCTTTGCAGTGATTCACAAATTAAGAGGGAATTGACTGCTCCTTACAATCCACAACAGAATGGAGTTGCAGAAAGGAAGAACAGAACAATCATGGAAGTAGCAAGGGCAATGCTGCATGACCATGATCTACCTATGCATTTATGGGAAGAAGTAGCTAGAACACCCCACAAGATATTGGACAACAAGACACCAGAAGAGGTCTTTTCTGGTAAGAAACCTGAAGTCAGCCATCTCAGAATATTTGGTTGTCCATTATACACTCATGTCCTAAAGGAAAAGAGGACCAAACTAGATCCTTTAGGAAAGAAGGGTATCTTTGTGGGTTACAGTGAAAGCTCGAAGGCTTACAGATTATACTTTCCAGGGTTCAAGAAGATTGATGTCAGCAAGGATGAATATAAGTTCAAGGACAGGTAATCCAAGAAGCAAAGATCAAGAGGGAGCACACTCCAATAGCTCCTGCAAGGATGTAGATTTTTAGAGGGAGTTGACCATCTTCCTACATTCCACAACAGAAAGGTGTAGAAGAAGCGACTTCAGCAGCTCCTACCAGGAAGAAAAGACTCAGAGGGAGTCCACACAACAAACAAACAAAGATAAGTATTTCAATTATCATTTCTTGCCTATTTTGTTTGTTTAAATAATATTATGCTTATGTTCCTAGAATTAGGAGATGTATTGTGCATATTAGAATGATTTCATTAATGAACAGTATACTACTAATATGCATGTGATGGGTAAGTGGCCTATGGCACTGTACAACATTCCAGTGCTACTTATCTAGAATGAAACCTCTTTGCTGACATGTTGGGAGTAGTGCAAACTCTTAACAATGTTCTGGTAGAGACTGGAAGGCATCTAGAAAGTTGTGGAACATGGATAAATGTTGTATTGAAGCATTGGATAAGATAACTGCATGACTGCATGACATATTTCTTTATGTGTAAAGAATTTGTTCTGAAAATTATGAGATGTTTCTAATCATGCAATTTAACTTGTTTTGTAGGAAAGACCGTATATCTTCACCTACAAAAGGACTACAACATTTGTTCCAGCAACAAAGATTGAAGATATTGAAGTTCCCAGGATCTGGGATGAAGAAATGGAATGCCATGATCCGTTGATCATGAAGATGATGTTTGGAATGTAGTCCCAAGACCTGACAGGGAGTCACATGTGTGCAGATTGAAGAAAGCCTTGTATGGCTTGTAGCAAGCTCCCAAAACTTGGTGTGATACAAAGAGGAAGCTTGCTGCTCAGTTCGATATGAAAGATTTGGGAATGATGCATTATTTCCTAGGTATGGAGGTGTGGCAGAGTGCAGGTGGGATCTTCCTTGTTCAAGCGAAGTACATAGTAGATATCCTTAAGAGATTCGGGATGATGGATTGCAAGGCCATGGCCACACCTATGGCATCGAATCTGAAGCTTCTATGTGATGCTTCATCTGAGCTGGTTGATGTCTCTATGTATCGTCAGATGATTGGGTCCTTGATGTACTAGACGAACACTAGACCAGATATTTGCTTTACAGTGAACACATTGAGTTAGTTCCTGACAGATCCAAGGAGTGTTCATCTGGTTGCTATAAAGCATGTTCTGAGGTACCTGAAGGGTACAATGGATTATGGGCTCAAGTATGAGGTGAATCAAAAGTTTAACCTGCAGGGTTATGTTTATTCAGATTGGGTTGGCAATGCTACAGATAGGAAGAGTACATCTGGGTGCTGCTTGAGTATGGGATCAGGTGTGATCTCTTGTTTTAGCAGGAAGCAGTCTTGTGTAACACTGAGTACAACTGAGGCAGAGTATGTTGCAGCGTGTTCAGCTAGTTGTGAGGCAGTATGGCTACAGAAGCTACTGTCTGAATTATTTGATCTCACATTGGATGCTACTGGTATCTTCTGTGATAACCAAAGTTGTGTGAAGCTGCCTGAGAACCCAGTGTTTCATGATAGGTCGAAACACATAGAGATCAAATATCACTATATCAGGGATATGGTGCAGAGAGGAGCTTTGAAGCTCCTATATGTTGCGATGGACAAGCATTTTGTGGATGTGCTGACGAAGCCACTAGCCAGGGTGAAGTTCGAGTACATCAGGTAGAGGCTTCGTGTTCTTCAGATTGATGACACTTCGAGGAAGAAGTGATGGACTCATTTTCTAAAGCCATTCCAAGCATGTTGGAAGGAGGATCCTTCACATGGATGTGGATGTAAGCGTTGGATGATGAGCATCAGGACGATACTCTAGTTTCTGCTCTGTATATGCATCGGGATGATGTTGGATATGATCAGTTGGATCATTTATATGTATATGTATGTATGCATCATGTTGGATGTTGGATATGATCAGTTGGATCATTTATGTATGTACACATCATGTTGGATGCTAGATATGATCGATTGGATCATTTGTATGTATTTTGTATATGCATCATGTTGGATGCTTGGACCATGTATCTGTATATGTATCAGGTGGATACATTGTATGATCAAGTAGATACTTGGTATGCATCAGGTAGATGCATGATATGATCAGGATGATCGTGGATGACGAGCTTCAGGATTTTGCTCCAGATGACTTGCAGCAGGATGTTGTAGTGAGGATGATCAGGATGATGTATGGTGAGTATCAGGTTGATACTCTGTAGCCGTGGAATAGGTTGTGCAGATAAGCATGTAATTTGTGCCCTGGGAGATTTGCAGATAGTCTTTTGAGGTTTTGCCTATGGCATGTAATTTGTACCCTGGGATATATGGCAAATGCTCTTTCAAGGTTTTGCTTGGGAGGACATATAATTTGTGCCCTGGGAGATCTACAGATAGTATTTCGAGGTTTTTCCTATGGCATGTAATCTATGCCCTGGGATATCTGGCAGATGCTCTTTAAAGGTTTTGTCCTATGGCATGTAATTTGTGCCCTGGGAGATCCGATAGGTTGAGCCGTGTGCTCGTAATCAGTCCTGGGATGCTCTTTCGAGGTTTTTCCATGACCATATGTAATTTGTGCCCTAGGAGATCCAATAGGTTGAGCCTTGTGCTCATAATCAGTCCTGGGATGCTCTTTTGAGGTTTTGTGGTGACCACATGTAATTTGTGCCCTTGGAGATCCGATAGGTTGAGCCTTGTGCTCGTAATCAGTCCTGGGATTCTCTTTCAAGGTTTTGTGGTGGGGTCACATGTAATAAGTCCTGGATATCTGGATAGGATGAAAAAGGCCTCAGATGCTCTTTAGGGTTCTTGCTAGTCAAGAGACTCTTTTAAGGTTTTGTGACGCACGTAATAAGTCCTGAGATTTCCACAGTATTGCCAGTGATGATGAAGACCTACAGGTGGTGGGCCTACATCCAGTATGAAAAAGGACTGGCTCTGTAGAACTTCCTATGACAAGTAGAGTCAGAGATTGGTTGAGATAGCAGTAGTAGTGACGATGATGATGACGATGCGTCAATGATGATGATCCCAAGAAAAAGACTTGTCTAGCAGATTTGTGTCGAGAAATACCTTCCTAGTTAAGAGGGTGTGTTGATGTATATGTAACTTCAGAATGTATTTCATCTATGTATTTCATATATATTTATTGTACCCTTATTAGAGATGTGTTATTCCTCTATAAGGAAGTGTCATCATGTGGATTGACAAGTGTCGCAAGTGTGTGTTCTTGCTGATGGGTTATTAGACCACCATGTGTGGGGTAGGCCCTGAAATATATATTATATTGTGGAT
Source organism: Larix kaempferi (assembly GCA_027924585.1). Taxonomy (NCBI): domain Eukaryota; kingdom Viridiplantae; phylum Streptophyta; class Pinopsida; order Pinales; family Pinaceae; genus Larix; species Larix kaempferi. Next base: position 7,109,952 of record BSBM01000249.1, read on the forward strand.
GTACCTAGCTAGAAAAGTCATCCCCATAAGGTCACTGGGCAAACAGGTTAGTATAAATAGAGATCAGGAGATCTCTATTTAGATCATTCGGAAAGTCATCTCTCTCTCACTCAGAAAGTGGCGCACTAGTGAGGAGGAGGATCATCTGCTTCTAGGAGACTATCTCAAGTGTATTTTGGTTGTACTTTGGTTGAGCCATTGCTCTCTCTATCTCTGAGGAAGTTGTGGGGTTTTTCACCTTATGGTTTTCCCCATGGAAACTCTGTGTCTATTGTCTCTCATGCTTTTGATTCTTGTGATTCTTGTCATGCTTATTGTGATTGTTGTGCATTGATATACTGTATATGTTATTATCTCAGTGAAGATCATAGAGTATTGTGAATTAATGCTCAAAATTTAACAAAAATTTGAAGGCGATTGGGTGAAATCCGAAGAAGTTATGGCAAACCCTGAAAATAGACAAATGTGGGATTTTGGGCTTTGGGAAGTGGAATTTGGGATAGGGTCCTCTGGAATGAAATATGCAGAATAGGATTACAGGGGTGTCAGGGAAGTTTCAAGGGAAACGGAGTGAAAACAAGGGAGATATGGCCAGAAAACAATTTTTTTTTCTTCAGGAACGGATCTAAAATTGCACGACACTGAAGGGATCTGAAATAGATAGATCTGCAATGGCACGGAAGTGATTGGAAAAAGATGGATTTGAAATGACACCAAATGGATCGAAAACAGATGGATCTGAAATAGATCTAAAACGAATGGATCTTGAACGGCTTTCAGAATGGATCTGAAATGGCTAGATCTGAAACGACGCGAAAGTGATCGGCAACAGTTCAGCTAAAAATAGATATGGACCCTAGGTATGTGCGACTTCCTAATAGTTCAGGGGTTTCACTTGGCCACCAATGCTGTCTGACGGCTTGCATATTGGGGCAGTAACCCTCACTCTACGGCTCAGGTAAAACTAACAACCGCTTTGCCACAAACGACAACGCTTGGTTTACCTCATGGGTGGGAACTAGTCAATCAGGTAGGGGTCGTTGCCCTTTTCGCTGGCAGGTCCTCTCAATGGGCCAGCTACGTTGGGTTTCCTGTGGTACTCCTCACAATGAGTTTTAGGGATTATTCCCACTTACTTCCCACAATTAAGCGGATAGGGATTATTCCCAAATCCAATCTTGCAACAGATGGGAAAAAAAAATTTGGCAGAAATTCCACCCAACGAGCCCAAGAAAGTGCTCTGATACCAAATGTGAGGAACCTGCAACAATTAATTAATGAAAATACACGAGATAGCAAAAATAACAGAACTCAGAATCACTTGTATTGATCACAGACCACTTCGAGGGGGCAACCTCCTTTGAGCAAGCTCAATACAAATAACTTCACGGTACCTTCATTGGTCTCAACACCAACTTATATACTATGTCTAGGTGCCAATACCATGTGTCACTACAAACCATGGGACAATACAAAATATGGATCAACAATTACTACATGACAACTTACAAAGAATATGTGTCCAACAACAATAATACAAACTATGGATCAACAAATATTACGGGACGACTTACAAAGCATATGCGTCCAACAACAATATACTAACAAAGTAAATAGAAGGGTTGACATGGGTTCCTAACATGCCTTTGCTCCGCATAGCTCCCTAAATTGCTCCTGCTGTCAACGCATTGTGTCATGTAGCTTTTTGAGATTCTTTGGTGGAGTGACCAGCTTTGGTTAGGAGTGATTCCTAGCTAGGAGGAATTGGTGACTAGAGTTTTCTTATGGTTCCTCTAGATAGGGTTTAAAGAGCCTTGTACCAGCTTGTACTAAGGTTAATAAAAGCTCATATATATATGAAGTGTTCCTATGGTCCATATTTTTTGTACTATAAATTTGTATTTAAGCTTATGTTATCTTCATGATTGAGTAGATTCTAGCATTGGTTATGGATGTTGATTTGACATAACATTAAGTAGAATTTGTTAAGTGATTTAGCATATCTCTAGAAGATAAAGTAGTAGAGCTATTGTTGTAGTAATTTGCTGTATAAATTAGCTTTAGATCTGTAATTTTCTTGGGAAGTTTCTTCTCCATGATATTGGATGGTAATAGAGTTGGGCTCCCTCACTCTTGTGTTCCCCTAAAGAGAGCCATTCCTCCTCAGCCTTGAGCACTCATCTATGAGTGCATTGGCCCTTTCAAAGCGATTGATGACTGATGAAGAGGCCACCTCTTGATTCCATGACTCTGCCTCAACAACATGCTTCAAGATGCCTTGGCATCTTATTTGCACTTCAACCTATTTCAGTTTCAGTTTTTAGCTCTTACATTATAATTTATTCTAGATAGATAATTAGATCCTTATCTTTATCTGCTTTGATATCATTGTTATAGGATTTGGTTTCACATTCCCATGTTGTACTTACATAGTATGCACTCTTTTAGTCCTATTGACCTACTTGTTGTGGTCATTTGTTGCATGTTGGTAAAGTTATTTTAACTTATCATCTAGATTTGCAATTCCTTTGGATTAATAAATTGTTGTTTTTGACTCATGAGATTATTGTAGATAATGTCCTCAAGGGGTATTGGAAAGTAGTGTTTCAATGGATGGATGAACAACAATGCACATTTGAGATGCAACACAGTTTATTTGGCACTATTGAATCCCCATTATCTTGTTGAGTTTCAGATACTTCCCTTAGAATTTGTTTTAGGATCTCTTCTTAGTTCTCACACAGCATGGTCAACGCATTGTGTACTACTAAAAAACCTTCATTGTAGGCCAATGGTGTCCGCCTATTACTGAGAGCTTTATGCCATACTGGAGTTATTACATCTTGGGAAAATAAATAATGATTCACCTACATAATGAGCCACTATGGTTGTTGCGGTCACAATTCAAGATTGAGAACACAACACATATGATGTAGACCATTTTTTTGTAGTTTTCAGTTAGTAATGAAGTAGAATAAGGGTGCAAGAAATAAATAAACTTATTGTCTCAACCTACCCCCATTAACTTATACATTGAGCATTGGGAATTTGATAAAATGACCATGTCACATGGTTATGGGTGTATTTCTCCAAACCATTCTCTGAACATATGAATGCCACTGTCCAATAGAATTGAGAGGTATTGCATTACCATCTCCATGATAAGCACTTATTCCATCTTATTCAATTGTATTTCTTGAACAGTGAGCCAAGATAGAAATTGATCTAAGAATCCCATTACTTTAAAAGTGTCAAGTCATTTCAAGGTTAAGAAAACGTTGTCAACATGTAAAAGTATTTCAAATTACCTAACATGAACCATGATACAGAGAAGTATATCAAATCATACATCCCTTGTTGCATTGCTGAATCCTGAGATGGCAAGAAGCACATGTGCAGGTTCTTGCCTATTATAGCACACTTATAAAATTTTATTTCTATGGATTTTTTTATTAGGATTGTCAATGACAAAGCATCAACACAATAGAAGGTTTGTGGTTGATAGGTTTTCTAAGATGTCTATCCTCACATCCAATAAGAAAACCATCATTTCTTTAGAGTTTGTCAAACTCTTCTTCACACTATGGAAAACATCCACATCTGACAAGCTTGATTTTTAGGAGGTGGAGGACATCGTTCTTGATTGAAGAAGGTGGAAAACATACCTTTGAAGTTCGCTATTTGCAGCTTTGAATTATTGAGTCATTGACTGCATAAAAGCATATCATGATAAGTTATAACTCTTTGGTAATGGATATGTTGCTTTGTGAATTGTTTCAAGTTCAACTTTCATTTCTTGGTTAGACTCTAGACTTTAGTTTGGTTACAAGCAAAACTTTAGTGATCACAAAATGTTATATACTGAAAATTTGAAGCTATAAGGTTGATGTTATAGATACTGGTAACTAGACCTATGGTCGACGAATTCACTACTATATGATTGATGATTGCTGAATGATGTTATACGGTATTATGGTTTATTTCATGTTTTTATGCTTTCCAATGAGTTTCCATAACTAATTCAACATTCTACAAGAATTTGTTAACATATATGCATAAAAAAATATAAAAAATATATATTATATAAAAAATGCTCCCAAACCGGAGAGTGGCCTGGCAGCATTTTTTATATAATATATATTTTTATATATTATATTATATAGACATTTAAGGATTATAAAAACTTGGTACGTTGGTTGGTGTTGAGAGTGGCCTGCTGACTTTAAGGTTTACACAACCACACTGATATCATAGATGCAACCTTATCATAATTCCTCTTGTGCATGCACGACATGGGTTGAAAGTAGGAAATGATATGTATAAGGTTGGAAGCATGGGAGGATATAATTCTAAGTGGAGAAATTATGTCCTTGTATGCTATTCTATGTCAAAGAAAGTATTATAGATTTATAGTATTGGTTCATATGATATAAACAATATCGAGTTACAAATTTGCTTTTATTTTCAAGAATAATTAGTTATTTATACGTTTTTATAAAATGTATTTATTGTTATATGTCTATGCAATAATTGACTACAAGTGATTTAATTGTGGCAGACACCTCGTCACGAGTTTTTTCTTCGTGTTTCTTATCTTGAAATCTACAACGAGGTAAACATTGTTTTCTGTAGAAGAAATACTATCTTTTAGGATTCATCTCTTCAAGTTACTTATCTTGTCCATTGGGTATCTTGGCACATTCATTCTTCAAGCAAATAAAGTTACTATTTTGATAACTTAACGAGAGATTAAAAATACATATGATAACCAAATCCTGGACAAAAAATGTATAATATATTTTCATAAAGGAATAATCCAGATGATTCCATGCGGAATTCGTTATGGTTTTGCAGTGGCCTTTATTTTGTACAAGAAAATGTACAGATCCTTTTTTTGGATTGCATGAAACAGGAATTAGGATCATACATCTAATAATTTTTTCATGGCATTCTTCTTTCAGGTTATAAATGACCTACTAGATCCAACATCACAGAATTTGAGGGTTAGAGAAGATGATCAGGTATGTAGTTGGATATTTTTTAATTACATTAGCTTTACTATGTAGTTTCTGAAACTGCATCATACTCTTGTCTATTGAATGCAGCATTTTGTCTATTTGGAACGCATGCTTTTGTGTAACATTATTATTGAATTCGCTGTCATTTCTTTTCTTAAACCTGGTTATCTACATAGCATTAATGAACTGGGTACATTTTGAGATATTTGTTTCATTTTTTCGAAGTGTTTGTATATGCTTCTCACAAGAATTAAAAATGCAAACAATTATGTTTGTATGGAATGATTGTGGGGTTAGTAGTTACAAAAGTGCCAAATATCTATAGTTTAAAGTTTGGATAAGGGGAGAGGATGCGAGGTTATTGGGGAGAATAAGTTAGGTGAAACTTGAAATATTTTCAAATTGTATTCATAACTCTTATTTCTAGGAGATAAATGTAAATATCAGTTAACACTCCTCTTCTCCCTTACCAACCTCTACATAAATCTTCACCTACCATACTTTTGTGACATATATTTAACTAAATATAGGGTATAGAACATATGTGCAAATTTGAAACAACTATTCTCTCCTTGCATTTCTCTTCCTCTGGGAATATTGCATGTTTGGTTAACATGCAATCTTCATCTTTGAAGATTGCATGTTTGGTTAACATAGGATTTCCATCAAGATTGACCTAGAGAATTGGATCAAACATTTGGCTGGTAAGTATGTGGTAAACTTCTAAAAATTATTTGTAGTTAGTTGTTGTGCCTTTTCAATCAATTGCTCAAAATCCTTCACAAATTTGGGCAATTTTTTGTTCATAGGAAATTCCGAGTTTTTTTGCTTGAGATTCTAGGAGTGCTCTCTACATTGGATTTCTTTTTAATCGACCTTCAAAGTTCATTGTTCTATAGTCTTGGTCACGTTTTTTCAAGGATTATCCTTCGATCTCCTCATCCTTAGTTCTCTTAAGGTTGTTCAAAATGCTCTATTACTCACAATGAAGAATTTTGTTGTGTTCGAGTGATTCAGTGTTGGTGGTGTCTTCCTAACTCCTTTATAGGTATTTAACAGGTTGTATCGTCTTATCTCTTGAGTTTCTTTCTTGCAATGTTTCCTCGTCAACATGGATTTTTCATGCAGCCCTAGAAAGAAACTAATGATTCTCTATTGTTATTCTCGCATTCTACATGATTCTGTAAAATTTCATTGTATTTTTCACATGTTTTCATGTGGATCTGCACCAACATATTTCCTAACAACTATAGACATCCGACCTTGTCACCATTGAAAATTTCAACATTCCCAAACCAGTTTCATGTTTTGGTTTTCACATGAATTTTAATGCCCAAACCCCATAGCTGTAAAATAACTTTACATGCATGGAAATTTATAATTTGTTGACACACATGGAAATTATTTCAAACTTTTTAAAACTCGGAAAATTAGGATAGCCAAACCACAAATTTAAACACAGTGATTTTTGACCAACTTGGTCCAAGATAAAACCCCGAAGGGAAAATGGAAAACCTGTTTAGAGAGAGAATTTTTATTTAAAACCACAAAATTACAAATTCAGAGCAACAGTAATTATCTCCTTTTTCCTTCTCAAAAAAATCTGCCAAAAACTCACTCACAGCCTGCTGTATAAATTTCTTGAATTTTGTGCCACTACGGTCCCACACGTGTGACTGTACAGACTATACTTTCTTATTGTGCGGTCCTTACTTTTTTTCTAGAAATTTGTGCCAAGGTTTTCCTTGTAATCTATGCCTTTTACCTCGAAATTTATGCCTGTATGGATGTTGTATGAACAATAATAAATTCCTATCAGTCCTCCATCCCTCTCACTCCACCCACCAATACTAATCGCATTGATTTCAACAAATGTATATGAATCATCAATCTATGTTGCATTGATTTCATTGTAAGCTGGTAAGAGATGGCCTCTCCACTGCAGTTCTACGGCCCTTGCACTCCACCCAAAAATACTTGATGAATTAATATCAACGAACTTATCTTAGTCACCAAGATTTGTTACATTGAAACATGTGGAACTCTGTAAGAGATAGATAATTTGTAAGAACTTAGATAAGTTTATTGATGGAGTGCTTTATTTCAAGTTTTGAGTGTTTTATTTTCATGTTGATAATACTTTTTGTATTTGAATATTTTTAAAACAATGACAAAAATACATTTTTGTTGATATTGTTTTTTTAATTAATTTAAAATTTCTGTAATGTTTCACAAGCCTTGGTGAATCATTAAATAAACTAAATATATGCCCAAAATAGACCTAAAAATCTGGAACAAATAATGCCCACCTTTACTAGGGTCTTTCTTATTCATTCGAAAATACAATCACAATAATTGCTCCATACATGTTTTTATTAAAATCACATTCACAAGAACTCTTTTTATACAGTTCTCTTCTTAAAAGAAAGGCCTTTGCTAACATTTACAATTATATATTCCTATGCAAACATCAACCCTACTATGCATTTTTACAGGGCAAAAGAACTTTACTATTACTATATAAAAATGTTTTGAGTGCATGAAATCAAAGAAATTGGAAGATTTGTGTACATGTTTGACACAAAAACATTTTTGGTTTCTGGGTTATGAGATGCGACATTCTCACTATGCACACCAATACTCATTGCATTGATTTCTACAAACTAATCTCAGTCATCAATCTATGTTACATTGATTTCTATGTAGCTCTATAAGAGATGGCCTCTTCTCAACGGTCCTGTGGCCCTCTTACTACACCCGCCAATACTTTCTACATTTATTTTAATAAAGGTCTCTGTCATCAATCTTATTTGCATTGATTTCAATGTAACTCCACAAAAGATGGTCTCTCCGCTACTATCATGCATCCCTCTCACTCCACCCACCAATACTCACCGCATTGATTTTAAAAAACGTAGATGAATCATCAACCTATGTTGCATTGATTTTAGTGTGAGTTGTTAAGAGATGGCCTCTCCAATGTGGTTCTATGGCCCTTGCAATCCACCAAGCAATACTTGATGAATTAATATCAACGAACTTATCATACACCAAGATTTGTTGCATTGAAATATGTGGAAATCTGTAAGAGATAGATAATTTATAAGAACTTAGATAAGTTCATTGATGGAGTTCAGTTAATATCCTCTTGCAATAAATCATTATTAATATGCATTAATTTAAATGAATGATATTTTGTATATTCTTACAATAAATCATTCATAATAGCATTCATTTAAGCATCCAATTCTTAATTACCTTCACATGGTGGATGGATTTTATTGCTTCCTACTCTCCCCAAGCCCCCCACGCCCACAACTGGAACCAGCATAGGTCCATCTTAAAAGTAGCTCTACCAAGAACCGAGAGGGATCAAATCTCTCGAGGTGCAAACCCTTCCTTTGCATTTGCATTCTAAAAAGGATTTGTACCTTGAGAGATTTGATCCCTCTCAGCGCTTGCTAGAGCCAGTTTTAAGATGGATCTATGTTGGTGTAGCCACATTGTAATCAAGGTGATTGTAACGACAAGGTGATTTATGGGGTTCATTTTATGGCCACGTGGAGATGAAATGATATGGTTTTATGACCCTACATATACCATGTATAAGGTAACCATGTTGTAATTAGGGTGTCTATAAGGGGAACATTTTGTGGCTACATGAAGAAAAAATATATAAAAAAATGTAGTGCTTTTTTTAAGAGATAAATGTTTTGGAAAGAAAGAGATGGATTTAGGTATTCATAAGAGTTCCTTTGTACTCTTTAATCTTTTTATCATAGCCTAGAGAAACCAATTTCGATCAATAGTTACAAGAATGGTTAAATTCCCTTATGCATGTGTAGGATTCTTTATTAACATTAGATATGCAAATTATCATTTTTATAGAAATTCATGCTTGTTAATGCTATATACATAGGTAGCTTGGCAACAATTTTCTAAGTCATATCAAAAACTAATTAAAAGTGTACCTTACCAGCCACAAAGAAATTCTCATGTCATTTGTTTTGGTTCAAGGTACTATTCTATATATGTGGCTCCATAGCAATCATTATCATTTCATGTTAGATATTAATTCAAGTGGTTAGTCCTATAAAAGACGAACAAGATCTACACAAATATTTTTATTAACAACTTGATGTGGATTACATTGAGAGCTACATTTTTGTTTAGATGTTAATGGGATTGTTAATCTACCTCTTGTTCACTTGCAATACTCAGCTTTCCTTCTAAAACCTTTCCTAACCCTTCCAAGAATTGCAAAATAAAAATGAGTAAACAAAAGGTTACCTTAGTAATCAAAGTATGGATTTGTTTAATCTACCTCTTGTTCACTTGCAATACTCATCTTTCCTTCTAAAACCTTCCCTAAACCTTCCAAGAATTGCAAAATAAAAATGAGTAAACAAAAGCTTACCTTGGTAATCAAAATATGGATTTGTTGAACATAAAGAAAATGCGAAATTAAAACGAGTAAACAAAAGGTTACCTTACTTGTTAATCAAAATACGGATTTGTTGAACATAAAAGAAAAGATGATGCATAAACATATCACAAAAAGAGCCGACTAGGAGGTTTCAAATGTTGAAGTATCCATATAAATTTCGATATCGTTGAAGTTACTTTTTTATTTCAAGGTTAAACCACTACAAATATATTGACATGGAATCACATACGTGCCGTGAGGAGTGTTAATTATTATTAGGTTCACTTTTCAACAAAGCAAGACACAATTGCAAGTTTTCTCTTTGAGAATATAATAAAAGTTATTTGTACAAAAATACATTACAACAATGCGTGCATGCATCGTTGTTTTTCTAAATAATTGTTCCTAGTTGTTGATCTATGAGATCATAACTTTAAAAGTAAGGAGAATGGGGAGCTATCCATGCATGTATTATTGATTTTTAAAAATTAATTCTTAAGGTCCGTCATGATATATAATATCATCAAATTGAAAATGGTGATAATAGTTTTTGAAGAAGTTTAAATGTTTAATGATTTCATTTGTTCACTAAATTAGGTGAAAGTCTTTTAAAATATCCAAATTCCATGTTTAAATCGTTGCTATGAATGCATAATGTATTGAACACCTTTGAATATCCTTTGGCCACTTTCATTAAGCAATTTTAAACATTGTTCTTTGAAATCTATTTTTTTTATTGAGCAATTTTAAATATTGTTCTTTGAAATCTAATTTATTTTATTGGATTTAGTTGAAATTGTGTCAAAAAATGCTATTGGAAACAAGCGAAATCATCAAATGTTTAGGTTACATTATAGTTTTTATTGTTATTTGTGGTTAATTCAGTTATGGTTCTTCCTTCTATGCTATAAAACTTCAAAACTCTTTGAAAAAAATAATTTATATTTTATTTTAATATTTTTTATGTTTGTGTTTTTCTTAAAATGGAATTGGTGTGGAACAATAATCAATTGTTGTACATTTTCACATGGTTTAGAGTTGGACAACTATTAAAATACATTTTTATTATATATTTTATTTGGTGTAGTTTAAATATTCTACATTTTCAATTTTTTTCAAGCATATTTTCAGTGTTATTTTGTTCGAAGTCTAGTTGAAAATCTTTAGAAAATTCTAAATCTATTTATGGATTCAAAAACACAGGTTAAACACTTTCAGATTTCACAAATGTTTTTGCTTGATTTTGATCAAAACCCACAGTAAAATCTAAAGCCTAAAATAAATAGACTATTCCTATTTTATTTTCATATTTTTTATATTTACATTTTACTCAAAATGGATTGGGTGAAACATTAATGACTTGTTCTACATTTTCACATGGCTTAGTTTGATTTGGCCTTTTTAAAACCATAAACATAAGTATATGTACAAGTGATTTCATGTCGTAACTCAAAACCATTTCCCCTTCGACATAAAAGAAATAACATAAAAGTTTAATAAATTAATGCAAATTAATTGTTTCAGAGGATTATTTTATAATAACATGTTTAAAATTTAATAACGTATGTAAACTATTTATTTTCGGGAATTCTTCTAAAGCCAAATTTGTAAATTTGTAATGCTATACTATTTATTGTTCTAAAGCCAATTGTGTAAATCTGTAATGTTAAGGAAAATAGTATAAATGAATTGTGGGATATATTTTTATAATTTTTTTTTTAATTTTTATTGATAATTAATAATTTTAAAATTGTAAAAATCCTATAAATTTATAACATATAAATTATCTATAATTTGGATTTATTTATTTATTTTAAATTTATAATAATTATATATAAAAATAAAAATATTCACAAATTGATTCATTTAATTAAAATAATAAATTGTAAATTGTAAACATAATAAGAAAGAATATCCTTTATGTTTATTAATTTGTTGAATCCATCATACTTTTCCTTTTAATAGCAATTTATGATTTTTTCGAGGCAATTCTGAAAAAACCTAGCAAAATTTATTTTAAAAAATTGGTTACAACTGTTAAATTTGAAAATTTTGGGGTTTTTTTTATGGTGTCAAATCTGTTTCTACCATCAAAATTGTCATTAAAACAAATTAAATTCAAGTTTTACAAAATAAAAACACTGGATTCCAACCAAAAATCTCTATCCGGAAAAATCATCGAATACTTAGATTACTTCATTGTCTTATCTATCTATCTATCTATCTATCTATCTATCTATATATATATATATATATATATATGTACGTACGTACGTACGTACGTAAAGAATATTTTATAAAAATGTGTATTATGTGAAACTTCTTTTATATATAATTTATTTTTAGTTATATGGTAAAAATTATATATATATATATATATATATATATATATATATATTTGTGGAGCATATTTTATAAAAATGTGTATTATGTGAAACTTCTTTTATATATAATTTATTTTAAGTTATATGGTAAAACTAACATATATTTAATTTTTTTGTAGTGACATTAGATATATAGAATTAATAATTGTATTTCAAAATCTAATACAATCTTTGAGGATTATCGTAATCATAATGTGGAAAATCTTTTGTGAACATTGTACTATGGCATAACTATTAACAAATATAGTCATTCTACATAACTCAATGAAGATGAACATCTCAATGTGAGATAAATAATCTCATTGCCGCATGTGATCTAATATTAAAGTTGAAACCTTTAAATGTTATAATAGGGTATAATATTATTGTCATATATAATGTTATAATCTAATAGTTTGTTGAAGTCAACCCCTTCATTTCAAAATGTGATAGTTTGTTGTAGTCAACCTATTAATGTTGCACCCCCGGATGCGGGTGACACCTTGATCGCCAGCGTGATTGCAGGACAGGCTACCTACCCACTTGGCAGCATGGTGCCTCCACCTAGCACCAACTCCCGTGCCGTGCATCCCCCAAGACATTCACTTTAATGGAGGACTTGACCCTTCTGCACCTACCCGTTTCGCACGCTCTCAATCTTATTTCCCACATGGCCTGTTGGGTGGAATTAATGTCGGCCCTGGTTCTTACGCCCCTTCGCCCACTCTGGTTCACCTACGCCATTAATCTCTCATGTGTGACGTCTCCTCCTTCCAGCGGAGCCTTCATTGATATGAGGATCCCCATTCATGCTCTCGTTGTCATTGCCCGCCTTTGCTACTCTCTGTCTGCTTCTACAGCTGAAAGCTCGGCTCCTGTTCAGTCCTCTTATGACATTACTGATACCGCCATGAAACGAACGCGTGGAACTTCCAAGCGATGCTCTCATAAACCAGCGTCTGCAGCCGAGAAGGAGCATCCCACTAACATCGACTATAAAGACAATGTTTTTGGTTGATGACTAGGAGTCGTGCAGTGTAGCAGAAATTCTAGCTTATGGAAACCAAGGCACTCAAGTGAACTATTACTGGCTTCTGAAAAACATGATTGGTACCCTACTGGAGGAAATTCTCACCAATTGGAACATGGCCAAGGTTTCCATCATGGATACCATGTCCAACATGGCTCATCTAGATGGGGTGGTCGTTGCTCTGGAGGCCAGTCTAACAGGTCAAAGATACTCTATGTTTCCTCATACTGCTCCTCCGATTGGTTATGGTCCCGTGAGTCTTGTTGTCGGTGCTGGGGAGGCGTTAACAGTTCATACTGAAGGTGCTTCCATTTCCATGGATGCATAAGTTACAGGAAGCTCCCTTCAAGATTCCAAGGGCATCACTGTCTCAGACAGTGTCATTCCTGCTCGCGGCCACATCTCCGATCCAGATTGTCCAGCAGCAGCTGTGGTGGTGCAGGGTGCTTCCCCTCCTAGGATATCCTTCCCTGTCCCCTCTACCATTGAATTTTTGCATTACAAGCACATCCATAATGTGGAAGAAGATATGGTTCTCCCTCAAAAAGACGAGCCACTACCTATCAATCTCCTGGAGAAGCAATGGGAGGACAACTTTTCTGGCCCCTACCCCATTTCTAAAGAAAATCAGGAGTCCAAGAATGCAAAAACTAGCTCCTGATATGGCTCGGTACGAGCATAGCTCTCCAGGTTTTTGCGGCCTGCTTTTATGTTTAGTCTGTTTCTGTCTAGTCTATATCTACAGTCCTACTCTGTTTCTGTCTTTCTTGATCGGCTGTAATGATGTTTATGTCATTGGGCTTGTCAACAGAGCCTCTTTTTGTAACACTGGTTCCATGAGAAGCTTCAAAGAGCTATATTCAAACTATCATGAAGACTGTAACTTTTTTTGTACCATAATATAATTTTACTATGCAGCTTACAAAAAAAAAAAAAAACTATTAATGTTGCAATGTGACAAAGTTATGAATTGACACTCTCTATGTTATAATTTGACATAAAATATGATTAAAAAAATTATTGCTTTGTGACATAATATCCAAGTCAAGCATAATGTGACAAGCGACATAATATTGAAGTGAACATCTTCATGTTGCAAAGTCAACCGTTTTCAACTATAATCAACCATGTCAAACATATCAAGCATGGTAATCCATAGTCAAACATCATCAACCATGTGTCACATCCCCTCCCATCATACTAGTGCGATGGAGAGGATCGTGATGCTAAAATCGGGCATCTAGCCCCATGAGCTTTTAAATAAGAATTCACATAATATAAAAGAATATATGAAACGTATAATTATAAGAAAAACACAACGAAAATAATTTCGGTAACACATACATCATACATTCAAGATATTCATCAAATAAATAAATGCAAAGTTAACACAAGAGAGTACTTATATTATAACAAAGTAGTCCCAAGCAACTGGCTATGCAACTGCAACGTTCCACCCAACCATAGGCCAGTTGTGATCATCAATATCTCAACACACGGCCACCCCCGAGCTGGACATGATCTCTACAAGGAATCAGGGAACAGCAGACTCACACATAGCCAAGCATACACCATGATGAGCCAATCCAATCTACAATTGGGTTTATTACGATCCTAGGAAATGGAAAGGAAGATTGGCTAAGCTAGTGAGCTCAAGCACAGAGCCAGGGGTAACCTTACAAGATCTATCTAGCTTGGCACCCACAATACCTACACACCCAACACAAGGAAGTATTCTTTTCACTGTTGTACAGTCCCTCAAGCCATACCTTCCCCATCTAGTGCTCTCAGGGTGTGCATAGAAGAGTAGCCAAATCCATCTTGATCTTCTTGAGAGGTTATCTCCCCCACTAGGTTTATCAAGCCCTCTCTGTCCACTACAACTCCAATCTCTTGCTTACAGTCTCCAAATCAAACAGGGATGCAGATAATCAGCTAACTACAATGGTTGGATAGGAGAAAAAAATTTGTACAGTGATAAGCATAAAAATGATTCCCTGAGCTTCAGAAAAACATGGGAAGGCTAAAAATTAACAATGGAGGTTTGGGAAAACCCCACGAAGCAGAAATCATTTTTAGGAAAAATTCCCATGGCAATTCTGGGACAAAACGACCTCCATACGGTCCCAAATCGCAGCCCCTTCTTCCCAGCTACTATCCAAAACCAAAAATGAGTTTCTGGGCAAGGAAAACCCTGCGTTTTTTTATGAAAAACGTGAATGTAACTTCCAGCAATCTCAATCTGCGTGAGAGAGGAAAAACTATCTGTTCAGAATGGCTTTTGGGCATTTTTTCGTGGGTGTTTTCTTGCCCAAGAAGCAAAAATATGAATTCCCAGGTTGATGGCTTGCCCCTGCACGAAATTGGCTGCCATACCTCTTCATTGCCAAGGCATTAACTACCTTAACCAATTTCTGGAAGAATTAAATGATTGGGTCCATAACCCAAAATGGGTAGTTGATGGTTTATGGGTTTTCTCATTGACACATGGATTAACACCATTGGCTCAAGGGTTTGAATCATTTCCCACCCTATTCCTTGTAGAATCATGCCCCCATCTCTTTGGTGCATTGCATAGCTAGTTGTGAGTTTTTCATTAAAATTCGTATTTACATGATGTCTTAATTTACATTGTGCCTATCTAGCACAAGAACCATAGGCATCTATTTTTAATTGTCGATACATAAAACGCTAAATCAATGGTGGGGCCTTGGCCTTGAGCTCCTCACCATGATTACATATCAATATTTACATCATTTACGATTTAATGAAAAGGGGGTCAAAATGAGGACGTGACACCATGCTCAATCTAAGTCAATCAAGTTGTAATAAATGATCAACCATAGTTATAACATGGTTAATCATAGCCACTGATGGTGAAATATAGTTCACTATAGCTATAACTTTCCAACCATGGCCAACCATAAGAAAACATGGTGAACTATAGTCCCAATGTGAGATATCAATATTATCAACCTCTTGATGTTGCACTATGATATAATAATGAAGTCATCTTATTAATGTCACAATGTTATTTTATATTGTTGTCACACATAAATTATGTCATAATGTTACATTTTGTTGAACTAGTAAAGTATTTAACTATTGTAAAATATGCTCAATCATAGTCAACCATAGTCAAGCATCATTATGCATGATAAAGCATCACTAGCCATGGTCCTATATAATCAACCTTTGTCAAGATGGTTAAGCACATTGAACATTGTAATGTGATATAACCATTTACGGATGCTGCAATCCAATATAACCCTTCAAGAATGTTAAACTGTGACCTAACCACTGAAAATTTTTGTAGTATTGTATAGCCATTGAAGAGAATAACAATTTGATACGAGTTAACCAAGACGATCATCATAATGTGACATATCCGTTGAGGAATTCACAACTAATATAACTATCAGGGAATGCTATACTGAAAGTTATCCTTTTAATGTTGAACTGGGAAATAATCATTGATGAATGTAGAAGTCCAACATAAGCTAGCCAAGTTGAACGCAAGAATGTGCATAGCCATGTTATCAACCTATAAATGTCATAAGTTAATATAATATTGTATGGTATTTGATAATGTCACAATGTGACATTGTTTCAAGACATCCTCTTCATATCACAATGTTACATAAATTTGAATTCAAACTCTTAACCATTCAACCATTTAAAACTAATCACAACATCATTAATGTCATCATGCATAGTTAACAATAATCAACATCACTAACCATGCTTAATTCAACATAAGTCTATAAGCATGAATGCCACAATGAGACATAAACCTTCATGACCATCACATTGTGATGTAAAGATTTAGGAATGTAGTAATTAGACATAACCTTTCATGGCCATTGCATTGGGTATGTAACCATTTAGGAATGTACTAATGAGACATAACCCTCTATGATCATCCTAATGCAATGTACACATTCAAGAATGTAGGAATTTGATATAAGTTAACCAAGATGAACATCACAATGTAAAATAAAAATTGATGGTAGAAATCAAACATAACCCATAAAAAGGATGGAATACATAACCATTTAGGACCATTGCAAAACAACATAAGCCAAACAAGATGAATATGGAAATGTGGAATAACCATATTAGCAACCTCTTATTGTTGTAATATGACATAATATTGAAGTTTACCTCTCGATGTGACATAATATTGGATGTGGTCACCCATATAATGTCACAATTTTATTTTTTTGTTGAAGTCAACCTCTTAACGTCCTAATGTGATAATATTTTCAATTCAATTTCTTTATGTCAATGTGACATAACTTTCAATTAAATGTGTTTATCAAATTTAACCATCTTCAAGTGCAATGAGCATCTAGTCAACATATTTCTGCATGGTTAACCATAGCCAACATGGCAAACTTATAGTCAACATGGTCAACCATAGGAAGCATAGTCGAAATGGTCATCCATAGTCAACCATAGTAAACATGGTCAAGCATTAGTTAACCATGGTTCGAAAAAGAAATCAATAGTCATCCATTGTCACCAAAAAACAATGATATTCAATCATGGTTAAGCAAAGTCATCCATATTCAACCATGGTCAAGAAAATTTAACCACAATTAGACATGGTCAACTATAATCAAACATAGTCAATCATAGTCAACCCTAGTCATCCATAATCAAGCATATTTAAACATATTCACACATGATTAACCATAATCAAACATGGTCTACCATAGTTAATGATATGTGAACAAATTAATACAAACTCAACCATAGTCAACCATGTTTAACCATTTTCAAACATGGTTAACAATTGTTGATAATGGTTAAATGTAATCCACCATAGTTATACAAATTCAACTATAGCTAACCATGGTTAACAATGCTCAACTATATGGGCCTTCCAAAAATAATACAAATTCCATGTCATCATGTATTAGCCAATCAAAATGCTTTAAAATTAAAAAAGGGAGCACCTAAAAAATTGGAAGGAAAAAATAAAAACTACTTTTTTGGATCGTATTTTCAACTTATCTCCTTGTAGGTTTACTCAAATTTCAAGTGGGAGGACTCGTTGGATGCATAATTAAATTATGCATCCAACAAATACCCATGTTGCATACTTTTAACAATGTCCACACCATGAAAAGTCGAAAATACATTTAAAACCGTGTTTTCTCTCACTAGAAAGATGTTTTTTCAATGTATTTTCCATTTTTCATGGCGTGGATGTTCTTAAAAGTATGCAACATGGATACTCGTTGGATGCATAATTTAGTTATGCATCCAACGAGACCTCCCACTTGAAATTTGAGTAAACCTACAAGGAGATAAGTTGAAAATAGGATCCAAAAAAATAGTTTTTTACTCTCTCTCTACTATTATTTTATTATTTTCCTTAGCAGGCCCATTTTTTACCCAAATTTCCTCTAATAAGTTTATCAACCGTCATCAAACATGGTCAAACCATAGTCAATCATGGTCAATCACAATCAACAAAGATTCAATATGGTCAACCATAGTAAAACATAGTCAACCATGGATGACCATATTTAACCATATTCAACCATAGCTAGCTAAAGTCAAGCATGAACAACCATAGTTAATCAACCATGGACAACCTAAGCCTACCATAATTAACCATGTTCATCCTAGTGAATCATAGTGAATCATGCTCAAACATGGTAAGACATGGTTAACCGTATTATTAACCATGGTCAAACATGGCCAAAGATGGGAAATTATGGTCAACCAAAGTCAAGGTCATCCATACTCCACTAATGTATATCGCTTTAATGATGGTGATAGAATACAATACAATTAGATTGATATTAATATTATTAAATATATAATTATACTTATAATTGTTATTTCCTATAAATAATTAACCACAAGTAGAATCAAGTTATGGCCAAAAATACAATCATTACAATAGGGTCTCAACAAGAGCATCATATCACTTACAAGAATTGAAGTTGGGTGGAGTGGATAACAATCATTCCTCCCAACCACCCAAGCTACAACAAATGAACTTTTAATAAAATTGAACTTATTAATATATAACTGATATTAATATTATTAAATATATAATTACAGTTATAATTGTTATTTCCTATAAATAATTATAATTATTATATATTATATGGATAGTATATTTATTTTCTACAAAAATGGATATATGTATTTCTTATTCAAGAAACTATGTGCCCGGCCTCGCAGGCCATCAAGTTTTTTATTAAACATTGGCCGGGTTGGTACTTCAATGCCATTAATTTCTGTGGCCTTTTGGGAGGCTTACTTTCGGGTTGGAATCCTTTGACTTCTTCATTTCTGACATACAAGACTCCGAGGGGACTCCTCATGAAAGGACGATTCTTGTCAAGTAACATCACTGTGGAATTACTCAACATATATGCCCCTTACAAGAATAGAGAATATTTTTGGAGGAATCTAGAAGAAGCAATTTTATTGAATTCCCCTCATCTGTCTGTGGCAGGTGACCTCAACCTCACCTTGTCAGTGGCAGAGATTTGGGGTCCTTCAGGTCTTACTGATGGTATTGCAGATTATTTCATGGGTCTTATGCAAAGATCACATATGATTGATGTGTTACCCAGAAAGTTAGTGTACACATGGAGTAGCAAAAGAACATGGGTTTATCATGTATGCAAAAGAATGGATTGTTTTTTACTTGCTGAGGAATTGGCCTCAAAACTGTCGAAGTACAAAACTTGGATTGAATATTCAATATTTCGGATCATTAAGCTATTATCCTCCAGATGGATGATCTACATTCAATCTCTCGGTAGACTTTTAGATTCAATTCAACCTGGTTGAAGGATACTGATTTCTGCAATCTAGTTCAAAATTTTTGGACTCTTGTCCAGGTTTCTACAGGGCTCAACCCGGTCGACTCCTTGATTTTCAAATTAAGGGGTTTAAAAGTCAAAACAAAATATTGGGAAAAACTGAAGAAAGAGAGGGATAAATCTAAGCTTTTTTTAGTTAAAAGTCAAATCAAACAACTATTTTTGTTGAACTCAGAGGGTATAAGCTCTGATGAAGATAGAACAGACTTACAACATCTTCAGCTATGGCTAAATGATTTATTGTTGACAGAGGAGAGCAAATGGAGGCTCAAAAGCTAGGTTACATGGGTAGAGTTGGGTGATAAAAACACTTAGTTTTCCCACAAATTTGCGTCTCATCGCATAAATGTGAACACTATTTGTTCTATTAATGACTCTATGGGAACCAAAATGGAAGATGCAAATTCCATTGAAGATACTGGTTTCTCTCACTTTAAAAAGCATCTAGAGGATCCTTTGACGTCCAACATTGATGATCAACTGAAGGTTCTGAGGAACTATCCATCCTTTTTCACCATGGAAGATGGAGAGAAGATTGGATGTCCTACTACTTTGGAGGAAATTCAGGATATTCTCTTTGCTTTTAAGAAAGATAAGGCTCTTGGACTAGATGGGTGGTCCGTGGAGATTTTCACCACCTTCTGGGACATTATGGGAAATGATATATTGGAAATGGTTAATTTTACCTGCACTGAAGGCCGGATTGTTGGTGGCCTCAACTCGGACTTCATTACCCTCATCCCAAAATTCAACAAGCCTGCTACTTTTGATGATTTCAGGCCTATTGCATTGTGCAACTTGGTGTATAAGGTGATATCTAAATTCATTGCAAACATGATTAAGCCTTATCTTTCTCGTTAGATGTCCACTGAACAATTCAGTTTCTTAGATGACAGACAAGTATTAGATTTTTTCGGTATTACACAGGAGGTGTTACATACTGTTGAAACCAAGAAACTAAACTCTTTAATTCTGAAAATTGACCTGGTCAATTGGGATGTCCTTAAATTGGTCTTGCTTCAGATTGGTTTTCCCATTTTGGTCGTGAACTGGATCATGGCTTGTGTGAAATCTGCATGCTTTTCGGTACTTATAAATGGAAATCCCACCCCCTTTTTCAAAAGCAATAGAGGGCTCAGGAGAGGTTTCCCTTTATCTCCATTTTTGTTCCTACTGATTATAGAAGGTCTTAGTCTTCTGATCAGGAAAGCTAGGAATGAGAAGACTTTCAAATGAGTGAAGATTGCAAGAGATTTATCAATTACATACTTGCTCTTCGTAGATGATGCGATTATGTTTGGATCAGACAGTGTGGAGGATTAGGAAAGTATTGGCAAATTTATTGAACCTCTTCTGTTTGGCTACTCGTATGCAGATCAGTCATGGAAAGTCTACCTTCATTTGCAATATTTAGGATAATCCGGTTCTTATTGAGGTACAAAATTTCTTTCCCTTTCAAGCAACTGAGCTGGATGGAGGAATTAAATATTTAGATTATTTTATCAAGCCCAATTGTCATAAAATTCATGGTTGGGGATGGTTGATAACCAAATTAGAAAAGATAATTAATTTGTGGATGTTGAAGTACCTGTCCCTGGAAGGTAGGCTCATAATGCTAAAGGTAGTTTTAAGTAGCATCCCAGTCTATTGGGAATTACTGGCTAAAATTCCTCAAGCTATTCTGAGAAAACTGAATAGCTTAATGTTTCAGTTTCTTTGGTCTAGAAATTTGGATGGGGGCCATTATCACCTGTCTAATTGGTTCTCTTTGGCACTGCCAAAAAGATATGGGGGATGGAATATCAGAAACATATATTGGTTTAATAGTGCTTCATCTCTGAAGAGTTTGTGGCGCGGTCTGTTGGGAAACAATCTTTGGTCTAAAGTTCTGTGTGCAAAGTATATTAAAAATGACATATTTAAGTGGATCAAAAATCCTACTAATCTGGCACACAATTCTTCCTTTGTATGGAAAGGTTTTATAAAAATTTTGCCATGGATTAGATCGCAGTTGGCATGGAAAGTTGGAAAAGGCACTAATATTATTGTGGGTGCAGACCCCATTATGGGAGTTCTTGGAAATTATAGTCTTCCACTTGACCTTCACAGGAATGTCACAAATTTTTGTTTAATTACCTTGAATCAGTTCAAAAGAACTAAATACATGGTGCATGATATTTCATATTGGAAAATTGCATCTGATCTTGGCTTGGCTGGGAGATGGGAAGTGGAATTGAATGAATGTGTAATGAATCTGAACAGTGCTGGCATTCGATTATCCAAGGATAGTGATGTTTTAGTTTGGAAAAAAAATCTAGTGAATGGCCAGGTAACTGCTAGTACTGCATATCAAGCTATTGTGGAATAGCATGTTGATGATCAGAGAAAGTGGTGGCATCTGATTCCTTGGAAATGGAAGATGCCACTCAAGATTAAATGCTTTCTATGGCTTGTTTTCAATAATAAAATATTAACATGGGAAAACTTATGCAAACGTGGGAAATCTGGACCAAGCTATTGTATCCTATGCAGAGATGGAATGGATTCCTGTAATCACTTGTTTTTTCACTGCAATTTCTCTTGGCAAGTTTGGAAAAGAATATGTCAGGAACTAAACATTGTGGAGGATTGGTTGGGCTTTGATTTTGACTATGCATATGAAGAGTGGAAACATAAAAACAATCACTGTATCAGTGTGTCGGGTTTCCTGGCCTGAGTTGTTTGGAATACTCGAAACGGGGCCATCTTCAAAGACATTAAGCCATATGTTCCTCAAACTATATCCAATTTCTAGAGTCTTTTTCACTTCTTTGCAAAGGATACAGTCTACACACAGAAGGACAATAGATCTCATCCGCTCATGGGTTTGGATAGAGTAGATTTGCATGGTTTCTTTGATGGGGCGACGACAAATTAGAAATGTGGAGTAGGTTTTCTTATCAGTTGCGGAACTTCTTTTTTGCTCAAATTTCGACTATCTAGAGGTATGGGTATAAATACAAAGGAGGAATTACTAGGCCTATGGGGTATTTTAAAAGTCACCCATCTGTGCGGTTTGGACTCATTACATTGCTTTGGTGATTCCATGGTGGTCATCAAATGGGAAAATAAACAAGCAAATCTTAAGAATATCTCATTATAAAATTGGTGCTCCAGAATTTCAGATTATTTGAATCTTTTTCATAATATCTCTATAAATCACACTTATAGAGAAAACAATGCTGTAGCGGATGCTCTTTAAAAATGGCTATTGACCGTGATCTGGGTACTCTTCATTGGGAAGAGTGGGTGGAAGATCAACTTAACTCGATGGGCAGCTGCAACTCCTTCTTTGTTGAGGCTTAAAAATTGGTTCCTCTAGTAGATGACATGTTTTTGTTCATATTTTTGAACTTGGTAATGCCATCAATATGAATATGATGGTAGCTACTATGTTTTCTACTTTTTGATTTCATTCTGAATTAACAGAAGTACGTTTTTTTCCTCTGATGAAAAAAAAAGTAAAGAAACAATATAATACTAATTAAAAATGATTGATTGTTAAATTTTTTATAGAATTAATTTTTATAATATTAATCTATTTATTGTATTTACTATTATAAAAATAGTTCCCAACTCTTCGGATCTTGTACCGGTTTTAGTTGTAGCTCACCTAAAAATGTGTTGTAGAGGACAATATAAAATTATATTGAGACGTTTTATGACAATTTTGTATAATTAGGATTAAAGAGGATAAATAATTCCACCAATGCATAATTTTAAGATTTCCCCTTTCTGTCTTGTTGGTGTAATTAGATAACACTGCGATTCTATTTGAATTTTGAAAATAAGTCTGAGGTTAATGTTTCTCTGCAATCTGTTTGCCTGGTTAGCGTTCTAGGTGCACTTCGAGTCTCGACATCAAGAGAACAGTCGGGATCTGAACAATCCTACGACATGTCAAACAAATCTGACAATCGTAGAGTCGACTATTAGTGCTTTAGAATCGTTTCTATTCGGCATCCAGCAGGCTACTATGAGTTTTTTCAGCAATTGTGGAATGCATGTCCATTGCTCAGATGCTTAATGCAATCCATGGATAAAATCTTCCATTTTGACCTCTGTATTGGACGATTTTATAGCTGCTCACTCCTCGATTTTCTCATTTATTCTCGCATTTGTTTGTTTCATGTTTTTCCAAATAGCCAAAGTTAAAAGAAATATCAAACCTGCGGACGTCAAGGTTGCTTTAGTTTAGACAGTTAGCTCTCTGTTGAGAAAAAATTACAGCGCTGTCATACTTTCTGTCAAGCTCTCTCCACACTCTGGCTCTACTCAACATTACATGTTTGCAATCTAATCCATCTATAACTGATCTTCATTTCTTCATGTAGCTCAGAGACAAGGCAGCTCTTGTAAAGAAACTAATAATTTCGATAATTGTTAAAGCGTTTTATCAACGCAGGGATTTTCTTTAGGTTTTGTTATTCCTTGATTCAAGAAAATAACAATACCACTTTGGCAGTGCAATCCACAACCAAGTGAGAGAGTACTCAATTTTAAATGTACATGTGTATTATTGCTGGTATTATTATGTGTACTCAATAATTATTATAAGGCGATAATTAGGTCTGAGCTTCATTTCTTCATGTAACTCGGAGATGGGCCAGTTCTTGTAAATAAACTAATGTATTTCGATACTGGGCAAAGCGTTGTATCAATCCCCAAATTTTTTTTAGGTTCTATTGTTCCTCGATTCAACAAAAAAATAGTAAATACTACTTTGCCATTGCAATCCAAAACTAGCTGTCAATTTTAATGTGCTATTCTTTGGGTAGGCGACATGGGTGTTACTGCTTGCTAGCTGCATCTTACGCGTTTGAAGTTTGAGCGGTAGCACGCATACGTCTCTCGTGACTCTCGTGAGTTGGATGCAAGGTCAGCGCAATAGTTGTTAGACAGCTCTAAGACAGCGGTACATGCACTAAAATCGAAATTTGTGTCCCTCTGGTAAGTTGAATTATCTAACCTAAAATTCTTGCTTTCCGGAATAACGGGAAAACAACCTGCTTCGTGTACTATCAACTTATTCGTTGACTTATTCTTAGCTTTCCCGAATAATGGGGAAACGACCGCCTTTCTGTACTATGAATTATTTTCGGTTGCTCAATAAGTCATTTCGTCCATGAACTTGCTAGATGTTCATCGACCAGCGAATATGTGGAGAAATTTAGTCGAATTGGCATAATATTATAAACATTAGCATGAAATGTTTGAAGTCGAATTGGCTGCTATTTGTTTAAAATAATGTTGACTCGACAAATTGTCTTGGTATGTGGAAAAAAATTCACTATGGTTAATAAGAAGAATCTTCGTAACAACCACTTTTTAGACAGTTCATTTTTCGAACTCAGGCAATTACTTTGGTTCGTTCTAGCTCGTTCTAGCTGCAGAATATTATTTCCCAAGATATCTCGCGATCGCAAGCCACTTTCGTGCATTTGTCTAGATTTGATGCATTGCATGTAAAGGTTTGGAGACTTCGTGGGTGATTTCGATTGTAAGGGTGGGTCTAAAGGTTAATAAAGAAAGACACGTACGAAAGTTTTACTTTACGTTTATCAATCAAATATTAACAAAATCAAGGGTCATTTTAAGTTGAGGATATATTTATGTCAATAGGTATTTATATCTTAGAATTTGGGTGGACTATCATCTATGCTTTTCCTAGATTACAAGAGGATGGGACAAGTGTACTGTCCAAATTGGTTTTATGGGGGTTGTTCAAAATTCGAAATAAACAATTATAAAAAATAACCGGTAGCTCAATCATGTATAACTTGTAGCTAATGCATGGATAATAGGTAGCCAATGCATGGATAATTGTAAAAAGCATATGATAACAAGTAGCCTAGGCATGGATAACAGGTAGCCTAGGCATGGATAACTGGTAGCTAATTCATGGATAACAGGTAGCCTAGGCATGTATAACTCCTAGCTAATGCATGTATAACAAGTAGTCTAGGCATGGCTAACTTGTAGCTAATGTAAGGATAACAAGTAGCCAAGGCATGGATAATCCGCAATTGTGGCATACAACTAGTGTAAAATGAGAAGTTACAACTACTCATGGAGAACACATAACAGTTAGGATATGGATTAGATTTTTGGACTATTTAAATAGAAAACCCAGCAGGCTAAAAAGACTAACACAAAAATTGAGAAGCCACCACAAAAATCAGGTAACTATGCTTGAGCAGTTTTATTTTGACAGCGGATTTCTTTCTTTCAAATATTCTGCTTCTTCTTTGATTTTTTACATCACAAAATCTACAGATCTTGCTTCTTCTTTGATTTTTTACATCACAACAAAATCTACAGATCTTGCTTCTTCTTTGATTTATTACATCACAAAGTCTCCAGAACTTCTAAGCTATTATGACAATGCGAGTGTATGTATAACATTTGTCCATATATTTTTGTATATTTATTTATCGCGCAATTCTTTCAGAAAGACTGCTAGAATTTTTTGTAGATTATGCTGTTTTACTTTTCTCCCATATAGGAAGGCATTCATGATTCTACAAGAAATAATGATTGACAGAAAGAGGCCCTTACCCTACAGATCAAGTTGTCAATGGCATGGATGGACGCTTCGCCTTTTTGCTTTTCGACAATAAATGCACCACTGTATTTGCAACAATGGTGAGTGCTGGTGTTATTAATATCTATTAATTGTATCTCGTGGGTTTGTTTATTTATTTGTGTTTGATAAATATGAGACTAAGACGACCTTAATTTCATTTGGTTGTAGGATGGAGATGGATCAATACCATTGTTTTGGGGAACAATAGCTAGATGGGTCTCTTGTTTTATCTGATGATCAAGGCATCTTACAGGATGGATGTGGAAAGTCTTTTGCACCCTTCCCAGCAGGTAGGTTACATGGATTGATGTTTTTAGATTCTAAAGTGTTCAGATTTGATACACCAATGTAAATACTTGAAACTTTTTAAGGAGGATTGAACCAACATATTTATTTAACTTAGAAATCTTCAAAATTTTAGAAATGAGATGAACACCTCATTAGAAATTTATAATGAAAACTATTACAAATACTTGAAATTTTCCATCTTAATGAAATTGCCATTAAATATGTTTGGAAATTGTGGATTTCAAGATGAATGTTTTGGAATGGTGGGGGATTTCAAAGTTTTGAGCACCCTTTGAATAAGATGAAAGCTATGATTCCAAATCTTCTGGTTCTTCTTCGATTTATTACTTCAGAAAATTTGTAGATCTTCTGAGCTATTATGAGAATGTGAGTGTATGTATAACAAGTGTCCAAATAGTTTTATTTATTTATTTATGGCGCAATTGTTTTAGAGTAATGATTATACTATAGCATCCATTGGGTGTTTCGATTTGAAATGTAATGAATGGGAAGGAACTTTTATATGAATATCAACTCCGGTATGAGAACTCAATAGTTTTGTTTTCACAACTTTGTAATATGTTGATAATGACATTCATTTAATCTTTAAATGATTCTTATTAAATTGGCCTTAAGTTAGTTCAACTTGCAGTAAATATATTTCGAAAAAGCTGCAATCGACATTGAGATAATATTTTTGTATTATTATAACCTATTATGTTTGCATAGAAGAACATTTTCAAGATGTCATCCATTTGCACTCTTAGTTGTTCATGTCAAAACAATATGGTAGAATAAGTCATGCTTATATGGAGTTTTGGAATTTTAGGGAGTCTAAGTTAATGTTTAAATAGAAAAAGTTCAACTATATAATACTTTAATATATGATATCAGTTTAAATGTTAAATGTCAATCAATCAATATATGGTATCGGTTAATAGTTAATGTTGGTTATATTTTTATAAAATTATGGTTAAAAAAATTTTATTTCATAGAATTTAATTCAATTGTTTTGGTATGTTAAACCATCCTAGTATTTTGCTATGTAATTCTTTAAACATTGACAAATTATGTTAAAAGATAATAGGGTACTACTGTTTTAGGGTAGAGTGTTTTTTTTTCAATCTTCAATGTTATGATATAAATATTATTAGTCATTTCCTATGAGTGTTCACTGCGACAAATTAAGTGGACGTGCCTAGTATGCTATCTATTAGGATTTTAGAGAAATCGATTCCCTTCTAGATATAATAATAATATTTTTTATCATATAGTTTCTCTTATTTGGTAAGAAAATGATTTTGAAAAAACAAATCTATATATAATGAATGTATTTGATCTTTCACTCGTACTGGTATTTGATGGATCTATATTTATAATGAATATATCATTCGCATGTGTCTATAGTTCCATAATTAAGATGGAATTACCAATAACTAATGACAGATATATGTGTGTATGTTTGTGAAAAAATATTGATTATTATGATTATGAACACATTTTTTCTAAATATGTTCATGCACTAGGCATTTTTGTTAAAGTTACAACATCACGAGTAATTCTCCAGGTCAATATTGTATGTCAAGATTGAGCCTCGTGTGTTGAGGTAGTATCTTATAGGAGCCTGCGTTGGACTCAAGAAACTTGGAGAAGAATCTTGAGCTCGACTCAAGAATTGTTAAGCTTCATGCGTTGAGGCAAGTGCTTTGTATGTCAAATTGATGACGCTATAAATTTTTGCTAGTCAAGGCTAAGGTCTTGTGTGTCAAGATAGATCCTCATGTGTCGAGGTGGTGCGCCATGTGTTGAGGCGATGCTTTGCATGTCGAGGCATGTATGGTGTGTCATGTACTACTAACCATGGTTGAGCTATTAAGTCTCCCCTAGGGACTGGCCACCCCTAGAGTGAATTAATTTATCATATAACCACTTGGAACAATAGTAGGACAAGATGATCACATCATTGGGAAAATATCCTTAGTATATTTGATATGATAATTAAGATGGCACATGTGGTCCATGCAAATAAGAGAAGATATCAAGATAAGATGTGATAAGATATGAGAGAATTTGAATTGCAAATAAAATAATTAATTAAGAGAGAAATCGAATTGTTAAACTTCAATAAATCAAAGGAGAACTCGAATTGATCATTGCAATGATGTTAACTGGAAATAATTAGTTGAGAGCATTAACTAAGTGATAACAAAGAAGATCTAATTAACTAAGCGTTATTGCATGACGATACTTATGTTAAACTAAAAGATGACACTTATCCAGAACTAAAAGATGACACTTGAGTTGTAACACTTGCATGAGGACACTTAAGTTAGCCACCTAACTAAGTGGGAAAGATTTCAGTTAAGGGTTGAGTTCATCCTAAGACTCAGTTCAATGAATAAATGCATTGCATGAGAAGTGCAACGCTCTTCTTCATGCAATATTGATACATCCAGATGGAGGGCGAGTTCATCATGAATTCAAAAGATAAAAATAGAATCCGATGCATGTGAAGAATATATAAATATGTTATACATGATTGATGAATTCAATGTGAAGCTAATTCTCTTCTCCCTTGAAGGTAAGGTGCTTATTTTTGTGCAAGATATTATTGTGAGTCTCTCTTCTTTATCTTTCTCTTGCTTTGTAATTGCATCGGGGGTGCTTGATATAAAAGATATTCTCTACTATATATCAATACACTAAAGAAGGTTTTGTTGGAGTTTTCTACCTCAAGTCATAGAGGGTTTCTGTAGGGTAAATTCATGTTTCAAATGTGATTGCTTATGTGTATCATTGCTATTTGATTTCAAGTATTATTGCAGTTCCAAATTAAAGATAAAAAACTAACATTGTATCAGATCTTAGGGTGTGAAAGAGCTAAGTTCAGTAATCAAGCTTCATCCTATGTAGATCTTGACTGTGCATAGTAACTTATGGCTTCAATCTCAGTAAGACCATAACACCATCTTGGAACTTCAAACTTCAATACTTGGAAGGACACGATCCTAAATATCCTGCACGAGCATGATTTGGATTGATATGTATCTAGTGTTATTGAAGATCCTACTTCTGATGCAGGGTGCATTACCTTCAAGAAAAATCAATCCAAAGAAAAGAGAACCCTTTATGATTCCATGAAAGATAACTTGATTCCTATGATGATTACTCCATTAAAGACCACAAAGGAATGCTTCCACCCTTTGAAAAATATTTATGAGAACAATGTACCTAGTCAAAAGAGAGCATTGAAGAACAAGCTTGAAAATATGAATATGGAAAAGGACAAAGTTGTGGCTTCCTTCTTCAGAAAGATATTTCAAGTAAGAGATCAAATCATGATCATTGGTGTGATGGTTGATGATGATGATCTCATTCACACTGCTATCGATGGTCTTCCATATTCATGGGAGACATTCTTGGTTGTAGTAAATGGTCGATATGTGCAACCTAAATTTGATATATTGTGGAATGATTTCCTACAAGAAGAGGGGCGAATCCAGAGCAAGTATACTTCCTCCCAATAAGAGAACATCGCTCTTGTGCCACAGATTAAAAGATGTAAGAAATCTCCCAAGAAATTCTGTCATCAAAAGGAGAATGATTTCAAGAACTTTAATAAGTCTAAAGTTAAATGTCTCAATTGCAATAAAAAGGGCCATTTGTTGGCTTGGTTTTGCAACCAATCTTGAGTGCTATGGGCACCTATCAACAAGTGATAGCAGTTTCAAATATTGAAAGCAAAAACAACAATTATAAATCTGAATCTAAACTAAACTAGCATGTGCATATAACAAATAAAATTTTCTGAAAATGATTCAAGAATAAGAAATAAACAGAATGAGTATTGTATTAAGATACCTCAAATGGTGAGGATTGTGTTGAGCAACTTCCAAGGTGAGTAGCTCCGAGCTCCAAAGGTCTCTTCTCCAAGATAGCTACAATGGTCAAAAGCTCATGAGAGATTTTGACGGCATGAGGATAGGATGATGGATGGATGGAAAGTGAGGAGCCCCTACCACCTTTTTATAGTTTTTGGTGGTGGAGAATACCATTATGGTTTTGAGGAAACCAATGGTATTGACCAACATGGTTTATGTACCTTTTCCCTCCTTTTTCTTTTTTTTGAATATTTTGAATATTTTTATTCCCTTTTTAATATTTTTGGGAATTCTGGACCCTTTTTGAGGGTTTTTTATGCTTTTTGAGGAAAAATATTCATTTTGAGTGGAAAAAGAAGTGTATTAAGGTCTTTTGGTGACCTTTTGATGGCTTTAGAGGCTCAAATGGTGAAAAAGTGGACAAATGGGTCATGTGAATAAGGAAATGAGCTAGTGAGCACTTTTTGGGTGTTAACAGATTGCCGCCTGATGTGTGAGGGCAGGAGCTCATTGTATGGCTGAGAAGAGACCGATTGGAGACTGGATCCACAGCCCTTGGAAGCTGCAAAATAAACAATATTACATGGCCTCAATATGAATGAGGAATAATCTTTGATAATGGACGAGGCGGGCATACCTATGCTCGTATCAAGACATATACATAACAATTAGTCCCAAGAAGGGGGACCTAAAACATACATAAAAAATCTGCTGGTACATCATAATGGTCCAAAGGGGAAATCATTTTGGGATGTACTCATGATCATAACATGACTGATCTCAATAATTGATACACTGGAATAAAGCGTCAACCGTTCTAAATAAGGTCTCAGTAGGGTTGATGAAATGCTGAAACTAAAGGTGTCCAACATCTGTAGGGACTCAATGACTGTGAGTCATCTCTGAGAAGTACATGTACATGTAACTATATACTCGAGGGAGTATAAAACTACGGTACATCTGAATATTGTCGCCATGCGCAACCCAGATATCTATAGGAAAAATGTAACTGGTTGTTTTCATAACTAGACTCTCAAATGTGGAAGAATCAGGTGGTATCCAGGGTCTTGAACAAATAACTGAACGGACCAATACCCTATGCGAATCTCAACGATGCGATCAAGGTGTTGAAGTCGAGCATGTGAGAAACAACCATTTGGAGAGGCACTGAGGACTCTTCTCGAAATGGTTCATAGGCACTCATCATCAATGGTGATGAGTCCAAGACAAAGGGACATCTAGGTCTATCCTCTGGAATTAATTTGGTTGTCATCGACAGAGGGAGACCAGCAACTAACAAGGCAATGATGCTTCCTTGATAGTAGCACGAGGTGTAGAACTGAAGTGTGGTAGCACTGATGGTAGGACTGACATACTTGTGGGGATGGGAAGTAACTGGGGTCATAGAGTGGGCAGACTCAAACTTCCTTTGTTCAGAGCATGATGACATGGTTGACCTGGCAGCATAGGGAACTGCCTTGTAGGTGCGGGGATCATAGGTTTTAGGGACTGAAGGGTATGTATTGATTTTGGGGGTCAAGCTGATGGGTGCTATCGAGGGGTTTTCATGGTGACATACTGCAGAATACTCTGAACAAAGGCGACCAAAATGGGGAAGCTGCCATATGAGTAGATGTGACTTGTTCTGGCGCAGAGAAGCACCATTGGGTCCTTCTTGGTAGTTTTAATGAGCTCCAAGAAGGGATAAAAGTGTGCTCTAAAATGGTACTATCCTGTGGATTTTGTGAGCCCAGGACTATTCGTGCTCATTGGTGCTTTCATTTTTTAAGGAGTCTAAAAATGATAAGAAGACTCTACAAAGGTTGTGAGTACCGTCCTGTGGGTTTTACGAGTCGAGGATGGTGATTGCTCATGGTCGCTTTCATGTTTAGGGAGTCTTAAAGCGGTAAGGGGACTCCATTGGTGTTCTTTTTCATAAGTTAGTCTCCAAGGCCTGAAAAGCATAAAATGATGCAAATGCAGAACTCTTCTAGCCTATGTGACTAGAGTATTCCTTTTTCGTATTTAGTCTACAAGGTCAGGAAAAGGGGTAAACTTATACCAGGTAGATGCCCTTTCAGATACGTTTAGCGAGTATGAAAGGAACCAAGGTTGCTGGGAAATCTTTTCATTGTTTTAGGTGTCAGAAAAGAGCTTAACAGAAACTCCCTAAGTGCCTTTTTCGTAAAAGGGATTGCTCGACCTGAAAAATGGGTAAAATTATACCGAACAAAAAGGGATTGATGAGAGCGAGAAAAGGTCTCAAGCACCATCATGAGTGCGGAATATTGGATCTGGTGACATAAAGATTGTAAAAAAGGGGCAACGGCCAATGTGGCACGCAAACCGAGGTGATGGGTGGGCATGGTGAAAATGCTCGAAAAATGAGGGGGTGAGAGTGAGAAATGATCTCAAGCATCATCACGAGCGCGAAAAACTGAATCCGACGATATAACACTCGTCAAAATTGGACGACGATCGATGTGGCACGCAAACCGAGGCGACGAGGGGGCATCGTAAAAAATGCCCAAAAAATATGGGCGTGAGAGTGGGAAATGATCTCAAGTGTCTTCAAGAGCGTGGAAAACTAAATTCGACGATATAAGACTCATAAAAAATGGATGAGGGCCGATGTGGCACGCAAACCGAGGCGACGAGGGGGCATGAGAAAAATGCCCGAAAAATCTACATGTGAGAGCAAGAAATGATCTCAAGCGTCATCACGAGCGCGGAAAACTGAATCTGGTGATATACGACTCGTAAAAAATGGACGACGACCGATTTGGCACGCAAACCGAGGCGACGAGGGGACATGAGAAAAATGCCCAAAAAATCTGGGTGTGAGAGCGAGAAATGATCTCAAGCGTCATCACGAGCATGGAAAATTGAATCAGGCGATATAAGACTTGTCAAAAATGGATGACGGCCGATGTGCCACGCAAACCGAGGCGATAAGTGGCATTTTGAAAAAATGCCCAAAAATTATGGGTGTGAGAGTGAGAAATGGTGTCAAGCATCATCACGGGCATGGAAATATGAATCCTGTGGTGCAAATGGTGTGAAAAATGGAGGTCATAAGGACTCCAAAATGGTCAAAGGAAATAACTGGGTTAAAAAATTGCTACAAATGAAGGTGACCCCACCAAGCCAAGGATGTAGTGATGGGGAGAAATGATGACCCGCGGGGGAAGAATACTAGGTATTTCAAATCAAATCAAATATACAAGTGATATGTGACCTCAAAAAATGGTTGAGATCACACATGTGAAAAAGTCAACAGGGTTAATGACCTGTCCCCATGCTATGTGCATGGGGTTCGAATTGTGGATCACATATGTGTTGGTTTGAATGATGGGCTCATTGAGGTGTTGAGATAGAGGTGATGGGGTAGGGTCAAAATGATTGATCATCCCCCCTATCCCAGGTTCGAGGTAATATATTATGTTCCCGAACTCAGAGGTGTCAATGCGGTGCAGATGCTGTCTTAGAGAGGGATCAAGAGGGCATTGACCAACTACTGGAGGGGGGGGTGTACCATGAGGCTGTGGGCCATGGTGGCATACTAAAGTGATGATATGATGATGGGGGATTCCCCTTGTGGGGTGGATGCCCCTATTATCTCCAACGAGAATCACGATGATGATGAGTAGGAAAGGTTTTGGGCCTGCCCCCATGCTGTGGACATGTGGTTTCCTCGTCGATTTGAAGGGGTTGAACATGTGTGTCAAAGGGGTCAATGGAAGGG
The DNA here is from genome assembly GCA_027924585.1 of Larix kaempferi. Taxonomy (NCBI): domain Eukaryota; kingdom Viridiplantae; phylum Streptophyta; class Pinopsida; order Pinales; family Pinaceae; genus Larix; species Larix kaempferi. Next base: position 7,144,182 of record BSBM01000249.1, read on the forward strand.
GCTGACCGGACAAAGGGGTATCCAGTGGAAATCGTGTAAATGGTGTTGATTTCTTCCGAGGAGGAAGATGGTGGGGGATGAATTTCCTCAATGAGAAGAGGGGATATCTCTAGGTCAGCATTATTCAATTCGTATAAGGCTACTCTATAATCTGGGAGATCAGGGCAATGGTGTGAATAATGGCCATAAATGCCGCATATTGCACAAGGGTGGTTGGTACGTAGTGATTTATCATGAGGCTTAGGGGTTGGATCTAGTTCGACAACCGGGATGTTGTGGTCGTCGTCAAGCATTTACATGTGTTCCTGTAATGTAGGTAATTGTGGACATTGATGAGTCGGATGGCCTAACTCATCACACAACGAGCATTTGGGGGGAGCATGAAACACGCGGGGGGGTGGGGGTTTAAATGTCTTGGGAGGGGGTACAGCAGTGTATGGTTGTGGGCCTCTGCCCCCAATGGGCTTGATAAGAGGAGGGGGATTCATAGATGACGAAGGGGTAGTGACACCGGGAGGTGGTTGACTAGTAGTGACAATGGGTTTCACCGGTTGTAGGACGACATTTGGTGTCGGTTGGGAAATGGGAGGTGAAATATACCCCACGGGTAAGCCTAAGGTTAACCCGGGGAGGCTGAGGGTAGCCATAACCGGGGTGCTTACTACTCCCGAGGGAGGGAATAGGAAGGGGATTGTGTGGGTGGGTGTAACACCAATGTGACTAGGTACCAACGGTGGTTTGGGTAACAAGGGCGGTTGATTGTTGGGTGTTTGTGTATTGTGGGAAAGAGTACAGAGGTCAGAGATGTGGGTCGCGGGTGATGGGGGTGGAATGGATTGGAATGTAGAAGTCATCGGCGTGTCGGAGTAAAGTCTGGGTCCCACGGAGGAAACAAACAAGGTAGTTGCACCACAAACAGGTTGTTCAACCATGGGGAGAACATTTTCGGGTGCAGCGGGGGCATTGGGATCGTAATAGGTGAGTTGGTCGACCTTGACCACGCCCCCATCATGGGGGAACATCATGGTACGAAAAATGGATGGGGAAACCTCCTGCATGGCATACATGTAGCTGCAGCCAAGTAAGAGGTTATAATCAAGTTGGGCATTGATGATCTCTATGTCAATGAGCATGGTTTTACTAGCTAGTTGGACGGGGACATTAGCTAAGAGACCTTGGGGTTGAGCTGAACGACCGTCGTAGGCTCGCAACACAGTATTGGATTGCTGGAGAGTAGGGGATCCCAACTTCTGCCAAACGAATGTGGACATAATGCATGTAGAGGCACCTTCATCAATAATGCACCGATGGATGACAAGATTCCGAACGGAAACAGAAACTTGGAATTCTAAAGTGGAAGGCAGGCATGGTTCAGACTGGTCCGAATCGAATGCCATCAGTTGTGAATCATTGGGGTCAATAGCACCAATGGCAGAGAGCAAAGTCTTGCGCTGTGAAGGACAATTTTTTAAGACTTCTAAAGCAGACATGGCTGCGAGAGACTGGGCTAAGTCATCTATAATGCTGTAATTCGATGCAGCGCGACCATTGGGGTTATTTTTGATGCGACGAAGTGGGAAGTGGGGTGCTTTAGAGGCACCATCAAGTGGAGCCGGAGGTATACGTAACGTCTGATCAGTGGGATGAGTGTTAGTGTTTTTGTCAGCGGGAGGGGCTTCAAGGGTGGAGCCATACTGGTTTCGACGGGTTTGGAGGTTGACATCAGTGAATGACATCATTAACAAGTGGTGGGTACCTGAGTCGAACATGGGTTGATCAAGAGCGGCATAAGTGATCTATTGTTGTGGGGGCGCGTTGCCTTGAGGGGGAGCCAATGGCTGAGTGTTCACTACGCCTTGGGTTGGTAAGGGGTTTTGTAATATCATGGGTTGCGTTTGATTAAGTGGAGCTGGTTGTCCAGCGTGGCCTTGGCATTGGGCATCGTTAGCCCAAAGTTAACGTGCTTTCTCTAAGTGGGGGAAGTTATGAGTGTAGTGTCCATAGACTCCACATATAGAACATGGATGGTTTGTTCTCAGGTTATTGTTTTTGGGTTGCTTGGGATGACGATCCGGATTTTGGTTGGGAGGAGCAGCATTGTTATTATTTGGAGGATTGGGAGGTGGTGGACCTTGATTATTTTGTTGGTTGTTGCCGCAGTTACGTCCTCTTCCACGTTTTGTTGTCCACCCTGGTTGCGTTGGTTTTTTTGAGGTTGGGGCTGATTGTATTGTGTGTACACTTTCCCTTGAGCAGTGGGAGGATTTTGGTTTGCCGGAGGCATGGCTGGAGGTGCGAGAGCAGGTTGCGGTGGATAATAAGCTGGTGGGGCTAGAGGTGGTCGAGTTACCTGCTGGGGTTATTGGTAACCCTGAGCTATTGGGGGTGTTGGGTTAGCTATTGTAGCTTGCTGTGGGTAATACATTGGTTATGGCGGGAGCTGAATTGGGTTCTGGGTGGCTAGTTGGTTATACTATGTGGGTGGTACATATGTCGATGACATTTTCCCATAGCAATGTTGTGGACATGAGGGTCCATGAGTGTGATGAGTCTGATTCGTTGGAGCATACGAAGATGTATCCATAGAGAGGTCTGGGGCATTTATGGTGCTCACCATGCTAAAAGGTTTAATTTGCGGTGTGACTTGGCCGATAATACCATCAGCGGCATGTGATGCCCCCGGAGCGTCACCGCATGAAGAATCACCTCGTGGGGCGTCAGGTATGATGGTGTAGAGATAACCTGATTGGGCATAAATTAGGTCGAATTACTAAGCTTTTAGGATAGCTTCTTCCTCTGACTGGGGTCGTTCGGAAGCGATGTCTTTTGCTATGAGGGGTAGGAGTGATTTAAGGAACCAGTCCAAAAATATACGGTCATCCAGTTTAATCTTACAGAGGCTACGACGCTTGCGCCACTCATGGATGTGGTCCGTGATGTGAGTAGCTATGTTTTGTCTGCAAGACAACAGTATTTCAACTCCTGCATTGTAACGTACAGGTAGCTGAAAAAACTGAAGGAAAGTGGAGGCGAGAGACGTAAAAGTATGGTGGGTCCCATGTGGTTGTTCGATGTACCACTTGGTTGCAGAGCCAGTGAACGTTCGTTGCAACAGTCTTAGACGAATGGAGTCATCCACTATGGAGTTAAATGAACACCATAAGTGAAAAGACATTATGTGGTTTTGAGGGTCCTCCCCAGGTTTTCCTTCAAACTTGGGTATGTCTGAGGGGAGCTTTGTAGGCATGGGTGGCCATGTAGGGTTGTGCCTGATAGGATCGTTGGTTAGCCTGGCTAAGTCTGGTAAGTTTAGACTAGCCATGTAAGGTAAACTAGCAGATGGGTGTGGCGTAGTGACTAGGACATAACTATTCATGGTGGCATTATGTAGTGGTCCAGTAGCCCCTAAGGGTATGCTAGGTATTGAAGGTATGTGTCCTCCAACTGTTGTGGTTTGGTATGGGCCAGTGTTTCCAAGTGCAACATGGGTTACACTGGGGCTCAGAATGGCACCAGGAATTTCTGGGATCTGGGTTGTGGTAATGATAGGTGGTGTGATTCCTATGTTTGACATCCCCATAATAGGACCTGTGTTGGGCATACCTAAAGGTGGAGTGTCCCCCATATTAGGCATGCCTAGAGGGGTTGGTGTTACCACGTATGGCACAGTAGTAGAAGGGTTTGTGGATGTATCTCCAATAGTACTGGTAAAAAGTGGGTCATATTGTGGTCGAGCCATGAGGTTGGTTGGTGACAATTCAGTAGGGTTTTCAGATTCAGCCTCAGAATCGGATGTGAAGTGAGGCGTGTTAGAATCGGATGACTGTATGTTTGGCCGATGACGTGTCGAGTCAAGGGATAAGGCTCTACGTCGGTGACGTGGAGAGCCAAGTAGACTAAATTGAGGGGGTTCAACCTGAAGACGATGAGATCGTCTTAAATTCTCAATGGTGAGAAATATTTTTTTTAAAATTTTCAGTGCAAGGTGGTGATGTAAAAAACTCGAAACCCTAATGCAACAATGAGTGCAAAAAGGGGAGTGAAAATAAAGGCTCTCAGGCCAAAAATCAACCTCAGAAAGCACTTATTATAGCAGCTGTGCTATACTATGTGGAGGGATGCAACAAAATTGGTCAAAATACCAAAAGTCAAACAGTTTCTAGAAAAAAGAGGTGCTATTAGACCAAATGTGGGTAATGTATCATGCAAACACCTAACTAGAAGTATTGTCAGTCAACAAATGATATCCTCTGCAAGGTGATGAAATCCAAGTCGGACAATATAGAGTGTTGAACCAACGGCTAGATATCCCCCTACCGAGAGGGATACCGGGTAGACAATCCTAAAGAGTGGCAACTAGGATACCCCGTTCATGACACGTTCGGTTGGGTGAATCTATAGTTTGGTTCTATCACCGCTGTACACTAGGGGGGTGTACACCGAGAACTTCGACTGGTATCCTTCGGTTACTGAATGGAATGCAGTATTCCAATCAGACTTCCAGAACCAGTCTGTCTACTTCAACCCTCCTAAGGGAGAGGCCTTCCCGATAAATTGGTTGATAACTGTGTCACAATTATAAGGAATTTTTGTACCGTAGAGGACAACCACTATGTCTCAAATGTAATAACTGAGGGGTGTTATTGGAACACCTATCCCCTCAATTCTACATAACTACAAAACTCTGTTAAGTGCTCCCCAAGTGGGGTTAAAAGTTGGTTGAGTTTAAGGTAAATTTTAAGTCTCAGTTTAAATTATGTGGCAAAGTGGGTGCAAGAGTGGTATTTAAACTGAAATTGATTTGCCTCGCTTGGGCGATTTTACAAATGAAAGAAAAGACGCTTCCAGTTTTGCAAAAAATAAAGGTGTTTTTGAAATGTAAATGCTTGAAAAAACTATTCAAAAATAATGGATCTTTGAAATAATTTGAAGGAAAGAAAATAACATGAATATTTCAAGAAATAAATGGATCTCTTACAAATTGCTAGGGCAAAGTATCGAGCAAATAAACAGTAAAATCATGATCTAGATAAAATGCAAAAAAAATCTCTCTTTCAATTTCTGAAAATTTTGGAAAAAGACTTTTAATGAAGCATTCTAAATAGTAAAAGATTTCATATGGCTGTAAAAATGCAGGAAATTTAATACTGTAAAATATGCTAAATGGGCAGAAAATAAAGCAAAAAATAATTTTCAAAGAATTGGCCGAATTGAAAAAACTTGCATCGTTGGTTTCGCGAAAACAGCCGCGATGGGCCACACGGGTTTCGGCCACGAAGTGCAGCACAGATTCCTATCACACAGTCGTGATGGGCAGCGTGGGTTTCAGCCGCGAAGCCACGATGTGCAATGCGGGTTTTCGTCACATAGTCGCGATGTGCAATGCGGCAAATGGCCGCGAAGCCGCGATGTGCAGCGCGTAAAATGGCCGCGAAGCCGCGGCGTGCCGCGTGGAAAAAGGCCGCGAGGTCACGATGAGCCGTGTGACTGTCGGGAAAAAAATGCGAGGTGAAAGCCGAAAATGGATGCCGAAAAATGAACCTCAAAATGAAAATTTCAGGCTATTAATGGCAATAAAAAGGGCCAAGATCTAGAACAGCAATGGATCTGCTGTCTAGGATGGCAGATCTATGAATTAAAATAATTAAAACTAACAAAAACTAAGATCTAAAGCAAAAAACTGAGATCTAAGAATTCGAAGCCAGCGAAGTCGCCAAAAACTATTGGCTTAGTTTTGCAACCAAGCTTGTGTGCTATGGGCACCTATCAACAAGTGATAGCAGTTTCAAATATTGAAAACAAAAACAACAATTATAAATCTGAATCTAAACTAAACTAGCATGTGCATATAACAAATAAAATTTTCTGAAAATGATTCAAGAACAAGAAATAAACAGAATGAGTATTGTATTAAGATACCTCAAATGGTGAGGATTTGTGTTGAGCAACTTCCAAGGTGAGTAGCTCCAAGCTCCAAAGGTCTCTTCTCCAAGATAGCTACAATGGTCAAAAGCTCATGAGAGATTTTGACAGCATGAGGATAGGATGATGGATGGATGGAAAGTGAGGAGCCCCTACCACCTTTTTATAGTTTTTGGTGGTGGGGAATACCATTATTGTTTTGAGGAAACCAATGGTATTGACCAACATGGTTTAGGTACCTTTTCCCTCTTTTTTCTTTTTTTTTGAATATTTTTATTCCCTTTTTAATATTTTTGGGAATTTTGGACCCTTTTTGAGGGTTTTTTATGCTTTTGAGGAAAAATATTCATTTTGAGTGGAAAAAGGGGTGTATTAAGGTCTTTTGGTGACCTTTTGATGGCTTTAGAGGCTCAAATGGTGAAAAAGTGGACAAATGGGTCATGTGAATAAGGAAATGAGCTAGTGAGCACCTTTTGGGTGTTAACACCATTATGAAAGAGGATGTCGTGCAAGGAAAAGAGGAAAGGTCAAGGATATGTTTCGTGCTTATATTTCTACAAAAGATGAACCTACAAGAAAGAATTTATCTAATGATCAAGAAACAAAGAAGGAGTATTATCTTGTCTCATCCCTTTCTGGATCCATTACCACTAGTTCTGAGAGATGGCTAGAAGACAGTGGCACATCCATGCACTTGAATGAATATAGGAGTGCTATCATAGATATGAAGGAAAATATTTTTTGTTGTAAGGTGGATATTGGAGATAATACCACCTATTCAATCTAGGCATTGGATCCACTTCTTTTCAGTTCAATTCAGGAGATGTATTGCATGTGGATAAAATTATGTTTCTCCCCGTATTGAAGAAGAACCTCCTGTCTATTTCAGTTCTAGAAGATTAAGGATTCAAATTTATCTTTATGGACAACAAAGCGCTCTTGCTTCCTAAGCATGAAGACTTGAAATCTGCATTTGTATTGGAGTTAGAGAGGGAGGTCTCTACAAAGTTCTTGGAAAACTCATTCAAGACATGATTCATGACACAATCAATCCTTGTGAGCTGTGGCATAGAAGGCTTGGTCATGTCCATTTCAAAGCGCTACCCAGATTGCAAAAGATAGTGAAAGGTATGCCCATGGTTAATTTTGATTTTGATAGTGTTTGTAGAGGTTGCGCTATTGGAAAGAACATTAAGAAGAGTTTTCCAAGTAGTACCAAAAGATCTAAGGGGGTATTTGAATTGATTCATTCCGATCTATGTGGTATTATATATGCACCCTCCTTGAGTGGTTATTTGTATTATATTATTTTCATAGATGACTTCTCTCGCAAGTCATGAGTTTATTTTCTGAAAGCAAATAGTGAAACTTCCAACAAGTTTCAAGAGTTTAAAGAACTGGTTGAGAATTATACTGGGACACACATTCGTGCTTTGAGATCTAATAATGGAGGAGAGTTTGAATCCCATGAATTCAATGAATTCTATCGATATGCAGGAATAAAAAGACAACTGAGTGTACCCTACAACCCCCAACAAAATGGGGTTGCTGAAAGAAAGAACATAACAATATGTGAGGCTACAAAATCCATGATCTGTGATAAGGATCTATCCAAATCCTTATGGGAAGAAGCCTCCAACACTGTTGTTTATATTCAGAACATAATCCCTCATGCTATCTTGGGAGAAAAGACCGTTGAAGAGGTTTTCATTGGTGAAAAACCAGATATTGAACACTTGAATATTTTTGGTTGTCCTATTTACATTTGCATACCAAAAGAGAAGAGGACAAAGGTGGAGCCATCTAGAAGGAAAGGAACATTTGTTGGATATAGTGAATCCTCCACATCCTATAGAATCTATGTTATGGGACAAACAAACATTGAAGTCAATAGAGATGTAACATTTCATGAAGAGGTTTTCTTCAAGCACTCCAAAGAACTTCAATGTGATTTAGATATGGAGGAGCATGATACTCCTATGATGGAGGATCCAGTTTCCGATTCTCCACTTTCAGGTGGTGAGAGGGAGTAACAAAGATGAGTCACATCATTGATTTGGAACCCTATACCTATGAGGAAGCCTCAAAGTAGCAACTATGGAAAGATACCATGGTAGAAGGATACAAATCTATCATGAAGAATGATGTGTGGGAAGTGGTTCCTAAACCTGATGGGAAGTCAATAGTAAATTCAAATTGGATTTATAAAATAAAGCATGCAGCTGATGGAACTACTGAAAAGTATAAAGCAAGATTTATGGCCCGTGGTTTCTCACATAAAGGAGGGATATACTATGATGAGACATTCTCTCCTGTGTCCAAGTTTACTACTATCCGAACCCACAAGGGTTTCACTAGCAAGGCAATATCATATTGCATCCATTCATATTGGGGGTTTGAATACTCCTAAAAACCTCAAAAATATGTTTCCTCGTACTAAGGGATCAAGGGGGGGTTTTAATTTGACATAGTGATATAAATATTGTGTTAGCAACCCATGTCAACCTTTTTCTTTACTTTTTTAGTATATTGTTGTTGGATGCATATGCTTTGTAAGTCGCCCCGTAGTATTATATGTTGATCCATAGTTTATATTATCCCATAGTATTAGATGCATATGCTTTGTAAGTCGTCTTGTAGTATTATATGTTCCATGGTATTGATCCATAGTATTGGTGCCTAGAATTAGTATATAAGTTTGTGTTGAGGCCAATGAAGGCACCGTGAAGTTATTTGTATTGATCTTTCTCAAAGGAGGTTTCCCCCTCGAAGTGGCTCAGGATCAATAAATCTATTATGAGATCTTTTATTTATGTTATCTCGTGCATTTTTATTAATTAATTGTTGCAGGTTCCTCACATATTCAAGGTTATTTTATTTGGGTGGGATGACAAACAACCTCCAAATTGTGATATGTATTCATACCTCCAAATCATGGGCTCAATTCATACCTCCAAATCATGGGTTGGATTCATATCAGTCCTATTTTTTGCTAAGGAATAACCTCCAAATTGGGGGCTAGATTCATACTCCAAATCATGAGATGGATTCATATCATTCCTAACTACTGCTAAGGAATAAACTCCAAATCGTGGGATGGATTTATACCTCCCAATCATTGAACTTATCAAGGCCATAAAAATGGGTTATAAAAAGAGAAAATAATCAAATTCATAAATGTGATCTTCCCCTTGATGAGATGTGCTCTTAAATTCCTAGTCAATTGTGCCTCCATCCATAAATGTGATATGTCCTTTTAAATTCCTAGTGTTTTTTGAATAATTTAATGTGATTTGTGCCTCCATTAGGTTGTCGAGGTTCATTTTTTTATGACGCAAGCAGTTTTCCCATCCATATTTTGTCACTCATTGAATTCCTCATGGGTCATTCATAGTTTGCTATTTATTTTATACCACTTGCAATCCAACTAGGAAGGAGATGTTTGGGAAAATCCTATCCCCATAGTTTCTTATATTTATATCGAATTTGGGTGCTCCTCCATGCATCTACTACATAGATGCATAAATTGACCTATAGAAATTTTCTATTGGTTTAAATTTTCTACTCAGTTGCATTGAAATCAACAATTGAGCTTATTTTTTAATTTTTGCATGAAGCCTGATTTACATTTCTATGGCTATTACAAATTAAAAAAGAAAAAAAAACATATTTCATCTATTAGATATTTGGATACCTTACTTTGGATTTTCTCTTAAACATATTTATATACTTTTCTCTTGCAAAAAAAAATAGAGGACTCAGAGAACTCAATGCTCAATGGTTGTTTCAATCAAACCTTGCTCCACGACAACCAAGAAAAGTGAGATCAATATATCTTGGCTCACTGGAACCAAAAAAAAGTTAGATCAATATTTCTTGACTAATTACTTCTTTCAATTTTTTGTATTCTTCTTTAACATTTTCACATTCCACTTAGGAATAGTTGATAGGTTGAGTTATATTTGGAATATTCATAATTGTAATTTTAATTCTTATATACAAGGCATCTGTCTTAATATTGTATTGGAACTGACATGAACATAGGTGAAAATCTAAATCCTTATTTACATACACTATGTGTTATCGTCACCATGAAATGGTATCATATAAATTTCACCATCTCTATATATTTATGACTATTGCATGCTTGGAACTTAACAATGGATATTTTTCACTCTCTTGTGAAAATAAAAAAACTAGATATAATCCAAGAAAATGTAACTAAATGTTGTTAATTCCCTTGCTTGCAAGAATAAATGTAGAGCAAGTGGAAGCAATTCATTGCATATTGTGAATGACCCAAATCCAATCTATTCATATGATCATATGGTGTTATTGGAAAGTAAGAGGATTTTTTCTATGTTCATTTGGTTTCAAATGTCAATTATGTTTGTTTTGATAGGAAGGTAGGGAATTCCATCCTCAAAAGGGTTTCAATTTTTCATTTTTATAGACTTTAATTTATTAAGCTTGTAGAAAACATGAGCACTCGATGGCTATACTTGTATTTACATGATATAAAATTGGTAGATTGGCAGGCTGTGGTGTGAAACATCTACAATTCATATATTTTATAAGCATTGCACTAACTATTGGACTATCAGTCTTTTACGTTCTTTGTTGCATTGATCTCTTGACTAGGTTTCCTTTTATGCATTTTTCCTTCCCCATTACTATTTCATTGGGCCTTCCACTATCCAACGATACAAATTGATCAGTCGCCCCTGCAATCTCGGTGGGATCATTATTAGTATTATACTATTATTTTATTTAGCATCTTGTTTGCTTATACTAAGATGTGTTAGGGATCCTGTTTGTTATAACTTGATAATAGAATATAAAGGGGGTATTAAAAATGGGTTGATAAACATTGATACCTACAATATCTAGTGAAAATGGGGGTTTTCTTAATTTGAAAGCTATATTGGGAGGGGGGTTCAACAATACAACTTTAAGAGGCATTTTCCAATATTTAGTGAAATTAGGGATATTCTTTAATATCCCATGAATGATCATGCTCTGTAACAAGATCACTATGTGGACACCCTGCATCCGAACCATAATTTACCTTGCTTCAGTTTTGGGTTGGAAACTTCACTAGATGGATGTGAAGGTTTCCTTCCTCAATTGTGAGGTTGAGGAACAAGTTTACATATAGAAACCTGAGGGGTTTGTAATTCATGGGAAGGATTCCCATGTATGAAAACTTATGAAATCCTTGTATGGGATTAACCAAGCCCAAGGATTAGCAACTATCTTTTGAGCTTCGAATTCTCCAAAAGCGAAACTAACCCCAATCTGTACTTCAAGTTTGTGCAAAACCAACCATTGATCTTGGTTCTCTATGTTGATGACTTGTTCCTTAATGGAGAGGAGAAATAGATAGATCATTCCAAGAGGGATATCACTTCTTAGTTCGAAATGCAATACTTAGGTCTTATGGACTATTTTCTTGTTTTAGAAGTTTGGAAAAGGAAAGATGAGATCTTTCTTTATCAAGGAAAGTACACAGTTGATGTCTTGCAAAGTTTTGGTATGATGGACTGTAAGTCCATCTCTACTCCAATGGTGTCTAATCTAAAGAAGCTACACGAGTCAGATTCCAGATCAGATCTAGTGGATCCTACAATGTATAGATAACTCATTGGTTCCTTGATGTATTTGATACATCGTAGACCAGACATATGTTATACATTGAGTATCTTGCACCAATGCATGTCTAAGCCAAGACATAAACATTGGGTTGCTGCCAAGCATGTGCTTAGATACTTTCAAGGTACTATGTCTTATGGAATCCGATATGCTTCCAGTGGTGGAGTGATTTTACTTGGATATTCCGTCTCTGAATGGGGTGATAGTATTGTGGACCGAAAGAGTACATCTGGATTTTTGTTTTAGCTTGGGATTAGATATGGTCTCTTGGTCCAGCAGGAAGCAGGGCTCCGTAGCCTAGAGTACTACAAAAGTAAAGTATATTGCAGCTAGTACCGCCTACCGAGAATCTTTATGGATTAAGAAGCTACTTGTTACGTTGTTCACTGAGAAGCTCGAGAACATAGGAATTCGCTATGACAATTAGAGTTTCATTGAGCTCTTATAAAACCCTTTGTTTCATGACAGATTGAAACACATTGAGATGAAGTATCACTACATCTAAGACATGGTCTAAAGAGGTGCCATAATACTTAAGTACATTTCTATTGGTGAGAATATTGAAGATATGTTGACTAAGGCTATGTCTGTGAGAAAGTATAGGTACTTCTGAGACAAGCTTGGCATGGAATTGAATGCCTTGCTCACTGAGAGGGAGTGTTAAAGTTACAACATCACGAGTCATTCTCCAGGTCAATCTTGTGTGTCAAGATTTATCCTTGTGTGTTGAGGTAGTTCCTTACAGGAGCTGGAGTTGGACTCGAGAAAGTTGGATAAGAATCTTGAGTTGGACTGAAGAATGGTTAGGCTTCATGTGTTTAGTAAAGTGCCTTGTATGTGGAAGTGATGATGTTGTACGATCTTTATAGTCAAGGCTAAGGTCTTGTGTGTCAAGACAGATCCTCATGTGTTGAGGTGATGATTTTCTTGTCGAAGCATGTATGGTGTGTGATGTACTACTAACCATGGTTGAGCTATTAAATCTACCTTAGGGACTGGCCACCCCTAGAGTGAATTACTATAGCATATAACCACTTGGAACAATACTATTAGGACAATATGATCACATCATTGGGAAAATATCCTTATTATATTTGATATGATAATTATGATGGCACATGTGGATGATTTAGATAAGATAAGAGAAAAAGATAAGATGTGATAAGATATGAGAGAATTCGAATTGCAAATAAAAGGATTAATTAAGAGAGAATTCGAATTGTTAAAATTTAGTGAAGACTTCAGTTAATCAAAGGAGAACTCGAATCAATTACTACAATGATGTTAATAAGAAATAATCATTTAAGAATGTTAACTAAGTGATGACAAAGAATATCTAGTTAACTAAATGTTATTGCATGATGACACTTATGTTAAACTAAAAGACAACACTTGAGTTGCGACACTTAAGTTATCCACCTAACTAAGTGGGAAATATTTCAGTTAGGGGTGAGTTCATCCCAAGACTCGGTTCATGGAGTAAATACACTACATGAGAAGTGGTGCAGTATTCTTCATGTAAGACTGATGCATCCAGATGGAGGGCGAGTTCATCGTGAAGTCAAAAGAAAAAAATAGAAGCCTATGCATCTGAAGAATATATAAATATGTTATACATGATTGATGAGATCAATGTCATGTGATTTCTCTTCTCCCTTGACGGAAAGGCACTTCTCTTTGTGTAGGATATTATTTTGAGTCTCTCTTCTTTATATTTCTCTTCCTTTGTAATCGCATTAGGGGTGCTTGTTGTAAAATACATTCTCTGCTATCTATCAATATAATATGAAATATTTTGTTGGGGTTTTCTCCCTCAAGTCATAGAGGGTTTCCCTGAGGTAAATTAATGTGTCGAATATGATTGCTTATGTGTATCATTGTTATTTCATTTCAACTAATATTGCATTTCCGAATTAAAGATAAAAAATTAACAATTTTTTCATATATATGGATTTTCAAGGGTTTTAAGTTTGATCTTCTTGATATGATGGAACTCTTAGTCATAGTGTTAGACGTGTCCAGTTGTTGTGTAGGTTACTAGCCAATTATTGGTACATAAATTACAGAGACATTAAAGAGAGTTCCCTTGTTTTTCAAATAGTTTGCAAAGGTTTTAGTAGAGGCATAAATGTTTGTACTTCACTTTCTTTTGGTGGGTTTCATGAATTGTTTTCTCATTATTGGTTCTTCTAATATTCATTGAAAGCTTTGGAGTTTGGTTTGGTGTTTATTGTCAACTCTAGTGTTCAATTATTAGCCTATTTTTTGGGTGGTTTTGTTTCATGCTCGGTGGTTTCAGGTAGTAAATATCTTTGTAGAGAGGAGATGAAGGAAAAACTCAATTATAGTTTGTTCAAGGTTCATTTCGTGTTTCCCAAGGTATCAATGAAATCTCTATTTATTATCCTATTTTCGTCTTTTATGTCGAATCTATTAGAACTCTTGAGTTATACATAGTTAACATTAATAGGGATATAATAAATAAATATGCATGGATTTAGAATATTGAGACTTATCAAGATTTTGTGAATATTTAAGGACTAATTTATATACCATGTGGTTGAAAACTAGGCATTAAAACTCATTGCATTTGAATGGCTTCAATGATCACATAAAATATTTATTTCAGATATTATATCCTAGGAGTGTAGGTGTTTAGATTTTAAATACCTAATTGAGTCTAATTTTCTTTCAACTATATCCTACCCTATTTTAACAAAAGTAATTTAAGTTATGCATTTAGAAAAAATTTCAATCGTTGCATCATTTTGTCGATCAATATTGTGTTTATGGAAATTTTCACTATTTGCTTAGGTTCTTATATGATCTATGAAATTGTGGATCATGATAATTTGGTTTGTTTCTGAGCATGACATTGGTGAATTTATGAAAATGGGTAACACTTTTCAATTTCATTTTTTTATTTTACATATATTTTTTATTGATGCCACCAAAACTCATATAATCTTTGCAAACTTTGTGAATTTTTATGTGTAGTAAAAATAAAATTAGAGGATTGTCTTTTCTTTCTAATGATGTTTTTTCCTAAAATTATTAGTGTCATTTAATGTGCCAATTTTGCATTGAATTAAATGCTTGCCCTATGCCAGCAGGGGTGTAGACCGATTGGAAAAAGGAGTGAAATGATATGACACATTGTAAAAGAGGTCACAATTTCAAACCTTGACTTACTCATGCCATGGTCCAGATGGACATTGGTGACCACCCACCTAGTCCACTGGTAGTTTTCTAATGGTTTTTTGGGTCTTGATCTTCTTAGGCCATTTTGATGCCATAAACGACATTTTTTTGGCACAACGGCACCCAGACGATAGCAAAAAGAATGGTCAATGCCATTCTGAATGCATACTTCTTGGACATACATTTCTGATGGGATATTAAGTTCCCCAAATGGAGATTGTGTGGAAAAGTTACACCCCTAGGAAGTTGGCATATCAACTAACCACAACAGGGCCCACAAACCTTTTGGCATTTCATCTTCTAGGGTTAGGGTTTTGATGTTTAGGGTTTTCTCAGTGATGCTTTGTGTTAAAAGTTCCTTTTATCCTCATATTTAACTCAACTTCTTATGGATGAGCATGGCCACCACATCTCTTCTCAGAGATCATCTACCACCATTCTAGCTATTTTGTATTCTACATTTTATAGTATGTTCTATTTCATTAAGTTATAGAGCTTGATTTTAATGTATCACTATGTTATTGCAATATAGATCTCTATTTACATTATTTTATACGTTTTCCTTCATTTCCTTCTCGCACAAAATTAGATCCGTGATATCATAGCGCTCTACTCTTTATTTGTTTCTTTATGGTTGTCCCCAACTAACTCGAGGTATAAGGAGTTGGTACTCAAGCTACTTGAGCCTCTAAAATACTATCCTCTCTAGCACCAATTCCCACCCATGAGAGAAGAAAAGAGAGATGAGGGAGCAAGATATAATATGAATATGTTGCTCAAGGAATCCCTCACATGATAGAGGGATGAGATGGTAGTATACTTTTCTGAAATCCTTTGAAGGATCTGACAACAAATGATGCATCTTCATTGAGAAACCACTTTGGAGGTGCTGCCCCATTCAAGACACAAGTTAATTTTGGTACTATTGTATTTGAATGCCAGTAGATATGGATGCTTTGGAAAAATGGTTAAATATTCTACAAGGGTATTCTTCTTTCCACAAGTTTTTCGATAGGGAAAAAAGCACCTTTGTGCTCCTTAAGATTGTCCCCCATGTCCAATGTTCGTGCAAAACCTACTATGAGATAAAATCCACAAAGGATTCTTAACGATTGTTGGCCAATCCACTTTAGTCTCTCTTTTGGATTCCATGATGGAATAATATTACCTTGTTGGAAACTATGATGACCAGTACATAAGATGGACCACACTACATCAGGACAGGGATCAAATAGTGATAGAGTTAAGAAATACCTTCCATACCTTGCATACCATGTTAGGTATCAAATACTTTTAGAGGCATCTGGTTCTAAAATGTCATGGGGGATTACATAGGTACATCCAAATTGAAATGGAAATTCTGAACATCTTGTAATTAGTAGTCGCTTATTGTTATGCTGTCAAAATTGAGTAGAATTATAAGCAAAGGAATAACTATGATTTTGGCTATGAAAATTCATTGTAGCAAAAGCATGACAAAGGAAACCCCAACTCATCGAACAAAGGGTGTGGAAAGGGTAACCAATTGAGTCAAGGAAACCTTTTCCAAGACACAAGTAAACAAGGGTAATGGGAAGACAAACAATGACACATGGAAGTGGTGTAAGTTTCACAAAATCGCCTGGAACAACATTGATGAGTGCCTCTCAAAGTAGTCATTAGTGGCCAAGCTCATTCCAATTCCAATTCCGATTCCGATTATGATTCATAACCCAACATCACAATTGCAGAAAATTGAAGGTGGATCATTGATGCAGAACCGAACACCATGGTTGCTACCACAAAGGTACAACCAAGTGAGCATGAAGATATAGAGGAATGTGTGTGACTCTTCCACTCATAGATGTGGGTGAAGGGTTATCCACTACATTTCATTGTTGATAGTGGGAGTCAAAAGAAATTAATATCAACAAAGGTTGTGAAAAGCCTTTGAAGTTTTCAGTAACACCATACCCACATATCTACAACATTGGATGGCTAATCTAGGGTCGTGACATTAATGTCAATCAACAATGTCTCCTACCCTATGACATCAAGCCCTTCAAAGATGAGGTACTATGTGCTATTTTTCCTCTCAAAGTTTGTGATTTTCTCTTAGGACAACCATATATGTTTAAACGACATGCCATGTATGAGTCTCAATTATGTAGTGTCATTGTTTCTTTGGGGAAACAACTCTATAGGATACCAGAGGTCATTCCAAATATTGCAATATTCTTGATATTAGCCAAGCAGTTTAGGAAGGTGATCTCCCAGAATGGCAAATTCATCATCGTCATGATTCACTATGGAAGTGAATAGAAGGTAAACACAACATATATGAGATCTACCCAATATCTTTCCTACAATAGAATTAGGTGGACGCAATAGTGGAAAAATACAAATATATCTTCACCTGTATGTATGGGGTATCTATACACTACCAGTTCAAACATTCAATTGCTTTGATACTTGGTACTCCTCTATGTAATGGCCGAGTCTACTGGTCTTCCATTCTAGAAAAAGAAGAAATTAAATACCATATTCATGAGTCACTCCAAAAGGGGCACATTTTACTGAGATACTCACCTTACAAGATCCCAATTGAGTTGTTGCAAAAGAAATATGGGACATCGTGACTCTGCATTGATTACAGAACACTCGACAAAATCACAATTGAGAATCGATATCCAATTCCATGGAATGATGATCTCTTGACCAACTCAAGGGTTCCAAGTATTTCAACAAGATTGATATGAAGTCCGTATAACACTAGGACCCAATTGAGAAAACCAATGTCTGGAAGACAACCTTCAAGTCTAAAGAAATTATTTTTGAGTGGTTCATCATGCCTTTTGGCTTGACTAATTGTCTAGAAAATTTTGTGAGGATGATGGATGACATTTTACATCCATTCATAAATTCTTTTGTGGTCATATATCTATATGAAATCCTCGTCTTCAGGAAAAATTGGGATAAGCATTTGCGGCACATTCAAGAAGTCCCCAGCGCCCAGTGATAGCACAAATTATATGACAATTTATATAAGTACTCCTTTTGCATGCAAAGAATCCAATATCTGGGGTACATAGTGGATTAGCATGGTGTGCATGTGGACCCATACAAGATCCAAGTCATTTTTTATTGGTCGATACGAACAACCATAACTGATCTCCATAGTTTATTGGACCTCTCCAACTTCTATTAGAGGTCCATATTGGGGTTCTCATAGATCACTTAACCCCTCATCCAAGTGATCAGTGGTGTCCCACGGTGAAGGTTTTTTTGGATAAGCCATAGAAGAAATCATTTGACGAAATGAAACACCGCTCATAGTCAATGCTGATACTATACCAAATTTCTAGAACCCTTTGAGATAATTGAGACAGGTGCTTCTAACTATTTTTTTAGTGCAATACTTAGTTTACATGAACATCTAATGGTGTACCATAGTGAGAGACTCTCAGATGCAGTTTCCAAATACCCCACTTATGAAAAAGAAATGAATTCCATAGTCTAATATTTATGCCACTGGAAGGATTACATTCTAGTAAAAGAGACGGTCATCTACATTGATCACAATCCACTGTAGTTCATTGAAACATAGGGGAAGTTACAAAATGATCACCACAAAAATTAGTTGATGTTCTTACAACAATTCCACTTGAATACCAAATATAAAAAGGGAAGAACCAATCAAGTAGTTGATTTCCTGAGTAGACCTCAAGTTCTGCCCTTGACAAAAGTGCTCAACACTTGTGGCCATGAGACCTCAGAATGGTCCTTAGTATATGAAAATGATCATGATTTTGATGCCACCTATCAAACACTATATGTGGGCACATCAGCTGCTCAATTTATTATCTTGGAAGGACTATTATGCAGTGTAGGCCATCTATGTGTTCCTTCAAGTGAGAACTCAAAGCTTATTTGCAAAGGTCATTACAGTTAGGGGGCATGGAACTTCAACATAGAAAAGACAATAGAAATTCTACAAAATTATTTTTATTTTCCAAAGCTGCAAGAGGATGTCATCAAATATATCCAATCATGCACTACTTGTGCCATCACCAAACCCATCATTAAGAAGAAAGGGTTGTAAACCCCTTTTTCTACTCCTGGTAGGCCCCGGGAATCCATCTCCATGGATTACATGTCAAAACTACCTTCCACCAAGCATTGTAATGAATGTGTATTTATGGTCAAATTTATAGTTTCTCTAATATGGCTATTCTTATAGCCTGCAAGAAGAGTATCACATCCGTGGCCACTACTAAGCTCTTCTTTGAATGTATTTGGATTCATTTCTGGGTACCATAGAATATCATTTTAGACCGAGATAGAAGGTCCTTGATCACTTTCTACTCCATCCTATTGTCACTAATGGAAACCAAGCTCACCAAATCAACTATGTTCCACCCCCAAACCAATGGATGGACAAAGGTGTTCAATAGTATGATTGTGCATATTATGAGAATGCACAATTCTAAACATCCCTACACATGCAATGATAATATTCCATATTTTCAGCACAACTACTATAGATCCCCTCATATCTCTACTAGACACATCTCTTTTTAGGAGTGCTTGGGGTTCCAACCATTGGCACCAATTGACATAGATTTTCCCATTTAATCCACATAGGAGGCATATTCCCATGCTTAAATAGAGGCTAACAAGACCACTAGACTTTTTAAATGGATTCAACAAATCCACCAACAAGTCCATGAAGTTTTTGAAAAACCCAACGCTAAGAAAAGGAAATGACATGGCCATCATCAAGTTCTGCACATGTTTCAAGTGGACGACAAGGCTTGGTTTCATTTACAGAAATAGTGGCGCACGAGACCCCATCAAAATATTTGTCCACGCCAATATGGTCCTTACACCATCACCAAGGTAGTAGGAGAGAATGTTTTTGATTGAATCATTCCTGTATTCCATGGATTGTATCCGGTATTTAATGTGGAGCTCCTTCATTTGTATTACCCAGCACTATTGGACACCTCAAAGGTGGAAGCGCAGTTGGCACCTACAGAACCAAACCTTGCCTTCTTGGAGTTGGCTATTGTTGATTGAATCAGGGATACATAGGTGAAGGGAACTCACCAACAACTTGTTCAACTCTATCATTTTTTCAAGGAAGGGTAGCTCCTCCACCAAGGAAAGTGAATCACCAAGAGTCAAAGTCAACACAAATTTCCCTATCTGATGTTAGAGAAATTCACACAATGGATACCATTGCTTCCTAAAGGGGGGGGTACCAGTCTATATGGACATCAGCATCCACCCACCTATTCATCTAGGTGAAAATATTATTTTCTATCTTGCCAGGTTTTTACGGTTTTACGAGTATTGATCTTCCAAGTCCGTTTTTAGGCCCTAAATGATGTTTTTTGACACAACAATGCCCAAAAGATAAGCGAATTTAGTGATCCTTAACCCAAAAATTGAATCACAATGAAGATGTAGAATACGTAAACTTAAAAATAACCAAAAGAAATTCACCATAATAATAACACCAAGATATTGACAAATCCTTAAGGTAGGGTAACACCATCAAATACTCCTTAAGAAATTAATCACTCCACAAGCCATGCTTGTAAAATAATAATCTCCAACATCACTAATACAATTATACTAATGTCTATTTATACTTTCTCATGAGTATACTTAGGGGTCTATTCCTTATTATCATATTATTTGTTCTAACTAACCCCCAACCACCAAGTCGGCCATATTCCATTATTAATGGCCACAGTAATCTCTGCATTATGCCCAAGGAGGGGGGTAAAAAGGGACTTGTTAATGTTGCTATGCAAGGAAGTATCTTCATTACTAAATGATGGTAATACTTCTAGAAGGATCTGTACTTTGGAAAGTACTCCTAAGCCTAATGGGCCATAGTTAAAAAAAAGGAGAAAATCCCCCATTGGGTACTACACTACATAGTTCATTCCATTTTGGGTACCCATTACATCATTTATTGGACCCTAGGTACCCCATATTATTCTCCCCTAGGTATATAACATTACATCCCCTTAAAAATGTTTCATCCTCAAAACATGAGAGGAAGACATGTTAAATTTTTAGAATTTACTTCAATATGATCTAGGATCTTAACTGAGAGAACAACATGTACAGCAAATCTACAACATATCATTCATGGACACAATAATGCAAGCATAGAAGAGACACAGAGTTTACTTGGGGAAAACCATAAAGGTGAAAAACCCCAATAACTTCCTCAGAGATAGATAGAGCAATGATACAACCAGAATACAAGAGATAGTCTTCTCCAAGCAGTAGAGCCTCCTCGTCCACAAGTGCGCCACTCTCCATAGTGTGAGTGAGAGAATAGAATGTTTAAAATGAGAGAGACACACTCTCTATTTATACACTAACTTGACTTGACCTTTACTCAACTAGGTCGGCCTCAACTTAACCACTTAACATAATGCTGACTGGGCTGACCCCCACTAGGGTGGTCTAATAACCCTTTGACCCACATGGCCGATCCCCAATAGGGTGGTCTAATAACCCTTTGACCCACATGACTTATATAGGGCCGACCCCAACAAGGTGGTCTAATAACCCATCAAGTATAAGTTATGACACTTCCGTATAGAGGAATAATAACATCTCTATAGGAATACAATATACATATATGTGAAATACATTCCGAAGTTCCATATACATCAACACTCCCTCTTAACTAGGAAGGTATTTCTCGACAGAGGTCTTCTAGCACAAGCCATCTTCTCTAGATCATCATCATTGCTGCTACTATCTCAATCAATCTCTGAATCTACTCGTCATAGGAAGTTCTACAGAGCCAGTCCTTTTTCATACTGGATGTAGGCCCGCCACCTGCAGGTCTTCACCATCACTGGCCATACTGTGGAAATCTCAGGACTTATTACGTGCGTCACAAAACCTTAAAAGAGTCTCTTGACTAGCAAGAACCCTAAAGAGCATCTGAGGCCTTTTTCATCTTGTCCAGATCTCCAGGACTTATTACATGTGACCCCACCACAAAACCTCGAAAGAGAATCCTAGGACTGATTACGAGCACAAGGCTCAACCTATTGGATCTCCTAGGGCACAAATTACATGTGGTCACCACAAAACCTCGAAAGAGCATCCCAAGACTAATTACAAGCACAAGGCTCAACCTATCGGATCTCCCAGGGCACAAATTACATGTGGTCATGGAAAAACCTTGAAAGAGCATCCCAGGACTGATTATGAGCACACGGCTCAACCTATCAGATCTCCCAGGGAGCAAATTACATGCCATAGGACAAAACCTCGAAAGAGCATCTGCCAGATATCCCAGGGCACAAATTACATGCCATAGGAAAAACCTCGAAAGATTATCTGCAGATCTCTGAGGGCACAAATTATATGTCCTCCCAAGAAAAACCTTGAAAGAGCATTTGCCAGATGTCCCAGGGTACGAATTACATGCCATAGGAAAAACCTTGAAAGACCATCTGCAAATCTCCTAGGGTACAAATTACACGCTTATCTACACAACCTGTTCCACAGCCATAGAGTATCAACCTGATACTCACCATACATCATCTTGATGTACACATGATCATCCTGATCATCATCACTGCAACATCCTGCTGCATGTCATCTGGAGAAACATCATGAAGCTCGTCATCCATGATCATCCTAATCATACAATGCATCTACCTAATGCATACCAAGTATCTACCTGATACATATCATCATACATGATCCACCTGATACAAATACAAATACATGATACATATCACCATACATGATCCACCTGATCATACAATGCATCTACCTGATGCATACCAAGTATCTACCTGATACATATCATCATACATGATCCACCTGATCATATAGTGTATCCACCTGATACAAATACAGATACATGATACATATCACCATACATGATCCACCTAATCATACAATGTATCCACCTAATACATATACAGATACATGGTCCAAGCATCCAACATGATGCATATACACATTACATACAAATGATCCAACCGATCATATCCAGCATCCAACATGATACGTACATACATATAAATGATCCAATTGATCATATCTAGCATCCAACATGATGCACACATACATATACATATAAATGATCCAACTGATCATATCCAACATCCAACATGATGCACACATACATATAAATGATCCAATTGATCATACAAAGTAGAAAATAGAACATCATCCTGATGCTCATCATCCAGCGCTTACATCCACAACCATGTGAAGAATTCTCCTTCCAACATGATTGGAATGGATTCAGCAAATCTATCCATCACTTCTTCCTCGAAGTGTCATCAATCTGAAGAACACCAAGCCTCTCCCTTAAGTACTCAAACTTCACCCTGGCTAGCGGCTTCGTTAGCACATTTGCAATCTGCTCATCCGTCGCAATGTACAGGAGCTTCACAGCTCCTCTCTGCACCATATCCCTGATATAGTGATATTTGATCTCTATGTGTTTTGACCTGTCATGAAACACTGGGTTCTCGGACAGCTTCATACAACTCTAGTTATCACAGAAGATACCAGTAGCATCCAACGGGAGATCAAATAACTCAGACAGTAGCTTCCATAGCCATACTGCCTCACAACTGTACTCAATGCTACGTAGGACTGCTTCCTACTAAACCAAGAGATCACACCTGATCCCATACTGAAGCAGCACCTAGATGTACTCTTCCTATCTGCAGCACTGCTAGCCCAATCTAAATCAACATAACCTTGTAGGTTAAACTTTTGATTCGCTTCATACTTGATCCCATAATCTACTGTACCCTTCGGGTACTCAGAACATGCTTTACAACAACCAGGTGAACACTCCTCGGATACGTCAGGAACTAGCTCAATGTGTTCACCACAAAGCAAATATCTAGTCTGATGTTCGTCAAGTAAATCAAGGACCCAATCATCTGACGATACATAGTGATATCAACCGTCTCAGATGAAGCATCACACATACGCTTCAGGTTCGATGCCATAGGTGTGGCCATAGCCTTGTAGTCCATCATCCCAAACCTCTTCAGGATCTCTAGTACATACTTCCCTTGTCCAAGGAAGATTCCATCACTCTGCCACACCTCCATGCCAAAAACAAATAGTGCATCATCCCCAAGTTCCTCAACTTGAACTCGACAGCAAGCTTCCGCTATGTGTTGGCAATCAATCCATCCTCACATGATACAAACATGTCATCCATATAGTAATATCACTGGATTGCCTTCCTCAACCTTGTAGTAAAGGTTGGAACCCGCTTTACTCTTGGTAAAGACCAAACTGGATAGAAAGCTGCCTATCCTACCATACCAAGTTCTGCACATATATGATTTCCTGTCATGTGTCTCAGAACCAAGTGGCTGCTCCACATACACTTCTTCTTCAACTACAACATTCGAGAAAGTTGTCTTGAAATCCATCTGGTGTATCTTCTATTTCATCACTTTTATATTTCTCTATGCTGTTGTTTGCAGCATGCTTGATCTTGATATATCCATATGGAATTCATAACAAACTTCCCTTCAGGTCTTGGGACTACATCCCAAACATCATTCTTCATGATCGACGGATCATGGCATTCTTCCCATATCCTGGGAACTTCAATATCTTTAATAGATAATTTTATTGCTGAACAAATGTTGTAGTTCTTCTTTTGTAGGTGATGGCATACGATCTTTCCTACACAACAAGTTAAATTGAATGATTAGAAAACATCTCATAGTTTTCAGAACAAATTCTTACACATAAAGAAATATGTCATACAATCATGCAATTGTCTTAGCCAATGCTTTAATACAATATTTATCCATATCCCGTAACTTTCTAGATGTCTTCCAATCTCTACCAGAACATTGTTAAGAGTGTGCACAACTCCCAACATGTCCGCAAAGAGGCTTCATTCTAGATAAGTAGCAATGGAATGTTGTACATTGCCATAGGCTACTAACCCATACATATTACTAGTATAATGTCCATCAATGCAACTATTCTAATATGCATAATACACAACCTAATTCTAGGAACATCAGTATATACATTATTGAATAGTATTATTTAAACAATAAAATATGCTGGTAATGATAATTCAAATACTTATCTTTGTTTGTTTGTTGGGTTGACTCCCTCTCAGTCTTTGCTTCTTTTCTGCAACTCCATTCTTATGTGGATTCTGAGAAGTGGTCAGCTCCCTCTGAATATCTGCATCCTTGCAGAAACTACTGAAGTGTGCTCCTTTGCTTTCTTGCAGGAACAAATGGAGTGTGCTCCCTCTTGATCTTTGCTTCCTGGATTACCTGTCCTTGAACTTACATCCATCCTTAATCACTATGCATGCTTATCAGTATCATCATTGTGTTATCCTTGAGGTCTCATACATAATCACACATTTATTAGTATAATCTTAATACTATCAAAACACAATAATATTAAACATGTATATTCATGATCATTCACAGATAATAAACATTAGTATTCAAGGTTTCAGGGAAGTCTTCTTTTACTCATACATTTTCTTATTTGATCATAGGACTCTTCTTGTTAGTTGAATCATCAATCAAGATAAGAGATATAATATGCATAAAACCTGTGATTATTCAAAACTATACCTTGATGATTCTTTTGGTTAGTCATATCATCAATTATGATAAGAAACAGAATATGCATACAACCATGATTATTCAAACCTATGACTTCATGAATAATCATTGTCAACAACACAACGGTATAAGATCCTAACACAAGGTAGGATTCTAGCTTGATATAGGAAAAACATACCTGGATTAGCATGCTAGCTAGTTATGTCTAGCATACCCCCATAATGTCTTTTGATTCTCTTCAGTGACTTGTGCTAGTAAACTGCATGTCTCATAAGTTAACCATTGTAGAACCAAGTTATACATACCTCGAAAGTAGATCTTCTATGTGATCCATGACAATGGATGAATCCTTGTCTTCATGTCACCATGATCATATGTTCTTGAAGTAGAACATGATTTGTCTTTCTTGGTGTACCTTTTATGTTAGCAGACAACATAAACCTCATACAACACCATAATGCATTAGTACAATCATAAGTGTCAACACCCTAACCAATGAATATCTTCTATCATGCATTCATAATTTTGTTAAGGTGATACGACAAATCTAAAATCAAGATTGTACTAACCGTAATAACATGAAGACAAACATACCATAAAATTATTCATGAACAAATATCGAAACATACCTCGATGAGTCATACCTGTCGAGATCGCTTGTAATATTCTTATGTAAGGCCTTAGCCTCATCTCCCTCTGAAACAGGAACTTCTTCACTTATGCAGGTGACCAATCCATCTTCTTCTAGGATTAACCCAATCCACTTGATTTGCAAGAACTGGACCTGGAGCTGGATATGGGTTTGTCAGAGAAACCCCAAAAATTCAAACTTTGAATTTCAAATTTCCGAAATGATAGAAATATGCGCCTTGATGAGCTGATCAAGCTGGTATATTCAGAATTTGAAAACTGCAAAGTTTCACTCCTCAATTTGGCCTTTGAAACTTCCGGATTCACTAGACGTGACCCTGAACTGGGGTTTGATGAATCCCACTCTTCTACCCAATCAAAAGGTTTGATTCGAATCTCTAAGCTTCTATTTTTCTGAGGAGCTTCTAGCCGTGGTCACAGATTTAAAAAATTGTCATTTTTACAGAAGCCCTAATTTTCCACTTTTCTGATCAAAGTCTCGAACTAGGGTCTGATCAAGCCCGACCTTCTGCCCAACCAAAAATTCTGATCTTGGTCTCTAAATTTTTATTTTGATGAGTAGAATTCAGCCGCGGTCTCTGATTACAAAAATTCCAACTTTCTCCGAATCCCTAAATTCCAGAAGCCATGAATGAAGGTACTAAAAAATAATTCTGTTGGACATAAATATGTACCTGATTGTTTCTGGCGTAACTCCTAACTTTTAAATCCACAGGGTCTGAAAATTTTTCTTGAGATAGCCCAATATGTTATCTTTCCATCCCGACAGGTCTGACCTCAATTGGATTCTCTGAGATAGAGTTATGCCAAGTGTCGTAACGTGACCTGTTTATGTGATAATACAGGAGAGCGAACTTGTACGGCGTGCTACGTGTCACTTGTTCAACTTCGGCCTCTGAAAAATGTTCTTGAGATAGTACAGTCTGTGTACTACCTGTCACTTTTTACGAAATTTCATTTGGATCTTCCTAGACCAAGTTATGACCTTTTTCCCACGGTGACCTGATTTTGACTCAGATTTGGAAGAGGCAAAAACCCTATATTGTATAGACCATACATCACAAAGTACAACGAATTAGAGGTTTTCCTTTGGACACAAGGTACATGGAGATTTAATCTTCGAACTGTAAAGGTTTCAGATCTGAAAACGTCGTCAAAACGGATTTATATCGAAAGTGCTACGATGACTGGTTTTTTCTATATCAAGCCTTAGCATTGTAAGTGCAACAGGTGTCATACATGCCATATCATGCCTTCTTTCAGGCTAGCTCTGATACCATGTTAAATTTTCAGAATTTACTTCAATATGATCTAGGATCTTAACTGAGAGAACAACATGTACAGCATATCATTCATGGACACAATAATGCAAGCATAGAAGAGACATCGAGTTTACTTGGGGAAAACCATAAAGGTGAAAAACCCCAATAACTTCCTCAGAGATATATAGAGCAATGATACAACCAAAATACAAGAGATAGTCTTCTCCTAGCAGCAGAGCCTCCTCGTCCACAAGTGTGCCACTCTCCACAGTGTGAGTGAGAGAATAGAATGTGTAAAATGAGAGAGATACATTCTCTATTTATACACTAACTTGACTTGACATTTACTCAACTAGGTCAGCCTCAACATAACCACTTAACATAATGCTGACTGGGCTGACCCCCACTAGGGTGGTCTAATAACCCTTTGACCCACATGGCCGAACCCCAATAGGGTGGTCTAATAACCCTTTGACCCACATGACTTATATAGGGCCGACCCCAACAAGGTGGTCTAATAAACCATCAAGTATAAGTTACGACACTTACAACACTTCCGTATAGAGGAATAATAACATCTCTATAGGAATACAATATACATATATGTGAAATACATTCTGAAGTTACATATACATCAACAAGACATATAATAAGATCGACTAATAAAATTAGTTAACTAATACCAAACAGGAGCATCCATCCTTCCAAGTCGAATGTGAATATGTGTTCTAAAGTTATTTCTTAGATTCCTTGACCTTGATTCTTGTTACTGTGGTTCCAAGATGTTGTTTCACTTATTTGGTATCTCCTTGTGTTGCTCATACTAGTCGTCCATGAATCCCCATATTTATTTCTTCGTTGGTTCCATCGTGTTCAATAGTAGTTTTTTTTGCACTCTCAACTTGCAATTGATGACTATTGCTTCTCAGAGTGGTGTGGGTGGCGATATGTCGCAACCTAACTGATGGGAACCCCTTTCTATGACTTCTTAAGATGTGATTCCATAGAATCATGTAGCTCCTTAGATTCTTCTTATTATCGATGCCCTTCTTGGGAATTTTCTTCATGGGATTCTATGGTATCCTCTTTTGATTCAACCGTAGACCCTTCATGTGATGTGTTATTCATTACTACATCTAGCTCCCCCATAGAGACTTCATCCTACGCCTTATGGGTCTCTTTTTGTTTTGTAAGAGATATATCCTGCAATCTAATTTTCGTTTTCTTGTACAAGATCTTTAAAAACTTATTTTCTGCATTAATATTAACTGTACCCACTAGTTGCATCCAAGGATATCCCAAAATAACATCCACTCATCCATATCTAAAGAATAAAAATATTAATGCAACACATATTTATTCATAGTAATCTTCATATATCTTAATTTTTTTTAAAGTTTCACCATCAACTTGTGCGCTTTGAACATGATGGGTAGGAACTTGCAAGTTTTTAGCCAAATCAACATGGATGAAATTATGTTTTCAACTAGGGCTAATAGAAACAAGAATATTCTCCTTTTGAATACATCCATGAACTTTCAATATAGAAAATAGACCATTATGTCCCACTTGATCTTTGTTCTTGGCATGAGACCACTTGTCTAAAAGGAAGTGCTTAAGATATTCATCAGAAATTGCTTTTTATCTTAGCGTAGTCTAGTGAAGGCCACCATACCTTAGCATCATATTTGAAATAAGAATCTATACAAATGATCCACAAGTTTCTCCATCTTGTCTTGTATTCTTTCAAGGATTCTTCAATGCTAAAATCATCATCTTTTCCTATGAAATACCTCATGTTTTCCATATCCTCAAAAGTAGAACAAGGGTTGAAAATTTTCACTTCTTGTTGCAATTGGGGTTTTGATATGAAAAAATTTAAATGACCATAACTCGGTCACTCTTGCTCTAAATTTTTATTATAACATGTTTATGGAATTGTAACAACCACTCTACATCTACTAACGTAAGCAGAACAAAAATCTGGGCACCCCGCCAGAAGATATTTGCTCTGCGATATTTGCAGCAATCATTGAAATTTTGAAAATTAGTTGATTTTAAATCAAGATATCTCTACTTTTTGGACTCCAAATGAGAGGATTTGTTTTTAATATATGTATTTTGCGAGAGGAATTTAAATATTTGATTTGTTTCTTTTGAATCTACACAAGCAGTTTTAAAAATTTATTTGAAAGTCACTGCCCAATTTTACCATAATTTTTTTTTCCAAAAAGAAAAACAAAATTCTCCACTTTGTTTCAAGGAAAGAACTATGATAGCAATTATAGTGATCCTAAACCCATAAATTGAATCACAACAAACATATAGAATAGTTAAAGTTAAAAAATAACCAAAAGACATTCACCATAAGAATAACACCAAGATATTAAGAAACCCTTAAGGTAGGGTAACACCACCAAATACTCCTTAACTAAGGAATCACACCACAAGCCATGCTTGTACAATAATAATCTCCAGCATCACTAATACAATGATGCTCATGTCTATTTATACCGGGTGTATGCCTTATTATTATATTATTTCTTCTAACTGACCCCCAATCACCAAGTGGACCATATTCCATTATTAATGGCGACATTACAATAATTATCCCCGTTGGGTACACATCACATAGTTTATTCCCTTTTTGGCACCCATTACATCATGTATTCCCCTAGATACCCCATATTATTCTACCCTAGGTATATAATAATGAAAGTATGTTTTGGGCATTCAGAATGTCCATATATCGGACAGGCCTTTCCAACTGGATACAAAGTACCCCAAACGAAGTTTGTATGGAAATGTTACACCCAAAAAAGTTCACATATCAATTAAGGCTACAAACCTTTTGGCGTTTCATCTTATGGGGTTAGTTTTGTCCTTGGTGCAATTAGATGGATTTCTGCCATTTTATATGATTCTCTCTACAATCTAGTTAGTTGATTAGCTTCCTGCGGGCATTTCAAGTTTGAGACAACAGTTCCCAGTCGATCTGTTCGAACCTATGACATGTCTTGACAATACTACAGTGCTTTAGAATCGTTTGGATTCGACTTCAAGCTTGCAATTGTGGAATGGACAACCACTTTTCATAGGTTTACCGTTAAATGCCAGCCATCAATAAAATCTCTGTATTCCACCATTTCCTACCTTCAGTCCTCATGTTTCTCATGGATTCTGAATTTGTTTGGTTCATGTTTTTTAAGATAGCCAAAGATAAAATCAGTATCAAACCTGGAAACATCAAGATCACTTTACTCCTGACCGTTCGATATCTCGTCAGAGATTAGAGCACCATCATACTTTCGTTTAAGCGCTCAGGACAATTTGGCTATCTGAACATTCATTTAATGCATCTATGTCTGATCTTCATTTCTTCATGCATCTAGAAGCAGAGTCAGCTCTTGTATATAATATCATAACACCCATATATTTCGATATCTGTGAAAATATTCTACAATTCAATGTATTATTTTTTAGTTGTTATTGTCCCTTCATACAACCAGCAATAATAACGACATTTGCAATTGAAATCCAAAACCATGTTAAACCTGATAGTACTCAATTTAAATATGTCATTCCTTCTGTATACGAGATGCCTATTATTGCTTGGTATTAATTATATCGCTCGATGACACAAGCTGCATCTAATGCGTTAGGGTTTTCCCATGACTAGTATACATCTCCAAGAATTAAAGGTCCATAAAGAAAGCGATATATACACTGTAATTAAAATTTGCTTCCCCATAATAATAGCTAGTGTCTTGTTTGCTTCCCCATAATAATAGTAGCTAGTGTCTTGAATTATTCTCATCTAAAAGCCGAGTAACCCGTAAACCATGTGGCAGTTTGTGTACTATCAGCGTTGTCTCTGGCCTATCTCTTTCGGAAGCGATTGGTCCAACATCCATGTACTTTGCTAGACTTTTATCCTGCATCATATATGGAGAAATTGAGTGCCCGTGACACAGACATTAAAACGGAACACCGGGGTCAAACTTCCTTGGTATTTTCTTTTAATAAAATGAATCCAGTGAAAATACGGAAAATAACTCCATAACAACAACTACTTTAACTTTCTCATTTCACAAACACATGTAATTAGTTCCGGTGTAGCTTGAGGATGTTAACACATACCATAACTAACGTACGTGGCCCACTTTGTCACTACCCTACATTTCACAAGAATTTTGGTAGCCTTGGCAGCTGGCTGTTGGTTGGAGCCTCAATTGGACTGATGGTTTACTAGCATGTTTGATCACTAGGACGACCAAGGATCATGTCGAGTCGAGTAGGATGAGGAAATCGACGAGACTCTAAGTAGCGGTCTCGACGGAGGATGATGCGATGAGTACCTTGCGTGTGTAGCATGGAAGCGACGGGGACACATCTAGTTATCATGTGGTTAGACTTGGAAGGTTGTAAGGACAACACCTTCAAGGCACCCTCAAGGATTGATACTAAGTTGAGCATGCGTTGCACAGATTGGTAGGTCGTCGGTCGTTCAAGTGTTGGCTCGGGGGTGGCAATACAACAAGATGTGTTGTCTAAGCTTGGGTGATAGTGATATTGTTGGCACATTCTCTACGGTGAACCGAGCACTTACATTCTACACATCTCAATGGTGTCTGATGTAGGTTGGTCAGGCTGGTTTCGGTTTAAGCGTAGTCCACTTGATACTTGCGGTTGATGGCCAAGCCCAACTAGCAATATCATGCTGGTACCATGCATGTCTAGGCTTTTGGACGATATGGGACGCTTGAGAGGGATAGAAAAAGCCTAGACTCATGACACACTTCCCTACCATTTGTCAGCAATGTGTGGGGCAGTGCAATATGTAGGGCAGTGCGTTGTGTAATCGTTGGTAAAAATTAAGAAGCATTTTAAAAAGTTTTCAGGTCACTCTATCCATGGAGTAGAGTTAGTATTTTATCTTTGATGGGACACCTAATTAATTTAAAATTAGGTATGGAAGGGTTAGTTGAACATCCCTTCTATAAATTAGTTAGCTGTATAAATATTTAATTAAGTATTTTATATTATTGGTTTAAAAAAAATTTAGAAATGTTTTGTTAAATATTTATTTTGAAAATAAATTGTGTATAAATATTTAATAAGGTTTTTATATAAACTAATTGTATAAATATTTTATATTAGAGTTTAAATCATTTTTGAAAAATTATTGGTAAATATTTATTTTAAAAATAAAAATTGTGATAAAAGAATATTGATATATTTAATTTAATTTTTAATTACCATATTTATAATAAAATTAAATACTTTTACGAAAAATTTAATGTATTAATTATTATTTTTTATTTTATTATTTTGAATTACAAAGTTTATCATTTTAAATTAAAAAGAGGTTAAATACTTATTAATTAGTTTTAATTAATATAAATATAATTATAATATTTTTTAAAAAGGATGTTTTTATATGCTAAGAATCTACGTAGAAATAAAAAAGACTACCCCATGTTACCACCATATTCACACCCATTGTTCCCACCACACTAGATCTTACCTACTAGTAGCAATCAGTAATAAGTAATAGTAGCAACCAGTAATAGTCTCTTGACAGCGGGATAGAATCAACCAACCTGTATTGGGTCTCGGAAGAAGAAAAAGCAACCTAGAATATGGCTTATACTCTGGGGATTTGGGGATTGCAGAACGTAGATTCATAAAAAACTTATCCGGGCAAGCGTCATTAAAAGGCTGTAACTTTGTTGCAGTAAGACGCATTTTGTCAGGCATAAAAAATGAAAGGACAAGCTAAGATAAGAAAATAGTAGCACAAAAACTTAGAGCCATTAAGGCATTAGAGTTTGAGAGTAATATGTACATGTAAATATAAAATTGTCCTAACTAATTGAATTTCATTGGAAAAATGAAAATTTTCATTCATAAAAGACCAAAAAATTGTATTCATTAAAAGACCATCTCTATTAGATTTTTATTAGATTTCCCCTTTAATGGAGTTGTTAAACTAAGGTATCTAATAGGCAAATGAAATATAAATCACCATGAGTAGTTGGTTATTATATATATTTCTTGTTTAAGGTGGAAATTACATTAAGTGTCTTGAGTTGGCTTTTTATCTATTATAATAATTTTTAGACATATTTATTTTATGATATTTTATTTATAATAAAATTGTTATTTTTTTTTGCTTTTTTCCATTCAAGCTATTAAAGATTTAACCAATTAATATATTTTATTTAATTTTGAAACATTAATGTGCATATTTAATATCTCAATGGAGCCTTCCCTAATTTGCATGATATAGTGTTTTTCAATTCATTAATGACAACTTTAACATCATTAATGGTTATTGAAATACATGTTTGCCACTTCTATAGCCTCTTATAAGTAGCTAGATAATTGTTTATATTTATTTTTTTCATTTAGTTGTAATTGTTATTGTTGTTTATTAAAAAAATCTTATTTATTGAATGATTATATAGAGTAGTGAGTGTCATTTATTTATATTTAAAAAATATGGAAAATGAAGTAAATTAATCACTTTTAAAAATTTGGTAACTAAAATAAATCACATTTATTTGTTTAGTTGAGTTTAAGTTTATTATATCTACCTAAAATGTACAGTAAATGTTTCATCATAAGTTTGTATAATTAAAATCATTGTAAACAAGACCATGACAAGTGATTTTCGGGTCAAATGGGCTAGGAGAGAATATAAGCTATCAATCACTTCCCTTATTCATTGGTGCAACAAAATCAATTTGGAGATTCAACAGATCAAAAAGACCACCTTTCAACATATTTACAGAGAGAACAATTCTTGGGTTGATGCATTATCAAAAGAAGCGTTAGAAGGAGAGGAAGGAGTTTTCTTTTGGAAAGAATTCAGAATAATGACAGATGTGATGAAGGAACCTTAAATTTTTTTGAAGTTTAAGTAGACTGTGCTAAGAGTGTTGGAATTTTTGAGATGTTACTTGGATGTGTTTTTTGATATACAGTCTTTCTAGTTAATATCTTGCACTACTTTTAAAATTTGGTGTGACAAGTCTTTAAACTTGCGTTTCCATATACTATTTGATTAGAATACTAATATCAATAATATGTCTTTTTGTACTGAATAAATAAAATCATAATTGTAAACCATACCAAAAAAATCAGTACATGCATGTTTTACATTTTCCCGTCTGCCTTGGGGCATTTTTCGTCTTTATTCGTGCAATTAAATGGATTTCTGCCATTTTATATGATTGATTGAAATAATTTTGAGCTAAACGATTCTTTGTACAAAGCATCCAACGGGCATTTTAAGTTTGAGATAACAGTTCGCGATCTGCTCGATCCTATGACCTGTCATGACAATACTACAGGGCTTTAGAATAGTTTAGCAACCATCAGCTTTTCCATAAACTGTGGAATGGAAAGCCACTTTTCATAGGTTTAATGACAGCCATCAATAAAATCTTTCATTATGACCCCTGTATTCCACCATTTTCTAGCTGCTAACTCCTCATGTTTCTCAGTGATTCTGAATTTGTTTGGTTCATGTTTTTTCAGATAGCCAAAGATAAAACCAATATAAAACCTGACGACAATCAAGATCGCTTTACCTCACACCGTTGGCTATCTCATCAAATATTAGAGCGCCGTCATACTTTCGTTCAAGCACTCTGGAAACTCTGGCTGTTTTCAACATTCCTTTAATGGATCTGTATCTGATCTTCATTTCTTCATGTATTTAAGAGCAAGGTCAGCTCTGGTAGATAATATCATAACAACCATATATTTCGATATCCGTGAAAGAATTCTACAATCCGACGGATTAATTTTTAGGTTTTAATGTCCCTTGATACAACCAGTAATAATAACGACATTTGAAATTACAATCCAAAACCATGTGAATCCTGATTGTACTCAATTTAAATATACCATTCCTTCTGTATACGACATGCGTATTATTGCTTGGCATCAATTATATCACTCGATGACACCAGCTACGTCTAACGCGTTAGGGTTTTACCGGTGAGTAGTATACATCTCCCAGAATGAAAGGTCAGCTCCATAAAAAAAATGCTACAGATACTGTGTTGAGTTATTCTCATCTAAAAGCCGAGTAACCCGGAGGCCATGTGCTTTGTGTACTATCAGCTTTGTCTCTGGCCATGGATTATTTCTTCCTGAAGCAATTGGCCCATCATGCATGGACTTTGCCAGATGATCATCCCGTGGAGAAGTTCAGTGCCCGTGATACAGACTTTAAGATGCAACATTGGGGTCAAGCTGGCTTGGTATTTGCTTTTAAAAAATGGAATCCAGTGAAAATAATGGAAATAACTCCATGACAGTAGATACTTTAGCTTTTTCATTTCACAAATACAGGCAATTAGTTTCGTTATAGCTTGAGAATATTAACGCATACCATAACTCAGGGAGGCAACCCACTTCCATCGGATTTGTCACCAATGTGTGGGGCATTGCATTCTTATGAAAGAATGTTAATGCATATAATCTAATTTTAAGTTAGGATATTCATTCAAAGATAAGAGTTTCTATTAAATTAAAATTTATGTATTAATTAAAAGTTTTTACTTTGTCATTTTAAATTACAAGTTGTCAAATACTAATTAATCAATTTATTAATTAATATAAATATTTTATATCAAAATATAAAGATAATAATTATAATCTATTTTAGTGTTTATTTTTAAGTTAAGAGTCTACCTTTTATTAATATAAAGGAAAAAGATTACATTATCGACTCACTGCAAGTCAAGGAGAGTTTTTTTTAAACAACATACATTCTTCAGTTTATATGTACATTTTGACATACTTATATAAAAAAAAATTCATTGAATAAAAAAGAAGGAATGTAGGAAATTGAATGATATCATTTGTCCTAAGAGTTACATTTTATTGTTTGGTAAATGATAAGATATATGTGTGTGTGGGTTCTTCCTTTCAGTGCCTAAATAATGGAATGAATCTACAAAAAAAAATATTATCTATGTCCAAAGATTCATAAAAAATGATTGTGTGTCATATTGTAACAAGTGGTAAAACACAAGCATTTTGAGAAAATGGATGAAATATTCAATTAGCTATGGTTTACCATATTCCATAGCATAGGTTGGGTTAATATGAAGCTAACTCTGAAGTATACACATAGGACTAGTGATGACACAAATACGTGAGGAGGCTTCGTTTAGATGGTAAGGATGCATTCCTTTTAAGTTGAAATTTATGTTCCTTCCTAGTGGCCTCCCAACAACTTCCCCTTTACTTTGATAAATAAAAGGTCACCCATTAGATCCTTGTAAATATTTAATTTTGGTTTTCTTTTACTATTTTGAATCACTCGTTCTTTGAATCGACTTTCTTGAGATATGGATTTGGTGGTTTCAGTCATTGCGCCGAGAGGCGTTCATACATAAGGGAGATCTTGTAACATGTGTGTGTAATACAAAGTAAAAAGTAATAAATATTATGTCGGCTATAAACAAAAAAGAATAATACAAAGTAAAAAGTAAATATGAGACTTAAACTAGAGACTTTAGAGCTTAGGATTAGGTGGTAAATATTATGTCAGCCATAAACAAAAAAGAATAATACAAAGTAAAAAAGAAATATGAGACTTAAACTAGAGACTTTACTTTTTACTTTTAATACAAAGTAAAAAGTAAATATGAGACTTTAGAGTGTTTGTGGAGTTTGTCGAGTAACAAAATAATACAAAGTAAACAAAAAAGAATAATACAAAGTAAAAAGTAATAAATACTATGTCGACCATAAACAAAAAAGAGTAATACAAAGTAAAAAGTAAATATGAGATTTAAATTAGAGACTTTAGAGCTTACGATTAGGTGGCTCAGGTATTGCACTCAAGGAGCTATTCAAGGAGAGGTTTGCACCTAGAGAGATTTGATCCTCTCGGGGCTTTATAGAGCCTAGGATTTGGATCTACGCTGATCCATGTCATTTGGATGCTTTTCTCTTATCGATTTCTCTTCATCACTTTCCTTTAGTTTCATGCTTTTTAAAGTTTTCTAAATAAAATACTTAGAGTATAGTGAATATAATTCAATCTTTAAACCTTGCTTAATTATTTTTATATTTTATAAAGTATTTTTTATTTTATTTATTTATTTCTAAACATTTCATATACACACCAATGGAATAAAGTGTGGAAAAACGTTAATTTGACATTTAACATTTTCTAAAGAATTTCTGTGTTCATACCCATTATGGATTAATTATATCCTTTAGTAAACTTTATTTATTTTCTATTTGTTTGTTTTTATTATTAAACGAATAAGTAAATAATCACTTTGTGGATTGGAGCCATATGAAATATTATTTCACTCAGTAGACACGTCTAACTTGAAGGGGTGACGTCATCAATTCAAAATGTGCCAAAAAGAGATAAATTTTTGTGACGATTTGATTGAAATTCATTTTATAACTTTAAATAATATAAAATCAATAATTTTAATAAGAATCCAGGTGGCATAAGTTATTATACTCAATAATTTGTTAATAAATGAGTAAATCCCAATTGAGTTTTAATGGAGATGAATAAGTTTTGAGATAATGGTGGCGAAATTTTATAATGTTGTAATAAATTATTTTTTGTTTTTATTATTAAAGGAATAAGTAAATAATCACTTTGTGGATTGGAGCCATATGAAATATTATTTAACTCAGTAGACACGTCTAACTTGAAGGGGTGACATCATCAATTCAAAATGTGCCAAAAAGAGATAAATTTTTGTGACTTTAACTTTGATTTTATTGAAATTCATTTTATAACTTTAAATATTATAAAATCAATAATTTTAATAAGAATACATGTGGCATAAATTATTATACTCAATAATTTGTTAATAAATGAGTAAATCCCAATTGAGTTTTAATGGAGATGAATAAGTTTTGAGATAATGGTGGCGAAATTTTATAATCTTGTAATAAATTATTTTTTGTTCTATTACTAAACTGCCCAGTCATCATAGAAAATGCATTAAAGATTATTTTTGTTTACAAATAGTCTTTGGGAGGTGTATGAATTGAGATTACTATTCTCTTGACAGGGCTATTAGTTGTTTCCTGCAAACATGTTCTTCAAAGCCACGAAGTGACAATAATAAATCAAAAAATCTTATGAATGAACATTAGTGTGAATATTATGTCACTCTTGAAACAAAAGGTTTATCACCCAAGATTTAAATGGAATCTCTGTTGGCTTTTACATTTTCATGACATTTGGCCAACTCATGAGAGAAGAAATCTCCCACGTAATTTGAAGGAGTTATTGAAGAAAGAAGGTCTAAGATCCTGCATATTATCATCGTACAAGACCGATGAAGATAAGTAGCTCCTCTTGTCCATATTTTACATAAACGTGGAATTAATAACTCCTGTTTTTGTTGCCTCATAAAACGAGATCATTGATTAAGTTCGTTTCGATTACAAAACTAAAGGGAAATGGTTTGATTATCATGCTTCTTTTAACTGAATTTCAAAAGGACCATTCCATTTTTCAACCTCCACATCGTTTTCCATCTTGCAAAATCTCCGCAAGATCATATGGAATCGTTCGGTAAAGAAAAAAATGTAGTTATCTTAATCCTTGAAGATCAGTAGAAAATGCCAAAGCAACCATAAATAGTCTTTAAGATTAAGGTCAAGATTAAGATCATGACCAATGGGATAACAAGTTCATCTCACGTAACAATAATGCAAGTTTTTTAACATTGAAAAATGCCATGATTGTAAGATCTATCACACTCCACGTCTTAAACTCAAGTCGAATTCTAATTCTCTGCCATGCAAAGGATCGTCATTGAAGGCATGAGATCGCTAGCCTGCCAGTAAAGGAGAACAAAATGAACAAAAGTGTGCCAATGCATTGAAGGCCATAATTTAGTTGGAGAAAAAATCTGGTTTCTTTCGAGTCTATTCAAACTGCAACACCAGAATAAACAAAAGATCGTTTCGACTGAAGTGAACATTTTTAATGGCATGCAACGAGCTCAGTAAGGAGTTACACTGGTTCGCACATAGTGGTTCTAATTGAAGTACCATCAAGCCACTAAACGTTTTCGTTGGTCATTGCAACATCAAATATCAGTGAAGAAGACCGACTAAAGGAAGTAAAACATGACTAAAGGAAGTAAAACATTGAGATCGTTTTACTTTTCAATGAAACTGCTACCTGTACACTTCCATTTACCGAACTATTTGATCAATGAATATGGGAGATATTTTTATCTTTTATTATACTTTCTTTTCGTTGATTACTTTTATTTTTCATTTATGGGTCTCGCCATATGACTCCATTTGCTTACTAATGTTCGATGTCATATTGACACAGGTTTTTGGAGGAAGGATAACGCAACAGAAAAGCCTGGCATATGAAGTCAATCTGGAATAATGCGAATCTTCTTTTATCTTTCGAAGAACATTAAGAGCTATTGTAAAAAAAAAAAAAAAAAAAACTTTTTACAAAATGCTTAGAAGACCAAGGACATTATCAGAGATAATTGCACCAGTTCGCTAATTGTATGGAGGCAATTTTGGCATTGAGTTATTTTCCGGAAATAGAGATTAACTATTGTATAAAAAGAAGCATGAAGTCGATTGAAAAGAGAGCAGGCTCTTCTTAGGGCTGGAAAATATTTTCTTTCTCAGCTCTGCAAGTTTAGTTTTAGTTGTATCTGAAAGTAGAGAGAGGAAATGCTTGGTAGATAGAAGGAATTTTGTTTTCTGAATACTCTGGTGTATTTCTCCGATGTGGGGTTCGAGATTTATGTATGGAGAAGTATCTATTGGAGTTCATCAAAGTTTTCTAGTTACTTCTCTAATGATGTGTTAGCATTCTTCAGACAATATTGGTTACTGATATCATTTTGAGATCTGTATTTCAATATATATATTTAACTCATGTTTGTCTTTGTTGTATATCTTTATTTCAGTTTAATTTGATGTATTATTTAATTTTCGAGCACCAATTGTTTTGGATCTCCGATCAATTAATTTCGTTATCATACCGTGATGTTTGCTCCTACGCAGAATAGGAATGAGTATAGAAAATAGATCAAATAGGATTAACATCTACATTTTTTTTAGCAGCTCCTAAAACTATTTCTAAAACTATTTCTAGTTTTAATATCTAACTAAATTATTTGTTAGAGCTATCATAGTATAAAGTGTATATTATCCTAATTAGATTACATTTTTAGAATCATAATATCATTTGGGAATTCATATAAAATTAATTACAAAGTCTCATTTTTTGTTCCCACGAGAAGTGGTTATACCAAACACACAAAGGTTGTGTGAGTTGCTTCTCCTTGTTGACGGATTGACATATTTTCCTGTCAACACTTCCTTAACAAATTCGGTGTCATACAAAACATTTGCATGATTTATCTCTAGAAAACATGTGCATGATTTTTGTAGCTAAAACATGCACACAATTTGTATAGCTAGAACATGCACACAATTTGTATCAATAAAATGCTTGTGCGATGTTGAGCACATTGAATTTACCTTAGGCATAAGAGTTGAGAGGGGGTGGGGAAGCGTCAAAGGGTTGGGAGGTTATAGGAAGTTCAACTCGGAAGAGATGAACTAGAGGAGGTAATGGGAACATGATAGGTTACAGGGAGTGGGGCTTGAGAGAGTGTAGGAGAAGAAGAGGTGGTGAAGAGGTACAGGGTTAGAAGAAGTACGTGATATGGGACATCTAGTCGCCATCTTCATGCAACACTTCAATGGTCCAAAAATATGTCACAGAACCCCCTATACCCCCCTTTGCTTGAACCAACCTATTATTCATCTCGAACTATCATGAGATTACCCAAAAATATACATGCTTTGATCTACCTATCAAACACATATTTGTATACCCACACTCCATGTTTCTTTAGCATACCACAGACCTAACATTTTTCGTTTCTTCTTAGGGTGACCCATCACATCAATGGATCCAACCACATAGTTTCACACTCAACCATTCAAATCTGTGCGAATGAGAAAAAAACTTCCTTCAACAGACCTTGCATAACAACGATTCAATCTACATCTCACTATGTAGATCGAGGTAACTCGATATTGAGAAAACTGCTCTAGTTGGAGAGTGAGTTTCTACCAAGCTCTGATACCAAATGTTGGTTTCAGAAAACATCAAACATTGCTATAGACAACATAAATATAGAGCAGTAAAGCAAACCATAACATCATGCACGTCTAGACATCCTGATTTATCCTAGAAACCCCTTTACCAGGTAAATTCAATAGAAGATATTCATTATGCCCATTGGACAAATCCATCCAAGGCATGGTTGAGTGTGGTTCTATTGGCATAGGTACCCTTGAACATTAGTGAGAGTTTTAGACACTTTCTCATATTAAAATGGAGTAGGACTAGCCTCTTTATAGGATTACTTCACAAGAATACCATGGGTCCAGAACAACAACCACCAAATTTGATTAACTTTCTCTATGAATGATTTAAGATTAACCCAACAAAAGGGGAATAATGCGGAGGGGAGGTATATGGAAGAGAAGAAGTGGATAATAGTTTGATGCAAGGGGGTTAGGGAGAGATAGCGGGGATAGGGGCGGTGATAGTCAGAGAGAGAGGGGGTGTGTGTTAGGGGCTTGGGGGAGAGAAAGGGGGGTTGTAGGCTAGGTTTACGTGGAGGAGTAGGGAAGAGAGAGATTGTGAGAGGGTGTAAGTAAGGTTTACAGAGAGAGTAATAGGGTTACAGGTAGGAGGAGGATTAGGGGTTAGAAAGAGGGTGAGAGAACATGGGGGGGGTTTGGGGGTTGGGTGGGAGAGAAAGAAGTAGGATTTAGGGGTAGTTGAAGGAGTACATGAGTGAGAGAGAGAGAGGGAGGGAGCTATTAAGGTTTTGGGGAGAGAGAGAGAGGGACATGAGAGAGGCGTTAGTGGTAGGGGGGTGATTAGGGGGGAGAGAGGGAGAGGGGGAGAGAGAGAGAGAGAGAGAGAGAGAGAGAGAGAGAGTCGAGGGTGTGATTAGGGGTAGGCAGGAGGAGGAGGTTTGTGGAATTTGAAGAGATAGAGATGAACGGGGTTATGGGTTTGGGGTTTAGTTCTATTAGAGAGAATATGGAGTATAGATGAGGAGTGGGGTTGGGTTTAGAGAGAGAGAGAGAGAGAGAGAGAGAGAGAGAGAGAGATGGTGGGTGGATAGTGGTAGGGGCGATGCGGATTAGGAGACTCAAATATATAAGGGGTGTTAGGTGTAAGGAGAGAGAGAGAGAGAGAGAGGAGGGTTTAGGATTACAGGGTGTAGAAGGGGGGCTATGTGATATAGTGGGAGTGAGGGAGATATAAAAGGGACGGGGGTAGTGGGAATAGGTGAGAGAGAGAGAGGATGGATGTAGGGGTAAGGGAGTGAGAATTGGGGGGTGAGAGAGAGAGAGAGAGAGAGAGAGAGAGAGCGAGATGTGGGAAGGGAGAGAGGCAAGGTAGTTTGGGAGGGATAGATTGGTAGACGGAGAGATATAATGGGCAGGGTGGGAGGGATGGATGGGGAGATTGTGGGAGGAATATACTAGGAAATGGTGGGTGTGGGAGAGATGGGTAGGGTTAATGTTAGCGAAACTAGACCAATAATTGTCGGAGTGGGAGAGATGGGTAGGGTTAATGTTATCGAAACTAGAACAATAATTGTGTTTGTTAATCCCAAAACCTTAACCAGACTAGAACAAAAAATATTCGAAAAAATATGCTCCACTAAAAAGAACATAAAATATTCAAAATTTGAGAAAAAAACATATATTCATGTGCATCCATAAGAATCCAACTATTGTAGACATATAATAAAATTTTCTCATGTACATAGAAATTAATGGTTCCCATTTAACTAAAATTACATCAACTGAAATTGTGGGAGAGGGAGTGAGAGAGCTATGAATTGATGTGACGGTGATGTTTGTGTGTGTGTGTGAGAGTGAGAGAGAGAGAAAATGCAAGAGGGGGAAGGTATGTAAAGTGAGGGAGGGACATAGAGGAAGAGAGAGAATTAGAGGGAGTGAGGTAGAGATGGGTATATAGCGAGGGAAAGAGATATGAAGGGATGGACACAAGGGGCGGGTGGGATATATGCCATAGAGAAAATAAATGATGAGAGAGGGGGTGAGGGGTGAGAGATAAAGAAAGAGGGAGAGAGTGATGGAGTTAAGGAGGACACACACACACACACACAGTGTGATATATGTAAGAGAGAAAAGAAATGGAGAGAGAGGGGGTGAGGGGTGAGAGATAGAGAAAGAGGGAGACAGTTATGGGGGTAAGGAGGACACA
Organism: Larix kaempferi; assembly: GCA_027924585.1. Classification (NCBI taxonomy): domain Eukaryota; kingdom Viridiplantae; phylum Streptophyta; class Pinopsida; order Pinales; family Pinaceae; genus Larix; species Larix kaempferi. The sequence goes on from BSBM01000249.1 coordinate 7,187,801, forward strand.
CACACACACACATAGAGAGATAGAGAGATATTCATGGAAAAGGAGGGTGAGAGAGGACATTTTCTACAATTCGCGCACATGTTTTATAATTGCAAAGGCATGTACGCGTTTTGTAATTGTGAATTACACACATTTTGTAACTACAAATCGAAAATAGATTGTGTAAGTACAAATAATGTGCATGTTTCTTTCTTACTATTTTGCATGTCAATTGACGTGTAATGTTTAGGCCCCTCCAAACCTAGTTCTATGGAAAACACACAAATTTCATTTTTTCAAATCGATAGTGTGTTTAACAAAACTACAATTACATCTAAAATGTTCCTCAACTTCATGCAGGTTCCCATGAGCAAGTCAAGATTAAACCAACAAAGGTGAGGGAGGGAGAGAGAGAGAGGGAAATGGGGAGGGAGAGAGTTAGAGTGAGTGAGGGGGAGACCTAGATAGAGAGAGGGAAATATATAGGGAGGGAGGGAGAGAGAGAGAAATGGGGAGGAAGGGAAATATACTGAGTGAGGGGGAGACATGGATAGAGCGAGGGAAAGAGATAGGGGGGATGGCCATAAGGTATGGGTGGGATATGTGGATGGGGAGCGAGGGGGGTGGATAAAGAGGGGGGTGGATAAAGAGGGGAGAGAGAGAGAGAGAGAGAGAGAGAGAGAGAGAGAGATGGTTGTTAGCAATAGGAGGAGGGGTATTAGGAGAGACAAATAAAGAGGGGGGTTAGGGGTAGGGGTATTAGGAGAGAGAGAAATTAGGGTAGCAATATTGGGATTATGAGTGAGGGGGATGGAGAGAGATAGAGAGAGGTGGATGGTCTATTAGAAGTAGGGGGTTGAGAGAGAGAGAGAGAGAGAGATTGAGGGTGTTTATGGATAATGTGGGTATAGGGGGAGAGAGATAGAGAGAGGGTGGGTAGTTGTAGAGGGAGAGAGACAGAGAGGTGTGGGGTTAGGGGTAGTGTGTGGAGAGGTACATATAGGGGAGGGGGTTATGTTTTGTAGGGGAGAGAGAGAGAGAGAGAGAGAGAGAGAGAGGATGACTAGAGTCCTCAAAGAGAGAGGGGGGAGAGAGAGTGGGTGGTCAGTGAGGTGAGAGGTTAGGGAAAAAGGCAGAGAGAGAGAGAGAAAGAGAGAGAGGAGGTTAGATACATGGTGTGTTAGGGGAAAAGGGATAGAAAGGGGAAATGAGAGAGAGAGAGAGAGAGAGAGTATGAGAGGGGGTTCAATGGATTTAAATTGAGGGAGGGAGAGGGAGGAATAGGAGAGAGGGAATTAGAGGGAGTGAGGTAGAGATGTAGATATAGCAAGTGAAAGAGATAGGAAGGGAGGAACAAAATGTGCGGGTAGGATACATGGGGGGGGGTGGATAAATGGAGAGAAAGGGGGGTGGGGTGAATGATAGAGATAGAGGGAGAGAGTGAGAGAGAGAGAGAGAGAGAGAACATGTTATGAAAATCATACACATGTTTTGTAACTACAAATCGTGTGCACATTTCTTTTTTCCTATCTTGCGTGTCAATTGGCATGTCACTCTAAGGCCCATATAAACCTAGTTATATGAAACACACACACACACATTATTATTTCAAATCAATAGTAGGTTTAACAAAAGTACAATTACATCTAAAATTCCCCTCAACTTCTTGAGAGCACCCATGACAAGGTCATGATTAACCCAACAAAAATGAGGGAGGGAGAGAGAGAAATGGCGAGGGAGGGAATTAGAGAGATTGAGGTAGATACATGTATATAGAGAGGGAAAGAGATAGGGAGGGAGGTATAAAAGGTATGGGTGGGAGATGTGGGGGGGGAGTTAGGGGATTGGAGAGAGAGAGAGAGAGAGAAAATTTAGGAGATGGATAAAGGAAGAATCAATTCTAGAGAGGTGGTGAAGAGACATTAAAGGAGGGAGGCGGAGGGAGGGATAGACAGTGAGAGAGAGAGAGAGGGAGACATAGGGAAATGTAGGGGGAGATATATTTAGGGAGGGAGTGATGATGGAGGAGGGATATATAAATAGATTTAGGGAGGGATGGATAGATGGAGGGAGGAAAGGAGAGAGGGATAGGGGGGAAAGAGTGATGGAGAGAGAAAGTGAGGGATGGATATGTTTTGAAGGAGGGAGATAGATGGAGAGAGAGAGAGAGAGAGAGAGAGAGAGAGAGAGAGAGAGAGAGGAAAGGCCTATTTTTTGGGTTTATAACATGTTCTATAAATCGTGTGTGCAATTTTTAGTTTCATATCATGCACACATTTTTTAACTACAAATCATGCACATGTTTTGTAACTACAAATTGTGCACACATTTTGTAATTATAAATTGCATGTATGTTTATTTTTTCCCAACCTACATCTTAATTGACATGTCAAGATCGGGCCCCTTGAAACCTAGTGCTAAGGAATGCACACGTTTTGTTTTATCAAATTGATTGTGGATTTTAAAAACCTACAATTGCATTTAAAAGGTCCTTCAATTTCATGCGAGCACCCTCATAGTAGACTTGACTTCCCCCTTTAAGAGAAAGCTATGATAATTTCAAAGGAATAGGTATAGGTAAATATAAGATTATCTAATCTAATTTAGTTTAATTTGGCAAAATTAAAATATAAAAAAACATAAAATACCATCCATATTTGAAGGTTTCTATCAAAAGTGATTGTAATATTCCAAAAGTGGAGGGCATTTATTTTGGATTTTCTGGTCATTTGAATTGATTCCATTAAGCTAACGGATCGAAGAAATACCCCATGAACTATAGATAGAAAAAGTAAATATAAAGGAACATGCGTATTTGAGTATTAGAGTTGCTTCTCGTTTGAAGAATTTATATCCATTATGATGAGTTCAAGGTGATAATTATATTAAGTTTCCTAAATTGGATTCTCCTTTGTCTTATCAACCTTTGGCTTGTCATCCTTTGGATTCTCATCCATTCCAACAACTTTATGAAACCAATGTGCTTTGTTAAGAGCATCATGCCTGTTCTCCGTGATTTTTTTTCATGATGGAATTGTTCCTCTCCTTGTCCATTTCCTCCATGGTCTAACCTATTAGAGATTCAACCAACTAGTATATTTTCATAATCTTTGATACTTTAGTGTCTTTTCCTCCTAGGAATATTGAATCAGGGATTCATTGAAGAGATTCCATTTTTAAAATCTCAATGGGATCCTTTCATAATGTGGATGATGCCTTCTTTTCCTTCTACATTCTATGTATTTTCTTAAACTTTTTTTTTACTCTTAGAGTATTACCATTTATGGTACTTTCATGCTTGATTTTCCTTCCCTTCCACTTCTTCCATAGGAAACTAGAGTATCCCCCTTTCCTCGATAAATTGAAGTCCCTTCATTGTACATAATAGTCAAGTAACACAAAAGTTCAATATATGTGATTGTAGATGATTTCCACAATGAAACCTAACCATTGGGGAAAGTTGGAGTCCAGCATAACACTAGAGGAGATTTATAGTGGGACATAACCTCTAATGAACATGTTAATGGCACACCCATTAAGGAACTTAAAATTTTGATGTATGTATTCACCAAGATGTATGCCACAATATCACGTTACCATACTCAACCATTCTCAACCATAGTGAACATGGTCAACCAAGGTTAATCATTTGTTAATAATGGTTTGCCATGGTTTACAAAATTCAGTCATACCAATCCAAAGTTAAACATCATCAACCATATTCAAACATATTTGACCATGGTTAACGATAGTTAATGGAAGTTCTCCATAGTGAACCTTGTCCAACCAAAGTAAACCATTGTGAACCTTGGAAAACCAAATTAAACCATGGATAACATAATTCAAACATGATAAACATCACAATGAATCATAACCATTCAAGAACATCATAATAAAACATAACCCTTCAATAACTTACATGGTGACATAACCATTAGTGAACATCAAAATGTGACATAACCAAGTTCAACTATTTCCCTACCTGTCAAACATGATTAACCATGGTCAAATATATTCAACCATAGTCAAATATGAACAAACATCAACCATAGTCATCAATGGTAAATTAAATGTTAACTACCATTAACCATTTTCATCCATGATAAATCATATTCAAAAATAGGAAACCATGGTTAATTCTAGTTAAGCATGGTTAACAACATCTACCATAGTGAAACATAGCCAACCTAAGTCAAACATATCCAATAAAAGTCAACCAAATTTGAACATGGTCAACGATGGTCAATATTATTCAAACATTGTCAACCATAGTTAACCATGGTTGACTTAAGTTAATCATAGTCAAACATAGTAACACATGATCATGTTCAACCTTAACTAACCAAACTAAACCATGGACAAACATAATCAAACATGATCAACCATGGTAAACCATGGTGAATAATTGTAAACCTTGATTAACTATGCTCAACCTTGGTTCAATGGTCAACAATATTAATAGTTTCAACCATATTCAACCAAAGTCACCCTTAGTCAAATATCAGAGTAAGTCATGGTGAAATATCACAAAATTTAGTTAATCATCTTAAACCTTGGTGAAACATAGTAAACCAAAGTCAACCATAGAGAATCACGGTGACACATGCTCAACAATAGTGAAACATGGAAGGTTGTGGTTAAACATCGCCAAACCATTGTCAACCATAGTTAACTATAGTCTAGCATGGTTATCTATAGTGAAACATGGTGAAACATTTTTATCCATAGTCAACAAAAAACAAGCATGGTTAATCATAAACAAAAATTCTCAACCATGGTTAACCAAGTTTAACTAATGTCAACGATGTCAAACATGATCAAACATTTTGAATCATAATCAAATATTGTAAAAAATGATCAACTATAGCCAATCATGGTAAACTGTGGTTAACCATTATTAACCATGGTTGACCATAGTAAGAAATGGTTAACTAGAGTTTACCATGGTAAGCAACATTAACCATATTCAAACATAACCAACTAAAGTCAAACATATTGGAGAAGACTTGACCAAAATTGAAGATGGTAAACCATTCTTAATGATGTTAAAATATTTTCAACCATGGTTGACCTAAGTTAATAATAGTCAACAATAGTAACAGATGATCAACCATGATCAATCATACCCAACCAATCTCAACGATGGGAAAAAATAAAAACATGATCAACCATAGACTATCATGGTCAATAACTAGAAACCATGGTTAATTGTGCTCAACCATAAATCTGTGGTTAACAATATTAGTCAACCATATTTAACCAAATTCATCCATAGTCAAACATGACAAGTAATCCATCATTAAACATCACAAAATTTAATCGACCATCTTTAAGCATGGTGAAACATAGTAAATCAAAGTTAAACACAAAGAACCATGGTCAATCGTGCTCAACCATAGTCAAACATGGCCACCCATGGCTAAACATGGAAAACCATGGTTAAACATGACCAAACCATGGTTAAAAAAAGTCAACCATTTTCAAACATAGTTGACATTAGTATGATATGGTTATCATTAGTAAAACATGGTAAACTAAGTTTAACTAATGTTCACCATGTCAAACACAATCAAGCATGGTAAAACATGTTGAATCAAAATCAAACATTGTTAAACATTCTAAACTATAGCCAACCATTCTTAGTTAAATGCCAACTATATTTAACCATTATTAACTATGATCATCCATCGTCAACAATGGTTAACTACATTTAACCATGGTCAACCAACTCAACCATAGTCAAATATATCCAACCAAAGTCAAACATATTCAAGCAAAAATCGACCAAAATTAACCATGCTAAACCATGGAAAATATTATTAAAACATAGTCAACCATAGTCATCCATGGTTGACCTAAGTTAATCATAGTCAACCATAGTAACACATGATCAACCATAGTAACACATGATCAACCATAGTCAATCATAGCCAACCAAAGTAAATCATGGAAAAACATAATCAAACAAAACGAACGATAGTAACCATGGTGACACATGCTCAACCATAGTCAGAGATGGAAAACCATGGTCAAACATGGCCAAACCATGGCCAACCATAGTCAAATAGAGTTAACCATAGTCTAACATAGTTTTCCATAGTTTAACATGGTTAAACATATTTATCCATTTTCAACCACAAATAAACATGGTTAATCATAAAAAAAATGGTTTTAAACCATGTCAAACATGTTGAATTATAACCAAACATTGTAAAACATTCTCAATTATAGTTCATCATGTTCAACTAAATGTCAAATATGGTGGACCATTATTAACCATGGTTAATCATAGTAGACCATTTTTAACCATATCTAACCATTGTTAACAACATCAATCATATTCAAACATAACAAACCAAAGTACAACATATTGAAGAAAAGTTGACCATAATTGAACATAGTCAACCATGGTCAATATTATTCAAACATAGTCAACCATGGTTGACCTATGTTAATCAAACTCAACCTTAGAAGAACATGATCAACCATTGTTAACCATACCCATCCAAACTCACCCATTGACAAACATAATCAAACCTGATAATCCATAGTCAACTATGGTCAATAATTGTAAACCATGGTTAACTATGCTCAACTATGGTTCCATGATCAAGACTCATATTCAACCAAAGTCACCCATATTCAAACATCAAAAGTAATTCATGATCAAACATCCCAACATTGAGTCAACCATGTCCAACCATGGTGAAACATACTTAACCATAGAGAACCATGGTCAAACATCTTCAAATATAGTCAAACATGCACAACCATGGTTAAACATTGTTAAACATGGACATCTATTGTTAAACATGGCCAAAAAATGGTCAACCAAAGTCAACCATAACGAATGTAGTTGACCATAGTCTAACATGATTATCCATAGTTAAAGACTAAAAAACAGTCGAAGAAATCTATGCATAGTCAACCAAAAACAAACATGCTTAAGTGTAAACAAACATGGTCAACCATGGTCAACCAAGTTGAAATAATATCCACCATATCAAAATCAACCATGGTAAAACATGTTGAATCAAAATAAAACATTCTCAACAATAGTCAATCATGGTCAACTATAGTTAACCATTATTAACCATAGTTAACCATGCCTAACTGCATTTAACCATGATCAACAAAATCAACCATAATAAAATATATCCGACCAAATTCATGTGATACCCCCAATACATTGTTATTTTATTTTGATTTAATATTTGTGACAATTATTTTTCTAAGTTATTTAAAAACTCAAAAAACACTCAAAAGGGGTGTGAGTGACACTTTGCATAACAAACTATTGATGTTATTATTTAATAAAAAAAATAGAGGCAATTGGAGAATTCACCTAAATGAGGGGACACCACCATGGCACAAAAAACACGTGTAATGAAAGAAAAGTATTTGTTTTACCAATCAAATCAAATCTAAAAGCTCAACTACAAGACAAAATCCTAAATCATAGGGATTGAAAGATTGATTGAATATTTGATTATAATGGCATATGACCCGGAAAAAAATATAACATTATAGTGATCCACCTGGGGGTGGAGTTGGGAAAATAGTCGAGATTCTCTATCCTATGGTTGAGAGGAGATTATTATGCAAGGAATGATCTCCATTGTCTCAACTAAGTATGATTTACCTTATGGATAATGATGTTGTTAATGGTGTACCATGGGGATGTTACATATATGGTTCTCACATTTTCTGTTATGTATAATTATATTTGGAATGTACTGTATTTTTTAAACTCTCTCTTATTTAGAAATTCTAATTTTTAATGTATAAATGGTAAATAGGTAAAAGTTCAAGTAATTATGATCAGGGATTTGATCACTATGGAAAAATACTTAAATGGGATCTTACCCAAACCGTACTTTCATAAAGTGGATTCTAATAGGAAATGAAAAGAACTCTGCATTATATATCTATATACTGTAGTATGAAACATTTGATCCGGGTGTCATTCGGTCTTGTGTGAGAACTTGTCATCTATTTGTTCTGAATCGGTGTATTTATCGTTTACAAAAATATTCCATTTTATTAATACCGGGCTTAATGTACTTCAGGTTTTGAGAATGTTGAAATTAATTTGATTTCCGCATGTTATGAAAACTCTATATTTTTACACAGTTTAGAATTTTTGGTAGATCGATCCTTTAATATATGTACAAAAGGATTGATCTCTTTTTGTTTTGTCACATCGTTGAACATCAATAGTTGAGAGAGGGGTTATGAAAACTATTTATCATCGTGTCATATGAATGGTTGGAGCGATCTCTGTTGTACAGTAAACGTTTTTTTTTAACTGAAGTAATCGGCCTTTGCGTGTAATTATTATACGATCTGGATCTTTTATACTTTCATTTTTTGTTTGTGAAATCTATGCATGAACGAGATTCTTATTACATTTTGATCTCTGTGCAACTCTTGTTATGAATCCCCAACCCTCTAGATGTGACCGTGTTTTAAATGTTTCCATAGTTGGCCGCCGTAATATGAGTTACTTTGTGATATTCACAAGTAGTAATCAACCGTAGTAGTTGTAGTACCTGGTCATGTTTGTTTGATTGAACTCCGCGTTGATTGTTTATTTACCAGTTGTCTACCACCTGCAAAACTACGCCTTCCTTTTACCACCTGCAGATGGAATGCGATTTGTTTTTTTTATTGAATGGTGCCATGTATCCACTTTCAAGCTAAGACAGTGGGACGCGGCTGTGTGTGTTAATAAGTTCTACCTGTATTCCTTTCTAAATTGTATCCTGCTGGTTAGTAACACTTAAACATGAATTCCAGATGGCATTTAAAAAGACATGAGTGTTGCTATTTTTAGTCCCCGTTTCACAGGGATTATAGCCATCGGTAGGTCGCCATGCTCCGTTGACTGGCTTGTTTTATTTTTTTTAATCTAATGTTACATAAAGTTTTTTGGATTTTTGGTATTAAAATGATTTCTTTAAATTAAAAAAAAATATATTTCTTTTAAAGATTATGTATTTTTTTATTGGTGCTTTACCAAGATTTGACTAATTTCCCCTGGTGTGCAAAATAATTATCCAATTATAAAAATATTAAAAAAATTTAAAATTTAAAAAAAATGAGAGCATACCACATATGGATTACAATTAATTGATCTTTGAAAATTGTGACGTCATATGACCAACCATTAAATTCATGCAATAATGAATGTGTCATATATGTAGTTGGTGTGTTTGGTTACAATTAAGGGCATCATGGGCCTGAATTGACAAAGAAACGGCTGGAGAATTGACAAAGAAACAACTCGAGAATTCTGGATGCTTCCGAACTGTCAAAGAAGCATCTCGAGAATTCTGAATGCTTCCAGATAATCTTCCTCCTTCTGGACCAAGTATAGTATTTTCTAGACGCACCGTCATAGAAGCAGCCAAGTCCTTCTACTAGAGCGACTCTTCCTTGGCATGAAGCAACTGCGGGCCTCGTTGGCATATGCTTCGAAGATTCTGCAATACCGATCTACACATCAAGAGACTAGAGGCTTTGCAGCATCTAAGAAGAGATCAAGTCTTTTCCACCATTCAATCCATTTTTGAGGATTCTACAAGGCCAAGGGTGTGAATATCGGGCACACTGTGTTTCTTACAAGCTTGAATCTGTTGGGAAACTTGATTTTTTCTCAAAACATGTCTGGAAGAGACTCTCAGGCCGTCGAAGAATTCAAGGAAATGGTCACCAAATTGATGGTAACTAGAGGAAAGCCTAACCTCATTGATTACTTTCTATTTCTGCGATGAAAGCATTGTATTTGGGCTGCTGGATAGATTTGTGGAGGCTCACCTCTAGACTAAAAGAGAGGGTAGAACTGAGGACAGTTGTGGCAATACAGAAGACTTTCTAGACATTTTGCTAGAATACAGAAGCAAGAACACAAATATACATTATTCCATTTCTATATGTAACTCTGCTTGGACTTTATCAATAATAATCAAAGGTAAAGAAATTACCTGACAAACTCTATTAATGTGTCTTTGTCATTCTATATAATTAATTTTCTTTGTGTGTTTAACTAGGTTGTTATTTAGACTTACTGCAATGCAAGAAAGAACAGTACCGAAAATACAAAACACTATACAATTGAACATTTCTCTCCAAAATTCTTGTTACACATAGGCATTGCTCAAAATTTTGGATGCAAAACATAAGGATTATGGAAGTACCTACAATTTAGGTGAAGATTGAGGGGTTGTGCAAACCACAATCTGTCAGTTCACCCATGCACTGGAGAAGCTCGTTGAAGACTAAAAACACGTCAATGAGGAATGTATACTGTTAGAAAGGTTACAATTGTTGCTCTAATAATTATTGCTTTGATACGGTATTGATGATGAGTTTTATCTTGGAGGCATTGCCATTCCTCCGAGCAATCATCAAGCCCTACCACAAGCAAAAAAATAAGGCATAAGAAGCTAAAATACAGTGGTTGGAAACCATCGCTAAAATGCCTAATGCAAAAGCCTAAAAATGAATACCACCAAGCTGTAAACAATAAGACAAATCCAATTTAAAAAAAGAGCAATGAGTTGGATAAGCATTAAATCCTAAGACAACCATAACAATCTATGGCTATTAGCATAGATAGAAGCCTCTATGCAAAGCAGAAATATGACTAAGGTATTATATAGAACACAGTTATTGTAACTGAGAGAATAACCAGTTTTGTGCCCTCCCTCCCATACGAATGGAGTAACAAATGGAGTAACCAAGCATATTTCACTACTGAACCAACCCACTTCCATTAGGGTTTCTGACTCTATGGTTGGTAAAAAAAAATTGCCAACCCATTAACAAATTCCTGCAAACGTTGTCCAGAAAATCATCTCTATGCTCCCTGAACGACCAATAGAGCTACCAACAGAGCTGACCAATCTTCCCCAGCATTTGTGTGATCTAGGGGAGGTTACCCTATTGTTTTACCAGCAGTTGAAATCAATGGAACAGAGCCTCAATAAAATTCTTATAGAGGGGGATTCCAGGGAGTTTGAGGATGACCCGCACATACACTAAGCAAATAAAAATAGTCTCTCGAAGACTACTGAAAATGCAGGAATGAAATTTTCTAGGATTTGAGACCTATTCACAATTCCCTCTTTGCCCAGATGTATACACGTATTCACAATTTCGTCTTCGCCCAGATGTATACACATCCCCCACATGCAGTCTGCGTGCATGCAAGGCTCAAGGCTCAGTTCTTGTTTTAATATTAAAAAAAAAAAACTTTCTTTAGGTACATGGATATTTTTTAATTTTTGACTCGGTTGTGAGGTTAGTTGAGACTATATATAGCCTGAAAAGAGATTGAGTGGACTATGAGGAATACGCAAAGTCGCACCATTTGAATGGTATTAGGATTTACTACTTAGACAACTGTAACGAAGATTTTGACGGTAACTGAATGAACATACCATGTCACCCGCCATCTTTTGAGACAAGTCCATTCGAGCGTTTGTCATTCTTTGATGACTAAGCATTTTTGAAATCTATCAGCAGTTTGTGTTTTTCATTGCACCATAAAAGCCCCGTGTAGATGGATTGGACATCCCGGTTACATTGATAAGGGATTCAAATGGATGAATACAAGGACTCATCAACAACTCTAGGATTTCCCTAAACATTATGCATTTGTCAAGCTTTATCTCATCGTTATTGGTGTGAGTTTCTTGGTGGGTGTGTAATTTCGAGGTGAAATGCTTATCCTGCTACTGATTTTGTGGTCTATTGAAGAGCAATTTTAAGCATCTGCCTTGCGCCTCTCATTTCGGATTCACACTCTCTAATTCTCGTGAAAGCCAATGGAATCTTTAGTTACTGGCTGTGTGGCCAATGTTTTGAGTGACGTTTGGAACAAGGATCATTAACCTCCATTTCTCCTCGAGAAGCAAAGAATGATTTCTTAGAAGATCATATGGTATTTGTTTTAAATGTCTTCAAAAGTGTTTTCAAATATTATCGCTAACTTTTCACTCTATTATAGTTGCAAGTGTGCTCATGGTTTTTGAAGAGCAGCATCGATCTCCACCCATCAATGTTGGAAAACAACACGAGCTAACCTTTTCAGAACATGGGCTACTCTATATGTACCTCGTTTATTTATTCTTCAATGAGTCAACGCAAATTAAATACGTGTTTTTAGTTTCATATGAAGAAGAGAAGCAGCTGTCGAATCGATTTGTTTATTGCTTTAAGTGGATGTTGGACCACGCTACAATGATACTCAGTTTTATGGAACCTTGAATTCAAAATAACTAATTAGTTTAATTCGTGAAATGGAGATTTTTTCTGAGTTTAAACAAATCTAAGAAACCTAAAGAATTATATTTAGTTGTACAAAATTCATAACCAAATTAAAAGGCAACTCAGCCTTCAGCTCGAGTGCATCAAGAGGTGGATGGGCAATGTTTAGGTCATTATTTTGCTTATGAAATAAGTAAGTCAATAAAAAAAATAGAAACCAAAGTTCAAGATGCTGATTATGATCCCCCACATCTGAAATAATGGAATATTTGATGCATTTCAAGACAGATCTCCTAAACACTAAAATAAATGCAGAACTTGGAAAGCAAAAGAAATATGGGGGAACCTAGGAAAAAATCTTGGAGTTGGTTTGGAAACAATAGGTAGAGGCTGAAGGTCCCAATCATTATCCATAGAAAAATGAAATACTTGACAACGCAGCCACTAGAGCTTGTTGAAGCTCGTTGAATACCCAAAATGCGTCAATGAGGAATGCATATTGGTAGAAAGGTTACAATTGTTGCTTTGATATGGTACTGATGAGTTTTATCCTCTGAGGCACCGCCAATCCTCCCAGCAATCATCTGCCCTGCCACAAGAAAAAGAAAAAGGCATAAGAAGCTAAAATACAGTCATGGGAAAGCTAACGAAGAAAATGCTGATGTAAGTGGTTCATGTTTCTTCTTTTGGCATTTGCTCGGTTGCACAAGAAGTAGAAAAAATATAAAGAGACTGAAAGTATCATGACTGTGAAAGAAGTGTATAAATTATCCTCCAAAAAAGGCATCACGGTGTACCCTCCAAGTGAAAGATGTCTATAAATTCTCATTAGCATACTCTAAATCAAACCGACAACCAACAATCTCCCAACATTCATAAATAGGGCATCCATGCTTGGCTTATCATGGCTCCTCTCTCATTGTCAATCCAATCCAAAGAAATGGGAAGGCATCGAACATCCAACCAACTCTATGTTAGTAATTGAAAATAGGAAGGCATCGAACACGCAACTAGCTCTGTCTTAGTGATAAAAAATTGATAAGTTGCACATTCATCATTCGATGAATTGCTCTCCTTGAAAAAACTTATATTCATAATATTCATCAAGTAAAATTAACCTGTAGTCTTTGTGTGCAAGAGTTGTTTATATGAGTCTGCAATTTACCTGTGGTGTGGTGAGGAAGTATCACATTCCCCACAACAATATCACATAGGTAACAGCAGGCCAATATCATGACTAGGAAGTGACTGCAAATGAGAAATCCCTCTGACATCAAGCTTCCCAGAATGCACTGCAGCAGTAGCTGCCGTAGACATGAACGCATCCCCAGTCATCAAGGGATCAAAATCTATCATCATCGCTACATCAATCCTATGGACAATTGAATAGAAGGGCTTTCCAGTATTTGTACAGTGAACAAAGATGGGATTAATGAGTCTTAAATTCTGGGTTGCGATAACCTTTTCCAAGGAATGAGCACTGGCTGAAGTGAACAAGGTTCGAACGGCCCTAATGGTAAGAACTTGGGGTTGAGTTTTTTCAATGCTGGGACAGATGTAGTGCCAATTAGCCATCTCACCGTCCATGTAAAAATTATTATTCTCTACCTCATTCCCCACTTTCCTGGCATGCAGAGGCTAATCATATCGGCCCAATTATCTTTGATTATTTAATACCAACCTTGACTTTGTGTTTCCCTTGTTTCACTCTCATAATACAAAGGTACAAGTTTGAGCTTTGAATAAGTAGCTTAGGTTTTAACAAGGCTGAAGTCTCTTTGCTGTTGAGATATTGTAACTTCAAAGAATATTATATTTGTACTTTATTATTCCGGAGATGATTCATTCCTCCGTGAAGATCTTATTGTATATCCGGAGATGTTTATTCCTCCGTCGGAATGTGGTAACTTGGGTTATTAGACTTCCCTAGTGGGGGTCGGCCCTGTATGTGTTATGTGGGTCAAAGGGTTATTATACCACTCTAGAGGGATCGGCCCAGTCAGTTGTAGTGGGGTATTTAACCCATTGGTTAAATACGAGCCTACATGATTTATGTAAAAGACAAGTCGAAGTAGTGTGTAAATAGAGGAGGTGTATTCCTCATTTTACACACACTCACTCACTTGAGAGTGGAGCACTTGTGGAGGAGAGGTCTGCTATGGAGAAGGAGGAGCTTATGCTTAGGGTTACATCTTTGTATATTGCTGGTCATCTATATTGAGGAAGCTTTACTGGTTTTCTACCCCATGAGGGTTTCCCAAGATAAATTTGTGTCTCTTGTGTTTATGATGTGCTTGTTGTTTCTTCAGTGATCCTGTATATGCTATTATTGTGAAATGGAATGCAACGCTGCTATTTTCTATCTTAGCATATTAAATCTTAACATTTGCGATCAGTAAAATCTTTACCAACAAGCAATAAATGTCATCATTTCCCTCATGTATTTTAGTTGGTGGGAGCTGGCCCAGTGGCAGACAAATCCCTCCTAATTGGTTTTCATTTTTATTAATAAATTTACATTTTAAGTTTTGATCATTTCTGAATTCCACGTTGATTGAATATGCATGTTGAAATTATTAGATATAATGACTATAGTGTAAAGAACATCTCGTGGTATTTAAGAGTGATCCGGGAGTTGAGAATGACATCTGTTGGTGTAAAGAAAATGTGTATGAGTCTAAGAATGTAAGGGACTGATGCCAATGATCTCTGATGAATAGAAGGTATCTTCATAAAACAAGACTCCTCTGCGAGAGAGATACCATGCTGTCCAACCAAGCAATGTGTTATTTTTTATCTGCTTATATCCAGTTATTTTTAATCTCGTATATCAGCCATATGCACTTTTCAAAATGTTCTATTTCAAAAATTTTATCTTAATTAAGAAAATCATACTCATTAAATTTTATTATCATGATAGGACTTTGATGGCCTCATACATCTAGATGGCCATGATGTGTGTTTGTTTTCAAATAAAAATATTTGGACCATTTTCAACTTCAGTTCGGCTCGACGAGAAAGTACAAAATTAAATTGGTGAATTTACACAAACTAGTTTGGTTGATATCCATCAGACCATAGATTTACTCCATAATTTAGATAATCTACAACGCTCACGATTAGTTCCACAGTTGCGCGGGACATAGATTTGCTCTTGTACAAGTGCTACGTCGATTACTTTTGGATACAAAAGAAGACACTGTTTTCTCTGAGAGATCAACTGAAAAATCTAAATGGATTTGACTGCCCATGATCACCTCTCGGACTCGAAGTAGTTTCATTTAATGTTCTTTTTGTAGGAGGAAATTGACTAGCCTATTCCTCAATGATATTCCTCAATGATATATTCCAAATGGCAGGTATAAATTTAAGTGGTATATGGTGTATTAGTCCATCAGATAAAGCACACTATTCGTATATAACTATAGATGGAACAATAGGAACTTGCTAGATAAGGAAGATATAATAACTAGACTTAGCTTAAGAACTATAATTATAAGAACTCTTATATTTTAGAGTAACTCCCCTCATATTCTATGAGTTTACTAGTTTGAATCTTTTGCAGAAACCAAGTAGAATATAAAAGGGTGGTAAGGCCCAAAATAGTTTGTAGTCTTCATTAAAATCTAGAACTCTAGACTAATTAATAGTTTATCTATCATGCTCGGTTATGGGTGGAATAAAGAAAGGCTAGCATCTGCTGAAATACTAACATATTATAGGTCTTCTAAAGAAAGAAGTTAGTATCAGTCATCAAAACCCTTGATCATACTATTGCGTGTACATCAATTAAGCATAAGATCTTCATTATATCATTGTGCTCATTGACTTTTTCACTTTATTTTTATACATTAAAACAAACAAAATTAAGAGCAGGGACTAGCTGCTTTGCAGCTATTTCTCTTTTTTATTTACATTTTGATTGTTTGTTGCTCAATTAGATAGTACGCTGACTATGTGTTCTTGCATGTGTTTTCAATGTTTCCATACCTACCAGGTCTACCGTCTAGATATTTTCTGGATCTTTACCTTGTATCTGTTGGAGTCCATTAAAATGTTTAAAGGATGGATACCGTAGTTAATATCCTGTGTTTGTATTGATTGAAACTTGATGACTTCTATCTTGGGCATGCAAAGGCCGTCATCTTCTGAGTTTTTATAAATGAAACTCACCACCGATCCTTGCAATCCAAGTGGATTTTCATTCTGAGCGTTAGGTTGTAAGGTTAGATAACACTTGTTATATGTTTCCAACTAAACGAATCAATTCTCTATAAAAAGAAATAAAAAGAAGTGCATGTCGTAATAAATTATGTGTTGATGTGATATTTAATTATTTATATCCATTTAAAGTGGTTTGTTGTCATCTTCCGAATTTTTTTATAAACCAGTATAGATCCATCTTAAATCTGTATCTATCAAGCATCGAGGGGGATCCAATTTCTTGAGGTGTATTTCTTTTTTTTTAAATTTAAACTCAAGAAATTTGATCTCTCTTGATTGATAGATCCGGGTTTAAGTTTTATGTTTTTATTTTATAAATGAACATCTATTTTTTAATTACTTTTCATAATATTTTATTGTATGAATAAACATGGATTTTTTTTTAAATACTTTCAATAATTTTTTATTTTATGAGCCGACATGAATTTTTTTAATTATCTTGTTATAAACGTTATATCACGTTACAACATCTCCCCCATACACAGTTGTAGAGCACCTCGTTTCACTCGGTACAATGAAACTCATCACCGATAGCCTAACCATCCTTGTTGATTTTTTTTTTGTCTGCGTTAAAAACTGAAGGCAGTCGACTTGGGATTAAGCAATATAAGTTAATATAATTTTACACTTTGGGCATGTAGGAAATCACTTGGAAAAAAACATGAGATATTATGTTTAATACGTTATAGGATGGTTGATCTGTAAATTAACTTATTACAATGGTTTAACTATAAAAGAGTAGTTACAAGGAATAAATATTCCACATGATAGTTCCAAAGTTTTAGAATACACGTCTATTTATATATACATGTACACATTAAAAGATTGATATGGAAAGGTCTTTCCCATAAATTTTAGGAGTATGAATATACATTTTAAACGTCTAATAAATGTGTCAACCGTGAACCTTATAGAATGAATATGAATATATATATATATATATATATATATATATATATATATAATATGGATTTAAACAAGTTGTGGAGAGTTATTATAACATTTAAGTGGGACTTTGTCATTGATTTCTACAACTAGAGTAACTAGTTATAGGGTTTAGAAAAAATTCTTTTTTTTTCATTTTATAAGAAGAAGTTAATCAAAGACTCACACAAGAAATGAGAATATATATTTATGTTTAAAACTCATTAAGATGAAATGAGAAGTGTAATGTATGGTTAATTAGATCATAGATAAAAGTAATCTTGTGTGGTTAAACTTAAATCTTCTATAAAAGAAAATATCTCATGTACCTCTTGAGCACACTCTCGGCAGTATCATATACTCCATGGATTATCAACATGATGTGTACCTTGAATTCTGAAAACTACATGTTTATATTGGACTATGGAAATGTTATTTTTAAGTTAACCATTTTTATAAATTTTAAAGAAGTTTTTTGTCATGCTAATTTCTCTTCCTAAAATAGAAAAAGTTTTAAAATTTTCAACATTTACCATAATTGGGGTTATTGTATCGTGGGGTTGTTACATAGAAAAAGTTGACCAAAATAAAACGTGCTCTATCATGGTAAATATTATTGAAACATAGTCAACCGTAGTCAACCATGGTTTACTTGTTTTAATTATAGGAAACCATAGTAGCACATGATCAACCACACCCAACCAAACTCAACCATGGACAAACATAATCGAACATGATAAACCATAGTCATCCATTGTAAATAATAGAAAATCCTGGGGAAATGTGCTCAACCATGGTTCCATGGTCAACAATATTACTAGATTCAACCATATTCAACCAAAGTCACTAATAATAATGCATCACAAGTAATCCATGGTCAAACATCACAAACTTTAGGCATCCATCTTCAACCATGGTGAAACATAGTCAACCAAAGTTAACTATAGATAATCATGGTCAAACATACTCAACCATAGTCAAACATGGATAACCATGGTCAAACATGGTCAATCCATGGTAAACTAATGTTAACTATAGTCAACCTTGATTCACTATACTCTTTTTTTTAGAGGAAAAAAGAATACTTTTGATATTCATATGAGTCAAAAAGTACATATCAATCATACTTATAGAGTCATATAAATTGAATGTCTAGACCATAAAATCAAGCAACATCTAATTATCCTTCATATATTTCATAGTATGTAGAGTATATCAAATTTTGTTACATCATGTTCAGAATAATGTCAACCATATCCCAAAAGATACATAATAGTAAAGGACAAAAAGTTAAGAAACTAAAAGTTGTGACATTCCCCTATCTATTAAGGAATTCTTGAAAAATTATTCCCAATATAAAACCCCTTCAATACCCAACAAGGAGTTTTTGGAAATATTGTCCGCTAACTGATTGTGATCTCTATATATGTGAAAAAACTGAATTGTTGAAAATTTCATCATTTAATCTCTGATCCTTGAGCACCATGGAAGTACATTCATCACATTAATGTTGTATTCACCTTGTACCCATTTTATAGTAACTTTGGAATCCCCATAGACAGCAAGAGAAACAATGCCAAATGTGGTAGCCATCTTGCATAAATATCACAATGCAAGCATTTCTTCTTTCATATTTGTCCTTCTACCACATTGAATTTTGAAAGTATACCTGTGATGTTCATTGATATTGAGTACTACACCTACTGCACATAGAACATTTTGTATAGCTCCGTCAAAATAACCAATAGCATTGCTATTACATTTTATGTCATATGGAATTTTTGTTCTACCTTTTTCTGCTTGCACAATACCATAATCTACAAACCAGTTCAATATACGCTTACATATGATATCCAAAAATTCTAGTTTTCTTAAAAAAAACATAGGTTTCTAATTTTCCAAAGATGACAAGAGATAATTGCAAAAAGTGTATTATAATTTGTGCATAATTTCTGCGAGTTTTTGCAATTTTGTTCAAAATCAGTACCTTCCCAAACCTACAAGAGATTAAGACCATAACAAACTTTCTTCCAAACCTGTGTACTGTAGACACATCCAACAATAATATGATCAACTGATTCAGAGTCGTTTCTACAAAGGAGACATATATTAGGTCCACACCAGCCTTTTTTCAACAGATTGTCCCATGTTTAAGAAAATTTTGGAGAGAAAACCACATAATTTTTTTTATATTTATTGGGATATGCCATTTCTAGAGAACATAGTACCACCAATTCTGAATTGTAGAAATATTTGCCTTAACAATAGCCATATAGGTAGATTTTGCAGTAATTTTGCCTGTTTGTGAGTTTGCAATCCAAATAAGTGAGTCCTGATTACGATTCAATCTGCAACCGGTGGAATTGAGTTTATAAATGTACTTCTCCCATTCAATTTCCCAAATACCAACTATGCCCAGTTCTTTAGTAGAGTACCAATAGTTATTTTCCAAATTTATCATGCTGGGTTTTTTAATCATTGCCAATGTAGAATAGCCAATCTCATCTAGATATTTTACAATACTAGGTGAAAGTTGATAATATTCATCCATTCCAATGATAGGATCAACTCCTACAAAAACATCATTTCCATTCCCCACTTTCCATGTAACACCTTTACCCAACCACTCATATAATTTGATAAAACCCTTCATGACATGGTATGTGTTTCTAACCGTCTTCTTTGAGTTCCTAATCCAAGATATTTTGTCCATTTTAATATATTTTCCATGCAAAGCTTTTGACCATAGAATTTGAATAAATAAACCATGCTAGAAGCTCTCCAGTCTTGAAGCAGTACTAAACCATGTTAAATTTTCTAAGCCCCATCCGCCAAAATCTTCTGGAAGAGAAAGCATGTCCCGGATTTCCATTATAAGTTTACCTTTATCAGTTCCACCAGACCATAGAAAATTAAAAATAAGCTTTCTTAATGAGGATATTATAGATAGTGGAACTTGTGCTAATGAGAACCAGTAATTAGGAATACTAGTGATAAAATATTTAATGAGAATGAGCCTTTCACTAATGGATAGTAGCCTAAATGTCCAATTTTTAATTCTCCTTTCAAAAATTTCAATCATCCACATCCAATCCCATGCTTTATAAACTCTTAGTTCAAGTGGTAACCAAGGTATTTGAACCCTTCATCAAACAAATAAACCTTATATGTAAGAATAGTAGATATTCTTTCCAAAGAGTTCCCTTCCAAATTGTGATTGTATATGCTAGAATTCTTCACACTAACCTTCATACCTATTGCATTAGAAAACAACTTGATAATTTCCATATAAAAACTCCTTTCCTCAATAGAATCAATACCAAATATTAATACACCATCTACAAACAACAAGTGTGTAATATAAACAACAGCTACAATTTTCACACCTTTAATTTTACCTTAAGATTTATCTTCAATAATAAGCCTACTTAATCCTTCAATGATGAGTAGAAAAAGTAGGGGAGATAGAGGACATCCTTGAGGGATGCCTTTGCTACTTTTGAAAAAATTTGTTGGAGCACCATTGACCAATACAACAAATTGTGCAGAAGTGACACATGCAAGAATCCTATTTGTAACAACGAGAGGAATCCCAATTTGAATTAGGATTAATATTAGAAAGATCCAATCTACTCTATCATATGCATTTTCCAGGTCCATCTTAAGAAGCATAACCTTCAAATTCTTTTGTTTTATAGATTGAATAGCTTCCTAAGTAATACCAATAACATCTAGAATTTGTCCTTCATGCAAAAAACCAAACTGCTCATCTGACACATGAGTTCATAAATAAGGATTAATCTTGCAAGAGATGATATTGGTAATAATTTTATATTCAAGATTGCATAAGGATATCGGTCTAATGTCATAGAATTTATTTGGATTATTAATTTTAGGAATTAAAGTGAGAAAGGTGGAATTCAATGCTCCAGAAGAATAACCATCAATCCACGAATACTTCACCATATTCAGTACATCTTTCCCCATAATATCAATGAAATGGAGAAACAATTAAACAGTCCATCCATGAGGGCCTAGACTTTTCCCTTTTGCAAATAGTTTCAGTACCTTTTCAATTTCCTCTAAGCTAACCTGTATCCCCTTATTTTCCGCTTCTTCCTCATTAAAAATTTTTGGGAACAATTTGAAAATACATAGCTATGCTTCCAATGAGCTCTATCCAATATCCCTAAAAACCTCACTAAAATGATTTATTGCAAAATTTTGAATTTCAGATTGTCCTTTAATCAAAACATCATTATCATCAATAAGTTCCCAATTGGAATTAGTATTACTTTTGTTTGATGCATATGAGTGAAATTACGAGTATTGTTATCTCCTAACCCAATCCACAAAGCCTTGCTTTTCAAGTGCCAATCCATATCGTCTTGCTTCAAGATCTCATCCTTTTTCTCTTCTAATATATTAATTAAAATTTTATCCTCTTTAGTTATGGAATAGTCAATATTTTGATCATAAGAGACTTTAATTTGTTGTTCAATATTCCTTAACTCCTTATCCTTCAAATTTTTTGTATTGATCCGTTGGTTGACCTTACCCTTTACATATTTTTACTTCTAAACAAGTTGGTCCATTGGATTTATCTCATCATCAGTAACGAAATTCTTCCAGGTTTCCTTAATAAATAAACAAAAGTCCTTTTTTAATAGGCAAGAGCTATTAAATTTAAATGGATACCTTAATTTTGGAATTTGTCACCTACCCAATTTCTAAAATTATTATTTTATTGGCAAAATACTTTATGTTAAATTTTAGTTACAAAGTTTTGTAATTATGACCAAGTTTGGTCAAGGATGAATGTAATTACTGAATTATTATTATTTAATAAATTAAAGTAGGAGACAAACACCCAAGTGAACTGTTAAATGAGTGTTCACTGACCCACTAGGAGGAATGGAAGCTGTTGGAAAGCATGTGACAGATGGCAGCAATTGCACTTCACCACTAGCTGTTGGTTATGGGACAACTACCCCTAATAATGTGGCATTATCCCCCATATGGTGGGAGTGGGAAGGCAGCTCATTTAATGACCCGGTAACAATTGAAAAGGCCTTGGCAACCTACATATGGCAAATTCGAATTGAGCAGGCAGCTCTTACACAATATTTTCTGCATAAATATTCCTCATGTGCATTCGGTGATGACTAAGATATTCGAATAGGGAGGCTATGTGAGTGCATTGTAAGTCTGCAAATTATTCTGAGAAGGAAAACCATAGGTGTTGGTGCAGGTCCCTTTGACTGCTAAGTCTTTAAGACTGGATAACTATTACTACTGCAAGTTGAGGTCCTAAGCTTCTAAGTTTCTTCCTCCTGGTGGTTCAATGAATAGGCTCAGGGGTCCTAAGGAAAGTAACTTGGCTGTCTTCAAGAATTGGTTGTCTGGAACAGGCTCCTTGGATTGTTTGTTTCCCTACAGATTAACTAGGTTTTGTTGTTTCCCATTTTGTTTATAGTTCAATGTTTTGTCTAGTAGGATTTATCAAACTCTGTTTTATAAAAGAATTTATTTTATTTCTGATTCATGTTCCATAACTGCATGATGAAGTTTGTGAATTATTGATTCGAAACCATCTCTATATTTTTCCACATGCTGTTATTTGCATCGTCCTCTAGTATAGAGAAGCAACTTAAATAATAGATGAGAGATAGGCAGATTGCCATTTGATTGGATAAATACGTATAGTAAGTGATTTGTTTTCCTTTCTGACCATATCTAAATAGCGTAAGAATTTACTATATAAGCATAGACAATGATATAGGATTTCCTTTGTTATTTCTTGAAAGAAAAACATAGTGTAATTTTTACATAGTCCTACATTTTCCTCTTATCTTCATACATCTATGATAGCAAGCAAATGGAAATAAAATCATACATATCATGTTGTCCAAGAAATAGTACTTCTAGGGTTCTTTTCATAGTTGCAAGAACAAATCAACTTCTAGTTTTCTGATCATCATACATACATAAATTTTGCATGCGTTTTCCTATTTGATTCATATATCAATTGTTTATTGTAATAGTCTCAAAAAATACTACATTACAAACCCTAACTCTGTATTTAAACATTGTATTTTCTTTTTGTCTGGATTTTCTTTTAACAACTGTAAAAATAATTATATTCCTTTCTAGAAAATCATTATAGGTGTTCTAGCATTGGAAATAGAGTTACAGTATATACATGAATTAGTATTGCAGAACAGTACTACTAACATTAGTATTTACTTTCTCTTATATAAGTTCCAAGATTACAACATTCTTTTGGTTTAGTATCTATCAATTTAGAAGTAAAGTTGCAAACCTCTGTTCCTATTTCTTTAAGATTTAAACCCTAGATAGATCCATTATACACTTAGAAACTCTTCTAAGTTTAAAAACCTACTATCAACTCTCATCTTGTTTTATAAAGACTCTCCATTTTCAGTAAATTTTATTTGTAGAAACCACATAACCGAAAATACAATTTCAAAACTCAGAACAAACTTTGTTGCTAGGATCCTAATATTTCTGTCAAAGACTCATATTTTCAACATAGAATGTAGTATTACAAAAACATTTTTATCACTCTACAGAAGTAGGTTCAAGTCGGGTTCACCCATTCTTTCAAAACATCGCAGTGTTTCAATAAAAGAGAATCAAGTTTTATTCCAAGTCTTATGAATTTTAATACATCCTTGAAACTTGCAAAACTGTATTGGCAAAGTCACCATCACAAAAAATAAACGAAGGCATTGAATCCTTAGGAGTAGAAAAACTCGACACTACTATCTACAACCTAGCCTAACCATATCTTCTTTTACTGAGCAAGGACTTGTCAACTACTGATGAGTCCAGAGTTATGGATGAACTCGAGACTTACCAGGACAATGGAGTCCTCGGCGTCCTTCTTTACACAACGAGCAAGACTATTAATCCATACAAAGCCTGCACAGTATTCATGAGAAATGCAATTAGATTCGTATTGTTAAATGGATAAATTTTATACAAGTGATTTATGGATAAACCTCACCAAAACTTACCTTCAGGATTCGACTGAGTCGGAGACTATACTCATTGGTAATGGCGAAGTTGGAAACCCTTGCAAAGACAGGTTAACATTTTCTTCTCGACCACACAAAAGTAAAAACTTTGAAAGCTCAAATCCAACACTTGCAAAACCCTGAACGAGCATTCGTTTACTGGTGTGTTAAGTGTAGTACCACCACCAAGACATACACCGTTATCATAGTTCCTTACCCTGAGAAAAACATGATGAAAGCCCTGAGAAATCCCTTTGAAGTTACTTCTGTATTTACAAAGACAAGATTACACCTTTAAAACATTGCAGAGGTCTCGTTTTCGAAACACCATTCACTCTCTTTGAACCCTCTATTTCTGCATCCGGCCGGTCATCGCAACAAAGATCAACAACAATAATGATTTTAGTGTTTAGGAGATAAAGGCTTAAGCCATCTCTTGTGCGAGGGTGTAGAAACCAAGATAAAGCCACGTGATACAAGCTAGGTGTGATGCTACGATTGTAAAACCTTTGGATGGAGTTAATGCTATTAAATTCAAGGTGTTGGCCAACCTGTACACCTTATTACGACGAATCCCATATCATTACACTAGATCGCATAGTTTCAAACCTGGTTAAATATAAGTGTTAGAATCGTGTTCGTCATATGAATTTATTCAATATTAGTTATGAGAAAACTATATCATTATGTACATGATTGAAATCCAATATCATTGTATTGGTATTAGTATTACCATTGTGGATCATTGTATCAATTGCATATTCTAACATTGTTACAAACATTTCAATGTTAATCTCAGTATATTTCTATATATTGCATAAGGGTTAGAATTATATATTGTAGTTTTGCTTATTTTATGGGTTATCTTTCGATTAACAAAGGCATTATATCAGGCCTAGTTGTTTAGGTATGATTCTTTTATAATCCTTACTCTAGATCAATACAAATAGTAATTCTTTTGGAATCATAGAATGGAATTTAAAAATCCATGTGTCTAGTTGTTAGCTTAACATTTGGATATTGATATTGTACATTATACAACATGATAAATCTATCTAATGGATACAACTACATATTAGCATTATGGGTTAAATTATAGAATAAACTAACTTAGGTTGACTGTATAGTTAGATATCATCACTTGGTGTTCATACTATGCTAATATTCTTACGATTTTAGATTGTATCGACATATTTGTCATTTAGTTTCATAATCTCAAATGAAATGCATAATATCATTGACAATCTAGTTGTACAAAAATTTATGATTAAATGCATACTAGGTTATATTCTGAATGAAGAAACCTTCTTTTCTATTTTTATGTAATTATCAAATGTAACTTTCATGCTTACAATAACTGTATGTTTCCTTTTGTCGTTGTTTCATTTGTTCGGATAATTACAACAATCTTTGTTAGATGTGGCATCGGGTCACTCTACTTTCTTATAGAAGATACTTTAAAAGTAAGAATCTCACCTGAAGTAATCTTCAATTAAAATTACAGTTGTTATTCTAAATGTTGTTGGATTACAAAATAACTTCAATGACTGGAATTATTCTTACCTGTAAACCTGCATCAAGGTAAAGTGAATTTAGCATTGAAGCTAAATAAGCTCGTGTGTCAAAGGACCCCTTCATCATCAGAAGAAAAGATGTTTAGTTAGGAAAATAAGTTAGTCCAGTATAAAATAGAAATCTTAGCAAACTTATTTTCTTTTAGACAACAGGAAGATGTTTTAGTATTGCTAATTTAAAACAAATAGATAATTACATCCTCATAATTAATTTTGTATTTATTAACATTTTCAAAAATTTTAATTTTTACGAATTTTCAGAATGTTGCATGTGGTATCAGAGCTCGTGTTCGAACTCTAGGCCTGAAAAAGGTCCAAGAACATGCAGGAGAAAAAAATTGTACAACAGAAAATTTTTACTAATTTTAAATTTAATTATGATGTTATACAAAAAATTATTTTAAGTTACAGGTATGGAGAACTCAACTGAACAGGTAGAAGACAGATTTTAGCCAAACAACCACAGCTCGAGACAACATTATACAGAAGAAGGTCACAGTGAACTAAATAACAGTTCATCAAAATTGTTACGTGCTTTCCATGAATTAAAGGTAGAAATCAGATCTGTGAAATAAGACAATGAAAGAATTCTGCAAGCACAAGAACAATTAAACCAAGTGTTGTTTGAATAGTGCCCAACTGAGGAGCAAGAGAGAGATAATGAAGATATCTCCAAAGTTGAGGATGTGCCTCATGCTAATAAAAATAAGAAAATGAAAACCAGTGAGGTGAAGAACAATTCAACCTCATCAGGAGATGCCTAGAATCAATGCAGCACTCTACAATAGACAAGCAGATCATCAAATCTCCATGGTAGAGATTGAAGGTATGCTACAAAATCATCCTGTTACTGTTTTAATTGACCCAGGTGCTAGCTTAAGTTATATATCACCAGATATTGTGGAAAGTCTTAAATTTAAAACAGAAAAGTTTAGTAAATCTTCGATAGTTAGACTAGCAACTGGAACAAAGAGGAAAGTATTAGATTTTGTAGAAAGTTGTACCTTATCCATGAATCAGTTACAAACACAAATCAAGTTGAATATTTTACCTTTAGGATCCTATGATATTATAATCAGAATGGACTGGTTAGAAGCCCATCATGTCATTCTGAACTGTTGGGAAAAAAGTTTTACACGTTTAAATGAAGAAGGAAAAACTGTAGAAGTAAAAGGTATTCCAAGAAAGGTAACCCTTAGATAGATTTCAACCATGCAAGTTAAGAGGGCAGTTCGAAAAGGATGTCAGTTGTTTGCAGTAAATGTAGTAAACGATGAGTTTATCGGTAAAGAGGACAAATTGAAATTAGAAGACATACCTGTCCTAAAGGATTTTAAGGATGTATTTCCTGAGGATATCCCAGAATTACCTTCTAAAAGAGATTTAGATTTTACCATCGAGTTAATACTAGGATCAGTACCAAATTCTAAATCTCCATACATAATGAATATACTGGAATTAAACGAATTGAAATCACAGTTGAAGGAACTGATTGATAAGAATTATATAAGACCTAGCGTGTCTCCTTGGGGAGCACCTGTCATCTTTGTTAAGAAGAAAGACAGAACCTTAAGACTGTGCATAGATTATCGCCAGCTTAATAAGATGACAATCAAGAATTGGTACCCGTTGCCCTGCATAGACGATGTATTTGATCAGCTGTGTGGAGCAATGATATTTTCAAAGATTGATCTAAGGTCAAGATATCAGCAAGTGCAGGTTAAGGATGAATATATTTTCAAGACAGTTTTCAGAACTTGATATGGACATTACGAGTTCGTAGTCATGCCATTTGGCTTGACTAATGCCCCGGCTGTATTTATGTGTTTAATGAACAATATTCTACATAAATACTTAGATAAGTTTGCAGTTGTGTTTATAGATGAAATTTTAGTGTATTCTAAAAGTAAAGAAGAGCATGATGAACATCTACGGATTAACTTACAAGTTCTGAGAAATCATCAACTATATGATAAGTTTAGTAAGTGTGACTTCCACAAGGACAAAATTCAGTATCTAGGACATATAATTTCTAAAGAGGGAATTTTAGTTGACCTTGACAAAATAATAGCCATTAATGATTGGCCGATTCTTAAGGATGTGTCGGATGTAAGATCATTTATGGGCATTACTGGATATTACAGAAAAATTATAGAAGGATTTTTGAGGATTGCCAACCCCATAACTTCTTTGCAGAAGAAAGGGAAGAAATTTGTGTGGGATCAAAAATGTTCTGACAGTTTCAAGAAGTTAAAGGAATTATTTAATACAGCACCTATCTTGAGGATAGTAGATCCTAATAAAGATTTCATAGTTTGCACAGATGCTTGTAATGACGGACTCGGTGGAGTCCTAACGCAAGAAGGGCATGTTGTTGCATATGAATCAAGAAAGCCGAAAATACATGAGAAGAATTACTCCACTTATGATTTAGAGTTATTAACAGTAATTCATGCTTTAAAAATGTGGCATCACCACCTTATTGATAGAAAATTTACCTTATTGACAGACAACATGGGTTTGAAATATTTATTAGATTAGACAAATATGAATGCTAGACAAGCTAGATGGTTAGCTTTCATAAGTGAGTATGACTTCGAAATTCAGCATATTAAAGGGAAGAAAACAAGGTTGCAAATGCATTGTGTCATAAAGCAAAACTGAATTTTATTTCAGCCATCAGTACTTACTTAACAGATTTGGAAAATCAGATCCTTGAAAGCAGTGAAACCGATGAAGAATACATAAAATTAAAGGAAAAGACAGCAAACAACAGTTCTGAAAATTATATGGCAGATTACAGAATAAAGGAAAATGGACTATTGCTATACAAAAATAGATTGTATGTACCTAACATACCAGAAATAAAAATTCTGATTTTAAATGAGATGCACAAAAGCCATTATTCTGGCCATCCAGGTTATCAGAAGACCATTATTATGCTCAGGAAAGAATACTATTGGCCCAAAATGAAAGATGAAGTAGCATAGTACATAGCTAAATGTTTGGATTGTCAAAAAGTGAAAGTTGAACACCAACATCTTGCCAGATTGTTACATCCATTACCTATACCGAGTTGGAAATGGGAAGTGATAAGCATAGACTTTATTACTGGACTACCCAAAAATAAGAAACAACATGACTCTATCATGGTGCTAGTAGACAAACTCAGCAAAGCAGCACACTTTATACCTATAAAGACTACTCATAAAGCTCCGGACATTGCAGAAATCTTCATGAAACAGATTTTTCGACTACATGGGATACCAAAAGTTATAATTTCAGACCATGACTCTAAATTTACTGGAAACTTTTGGAGATCTTTGTTTAAAGGGTTGAATACAACCTTAAAATTCATCACAGCATTTCATCCACAAACGGATGGACAGACAAAAAGGGTGAATCAAGTTTTAGAAGACTTACTGAGAATGTATGTTAAGGATCAGCCTGGTAAATGGGAAGACTACTTACACTTAGCAGAATTTGCATATAATAGCCATTATCATGCATCATCCAGACTTAGCCCATTTGAAATTATTTATGGTAGGAAATGTTATGCACCTGTTTC
Source organism: Larix kaempferi (assembly GCA_027924585.1). Taxonomy (NCBI): domain Eukaryota; kingdom Viridiplantae; phylum Streptophyta; class Pinopsida; order Pinales; family Pinaceae; genus Larix; species Larix kaempferi. The sequence goes on from BSBM01000249.1 coordinate 7,217,383, forward strand.
ATCGAATGACCCAGTAAATAGAGTTGTTTTAGGACCTGAATTGTTGAAGGAGTTAGAACTAATTGTGAAACAGGTACACAGAAATTTAAAAGCTGCCCAAGATAGGAAAAATAGTCAAGCAGATTTAAAAAGGACTCATAAAGAGTTCCAGGTTGGTGAACATGTGTTCCTCAAGGTAATATCAAAAAAGAGATCATTGAAATAGGGAAACTGTGCCAAGTTGGCACCCAGGTATTGTGGTCCTTTCGAAATATTGTCCAAGGTTGGACCAGTGTCATACCAACTGGCCTTGCCACCAAATTTAAAAATACATAATGTTTTTCATATATCATTTTTAAAGAAGTATGTACACAATGCTACTCATGTTGTAAACTGGAATGATGTATAGGTGGGACAAGATGGAGATTTTCAGGTGGAACCGGATTGTATCCTCGAAAGGAGGGAAACTCTCCTCCCGAATCGTACCATTGGGCAAGTGAAGGTGCAATGGAAGCACCTTAGCCCAGAAGAGGCAACCTGGGAGTTGGAGAGTAGTATGCTGACAGCATACCCAACTCTGTTTCAGGAACACTCAGAGAGTGATTAACCAACATCGAGGACGATGTTGAGACTTAAGGGGGGGTGTATGTCACCTACCCGATTTCTGAAATTATTATTTTATTGGCAAAATACTTTATGTTAAATTTTAATTACAAATTTTTGTAGTTATGACCAAGTTTGGTCAAGGATGAATGTAATTACTGAATTATTACTATTTAATAAACTAAAGTAGGAGACAAACACCCAAGGGAACTGTTAAATGAGTGTTCACTAACCCACTAAGAGGAATGGAAGCTGTTGGAAAGCATGGGACAGATGGAAGCAATTGCACTTCACCACTAGCTGTTGGTTATGGGACAACTACCCCTAATAATGTGGTATTATACCCCAGGTGGCGGGAGTGGGCAGGCAGGTCATTTAATGACCCAGTAACAACTGAAAAGGCCAAGCCAGCCTACATAAGGCAAATTCGAATTGAGCAGGCAACTCTTACACAATATTTTCTCTAGAAATATTCCTCACGTGCATCAGGTGATGACTAAGAGATTCAAATAGGGAGGCTATGTGAGTGCATTGTAAGTCTGCAAATTATTCTGAGAAGGAGAACCAGAGGTGCTGGTGCAGGTCCCTTTGACTGCTAAGTCTTTAAGACTAGATAACTATTACTACTGCAAGTTGAGGTCATAAGCTTCTAAGTTTCTTCCTCCTGGTGGTTCAGTGAACAGGATCAGGGGTCCTAAGGCAAGTACCTTAACTGTCTTCAGGAATTGGTTGGATGGAACAGGCTCCTTGGGTTGTTTGTTTTCCTACAGACTAACCAGGTTTTGCTGTTTCCTATTTTGTTTACAGTTCAGTGTTCTGTCTAGTAGGATTTATCAAACTCTCTTTTATAAAAGAATTTATTTTATTTCTGATTCATGTTCCATAACTACATGATGAATTCTGTGAATTATTGATTCAAAACCATCTCTAGATTTTTCCACATGTTGTTATTTGCATCGTACTATAGTATAGAGAAGCAAATTAAATAATAGATGAGAGATAGGCAGATTGCCATTTGATTGGATAAATACTTATAGTGAGTGATTTGTTTTCCTTTCTGACCATATCTAAACAGAGTAAGAATTTATTGTATAAGCATAGACAATGATATAGGATTTCCTTTGTTATTTCATGAAAGAAAAACATAGTCTAATTTTTACATAGTCCTATATTTTCCTCTTATCTTCATACATCTATGATAGCAAACAAATGCAAATAAAATAATACATATCATGTTGTCCAAGAAATAGTACTTCCAGGGTTCTTTTCATAGTTGCAACAAAAAATCAACTTATAGTTTTCTGATCATCATACATACATAAATTCTGCATGCATTTTCCTGTTTGATTCATATATCAATTATTTATTGTAATAGTCTCAAAAAATAATACATTACAAACCCTAACTCTGTATTTAAACATCGTATTTTCTTTCTCTCTCGATTTTCTTTTAACAATTGTAAAAATAATTATATTCCTTTTTAGAAAATCATTATAGGCGTTCTGGCATTGGAAACAGAGTTACAGTATATACATGAATTACTATTGCAGAACAGTACTACTAACATTAGTATTTACTTTCTCTTATATAAGTTCTGAGATTACAACATTCTTTTGGTTTAGTATCTATCAATTCAGAAGTAAAGTTGCAAACCTCTCTTCCTATTTCTTTAAGATTTAAACCCTAGATAGATTCACTATACACTTAGAAACTCTTCTAAGTTTAAAAACCTACTATCAACTCTCGTCTTGTTTTATAAAGACTCTCCATTTGCAATAAATTTTATTTGTAGAAACCACATAACTGAAAATACAATTTCAAAACTCAGAACAAACTTTGTTGCTAGAATCCTAATATTTCTATCAAAGGCTCATATTTTCAACATAGAATGCAGTATTACAAAAACATTTTTATCACTCTACAAAAGTAGGTTCAAGTCGCGTTCACCCATTCTATCAAAACATCACAGTGTTTGCATCAACTAGAATCAATTTTTATTCCAAGTCTTATGACTTTCAAGCCATCCTTGAAACTCGCAAAACTATATTGGCAAAGTCACCATCACACAAAATAAACGAAGGCATTGAAGCCTCGGTAGTACAAAAACTCGACACTACTGTCTACAACCTAACCTAACCATATCTTCTTTTGCTGAGCAAGGACTTGTCAACTACCGATGAGTCCAGGGTTATGGATGAACACGAGACTTACCAGGACAATGGATTCCTCAGTGTTCTTCTTTCCACAACGAGCAAGATTGTTAATCCATACAAAGCCTGCATAGTATTCATGAGAAATGCAGTTAGATTCGTATTGTTGAATGGATAAATTTTATACAAGTGATTTATGGCAAAACCTCACCAAAGCTTACCTTCAGGATTTGACTGAGTTGTAGACTATACTCGTTGGTAATAGAGAAGTTGGAAACCCTTGCAAAGAGAGGTTAACATTTTCTTCTTGACCACACAGAAGTCAGAACTTTGAAAGCTCAAATCCAATGCTCGCAAAACCGTGAACAAGCATTCGTTTACTAGTGTGTTAAGTGCAGTACCACCGCCAAGACTTGCACCGTTATCATAGTTCCTTACCCTAAGAAAAACATGATGAAAGCCCTGATCAATCCCTTTGAAGTTACTTTTGTATTTACAAAGACCAGATTACACCTTTAAAACATTGGAGAGGTCTCATTTTTGAAACACCAATCACTCTCTTTTAACCCTCTATTTCCGCAGCCGGTCGACCATCGCAACAAAGACCAACGTCAACAATGATTTTAGGGTTTAGGACATAAAGGTTTAAGCCATCTCTTGTACGAGGGTGTAGAAACCAAGATAAATCCACGTGATACAAGCCAGGTGTGATGCTACGATTGTAAAACCTTTGGATGGAGTTAATGCTATGAAATTCAAGGTGTTGGCCAACTTGTACACCTTATTACGATGAATCTCGTATCATTACACTAGATCGCATAGTTTCAAACCTAGTTAAATATAAGTCTTAGAATCGTGTTCATCATACGAATTTATTCAATATTAGTTACGAGAAAACTATATCATTATGTACACGATTGAAATCCAATATCATTTTATTGATATTAGTATTACCATTGTGGATCATTGTATCAATTGCATATTCTAACATTGTTACAAACATTTCAATGTTAATCTCAATATATTTATATATATTGCATAAGCGTTAGAATTATATATTGTAGTTTTGCTTATTTTATGGGTTATGTTTCGATTAACAAAGGCATTATATCATGCCTAGTTGTTTAGGTATGATTATTTTATAACCCTGACTCTAGATCAATACAAATAGTAATTCTTTTGGAATCATAGAATGGAATTTAAAAAGCCATGTGTCTAGTTGTTAGCTTAACATTTAGATACTGATATTGTACATTATACAACACGATAAATCTATCTAATGGATACAACTACATAGTAGCATTATGGGTTAAATTATTGAATAAACTAACTTAGGTTGATTGTATAATTAGATATCATCACTTGGTGTTCATACTATGCTAATATTCTTACGATTTTAGATTGTATTGACATATTTGTCATTTCGTTTCACAATGTCAAATGAAATGCATAATATCATTGACAATCTAGTTGTACAAAAATTTATGATTAAATGCATACTAGGTTATCTTCTAAATGAAGAAACCTTCTTTTCTCTTTTTATGTAATTATGAAATGTAACGTTCATGCTTACGATAAGTTTATGTTTCCTTTTGTCGATGTTTCATTTGTTCGGATAATTACAACAATCTTTGTTAGACGTGGCATCAGGTCACTCTACTTTCTTATAGAAGATACTTTAAAAGTAAGAATCTCACCTTAAGCAATCTTCAATGCAAATTACAGTTGTTATTCTAAATGTTTGTGTATCACAAAATAACTTCAACGACTGGAATTATTCTTACGTGTAAACCTGCGTCAAGGTAAAGTGACTTTAGCATTGAGGATAAATAACCCTGGATGTCAAAGGACCCCTTCATCATCAGAAGAAAACATGGTTAGTTAGGAAAATAAGTTAGTCCAGTATAAAATAGAAATCTTAGCAAACTTACTTTCGTTTAAACAACAACAAGGTGTTTTAGTATTGCTAATTTAAAACAAACAGATAATTACTTCCGCATAATTAATTTTGTATTTACTGACATTTTCAAAAATTTTAATTTTTACGAATTTTTTGGGATGTTACATAATTGCATAATCAATTTGGAGGAGTAGGGGCCTATGATCCAATATTTTAGTCCTATCCACCTAATACCTATATCTCTGAAAATATTGAAGTAAGGAAGCTTTCAAAGTGAACCTATCGAGCCTTTTTTGGATGCCCTCACAACCACATCTATTTTTTGTCCAAGTTGGCTCGTTAATAGTTGGGACAATGTCAACAAAATAAAACCTCCCAAGCAATTTTTTCAAATACTCAGCCATCATATTTTAATGTTCCTTTTAAGAAATTTTATTAAAATGACCAATTTTTCACTTTTTTCTCTTTTTCAACCTTTGACTAGTTTTGATGCCTAGGTCTCCAAATTAATCCAAATGCTCCCAAATATTCTAAGAAGGTATGTGAATAATATTAAGACTTGAATATGATGTTCAGGGATGAATTATGGACCTCCAAAGACTTCTGCACAGTGGTTTTAGATGCTGGACAAAGTATGGCATTTAACTAGCAATTTGAGGTTCAAATCCCCCGAGGGTAAGAGCTAAAAATGGCTCTCCAAATGCCTCCAAACCCATTAGAAATTATGAACAGAGTTAGGGGATGTCTAAGGGACATTATTTATGTCTCATGTGCACCATTAATCAATTATTAAGTCTATTCTAACCTTCTCCCAAATAGTAGCAAAAATCACTAGTTTGACCCTTGGGGAAATGGCACCAAATCTTCTCTATTCATCAATGACAGTCCATTCATCATAAATAAATCAGAGAAACATTGTTTCATTCAAAATCACCAGAATTACAATGGCATACATCATTGTAGTGGGGAAATGGTCATGGTTTGCTCATTAATCATCATTTTTTCATACAACCACTTGGTATTTCGACTCGATACTTTCGGAATATGAAGAAAAGAGTATATAAATATTATTACAATCAGAAATATATCATTATAATCTCTCCCAATAATTACAAGAGCTCACCCAAAGCGCAATCCCTCAAGGAGCAAGAATTTGCCATCAAAATTTGAAATGGTTGAGAGAAAGTGTTGCACTAGAAGAACCCACGAGCTTCCCTGTAGCTTACACCTGAAAATAAAAAAATCCATTAAAGCTCCATGAAATACCTGAGTGGCCTCTCCAAACACCAATTTGGATTGGAATCTTTCGCCCTCGAAATGGGCTAAGGCAAGAAACTAGTCATCCACTAGCTCTCTCTTCACAAATGCAATTTTTCTCAAATGATAAAAAGCCCTTCTCTTACTTCATTCCTGTATTTTATAAACATCCTTAGTCTTCTAAGTTCCTCCATGGGTCGAATTCCTCCCAAGAGATTCATGCCAACTCAATTTGGGAAGAGATTCTCAAGTATGCCACTTGTTGTAATGTCCCAAAACTAGCAAAAATTTAAAATTTTTCCTGCCTGCAATAATCGTTAATTTTAAGGAGAAAGACTCATAAGTTAATTCTAACACAAACAAAAACATTCATACTTGCACAAAAGAAATGTAAGCCTAAGACTTTTATTTAACATGGTCTCTTCAATGTGTGAGTTTAGAACTATAGAAGCGATGTGGAAACAAAATGATGCAATGTTTTAATTACAGTTATGCATGCTAGTGCAAAGGTAGAAATAACACTCAATATTTCAAGAATCATGTGATCGAATTGTGAATGTCTAATGACACCTTCAGATGATGAGCTCCTTTGTTGATGGTATGTTGTTCTCATGGTGGGTGCTGTAATACTTCAGGAAAGGTAATTACACACCTCGGTAGGGTTTCCGAGAGATATGGGTAAAATTTGTGGTTGCCGGACATACTTAGCATATTGCTAATGTTATTCCTTACTTCTGTGGTTGTAGGTGTATCTAACCTGAACGTGCTACCCCTAGATGTTGGCCCATACTTCACTAATGGCTGCATGTTACTAGGGTGAATGATAATTATTAATAACGGGTACCCCATGCCATGGGAGTTCACAATATAATTGTTCCCAAGGTGAGGTTCACGACTATGAGCCTTTTGTAAACTAAACAAGGGTGGATTGAGTCCATGACTCCACTATAGTCTTTTGTAAATTAAACAAGTGTGGGTTGAGATCCATGACTCCACTATAGCCTTTGTACAAAGAATCAAACCTCCACTATGACAGGGTTAGTGTGGCAATAACTGCACCTTTAATGCAAAGTGGGATATAGACTGTCATCGAGGGTTTGGTAGCATTTGGGGTTGTTTTTGCCTTAGTCTGGTTTGCGACTTGTTGTTAGTCTTGCTAGTTCTGCACTTCATTCATAAGGTGTCTATGTGGGTGCCCTAACCCGAGCAATGCTCGTGGTCAGTGCACTTAGCATCTGTGGAGCTCGATTGTGGCATGGATGTAATACTTTTAACAGGTAAGAAAAGACTCCACTGTGTTGAGATTTTACCTTTCTTCTTTTGATTCGAAATCGCAGCGTTTGACTAACTAGTAATACGTGTTGTAATGTAAGGTGATAAAACGCTTCGGTATGGAAGCTGCGATGGTTCCTGGTGCTGTAGGCGTGGCTAGGGTATTGGTAAGTCTAGCTTACCCACTCGTTGCCCTACCTCTCACACCTCTGATGATGTATGTATGTGTCTTGTCCTGGTTTAGAAAGGAGACTCTTGTAAGCCATTGGATTTACTGAATCACTTTGGGAAGTCTGTTGGTTACTTATTGGATGAACCCAAGAAATGTGGGGTTTCAATGTAATTTAAAGCTAGATACGCGGCTGGACTATGATGTAAGAATCGTTTATGAATTCGGGTCTATTTTGTTGCTCGGCATCACTAATTTCTGAACAATGTAAATGCTATTTTGTTTCTTGAAAAGAGGACATGACTCCTATCTGGGAAATATGGTTGTAATCGCTTTCAAATGGTAGAATTTCTATTCGTTTCCTGTGCGAGTACAAAACTCTAAGTCTGCACTGGTTCGATTCTAATACTATGGAGTTCCTGGGTAATTTATAGCTATTCTGCAAAAAATGTCTTAAATGATAAGAGGTCTTTGGCACCTTCAGTTTGGAAACATAGCTAGGATTGGTAATCATTTTTGCTTACTATCTGAGTTGATAGTGCTATGATGCTTCTGTATGCTTAAGTATTTGCCTTGTGCAAACATGGGAGATTTATATGGGATTATCTGCGCTACTGTTTTGGTAACTAAACTAGGGTTTGAATAAGGTGATCCCAATTTATTTGCTGCCTGTGTTGGATAGAATGAGGACTTTGTAATCTAAAAGTTTTAATTACTATACACAGCGTTTTCGGAAACGTGAGTCCTGTAGGAGGCACTCATAAGTTTTGACTTGGAAAAATCATGGGGTTCGATCCTGGACCTATGATTTCGATAAGCATCTGTGTTTGTATTTTTATTAACACTTTTACTCATCGTAGACTAATTGCATTGGGGTTTGTTGGTATTAATTCTTGATCAAAGGAATTTCTAGGGTCTATATGTTTGGAAATGCTCTATGATTCTCTGAGGTATTAGGATGGTGATTGGTAGCTACGGCTATGTATGCTTTCGTCCTATCTGTTGTTTTCATGTGTGTGGTGGTTTCATAGCTTAAAAAGGGAAAAAGCTATTTAGATTGATAATGAATCTATCTACCTCTGTGTTTAGGAGACAAAGCATATACATGTATATATACAGGGAATGATGACTATGTTTTCTTTTGCTATAAATTGTATAACTGGGTTTTCAAAATGTTTAGCATAGTGACTAACGTTTTCTACTAAAAGAATTTCGATTTCAGTGGTTAGATGAACATGCTATGTTTCTGATCTAAAATCTATTGACGGATAAGAGAAAACTGTAAATAGATTTGACAAATTAAAACAATACTTAACAATTCCCAAACTTGGAATGCGTTTGACTAACAAAGGCTAGCTGGCTAGACCTGCTAGGAAATGCCTTGGAATTCTGGGCAATTCTTGAATTAGAACTGATATATAGAACAATACTATTTTAACATTTCATTCAGAAAAGAAATTAATTAGTTGGAAAGCCTTATAATATTTTCATACCTGCTTACTCCTATGGCTTGATCCTACTGGAAATGACCTACTTACTCCTGTAGCTTGCTTCTGCTGGAAATGACCTACACACTCAGCCAACTAGTTAACAAAAGGCTGTTGAACCCTTAGCTGACCTGATAATTGATCTTGGAATGGATGACTTTGGGACTACCACATTCCACCCAACCATAATTCTACAACCGTTCCTGGTTCAGTATGAATCCTCCCGAGCTGGTTCTGACATGCAAACTAAGAGGTAAAGGCCTTAAGTGTGTAGCTGGTTCAGATCTGGAAAAATTGATGTGGGAAGTGTTCACTTCTTGGAGCAGAGAGTTTCTATTGACATCATAATGTTAAAAATAAAATATCCCCCAAACTTTGGGGTCTCTCCTCCTTAAGTAGGACAAATCTTGAATTAGGGCAATTGTAATTTACTAGTTTCTTTAAAATAATTTAAATTATAAAAGAGAATTTGTTTACTTAACTCTTAGTTATTTTTGGAACTAGGACTGTTTTTTATCTTTAATCTTTTTATAATGATAATAAAAATTACAATACCATCTAAATATTAATAAATAATATTTAGTAAGTGGCAGCCCACTTATGCATAAATATATATATATATATAAGAGTAAACATTTTATAAAAGAATATGTAATTAATAACAATATTATTATTAAAAGCTCCAAATAATAATATTTAGCTTTGTGGCCTTTAAACATTTTGTTCATATGATGTCTCTTTTAATTCTTTTTAAGGAAAGGGTCCACTTCTTTGGATGGTTTTATAAGCTGGTAAAGGCACCTCTAGTCTCTCCCTTTGAATGTCAGATTCCCTCGTTTTAACATGGTAGTTCCCGCAGTATTTGATGATAATAAGATTTATTTAATCAAGTCGAATAGTTGTGATAAAACTCATAAGTGCTATTCAGAGTCCTCTTTACTCAACACTTGAGAGCTAGTAACCCCGAGTGCTCTTGAGAGCCTTTTAACTCAACACTATCACATGGGCGTTACACTAGTGCAATTCCAAAGCCTTTGCCCAACACTAGAGCTAGAATGTGGTTGTGAGGCACATCTAAGATATTTAAGTGGCCTCAGATCCGGTAATCATTTCTTTCAATATTGGAGTGCTCCACGGCTCATGCCCAACACTCAACGTACATCGGGGCTTAGGCCCAGTACGAAATAAGAATCCTCTAAATACATCGGGGCTTAGGCCCAGTACGAAATAAGAATCCTCTAAATACATCGGGGCTTAGGCCCAGTATATAGGTCATTCGTGTGTTTCTGAGTCCACGCTCAACACACTAAATAATCATCCATGTGAATCATACTCTGCAAGTATAAGATAACATAATAATCTCAGTATATCATATTTGTAACTGAATCACAACATAAGTTTATCCATTCGGGCTTTCCTGCCCAGTATATAATAAAAATGAAACAATCAAAGTACCTACCCAATATATATCAACTCATGAGAAAATAGATCAAAACATGCTATGGCTTATGCCCAATAATAACTCACATATGCTGGGGCCGTATTCCAATATAACATCATAACATAGTTAGTCAAAAAGTTGGGATATTACACTTGTCCTTCCAATTCTAGCCCTCTCCTTCTCCAAATTCGAGTTGGTGTCTCTTTGGCTTCCCTAACTCACTTGAGTGCCCTCTTGGAGGCTATTTTTAGCCCTGACATGTCATTTATGTCATATGTCATCCTTCAGGTCTGATTTGTGTCATAGGTGTCATAGATTCTTCATCATTGTTGTCATAGGAGTTAGGGAATCTAGCCCAAGTGTCCACAAACATCTAGTTTGACTCTTCCTCTTCCATGGAGGTTACCACTCCATCCAAATTCGACCTATGATGCTAAATGCCATGTGTATGAGCCTTCTAACTCATCCCAAGAACCTTACGCTTCCCATGGATTCAAAATTGCAAGAGGAGAATGCCATTTGGCACATCAATTCTAGCTTGTGTGGGCCTCACAACCTCCACATGTCTTTATGATCAATTGCCACTTTGATTCTCTCTTGCATTTATCTAATTAGATCATTTATTAAATATTTATTCCATTGGAATATCTAAACATCATTTAATATCTCCCTTATTGCAAATCCCAATGTCTCCATCCAACCTAGGGAACTAGTAGGATTGATGGAATTTCCTTGTTATGAATTTATTTGAATGGGGACATTACACAGATCCAATATAGCAGAAACAACCAAAATTTATGTAGGAGAGGTTGTAAACATTAAATCACCATCAATAATAATATTATCAATATCAAGTAAACCCGAGAATGAAAGAGAGTCCCATAAATTATCTCTGTTTTTAAAAGGACCATAAACGTTTAGAATCGTAATCTTCGCATGCAGGTTACAAATACTCCCTTCTAATAAGAGACCCCATTTCGTTTTGAAAGAGGTTAACTGTAAAACTTTTGGATTCCAACAAGATAATAGTCCACCCGAAAACCCTGAAGCACTAATTGATGACACTTCCCATCATAGAAGCATATTTTCTATGGAATTTATAGCAGTAGTATCTTGGCTCATGGTTTCCTGCAAGAGAATAATTCCACGACTAGTGTCCTTAATAAGTTGGTACAAGGCCCTAACCCTCATAGATTTCCCCAACCCGCGTATGTTCACTAACAATATTGACATTATTTCACCATATCTAGGGGCTTCTAAACTATAAGTGCCCTAGGAGTTATCGCTTCTTAATCTTCATAGTCTTTTATGTCTAAATATTCCCTTTTCAACCGGGTAAACAATGGGATATATTCCGGAATATCTAATCCTCTTGAAGTGTTTATGGATATTTTCTTCTTTTTCTTCCCGATCGTGATGTTTTGGTACCTAATGGATTGTAACCCTAATACATTAGGGTTTGATAAGGGATTTTTTGAGTAAAAAGGTAATGGGGATTTGAAGTTTTTGATTTTTGAATTCTCATACCCACAATTCATTAAAAGATTCCTTTCAGGTGAAGGTTATTGAAACTCCCAAGAATTATCAGGATTGACGATTTTATGGACATGGTTTCCAACTTCGTGTGAATTGAGGAGATTATCCTGGGGATAAATTTGGGGAAAGGATGTCGAAGGATCAACATTAATATGACTGGGTTTTTGGAGCATCATATTTGTAGGAAAATTATCCGTGAGTCTAAAATTTGGATTCAAATCGGGGTCATATTAAAAAAAATTCTTATAAGGATCATAATCAAAATTTTCCGTAAACACCCCAATAGTACCCTTAACATCAATATTTTTAGGAACCCACCCAGAAGAACCCAAAACATAATTACCATAAGAGAGTTTACGATCTAATTCTTTTTCGAAAGACATATAGAAATCCAATTCACCTTTTGTTACATCTTCATATTGGGTAGGGGAGTCAAAAAAATTTCTTACCTGAAGTAATTTGGTCTCCAATAGACAAAGAATTTGGAGAAGCCGAATTATTATCACACTCGTCGTTCTGATGGGTTTCTTCATCATCGATTATATGATGAAAAAAAAAAAGTTTATAAGAGGAAAGGGATTCTAGATTGTGCATTCCCAGTTCGACGACAACAGTAACATTTGAATGAGAGATTGAAATAATCAAGTTTTTGGTGAAAACACCTTTCACCCCAACATACTTCAATATCTATCAGAATTCCTCAAGCTATTTCGAATTCGACCATCACTCTGGCCACTTTTTGTCCATGTCGAATAGTGACAGTGTTTTCGATACCCATAATAACATTATGTGTCCACAATTCTAGGGGAAATCCTGGCATTAACATCCACAGATGGCTCTTTGAGTGCTTGTCCTTCTCAGGATTGAATGTAGAATGCCAGCGCTTCAGGATTGTCGACCCATTTCTATACGAACAAACCCCCTTCAGAATCAACTGAAAACGAACTCCTACATGAAAGATAAAGATTATGCACCCATTAATCAGAAGATTAATCCTCCGAGCATAGCCAACCATCGGAACCCACTGTTTATTCACCCATTAAGAAAACTCCACTGTGCTTAAACACACAAACTCGATCCTACCCACCAACTCTCTATTGGACGACATTTCAACCCTGTCTATATTTACATCAACCCCTAGAGTATAGCGAGCCAAACCCTCTCAAGCCCGAACAAACATCAATCTCCTCCGATGTCGAGCCCTTTCACCAAATAGCTTACAATTTACATTTTGTTTGGTCAGGTGAGAGGAAGGAGCAATTTCGGTAGCTGTGTCGAAAATCAGAATAGCGTTTTCCAAAACCCTACTCCCACTTGTGTGATCCAAATCCATGTTTTTTACTTGCTAAACATGTAAAAAATTCCACGTGTCCGAGACTTCCGAACCATGCATCCAAGACTTCCAAACCTTCAACTGTCACATAAAAAAAAATTCTACCAAATTGCCAATAATTTTCCACAAAAATAAAACTAATCAAACCTATAACCAAAGATCAAAAACTCAATTTTCGGGAAATAGGAAAAACTAGAAAAACTAAAAAAAAACTAGGTTATTAGTAGCAAGGAAAAAGCACTTTCAAACCCTAATCATTTTCAAATGACAAAGACGACATAATACAATATTTCCCACTTTTTTTTCTCTTGGTTGGTACTAGGCTGATCGAATTCGAAGATGAACTCCAAGTCCATTGCTTCAATCGATTAGTCTCGGATAGGGTTTTCAATAACAAATCCCCCCAAACCCTAACTAGGTTTCCTCCCATCATAGTCATGTCTTAATTCAATATACTCTAACATATTTTTTATTAGTCAACCACAAATATATTTATCATGTGTGGAGAGTATGGTTAGTATTAATTAATAAAATATTGATCTATATTGTTGATCGTGTTGATTCCCTAATTAAATTCAAATAAAAATGCAATTAAAAAAAAATACTAAATAGCCCATAACATGGGCTATTTATATAAATAAATGAGGTTGTATTATTATTATTATTATAAAAAAGATTTGAAATAATAATAATAATGTATTATTTCATAATAAAATAGTATAAATATTATTGATTTATTAGTTTTTTTTTAATTTTAATTAATTTTTTATTATATATTATATATTTTTTATTTTAATTATTTAATATATATGTATTTTTATTTTTTATATTTTTCTTTGATAAATAATTGTTTGTGATGATGATGATAATTAAAGTTCCTTAAACCTATTAATACAATGGACCTTAAAATGAACTAAAGGAATTACTTGAATTTTGTAATAATAATATTGTAATAATAATAATGTAATAATCCGTAATTATGTCAGTTGTAAATTATATTTAAAAAGTATGGACAATGATTTATATTAACCATATATAAAAATATTAATATTGTTGTGATAATATACTCTTAAATATAAATCTTTCAAAGCAAGTAAGCATTAGTTTTTAATTCAGTTCTCGTTGACAAAATATGACTGACCACACACATGTACAAATGTAAGCATTAGTTTTTAATTCAGTTCTAGTTTGCATAATTAAAATCATATATTGTAAAAGAAAATCACTACATGCATGTCTTACATTTCCCGTTGTACCTTCGGGCATTTTTAGTTTGTTGGTACAAATAGATGCCATTTTCTATGATTGACCAAAATAAGAGCTCAATGATTCTATGTACAATCTAGTTAGTTGATCAGTCTCTATGACGTATCGTAACACTAGTGCAGTGCTCTAGAATTGTTTCGATTAGACATCAAGCTTGCAACCATCATCTTTGATTTTCAGAACGCCAAAGATAAAACGAATATCAAACCTTAATACATCAAGATCGCTTTACTCCAAACCATTGACTATCTCGTCAAATATTAGAGCACATCATACTTTCGTTCAAGAGCTGATCTGGACACGCTCTGTTCAACATTCCTTTAATGAATCTATGTCTGATCCTCATTTCTTCGTGTATCTAACAGCAGAGTCAGCTCTTGTAGATAATATCATAATACCCATCTATTTCGATATCTGTGAAGACATTCTACGATCCAGTGGATTGCTTTTTGGGTTTTATTGTCCCTTGATAAAAGTAATAATAACGGCCTTTGCAATTGCAATCCAAAATCATCTGAAGCCTGATAGTACTCCGCTTTACCATGAAATTCTTCTGTATACGACATGCGTTTTATTGCTTTGTATCAATTATATCGCTCGACGGTACTAGCTGCGTCTAATGCGTTAGGGTTTTACCTCTGACTAGTATAGATCTCCCAGAATGAAAGGTCAGCTCCATAAAGACAGTGATACATACACTGAAATCAAAATTTGCTTCCCCATAATAAAATAATTATTCTCATCTAAACTCCGAGAAACCCGGAAACCATGTGCTATGTGTACTATCAGTTTTGTCTCTGCCTTATTTCTTTCGGAAGCCATTGACCCATCTATGGACTTCCTGTGGAGATTTTCAGTGCCCGTGATACAAACAATAAGATGCAACATTGGGGCAAACTGCCTTGATATGTGCTTTAAAAAAAATAAATCCAAGAAAATGTCTACTTAATAGTAACTACTTTAGCTTTTTCATTTCACAAACACAGGCAATTAGTTTCGTTGGAGCTTCAGAATATTAACGCATACCATAACTCAGGAACGCAACCCACTTCCCTCGCATTTGTCACAAATGTATGGGGCATTGCGTTGTGTAAACTGGTTTGGTAAAAATTAGAAAGTATTTTAAAAAAATGCAGGATTTTATCTTTTATGGGATTCCTAATAAATTTAAAATTAGGTAAGAAATATGGAAGGGTTAGTTAAACTTCCCTTCTTTAAAAGAGTTTGATGTATAACAAGATCATAGGGGGTTGACTAGCGAGGCAATATCATATCACCTTCATTCATATTGGGGGTTTGAATACTCCTAAAATCCTCAAAAATATTTTTCCTCATATTAAGGGTTCAAGGGGGGGTTTAATATTATGGGTTATTTGGGGTTATTTTATATGGGTGGGATGACGAAAAACCTCCAAATTGTGGTATGTATTCATACCTCTAAATCATGGGCTCAATTCATACCTCCAAATCACGGGTTGGATTCATACCAGTTCTAATTTTTGCTAAGGAATAACCTCCAAATTGTGGGCTAGATTCATACTCTAAATCATGGGATGGATTCATATCAGTCCTAACTGCTACTAAGGAATAACCTCCAAATCGTGGGATGGATTTACACCTCCCAATCATTGAGCTTATAAAGTATTCTTTTTTTAGAATAATTTTCTTCATGAATGGGATTCATCTAAGCTTTCACTCATCATAGGGCCATGAAAATGGGTAATAAAATGAGAAAATAATAAAATTCATAAATGTGATCTTCCCCTTAGTGAGATGTGCTCTTATATTCCTAGTCAATTGTGCCTCCATCCATAAATGTGATATGTCCTTTTAAATTCCTAGTGTTGTTTGAATAATTTAATGTGATTTGTTCCTCCATTCGGTTGTTGAGGTTTACTTTTTTATGGCGCAAGCAATTTTCCCATCCATATTTTTTCACTCATTGAATTCCTCGTGGGGTCTTCATAGTTCGCTATTTATTTTATACTTGGAGTCCAACTCAGAATTAAATGTTTGGGAAAATCCTATCTCCATAGTTTTTTTATATTTATATCGATTTTTGGTGGTCCTCCATGCATCTACTACGTAGATGCATAAATTGACATATACAAATTTTCTACTCAGTTGCATTGAACTCAACAATTGAACTTATTTTTTCACTTTTGCATAAAGCCTAATTTACATTTCCGTGGTTGTTACAAAAAAAAAAAAAAATCATCCTCTAAAAGCATTTCTCCCCCCTAAAAAAACTTATTTTTTATGCACATAAGGGCCAGTTCATGTAGAATAAATAAAAATAAAAAATAAAACATATTTCATCCGTTAGATATTTGCGTACTTTCCTTTGCATTTTCTCTTAAACATCTTTAGATACTTTTCTTTTGCAAAAAAAAGAGGATTGGGAGAACTCAAAGCTCAATGGTTGTTTCAATCAAACCTTGCTCCACGACAATCAAGAAAAGTGAGATCAATCTTTTGTCACGTCCCCTCCCATCATCCTGACCTACAGAGGGAACATGACCACAACATGGGAGTGTCTAATTCTTCCCCAAGCCATATGACTAAATTTACAATTAAAAATAAGTACATAATCAAATTATACAGTGGAATTAAAAAATATTAACATACACACACAAAATGAGATGCATTAGCATATTTATCCCAAGCAGAATGATGAAACAACATGCACAGAATCAATCCCATTTCTCATGCTATGCATAGGATTCATGCCAACAAACTTAATATGTTCATTTCATTCAATTAACAGGAATAATTGAAAATTTAGAACAAAACACATAATGATCATAATTTAACTACAGGGAACACTTATCTTTAAGATGAAGTTGTCCAAACAACTAGCTATGTGAGAGCAACGTTCCACCCAATGATAGGTCCCTTTCCAGCTTATACTTTTTCCGCTAAGAGACCACCCTCGAGCTGGGATGTATACCTACTGTGGAGGAACTAACATGATTACTCACACCCATGGTTTCACACCAGCAGTCATGCTAAGCCAACACCTAGTTGGGTTTATCAAGCATGCAAGAGACAAAGGAGAAGCATGCTAATCTAGTGAGCTCAACCATAGAGCTACATGAATCTCAATTAAACTCAAACAATCATGGTACCCACAACACCTACCACACCCAACACAAGGAAGGTCCCCTTCTCTGCTGCACAGACCCTCAGGTGCCCCTTCCCTCCAGTGCTATTTAGGGTGGGCATAGAAAGGTCCAACTGTTAATTCCTTGAGATTCTATCCTTCACTAGGTTTATCAAGCAATCCCAACCTCTGTTCTATCCTTTGTTCTTTCATTCACACTTGGATTCTCACAATTCGGTGACCAAATGACTCAATCCCATAATTGGATTTCCAGGCTATCAAAACTAGGTTTTACCATGGATTTCTTGGGATATAACACTCTCAAATTCTCCCCAAGGTTCATGTCTATGGATCCCCCTTCAGATTTCATTGTCCACATGAAATTTTGGGCGTTTATGGCACTTCAAAACATGGGTCAATGCAGAGTTGCGATTTCTGTTTTTTCTCACTGTTGGCAATGTGTAATCGATGAAAACTAAAGGTTAGATGTTCAACAATGGAATGGGAATGAGGAATAAAGAATTCCCATGAGGTAGAGTGACTTGTGGGTCAAAGAAACAGAGTCCATACCTACCATACAAATTACTAGGGTGCCCATGCTCCATTAAAGCCAAGAACTGATTTCTTCAACTACTTCCTTACAACAGAATTAAATGTCAGCAAGGAAAGTCAAATGGGTTCTCAAGATGACATTTGGCAGCATATGGTTCAACTCCACAATCCCCTTCACCACTCCCTAGTGGATACACATGGCCCCCTCTTATTAGTTTCTTCCATAGCCAGTTTTTGGTATTATTATTGCAATATTCATATTTACATCATTTTACAATGTTCCATGGCTTAATAGCACAGGGATAACAAAATATCAAATATTTTATTTTTTAATAAAATCCAAGCATACACTAGCGGGTCCTTGGCCTTGAGCTCCACGCTAGGGAAGCATACATCGCATGTATACAATATTTATATTAAAAGCCAATATTTCCTAAGGGTCAAAATGGGGGCATTACATCTTTCTTAGCTTACTGGAACCAAAAAACGTTAGATCAATATTTCTCGACTAATAACTTCTTTCAAATTTTTCTATTCTTCTTTAACATTTTCACATTGCCAGTTAGGAATAGTTGATATATTGAATTATATTTGGAACATTCATAATTGTAATTTTAATTCCTATATACAAGGCATTTGTCTTAGTACTGTATTGGAACTGACATGAACATAGTTGAAAATATAAATCCTTATTTACATACACTATGTGTTATCGTTACCATGAAATGGTATGATATATGTTTCACCGTCTCTATATCTTTATAACTATTGCATGCTTGGAACTTAACAACGGAGTTTTTTCACTCTCGTGTAAAGATAAAATAACTAGATATAATCCAAGAAAAAGTAACTAAATGTTGTTAATTCCCTTGCTTGCAAGAATAAATGTAGGGAATGTGGAGGCAATTCATTGCATCTTGTGAATCGCCCAAATTCAATTTATGCATATGATTGCATGGTGTTATTGGAAAGTAAGAGGAATTTTTCTATGATCATTTGGTTTCAAACATCAATTATGTTTGTTTTGATAGGAAGATAGGGAAGTAAATCGACAAAAGGGTTTCAATTTTTCATTTTTATAGAGTTTAATTTATTAATATTATAGAAAACATGAGCACGCTATGGCTATACTTGTATTTACATGATAAAAAATTGGTAGATTGGCAGGTTGTGGTGTGAAACATCTACAATTGCATATTTTCTAAGCATTGCAATGACTATTGGACTATTGGTCTTTTACATTCTTTGTTGCATTGAGCTCTTGACTAGGTTGCATTTTATGAATTTTTCCTTCCCCATTAGTATTATTTTGGGTCTTCCACTATCCAGTGTTACAGATTGATCAGTCGCCCCTGCAATCCTAGTGGGATAATTATTAGTGTTACAATGTAATTTTCCAACTTGTGAGCATCAGCACTCTTTGGCCCGCAGAATCCATTTTACTGACTCAGATCCACTTTATATCTTTTAGACACACTATTTCCCTATTTTTTCCCCTGTACGCTAGCCATATCACTTCAGTGGGCATACCTGCGAGTTTCATCACTATAGCTCGCAGGTAGCATGTAAAATAGTAAAAATCACTAGTTAATTACTTTTTACTCCCAAAAAGAGGTCTTAGGGTGAGCTTTGGCCCTCCATTTGCCCCAAAATGCCTCGATGTGTCCTTTCACTTACCTTTGGGAAGACTATATATTGAGCACATATGGCTTATGGATGAGAAGGAGAAAGAGAGAGCAAGATAAGTCTAGTTGATTTTTTCCGCATCTTGAGTCTACACTCATTGATCCTTGTTGTTATGCACCCTTTATGTTCACCTTCCAAAATACTATCATAGTTTGAGTTTTCCATTCCATGGAGGATTGAAGTGGTGGTGGCAGAAGTGGAGAGACCCAGTTCTTGGTTCAGACTGGTTGCCGACAAGAGGTCATATCACGTTGTACTTCTTGTTATTTATTAATAGAAATACTCATATTCTCGTCCATTAATGTTGTGAATGTTGTTTATCTTACATTGGGTTTCATTTACTGATAATATCATGGACCATTGCTATTGATGATGTTAATGTCTTTCATATATTATATGCGCTTGTTGTACATTGGATGTCAAGACTAATTTGCAGGTTCAAGTGCACGAATTGAAAGCTTCAATGGTGATCTACATCGAACGTTCGTATCGAGGTTGGTCATATTCTCCATTGTCTTAGCATTGTCATTTATATAGCATAGCATTGAGAATTAAGTTAATTTCCGGTAGTCAGCTATCTATTGTGGTCTACCCCAAGCCATAGGAAGTTTTCTCTGTAACAGAAATGGAAACCATACTAGGGATTACATCCATTTTTTGGGGATTTTTAGGCATTAGTCCTTATTTAGAGTTCATGTGTGTCGAGTCTCTGTGTCATGGATTGGCTGTTATGATACACTATAGAAAACTGCCTTTTTCTAAGCTATTGGACTCTTTTTCTTCTCGTTTGATTTTCCTTGTACACAGGTGAGCCTAGTTCTTCCCGTGTATACCCGCCTCTGTCTGCACTATAGTCCGTGGGTACCCGCATGTATTCCTTCTATAGTAGCGTACAACTCCAGTGGTGATTGGTGTATGGCCTTTGGTTGTTGCTGGTGTTAACACCGAAAATGACCCACTAGGTTGTAGGGAGGGAAAACTAGGGTAACCACTAACCAATGTTTAGAATTAAGCTACTGACCCAGCTTAGTCTAAGAGGGCTCTCTCCATAAACTCATAGAATACTGGGCATCATCACGATTGTCAATAATGAAGAAACACACCAGCATTCGTCATTCAAGATATTCAATTACAACAATACAGAATATAAGATTTCTATGGGAAACAAAATGGTTTAAACGTAGCTTGGCTGAAAGATATGAATCTTTATTTGGGCAATGGAGTCACATTCAAGCAAACTCTGAAAATTCATGTAGAAATGCTTCACAAATGAATTAACACAGGCGCAAGATAGCAAACAGCTCGTAGTCAAAATGATTTTAATTGGTGAAACAAAAGAGAAAGAAACAATCCATTGACATAAGGCATACAATGATGAATCCTATATCAATTTTAGCAGAGAAGTAATGGTGGAATACTTGGAAAAAGATAAGTAGAGCATAATTCCTATGAATTCTACTTAGCTATCACACTGCACCAAGTATGAAAGAATGTTACAAACTGAAATTAACAATGAGAGATACACAATTCACATGGAAAAAGAAGGAACAGACTATAATACAAGTTACACAAGAATCCTTGAGAAACATTGGCTTAGCTCTGCAAATCTTTATTCAAAATATAGCTCAAAATGTCTTACAGAACAATACACAAAAATTCCCATAAAGTTTTCAACAATATTTTTCAACCCTTTATCATTCTATTACATCGCATATATATAGATGTTGGGAATTCTTTGCTCGACTAGCCTAAACCAAAAACAGTTATATCGGAGTGACACCTCATTCAGGTTGTTTTTCCACTATCACAACAAAACAAAAAACTAGTAGAAACTGGCCTAACTGCTTTCTTACAATCCATTGGTATTCTTACTAAGTAACATTTACTTCAAGTAAAAAAGTAAAGATAGTAAAATAATAGTTACAGCTGGCTATTTATATAGCCGCCTCAAAGAATATTACAAATGATAAAAAATAGGAAAGTTTCTTAGAAGTCCCAAATTCCAAACAAGCCTCAACAACTATAAAAAAGTCAAATATCACTATGGAAGATGGATATAGTATAGCGATCTTCTATACCTTTCTACATTAGCCCATTGGTCTGTAGGTGGGAGGTCATAGTCCACCATTTCCTTTACCATCACTCGTATCTCGATATGCTCTGCGTAAGAAAATGGGGGAAGCCTTTCGCCAATGGCGATCAACCTATTCAGGATTTCAAAGTCCTCTTCGACCAACTCCATCAGAGCCTTGACTATAAGCAGCTGGTTCAGATGTTTGAACTTTGCATGATCCATTCTTATCGCCCATAGTAGGTTTTTATAAGCCTTAGGGGAGATTAGCTCCTAGTCATCTTTCCAGAATGAAGGTAACCCCATTTCGACTAGCTTATCAAACAGTCCTTTGAACTATACCACCTGTCCCTTCATTTCTTCGACTTTAGCTTCCACACTCCCGATCTGTGCATATCTTGCCAAGACCCTTTGTGCCACTGCAAGTGTTGCGATCCGGTTCCCAATATTCATCTTAATCCTTTCTTCTCCGGATAGATCATTCAGCAAAGTGATGGCACCTAGTGTCGTTTCTTTAGGCCTCTGGACTAGGGTCTCCTTTGCAACTTCACAACCTTCTAGAACGTCACTAATGTTTTTCTCTTTTATCCTTATAAACTCAAGGTAGGGTCTAAAGTTCTCAGCTTCCTTAATGATCCTGTCCCATACCAAGTGTTTACATCCTTGCAAAGTCGCCTGCTCGGTAACCTGATGACTGATCTTTTTATTCATCTCAATCAATTCCTTATGCTTCTTTTGGAGGACCTTCAGCTCTTCTTCCTTTTTACTACTCTCTTCTTCCAACCTATGAGCTTTTTCTTTCAGCTCCTTAATTTCCATGTCTTTCAGGTTAATCTGAGACATAGCCTACACCAGACTGTCGGTACCATTTCTTTCCCCATTTTGGTTCGAATTGGTAGGACGCATGTCCAAATTGGACAAGTTACTTTTCAAGTCATCAAGCTATTTTTCTAAGTTTATCCTCTCTTTTTTCCAACTATCTTCCTTCTTTGCAAAATTCAGCAATTCTACTTTGCAATCACTTATTTCCTTAGACAGGTCTTCTTTTTTCTTTTCGAAGTCCATCTCTTCAGGATCTTCGATCAGCCGAATATTTGGAACCTTTTCCTTCTTCTATAGCTTCTGAATCAAATTTTCTGTTTTTGCTAACATCTTGTTCATGCTTTTTCCTCCACCATCAATAATGACCAGGTTAGATTGTACCTTTTTGACCTGCTGTTGAAGTGCTCGGTTTTCACTTTTCTCCTGCTTTAATTGGTTTTCTAACTTTTTCACATTAACCAACAAGTTGTCTCTTTTCAATGCTACTTTCACAAAATCATCATACACAATATCACTAACTTGCCTGTGAAACTGGATTTTATCTGGTACTGGTATCTTTTACCAATTGATCCATGTTTCGGTCACTCCATCTTTCGTCAATACTGCTAAGTTTAAGAGATTATCATTTATACTCTTGCTAGTCATCAAGGAAGTCTTAGACAAACCTCTTCCTATAGGTATTGAATCAAACAGCTTATGGGCCGAGGCTCACTTGTATCGATCGTATTGTTCACAAAGGTCGGCCTTGGACCGAAAATTATTACCGACATCTCCCTCTTGAACATCTTGAAACTTGTATTCTACAACCTGGATCTCAAGAGTCGAAGACTCCTCATCATCTGCCCCTCCACTATCCATTTGGACAGTCAATCCTTCTTGAGCTGCTACAACAACCAGCTCCTCTTTAGTTGGGGAAGCAATTGACTCGACTTGAATAGCTGCAACAACTAACTCATCATGTACTTATAATTTAGGCCGCTTGTCTATATTACCTTCTTCAGTATCCATATCCATGACTTCTTCTAAGTCTCTTTTTCGTCCTGCCTCCATGGTGTCCGGCACTTGATCTAAATCCATTATTAAATCGAAAATCATGAGATCTCCTCCCTGTGTCTCCATTGCTTCCTCCACCTCGGGTTCCCAACACAACAAATTACACCCCTTCAACACCCCTTCTGGTTCTGCATGCTCAAAAGCGTTGAGGTTACATTCCTTCCTTCTCTTGGAAATTATATGCAAGGGGTCATATTTGATGGCTACATTCTTCTTGAACCCTAGTGACTTCAATAACTCTTCCACCTCTGACAAAGCTTCTTTCTTCTTCACAATGAAAGGCCCTACCTTCCATGGACATTTCACATCTGTGCTCTTCTTATGTTTCACGAATTGCATCTCTTCCAGGGCCAATTTATGTCTGATAAATTTAAGAGCAAAGATCCCCAATGTCAGAAAAGCGGGTAAAACATAAGGCTCCTGCACAAAACCATACAATCTAATAACTGTAGCTTCTTTTAACAAAAACCAGTCACTGACTGCCAGTTCGTCCTTCAACTGCATCATTGTTTTCATTTCAGGTAGCACTCTAGGCAATTCTTCCCCAAAAAATGAGTTTATAAACAGGGAGCAAAACATAGTTCAAATAATTGAAAACATTGTCTACCAAAACATCGGTCTCAAGCAGTGAGGAGAAATGTGGGATTTCGGCACTACTGTACATAATCATTTTCATCAATTGCGCCTGATATCTAAAAAACCTAGTACTCGAGAAATTGCTTAACTGTACATGTATCTTTTCTGCCAAAAATTCATCAAACCTTAGGGGTGGGATAAGCCTGCTTTCGGACCTGGCCAAACTGATGCTAATCCTAAAGAGTAAACCTAATTGGACTTCAGTCACCCACAAATCAGTATCTAAACCTAGAAACTAAGCTAACAAAGACAGAACCAATTGGGAATTGTCATAAAAAAGGCTGACATTTAGGGGGTAGGGTTCCTTAGAGATTTTGGAGTTGGGTTTCGGGCATGTGGCTAAAAAAGCTTGACGGCTTTTGGGGCCGATTTGGCGGTACAAGGAAACCACCGACTCTTCAAAAGAACCCTCAAACTCTTGGTCCCGAGACTCTGGAATGAAAAAGGAATCCCTAACGGCTGACACATCTATATTATAGACGACTTTGGACCTACGGGCATCCATAATTACTCTTTGAGGTTCTGAGTAATTAGAAGAACACCATGCTACAAACTCAGGAAAAGAGAACACCTAGTTAAGGAAAAAGAAAATGAATGACGACCTAAAGACTCCATGGATATCCAATCCCTATTCATGCAAGGTTTCCAGTCTCTTCTTAATTTCTGGAACTGGGAGCCGAATGCATGTGTCAAATACATCTACGTCTCTATCTTCCAGGGATATCTTAACCCTAGAACTAGTAGAAGCTTCTTCTTCCGTCATCTTATGAATATAAAAGACTTAGATTTTTCAGAGAATGGCGGTTATAGACCCTACCTGTCACCTTTGGAAGCCTTGCATGCACCTTCTCGAAGGTTCTATCACCTTCATCATCTGCCACGCACCGAGAGACTTCCTGACTTCGATAGGTTTTGGAAACAAATGTCAACCTTTGCGGGCACTTCTTATATATAACCGTATTTCCATAACTCCCGGTCTCTTTGGCCTGCCATCCTTTGATCTTAGCCATCTGAAATCTCACATGTTTACTTTCCATCGTCAGATCTGACTGCCCCTTTACCTATTGATTTGACAACCTACCCATCTCCACCGTCGGATCCTCACTGCTAATCCTTATCTGGGCCATTAATCTCATTTGCGTGCATCTACAGGGTAGCATCGCATGCACCCAAAAAGATTCTCCTATATCACCCTTTCTCTATGCGACAAGATGTGGAGCTAACACCTGTTCGGCGGGACCCGATCCATCGCATATACCCTTCTGCTATTCATCGTGCTACTTCTTGATGCGACGATGTATGAGGACCGTCCATTATTCTCAGATGTATATCCATGGTGAGTCCCCATACTCGACTTAGCTTTTAGGTCCTTTATCTGCTAGTGGGGTCCCCCTTGTTATACTCTGTGCGTTTCTAGCCCCCACCAGCCGTTGATCTGGCTCTTTTTTCCACCCGAACTGTAGATCTGTCGAAGACTCGGATCCTTTTTTCGGTAAATAGACCCGAACCCTTGGATCTCAAATAGATCATCTCCACCGTAGATCCTTGCATATGTCCCTACCATCGCATGCACCTAACTGGGCCTCGTTCATTGCTCTTTCCTCTTTGCGATGCGCTCCTAAGCTGGCACCTGTTCGGCGGGCTCCGGCCCATCACATACTCATATTCCCTTTCTTCCTTGTGACTTGGCCATGCGACGGTCTTTTTAAAACCGTAGATCTTGCTCCCGTACTTGATCAATGGTGCCGATCTATGCGACATTTAATCTTTCATAAATTTTCCCAAGGACTATAGGTTTTAGGGTATTTCTCCATTTATCTTAAGTCATTCATTTTGCCTATTAATACTTAGCCCTTGACATTAGCCCTTTATTACATCGGACCCCTTCTAGACCATTTTGTCTCCTGCCTTAGCACCTGGCCATTGCTGATAGAGATCACTTCAATATTTTTTCTCAGGTAGGTGTCTGACCTTACATCTTTCATGTATAGGTCTTTATGCTGTAAAAGAGCAAAAAATATGTAGGTGCTAACAGCTAGGTTGGTTTTGAGTGTTCCTGAGTCTTCTTTGGCCTTGTTCCTGACTGTTCCAAGCCTTGTTCATGACCGGAACTCCTCTTTTCTTTTTGTTTTGAGCCTCACTGGTTTTTACCCATTTTTAAGTTTTTAGCTCATTCCATTGGATGAGTCTTACTATTTGGGATCTACTGGGTTGTCTAAGTGATCTCCTTTTCATTTCTGTAACTGAATAGTGGGATTTTGCTTGCATTTTTTATTTCATCATATTGAAAAATACAAAAACATAGTTTTTAATTTTCCTTTTGCTTATAAGTGAAAATACAAAAAAAAATTACTTTTATGTACTGCATCTTGCATTGAGTGCTTGTTGCTTTCATTTAGGTTATGCTTGTGCATTGAAAATATAAAAGAGTTGCATTTTTATTTCGGAACCGTTGGACTGATTTTCATTCCAGTGGCATTGTTTTTATTGGATAGATGAGTCTAGAGTTTAACGATTTTGCATAATATTGAGTCATATACATCATTAGTTTCACGATCATATCCTTTGAGTAACCACATCCATTCAAATTAACGCTTAATCTAAAATTTATTAGAACGATTTTATTTATAGGGTACACCAACTAGCATAGGCTTAGAGTCTTGGAATAGATCATTGTGAGTAAACAATCCAAGACCACTAGATGAAACATTATGTGTCTGACCAGGGAGTGGTGAAATCCATTGTATACATTAGTGTTCTCAGGAAGCTCTACTTAGACCAGAGTTAAGAACGAGGTCACGGGAGATTGGTTGCGGAGATATCCCTCCAATACTAGCCAAGCATGGGAGATATTTCCAGGATTTGTTCGTATCTAGGGACTCTTGGGGGATTTGACCCTTTTAAGTTTCGGGCTTAGTTACCCTTCCCATGCGACGGATCCCACCTACAACTGTCCCCCTGAGCATTGGGTATACTGCGGTGACCATAGTTTCCTTACCTAGGTATCGCACAGGGTTCTTGCAGTGGCTATACTGTTTGTGTCCTGAGTCAGATAGGGGTTGGACAACACAGTTGTTTGTTGCCGAGGGTTCCGACTCTTTGCATGCAGTGAAGCCTGAGAACCTCTATAACTGATTCTTTTACCTCCGGCTACAATTTGGGAGTCTTAAGACTCTCCTGGGAGAGACATATCGGCTCTAGTGTCGGGAGCTCATTTAGCCACTCTGTTTGTTTTCTCTCGGTTGTAGTTTCTCTAGGTATGTGCTCTTGATTTTCTATTTTTGATCGATAGTTTGACCGCTAGGGGACGTTTTGGTTCTATACCCTCTCTAGAGATATCATGGTGCAGAGTCCTACTCTCTGCCGATCTCGATGGTTGGCCACTTTATCAGCTGTCGAGCTTTCACACCGTGTTGATAGGGGATACTGGCGGGCTCCCTCTGAGTCTTTGGATTCGTACGAAACATACATCAACGACGTCATGAATACACACTCTAACACAAGAGAAATCCCTATGAATCCATCAGGTAGAGTCAAGCACACTTCAAACACCCCTACTCCTCATGAGGCATGGGGGGGTGATCCACCTGAGACCCAAACTAGTTTGTTCAGTCCAGATCCACCCGAGGACGACCGGTTTGATCCTTCATTTCCAAATAATTATTTATACGGGATGCCAGAGTTACATGATGACACAAGTCCTACGATCAACCCTACCGCATTCTCTTTTGGTATGCCTGATTACAACATAGTTGATCCTTCCACTGCTTTTGGTAGTCATCCTAGCACTAGTCTTGGTGTTAGCAACACTGCACCCAGTGGGGGAAATACCCTCACCGGGGGCACCATGTTGTCCACTCACAGAAATAGTATGGGGAGACATAGTATGGGGACTGGTCGCATTCCTCCTAACAATGCTAATCTTGGAAGATGACTGCCTCCTAGGACTACCCATTGTAATAGGAACATTATTCGAAACCTGACTCACCATCCACAACATAACACACATGCTATACCCGTCAACCTAGGACCACTTTTCTGAATGTTAACATTCCTCCCAATCACAGGGGTAGACATATACCGCATACTTTTACGTTTGATGCTGCTACTAGTAATGCTAATGTAGGAGGTGGGAATATACCTTATCCTCATGGTCACAACGCCACCATTCCTGCTACTAGTAACACCAAAGTTGGGGTTGGGAATACATCTCATACTTATGGTCACCACACGACTACTCACACTACTAATAACGCTTTCGCTAGGGGTGGGAACATACCTTATAACCATGGTCATTACAACATGGTTCCCGCTACGAATAGTACTTATATGCCCCATCATTATGGTGGAAACCCTTACTACAATACAGTCGGTGCTGGCCATCACTACAAGCCACCTCAATATGGTGCTCAAAACAAATATATACCTGCTTACTCTCACATGTGTTAGGTCGGAGGAGATTATCAACCTTATGGTCAATTAGGTCCATACAATCAATAGTTTAATGATCATGGTCAAGCATATGGTCCTTCTTATCATTCAGGTTCTTACAATCAACCTTTTATGGGAGTTTATAATCACGTTTTCCAGCCGCAGCTCCCATTCCTTGCACGTTTGAATCTTCCGGATCTTTCGAAGCTCACGAATGATCTAGTGTGTCATGACCCTAATTGGCCTCTGTTCCCTACCAATATCCCTTCATACATTCCTAATTTTGAGGTGTAAGGTGGTGAGGATTCGGGTGATCATGTCACAATATTTCACCTTTGGTGCTCTTCCAACTCGTTGCATCACAATTCCGTTCGATTACGGCTATTTCAACGCACCCTCATGGGGGCAGCTGCGAAGTGGTATGTTGAGCTTCCTGGGTGCACTTATAGGGGTTTCAATGAGATCTCTTTGGTTTTATTTAACCATTTCTAGTTTTTGGTTCGTTACGACACTGGTACTGAACTTTTGTCTACTTTTCGTCAGAATAAGGCCACACATATTTCTGACGGTTCAAGAGTGGCATCAATGGAAGAGGTTAGTGAAAGCCAACATTCCTCCAGAGTTTCTGTTGGAATGGTTTCTCAAGTATTTACTTCCATATATTTCTAAGGATGTTTCGATGTCCGGTATTATGACTAAGGAACAAGCCATCTTAAAATTCCAACAGTTAGATTTACTATACTCTCAGTCTGACATTTTATATGACATTATTCCTGACGCACCGCGAACACAACACGATCCCAAGTCAATTCCTAGATTGCATGCCGATGGCATTGTGGGATCCAGAAGTACTCGCCCTATAGATTTGGTGGTTAATCAAATGCAAAATTTGTCGCTTAACCAATCTACTCCCGGACATATTCACACCTTGTCCACTTCCACCCCATTGTCCGATGTACACACTGTGCAAATGACGAACCCATCAGGTAACCAGCAGCCTGATGGTAAGAGGAAGGGGATAAATAACCATAAGGGTTGAAACAATGGGAACAATAATAGTAATCGTAATACCCCTTGTAAGGAGAATGCCAACCCTCCTCGGGAAGGATAAAATGCTGGTGAGGACCGTAAACCTAGGCGTAACGTGAAGTTCCCTTGCAAGCTTTGTGGGGAAGATCATCTTACTCACTTGTGTCCTCGAATCAAAGAAGCATCAAAGCATCTTGCATAGAGCCAGCTATGTCGAAGGATCCCCTTCCTCATAATCAAAACATGGCTTCGCATCCTCCCGCCACTAGTTATGGACCTAGTGAGACTCCAACGTCTTCTTCCAATACTAGTGGTTATGGATGCGTGAATATGGTCCAATCGGAGGTTAGTGTTGCTACTCGTCAACGCGATTATGGTGCACCACAACCAAATATGGGGAATGAGCCTCCCCCTCCTCCTAATAATTACTTGCATATCAAGAATCCCTCTACTATGCCATGGATACGAAAAGGTGTTCTCAAGCACTCTACACATAATCCCAATGCTCAAGCCGCCCAAAACTACTCCATTGTAGAATATTTAGGCCAAACTCTATGTGCCATGTCGGCTCTTGAAGTTTTAAAGGCGTGTCCTTTCCAAAGGTATGCCCTTTTGAGTGCTTTAGGAGTTCAGGATGGTGGGAGTCCCAACATTATCAATTTTGACACTACTAATGTTCAACCTCGCTTACCTGACCACGTGGCTTTTCAAATCCACGTGGAGTTCCTTTAGAATTTTGTCTAGAGAATGGTGGCTGACGAAGGTGATTCGATGTCAGTGATGTGTTTATCTTGTTGGAAATCTCTTGGCTCTCCTCCTCTACTCACGTCTAGGACCATTCTCATTACATTTGACAGTTGGTCATTTAAGCTGCATGGGATTATCCGTTCCCTTGTTTTCCGCTTGGGGAGTAAAATTGTGCCTATTGAAGTCAAAGTGGTTGATGCGCCCATCGACTACAACCTTCTACTGGGTCATAATTGGATGTACTCTATGAAATCTGTCATGTCTATTGTATTCAGAGTTATTTCCTTTCCACACAAATGCAATATTGTGACAATCAATTAGCTGTATTTCGTTAATCCTTCTCCCACAGCATAAACGGGATTAGTAGTCCCGCAAGTTACAGATTCTCAACCGGCAAGTGGGAACACAGGTGTAGGATTATATCCTTCGTTGATGGGTTCTTATGATTTCCCTTCACCCATTAATTTTATTAGAACTGTTTCCAAAAATGCGTCTCCTCCATTGCATAGTGTACCGTTCCAGACTTCATATTTTGATTATCCATGGACCTTACCATCCACGAGTTCTACATCTAGAGACATTGCACACGTTAGGATGTCTATGCCACTATCTTATGCCGAGCTTACTTATCAAGATATTCAACAAGCCACGGTAAAGTCGGATCTCTCTTCTTCACGGACAGAGGAGGAATATCCTGTTATGCTGCCAATTTGGGAAGCTGACTCGTCTTGTTTACACGATTTCCTTGATAATGCTTTACCTTCGGATGAAGCTATTATTGAGGCCATGTGTGGTAGTGAGAGACCTTGGGAGGATATGTATCATCGCTCTTATTTTCTTCCCAACCTCGACCTCGCCGAGCAAGAAGAGTTATGGACGACTCTTGCCGACATGGTTGGTCACCCTGTGGCTCTTTTGGGCTCACATGAGATTTATGCGGAGGGGAACATGGCTAATATTTCCTCGACTAAACCAATCAACATTGCTCGCACTCCTAGAAAGATTGAGAACGTTTACATCGGTGACATTTTCTCTTCCGAGGAAGTTTCCATTTACACCAAATTGTTTACTGAACTTCGGGAAGCTTTCGGCTGGTCATATGAGGAGATGCCAGGAATAGATGTCAGTATTGTCGAACATGAGATTAGAACATATCCTAGGAAGGTAGCCGCTATCAAGGCAGAGGTGGAGAAACTGCTCAAAGTTGGTTTTATCTACCCCATTCCCCTTACCGAATGGGTGTCAAACCCCGTTCCTGTGGATAAGAAGCAGGGAATGATCCTTGTATACACTGGTTTTAGAGACCTAAATCATGCGTGTTCAAAGGACAATTTCCCCACTCCATTCATTGATCATTTCTTGGATGCTTGTGCGAGAAGTGAGATTTTTTCCTTCATGGATGGCTTTTCAGGGTATAAGCAAATTCAAATCAAACCCGAAGACCAACATAAGACTGCTTTCATTTGTCCTTGGCGTACGTTTGCATATCGAAAAATACCCTTTGGCCTTTAAAACACCGGAGCTACGTTTCAGCGTGCCATGACCTACACATTTCACGACCTTAAAAGTATAATGGAGTTTTTCTTGGATGATCTTGACGGCCATTCTCGCACCTCTATTAGATTCTCAAACGATGTATACACTAAAAAATTAGGTTGAATCCCAATAAATGCATCTTTGCGGTGAGGTCTGGTCACTTTCTAGGATATATAGTTTCGAAAGAGGGTATTAGAGTCGATCATCTTAAAGTTGAGGCAATACTTTGGTTTCCTCCTCCCCCCAACTTGTTTCAACTTCAGATCCTCCAAGGGAGAGCTACTTTTCTATGTCGCTTTCTAGTCAATAATGTTAATCATTCCCGAAGGTTTCGCACGTTTGTTGAAGAAAGACACACTGTTTATCTAGGATGAGTGAGCCCAACAGTCTTTCGATGCCCTTAAGAAATATTTGGTATCAACCCTTGTGCTTAGTCCACCCGACTTTGCACGAGATTTTATACTTTACGTGGTTGCGTCTCAAGAGATGATTGGCATGGTCTTAGTTTAGGTTGATGATGTGCTCATCGAGCATGTGATCTATTACCTTAGTCGAAATGTAATAGACACTGAATTGAGATATAATCACCTGGAAAAGTTGTCACATTCGACTGTTTATGTAGTGCAACAGTTATGACACTATATCTTGCTTAGAACAACCACTGTTGTAGCGCATATCAATCCATTTCAGTTCATGCTATCATGACGCCTTATAGGGGGGAAGTACAATAAAAGGATTGTGATCCTTCAGGAGTTTGATCTCGATTTTGCTACGGCGAAGTTGGTGAAATCATTGGTTTTTGCTGAGCTTATGTCGGACCTTCCGAGACTTGATGAGGATGTCATCCATGAAGATTTCTTTGTGGATGAACACTTATTTCTTATCTTGTCAAAGGACCCTTGGTATGGGGATATCATTGTATATCTCCAAAATTTGAAGTTTCCTTCGCATTATTCACAGGACGAGCAATGACGTGTGAAACATCACACTAAATATTATAATATCGTCTGCGACACTTTGTATCATCAAGGAAAAGATTCTATTCTCCATTGTTGCTTGACTCATGAAGAAGCGAAGCGCGTGCTTAATGATTCCCATGTTGGGGCATGTGGTGGTCACTTATCTGGGCTTCCTACAACCCAATGCATTATGCGAGCTGGTTACTTTTGGCCTTCCATCTATAAAGATTGTGTGAACACTATGAAGAGATGTCACCCTTGTCAGGTGTTTTCTCGGAATATACACTCACATCCAGCGCCCCTTCATTCGGTCGTCATCGTCGGTCCCCTCACCAAGCGGGGGGTGGATTTCATGGATTGCAAACTAGCTTCAGCTGGGGGGCATCACCATATCATAGTGGACGTCGACTGCTTCTCCAAATGGGCTGAGGCCATGCCTACCGTAAAAGCTGATGGTGCTACTGCAGCCCATTTCGTGTTCCATGATATTATTACTCGGTTCGGTATTCCGAAAGAGATTGTCACTCATCATGGCAGTCACTTTCAGAACAAAATGATGGAGGATTTGTCACTCAAACATGGGTTTCGTCAACAACACTCATCTTCTTACTATCCCCAAGTGAAAGGTCAAGTTGAAGCAGTCAATAAGTCTTTAAAAACCATTCTCCAACGTACCATCCAACAAAGCAAGAACAATTGGCACATTATGTTATATCCTGCTTTGTGGGCGTACCGAACCACAATCAAGACTGCCACTGGGTTCTCACCGTTTCAGCTGGTACATGATGTGGAGTCGATTTTATCAATTGACTGTGAAATCCCTTCACTTAAACTAGCCATAGAGCTCCTCCTTGATACGTCGGGTATTGAGCAACGTTTAATCCACCTTGAGCAGCTTGAGGAGCAGCGCCGAGATGCCGCCATGGCTATAGATGCCAATAAACGTCGTCTCAAGGTTTAGTACTATATGTTGATGTATTTGTAACTTTGGAATGTATTTCATATATGTATATTGTATTCCTATAAATATTTTATTATTCCTCTATACAAAAGTGTTTGTATTCCTATAGAGATGTTATTATTCCTCTATACGGAAGTGTTGTCATTTATATTGTAAGTGTCGTAACTTATACTTGAAGGGTTATTAGACCACCTTGTTGGGTTCAGCCCTATATAAGTTATGTGGGTTAAAGGGTTATTATACCATGCTATTGGGGGTCGGCCCAATCAGCATTATGTTATGTGGTTAAGTTAAGGCCGACCTAGTAAAGGTTATTAGGCAAGTCAAGTCAAGTATAAATAGAGTACGGGAGGCACTCTATTTGATTATTCACTTTCTCACTCATACTCTCATTGGAGAGTGGCACACTTGTGGAGGACGAGAAGCTGCTGCTAGGAGAAGACTACCTCTTGTACTTGGGTTGTATCATTGCTCTATCTATCTTTGAGGAAGTTGTGGGGTTTTTCACCTTCTTGGTTTTCCCCAGTGAAACTCTGTGTCTCTTGTGTGCTTGCTTTATTGTGTCCATGATTGATATGCTGTAGATATGTTCTACATGTTATTCTATCACTTAATATCCTAGATCAGATTGTAAATTCTTAAAAACTAACATGGTATCAGATCTAGCCTGAAAGAAGGCATTGTATGGCATTTATGACACCTGTTGCACTTGCAAAGCTAGGGCTTGATATAGTAAAAACCAGTCATTGTAGAACTTTCTCTATAAATACGTTTTGGAGAAGTTTTAGGATCTGAACCTTTTACAAGTCGAAGATAAGATCCCAATGTACCTTGTTTTTGAAGCACAACTTCTAATTCTTTGTACTTTGTGTTTTAAGATCTGTACAATCTAGGGTTACTGCCTCTTCCAAATCTCAGTCATAAACAAGTGACATAGGAAAAAGGTCGCAAATTGGGATAGGAAGCTCCAAATGAAATTTCGTAAGATGTTACAAGTAGGGCACGGACTGTACTTTCATAGACCAAAGTTTTAGAGGCCGAAAGTGAACTAGTGACACGTGGCACTCTATACAAGTTCGCTCTCCAGTAAATAGGTCACGTTGCGACACTTGGCATAAATCTCTCTCAATGAATCCATTTGAGGTAAGACCTATGGGGTTGGAAAGATAACAGGTCAGGATACCAAAAGAACAAGTTTCAGATCCTCTAGATTTGAAATTTTGGAGTTATACAAGAAACAATTAGGTGCATATTTCTTTCAAAACAAAATTGGATTTTGAGCACCTTCATTCATGGCTCCGAGAATTTAGGGCTTCGGAGAAAGTTGAAATTTTTGTAATTGAAGACCATGGCTGGATGCTCCTCATCAAAATCGAAATTTAGAGACCAATATCTAATTTTTTGGTTGGGTAGAAGGCCGGGTTTGATCAAACCCTAGTTCGGGACTTTGATCAGAAAAGTGAAAAATTAGGGCTTCTGCAAAAATGGGAATTTTTGAAATCTTTGACCACCTGGAAGCTCCTTGGAAAAATCAAATTTTAGAGCTTTGGATCAAACTATTTGATTGGGTGAAGCTCTAGGAAACTCAAACCCTAATTCAGGGTCCTCCCTAGTGAATCTGAAATCTAAAAGGCAATTTTGAGGGGTGAAACGTTGCAGTTTTCAAATTATGAGTATACCAGCTTGACCAACTCAGAAAGGTGCATCTTTCTATCCTTTCAGAAGTTTGAAATTCAAAGTTTGAATTTTTAGGATTTCTCTGACAAACCCTAATCCAACTTGAGATCTAGTTTCTGCAATTCAAAGTGGGCTGGGTTAATCCTAGAAGAGAATGGATTAGTCACCTGCATAAGTAAAGAAGTTCCTTTTTCAGAGGGAGTTGAGGCTAAGGCCTTACATAAGAAGATTACAAGCAATCTTGATAGGTATGACTTATCCAGGTATGTTTCAAGATATGTTCATGATTAAGTTTATGGTATGTTTGTCTTCATTAAGGTTAGTACAATCTTGATTAACTTTAGACTTGTTGCATCACCTTAATAAAATTATGAATGCATATATTCATTGATTAGGGTTTTGACACTTATGATTGTACTAATGCATTATGTTGTTGTATGAGGTTGATGTTGTCTGCTAACATGAAAGGTACATCAAGAAAGACAAATCATGTTCTAGTTCAAAAACATATGACCATGGTGACATGAAGACAAAGATTCATCCATTGTCATGGATCACATAGAAGATCTACTTATGAGGTATGTATAACTTGGCACTATAATGGTTAACCTATGAGATATGCAGGTTACTAGCACAAGTCATTGAAGAGAACAAGAAGACATTATGCAAGTATGTTAGACATAACCAACAAATATGATAACCAGGTATGTTTTTCCTATATCAAGTTAGAATCCTACCTTGTGCTAGGATCTTATACTATTGTATGGTTGATAATGATTATTCATGAAGTTAGAAATGTAAGTAATCAACCGTTTATGCATATTATGTCTCTTACATTGATTGATGATATGACTAACCAGAAAAGTCCTTTGGTCAAATAAGAATATGCATGAGTAGAAGAAGTATTCCCTGAAACCTTGAATACTAATGTTTATTATTTGTGTTTGAAATGATCATGACTATACATGTTTAAGATTATTGTGTTTTGATAGTATTGAGACTATACTAGTGAATGTATGTATGAGACCTTGAGGATAACACAATGATGATACTAGTAAGTATGAATAATGATCAAGGATGGATATAACTTCAAGGACAATTAATCCAGGAAGCAAAGATCAAGAGGGAGCACACTCCAGTAGTTCCTGCAAGGAAGCAAATATTGAGAGGGAGTCCACTACAACCAATCAAAGATAAGTATTTGAATTGTCATTTCTTGCATACTTGTTTGTTTAAATAATATTGTCCAATGATGTATATGCTTATGTCCTAGACTTAGGGTGTGTATTATGCATATTAGAATAATTTCATTAATGAACAGTATACTACTAATCTGCATGTGATGGGTAAGTGGCCTATGGAACTGTACAACATTCCATTGCTACTTATCTAGAATGAAACCTCTTTGCTGACATATTGGGAGTTGTGCACACTCTTAACAATGTTCTGGTAGAGGTTGGAAGGCATGTAGAAAGTTACGGGATATGGATAAATGTTTTATTAAAGCATTGGCTAAATTAATTGCATGACTGTGTGACATATTTCTTTATGTGTAAGAATTTGTTCTGAAAACTATGAGATGTTTCTAATCATGCAATTTAACTTGTCTTGTAGGAAATATTGTATACCATCACCTACAAAAGAAGACTACAACATTTACTCCAGCAACAAAGCTATCTATTGAAGAATCTGAAGTTCCCAGGATTCGGGATGCACTAATGGAAGAATGCCATGATCAAGGAATACCAATCGATCATGAAAAATGATGTTAGGGATGTCGTCCCAAGACCTGAAGGGAAGTCTGTTGTGACTTCCAAATCGATCTATAAGATCAAGCATGCTGCAGATGGCAGCATAGAAAAATATAAAGCAAGGTTTGTAGCTCGTGGCTTCTCCCATAAAGAAGGAGTTGATTATGAACATACTTTTTCTCCTATGGCCAGATACAATTCCATTAGATCGGTACTTGCTCTAGCTACAGTGATGAAATGGAAGGTACACCAGATGGATGTCAAGACAGTTTTCTTGAATGGTGTAGTTGAAGAGGAAGTGTATGTGGCGCAGCCACTCAGGTTTGAGACACATGACCGAGAGTCACATGTGTGCAAACTAAAGAAATCCCTGTATGGTTTGAAACAGGCACCCAGGACCTGGTATGGCAGGATAGATGGCTTCCTATCCAGTTTGGGCTTTACCAAGGGTAAAGCGGATTCCAACCTTTACTACAAGGTTGAGGAAGGAAATTGAGTGATACTACTATTGTATGTGGATGACCTATTTGTAACAGGTGAGGATAGATTGATTGCTGACATAAATAGGAAGCTTGCTGTCGAGTTCAAGATGAAGGAATTGGGTATGATGCACTACTTTCTTGGTATGGAGGTGTGGCAGAGTGTAGATGGAATCTTCCTTGGACAAGGGAAGTATGCAATAGAAC
The DNA here is from genome assembly GCA_027924585.1 of Larix kaempferi. Lineage (NCBI taxonomy): Eukaryota > Viridiplantae > Streptophyta > Pinopsida > Pinales > Pinaceae > Larix > Larix kaempferi. The sequence continues at coordinate 7,255,476 of BSBM01000249.1, forward strand.
CTGGCAACACCTATGGAATCGAACCTGAAGCTTTTGTGTGCTGTTTCATTTGAGCCGGTTGATGCTATGATGTATCGTCAGATGATTGGGTCCTTGATGTACTTGATGAATACAAGACCATATATATACTTTGTGGTGAACACCTTGATCCAGTACTTAAAAAATCTGAGACATGTTCACCTGATAGCTGCAAAGCATATTCTGAGGTACCTGAAGGGTACAGTTGACTATGGGCTCAAGTATGAGGCGAATCAAAAGTTTAACCTGGAGGGTTATGTTGATTTGGATTGGGCAAGAAGTGCCATTGATCAGAAGAGCACTTCAGGGTGCTACTTCAGTATGGGATCTAGTATGATATCTTGGTTTAGGAAGAAGCAATCTTGTGTGGCACTGAGTACAGCCAAAGTAGAGTATGTCGTAGCTTGTTCGGCTAGTTGTGAGGCAGTATGGCTTAGGAAGCTACTGTATGATATGTTTGATCTCCAGTTATCTGCTAATTGTATATATTGCGACAACGAGAGTTGTGTGAACTTATCGGAGAACCCAGTGTTCCATGACAAGTAGAAGCACATTGAGATCAAGTATCACTATATCAGGGATATGGTGCAGAGAGGAGCAATGAAGATCCTGTATGTTGTGACAGACGAGCAGATAGCCGATGTGTTGACCAAGCCACTGGCTAGAGTGAAGTTTGACTACTTCAGAGGGAGACTTGGTGTACTTCAGATCAAGATGTATTCCAAGAGGAAGTGATGAGTCTGGAGACACAGATGCACATGAGCCATTTCGACATGGTTGAAGTTTGTCCTACCATGGTCGTTGATGTAAGGGTTGGAGCCATTCCGACATGGTTGAAGTTTGTATTACCATGGTCATTGATGTAAGGGATGGGCCATTCGAGGATGGTTGAGGTGTGTCTTCCCATGACTGCAATATAAGTGTTGGGCCATTTGAGCATGGTTGAGGTGTGTATTCCCATGGCTGTGATATAAGTGTTGTGCCATTCCTAGCATGGTTGAGGTGTGTCTTCCCATGGCTATAAATATAAGTGCGGTGCCATTCTCACATGGTTGAGGTGTGTCTTCCCATGGTGTATATATAAGGGTTGAGCCTTTCACGGATGGTTGAGGTGTGTCTTCCCATGTCGGTGAGTGTAAGTGCTCTGTGATGTGCATCTGGGTTGTGATCCATGGACGATGAGGTGATCTGAAGATGATGATGTGACAGGTATGGTACACAGGTTTTGTAGAGGCATATGATGAGTCCTGAGATGCTCTTACAGGTTTTGCAGAGGTAGTGTAATCAGTCCTGGGAGATCTTTCTGGTTTTCCAGAGGCAATGTAATCAGTCCTGAGGTGTACCTACTTGATGGCTTGCATGCAGAGATGTTGATGATGTTCATCCAGCATGAAAAAGTGCTGTCTCTATAGATGATGAAGACCTATAGATGGCGGGCCTACATCCAATATGAAAAATGAATGGCTCTGTACAAATTCCTATGATGAGTAGATTGGAGATTGATTGAGATGGCAGCAACTATGACGATGACGATGATTCGATGATGATGATTCGATGACAATGATCCAGTGACGATGATCCAGAGAAGAAGACTTGTGCTAGCAGATCTGTGTCGAGAAATACCTTCCTAGTTAAGAGGGAGTGTTGATGTATTTGTAACTTCGGAATGTATTTCATATATGTATATTGTATTCCTATAGAGATGTTATTATTCCTCTATACGGAAGTGTCGTCATTTATATTGTAAGTGTCATAATTTATACTTGATGGGTTATTAGACCACCTTGTTGGGATCAGCCCTGTATAAGTCATGTGGGTTAAAGGGTTATTAGACCACCCTATTCGGGGTCGGCCCTGTCAGCATTATGTTATGTGGTTAAGTTAAGGCCAACCTAGTAAAGGTTATTAGGCAACTCAATTCAAGTATAAATAGAGTATGGGAGGCACTCTATTTGATTATTCACTTTTTCACTCATAGTCTCATTGGAGAGTGGTGCACTTGTGGAGGAGGGGAATCTACTGCTAGGAGAAGACTATCTCTTGTACTTGGGTTGTATCATTGCTCTATCTATCTTTGAGGAAGTTGTGGGGTTTTTCACCTTCTTGGTTTTCCTCGGTGAAACTCTATGTCTCTTGTGTGCTTGCTTTATTGTGTCCATGATTGATATGTTGGAGATATGTTGTACATGTTATTCTATTATTTAAGATCCTAGATCAGATTGTAAATTCTGAAAAACTAACACAATAGGTCTGTCTGTCCCTAACAATATATTGAAGGTGACTTGGTCCTTCTATATGACCAAGCTAAAGAAACCTTGGGGGTAGGCAAGTTTAACCCCATGTGGTACGGTCCTTACATCGTGACGCATGTCCTGGAAAAATGAGCCTATGAATTAGAGGACTATGAGGGGAACGTCTTGAAGGAGCCTAGAAATGGGCTCTACTTCAAGCAATATTACGCTTGAACTTCTAGTTTGAGCTAATACTTTTGTATACTATTGTATTGTTGTTTCTATACATAGTTTAGCTTTCTTTTGGTTTTCGGGTATGTTGATTCACTTCCATTTGATTGAAAGATGTCAGCAGAATATCCTACGTTCTTAGGATTCGCAGATGGTGCTATCCGTCATACACAACATCTTGCTTCTACTGCCTGGTTTATTTATTCACCTGACCTCCTAGTTGTGTCCTCGGGAGGTGCTTGTCTTGGTCCTACATCTAACAATGTGGCTGAGTATAGTGCCATGATTGAGCTACTTCAGGATGTTATTTCACATGGTATCCACTTCTTAGAAGTCTACCTGGATTCACAACTAGTTGTGTCTCAGTTGAATGGTCAGTACTGTGTGAGGGATCCTACATTACTACGGAAATTCTTAAGGGTGAGACTCTTGGAATGACATTTTGTTTCAATTACATACATTCATGTTCCGAGCAGTTTTAATCATTCACCTGATGCATATGCTAACTATGTATTAGATTGAAATTTGTCACATTCAAAATGAAGCACGCAAATAAAATATACATTCATACATTTGTACATACACACATATAGTAGAACTAGAGAACCAAAGTTTTTTATAAATAATATGTCCAAAATGGTAGTGTCATAATACAAAACTGGAGCCCATAGCCCTAAAAAATATACATATCGATACAAAAATGGGACTCTGAGATGTATAACCCCTATGAGGAGGCCTAGCTTCTGCCTCCGGATGATGGGTCTGATAGTAATATTGTTCTGCATTTTCTATATGCTACAATAGTTGCACCCAGTTGGTCGGTACCCCCCAACACATGGCGCTACATATCCTCGGGTAGTTGCATTATCTCTATACCTGGTACCCTATTGGTCATCCATGATAGGTTGACCTGCATAGTCTATAGTGTACGCTTTGTTGCAGCACCCACTACTTCACCACCCCTTCCCCATCGATGGTGTCTTAGGAAGCTCTCGGGTCTCACTGGGCCTTTGTTTGCGACCAAATATTGAAATATTAATATGTGATACTACCACCAAAAAGATTTTGCATTTACATCTATAATAAAAAGTCCCAAAAAATGAATACACATGAAAACTTAAAAAGAGTAACTCACCAATGTCTCCAAACGCTGCTCCTGGTGGAAGCAGCATGTCACAATCTTGGCGGAAGTCTATCCCTGCATAGGGGTAGTCATCTATGGCTATGACCTGTCGGTCCCACATGTGAAAGAACTCAGCTGTGTATGGTGATGCCTGATGGCCACCGCCCTATCGCGTCAAGACCTCTACCCACCGTGTCAGGGCTGGGTCGCAGAGACTATGAGAAGGGACTTCAACCCTCAGACTAAACCCTAGAACTCGCTCAAAGAAGAAAACGCATAAGATACTGCCATATCCAAAGTTTTTTTCCTCCCCTTGCTAGCACTCCGTTAACTGGGTCTTCATGGACACCAGTAACGTTGTGCACTAGTCACATATCATGGGCTGCGTACACTGTGAGGCATAGAACATCATAGGCCTAGATTCCTGGTGAAGAGATGCTGAACCTATAATCCGCATTAAGGTAGCCACTATAACCTTCATGCTCAGATCGACTATGGCTCTGATAGGCACCTGATTTCCCACTGTCCGAGTATTGGGTACACAATACCGCTTGATCTAGTCAGGAATGATGATCCCACCACTCACCGAATGAGATCGAAGGCTTGCCACTTCACCTCCGCAGGACAAACCAGTAATGAAGTAGATATCATCCACCTCCAAGTTGAGTATTTTCCCGTCCAGGTTGAATTTTTGTGAATCTATGTCCCAGTAATCTATCAACGACAGAGCAATAGGTTTTGGGCCCTCAAACCCCCTATGTTCCAAAATTTGTAAATCCCACATGCTTGTAACACTTGCTATGTAGGTAAATCATTGCGGAATGGCTCATCCATAAGGTCATGTTCCCTCTCTCTCCACTCTAGAACCATCCTGAAGGAAGATAAAGCAAAGAGTTTAGTCAATTTCATTTAAAAAACCAACTCCATGACCATACCCATGAGATAATTTGCTCACAAAGGTGGGTACCCGTGGTCAACACATGCGTTGACTACGAGTACCTTGTCCTACCCACAACCCACATACTAGTAGCCCACTAGTACCCCGCCATGACCATTTAGGGCTTTTCCATTTAACATTTTCAACCAATGAAAATTGAAATAAAAACATTCAAATGAAAGATATGGATGAGACAACCAACCTGCTCCAGATGGTTCGATGAACGGATACCCGTATCTCCCAGAATCAACGATTGAACTTCGACGTGAAAACTAACAAAAACTCCAATTTGGGTGAATAGTAAAAATGAATTGTAAATTGTAATTTTTTGTTACTATTTATAGTTTTCAAAACCCACTTGTTTATAGTTTCTGCAATTTTAAGCTATTTTGGACTAATATAATGCCTTGGAGTAGCATTTTTTGACCAGATTTCTTCAGTGAGAGTTGTTTTGGATTGTTTCGTGCCTATGACAGGAATATTCCACACCTGGCATATAGGTTAGATGTCATTTTCACTTGCATTATACATTTGACCTTTTGACCATTTTCATAAACCCTAGGTGTGACCCCACTTCTTAACTGACACAGAGCCTTCACACTATTATAGAAGTGTCGTTATGTGGCAGTAGGGCCTTTCTAAAAATGGGTACCCTAGTTAGAACCCTTTTTGCATTATGGTGCCCATGCCATTGTTTGTCCTTAGGATTGGGATTCCTTTGTAGTTACGCCATGACTTGCGATAAGGACTCATACTCTACTTTGTCTTATGTTGGCCATCTCCCATAGGGACTCCCCCATTTTTATCAAGTTGTGATTGCATTGCATCATCCTGCGTGTCGCTTAAGCCTTGTGTATGCTTCCGCTTACTCAATTTTTAGCCTGGTGCCTGAGCACTTTCCCTGTCGAGCCCTACAGAGATTCCATTTGTCCTTTGCAATTTGATGACCTTTTAACCATGAGGGAACACCCCCCTCGAGTGTCACATCCTACACATACTTCCTTGCATTGATCATAGGTATGTTCCACTACTTGGGACTAGTCTGCTCGCTATTTGACACTCGTTCCCTCACTTGTTGTACTATAAGCAATTTTATTCTTTTTCAAGCTTTTCCAAATATGAAAAAGACCAAAAAAATCAAATATTCCAAAAAATCGGATGGGATTATGGTTACTACTTCTAGTTTCCAGTTGTTGTGTTGCCTTTGAACAGAGAATTCATTCCACTCCATGCATTATGAGTCGGGACTATAGTTGGGCCTTAGGAGTTGTACTTGTTTCTCAGTTTACTCCACCGATTGGTTAAGCTTCCAGTCATTATGGAGCCCTTTGTGATGCCTCATGCATCGCATAGTCTATATTGAGTCTATGATGCATGAGTCTATCCATCTGCTCATGCTCTTGTTCAAAGGAAGTCCTGAAACCAAAGTCAACCACTCCTAAGATCTCTTGACTATTGCATGTCGGCCATCGTTATTGAGTCAGCCCATTTCACCTGAGTTCTTCCAAATCTTTCAGCGTAGCTGGTACCTCATGTTGGTTGATGGGGGATGCCTTAATGCCCTCCTTCCAGCGATTTTCATTCCGTCGACTTCAACCCATTTATTCTAGAAATTGAGACTTAGAGTTCGGTTGAGTACCTTGAGGCTTACAGTCATTAGTGGCAGGTTCTCTTGCCATCGACAGTTTTGGGAATACATCAATGTCCCCTAATCGATGGATTTGTCTTAGTGTTTGAATTCAACACATCTATTCTCACTCTGATGATTGTACTCTATGCCTTGATGCCCATTTTCATTATTGGTGGGTTATCTCTCATCTGTTAACGGTATCCATCATTGACTGGTAATCAGACGATGCCACATTAGGTTCGACCTCAACTCCTTTATTCACTTGATGGGACTTGCACCATTGAAGGCTTATGTAGAAGACCCAGGCGATAGTGGCATCCAGTATGCTACTTATGATCATGACTTTATATCTGAGATATCACCTCTCAGATATAAGCAGTTTGTACCTCCAGTTTGCACTAGTTGTTTCCTTTTCATCAGGAGACCATATCTTACTGTGGAGAGATCATGGCTATGATCACTTATGACATGTATTCACTATGTACTGCCTATTCATGGCCATTGTATTAGATTGTTGTACTATACCGACATGTACTCAGGGATACTATTGTATTATGACAAGCGAGCTGTTCCTTCCACTTGTCTCTCCATCACTCCACTTCTGAGATTTATAATGTATTTCGGCCATCATAGCATCAGTCTCTGACCTCACACATTAGGGGGCATCTGTTACAACGTAATTTTTCACCTTGTGAGCATCAACACTCTTTGGCCTACAGGATCCATTTTACTAACTCAGATCCAATTTATATCCTTCAGACACACTATTTCCCTGTTTTTTCTCCTGTACGCTAGTCATATCACTTCAGTGGGCGTACCCATGAGCTACATCACTATAGCCCACGAGTAGCATATAAAATGGTAAAAATAACTAGTTAATTACTTTTTACCCCCAAAAAGCGGTCTTAGGGTGACCTTTGGCCATCAATTTGCCCTGAAACGCCTCGATGTGTCCTTTCACTTATCTTTGGGAGGACTATATATTGAGCACATATGGCATATGGATGGGGAGGAGAAAGAGAGAGCAAGATAACTCTAGTGGATTTTTTCGGGATCTTGAGTCTACACTCATTGATCCTTGTTGTTGTGAACCCTTTATGTTCACCTTCCAAACTCCTATCATAGTTTGAGTTTGCCATTCCATGGAGGATTGAAGTGGTGGAGGCACAAGTGGAGAGACCCAGTTCTTGGTTCAGAATTGTTGCCGACAAGAGGTCGTATCACATTGTACTTCTTGTTATTTATTAATAGAAATACTCATATTCTCGTCCATTAATGTTGTGAATGTTGTTTATCTTACATTGGGTTGCATTTACTTATAATATCATGCACCATTGCTATTGATGATGTTAATGTCTTTCATATATTATATGCGCTTGTTGTATATTGGCTGTCAAGACTAATTTGCAGGTTCAAGTGCATGAATTGAAAGCTTCAACGGGGATCTACAGCGAACGTCTGGATCGAGGTTTGTCATATTCTCCATTATCTTAGCATTGTCATTTATATAGCATAGCATTGAAGATTGAGTTAATTTCTGGTAGTCAACTGTCTGTTGTGGTCTACCCCAAGCCATATGAAGTTTTCTCTGTAACAATTAACATTATAGTATTATTTTATTTAGCATCTTGTTTGCTTACACTAACATGTGTTAGGGATCATGTTTGTTACAACTTGATAGTACAATATAAAGAGGGGTATTAAAAATGGGTCAATAAAATTGATAGCTACAATATTTGGTGAAACTAGGGGTTTTCTTAATTGGAAAGGTATATTGGGAGGGGGGTTCAACAATAAAATTTTAGGAGGCATTTTCCAATATTTAGTGAAATTAGGGATATTCTTTAATATCCCATGAATGATCATGCTATGTAACAAGTTCGCATAGTGAACACCCCGTGAACAAGATACATTTGACCATAACAAGATATGACTTCCATGAAATGAATCCCCATTGTACACTTGTTACAGTGAGGTTAATCTTTTTTATTTGCTCAAGGAATTCCAAAATCTCATATAATATCTAAACACCTATCGATGCATAGTCAACCATGGTTTACTTGTTTTATTTATAGGAAACCATAGTATCACATGATCAACCACACCCAACCAAACTCAGGCAGGGAAAAACATAATCGAACATTATAAAGCATAAACATCGATGGTCAATTATAGAAAACCCTGGTGAAATGTGCTCAACGATCGTTCCATGGTCAACAATATTACTAGATTCAACCATATTCAACCAAAGTCACTAATAATAATGCATCACAAGTAATCCTTGGTCAAACATGACAAAATTTAGTCATCCATCTTCAACCATGGTGAAACATAGTCAACCAAAGTTAACTATAGATAATCATGGTCAAACATTGTAACCTACCTAGTACTTGAAACATTTTATGTTTGTGGAAAAAAATTACTCTAACTTTTATTGTAAAGTTTTATGATAATAACCAAGGATGGTCAAGGATGACTGTAAATGAATAATATTATTATTTAATAAATTAAAATAGGAGACACTCGCCCAAATAGAATGTTGAAAAGTGTTCACTAACTCACTAGGAGGAATGAAACTGGTGTAGAAGGAAATGGACAAGTGGCAACACCTGCACTCACTTACAAGTTGTTGCAGGGGGATACTTTCCTAAAAATGTGGTCATGTTCCCCAAGGATGGTGGAACTGAGCAGGTGGCTCATTAAATGTGAAACTGACCCAAAAGACCTAGGCAATCTTTTATAGCCATCGAATTGAGCAGAGGCTCACAACGTTTTACCTTGTGTTGTTAGAATTGAGCACACAAGAGATTCAATGAGGGGAAGCTAGGTAATGAGTTGTAGAGTAGGACTATATTTCCTGCTGAGTGCAGAGGGAGTGTTATGTATGCAAGTCTTCATGATTGCTGAAGTACATATGAGTGGTTTGTATGCAAGTCTCCATGATTGTTGAAGTACAAAGAGAGTTTGTATGCAAGTCTTCTTGATTGCTGAAGTACAAACAAAGTGTCTTGCTTCTGCACAGTATCTTCCTCTTGGTGGTTCAGTGAACAGGCTCGAGGGTCCAAAAGCAAGTGATCTTTGCTGCTTTCTAGAGAAGGTTGGGAGGAATGGTCCTCTTTGGGTGTTTGGCCACCCTATCAATTGTGAGGTTCTACTTTGTTTTTATTTTATTTTAAAACTATTGATTTATTTCTGAAAAATGTATGTATATGTTATCATCTAAGAAACCAAACATGTCCTCCAAGGCCTCTATGTCACATGGACCACGTTTGGGCAAAGGCCCGTTATCCCCACATGGGGGACACGAAAATTGTCACATACCCAAATTTTCGCAAAAATTAAAAACAATTCTAGGTGTCTAATCGTCATTAAATGCTATGCGGAAATATAAAATGTATGTATGGCATCTTTAATTATTGTTTTGATAAAAGCATCATACTAATAATCTCATAACATTTTAACATTGTACTTATTAATAAAACTTTACTCACCAACATAAAGGTTCCCTATTTTATCGTAAGTTACCTTAACTATCAATATACAACTCTTAACCAATTTCCTTTTTATTAGCGCGAGATTTATAAGTAAACATGAAGAATACATTGAAATACACCAATTCATATTGTCAACCAACTACTCCTTAGAAACATTAAATACACCTAAACATTTTTTCTATCTCTTAAACATATAAGAAATACATTTCATGATCAATTCACTATCTATTTACTCATGGAAATTAATTATACATAATCGAGGAAAATATCAAACCATCATGATCTTTAACACAAGTTAAATAATTACGACACATAAGAGCAAAACCTTCATACACAACCACAAGACATAAAAGACGCATACAAAGAACATTTTCACATGGTTCACCCGCAACTTGAGCTACGTCCGCAAAACATTTGTATCTTATTAATCCTCACCAACAAGATTACATCCTGCAACAAACTGTTTCCACAAGTCTTTAATTGACTTACATCTTTGTAACAATTATCACATCCTTTTCACTACACATTCTTCTTGCCCTTGAGTCTATTTTTCTAATTCTAGAACAAAAACTAAGTATTATTATACTTAATCTAAGAAGTTTCCCCTAAATACATTGTTATAATATTTTAACAAAGAATAATATTTCTTTTGTTGTGCTAAATGTATTAACACATCATATACTTTTATCTAATGGTCTAATAAAGTATCATCCCCTTCCAAAGGTACTTGTTAAGTGGTAGCATAACTTCTTATTTCCTTAGTTATAAAAATTAAGAGTAGCATCCCTTACTTTATGGGTAACCTATAACTTGTTACCTATAACATGGTTTAAGAAATATATTTATAACCCCTATATCAATATACATATATTTACCTTTAGGGGTTTCCACAAATAAGTATTTCCTTATTCTAAAGGTTTATGATTAACAACATGACCTAAATGTAATTTAACAATAAAGCCTTTTTAAGTCCCACTTTTACCTATGGACTATAACCTTTAAGTTATTCTCTTATCCTAAGAGTTTATAGAATGTAAACTATTATGTTTAGCATAACTAGCAAGTCTCAACTTAATTTGTAAACTATTATGTTTAGCATAAGTAGGAAGTCTCAACTTAATTTTGGCACATAAATATATAATGCACAAATATTCCCTGGAAGGTATTTACTTTAAATCCTTTCCGGGTGAAAGATTCACAAATAAGATGAGATTTTTAAGTCATCTCAAATATATAATTATATATATACAATATAAATATATATATACAAGTATTAAAATTCTATAAATATAATAGTCAAAACAAAAATAAATAATCCTAATTATCCATAAAGAGTAATATTACTATCTATATTCATACAAGGATCTACGCCGTCTTACAACCATCACCACACAATAGTAGCACAAACTCAGAAGTCCTACAGGGATTGGGGCTATGCAACCAGTCGTCCGTCCCATCTATGCAGAAAGAAATGTATAATTAAACGGTCAGTATAATTAAACGGTCACCTAAATAAAAGAAAAAAACTTCTATTAACTACCATCTAATGTAGAGAGATCGCATAGATACTATGCCGATCCAAGTGAAAGATTCATTGTTATGCGCTTGATTTTCTATCCAACAAGGTATAATGGGAAAGTACACTTTGAACTCCAGTAAGTCTATTCGCAACATAGTTTAACTAGCTAGGCATTGTCTATGTTCTAATAGAGAGTGAAACAGAAATGCAGATGTATCGAAACGTTCGCACAGTAACTTATCTATGTTCTACCAAGATCGAGACATGCTGGAGCTTTGTATATATAAAAAAATATAATGGCGGCTAATTATATATAATTTATCTGACAGTCCAATTGTCATGTTATTACCCAAGCAACAACCCATCGGAGGTATAAGGTTATATCAGAGGTCAATTGCGAAACAGCGTGTCAACTTAAATGAGATGGGTTCCTACTGGATTATTCTTAACTCATAAAATATGGATTGTCCAGGAATAAAATATTTTTTATCTCAAATGCAGAGTTGCCAGGCAGAAACTACCTGTATTGATATGTGGAGGTGAACGCTTAGCTTAGAGCTTCCTGCTCTTATCATCGGATTTATCCTTATCACACCGTGTCTTCACTCGAGAATTTTGATTCTCCTTCTCTGAGCTCCCCTCTGTAGAGATGTTCCCCTTCAGTATAGTCAACAACATTGTTCCGGGATGAATGCAGCGAATCTACTCAAGTTACATGTGACTACAGGTTTGGCCTTTTTCCCAGCAACCCTCGCTCCTCGGTGCGCCATGACTCATTGTAATTACTCCCAAAACCTTCCCCAAAGTTCTCCCTCTCGTTGCGCATGCCTCCAACACAACCAAGGAGGAGGATGATCCTCTCAATGTAAACACCACTCGAGGTTCTACCCCGTGATGAAAAACTTTCTTCCTCTTTTCCCCCCGTCCTCTGCCCCGCTTCAGCTCGGCGGCAAAAGCGAATTTTTAAGAGCTTTGCTAGTGGAACCGTTTTTGAACACCTGGCGAGGTGGAGAGTTTGAGAGAAACAAAATAGCGGTTGAAAGGAGAGTGGAGTGCTCCACTAAGGAGACACTCTCCTACATCTTCGCCCACCTAACTCTCCACATAAAAGCTCTTTGTTTTAAAAGGCGTCCCACTCTCACTAAGGAGATCGTGGTCTATAACACTTCTCAACCATATCTAGAAACATCATTTCCTTCAAAATAATTTTGGAAAAGTAATGCGTCTACAGTTATTTGAAATATATTGAAACCTTAAATCATTTAATTAGTTTATAATCATACCTATATATATATACCCTACATATACTACATTAAAATGTGGTTCTTATAATTGTAATAAAGCTTTTCATTAAGAATACCATTATGTCAAGCTTTTCATTAAGAATACCATTATGTCTTCATCTTAATATAGCTTTTGTCATTAAATTACAAGATAACGTGTGAAACATTTAATATAACTAATTACATTTCACTATTATATATATATAATACTTTACACCATATTGTTATCATAACTTAAATAACATCTCTTCATATATATAAAGTTTCTCATTCCTTTATAAATAGTAGTTATCAAAGTGTTAATATTCATATGTATATATGTATATATGCAATTTACATAAACATATTATATGCATATATAGTTTATCAAGGATGATAAAGTAAATATATATAGGTTTATATATATATATTTCGACTATTTTTAAGGCAACACCGAATAATTATATAATTAATAAATTTTTCCTCCCTAATTCTATATATATAAAATACAGGTTTCCACCATATGCTACTTGGTGAATTTAAGGTCATAGTAAAATTCAATCTTTTGAGGTTCTTAGAATATATATATATATATATATATATATATCTCGTAGCAGTTGTCGCTTGGTTTACGTTTGCTTGTACTTAGGTGGTACTCTTAATATTTATGTTTTTTTTGTAAGGAAAGATCAGCACTAGACTACTTTACCCCAACCACCTATGGGTACCAAAGTGACATAGTTCATCGTCGACCTACCTTCTCTAGTGCAAAATAAAATGCCCAACGTGGCGTCACCACTTAAAGTGACCTAGGTCTACCACCTAGTTTTACAATTCTTCAGAAAAATAAACATCATTAGACACAACGTTTATTGGTGGAGCCTTGGCCTTTAGCTCCTCACCCGAAATGATTACAATAATTATTTACAAAATAATAATAGTAAGGTCAAATTTGGAGGGATGTTACAAAACATTTTGTTTCCCGATTTTGTGACATGTGTGGGGGAATTCTGCACAGCGTGTCCCGATTATAGGACACGAAAATATCGTGAAGGATGCCCGCGGGCCCATAAAAATGCATTTTTTTGTCATTTGCTAACTGAAGGGAGAGTGAGGGAGAGCTAGAGAGAGCCCATAGTCTTTTTTTTTGCAGGTGAAGGAGATTCAAGAGTGATTTCACCATCAAGGTTGAAGGAAAATGTCTCAACCAGCTAGGGAAACAGGTAGAGGGAAAAGGAAAGGGAAGAATGCCCCATCTATTCCCTCTCATCCTATTCCTCCTCCAAGCATAACCCCTTCTGCTCCTAGTAGTGCTCCAACTGCTTCTAGTGAAGCTCATGCTCATTATAGCCATGCTTTGTCAAGACAACAAGCACAAGAGAGTAAATACCCTTTGTGGAAGTATGTGACAAGGAAAGAAGGTGCTGGAGCAAAGCTTGGTGGGGGAGGCAATGTGTGTTGGACTTGCAAATTCTACAAGCATGATTTCAAGAGCACATATTACTGGGTTAACAGCCATTTATTGGCCCTCCCTTGTGGGATTTGTTCATGCAAAGTTGTGAGTGTTAACCAAAGGAGGGAGATGGAAAGAGAAGACCATGTTGGGGTAGGGAAGGTTGCTGCAGCAAGCAAGACATAACATCGTGAGGATCCTCTTTCATTCTTGAGGAAACCCTCTAGCACTAGGAGTGGGGTTGATGCCATTGCTTATACAACAATAAAGAGGCCAACTTCAAGAGGTCCAATGGATAGGATTTTCCAACAAGAGGCACGAGAAGAGGTGGACCTCTCCATTTCATTTTTCTTCTACCTCAACTTCAGCTGATTCAATGTTGCACAGTCATCATTGTACTTTGAGATGTGTCGATCTATAATGGAACGAGCTCCAACTGGTTATGTGCCTCCTGGTCCAGAGAAGCTTAGAACCACATTGTTGGTTAAGGGAGGGAAGGAGGTGGATAAAATTATTGATCCAATTAGATCAAAATGGTCCACATGTGGTGTTAGTATTGTTTCAGATGGATGGACGGATCCAACATGCCATCCACCTATCAATTTCATGGTGTCTTCCACAAATGGACCAATGTTCTTGAAAGCAGTGGATGATCTTGGGAAATACAAGGATGCACAATATATGGGTGATTTGTTCATCAAAACCATTGAAGAAGTAGGTGTTGATTCTTGTGTACAAATCATCATGGACAATGCACCTATTTGCAAGGATGCTGGCATGATTGTGGAAGCTAAATATCCATAGGTATGTGATTGTTAATTCACTCATTTGTTTGAAATTTTGAGTTGTTAGTAACTTAGTTGTAGTCTTGTAGAGTCTAGGAGTCTAGACTCAATGACTCATTTATACTTTCTTTTATTGATCTTATAGGTATTTTGGACACCTTGCATTTTCCATTCTTTGAATTTAGCACTGAAATCTATTGCTTCAAATATGCTATGGATTGGAAAACTTATTGAGGATGCACGCCATATCCGTAACTTTGTACAAAACCACACCAATGCCCTCACAATATACAAAGAGTACACACATCTTTCATTATTGAAGGTTGCGTATACTCGGTTTTCTTCGTCATTCATCATGCTCAAGAGGTTGAGAGAGTTCAAAACCGCTCTTAGGTCCATGGTGATTTCAGAGTTTTGGGCTCTTTGGAGAAAGTCGGATCAGAGTGCTTCACAAAAGGTTAAGGACAAGATGTTAGATGATGGTTGGTGGGAAAGGGTAGTCCTTAGCATCAAGATCATGGAGCCAATCATTTATTTGTTGTGGTTTGCAGACACAGACCAGCCCATCCTAGCAGATGTTTATGACGGGTGGGATTCCATGATTGAGTCCATGAGGCCATTGTTATGGAGAATGATTGTGCTAAGTATGAGACATCGCCAAAGAAATTATGGTCCATCATACAGGGCATTCTTATCTCCAGGTGGGATAAGAATTGCACACCTTTGCATTGGTTGTCCCACTCATTGAACCCCAGGTTCTATGCTCAGGATTGGCTGAGTGGTGGGTTGGGGCCCTCATCCAGAGTCCCTCCTCACATGGATGGAGAGATCTCAGAGGGGATGAAGACAGCAGTTAGACGGCTACTTCAGTATAGATACCACCTTGAGGTGGTGGAGGAGGGATTTTACGAGTTTTCCAGTGGCACTGGGATATTTGGAGGATATGAGGTGGTTAGAGACATGGGGGTTAAGAAACCCCTTGTTTGATAGAAAACTCATGGGGCAACATGCCCTATTCTACAAAAGATAGCCTTGACGGTCATCTCTCAAGTTACTTCATCCTCTTGTTGTGAGAGAAATTGGAGCACATATGGGAACTTGTACAGTGTGAAGAAGAGCAGGCTTGAGCAATCCAGGGCAGAGACGATGGTGTATGTGCACTCAAACCTTCATCTTATTTATAGGAAGAGGGAGGAGTGGGTGAAGGGAAAGACAAAGATGTGGGATGTCTTTCCTGATGAGATGGGTTTGGACAGCAGTACTGAGTTGGAATTAGCCAACCTGGATCTTAATGATCCAGTGCTAGAGCTGGCCACTTTTGATGAAGTTGATCGTATGGAGGAGTTATCTTCCACACAAGTAGATGGAGTTAGTCAGATTGGCAGAGAGGAGGAGGAGGAGGAGGAGGAGGATCAGGGCAATGATGAGTTTATTGATTCAGGCATGGAGGAGGACTATTGAGACATTGACAGATGGGATTCTTCCATCTTGATGCACCCCTTTTTTGTATTTACTATTAGACTATTAGTCTATTTCGCATTTGCCAATGCCTAGTGGAGTGGCATTCTGACATCTATGTAATACATTTTGATTTTGATGACTTAATGATAAATATGGTTCTGAGTCTCCGACATGCATCTATATGTCTCATTGTGCTTTGTGATTGTGAATGACAAATGTGTTGTGATTTGTGAATGATGTAATTTCTATTGAATATTTGTAATTGTAAATGTTATAGTTTCTAAATTTTATCGGATTTATATGTCTATATTTTTAAATTTATATATATATATATATAACGTGTCCTACATGTCCTAATTCCACGGGTCACCGTGTCCCGTGGGGACACTCGTATTTTGGAGACACTCGTGTCTCTTGTCCTTATGTCAAGTGACTTGGGTTATCATAATATCGTGATGTATCCTAGATTTAGTTAGCTATTAGAAATTATAGATTTCTGAATTGATATGATTATTTATGTACAATGAATGGAAAATATAGAATAGATGATTATAAATTTCTTCATGTATTTTTCCTTTCACTTTCGTGATGTACTCTAGTAGAGGAAGATGTTTAATTAACATAGATGGAATGATCTGTAAATTCTGAGTAAAGGAATTGTTCTTATAATATACGTGATATAAACTTCATTTAGTAAGTATACTGTAATAAATTTATAGAACCTAGAGTTTATCTTCGTTTTTCTTATGATCTATCCAAGTTAAAAATAGTAGTGTTTATTGTTCAAAATATAATAGTTTTCTATAAGCACAATGCTACTCTCATTAAAATGTAATTACTTAATATAAACATTAATTATTACAAATAGTTAATATCAAAACCTAGGTGTAAAATCTACATTATCTCATCATAGATTTTTATACATTAATCATGTTTATAAAACCTCGATAAGTAAATATTGCTTTTTATGCTAATATTTATAGATAGGTTATAATGCGCATAAACTAGAAATATTTACAGTATCGAATTCACACAGAAGTTACAATCATTTAACTAGAGTATTATACTATACAGGATCAACATAGAACATTAACCTATATTAATCATAGAAAGGAAGTTACAGTTTACGAAGGCTATCTTTCATATAGACAAAGTATTATACTATCACAATAGATAGGATCATTATGAATCTCATATAAACAAGTATAATGTATAGAACTCATATCAACTTTATAGAAATAAACATCTTTTGAAATCTCTAGATAAAACCTACAGGTAACGATTTTCACAAAAAAAGTATTGTATAAAAATACCATATCGAAATAGAGTTATGGAAAATGCATCCACATAAACAAATAACATAACTGATAAATTATATTATGAAATTATTTGTTACTGCTCGATATCCCGATAAGGGATCAGCATGCATTATACATTCATATTCAAAATTGCAAGTCAAGTTTAAATGGATAATTTGGGGTCGAATAGTGTAGATAGTTAATAATATACGAACACTATTCTTTATATTTTCATCAAACATGTCAAGGGTCGAATTCCTGTAGACATCACACTTTATCAAATAAGCAATTAGTTGTAAGATTGTAATAAATACATATTCAATACCAGAACTATAATAACCCTGTAACAAGTTAACTTTATATAACATTATCAATCGACAGGACTGTTGTAATCATATAACAAGGGTTCGAGATCCGTAAGGGATCACCCTGAGTTCATAATATGAACCAGGTTCAATACAACCTAGGATATCAAATTAAATACAGTTGATCCCGATATCTCATATATGTATAAAACTATAAATTTTGAAACACAACCAACTTTCTAATACATTCGAAGTAATGGTAGTATTACATAACACATCAAAGGCAGAGCTCGATGACATCTATTAGATGCATCATTGCGCTTTTAATTAAATAGGCTAACAACAAAATGTTGCGTTTAAAGGTCACTTGTTCGAGTCTTGAGAGAGAGCTCACCCAATCTTAGTTTATACAATATAAATTTATAAACACAAAACCTAAATACATAACAGGGTTTAGGGTTTAACCCTGTAGAGGCCAAACCATTTTATAACTGAGGAACATTACAATAATTGCATAATAATAACAAAGCTTTGAAGTAGGGCTTGACCCCCAATCAAATACATTTGACTCTTACCAAAATACAAATAACAAACTATAAGGGAGGCCGAGAGAAACAACTATATTAAATACAAGTATCGAAACCGGTAACCTTTCTATTCCATAAAAGAGTACAATGAAGTGAACACTACTCGGGACTACTGGAATGGTACCCAAAACAAACAAATGAAAGCTTAAACTCTTTTACACAGTGGTCGAAACCCTAACATTGGCTTTTAGCCAGAAATTAGTTACATTATCAACACCTTTACAAAGAGATGCTAACTAGCTCATGCTCGTAGTCAAACAAAGCAAGAAAACCATCAATGAACTAAACATTGTTAACAGAGGTCACTCTTGTCGATGGGCCCGATGCTTACCGTAGTTCCAAACCACTGTAGCTTCCTTTTTCTTGTTCCAAAGCTATTGAAGAGACCCAAGTCGAGACTAGAGGATTTGGTTGAAACCTATGCTCGTATTCAAACAAAGCAAGAAAACCATCAATGATCTAAACATTGTTAACAGAGGTCACTCTCGTGGATGGGCCCGAAGCTTACCGTGGTTCCAAACCACTGTAGCTTCCTTTTTCTTGTTCCAAATCTATTGCTGAGACCCAAGTCAAGCAAGAAAAATGAATGGTTAAAAGATGCACAACAATGAAATAAGAATATGTATAAAAGTACTCTACAATTAATCAAATAAAATATAAGGGTTGCAGACATTACATTTACCAGGCTGGAACTCGGCCGAGAGCATCCTAGGAGTTTGCTGGATGAAATCCAAGCTACGAGAACGATAACCATTCCATTGAAGAACACAATAAAAACTTACTGATGTTCACTTTGCGACTAATTCTAAACCAAGCATGCACCCAATGGCTCATAGCCATGGTAGCCAGGAGAGCATGGCTCTCTATCCCTATGAAAAACACAATGAAAATGCCAAAGACCAAAACCCTTAGCGCATGGATAGGGTTTCCCTATACGTGGAGCTCACTCCCAGTTCAATCACATGGGTTCCTTTAATGCATTAACTTTCAACCACCACCTTTTAAATATAAAACCCACATTACTATAGTTCATGTCGTTGTTTATTTGGAGAGTTCAATACTTTAACGCCAAATGTTATTGGAACCACTTTGATATAGTTCAGATCACATTTTAAACAACACCATTGATATTTCCTAGGAACCTCAAAGTCTATGGTGAAGAACTTAACTCAGCTAAAATAATTATAATGAAAATCAACTATAGAAACAAGGGTTTATCATCATTAAAATTGGGGTAGGAATGTCTATATCTTAGTTAAGATTGACCGAGTTTCATAATGATAATTTAATCAATAAAGAGTAAGAATATTTCTTGTCACCATAATAACCTCAATATCAATACATTCTCTATAGATGCGTATTCTCACCTGTAACCTGCTCAAAGTGGCAGAATGCATTAGTGTAATGCTAAGTAAGCTTCGGGGTGTCACAAGGAACCCCTTCAGTAAAAGAAAAACAATTCAGTATTAACATTATAATTATAACTACAATATCATATTACGACACAAGGGATAACAATTTAATTATCAAACATCGTCATAAGCATTAAATCATCATACTAAAGGGAGTCAAAAGAAGGTTGTATTCAGTGCTTAAGACATATTAAATTAAACAAGAAATTTTGTAATTTAGTGTCATCATTACAAAATGTAGTTAAATAGTTAACAAAGAGATTAACATCCCAAAATTATACTTTCCGCATATTAAATTATAGTATTTTTACTACAAATAAAATTTTTAATTTTTATGAATTTTGGAGGTGTTACAAACATACTCAACCATAGTCAAACATGGATAGCCATGGTCAAGCATGACCAATCCATGGTAAACTAATGTTAACTATAGTCAAACTCAATTCACTATACTCTTTTTTTTCAGAGGAACAAATAATACTTTTTATATTCATATGAGTCAAAAAGTACATATCAATCATACTTATAGAGTCATATAAATTGACTGTCTAAACTAGAAAACCAAGGAACATCTAAATATCCTTTAGAAATTTCAGTCCTATGCAAAGTATATCAAATTCTGTTACATCATGTTCAGAATAATGTCAACCATATCCAAACATACACATAATAGTATTTAGGAGAATAACTTAAGAAACTAAAACTTGTGACATTCCACTACCTATTAAGGAATTCTTGCAAAATTATTCCCAATATAAAACCCCTTCAATAGCAAGCAAGGATTTTTTGGAAATATTGTCCGCCAACTAATTCTGATCTCTATTTATGTGAAAAAACTGAATTGTTGAAAATTTTATCATTTCATCCTTGATCCTTGAGCACCATGGAAGTAGATTCATCACATTAATGTTGTATTTACCTTCTACCCATTTTATAGTAACTCTGGAATCCCCATAGACAACAAGAGAAATAATGCCAAATGTGGTAGCCATTTTGCATAAATATCACAATGCAAGAATTTATGCTTTCATATTTGTCCCTATACCACATTGAATTTTGAAAGTATACCTATGATGATCATTAATATTGAGTACTACACTTGCTGCACATAGACCATTTTGTGCAGCTCCGTGAAAATAGCCAATAGCAACCCTATTATATTTTATGTCATATGGAATTTTTGTTCTACCTTTTTTTGCTTGCACAATACCATAATCTTTAAACTAGTTCAATATACGGTTACATATGATATCCAAATATTCTAGTTTTTTCTTAAAAAACACATAGGTTTCTAATTTTCCAAAGATGCCAAGGGATAATTGCAGTGAGTGTATTATAATATCTGCATAATTTATGCCAGTTTTTGCAATTTTGTTCAAAATAAGCACTTTCCCAAACCTACAAGATATTAATAGCATAACAAAATTTCTGCAAAACCTTTGTAGTATAGACACATCCAACCACAATATGATCAACTAATTCAGAGTCCTTTTTACATAGGAGAAAAACATTAGGTTCACACCAACCTTTTTTCAATAGATTGACCCATGTTTTAAGACAATTTTGGAGAGAAAACCACATAAAACATTTTATCTTTATTGGGATATACCATTTCTAGAGAACAAAGTACCAGCAATTCTGAACTATAGAAATATTTTCCTTAACAATAGCCATATAAGTTGATTTTGCAATGATGTTACCTATTTGTGAGTTTGCAGGCCAAATAAGTGAGTCCTCATTACTATTCAATCTGCAACCAGTGGAATTGAGTCTATAAATGTACTTCTCCCATTCAATTTCCCAAATACCAACTATACCAGTTCTTTACCAGAGTACCAATAGTTATTTTCCAAATTTATCTTGCTGGGTTTTTTAATCTTTGCCAATGTAGAATAGACAATCTCATCTAGATATTTTACAATACTAGGTGAAAGTTGATCATTTTCATCCATTCCAATGATAGGATCAACTCCAACCAAAATTTTTTTATGCCCCATCTACCAAAATATTTTGGAAGAGAATGCCTATCCCAGCTTTCCATTATAAGTTTACCTTTATCAGTTCCGTACCATAGAAAATTAAAAGTAATCCTTCTCAATGAGGATATTATAGATAGTGGAACCTGTTCTAATGAGAACCAATAAATAGGAATAATGGTGAGAAAATATTTAATGAGAGTGAGCCTCCCACAAATGGATAGCAACCTAAATGTCCAATTTTTAATTCTCCTTTCAAAATTTTCAATCATCCTCATCCAGGCATGTGCTTTATAAACTCTCATTTCAGGCGGTAACCAAGATATTTGAATCCTTCATCAAGCAAATAAACCTTATATGGAAGAATAGAAGATATTATTTCCAAAGAGTTCCCTTCCAAACTGTGATGGTATATGCTATACTTCTTCACACTAGCCTTCATACCTAATGCATTAGAAAACAACTTGATAATTTCCATATAAAAGCTCCATTCATCAATAGAATGAATACCAAATATTAATACATCATCTACAAACATCAAGTGTGTAATATAAACAAGAGCTGCAATTTTCACACCTTTAATTTTATCTTAAGCTTTAGCTTCAATAATAAGCCTACTTATTCCTTCAATGATGAGTAGAAAATGTAGGAAAGATAGAGGACATCCTTGACAGATTCCTTTGCTGCTTTTGAAAAAATATGTTGGGGCACCATTGACCAATACAACAAATTGTGCAAAAGTGACACATGCAAGAATCCAGTTTGTAACAATGAGAGGAAGCCCAATCTGAATTAGGATTAATCTTAGAAACATCCAATCTACTCTATGATATGCTTTTTCCAGGTCCATCTTAAGAAGCATATCCTTCAAATTATTCTATTTGATAGTGTGAATAGCTTCCTAAGTAATATAGCATCTAGAATTTATCCTTCATGCAGAAACCAAACTGCTCATGTGACACAAGAGTTGATAACTAAGGCTTAATCTTGCAAGATATGATATTGGTAATAATTTTATATGCAACATTGCATAAGGATATCAGGCTAAATTCAGAGAGGTTATTTGGATTATTACTTTTAGGAATTAAACTGAGAAAGGTGGAATCTAGTGCTCTAGAAACATAACCTTTAATCCCCGAATACTTCACCATATCCAGTCTATCTTTCCCCATAATATCAAAGAAATAGAGAAACAATTCAAATAGTACATCCATGAGGGCCTGGACTTTTCTATTTTGCAAATAGTTTCAGTACCTTTTTAATTTCCTCTAGGGTAACCTATCTCCCCATATTTTCCCCTTCTTCCTCATTAAGAAAATTGGGAACAGTTTGACAATACACAACTATTCTTCTAATGAGCTCTGTCTAGTATCCCTAAAAACCTCACTAAAATTCTTTATTGCCAAATTTTGAAGTTCAGATTGTCCTTTAATTAGAACATCATTATCATGAGCAATTTCCCAATTGGCATTAGTATTACTTTTGTTTGATGCATAGGAGTGAAAAAAACAAGTATTGTTATCTCCTAACCCAATCCACAAAGCCCTTCTTTTCAAGTGCCAATCCATCTCCTCTTTCTTTAAGATATGATCCTTTTTCTCCTCTAATACATTAATTAACATTTTATCCTCTTAATTTATGGAATAGTCAATATTTTGATCATAAGACACTTTAATTTGTTGTTCAATATTCCTTAACTCCTCCTTATCCTTCAACTGTTTTGTATTGATCCATTGGTTGAACTTACCCTTTAGATCTTTTTACTTCTAAAAAATTTGGTCCATTGGATTTAATTGATCATCACTAACAAAATTCTGCCAGGTTTCCTTAATAAATAAACAAAAGTCCTTGTTTAATAGCCAAGTGCTATTAAATTTAAATCGATACCTTAAGTTTGGAATTGCCCTATAAATTTGGAGGAGTATGGGAAAATGGTACGAGATTTTAGTCCTATCCACCTAAGACCTATATCTCTGAAAATACTGAAGTAAGGAAGCTTTCAAAGTGAAACTATCGAGCCTTTTCTGGATGCCCTCACAACCACATCTATTGTTTGTCCAAGTTGGTTCAAGAATAGTTGGGACAATGCCAACCAAATCAAACCTCCCAAGTAATTTTGTGAAATACTCAACCATCGGATCCAATATAGTAGAAACACCCCAAATTTCTATAGGAGAGGTTGTAAAAATTAAATCACCATAAATAATAAGATTATCAATATCAAGTAAACCCGACAATGAAAGAGAGTCCCAGAAATTCTCTGTATTTTTATAAGAACCATAAACGTTTAGAATAGTAATCTTCACACCGAGGTTACAAATACTCCCTTCTAATAGGAGACCCCATTTCGTTTTATAAGAGGTTAATTGCAAATCTTTTTGTTTCCAATAAGATAATAGTCCCCTTAAAAACCCTGAAGAACGAATTGCTCACACTTCCCATCCGAGAACCATATTTTCTATGGAATTTATAGCACTAGTATCCTGGCTCATGGTTTCCCACAGGAGAATAATTCAAGGGCTAGTATCCTTAATACGTTGGGACAAGGACCTAACCCTCGTATGGTTCCCCAACCCCCGTATCTTCACTGAAAATATTGGCATTATTTCACCATATCTAGGGTCTAGGGGATTTTGATCTCTAAGTTCCCCACCAGTTATCAGTTCTTCATAGTCTTTTATGTCTGAATCTTCCTCTTCGAGCCGAGTAGAAAATGGGATATAGTTCAGAAGATGTAATCCCGTTGAAGTGTTTATGGATATTTTCTTCTTTTTATTCCTGATCGTGATGTTTTGGTACCTAATGGACTGTAACCCCTATACATTAGGGTTTGCTGGGGGATTTTTTGAGTAAACAAGTAATGGGGATTTGAATTTTTGGATTTTCGAATTCTTATACCCACAATCCAATAACAGATTCCTTTCAGGTGAACGTTGTTGAAACTCCCGAGAATTATTAGGATTGACGGGTTTATGGACATGGTTCCCAACATCTTGTGAATTGAGGATATTATCAGAGGGAGAAATTTGGGGAAAGACGTCGAAGGATCAACATTAACAAGACTGGGGTTTTGGAGCATCATATTTGTAGGAAAATTAGCCCCGAGTCTAAAATTTGGATTCAAATCGGGGTGAGATTCAAAAATTTTCTTATAAGGATCATAATCAAAATTTTCCATAAACTCCCTAATAGTACACCCCTAACCCCAAGATTTTTAGGAACCCACCCAAAAGAACCCAAAACATAATTACCATGAGAGAGCTTGCAATTTAATTCTTTTTCAAGTGAGAGATAGAAAACCAATTCACCTTTTGTTACATCTTCATATGGGGTAGGGGAGTCAGAAATTTTCTTACCTGAAGTAATTTGGTTTGCGACAAACAAAGAATTTGGAGAAGCCAAATTATTATCATGCTCATTGGTCTGATGGGTTTCTTCGTCACCGATATCTTATGAAAAAAAATTCCTTGATAGGAGGAAAGGGAATCTAGCTTTTGTATGCCCAGTCTGACGACAACAGTACGATATGAATGGGATTTTGAAATAATCAAGTTTCTGGTGAACACACCTGTCACCCCAACATACTTCAATCTCTATCAAAATTCCTCGATCCATTTCAAATTCGGTCATCACTCTGGCCACCTTTTTGTCCATGCCGAATAGTGATTTTTTATAAAACCAAATAAATCTTCCGACAGAGTTTTCCATACCCATAATAACATTTTGTGTCCACAATTTTATGGGAAAGCCTAGCATTAACATCCATAGATGTCTCTTTGACTGCATCTCCTTCTCAGGATTGAATGTAGAATGTTAGCACTTTAGGATTTTCGACCCCTTTCTATACGACCAAACCCCCTTCATAATCAACTCAAAATAAACTTCTTCATCAAAGATAAAGATTATGCACCCATTAATGAGAAGATTAATCCTGTGAGCATAAATGACCATGAGAACCCACTGTTTATTCACCCATTTGGACAACTCCACTTTCTTTAAACACACAAACTCGATCCTACTCACCATCGCTCTATTAGACGACATTTCAACCTTGTCCATATTTACATTAGCCCCTAGAGTATAGCGAGCCAAACTCTCCTGAGCTAGAACAAACTTCAATGTCCTCTGATGTCGAACCCTTTCACCACATAGATTACAATTTACATTTTGTTTTGTCAGTTGAGAGGAAGGAGCAATTTTCGTAGCGATGTCGACAATCACAATAGCATTTTCCAAAACCCTACTCCCACTTGAGTGATCCAAATTCATCTTTTTAACCTACTAAACAGGTAAAAAACGCCACACGTCTGAGAATTCAAAACCACGTGTCTAAGATTTCCAAACCTTCAAGTGTCACATCAAAAAAAATTCTACCAAATTGCCAATAAACTTCCAAAAAAATAAAACTAATCAAATTGATAACCAAAGATCAAAAACTCAATTTTCAGGAAATAGGAAAAACTAGAAAACCCCCCAAAACCTAGGTTATTAGTAGCAAGGAAAAAGCACTTTCAAACCCTAATCATTGATAAATGATGAAGACAACAGAATAAAATACTTCCCACTTTTTTTTTCTCTTGGTTGGTCCTAGGCTAATTGAATTCGATTAGATGGACTCCAAGTCCACTGCTTCAATTGATTTGTGTGCGATTATGGTTTTCACTAACAAATTCCCCCCAAACCCTAACTAGGTTTCCTTCCTTTATCGTCATCTCTTGATTCAATATACTCTAACATGGTTATCCATAATCAAATATAGTCAAACATATTTTTTATTAGTAAACCACAATTATATTTATTATGTATGGAGAGTATGGCTATTATTAATTAATAAAATATTTATCATTTTTTTGATCATGTTGATTCCCTAATTACATTCAAATAAAAATGCAATTAAGATAAAATACTAAATAGCCCATAACACATGTATATAAATAAGTGAGGTTGTATTATTATTATTGTTATAAAAAATATTTGAAATAGTAATAATAAAGTGTTATTTTATAATAAAATAGTATAAATATTATTGATTTATTATTTATTTTAAAATTTTAATTAAATTTTTTATTATATGTTTATATTTATTATTTTAATTATTTATCTATGTTGCATAAGTTTCTAAAATGCGGGTACGTTGGGTACGCTGGTACGAGTATCTATTACGGCTAGAATCTTTGCCCAAATTTGCACGAAACTTTGGGTTGGGAGCGACAATAACATATATTAATTTTTTAAAATATATTACAAACATTTAATGAGTTAAAAAAATAGAATTGATTAATTTCATAGATTAAACCATTTTAGCCTCTTAAGCCTCTAGTAGTGTCATGAAACTGAACCATTTTAAATTTGCTCACTCCTCTAGGTCCACATTATACAAAATTTGGGTTTGTGTGACCTCAAGTAAGCCCTAGCTATGAATCACTCTAGTGCCATGGTATGTTTTGTAAATTTGACTTGCAACTTTATCCGAATGTATGAATTTGTAAAGGAAAATTGCATATATATATCTGTGTGTGTGTGTACGAAGCACAAATAACTTCATAAATCATAAGATTGAATCTTTTATAATTCCTTGTTCCAACTCCATCTCGATTATTTCTCCTAAGAGTGCTTACTATTTGGGTGCCTTTGCATTTTTTTGATGGTAACACTACTTACCTCTAATGTGAATGAACTTGATTGTTTCAAGTTCAAGTAACAAACTTTCAAAGTCTTCAGTATTTTGAGCTTGATGTGGTTTATGATCCTAAATTTCTATATCAATCAATATGAATAATGTAAGCTAGCTATAAACATTTGAGACATGAATTAGAGTTGTTCAATATCTTAGTATTGTAGAAAGATACATGTTTATTCACTTAAGTACACTGGTAGCTTATATTTTGTGTGTGAATGGATCTAAACATTTGATTTAAGAGGTGTGAGCCCTCTTAATTTATATAACCTTGAAAATTTTAAAAATGGCGTTATTGGTAGATTCAATTGGAATTTTTATGATTGGTGATTTCTTGCACAATAAACAACAACCATTCAATTGATTTTCGACACTTTTCTTATGATTTTGGGCTCCACATGGTTGGGATCTTGTACAAGCTAACAGGGAGCTTCTACAAGCTCCCAATAAAAAGGGAGCGGCTAAAGCAAGTTCCCAAAAAGCTCCCAAGCTCCAAGAGAAGCTCCCAATAAAAAGGGGAGGTTTTGTACCATCTCCCAAGCTTCGAGGAGTGGGGAAAAGCGAGGTACGGGTTTCCAAAATCCCGGGAGTGGTACACTTGCAACTTATGTACTCTCATTTTTTATATTTTTCTTTGATAAATAATTGTTTGTGATGATAATGATGATTAACGTCCCATTGGTATAATGAACCTTAAGAAAAGCTAAAGAAATTACTTGAATTTTTGTAATAATAATAATGTACTAATGTAACTAAGTTAGTTGTAAATTATATTTAAAAAGTATGGACAATGATTTATATTAACCACATATACAAATATAGTTGTGGTAATATACTCTTTATTTAAAATAATATAAATAGAAATCTTTCAAACCGAGTAAGCATTAGGTTTTAATTGAGTTCTAGTTTTTTTTTCACTAAAAAATATAACTTACTATTAATAAACGAAATAGTAAATGTTGCCAACTGTCAGAATCAAAAGCATACATCTCCACACTGTCCTGCAGTGTAAGTGTCAAGTGTAAAACAACATGGCCTCCGAGCCAACAACCATAAAGAAGACCATAAAACATGTTCCAAGAGTTCATACATAAATATCAAGAACCCCTCCCGTAGGAGAAACAGGTTCTACATCCACAATGATATCATCCAAGAGTCACAATAAGTTCTCAAAAAGAACCAAATAAGTCATAGCTGCCGATCCAAAAGAAATAGATATATGTCCAATATGCTAAGTAACCAAAACATACACATAAATAACCGATAAATAGCCGCACATAGGAGAAAAACAAAAAACCAACAAGGCGTTGGAGGCATCCCCTATGTGATATCTGCACATAGAAAAACTAACAGCGAACGTAAGTATCACATCTCCTCAATGAAAAAACTAAACAGCAACAAAATGTAACTAAATAAGAAGCAAAAAAGCCTAGCCAATCAAGACCAATGAAGAAGATGTGAACCCTGTGAAAACAACGAGCCCTCCCGCCAGTCTTGCCACATAATGACACCAAACTCGGAGGAAAGAGCCTTCTTCGAGAGCTTGTCCGCCACCGTATTAACCTCCCTGAAGACATGGTCGAAATGTATATGTTGAAAATCCATCACAAGCAACCGAACCTCATCCATCCAGTGCTTAAGCAACAAGTTATTGAGAGATGCCTTTCCTTTCACCCAGGATATGATCGAAAGAGAATCGCCAAAAACCACGAGTTGGGTGATGTTCCGCAGCCGGGCCCAGAAAAGTAGTAACCAAAGGGCACAAATCTCACTTCTAGTATTGGAGCCACAGCCCAGATTCAGCCATAGATGAATGGAGACAGAATTAGTCAAGTGTATAACAGCCCCAACACCTCCCCTCCCAGGAGTACCAGCAGCAGCACCATCAAAGAAACCACATGGGAAGGTCAGAACCGGAGGGGTAAACCGTAAATACCGATCTGATATGGTTCTGCCACTTCTCCGAACATGGATAGAGATAAATTCCTGGTGTGCGGCAAGTGTTTTAACGCCAAGACCTGCCAAGAAAATGTCCCTGTTATCAAAAATTTTCCGATTCCGAGCCTTCCAAACCTCCCAGATCATAAAATAAGGGAGCTCTCGAACCCCGGAATCTAGCCGGGCCCAATCAACAAGACACTCACATAGGGAGCAATAGTTCCAAGGAAATGAAATGCCAGATCTGTTAGCAATAAAAGACCAGAGTTCTTTAATGAAAGTACAGGTGGAGAAAAGATGATCAACCGTCTCCTCCTCAGAGCAGCATAAAGTACACCAACCAGGGCCACAAAAACCACGCCTACAGAGGTTGTCCCATGTGAGAATCCGGTTGTGCAGCGTTAACCAAATGAAACATTTTATCTTGAGAGGCACAACTAGTTTCCAAATGGATTTATCCCACCATTTAACCAGTACCTGTGAATCCGCAAATAAGGCCTCATAAGCCAGTTTAGCAGATACCCTTCCACCCGCCACGTCCCAAGACCACACAAGTCGGTCCACACCATCTGAGAGTCGCAGGTTGGATTGGTACAAAGACTTGGTATAAGCCTCCCATTCCTGTCTCATTGTACCTGCAAGGCCCAACTGGGTAGCCGAGATCCATCTGGGGCGATCGTCCCCACCCCATCCAGCTGCATGAGCCAAAGAATAGTAACCTTTTGAAAAGAGGAACGTTCGCAATTCCACCGAGAGGGAGTGTTTCGGAGGCCCCCCGATGAATGGATCAAGGCCCAGTTTGATGTCACGCCCATTGTCGGGCAACCAAGCAATCCAGTGCGCAATAACCCTGTATGCTCCTAGCAACCCGTTCCATATATTTGATACACCCACAGCAGCAGGGCGATTAAGACGAAGCCAACTTGAAACCGGAATGTTACGCAGGTATTTGGCACGAATGATCCTTCCCCAGGTCGATTGATCAAAGAGTACCCGCCAGAGGCTTTTAGCATGAAGGGCCAAAACAAAACTATCAATATTCTTAATGTTCCAACCACCCAGTTGCCAGGGGCGGGCCAATACCTTCCAATTCATTAGATGTATTTTTTCCGGATTACCACCGCCAGACCACAGGAAACTATAAATCTTCCTTCTAATTAGATTCAGGATGGAGCGAGGAATTTTGCACAGGGAGAACCAATATACTCCTAAATTCTGTAAGACAGCTTTTACCAGGGTAAGCCTGCCTCCCAACGACAGGTGTCGAAAGCTCCAGTGTCCCATTCTTAATTCAAATCTTTTTATGAGCCAAGTCCAGTCGTTTATCAAATAATTTGTTGGCTTAATGAAAAAGCCCAAGTATTTTGTTCCAGCTTCGATATCTCTGAATTCCAAAGGCAGAACGTTGCTTATTGACTGCTGAACATCCACTGCCAGAGAATGTTTCAAGAAGAAAGATTTAATATAGCTGATAACCATCCCTGTAACCCTGCAGAACAAATCAAGAATCTGTTTATATGTCATCCATTCCGCCAGACATCCCTTGCCAAAAAGCAAGACGTCGTCCACAAACAAGGAGTGTGTGACCGGAACATCCCGAGTAGCTTTAATGCCTTCAATCCGACCATCTTGTCGAGCTTTGATAATGGATAAACTTAGGCCCTCAATGACCAAAAGGAACAGTAGAGGAGAAAGTGGACATCCCTGTCGGAGTCCCCGAGAGGCTTTGAAAAAATCTGTGGGGAAACCATTGATTAGGATTGCATAGTTAACAGAGTTTATACATGCCATAATCCATTTCACAGCCTTCCATGGTAGGCCAATCTGGACAAGGATTAGTCTCAGAAAATTCCAGTTCACCTTATCATATGCTTTCACCAAATCCAATTGTAGAACAAGGGCTTCCCTCCGTCGCTGCTTGATAGTGTGAAAGATTTCCTGAGACACCCCCACAGCGTCATGGATCTGCCTCCCATTAAGGAAACCATATTGTTCCTTAGAAATGTGCCTAGATAGCACCGGTTTGATCCTTTCAGCAATAATTTTCGCAATAATCTTATAGACTATATTGCAAAGCGCAATAGGTCTGAATTCATCATAATTGTTCGGATGGGAGTTCTTTGGTATGAGAGCCAAATATGTAGAGTTTATTGCTCCAGAGACCATGCCAAGCTTCCGAGATTCTTCCACAACCATTCTGAGTTCATCACCCATGATATCAAAATTTTGTATAAAAATCTCCACCGTCCACCCATCTGGACGAGGAGATTTATCTTTGGTTATCCTCCTCAGAGTTTTCTCCACTTCTGCCAGGGAGACTTCCAGATTAATATTATCCCCCTCGTCCTCATTGAACATACGAGGGTATTCTTTAATAAGTTTGAATTGCTCCGCCAAATTAGTGTCCTTTGGGTCACGATAATACTCCTGGAAATGGAAAACAGCTTCATTCATCAGGTTCTCCTCCCCCCTGATCCTCCGACCCAGATGGTCATTCAAATCCCAGATTGAGTTTTGTATCCGACGGGAGTCTGCAAACTGATGAAAAAATTTTGTATTCATGTCTCCCGCCTTAATCCAAGTTGCTCTACTCTTCAATCTCCAGGATTCTTCTTGCAACATGAGGATTTTCATTTTCCGACTCTCCAAGGTAGAGAGTTTGGCAAGTTCCCCCTTATCAAGTTCATAATCAACTCCTCTGTTCATCAGATATTCCACTTCCAGTTCAATCTGTGATAGTTCTTTTCCCATTAATGTTTTTTTATTCTTTTCCCACTTTGTTGTGTATTCTTTCAATGACTTGAGTTTCACCGCCATCTTATCCATGGCCGATCTTTCCCCCGAAACATCTGTCTGCAACCACAAATTTCTCACTCCCAAACAGTATTCCTCCTCAGTAAGCCACGAAGAATTAAATTTGAAGGGAAAGGTTTTATGCCAGGGGGCATCGTCAAATTGTAGCACAATAGGTAGGTGGTCACTAATTTTTATTTGGTGCATCCAGGACCTATAGTTCTGTAGACTTGAAAGAAAAGATTCCGAAATTAGAAATCTATCAATACGCTTCTGAATCATCTGATCCCCTGTTCTGCTATTTGACCATGTAGGTGCCAATGGTCTAGGAGCCACATCAATCAAAGAAAAGTCCTTGAAGAGATTTGTAAAATAAGGTCCCAGGGGGTCCCTCCTCGCCAGTCCCCCCCATACCTCCCCGTCGGCCCAGGTAAAGTTTAAGTCGCCTGCTATTATTAGATTTTCCAGGTTTAATAAGTGCCCATTCCTAGCCAGGTTCCAGAAAGACTCCCTGTCACTATAAGGGCCGTAGCAATTAATAATGTTTATATTTTTCTCTGAACCCCTTATGTTCCCGGTAAGTAGAATTCCAAGTGAGACCTGAGAAGGACTTAACTTCAGTACAAGAGGATTCCAAGCCGCTAGAAGACCACCCGAGAGACCTATAGCGTCCACCGAGCAACACATCCATCCCGGCTTGACTTTATTTATGAAGATACGAGCTTTTTCTCCACTAACCATCGTTTCCTGTAGCAGAATTATATCAGGTTTGATAATTTCAAGCACACGTTTGAAGGCCAGTTGTTTGGGGAGGCCCCCCACCCCCCTGATATTCAGGGAAAGAAAAATCATTTTCTAACCCTCGCAAGGGCTTTCATTCCTCTAAGAGCCCGGGAGTCAGAAGTTTTGGGGGTGTGAGTCGTGTTCCGGTCATTCTCCATCCCCTCCAGAATGACCTTTTTGTTTTTTCTGGCACTTCTTGTTTTCAATGGAGAGAATTCCTGGGCGAGTCCACCCCTATGTGCCCCTTTATGTGTGAATGCTTCTCCTGAAGATTCGGGAATAGGATCTGACGCCAAGATTGGATCCCCCCCATCTGGCACAGGAATCTCCAAAGTGATAGATCCCGCCCACCCAGCTGCCGGTGGGTCCATATTAGCTACCACCACATCCGATTCACAGGTCTCCAAACCTATGGGTTCATGTTCACCACTAATCGGATATTCCTGACTATCCACTACCCGGTTTTTGAAATATGTAGGTATGGTCGATTTTTTTACCATATACGAATATGATGGAATGAGTGACAGTTTTCCACCCGTCCCAACGGGCTGATTGTTACTCTCAATGACATGTTCCTTCCCGGGCAACGGCTCCAACAACATTCCACCAGACCCCGATATCCCACACACCTTGACACCCGAGGGCATATCAGCATTATGTCCCGGACCCTCGCCGAGTTTCACCACGTCCCGATTGGGGACAACTAGTGTATTAGAAACCGGAGAGTCAGAAGTAGTGGAAGGTTCGGGGGGCAAATTGTTTGGTGAATTTCGCACCTGACACAGGTGTCAAGCACTCTAATTGCAGATAATTAAATATCAACACACAGAGCGTATGAAATTTATTGTCAACCCGAGAAAGTCTTTTTATTTCAAAGGACAAGTGCACAATATATGCTTAAACACAAACCATCAGAAGTGAATACTTTTATCTTCTATCATCTATGTTCATCCCAAGAATCTACGCAATCCCAATTGCCTTCTAACTGCTGTACTACAATCCTTTTCTATTATGCATCAAGCAAAACGAATATCAGATCTAATCAACGATTGCAGAAAGGAAAACTCAATTGCATTCTAAAGTAATCAACTGTCTAATGAGATCAGGCTGAGAATCATGAAGCATAACCTGAACATTACTCTAGAATTTAATAAAGGAGATTGATGCAACTGTTCTAAGATACTGAATTGCAAAATATAAATCAATCAACACATAACAGGAAAGCTAATTCCTAGGAGCTTCTGGGATTACGTTCAGCTGTAGGATGAGCACAACAGTGTGAACAGAAATTGAATTACATAAAACAAACCTGACTCAGTCGACTGTTATTGATACCATTCCCAATCTCACGATTAAATCAATTACTGAGAAATCCACACAATGAATATTGCTGCTGCGTACAAACGAAAGATCAAATCATCACACAACAGAAAGATGAAATCCTAAATTAACACAGCAATCTCTGTGGAAGACGGGCCCAGTCTTCACACAGAGACGCTGGTTGAACAACGCTCTCTTTAACTCAGAAACAACTCTTTATATTAACAGAAGGACGAGTACATAGTTTCAGCTTGACTGCTAATACAAGATGAATTAATTAATTGCTGTCCAACCCCTTGATCGAGGTAATACCACATATTTATACATAAAGTTGCAACATCTAAACCTATAATTGGGCGGCCATGAAGATCTATGATCTTCAGGCGCCCTAAATAATCTAGCTGTTACAATGCGTGGCAGAACTGAAATATCCAAATATACGAGGAGTTATCAACTGTCCCAAGAGTGGCGGTCCTTCCAGCTCACAGCTGGATTTGAGCAGCGACATACTTAAGATAGAACTTTATGTTACAGCTGTCCTGCCACGACTGTGCCTTGATTGACGAATTGAGCCCCAAGGAACCTTCCTTAAGCAATGGACGTCCCTTCCTCCGTGACTCGTTCAGCTCCGATCTTCCTGCAGTCCCTTTATCTTACTACCTTCATAATTTGCATCATGTTAGCACGAATTAAGAGATGCACAGCTTAAATCATCACAATCATAAGTATTAATACAATAAAACAATAATCGGCCATACCTTGGTAAATTGGGGGAATATATAAGGACAATAAATTGAATTGCCAAGGTAATTGGTGTGAGACAAGGTAAGGGACAGTGATAAATGATGGTCAAAAAGGGCCAATTCTGGGCTCAACATCTCCGCCCAACTATCCTGTTGCATGTCCTCATGCAACAACCTGCAGCTGAATATTGTACTGAACCTTGTCCAGGCAAGAGGAAAGAATGTAGATAAATCAGGCATCCCTTCTATCCCTTTGAAAAATTTCTGTGAGCAACCCAGCAGTTCCCAACTTTACTGTTCCCCTTCCCCCACTACTTGCTAATATCTGCAGTTCTCTTATGCTTTGCCTGGGGAAGTTGAAAAGACACACTCAATCTGAATCCAATTCAATAATACCTGTAGGAGGTGGAAGCACTGGTTCTTGTGGGACAGTGTCTTCCAGCGCATCTAATCTTATCAAGGGAGTTGTTGGTTCTTGTGTAACAGCAACATCCCTTAAACCTTCTTCAGCAGCTGCCTTTATTGCTTTTGGAGACACTGGTTCTTGTGTAACAGTGTCTTCTTTGTCAATTGGCTGCTGGGATTGGATATCCTTTTCGATTTGCAGCTCCTCCTCCAAGATTTCAGTGTCACCTGAGCAGGGTGTCTGTACCTGTTCATCATCACTCCATTGTATATCAGGAATGATCTCTACTCCCGGGTTATCCTCCAACTGCAGTTCAGGGATTCTTGCTGCAGCATCCAAGGATGTTGGTTCTTGTGTGACAACATCCTGGCTTACATCTTCATCTTTATTTTGCTGCAGCTTCTCTTCCATGAGTTCTGTATCATGAGAGCTTTCTGGGGTCACCACCCAGAGTTCATCGTTGAATGCCAGAATATCCTCTGTCCCAGCTTTTTCTTCTATCTGCTCAGTCGGTTGGACGGTCAAGTTCAGGATTGCTGGTTCTTGTGTTGCAGCGTCCTGTTTCAACTTGTCACTGTCCTGCATTTCCATTTCCCCTTCTAAAATTATTGTGTCCTGGGAACGTTCTGGGGTTACAGCACAAAATTCTTCACTATCCTCCAGGGTATCCTTTGGCTCCATGATTTCTGTGTCATGAGAACACTCTGGGGTCTCGCCATACTCTTTTATAAGCTCCAGAGCATTCTTCATCTCCCGTTCTTCTCCCATTTGTTCTATGATTTCTATGTTGTGGGAGCATTTTGGAATTGCCATACATTCCTTATAAATTTCCAGGGCATCCTCCACTCCCTGTTCTTCTCCCATCCGTTCTATGACTTCTGCATCATGGGAAGTAGCAGCTGCAGCAAGGATGTTTAAAGGTGCTGGTTCTTGTGTTACAGCATCCTCTTTCTCCACTGCTTTCCCTTCTGTGGCTGCAGGCTGTTGTGCTGAATAGGTGCTAAGTAAAATTTTATGACCTGCTTCCTCAAAGATCTCCCCACAGGTGGGGCAGAGTATTCGCTCATCCTTTTCTCCAGCTTCAGCAGAAGCTGTTTCCTCCACTTGGTCTGCAGCCTCTATTAATGTATACATCTTTCTTCCACCCTGCTTTTGGCAGATTTCCTTCCATGTTTCCAGCTCCTTTCTAAGTGCTTGGAGGTCCTCTTTCAGCATTGCATTCTCATACAAGAGTCCCTCAACTCCCGGCTCTTCTTCTACTGGCCTTTGTGGAGCATCCCTCGGCTTTGGTGTAAGGATTGGGGGTTCAACCTGTGTCTCTAAGGTTGCCCATTTTGTTCTAGCTGCCTCTGCTGCTGTAATTGACCGAGTTCGCTTCCTTCTAATTGGTGCCACTAAATCAAACTCATTGGTGGTCCTCTTCCTTTTCTGCTGCGTTTTCTTTTGTGACTTCCCTTTCTGTAGTGTTTCTTCTCGTGGAGCTGGAACATAGGGAGGCAAAACTGAAGTCAAAGGAACATTTCCCTGCCCCCCATGCTGTTCTTCTTCAATCACAGCTGCTCCTCCTGCCCATTCCGGTGAAGACTCGATTGTGACCAGCTCAATGTCGTCCTCCATTGCTCTAGCTCCGTCATCTTCAGGTTCCATTGTCGCAGCTTTTGATGCTGCTCCAATTTCACCTTCTGCTGTCGGAGCTGCCCTGTTATCTAGGTTTTCCGCGAGGGTTTCATCTACATTGTCCCCTGGCAGCTCTGTTTGAGCTTCCCCTCGCTCTCCTTCAGATGCAGTGTCATCCCCCACTGGTTCTGCTTGTGCTGGGGATTCATATACTTCAAATGGCTCTACCTGTGCCTCGGGCTGTTCTTCCTCTGTGGTTTTGTCAACCCCTGATGTCCCTGCCTGTGCCCTCTGTTGCTCTTCTTCCGTTTCATCCCTTCCGGATGGTCCTGCCTGTGCCCTCTGTGGTTCTTCTTCCGTTTCATCCCTCCCCCCAACTTCACTGGAGGAACTCCGGTCCTCCTGTTGTGGCGGAACCGGTAATTGCTGTAATGGAATAACCCTCAAGGGAACAGGTTGCTGTGGCCGGGTGATGAATTGCTCCCATGTTATATTATGTTGGGCCAGGGTTCTCATAATAATTAACTTGATGAGGCCATGGTGTGTGAGGGAGGATAATGGGTGTTTTGCAGATTGAACGAATGTTGCCATATGGCGCAAATCATGCAATAGATAAAATGGAATATTTAACAAAATGCCATGATGGAGATGAGAAAGCAAAGGAAGTTCAGAGTTGTACACAGTTTGGTATCTGCCTTCGCAAGTTATGTATTTCTTGAGGAAGATAGCGACCTGGTCCCATGGCTGCGGCAGTGACTTCAATGCAATCCCTCTCCTGGATGCTTCAACTTGCTCCCCCGGAAGTAAAAATTGTTCCCGTGCAGCTGTTGCAGGAACTCGACGGTTAAACCAAGGTTTTCCCACCAATGGGATAGCTGTAACCTCGGATATAATGACCTCCGAAACATCTATACACAGCCCCCACACCGTGGAGTGTGTTTTAGTGAGATTCAATGCAAATTGCAGGGCTGCGTCCCGGTCGAATCCATCCAATCGTTCAAAGAATTCGACCCAGCCAGCGGCTTGAAAAATGGCCAGAACCTGCAAATTCCGTCTAAGTTCCCGGGTATTGAAAGGTTCATGGCGAACTGGAATGCCCATGGTCCTGGCTGCAAGATAGAAGTGCTGTTTCGACAGAGTACAGGATCCAGAATAGAAGTTGCAGCGCGGAGAATGCACGAATCGTTGAGCGGAGATGTTGAACAAATGAACTAATTCGGAAAGTTAAGCGCAGAGAGGAGTTTAAAATTTTCATGCCGAATTGGGGAAGGTGGCAGTTATTAGTATTACGTCGTACGAGGGAAAGGTTCAATCGGATATAAATGGTGGTACGAGTGAAGGTACGGCCAATCTCGTTTACATGATATCAATACTTAGTCACGTGATAAATGAAAGCCATACCTCATAAAACTGTGCGTCGGAAGGCTGCGGAAACTGGTGGAGCATGGAGTTGGTGACGTCGTGGAGCCGAACGCGTGCACAATCAGACGTGGAATCATGATGACTCGGATAAGGCACTGATTTCCTTCGCCGGTAAAACACAAGGCGTCGCATCCTCCGGGTTGAAATGATGAGTTCGCCGGCAGGACTGGGCTGAATCAGCGTCATAATTAGCAAGTTTAAACAATCCTTCTGTTAACACGGGAGTTACCACTGCAAATTGCCAAAGAAATGATCACACGGCCGATGAAAAAGCTTGTTGCAGCTGACAAGAAAGAAGTTACAGCCATCGGGAAAGAATTCGTGGCAGCCGGAAAAAGATTCACAATATCCGGGAAAAATTACGGCTGTCGGAAGAGACTTACGGCTGGCGGGAAAGATTTTTCGAATATGGGAAATATGTCGCAGCCGCTGGAAAGAAATGACAGCTGTGGTGTGGAAGTGACTTGGTTAATGAGGTGGCGGCCGGGAAGTGATGTGGCAACTGCGAGAAAAAGATGTTGCAGCCGCCGAAATTACAGCCGCCGGGATTGCAGCTGCCGGAGTTGCAGCTATCGGAAAAGATTTGACGGTGGACGGGAAAAATTTACGGCTACCGGGAAATGGAGAATACGGTTGTGGCTGGTAAATGGGATGGCAGCTGCGGAAAATGAGATGGCAGCCATGGAAGATAAGGTGGCCATAGCTGGTGAATGAAATGGCAGCTGCGAAAAAATGAGATGGCAGCCGTGGAAGATGAGGTGGCAGCCGCGGAAACTGGAGTTGCAGCCGCCGATGTTGCAGCCGCTGATGTTGCAGCTGCCGATGTTGCAGCCGCTGATGTTGCAGCTGCCGATGTTGCAGCCGCTAAAGTTGCAGCTGTCGAAAAAGATTGACGGCTGCTGGAAAGGGCATTTACGGCTCCCTGGAAATGGAGAATACGGTCGCCGGAAAAAGCAGCTGCCGGAAAATATGTTGCAGCTGCCGAAAAATATGTTGCAGCTGCCAGAAAATATGTTGCAGCTGCCGAAATTTTTTTTTTTTTTTTTTTTTTTTTTTTTTTTTTAACACAAGGACGGCACAGAGAGATTTTCATTATGGGCCCCAAACTGATCATTCTCCTGGCACTCCCTGAAATTTTTTTCTTAAAAGACAACAGCAAGCAAAGAGATCAAATGCAGAAAGAAAGAAAACGAAAATTATACGCTACAGCAAGAAATTATTTATGTACAGCAAATATGATTTTCATTTTAAGATTTGGGAAAGGTAGAAAAATGTTCCTGCTCTGGTGCCAATTGGTAGTTTGGATCAGCAGCAATCTGTGAAATGAATGCATCTTTCGAAATGGGCTTCCGATACAGTCGCAGCCTGTGGCCATTAACAAGTAATGGCATACGGTTTTCATCAATGGTGATCAGGCGAACAGTGCCGTTGTCAAATACCCTGTCAACCAAATATGGACCCAGCCATCTTGTGCGTAATTTCCCCTTAAAATCTTTCTTGAATCTAGAGTCGTACAGTAGTGCCCAGTCTCCTTCATGGAAGATTTTCTTCTTGATGAATCGGTCATGCCAGTTAGATCTCTGTTGCTGAAGTAGCACAGTCTGGTCTACCGCAGCTAATCGTTTCTCATCCAGTTCATTCAACTGATTCAATCTTCTTTTCTGAGCTTCTGCTACATCCAGGTTCATTTCAATGGCTGTTTTCAGGGTCTTGATCTCAAATTCAATTGGAAAGATGGCACTCTTACCATACACCAGATCATAGGGAGAAAAGCCCGTGGTATTGCGCCAAGTTGTGCGATATGCCCACAGTGCTTCTGGAAGTCTGTCAGCCCAATCCCTTCGATGGCTTTTAACTGTTTTAGTAAGGATTGCTTCGATAACCTTATTAGTGCTTTCCACCTGACCATTGGCCTGGGGATGATAAGGTGAAGTTATCTTGTGCTGCACATGATACTTCCGGAGCAAGGATTCAAATTGATGTGAAATAAATTGTGGTCCGCCATCAGTAACTACTTCCTTTGGTACTCCAAATCGGGTAAAAACTTCACTGTATAGGAAATCAATCACCGCCTGGTCGTTTGCCTTAGCCAAAGCTACAGCTTCTACCCACTTAGTCATGTAGTCTGTACACACCAAGATGTAAACCTTCTGTTTGGAAGGAGGGTTGATAGGACCAACAAAGTCCAATGCCCATCTATCAAACGGTTCTAGTACCACTTGGGGCTGTAAAGGCATCTGGTCTGTCTTATTAGGTTGGCCCATCCTTTGGCAGCTGTCGCAGGACTGAACATATTTTTTAGCATCTCTGAACAGTGTCGGCCAATAATAGCCCATCCGCAACGCCTTATGTCCTGTTCTTTTATCTGCAAAGTGTCCTCCGCAAGGTTCATCGTGACAGGCCTTCAGTATATGAAAGATCTCATCTTCCCTTACACATCTTCTAATTTCAAGATCAGGTCCTGTGTAAAAGAGATGGCCTTTAAGCCAACAATACCTGGCACTTTGCTGAATAATTTTTCTTTTCTCTCGTTTAGACATATGTGGCGGAAGTTTCCCTGCAGCCAAATAATTAGCAACATCTGCATACCAGGGTGAATGAGCTGAGAGTGCGAATAAATGTTCATCCGGGAAAGCATCCTCAACAGGTGAACTGTCATCACTGTTAGTAAATCGTGATAAAAAATCAGCAACAACATTTTCTTTTCCAGGTTTATCTATAATAGTAATATCAAATTCTTGTAATAATAAAAGCCACCTGGTTACTCTGGCATTAGTGACAGGTTTATTCATTAAATACTTAATGGCAGAGTGATCAGTATGCACAAATGTAGGATACCCAGTAATGTAATGCCGAAACTTATTAATAGAATAAACAATAGCAAGAAATTCTTTTTCAGTAACAGTATAATTTAGTTCAGCAGGGGCTAAGTTTTTACTCACATAATAAATAGCATAAGGTACTTGACCATCCTGCTGTCCTAGTACTGCTCCAATGGCGGTATCAGAAGCATCTGAAGAAATGTGGAAAGGTATGGTCCAATTAGGTCCCCTTAAAATAGGGGCTGTGGACAGTTTCTCTTTAAGCTTATCAAATGCTGTCTGGCATGCTGTACTCCATGCAAACTGCACATCCTTCATTAACAATGAAAACAAAGGAGAAGCCAGTTTGGAGAAGTTTTCTATGAATCTCCTGTAATACCCAGCATGTCCCAGAAAACTTCGCACCTCTTTCTGAGTTGAAGGGGTTGGTATATTCTTTATCACCTTAATTTTTGAAGGATCCACTTGAATACCGTTAGTAGAGATGAAATGTCCTAATACCACCCCCTCACTCATCATCATGTGGCATTTTTCAGTGCTCAGTGAGAGGCGAGCTTGTTCACAGCGAATTAAAACCTTCTTCAAATTTTCCAACGCTTCATCAAAATCCCTGCCATAAGGAGTGAAATCATCCATAAAAATTTCCATGCTATCATTTACCAATTCAGAAAATATGCCAATCACAGCTCTTTGGAACGTTGCAGGTGCATTGCACAACCCAAAGGGAAGCACCCTGTAAGCGAACGTTCCCCAAGGGCAGGTGAAGGTAGTCTTATCCTGATCCTCTGGAGCAATCTGGATTTGATTGTACCCACTGAATCCGTCCAGGAAGGAGAAGAACTTCTTCCCAGATAAGTTATCAAGTACCTGGTCAATAAAGGGCAGAGGAAAGTGATCCTTTTGTGTAGCCTTGTTCAGCTCCCTATAATCGACACAGACTCTCCATTTACCGTTTTTCTTGGGTACAATTACAAGTGGGGAAACCCACTCACTATCTGAAATAGGATAGATGAATCCTGCTTCCAAGAGTTTCTGGATTTCTTCCTTCACTATATCCCTCAGATTGGGGTTCATGCGTCGTTGGGGTTGACATACAGGCCGGGAGTCGTTTTTAATATAGATATGATGAGTGCACAGACTAGAAGGAATACCCTTCATGTCTGTATACTCCCAGGCGAATGCCCCCTTTCGTTCCTTCAAGAGATTGGTTAAGCGCTTTTGTTCTTCTGAGGAGAGAGCAGGATTGATGTTCAAAGTTCTTCCAGGCTCTACCTCAATAGAAATACTTCTCGAGCTTTTCAATACTGGGATTATATTTGCGTCATTGGCTAGTGCTTCCTCCGTAAGCTGTTCTTGTTCTTCTTTGCCGAGGGTACTGTTCAGAAGTTGATAAACTTCCTTGTCTACAGAAGCAGGTTCGCTAATGAAATTATTAATGGCATCGTCTTCTGTTTCGTTTTTGAAAGTTAGTGCCTTCCCTATTGTTAGTAATGGCTGAACATCTTCTTCTTCTTCTTGTTCTATCCAAAGGGAGGTTTCAGTTTCTAGACTCGGCCTTGCTGGAGGGTACAGGGTAAGATTTTTGGTTTCCATGCCATCAGATATAGTCATAGATCCTGATCGACAGCTGATGCAAGCATCAGCGGTAGCCAACCAAGGTCTCCCTAAAATCAATGGATGTCCCCCCAGCTGTGATTTTGGCTGTAATACCAGAAAATCGGCAGGGTATTCCCACGAGTATACTGAAATAACAAGGTCGTCCAAAATCCCTTCAGGTCTGATAGTGGATCTGTCTGCCAGTTCTAAGATAGTAGGGGTCGGTCTAATATTGGTGAATCTGAGTTTTTTTACAGTCTCCATCGTTATAACATTGATCGCAGCTCCTAAATCCACTAGTACGTTGGGTATCTGCGTTTGTCCTATGTGTACAGTGACAGTAGGATTGCCGGGATCCTCATACTTAGTTACAGGGGTTTTTCCAGTCATTAAAGCGGATAAATTCCCTATAACATGAACAGTAGGAGGATCTCTGGGTTTCCTTCCCGGTCTTTTAGTGCACAGGTCTCGAACAGTTCTAGCGTAGATAGGTACATCTTGAAGAGCTTGTAAGAGGGGAATCTTAACATAAAGGTTCTTCAATTCTCCTAAGAGATTGAACTGAGGTTTCCCCCCCCTTTGTGGCAGCATCAATCTCTCAGGGTAAGGTGGTTGCCTTACCAACTGGGCGGGCTGCGTGTTATCCACTTCATCGTTCAATGTTTCAGCCCTCCCATCTGAGGGATGCTCAGCATCTTCAATGATAGGAACCGATTCAACAGGATGCTGGGAACTCTCTCCTTTGTCATACACGGTTGGTGGAATATTTTCTGAAGTTATACGCTCTACTACCTTCCCAGACCGTAAGCGAATGTCATTACAAGGTACAGGGGAGAGAGAGTAGGCTGGCATATTGAGAGTTTCCAGTTGCTGGACTGTTTTATTATTTGGGTTAGGGTTAGGTTGGGCAGGCAGCTGAGGCCGTATTGGTATGTTAGGCACAGGATTATTTTGCAGCTGCAGCTGCGACTGCTGAGGTAGGTATTGAGGATATTGCTGAAATTGAGGATATGGAGGATACGGTAACTGTTGAGGTGGAGGTGGTTGAGGAAACTGATTCCCAGGATGGAAGTTCCTCCATCCAGGAGACCATGAAGTAGGTTGATGAGGTGGCTGTGTCCAAGGACTCCATGAATTATAACCTTGCATCGTAGGTTGAGGAGAATTCCACTGAGCATA
The DNA here is from genome assembly GCA_027924585.1 of Larix kaempferi. Taxonomy (NCBI): domain Eukaryota; kingdom Viridiplantae; phylum Streptophyta; class Pinopsida; order Pinales; family Pinaceae; genus Larix; species Larix kaempferi. The sequence continues at coordinate 7,299,494 of BSBM01000249.1, forward strand.
ATTTGAAGGGAATTGTGTATTCACGTTTTGCATATTAGTATTCCAATTATTCAAATTATTCAAAAATGGAAATGAATCGGGAGACATACCTTGATTCCGGGGCTGCCAGGGTTTCTTCTGTGCAATAAAGTAGGCTGAATCCACCTCTGGAGTTGATGCCTGCAGAACAGCTTTCACTTGGGGCAGCGTGGGGCATTCTTTCATATCATGATTCAGCTCGCACAATTGACATACTTGAACTTTGTCAAGGGGGCATTCTTTCAGTGGATGAGTCTTTCTACATCGGGGACAAAATACCCCTAGTGTGAGATCCTCCACTGCCTGTCTTTGCTTGGCCTTCAAGACGTCAATCTCTGAAGAGATAGAGCTCATCATTTCTGTTTTAAAGTTTTCAAGAAGATTGCCTATCTCTACACGTGTAGCTCCCCCATTGGATGACTTCTGAGTTCTGTCGAAGACATCACGTTCCAGGTTATTTCGTTTATTCTGCTTATTATGCCTAGAAGATCCCCTGGAATATCTCTTACATAATTCCACAATTGTCTCAAAAGATTCTTTAGAGATATCCCCTTTTCCTAATAAATTGAGCATGTCTAAACAATCGTCCCTGATTCCTCGAAGCAGGATTATCTTAAGCACATCTAGTCCCATGTTCGTCTGTCCAGCTCTCTGCACATTGTACAGCAACCTCTCTACAAAATCTTCCAAGCTTTCGTCCTCCTTCTGTACCATTTTGAATAACTCCTCCCTCTTGTCCCTGGTGTTGCAATATTCTTGATATTTTTCCAGGAACACTTGCTTCATCTTGTTCCAATTAGCAACAGTTCCTCCCCCAAGGCTCATGAACCAACGTAATGCATTGTCCTTCAGGGTGGCAGGAAAAAGCTTCAACTTTTGAGCATCTGTGACATAATCATAGCTGCGACAGAGGATATCGAATTCAAACAGGAATTCGTCTGGATCTTCTGCCGCCCTGCCATGGAAGCGGGGGTAACACCGACGGTGAGATGTTTTTCATAGGAGCTGTCCCCTCGAGCTGCTGTATTGGGAATTGCAATGTAGCCATAGTTTCCGGCGGGGAATTATCTTCATGATGGTATTGTACCACTGCTTCTTCCTCTTCATTCTCATGTCTGTTATTCATCTTTTCTTCTGTATCTTCTCCTTTGTTTGTTCCTTTATCCCTTACCTCAGTTGTAACAGCTGCGTATTGTTCGGATGTAACAGCTGCGTATTCTTCGGTTGCAGCAGCTGCGTATTGTTCGGTTGTAGCGGCTGCGTATTCTTCGGTTGTAGCAGCTGCGTATTCTTCAGTTGTAACAACTGCGTACTCTTTAATTGCAACAGCCGAATCAGCTGTTCCTTCTTTAGCAGGAGTATATGCAGAAATCACCGCTGCTCCTGTATCTTCCACTGTAGATCCTGATGCTAACGCTCCAGGATCAGTAGGGCCTCTTTTGATAGGAGTCCCCTGTTGACGAGATCTAGCAGCTGAATCAGTTTTGTCAACAAGGTCGTCAATGAATGTTCTTCTGCCCAGCGGTGGACCTCGACCACGACCCGAACAACCTGTACTGTTAGTAATTTGTGGGGTTTTGGGGGTCGGGAGGTGATCGCGTTTTACCCCCCTCGTATTCATGCGAAGCAGATCATTTCAAAAACAACCAAAAGACTGACTGAAAGCAATTATCAGATACAACTAATGACTAGTGTTTAATTTTTATCCTTCCCCGGCAACGGCGCCAAAATGTCAAGCACTCTAATTGCAGATAATTAAATATCAACACACAGAGCGTATGAAATTTATTGTCAACCCGAGAAAGTCTTTTTATTTCAAATGACAAGTGCACAATATATGCTTAAACACAAACCATCAGAAGTGAATACTTTTATCTTCTATCATCTATGTTCATCCCAAGAATCTACGCAATCCCAATTGCCTTCTAACTGCTGTACTACAATCCTTTTCTATTATGCATCAAGCAAAACGAATATCAGATCTAATCAACGATTGCAGAAAGGAAAACTCAATTGCATTCTAAAGTAATCAACTGTCTAATGAGATCAGGCTGAGAATCATGAAGCATAACCTGAACATTACTCTAGAATTTAATAAAGGAGATTGATGCAACTGTTCTAAGATACTGAATTGCAAAATATAAATCAATCAACACATAACAGGAAAGCTAATTCCTAGGAGCTTCTGGGATTACGTTCAGCTGTAGGATGAGCACAACAGTGTGAACAGAAATTGAATTACATAAAACAAACCTGACTCAGTCGACTGTTATTGATACCATTCCCAATCTCACGATTAAATCAATTACTGAGAAATCCACACAATGAATATTGCTGCTGCGTACAAACGAAAGATCAAATCATCACACAACAGAAAGATGAAATCCTAAATTAACACAGCAATCTCTGTGGAAGACGGGCCCAGTCTTCACACAGAGACGCTGGTTGAACAACGCTCTCTTTAACTCAGAAACAACTCTTTATATTAACAGAAGGACGAGTACATAGTTTCAGCTTGACTGCTAATACAAGATGAATTAATTAATTGCTGTCCAACCCCTTGATCGAGGTAATACCACATATTTATACATAAAGTTGCAACATCTAAACCTATAATTGGGCGGCCATGAAGATCTATGATCTTCAGGCGCCCTAAATAATCTAGCTGTTACAATGCGTGGCAGAACTGAAATATCCAAATATACGAGGAGTTATCAACTGTCCCAAGAGTGGCGGTCCTTCCAGCTCACAGCTGGATTTGAGCAGCGACATACTTAAGATAGAACTTTATGTTACAGCTGTCCTGCCACGACTGTGCCTTGATTGACGAATTGAGCCCCAAGGAACCTTCCTTAAGCAATGGACGTCCCTTCCTCCGTGACTCGTTCAGCTCCGATCTTCCTGCAGTCCCTTTATCTTACTACCTTCATAATTTGCATCATGTTAGCACGAATTAAGAGATGCACAGCTTAAATCATCACAATCATAAGTATTAATACAATAAAACAATAATCGGCCATACCTTGGTAAATTGGGGGAATATATAAGGACAATAAATTGAATTGCCAAGGTAATTGGTGTGAGACAAGGTAAGGGACAGTGATAAATGATGGTCAAAAAGGGCCAATTCTGGGCTCAACAACAGGTTGTTCATCTTGATCAATAGCTCAGTCTCAGACTCAGGGTCTTCGCTATCAGAATTTTCATTTGTTGTCTGTCCCTTCCCGGATGAGTTGGATTCAGAGTTATGGATGTGGCTCATGTAGTTTCCATTATTTCCATTGTTCAATTCTAAAGAATTTATAAACGAAATGTCCAAATCATTTAAAGACCGGAAAAACATAGGGTCCTGTAGTTCCAACTTACGGATGATCGACGAGTCCGGATCAAGGGGGTTGAGCACTCTGTTGGAGAAACCGTCGAGGGCGCCCGTGCCATCCATTTCGATATCGCTGCTTTCATCTGAAGACCACATTGGCCCCCCATCCGTGGCACGACCAGAAGACGCCGGAGCCGTGCATTGTCGCCATAGGTGCCCCACGGCCTTGCAGTTTGAACAGCAAAATGGGATGCCCCAGTAGTCTACGATCTGAGTCAGCTGGCGGCCCCTCCAGTTTATGTGAAGCACATCAATGAGCCCAATAGATATATCAACTTCCACAAACAGTCGCCCCATCCTTCTATCAAAACCATTGAGGTGAGACTCCTCAACATGCAAGAACCGCCCAAGCCGATTACCTATGGCCTCGAAAGCCCCACGGTTCCAAAAGACAAGTGGTAGGCCAGGTAGGAGCACCCATAGATGTCGAAACCGCACCGACGAAGTTTCTGGGCAGAAATCTGTCTGCCATTTCTGCAGCATCAGGCTTCCGGATCCATAGAGCCACAATCCCTCCAGGATGCGGTTGCAGTGTGCCTCCTCCCGAAATTTGAATCCATACCACCCACATGGCATCGCAAACACCTGTGGAGAGTAGTCTAATATGGGACGCCAAATCCCTTCAATCCATTGAACCACATTCCGCCTGTTCATGGCGTGGTAGGAGAATTTTCCGACGAGCACAGTCATGTTGCAATCTACGATCTCCTCAACGCCAATGTCGCGGCCGACCGTCAACCATGCTTCCCCAGGTCTGCAAAAATATTTGCCCAATCGTCTCCCATTTGCGCGGGAAGCCCCAACCTTCCCACCTCCACCCCGGCCCGGACGAAAACTATTGTTACCGGCATATGGGACAGAGCCCGAAGTATCACCAAGTGTCGCACCTGTATCCAGGTGTCGCATATTTGTCAACCCTTGTGGCGCCACCTGTCGGCCTGTGGGCTTTGTCGACCGCAACTCCTGCAGTTGGTTTTTGAAGAAATCATCCGGCTGCAGCAGACCGGCTTCCTCAAGTTGGGATTCCGTAAAAATCATGTCAATTTCCGGACTTGGAATGGTTGCCATCCCCGAAGCGACCACAAACCCCGGTTTCCCAGGCCAGAAACGGGGTCTTTACCGGCGAATAACCCTCGAATCTACTGACAGGGGCATGCAATGATAGATACCGCCACAGTAAGCCAGGTAATAATAGATTATGTGCTTATCTTTCGGAGGACCACGCAGATGTCCGCTGGCAACACCTTTATCCCATGCCCGGCCGGAAAAGTCCCGAGTCCGGCACCACTCCAGAGTAAGAAGTATAACCCCACCGCTATGCCACCAGGGTTTTCCAAAAAACCAGCTAAAGAGACAGTTTGTTTACCCAGTAAGCAAACAACTCACGGTTCCGTCGGGTCCCGGGCGCCCAAAACCCTTTAATCAACAGCAGCGTGAGTTAACAGTTAAACACAGGTATCCCGTGACCCTTTCATAGGTAGACCGCGCTGTTTGTAACCGGACCTGCCATCATTTTCGCCGTGAAACCCTCCATCGCCTTGAAAACCTCCATCGCTCCCAAAATCAAAAGGCAAATCCAATTAATTGAGTTCTAGTTGACAAAATATGACCACACAAATGTACTGTAAACGTTTCATGACAAGTTTGCATAATTAAAATCATATATTGTAAAAGAACATCACTACATGCATGTCTTACGTTTCCCGCTGTACCTTCGGGCATTTTTGGTTTGTTGGTGCAATTAGATGCCATTTTCTATGATTGACCAAAATAACCTGAGCTCAATGATTCTATGTACAATCTAGTTAGTTGATCAGTGTCTACGGGCTTTCCATGTTTGAGACAACAGTTCCGGATCTGCTCGATCATATGACGTGTCCTGACAATACTACAGTGCTCTAGAATTGTTTCGATTAGACATCAAGCTTGCAACCATCAGCTTTGTTTTTCAGATCGCAAAAGATAAAACGAATACCAAACCTGAATACATCAAGATCGCTTTACTCAAAACCGTTGGCTATCTCGTCAAATATTAGAGCACCGTCATACTTTCGTTCAAGCGCTGATCTGGACACGCTCTGTTCAACATTCCTTTAATGAATCTATGTCTGATCTTCATTTCTTCGTGTATCTAACAGCAGAGTCATCTCTTGTAGATAATATCATAATACCCATCTATTTCGATATCTGTGAAAGCAATCTACAATCCAGTGGATTATTTTTTAGGTTTTATTGTCCCTTCATACAAGTAATAATAACGACCTTTGCAATTGCAATCCAAAATCATCTGAAGCCTGATAGTACTCCACTTTACTGTGGAATTCTTCTGTATACGACATGCGTATTATTATTGCTTGGTATAAATTATATCGCTCGACGGCACCAGCTGCGTGTAATGCGTTAGGGTTTTACCTGTGACTAGTATACATCTCCCAGAATGAAAGGTAATTTGCTTCCCCATAATAACAGTTAGTGTTGAATTATTCTCATCTAAAAGCCGAGTAATCCGGAAACCATGTGCTATGTGTACTATCAGCTTTGTGTCTGCCCTATTTCTTTCGGAAGCGATTGACCCATCCATGGACATTGCCAGAAGATCATCTTGTGGAGATTTTCAGAGCCCAATAAGATGCAACATTGGGGTCAAACCTTTAAAAAAACAAATCCAAGAAAATGGCAATTAGTTTCGTGCCTTGATAACTGATTTAGCTTTCTCATTTGACAAACACTAGCAATTAGTTTCGTGCCTTGATAACTAATTTAGCTTTCTCATTTGACAAACACTAGCAATTAGTTTCGTTGGAGCTTCAGAATATTAACGCATACCATAACTTAGGAACGCAGCCCACTTCGCTCTCATGTAATGTCCCTAAAACAATGATTTTTTTTTAAAATTTTAAACAGTGAATTTAAAAAAAAAAATTCACTTACTGTTAATAAAATGAGAAAACATGATTTATGATTCCCTTGATTAAGTTAATTGGATGTGGTTGTCTTCTCTTTTATGTTTTCTGCGGAAGCCATGAAATGGTATAGTATGAATCTCAAAGGATTAACATCTGTGGTCTGATTGATGAGTTTAGCACTTGTATAAAACTTAACGGTCTTTATAACTGCATTGCACTTACAGTTTAAATGTATGCTTTGAATTTATTAAAGTGTTGAAATCCTTTATGTTATTAATTCAGGATTGATAGACTTCATGAAGAGAGTAAGAATACTTTTGAGGTTTAAAGTTGGTAGTTATGCTACCCGGCGGAGCTGGAGAGAGGTAAGGGATGAGTAATGAATTAAACCCTGTGCTTACTTAGCAATTTTGCTAAAGCACCACTTGGAACTTGTCTCGTAGGTGTATTAAAAAGGACTCTACACTAACTTCCTAAGTTCTATCACCTAGCAAGATCCTAACCCTATGAATCGAAATGGACCAAGGGACAACTTTAAATTAAAGCCATGTAATAATCAAATGGAACTTTGAACCAAGATGTTCATCTATCCTAACTATATAGTTCGGGTAAAGTATTGAAGAGCTTGTGGGGTCATTGTAGCATTGAATGCTACACATGTGACCTTCACATGTTTGCTTGCGAGCTTGGATGAGGGTTTATGCTCTTGGCCCTAATGACCAACATTGTCATTTTTGGAGAAAATTTTGAGTTTGGGAGGAAGCCTTCTGGTACTCTCAGATTTCAATGGTGCTCCACGCCTGACCTCAGCTACGCTCATGGTCAGCGTGCTTACTGGAGTTCTGTGTGGATGGGGAGAGAACGTGGTTTGAAGAGAAGGTAAGCTGTCCACTACAATAATCGTGACTTCGAGTAAAGTTTGTCATTGTATATTGTAATTGTCATTTTATTTAACTTTGCTGTTCTTGACTCTTACTAGCAGGGTATCCATGGGAGAGGCAGCCTCTACGTTTTTGGAGTGGTGTTTCTATGGCCGAGAGGAATGTACCTAGTCCTAACCTGGTAAGTCTAGGACTCTTCACGGCTCCATCCCTTCCTCTCGTAGCAAAGGGAAAATGGTTGAAGGTTTTGTAGTTTGAGTTCTTAATCTTGTAACTAAGATGTACCCTTCGGGCTTTCAGTTTCTAGATGAAGTTTTTTTTGGTCGTGTCTAGTGTGGTTAGCATAGGGGAAGGCGAATGTGGAAATTGATTTTGACTTTCTTGGCTTTTGCATGGCTTATGCATGGCTTATGGACCTACTCGGCCAATGTTTGTAATATGTCTTAAATGTTTTAAGTTGAAACCGTGATGGGTTCAAATGAAGGGATAAACCCTTAATGGTTTTCGTTTTATTAATGTTGTAAGTTACGTTATCAATTTTCCTATGGTTTGAAAGGGTACTTGGATATTTATTTAATGCCTACAGGCAATTACTCCGAGAGTTGGGGTTTTAATGGGATATGTTGGGTATTTGGGATTTATTCGTAATTCTATTTTAGCATGACTTTCTATTTAGAATGAAATGTTACTAGTGTTTTGAAATCATTGATTTAAAATGATCTTGTTTAATTTTTTTGTCCTCTGGTTTACGTAGAATTTTAATTAGCTATATTTGTAAAATCGTTACTCTTCCACGTAGAATTACATCGTTACTCTTCCACGTAGAATTACAGAGGAAGGTATTCTTGATTTTAAGTTGAAATTTCGTTTTGACTACTCGAAGCCATGGATGGCTCTGCGATTTATTTTAGTGAGTTTGGAAGCTTTTGAAAGTTTAAGTAAATGATGCTGAGAGTTTTGAGCTCTGTCATTGCGTGCATTTGTTATTGAAATGGCTTTGTGTGGCTTTATAGAATTAAATATCTGCAACATCATGATGCCATAGAATGCCTCTATAATTCCTTTGCTTCAAGTTTTCTAAGTTAGGTGTTGTAGCAAACGATCCCTATAATGATGGAAAACGATTTGTATGAAATATTTTAAACATGCAAGCCCTAACTTTGTGTCTTTTAATTTATTTTCTTGTTGAGATTAATGAGGTCTATGTTTCAATTTGTTTGGCTGTATCGTCTTAGTTTTCCTTTCTCGCAAATAACGTAAGCCCTAGATGAAGATTGTTGTTGGTTTGGATGTGAGTTTCGATTCAAATATTAAGTGTTCTGTAATCTGAGTTTTGCTAAAGTAATTTTCCACTAAATCGCGGGGATTTGAAGTTTGTTCTGGAAGCATGTAAACATTGAGCTTTAAATGTAAAGTTTATATTCATTTAATTTCAAACGCAACAAGCCCTAAGCATCTAATGCTAAGAATAAAAATACAGTATGGAAATTAATTTGAACCAATACGATTCTATGCAGTGCAAATTGAAATTTCTAAAAGAAGTCTATTTGGAGTTTAAATTTGTAAGCGTTCTTGCCTATGCAGATATCTAGCACTAGCTAGCGATGCTAGCCGTGTTAGATTCCTTTACGTTTTGAAAGTGTGGGCACGATTGTTAAATGGTGATAAATGGTTCAAATCAGAAATAATAGATGAGCTAAGCTAGAGTTTTCTTTACCCTGGGAAGCCCATGCCATACGGCCCTTGCTCCATATCAATAGAAATAAAAAATACAAGTATAAAAATAAAAGTGATGTACAATACTTTTAAATTTAAATCCTAATTTATTTAGCTGTAATAAAATGTAGTTTCATACCTGATTCCTGTAGCTTGCCTTCCTTTGAAGAACCTGGACACTCAACCACTAGTTAATGGAAATAATTATGTATTGCTCTGGCTGACCTGTAGAGTGATTTTAACTGAATGACCTTGGGACTGCCATGTTCCTCCCAACCATGACATGTAGACCATTCATGGTTCTAACTCGATCCCCCCGAGCTAGCTCCAACATGCAATAGGAAAAGTACTAGAGGACCTAGGAGAGACTGTTGATCAGATCTTGGAAAAATAGTAAGCTTCTTCAATTCTGTAGAAAAATTCTTTCCTCTTACCATAAGAGAATGATGGAAGAAAAGATGATCCCTCTCTTGGGAATTGTCCTTCTTTATATAGGTGAGTTTGTTTGGAATGTAGTTATTTCGTTTAAATAATAATATTTCAGCTTTTAATTTAAATTGAATTATAATATTTATAAAAGATAGTTTACTAATTACTCATTCCTAGTTTATCTAGGACTTTTATTTGTTACAACTAGATGTATCTTTAAGTTAGATCACAGCCTTTTCTTTAAGTATAATAATAATATAAGAAATATCCTATGCATAACTTTTATGCATACTAATTACATAAGTGAGCTTTCTTTTATAAGTAACCAATATGATTATTTAATAATTAAATATCACAATAACTCTTTGATAAATATTTAAATACAAGGTCCAACTCTTCGGACATTGTATTTTGGTAAGCTCGGATAATTGGCTAGGTTAGGTGACTCTAGGTTCCTCTTGCATGTTGGATTCCCTTGTTTTAACATGGTAGTTCCCGTTGTTCTTGATGAGAGATAGAAATGATTCATTTAACCAATTAAATAATTGTGATGAATAGTAGTGCTATTCAGAGTCTTCTCTACTCAACTGTAATATCCCAAATTTTGACTCACTATTTATGATGTTATATTGGGCCATGACCCCAACACATAGGATTTATTCTGATTATTGGGCACGAGCCCTATTGCATATGATTTATTCTTTTGTAGACTGACATATTGGGCATGGACCCTCACTGAATTTCATTATTTGATTTTATACTTGGCAAGGAAGCCCAAATGTTTTGATTCATGTTTTTACCATAATGTGTGGGTACAAAACCCTAATATATTGAGATGATTTTTCTTACATATTATGCAGTGATGTGAATGACATGATTGACTTATATGGTGTGTTGAGCATGGACTCATGAACACACGGATTACCTACGTACTGGGAAAAATACCCGATGTACCTAGAGGAAATATTATGTACTCGGAGTAAGCCCCGATGTACATTGAGTGTTGGGCATAATCCCTAGAGCACTCCAAGCTTGATAAATTAATATCGGATCTGAGGCAACTTAAATATTCTAGATGTGCCTCACAACCACATTCTAGCACTAGTGTTGAGCAGGGACTCTAAAATTGCACTAGAGTAATGCCCATGTGAGAGTGTTGAGTTAAAAGGTTGAAAATCACTCGGGGTTACGAAGTTTCAAAGTGTTGAGTCGGAAAGACTCTGAAGAGCACTTTTATCACATTTGTTTAAATTGCTTAAATGATTCTTCTTTGTATCCATCATCACCTACTGCGGGAACTACCATGTTAAATGAGGGAATCTGACATGCAAAGAGAGAGACTAGAGATACCTAACCAAGGTGGCCAAGACCATCCAAAGAAGTGGACAATGTCCCTAAAAGTTAAAGAGAAAAGAGTGTCATGTGATGACACATAACTAAATAAAAGATAATTACTAGTAGTCTTTTATGACTAACATGTATAAAGGCCTTCAGGCTATTATTATTAAGAGCTTTAATAATAATGGTGTTACTAGATCAACAATGTTCATATTCAGAATGAATTTTGCTCAGGTTTGAGGAGGCGGGCGACTATGGCTCTTAGGGTTTTAACGAAGCCAGTGGGAGACTATGCAGCCCACTGCAGGCGACAACAGGTCGTCAGTCGAGTCAGTCACTGGCACGGTTCCCAAGGACAATAAGCTGGCGGTTTCAGGGTCAGCCAAACCGGAGAGTCTTTGGTAAGTGTTGTTTTTACTGTGACCATTTTTTTATTTCTACCCTACTCTCTCCACCGAAAGTTTTCGTGGTTCTCCAGGCATGTACCAGCTCGATGAGGTGGACTATGGCAGTGACACGCTGCAGCACAGTGATATTTGGAGCTCACCACCTCGCGACATCCGGGTTTTGACTGGGGTAGGTGGTTTTTGGGGTGGCGGTTTTGTGGATTGCCATGCGACCGATGGTCTTCCTTTTCTTGGATCTAGGGTTAATCCGGAGACTATTTTTGTGCCTTCTCAGTCGGTATCACCACTTTGGGACAGGACTCAAGATGGTTTCGTAATGGAGGTTTGTGCCGACAACATCTGGGGTGTTAATGATCTATGCTCATTCCCACCGAACCCATTATGTACAAGGTTAGGGGATTTTCCAGATTTTTTGAACACTTCGGGCGGCTCTCTTAATGCTTCACCTATGAGGGATAATAGCGGTGCGTCGATAACTAGGGTGGATGGTCGTGGCGACCCCCTGGATGGTAACATGGCAACGACTCTGGACTCGACGGAGCATCGTGGGTTTTCAAGCCCGTCTAGGGATTTTGCATTGAAGGTTATAGGATGCGGGGAAGGTCAAGAGGGGAATAAGGATCTCCAGGTGAAGACGTGTAGGAAGTGGATAAAAAACACAGGTAAAGCCCTAAATTACCCACTGGGTGAAGACATAGGTTTCTAGCAGATTATTGAGATGGTTAAGTCGGCCCTGGTGGGCAGGGTTTATGGTAAGGCGGTGAGCCATAAATCGGTAATACAGTGGGCTACCGGAGCTTGGTTGGGACACTGTGGATATGTCCCTCAGATTGTGGGTCTTTCAGGAGGTTGGTTTTCCTTCCATTTTAATTCAAATGCCCATGCATTGTGGGCACTAAGCATGAATTTGTTGATTTACAAGGTTCCTCTTCTCCATAAGCCGTGTAATCCGTTGTTTGATGCTAGCCGTGAAAGAATGGACACTATACCGCTTTGGGTTAGGTTACCAGGTCTACCATTATAGTATTGGGCCGAGGAACACATTCAAAGGATTGGCAATCTCCTGGGCAATTATTTGGAAGCCGACTTCTCGTTCGAGGCAACAACGATTCAGAAGGTGGCAAGGATTCTGGTAAGTATTAATGTAAGGGAAGGTTTATTTGATAGTATGGATTTGAAATGGGGGCCTTACACCTTTGAACAAACACTGGATTATGAAAATGTGCCATTTTGATGTAGACGGTGGCATGAATATGGGCATCTGGCCATTGACTTCTCCTTACCAGTCCGCATGAAGTTTGGCAATTCTCTGAAACGGAGGTTTGTGGAGAAGGAGGTAGGGGCATTATTGGAAGAAGTTGTGATGGGTGAGCAGTGTATTGAACGCCCATCTGTGGAGGTTCCCACGGGGGTAGTGGAGGATGATAACACTCTGGTGGAGGATGACACTATTCCGGAGGCGGGTGATAATATGGGCACAACATAGAACGAACTCCTCCAGCCAATGACCACTGCTCCGGTGGTATCTCTGCATTCTATTACTCAATCATCAAAGAATGTGGCTGGTACTTCTTCTGCTCCCTTTTTAAACCGTTCCTTCAGTTTTTTTTAAGAACTTAACTTTTCCTGGTTTTGATTGGGTGGATGGGTTTAGGAATTTACATATATCTTCACAGTCGTTGGCATCCCATCCTCTTCCCCAGCATCATGATGTTTTTTACCCTGTCCTGGAAAATCTCCGGATTGAATGTTCCACCCCCATTATTCTTGATGATACCCCTATCCTCGTGCAAGTCGTGTCTGAACCTTCTTCTCCCACTGGATCCTCAGAGTCTGGTTATTTCTTATGCTCCATGAATAAATCCACAGCGGGAGGGTTAGGGAAGGAAAAACCAAAACTACCTAAAACCAGAGGAAGGAAGTCCTTCATTTCTCATGCTAAGTCCAGAGTTCGTTTGGATCTTAGGAATGGCAAACAACTCTCAATTGAAAGGGCACTTAGAGCAGTGGACGCCCAAAAGGATGGGATGAGATGAAGGTTATGTCATTCAATTGTCGAGGTCTTGCTGGTCCCTCCAAAAGACTAGCAATGCGACAGATGTTATACCTTGAGCATCCTGATGTTTTGATTGTACAAGAAACTATGTGTGGTGGTGATGAAGCTATTGGCAGGTTAAAAGCTTTGTTCCCGGGGTGGCGATTTGAAGCCCTGGATGCTAGGGGTCGCTCAAGAGGTTTGGCGATTGGGTGGAACAAAACTAAGGTTAGTGTGTCCTCACGATGGGGCATGCATTCGGTTTCGGGAATTTCTTGCAAATTCTTGGATTTTGACAGACTTTTCACTATTGTAAACATTTATGGTCCATACTATGAAAGGGAAACGTTTTGGACCTCTCTGCTGGATAGAGAGATGCTCAGTGGGGATTCTGTGATATTGGGGGGGGATCTTAACTTTTCTCTGGGTCATGCTGAGGTTTGAGGGCCGCATGCTCATGTGGATCCCCTTACAAATTTCTTTGCTAGGAAGTTATCTGAAGGCAATTGGATTGATGTGGAGCCTATTCAATCAAATCCATCTTAAAGAAATAAGAGAATTGGTTTGGAAAGAGTTGCAAAGAGGTTGGATCATTTTCTCCTTTCTGAGCAAATAGTGGAGTCAACATTCTTTGTTCGACAATGGATTGGATCGAGGGGTAACTAAGATCATGATCCAATTTTTCTGGAGTTGAAGGCTGGCCCTATTAAACCTCCTGCGCCTATTAAATTCAATAAGGTATGGCTGGAAGATTCTACTTTCATGGAGCTAATTTAGCAGCATTGGATAACTTACCATCCGGGTTCGATCCATTCTGTAGCCTTCCATTTTGCGGAGAATATTAGAACACGTAAGGAACCTATCAAAATATGGGCCGCAGAGAAGAGGAGGAGGGACAATAGGGCACTTAAGACTATTGAAGAAGAAATATTCTCTATCTCTGAAGAGGTAGGAGGTGGATATGGTTCTCAGACTACTAAGGGCCATCTAATTCATCTGGAGAATCAGAAGAACAAAATAATCTTATAGAATGAGGAGACTTGGCGATTGAAGAGCAGGGCCATCTGGTTGGAAAGTGGGGATGATAACTCTAAATTCTTTCATGCTTATGCAAAAGGAAGAAGATCTGCCAGTACTATCTGGAGCCTTGAGGATTTAGAAGGTAATTCTATGTCTACTTTTGAAGGGATGGCTGCAATTGGGGTTACTCATGTCAAGGATCTTTTCAAAGCTAGTGAGAGAGTGAATATTGAAGAGGTCATCAGGGTAGCACAGCTATTCCCATGGTTTGTTGAACAGGAGGATAACAGGAAGTTGATGGCCCCTATTTCAGGGGATGAATTAAAGGTGGTCTTGGATAGTTTTCAGAAGGATAGGATCCCTGGGCCTGATGGGTGGACTATTGAATTCTTAATAGCTCTTTATGATATTGTAGGCAATGATCTTTTACAGATTGTGGAGGATTCAAGGAAGACTGGGAGGGTCCCAGCCAACATCAACTCCACTTTCATTGCCCTAATACCGAAAGTGAATACTCCATCCTCTCTTAATGATTTTCGGCCTATTTCATTATGTAATTGTGTGTATAAGATCGTTAATAAAGTGATTGCTAGAAGGATCAAACCTCTCTTATCTACACATATTTTAGAAGAGCAGTTTGGGTTCCTGGAAGGGTGACAGATTCATGAGGTGATTGGAATTGCTCAGGAAGGTTTACACAGTATTAAGACTAGAAAGCTGAAAGGGGCTGTTCTCAAAATTGATTTGTCAAAACATATGATAAGGTGAGCTGTCTTTATATTCGTCTTATGCTTACCCATTTAGGTTTTGAGATTGGTTTCATTCGTTGGATTATGAGCTGCATTTCTACTGTTTCCTTCTCTGTTTTAATGAATGGAGCGACAACCCCCATCTTTCATTCTGGACGTGGTTTATGTCAGGGTTGTCCCCTTTCCCCACTGTTATTTTTGTTGGTGGCTGAGAGCCTGAGTAGGGCTATAAAGGAAGCAAAATGGGTTGACGATTTTGAAGGGATTTTGGTGGCTCCGAGCATTTCCCTTACACACTTGCTCTTTGTGGATGACATTTTGATTTTTTGTTCTGGCTCAAGAAAGGATGCTAACAAACTCAAAGAGATTCTTAACCTTTTCTCTAATGCAACTGGAATGGAGATAAATGATGGGAAATATTCTCTTACTGTTTCTCTATTAAGGGAGGTGGAATTTAATTTATATACTAATTTTTTTCCCTTCAGAATTCTTACTCTCTTGGACGGGTTAAAATATTTGGGGTTCAATTTGAAGCCTAACAACTACTTAAAAAAGGACTGGTCTTAGTTGCTGGAAAAGCTGGAAAAGAGGTTGAAGAATTGGAGTTTTAGGTCGCTTTCGCCAGCAGGGAGGCTAGTCATAGTTAAGTCAGTGCTGGAAGATATCTCGATATACTAGATGTCACTTGCTTGGATTCCTAAAGGGATTTTAGAAGCTGCAAGGAAAATTTTCTTTAATTTCCTATGGAATGGTAAGGAAGATGTTCACGTTACTCCATGGGTGAAGTGGGATAGAATTGCAACCCAAAAAGATTTGGGAGGGTGGGGACTAAAGAATATTTTTCACGTTTCTAAGGCACTGGCTTCCAAGTGTGGATGGCGTTTAATTAAGTCCGATGGCTTCTGGTCTAGGGTTATGGTTCAAAAGTACGTTGAGCCTGATAATGTGGAAGAATGGATCAGGTCCCCTCAAAAGTCTCATACAGGTGGATCGGTCATCTGGAAAGTAGTGGTGTCTTCCTTTGATGTTATAGAACAAAATCTTGTATGGGATGTTGGCAATGGACATAGGGTGAGGATTGGCCATGATCCTTGGGTAGGATGTGAAGCACAACACATTCTGTCAGAGGGTCTGATGGAGGAGTTGAGGCAGCGAGATATTTTCTTTCTTAATCAGTTGGTGGATGTGGAGAATGTTTGGATGGGAAGCCCAGTTTGGAGGAGGGGTGACACATTTAGATTAGGAGAGGAGCTAGAGGAAGAACTAAGACAGTATTTAAGGGCACTAAGTAGGGATCAGATTTTCCTGAATGAAGAAGATGACAATCTTATTTGGGATAGGGATCCTTCCGGAAATTACACACCAAAAGTCGGGTATCAGTGGATTAGTGAGAACTATGTGGACAGAGACTTGGTTTGGTGGTGGAAATCTGTATGGAAACATCAATGCCCACCCAAAGCTAGATTATTCTTGTGGTGTGTTTTGGCTAATAGGATCCCGACGTGGGATTTTCTGTAGAAAAGAAGTTTTCATGGTCCTTGCAGATGTTACTTGTGCAACTTGCACGAGGAAATCGCTCTTCATTCATTTCTTCAGTGCAGGTTCTCTAGGGAGGTATGGAATACTTTATCCAAAATATTAAAAATACCATTGCCGTGGGATGGGAACACCCCTGAAGAGGCATGGAGAAGGTGGACAGACAATGCTGCTTTGATTGATTTTAAAGCACTACTCTCGGTGGTAATATGGGGAATTTGGCTCATGCAAAATAGTTGTTTGTTCAATGATAAATTGGGACTACTGGCTTTAGTGGCTATTAACAGTTGTGGGATCTTCTTAGCACTTAAGCGGTTTCGTCAGGCTTCAACCCCTTGAAATATTCAACCTGTGGAAATTGATCGATCCCAGCCATGGGGTTTTTTTGATGGGACTTGTCAAAATGATCAATGTGGGGGAGGGGTTGTTTTTTACTTGTCACCTGTTCACTACTATGTGATGTCGTTTGGTTTTGGGAGGGGAACCAACAATTGGGCAGAGATCCTTAGTCTCAAACTTTTGTTTTCTTATGCTGTGGAACTTTCTATCCAAACACTTACTATTTTCGGAGACTCTTTGAATGTGATCAATTGGGTCTTAGGCACTTATCATTGCAGCAACCGGAGGATTGCTTCAGTTTTGGAACAAATACAGAATGTCTCTCACACACTTGAAACTTTTAATTGTAGGCACATTTACCGTGAAAACAATGTGGAGGCAGACAAGGCCTCTAAGGAAGGGCTACTCATGGGGATCGAAATTTGGAAAATATCTAAACTTTTGAATGGAATAGAATGAGCTTTTTATCATAGACCATTCATAGAATGATCGTCTTCGATCATTATTTATACAGGTTTTTGCACTTGTGGTGACACTACGTCTATATCCTACAAACAGTTGATAGCCTGTTTTTTTTGCAGTTACATATTTTGCATATATAAAACTCTGTTATGTCTATTTTTTGTTTATCAGTTATTAAATTGTAAATAGAAAATAAAAATTTTGTACAGTTACAAGGGAAGTTATTATGCAAGTTTTTGTAAAAGATGTTATTGCTCACGTAGTGAGAACATCGGTATTTATCGTGGCTCTCAACAGGATGTTTGTTTCAGTAGTTCTATATACCACTCTAAATGAGTGTGTCAATCAATGTAATTTCGTACTCTAATGGATGAAATGAAATTACGCTTTTTTTTCGGGGGAAAAAAAAATAATGGTGTTATTATTTAATTATGGAATATAATTAGTATATCTTACTATGCATTAATTTATATTATAAATGATGTATTAATAGTTAAGAAAATATAATTATTGTTAGTATAATTATTGTAAGTATAATTATTATTAGTATAATTGTTGTTATTATAATTATTATTAAGAGCATAAATCAAAATGACTTATAGTTAAATAGCTGGAAAAGTCCTAGTTCAAAAGGACTAGGTATTTAATTAAAAAAAATACATTTTTCATTATTAATTAACTAATTTAAAGAAACTGGTTGTTTCAAGATTCCTATTGGAAAGACTTCCCTACTTAAAGAGGGTAGATCCCAAGTTTGGGGATCGACTATCATTCTTGGTTATTATCATTCTATTTTGGTAATCTGAGAAAAGGATTATGCTCCAAGAAACTGAAGCAACATAACCTAGAAATTCTCATAAATTGAACCAACAGTGGATCTAGGGCCTCTACTCTCATTGCATGTTGGAACCAAGCTCGGGAGGATCCAAATAGAACCCAAATAGTTCAAGGGTCAAGGTTGGGAGGAACACGGTAGCTGCAAAGTCATCTCCACAGGTCAGCTGAGCTCAGAGGGCTCTACAGTAATTATTGTTTGAGTGTGCAAGTTACTTCATGAAGGGATTAAGGTACAAAGTATTCAGGTATGAAATATGAATCTTCTGTTTCAAACTAGAATAGTTGGTTAGATCAGTAACATAGCATGTTGCCCCAGCATCATTCGGCCTAGTTTTCTTTCAACCTAAAATTGTTTAAATATAGACTTTCTGATAGGAACAAGCATAGAGCATTGATAGTAAGCTAGGATTATGTTAACCTAGAAGTTAGGATCAATAGAATGTCTAGCAGGTTCCTATGCTAGACATCCTAGAAATCTCATAACCTAGAGATCTGCTCTTAATATTTAGATACAGCTAGATCTCTCCATTCAGAGTAGCATGCTTTAAATTTACATACATATATCCATTCTGAAATAGTGATTGATTTTTATGTTTTCCATAATCTGTGTATAGCTAGGATAAGAATTTTGTTTGCGTTACTTTTTAGAATTATCTCTACTAAAGTCGTCTTTCAAATTTACAACATCAATATATCACAAATCTAGATAAGATCTGTTGATGTAATTGTAACTTTGGAATGTATTTCCCATATATGTATATTGTATTCCTATAGAGATGTTATTATTCCTCTATACAGAAGTGTCGTCATTTATATTGAAGTGTCGTAACTTATACTTGATGGGTTGTTAGACCACTTTGATGGGGTCGGCCCTGTATAAGTCATGTGGGTTAAAGGGTCATTAGACCACCCTATTGGGGGTCAGCCCTATCAGCATTATACTATGTGGTTGAGTTGAGGCTGACCTAGTAAAGGTTATTAGGTAAGTCAAGTTGTGTATAAATAGAGTGCGAGAGGCACTCTATTTGATCATTCAATTTCTCACTCATACTCTAATTGGTGAGTGCCGCACTTGTGGAGGAGGAGAAGCTGCTACTAGGAGAAGACTATCTCTTATGCTTGGTTTGTATCATTACTCTATCTATCTCTGAGGAAGTTGTGGGGTTTTTCACCTTTCTGGTTTTCCCCAGTGAAACTTTGTGTGTCTATTGTCTCTTGTGTGCTTGCATTATTATGTCCATGATTGATATGCTATAGATATGCTGTACATGTTGTTCTCTCAGTTAAGATCCTAGATCATATTGAAGTAAATTCTGAAAAAATAACATGGTATCAGAACTAGCCTGAAAGAAGGCATGGTATGGCATTTATGACACTTGTTGCACTTGCGAAGCTAGGGCTTGATATAGAAAAAACAATTCATCGTAGAACTTTCGCTATAAATCCATTTTGGCGAAGTTTCAGGATCTAAAAATTTTATAGGTCGAAGATAAGATCCCAATGTACCTTGTGTCCGAAGCACAACTTCTAATTCATTGTTCTTTGTGTTTTATGATTTGTACAATCTAGGGTTTATGTCTCTTCTAAATCTCAGTCATAAACAAGTGACCTGGGAAAAAAGGTCACAACTTGGGATAGGAATCTCCAAATGCAATTTCGTAAAAAGTAACAGGTAGGGCACAGACTGTACTTTCACAGAACGAAGGTTCAGAGGCTGAAAGTGAACCAATGATACGTGGCACTCCGTACAAGTTTTCTCTCTTGTTTTATCCCATAAATAGGTCACGTTGCGACACTTGGAATAACTCTCTATCTGAGTATCCAATTGAGGTCATACCTATGGGGTTGGAAATATGATAGTTCAGGCTACCATAGGTCACAGTTTCGGACCCTATGGATTCGTAATTTCGGAATCACACCAGAAACAATTAGGTGCATATTTCTATCAAAACATAATTGGATTTTGAGCACCTTCATTCATGGCTCCAGGAGGTCTGTTATGTTACCGGACACCATGGTTGAATGCTCCTCATCAAAATCAAAATTTAGAGACCAAGATCAAATTTTTTGGTTGGGAAGAAGGTCGGGCTTGATCAAACCCTAGTTCGGGAATTTGATTGGAAAAGTGGAAAATTAGGGCTTCTGCAAAAATGGGAAGTTTTGAAATATGTGACCATAGCTGGAGGCTCCTTGGAAAAATCAAATTTTAGAGCTTTGGGTCAAACAATTTGGTTGGGTGAAGCTCCGGGAAACTCAAACGCTAATTCAGGGTCCTCCCGAGTGAATCCGAAAGATTGAAAAGCAAATTTGAGGGGTGAAACTCTGCAATTTTCAAATTCTGAGTATACCAGGTTGATCATCTCATCAAGGCGCATCTTTCTATCCTTTCGGAAGTTTGAAATTCAAAGTTTGAATTTTTGGGGTTTCCCTGACAAACCCTAATCCAGCTCGAGATCCAATTTCTACAAATCAAGTGGATTGGGTTAATCCTATAAAAGAGAATGGACTGGTCACCTGCATAAGTGAAGAAGTTCCAGTTTCAGAGGGAGATTAGGCTAAGCCCTTACATATGTAGATTACAAGCAATCTCGACACGTTTGACATATCTAGGTATGTTTCGATATTTGTTCATGATTAAGTTTATGGTATGTTTGTCTTCATTAATATTAGTACAATCTTGATTAATTTTAGACTTGTCGTATCACCTTAATAAAAATATGAATGCAGATATTGATTTATTAGGGTTTTTACACTTATGATTGTACTAATGCATTGTGGTGTTGTATGAGGTTGATGTTGTCCGCTAACATGAAGGGTACATCAAGAAAGACAAATCATTTTCTAGTTCAAGAACATATGACCATGTTGACATGAAGACAAAGATTCATCCATTATCATGGATCACATAGAAGCTCTACTTACGAGGTATGTATAATTTGGTTCTACAATGCTTAACCTGTGATATATGTAGGTTACTAGCACAAGTCATTGAAGAAACAAGAAGACATCATGCGGGTATGTTAGACATAACTAACTAACACATTAATCCAAGTATGTTTTTCCTATATCAAGTTAGAATCCTACCCGGTGATAGGATCTCTTATATAAGTATACTTGGTATGATTGATAATGATTATTCATGAAGCTATAGGTTTGAGTAATCACGGGTTTAGGTATATTATGTTTCTTACTTTAATCGGTGATATGACTAACCAGAAGAGTCCTATGGTCAAATAAGAATTTGCATGAGTAAAGGAAGTACTCCCTGAAACCTTGAATACTAATGATTTTGATAAATTATCTATGTATGAAATGATCTTGACCATACATGTTTAATATTAGTTAGAATCATAATGTTTTATAGTATTGAGATTATACTAATGAATGTATGATTGTGTATGAGACCATGAGGATAACACAATGACGATACTAGTAAGTATGCATAATGATCAAGGATGGATATAAGTTCAAGGACGGGTAATCCAGGAAGCAAAGATCGAGAGGGAGCACACTCCAGTAGTTCCTGCAAGGAAGAAAATATGGAGAGGGAGCACACTCCAGTAGTTCCAGTAGTTCCTTACAACCAAACAAGGATAAGTATTTGAATGGTCATTTCTTGCATACTTGTTTGTTTAAATAATATTGTTCAAATATGTATATGCTTATGTTCCTAGACTTAGGGTGTGTATTATGCATATTAGAATAATTGCATTAATGAATAGTATACCACTAATTTGCATGTAATGGGTAAGTGGCCTATGGCACTGTACAACATTCCATTGCTACTTATCTAGAATGAAACCTCTTTGCTGACATATTGGGAGTTGTGCACACTCTTAACAATGTTCTGGTAGAGATTCGAAGGCATCTAGAAAGTTACAAAATATGGATAATTGTTGTATTGAAGCATTGACTAAAACAATTGCTTGACTGTATGACATATTCCTTTATGTGTAAGAATTTGTTCTGAAAACCATGAGATGTTTCTAATCATGCAATTTAACTTGTCTTGTAAGAAAGATCGTATATCATCACCTACAAAAGAAGGACTACAACATTTGTTCCAGCAACAAAGTTATGTATTGAAGATATTGAAGTTCCCAGAATCCAGGATGAAGTAATGGAAGAATGCTGTGATCCATCAATCATGAAGAATGATGCTTGGGATGTGGTCCCAAGACCTGAAGGGGAGTCTATTGTGACTTCCAAGTGGATCTATAAGATCAAGCATGTTGCAGATGGCAGTGTAGAAAAATATAAGGCAAGGTTTGTAGCTCGTGGCTTCTCCCAGAAAGAAGGGATTGATTATGGAGAGACCCTTGCTCCTGTGGCCAGATACACTTCCATTAGATTAGTACTTGCTCTGGCTGCAGTGATGAAATGGAAGGTACACTAGATGGTTGTCAAGACAACCTTCTTGAATGGTGTAGTTGAAGAGGAAGTGTATGTGGAGCATCCGCTCGGGTTTGAGACACATGATCGAGAGTCACATGTGTGCAAACTAAAGAAAGCCCTGTATGGTTTGAAATAGGCACCCAGGACCTGGTCTGGCAGGATAGATGGCTTCCTATCTAGTTTTGGATTTACCAAGAGTAAAGCATATTCCAACCTTTACTACAAGGTTGAGGAAGGAAATCCAGTGATACTACTATTGTATGTGGATGACCTATTTGTAACAGGTGAGGATAGATTGATTGCCGACACGAAGAGGAAGCTTGCTGCCGAGTTCGAGATGAAGGACTTGGGTATGATGCACTACTTTATTGGTATGGAGGTGTGGCAGAGTGCAGATGGAATCTTCCTTGGACAAGGGAAGTATGGAGTAGAGATCCTAAAAAGGTTCAGGATGATGGACTGCAAGGCCATGGCCACACCTATGGCATCGAACCTAAAGATTTTGTGTGATGCTTCATCTGAGCCGATTGATGATACGATGTATCGTCAGATGATTGGGTCCTTGATGTACCTGATGAATAGAAGACCAAATATCTGGTTTACGGTGAATACCTTGAGCCATTACTTGACAGATTTGAGATATGTTCACCTGATAGCTGCAAAGCATATTCTAAGGTACCTGAAGGATACAGTTGACTATGGGCTCAAGTATGAGGTGAATCAAAAGTTTAACCTGGAGGGTTATGTTGATTTGGATTGGGAAAGCAGTGCCATTGAGTGGAAGAGCACTTCGCGGTACTGCTTCAACATGGGATCCAGTACGATCTCTTGGTTTAGCAGGAATCAGTCCTATGTGGCACTGAGTATAGCCGAAGCAGAGTATGTCGCAGCTTGTTCGGCTAGTTGTGAGGAAGTATGGCTTAGGAAGCTACTATCTGATTTGTTTGATCTCTAGCTGAGTGCTACTTGTATATATTGCGACAACCAGAGTTGTGTGAAGTTGTCAGAGAACCCAGTGTTCCATGACAAGTCGAAGCACATTGAGATCAAGTATCACTATATCAGGGATATGGTGTAGAGAGGAGCAATGAATCTCCTGTATGTTGTGACGGATGAGCAGATAGCCGATGTGTTGACCAAGCTGCTTGCGAGAGTGAAGTTTGAATACTTCAGTGGGAGACTTGGTGTACTTCAAATCGAGATACCTTCCAAGGGGAAGTGATGAGTCCGGAGACACAGATGCACATGACCCATTCTCACATAGTGGTAGGTTCGTCCTCCTATGGTGTAGATGTAAGGCATGGAGCCATTCTCACATAGTGGTAGGTTGGTCCTCCTATGGTGTAGATGTAAGGGCTGGGGCAATTCTAACATGGTGGTAGGTTGGTCCTCCCATGGTCATTTATGTAAGTGTTGTGTCGTTCCGACATGGTGGTAGGTTGGTCCTACCATGGTCGTTAATGTAAGTGTTGTGCCATTCCAACATGGTGGTAGGTTGGTCCTCCAATGGTCGTTGATGTAAGTGTTATGAGCCTTTCCCGAATGGTCAGAGGAAATTCCTTCCATGCCGGTGAGTTTAAGTGTTGTGTGTGTGAATCTGGGTTGTGCTATGTGGATGATGACGATGATCTGAAGACGACGATGTGACAATATGGTACACAGGTTTTTCAGAGGCATATGATCAGTCCTAAGATACTCTTGCAGGTTTTGCAGAGGCAGTGTAATCAGTCCTGGGAGATCTTGCAGGTTTTGCAGAGGCAGTGTAATCAGTCTTGGGAGATCTTGCAGGTTTTGCAGAGGCAGTGTAATCAGTACTGAGGTGTACCTACTTGATGGCTTGCTCGCAGAGATGTTAAAGACCTACATGGAAGCTAGGCCTACATCTAGCATGAAAAAGGGTTGGCTTTGTCGATGATGAAGACTTGCAGGAGGTGGGACTACATCTAGTATGAAAAAGGACTAGCTCTGTAGAAATTCCTATGATGAGTAGATCGGAGATTGATTGAGATAGCAACAGCAATGATGATGATGATGAATCGGTGATGACGATCCAATGAAAATGATCCAAAGAAGAAGACTTGTGCTAGTACATCTATGTTGAGAAATACCTTCCTAGTTAAGAGGTAGTGTTGATATAATTGTAACTTCGGAATGTATTTCACATATATGTATATCGTATTCCTATAGAGATGTTATTCTTCATCTATACGGAAGTGTTGTCATTTATATTGTAAGTGTCATAAATTATACTTGATGGGTTATTAGACCACCTTGATGGGGTCGAACCTATATAAGTCATGTGGGTTAAAGGGTTATTAGACCACCCTATTGGGGGTCGGCCCTGTCAGCATTATACTATGTGGTTAAGTTGAGGCCGACCTAGTAAAGGTTATTAGGCAAGTCAAGTCATGTATAAATAGAGTGCGGGAGGCATTCTATTTGATCATTCACTTTCTCACTCATACTCTCATTGGAGAGTGGTGCACTTGTGGAGGAGGAGAAGTTGTTGCTAGGAGAAGACTATCTCTTATGCTTGGGTTGTATCATTGCTCTATCTATCTCTGAGGAAGTTGTGGGGTTTTTCACCTTTATGGTTTTCCCCAGTGAAACTATGTGTGTCTATTGTCTCTTGTGTGCTTGCATTATTATGTCCATGATTGATATGCTGTAGATATGATGTACATGTTGTTCTCTCAGTTAAAATCCTAGATCAGATTGAAGTAAATTCTGAAAAAGTAACAAGATCATGTTCGAAACTACTAACCCTTTCAGGAAAATGAATACAGACTTCAAATTAAAAATACCAAGTAGTGAAGCCATGTACAACATTCAAGACAGTCAACTCATCACAAGGGTTTAAACGCATCTTTCAGACATTATGATTTATAAACTTAATATCAGACACTTCCATTCTTGCAATCTAAATGATGGAAAAGGAACCCAACGATTTTCATTTCAGAGATCAAACAGTCCATAGCTTCAAAAATGGTTAACATCACATTCCACAGGTCAGGGGAATCAAACCCCATCCAAAAGCTCTGCTATCTTACTAGACGCCACAAGTTTAGTGAATGCACAACAACCCATACCCTCTCAAGGGTCAATCCAAGTAGTAGCTAGGGTCACGACTCTTAATTAAAACGCAGAAGGGTTACACCATATTCTTCAATCAAGCTTCACACGATATTGTACAGAGAAGCACTATTCACAAATGATGGTACTGGGATCGATTCCCACCACCATCCCATTATACAAAGAAGCATTATTCACACACGATGGTACAGGGATCGATTCCCACCACGATCTCATTATATAGAGAAACGTTAATCACAAACGATGGTACAGGGATCAATTCCCACTACCATTTAATTTAAAACCCTTTGTCAATCTACCTACTTCAATTAACCAGAAAACATAGCAGCTAAGACCCAAATCATAGACCATGACAGGCACTTTACTTTGGCTTCAAATTTACGAATCGTACCACCAAAAAAGTCATAATAAAAACCCATATCCATATGAATTAAAAACATAGAGAAATAGATAGAGTATCAAACCCCTATACATATTACACAAAAGGACATTTCAGGACCCATACAAATACATTTTTAACACATAAATCTGTAATGTAAACCCCAGTTCATCTTGGGCATTAGTACCAGATAGCAAGAGTTCAACCAAATTTAAACACAGAGTTAGATAGACAAAACCTCATACTAAAATCCTCTAGGATCTACAAACGAAAAATAGATACATCTTCATACAAAATTGCAACCAAATGGTGACTTCGAGGAACTCGAAACTTTGATACCATGAACTCCAACAAGTTCACAAGTTCCCAATAAACACACATCAATAGTACCCCCCCCACCAGAGGCGAAAGGAGGGGCTAGGAAATGGCACGCTCTGGACTTACCATTTTCCAGAACAACACCACTGTCGAATCCTGGTCACACAGAAGAGAAACGCCAGCCAGCACCTGCAACCAAAACGTGCCATACGAAGTCAGAACCATATCATGATATATCTATACAAATGCAAATAGAAAGGGTGTAGTATGAATCTGAGGAGAGTTACCTCTGAATGTTTCAATCACCATCTATACTCCATATGGTATGCTGACCATGAGCCACAGCTCAGGTCAGCCACAAAACCCTCAACGCATCCACAACAGGTAGAAGAAATGAACCATGAAAATACCTCTTCGTTGGTGTAGAACCCCAAATGAAACCCCAGCACAACTGGCAGTGCTGGCCATGTACCATTGCAAAACTGCATTCAATTCCACCACCCACTCCAGATAATTCGATGTGACCCAAAAAATCTATAGTCTTAGAACCATTCGAAATCCACATGAATGGTAAATACAATCAACCATGTATTGACCCAAAACATTACATAGTGCCATTTAATAAACACAAGGTTAACAAGTGGTGTAGTTAAACAAGTATTTAAACCCCAACAAGGATTTTTAAAGGTGTCAACATTCAAATCCCTCACACTTGAGACTTAGACATTTGCTAGAAAGGTGGAGTAGGCATTCTTTGTAGATGCCTCGTAGGTATACCTGCAAACAAATACAAATAGAATGCATTAGTGAAACTCGTTAAGTAAGTCAGAAGTATCCAAATTATTACACCTTACCTCTTGGCAGCTCTACCGGGGTATGTAGCCCTTGAAAGACCATGCATTTCATCACGGGTCATCAACCGTTATCATTAGGGATCCATCCCACCTGAATGGTCAATCAGAATTTTATAATTTGCACACAAACTCTTGAAACAGTAAGAAAAAGGATTTGCATTATTACATCTTAAACATTTGTTCACTTACGACAGAGTCTCATTTAAACCGCTTCCACAAAGCTGTAGAAGTTACTATTAGAAAACATTGACACTTATGAAATTAGGCACTTCAAAGAATAGAAAACAAATGCTGATACAGTAGGTACTTATCATTACTGAAGTTAATTTACCATTCTTAATGTGTTTATAAGTTTAATCTAGTATCAGAAAAATTTGAATTTTTTTTCTAGTTTAAGGGACATTACATCAACACTTTCAATATCAAGTAACCCCGAGTGCTTTTCAGAGCTTTCGTTCAACACTCTCACATGGGCGTTACGCTAGTGCAATTCCAGAGAATTCCGCTCAACACTAATACTAGAATGTGTTTGTGAAGCACATCTAGAAATAAAAATGGCCTCGGATCTGGTATTTATCATCAAGCTTGGAGTGCTATAGGGATCATGCCCAACACTATATGTACATCGGGGCTTATGCCCAGTTCATAATAAAATCCTCTATGTACATAGGGGCTTATGCCCAGTACGTAGGTCATCCATGTGTTCTAGAGTCCATGCTCAACACATCATATAATTCAATCATGTATATCATAACTATGCACAGTATGTAAGAAAAGATCATCTCAGTATATTAGGATTTGTACCCAATCTCATAATAAAACATAAATCAATACATTGGGGCTCTCTGCCCACTATATAACAATAACCTGCATCAGTTAGGACCCACATCAAAATATGTATATCTATAAAAGAAATGAATCATGTACATTGGGGCTTACGCCAAGTATAACAAAATAAATCATATGTGTTGGGACTTAAGCCCAATATATAACATAAAAAATCATTAAGTATTTTAAAATTAAAAAAAATTCAGAATTTTATCTTTTATGGGATTCCTAATAAATTTAAAATTACGTAAGAAATATGGAAGGGTTAGTTAAACTTCCCTTTTTTAAATGAGTTTGTTGTATAAATGCTTAATTAAGTTTTTTATATGACTGGTTTTAAATTTTTTTTTTGAAAATAATGTGGCAAATACCTAGTTTGAAAACATAAATGGCTATGAAAGAATACTAATCTATATAATCTAATTTCAAGATTTTGACGTATTAATTATTAAAAATACTTTATATATAATTATAATTTTGTAATTTGGAGGCCTAATTCCCTTTAAAATACAATGTGTGAGATTTTCAAAGTAATTTAAAGTACAATGTGTGATATTTTCAAAGTAATATGTATACATAAATATAACATTGTCTAAACTAGTTCCAAACCAAAAACTATGAAACACCATCATTATCAAGGTTTCTCTAAGAAGTGACGGTTAACTTTACAATATTCGAATTTAGCAAATGGCATTTCTTTTGTATTTTCCACTCATTTTAATGTGGGCATTAATCTATGTATTTTCCACTCATTTTAATGTGGGCTTTAATCTATGGAATATAATAAAGATCTTGCGACCTATACACATGAAAAGGAAATATACAGAAACATGCATAGTTGAGTATTGGAGCCACTTTTTATGTTAAGAATTCGTTTGACGAATGATGAGTTCAAGGAGAGAATTATGTTAAGTGTTCTTAGTTGGCTATTTCTTTGACTTGACATTTACTGCAAATGTACTTTGTTAAGATAATCAGGGCATTTTCTATGAAATCCAGTTTTTCATAATTGAATTATTCTTGTCTTTCTCAATTGTATTCATTTCCTAAGCTATTAGAGATTAGACAAACTAGTACATTTTCGTCATCTTTCAATTTTAATATATTTACTTCTATATAAACATGTATTAAGCATTCAATGAAGAGATTCCATGTTTAACATATCGATAAAAGCCTTCCCTAATGTAAAGTGATGGATTCCTCTGCAATTCATTTATTACAACTTTAACAACATCATATGGCTATGGAAATACACGTGTGTGGCATAACATCCTTCTATAGTCTAGGTACTTTAATAATATCCCTTTTTACTAGTATGGTATTACAATTTTTGGGCCTTCCATGCTTGATGGTGGTCTCTTCCACTACTTCCATTGGAACATGGAGTTTCCCCTTTTCCTTAAAAAATTAATTCTTTCTTTTCTTCTACCTCTTCATAATAACACTCGACTAGAGAAGTGACCTAATTCTCAGTCGATATTTAACCCTTTATATAATCCCTTGAACATGTGAACAAATATAAATCTTTAGAAACTCATGATGGTTTGCAGTGGTCTCAGATAGTCTAAAAAAATGGACTAAAGAAGTGACCTAATTCTGAGTCTATATTTAACCGTTTATATAATCCCTTGAAATTGTGAACAAATATAAATCCCTAAAAATTCATGATGGTTTGGAGTGTCTAAAAAATAAAATGAGATAAAATACCAAAAAATATCTCAAATCCCCCTTGAAAAACCATTAGGAAAAAATTCCAACATCCTTGTATTCCAACGAAGATGCGTGACGATCTATCCTTGCTGACATACCTCATCATCATCCATCATCTCCTTGTATAGTATCAACCAACTGTCAATAAATAATTTCCTCCTCCTCCTAGTTATGGCATGATTTGAACAATCTAATATTATTGTTAATAATGTTTTGAATTTTCATTTTGAATGGTAAAGGTGTTATATAGCAGTTAATAAAATTTATTTTGAATGTAAGTATCTCATAAGTAAAGTTATAATATATTTTGAGAGACTAAAAATCACAATTAATTTGTAATGTTTTTGATAGTTGATATTTTTCAATGGAAAAACATTTAATATATTTATAATTAGTAATTTTGAATGTCAATTGTGATATATTTCTCCAATACCATCCTCAAAGTGAAGAGAAGAAGTTGGTGGGTTTTTTTTAAAAATATATTATGTAAAAATAAAAATAAATAGTAATTTTAAAGAAAAAAAATACTAAAATTTTAGCATTTTTTAATAATAAAAAAATAGTATTAGATAATATTTCAACTTAGAATGAATCTTAAGAAAATCCATGTCATAATGTGTAAGCCAATCAAAATCCTTTAAAATATAAAAGAAGTTTAGATATGACTAAGCACTTTACATTGCAATTTTTAGTTATTTAATTTGAGTATGAGTAAGCACCTTACTAATACATAACAATTTTTAATTATTTAATTTGAATATATAATAAGATATAATAATTCATAATAAACAACATATATAACAAATCCTAACAACATATAACTAGATCCTAACCAGCTATAACTATAATGCCCCGTTTTGACTTTATCACTTAGTGAGTCACTCCGGACATATTAATTTATTATTTTGTGGAATTTATATATATGCGTGTGATGTTAATATTATGAATTATGTTCATGTTTTGATTATGTCTCTAGCATGCAAATTTAATAAATGATGGGTACTTGGATAGTAAGTTAAATTTATATGTTGAATGTATGGATATCATACTAGGTGCACGATACATAGAAAAATGATTTTCATTATTGTTCATTAGTAATTAAATATGTATGCATGTCAATGATTGTATGATATTATCGATCTTATGTTTGGAAACTAACCTACATGTTCAAAGAGGTAAATGGTAGCTCGGTCCTACAAGGTGGGAGTACCTGGGGGACATGAATTCCAAAGGATGAATGGTATGCAAGTGATGCATTATTGTTAGCATAAGTATTAGTTTATTATCATGATGTTTGGGTAGGTGTAGGGTTTCACGAAACTCAACCGCTTAAATTGGTTATTCGAGGACAAAACTTGAGTACAACAGCTGTAAAACAGTTGCTATGTTGATGTAGACATAGTCCCCTGTTCCATACGAGGGGTGGATGCATTACCCACTATTTATCCTCCAAAACCTGGAGTCATGGGAGGCCTATGCTATGATGCACTACCCAAGGTGTGTGATGATGACTAGTGGGTGCCTACTAGGGAAAGTTGGTCATTGTAGTCGGTACTTCCACTTACGGGTTCTAAGTGGAAGTTAGGTTATGTAGTTGGCCCTCCACGGTAGTCCAACAGAGGAAGGATACGATGTGGAAGTTAGTTGTGAATTAGATAGATTGAACTAGGTAGATAGGAATGTGAGTGAAGTCATTGGTAGAAGACTTAATTATTTATGTGGGTGTGTTAAAAACCTTGGCTCGATTATTGTGTTGGAACTTAGTATGTTATGCTTGTTTCATCTATTATTATGATATGAGTTAGTGAAAATGGATAGACATTGGAGATTCGTGTTTAAGTATGCGTTAGCATATACTAACTTGTGTGACTATGTGTGATGTGTGGTTGAGTACTATTGGTGTACCTACACGATGCATGTAAGCATTACCTACACTTACAAATTTGGGTGAATCCATGAAGATGGGTGTCTATTTTAGGGGGGTCTTGTGAGAAAATAAGTCTGATATTTTCATGTTTTTCAACTTTGGGTGAATAAAAGTGATATTTTTGTTTGGAATTTCACTTTTCACTAAAAAAATTTTTTTTAGAGAATTATGTTAGCTTTCTATTCATAATTTTTTCAATTTTTTTATTGATATTTGATATGTCGATTTGGAAAATGTTTGACAATGTGTTCTTATAAAATGACAGGACTACAAAAAAGTCATGTTTTGTCGCAGCCATAAAATCATTCTTAAACTTATTTTTTGCAAAAACAAAATATGCTACAACAATCTACACACAATATACTGCATGACTATAATTTTGTAACCAATGGATCTATATACTAATTATTATACTTTTTTTTTAATTCAATCAATGGGGAAACCTTGTCGATTTTCAACATGTTTTGTGTCACAAAACATTTCTCTCAATTGACTATAAAACTAAAAAATCCACGAATAACCTTTTGAAGTAGACATGTCAATTAACTGTACCATATTTTTTTCATTTTTTTTGGTGGTGTATTTTTAAAGCTCTGGATTTTTCATTTCACCACATTTTGAAAGAAATGAAATCAAAATCGACACATGTTAAGAAAAAAAATAATTGAAAATATCATATCTCACCTATACACAGCAAAATCTATACATACGGAAAGTAGATTCAATGATGAAACTAATGGTATCAAGTATGACAATCACTTTGTAGTGTAAGAGATTGTTTTTACCTTCGAAAATGGAGAAACCCGAAAACTGTGAAGAACTATGAAGTTTTCAGTTTAAGAGGTTATTCGGCCGAATAATTATTTCGTAGAATAATTATTCGGTCAAGTAACGTTTTTCCATAACGGAAGCATTATTTACAACAAAGTTTCTTTGGCCGAACAACCAAATGCAAAAAAAATTTCGTCGGCGATAAAAAAAAATCATTTTTTTTACTTGTATAAATAAAACTAAATACATTCATTATTTTCGCATATTGTTTCCTATTTCTTTTCAAGGGGTATATTCAAAGAGTTTTTTTCTAAGGCATTTTTGCAAAGGAGTTTTTATTCCAAGGTATTTTTGCACTTCTTATTTATTTGCAATGGGTTTTTTCGAATGTATTTTTGCAAATATTTCTTTGCAATGGGTTTTTTCAAGGTGTTTTTTTCCAAAATATTTTTGCAAAGAAGTTTGTTTTTAGAAAGTGTTTTTCCAAGTGTTTTTTTCAAAGAAGGTTCCTTTCCAAATGGTGCATTTAAAGAGTTTTTATTCCAAAGTATTTTGTGCAAAGAAGTTTTCATTCCAAGTTATTTTTGCAAAGGAGTTCTATTTTTCCTTCTTATTTCTTTGAAAGGGGTTTTTTTAAAGAGTCATTTTCCCAATATATTTTTGCAAATGAGTTATTTCTTTGCAAGGGGTTTTTTCAAAGTATTTTTTTTTCTGGATATTTTTGTGAAGGATGTTTTTTTTACAAAGTATTTTTCCAAGTGTTTTTTTTTTTAAATGTTTCTTTCCAAAGGGTGCATTAACAGAGTTTTTATTCCAAGGTATTTTTGCAAAGAAGCCTTTACTTCAAGGTATTTTTGCAAAGGAGATGTATTTTTCCTTCTTATCTCTTTGAAATGGGTGTTTTCAAAGAGTTATTTTTCCATGTTATTTTTGCAAAAGAGTTATTTCTTTGCAAGAGTTTTTTCAAAAAAAAAAAATTCCAAGATATTTTTGCAAATGAGTTTTTTTTTCCAAATATTTTTCCAAGTGGTTTTCTTAAAGAAAGGTTTTTTCCTAGGTATTTTTTCAAAGAAGTTTTTTTTCTAGTGGTTTTACAAAGAAGGTTTCTTTAGAAGACGTTGTTATTCTTTTCCAATGGTTTTTTTCAAAGGTAATTTATTATCAAGGAATTCTTATTTCTTTCAAAGAAGGTTTTTATCAAAGGAGATTTATTTTCAAGGTGTTTTTTCAACGAAAATTTATTTCCGAGTTTTTCTTCAAAAGACTCTTACAAGATTTTAATAAGGTGAAGTAAATTTTAGTTCATGTATTTATAAATTTCGTAACTATTTTTAAATCTTAATTTTATTTTTTTAGTATAAAGTGATGATTCTTTAATTTATCATCTATAGATTAAACAATCATGGGCAGTAAGAAAAACCATAAAAAGATATGATCGTAAACATGATGATGATGATAGAGAAAAAAAACTCAAATATCATGCCAAAAAAGCAAGGCTTGCCGAAAGGCAAGCGACAATTATTGAAGATATAAATACAGATTTACATGATAATGTTGATGAAATGGAAATTGAAAATAGAGTACAAGAAGAACAAATTGGAGTTGAAGAGACCATTGTTGAAGATGTAAATAGTTATTTACATGCTAATGTTGATGACGTCAATATTGAAGATCAAGTTCAAGATCCAGAAATTGGACCTGGTATATATATATCTTGTGTTTTTCAAACTCATTTTTTATAATGAATTGTATTTTAGGATATATATTAAATTAAATTTAACTTGATGTATAAGTACTTTCACCATTGATGATGAAATGTTAGAAGACGTTACTTGCAACAAATATGGAAAAAAAATACCCATACATGTTGCACAATATCATGCTAAAAATTTTTATGATGATGTTATGAAGGATTATTCAATAGTAGGACAAGCACAAATTTCGTGAAGTTTATTAGTGTCCAAGAAGTTAGAAGGTGCTACGTCATTATTGGGTATTCATAAGGAGACAAAAGAGTCGAAATTGAAATATAATGTGATAGATAATATAGGTGATCAGATAAAAAAATTTGGAAAATCCGGGAAGAAAGATACCATTGCTGCAGGTAGAGCAATTCAGACAGCATATGTTTCAGCTAGTACTAGACAAAAATGTTTGACAACACAACTAGCGAAAGCAGTTGGAAACTCAAGAAAGACATTATACAAACATAGCAAATTCAGAATGCAAATAAATGAAAATGATGAACTTTCTTGCTGGGCAATTATTTGTAGACAACCTTACAAAGATAGAATGGGAGCAGGTGTTAAAGATATTGTATGAGAATATTGGTTGGCACATGCTCGAGTTTCACCAAATTCATGGGATGTGATACGACAAAGAGTATCACAGGGGGTATATGAAAGTAGTCCAAAACATATAATGAATATGACACAAGTACAATTGTTCAATAAATTCAAGGAAGATCATCGTGGAATTAATGTGTCAATCACTACATTTGAGCAACAAAAACCATCGTATGTTAGACCTATTACTATACGTGACACATGTTGTTGTAGTTATCATGTGAAATTTCAATTATATTACGACACGTTTCTTGAATTTGGTAAAATGTTTTGGACAACTTCACCACCTCCACCCACAGTACATGAATTCATATCTCAAACTCTATGTGAGAGAGATCACGATGAAGTATTTTATAATAAGAAATGTGTCAATGGAAAACATTGTCATTGTTGTGGAAATATGGTCTTATTCCACAATAAATATCCTATCGATAATGATCACTCGCTGTCAAATGTAACCGTTGATTGGAGAAGATATGAATACATCGGTTATGTACTACAAGTTCTAGTGATGTACATTCCAAAAGAATTGATTTGCGAGAATATAAAATATGTGTGACAGATTTTCTCAAGAAATTTGAAAGTGAAATTTATAAATACACCAAGCATTCACATAGAGCACGATGGAAACACCTTCAATTCAAACAGTCTCATGAAATTTTTCCACCATGAACAATTTTGTCAGTGGTTGATTTCGCAGAAAACTACACATTTGCTACACAAAAAGAGATACAGAGTGAATACTATCACTCTGACCAAGTTTCGATATTTGTCCATGTTCTGTATAGACATTCTCAACAGGATTGTGATGGAATTGAAAGAATGTGTGACAATCTAGATGTGATTAAAGAATATTACTTTTATATCAGTGATGATCGTACACACGATACATATTTTGTTCAGCATTGTATTGAAAATATTTTCTACGATTCACTAAAAGGACGTGAAGTTAAATTCAATGAACATTGGATATGGTCGGATGGATGTGCGGGACAATTTAAATCTTCGCGATCATTTAATTGGTTATGTCGACTTCATAAATCATTGAATATTAAACATCGCTAGAATTTCTTTGAAACTGGACATGGAAAAGGTGAACATGATGGTGCAGGAGCATGCGTAAAAAGAGCACTTCGAATATGGCAAATAAACCATTCTTCTGCACGATTTGATTCAGCTGCAGAGGCTTTCCAATGGTGTAAATTACATATAAGCCATGATTATAATCAACAATCAAAAGATGTTTGCAGGTATGTACACAATTTTTTTAATTTATATTAATTGTCAATTTAAAAAAATGTACACTAACATTTAAGTATATGTACACTAACATCATTGGCTGCCATTTGTGTACGTTTTTTTGGCTTGTTGGGGTCCAAGATATAAATAGATCAATACGATACGACGCTAGCACCATACATGGGAGTAGAGATTTTCACTCTATTTAAACAAAATACTTCCAAAACGTGTTTGCATTTGACAGTAGATAGCAATCATGCTTTTTTCATATTTGCAGTGAAAATGTTGACATTAGAAATGCTTTTGAATCTGCAGAAGTTTGTGAAAACATAACGAACAACTACGTAAAACATTGGAAACAAATAGAGATTAATCCTAAAGGAAAAATGCCACTAGCAAGCGTAGAAGAATTAGAATCAGAAGAAATAGCAATATCATCTGATGTCAACAGAATTTCAGATCTTGTTAGAGAAGGTAATGATCTTACAACTGTTTTGTCGATTGTTCATTCTTGTCCATCACCTTATGTGTATATTAGTCAATTTAATTGATTTAAAAACTCTAACGCCAATTGTAATTTGCACAGGGGATGTTTTCACTGTGATTGCACCTATAGACAACAACGAAAATGTGAAGTATTATTTGATGCGATGCAATGAAGGAAAGATGAAGTTATTGGAGGACTACAATGAAAACCGATATACATACGAGAGAGTATCCATCATTTTAAAAGGCTATTTTTTCAGCACACCCATATGACTGAAAATCATGTCTACTTTCAAGATTATGAACCTATTGTTATATGTTGTCAATATAGTCATTTAGTATATACATAGCAAATAAAATTGGTACAAGTTCCATCGAAAAAACAATTAAAAACTAAAAGGTGGAAACTGTACAAATATGACCATGAACGGATAATTGAGGACCACATTCCATTGAACGGATAATTGAGGACCACATTCCATTGCGATGTTTTTAACTATATAAAAAATGAATCGATCGATGTTTTTGTCCATGTCCATGTCAAATGTTGTGTAAAATATATTTTTTTCTTTGAACTATGTCTATGATCTTGAATGGGAACTAGAATAAGAGTTTAAATGATCGTATTTTATTCTGCTGAAATGAATTCAAAAATTATTTGGTAATGAAAACTTTAATGTGTAATTTTGTCTTAAATTCTGTGTAAAGTACTTTATCCGGGTCTCCATATGTCTCATAGACCACTTAAGGGATGAGATAATGGATTTCGCTATCCCCACACTACGTCCCGAATCTTTACTTTTGACTAAAGTATGTACGTGAAGAATCACCGAGAAACCTGCCAGATTTCATCTAATCCATTTCATGCTTCTCTAATATACTTAATAAATGGGGAAATTATTCTTGATCCATTATATGCGTTGATCCATTACTAGTTTTGTGGTGGGCTAAACAATCCATATAAATATGATCCATGAATATTTTAAAATATCACTTGTGTAAGCTCACACAATTGAAATCATGGCAAATGGAGATAACGATCATTTGATTTTTAATCACAAGCAAGGATTCTAGGATTGTGATGCTTATGCTAAATTAGAGCAATGAGTATTTACAACAAATCGATGAAAAGACATCAAATTGTTGTCTAAAATCATTGCTCTAATTTAGCATAAGCTTCACAATCTTGTAATATTTGTTTATGATTAAAAAAAAAAATCGTTAAATCCCCATTTGCTATGATTTCAGCAGCATAAAATGTACCTGAACATTGAAAATAGGAATCATTAATTAAAAATTGAAAATATGAATCATTTATACAAATTTCAATTTATCATTTATATGAAATTCAAGTTTTAGTTTGAAACCAAGATTCTATATATCAAACAAAAAATCTTTCTTAACATTCCTAACATTAGATTGCACCTATCAAAACTTCCTAACATTCATTCTTAACATCCATTCTTACCATTCCTAACATTCATTCTTAACATTCCAAACATTCCTATAAAAAATTTATAACATTCCTACCAAAATTTGAACCTAACATTCATTCTTAACATTCCTAACATTTCTATCAAAAATTCCTAACATTCATTGTTAACATCCATTCTTAACATTCATAATATTCATTCTTAACATTCAAAACATTCCTATCAAAACTTCCTAACATTCCTATCAAAATTTCCTATCCTATCAAAACTTCCTAACATTCATTCTTAACATCCATTCTTAGCATTCATAACATTCATTCTTAACATTCCAAATATTCCTATAAAAAATTTCTAACATTCATATCAAAACTTGAACCTAACATTCATTTTTAACATTCCTAACATTCCTATCAAAACTTCATAACATTCATTCTTAACTGTTAAATTTTCAGTATTAAATCACAATACTATAGGATCTTTGCTGAGAGAATAACATCTACAGTATATCAATGCATGACAATCATAATATGACAAGCATCACAAGCATCATAAGAATCAAAAGCATAGAGACAAGAGACACAGAGTTTCCGTGGGGAAAACCCTAAGGTGAAAAACCCCACAACTTCCTCAGAGATAGAGAGAGCAATGGCTCAACCAAAATACAACCAAATAATACAGAGATAGTCTCCTAGCAGATGATCCTCCTCCTCCTCACTAGTGCGCCACTTTCCAGAGAGAGAGATAGATACTTTTCCGAGTGAGTAAAATAGAGATCTCCTATCTCTATTTATACTCACCTTTTTGCCCAGTGACCTACTGGGGCCGACTTGTCTACTTGAGTACATCCACATTATATTATATATTAATTAGGGCCGACCCCATAAGGTGGTCTAATAACCCATCGGCAAGTACACACACTTGCGACACTTGTCAATCCACATGACGACACTTCCTTATAGAGGAATAACACATCTCTTATAAGGGTACAATAAATATATATATAATATACTGATGAAATACATTCCGAAGTTACATATACATCAACACTCCCTCTTAACTAGGAAGGTATTTCTCGACACAGATTTGCTAGGCAAGTCTTCTTCTCTGGATCATCGTCATCGATGCATCGTCATCGTCATCGTCACTGCTGCTGCTATCTCGTCCAATCTCTGTCTCTACTCGTCATAGGAAGTTCTACAGAGCCAGTCCTTTTTCATACTGGATGTAGGCCCACCACTTGCAGGTCTTCGTCATCACTGGCCATACTGTGGAATCCTCCGGACTTATTACGTGCGTCACAAAACCTCGAAAGAGCATCCCAGGATATTACGGGTACACAACTCCAACCTGTAGGATCTCCCAGGGCGCTATTACATGTGACCCCACCACAAAACCTAGAAAGAGCATCTCAGGATGTTACGGGTACACAACTCCAACCTGAAATCTCCCAGGGCACAAATTACATGTGGTCCACCACAAAACCTAGCAAGAGCATCTCAGGATGTTACGGGTACACAACTCCGACCTGAAATCTCCCAGGGCACAAATTACATGTGGTCATGGCAAAACCTCGCAAGAGCATCTCAGGATGTTACGGGTACACAACTCCGACCTGAAATCTCCCAGGGCCCAAATTACATGCCATAGGACAAAACCTCGCAAGAGCATCTCAGGATGTTACGGGTACACAACTCCGACCTGAGATCTCCCAGGGCACAAATTACATGTCCTCCCAGAGCAATGTCTCGAAAGAGCATCCCAGGCTGTTACGGGTACACAACTCCGACCTATAGGATCTCCCAGACATGCTCATCTGCACAACCTGATCCACAGCCACAGAGTATCAACCTGACACTCACCATACATCATCCTGATGTACTCATGATCGTCCTGATCATCATCACTGCAACGTCCTGCTGCATGTCATCTGGAGCAACATCCTGAAGCTCGTCATCTATGATCATCCTGATCATCAATGCAACATCCTGCTGCATGTCATCTGAAGAAACATCCTGAAGCTCGTCATCTATGATCATCCTGATCATCAATGCAACATCCTGCTGCATGTCATCTGAAGCAACATCCTGCTGCATGTCATCTGAAGAAACATCCTGAAGCTCGTCATCTATGATCATCCTGATCATCAATGCAACATCCTGCTGCATGTCATCTGAAGCAACATCCTGAAGCTCGTCATCCATGATCATCCTGATCATCACTGCAACATCCTGTTGCATGTCATCATACCTGATCCACATGATCATCAATGCATCTACCTGATGCATACCAAGTATCTTCCTGATACATATCATCATACATGATCCTCCTGATCATCAATGTATCCACCTGATACAAATACATATCACCATACATGATCCACCTGATCATACAATGTATCTACCTGATGCATACCAAGTATCTTCCTGATACATATCATCATACATGATCCTCCTGATCATCAATGTATCCACCTGATATAAATACATATCACCATACATGATCCACCTGATCATACAATGTATCCACCTGATACATATACAGATACATGGTCCAAGCATCCAACATGATGCATATACAAAATACATACACATGATCCAACTGATCATATCCAGCATCAACATGATGCATACATACATACATAAAATGATCCAATCTGATCATATCCAAGCAGAAACCAGAACATCATCCTGATGCTCATCATCCAGCGCTTACATCCACAGCCATGTGAAGGATCCTCCTTCCAACATGCTTGGAATGGCTTCAGCAAATGTGTCCATCACTTCTTCCTCGAAGTGTCCTCGATCTGAAGAACGCCAAGCCTCTCTCTGAAGTACTCGAACTTCACCCTGGCTAGTGGCTTCGTCAGCACATCTGCAATCTGCTTGTCCGTCGTAACATACAGGAGCTTCACAGCTCCTCTCTACACCATATCCCTGATATAGTGATATTTGATCTCTATGTGTTTCGACCTATCATGAAACACTGGGTTCTCGGACAGCTTCACACAACTCTGGTTATCACAGAAGATACCAGTAGCCTCCAACGGGAGATCAAATAACTCAGACAATAGCTTCCGTAGCCATACTGCCTCACAACTAGTTGAACAGGCTGCAACATACTCTGCTTCAGTTGTACTCAGTGCTACGCAGGATTGCTTCCTGCTAAACCAAGAGATCACACCTGATCCCATACTGAAGCAACACCCAGATGTGCTCTTCCTATCTGCAGCACTGCCAACCCAATCTGAATCAACATAACCCTATAGGTTAAACTTTTGATCCACCTCATACCTGAGTCCATAATCCACTGTACCCTTCAGGTACCTCAGAACATGCTTTACAGCAACCAGGTGAACACTCCTCGGATCCGTCAAGAACTGGCTCAATGTGTTCACAACAAAGCAAATGTCTGGTCTCGTGTTCGTCAGGTACATCAAGGACCCAATCATCTGACGATACAAAGAGACATCAACCGGCTCAGATGAAGCATCACATAGAAGCTTTAGATTTGATGCCATAGGTGTGGCCATGGCCTTGCAATCCATCATCCCGAACCTCTTCAGGATCTCTACTGCATACTTCCTTTGTCCAAGGAAGATTCCTTCTGCACTCTGCCACACCTCCATGCCAAAAACAAATAGTGCATCATCCCCAAGTTCTTTATCTCAAACTCGGTAGTAAGCTTCCGCTGCGTGTCGGCAATCAATCTATCTTCACCATACCAAGTTCTGCACATATATGATTTCCTATCATGTGTCTCAGAACCAAGTGGCTGCTTCTTCTTCAACTACACCATTCAAGAAAGCTGTCTTGAATCCATTTGGTGTATCTTCTATTTCATCACTTTTATATTTCTCTATGCTGCCATCTGCAACATGCTTGATCTGAAAGTTCTATTTGGAAGTCACAACAGACTTCCCTTTAGCTCTTGGGATCGCATCCCAAACATCATTCTTCATGATCGACGGATCATGGCATTCCATTTCTTCATCCCAGATCCTGGGAACTTCAATATCTTCAATAGATATCTTTGTTGCTGGAACAAATGTTGTAGTCCTTTTGTAGGTGAAGATATATGGTCTTTCCTACAAAACAGGTTAAATTGCATGATTAGAAACATCTCATAATTTTCAGAACAAATTCTTACACATGAAGAAATATGTCATACAGTCATGCAATTATCTTAGCCAATGCTTCAATACAACATTTATCCATATCCCGTAACTTTCTAGATGCCTTCCAATCTCTACCAGAACATTGTTAAGAGTGTGCACAACTCCCAACATGTCAGCAAAGAGGTTTCATTCTAGATAAGTAGCAATGGAATGTTGTACAGTGCCATAGGCCACTTACCCAACACATGCATATTAGTAGTATACTGTTCATTAATTCAATCATTCTAATATGCACAATACATATCCTAAGTCTAGGAACATGAGCATATACATCATTGAACAATTTTATTTAAGCAAACAAATATGCAAGAAAATTAAAATACTTATCTTTGTTTGTTTGTTGGGTGGACTCCCTCTGAGTCTTTTCTTCCTTGCAGGAGCTGCTGGAGTCCTTCTACACCTTCTTGTTGTGGAATGTAGAGAGATGGACAACTCCCTCTGAATATTTGCACCCTTGCAGAAACCACTGGAGTGTGCTCCCTCTTGATCTTTGCTTCCTGGATTACCTGTTCTTGAACTCATATTCATCCTTGGTCCCTATGCATGATTGTGTTATCCTTGTGATCTCATACAAAATCATACATTCATTAAAACACAATAATCTCTCAAGTATGTATAGTCATGATCATTTCAAACAGAAATAATAAGCATTAGCATTCAAGGTTTATATAGGACTCTTATGGTTAGTCATATCATAAGAAACATAACATGTCTAAACCTGTAATTACTCAAACCTATGACTCTTCTGGTTAGTCATATTATTAATTAAGGTAAGACACATAATATGCATATGCCCATGATTATTTAAACTTATGACTTTATGAACAATCATCATCAATCATGCCATGCATACTTATATGATAGATCCCATGATATAAGAAACACATACCTGGTCACCATATTTGCTAGTTATGTCTAGCAATGTGTTCTTGTTCTCTTCAATGACCTGCATAACTCATTAGTTAACTTTTGCAGAAACAAATTATACATACCTCTATGTGATCCATGACTATGGATGAATCTTTGTATTTATGTCACCATGGCATGTTCAGGTTGTCCCTTCAAATTGTACAAACCTCCCTCTTGCTTTCCAATCACTACTGCATCATCTATGGTCTTTCCCTTTGGCCACATTAGGACTTGGCCATCCACAAATGCAGCCCTCATACCTTTTGCATCTAATGCAGAAATGGAGAGTAAGTTCTTCTTGAGCCCAGGTACATAAAGTACTTCCTTCATCTTCAATGATTTTCCAGAATCTAGGTTGTAGGAGGCTTCACCACTTCCTTTGATTGGGTATTGATAATCATCCCCAAGTTTCACCTTATGGGGTGATTCATGTTCAGATAGGTTCACAAAGGATTCTCTAAACCCAGTCATGTGTTTGGAAGCCCCACTATCAATCAACCAATCATTACATCCATGGGAGATGGTACCTGTAAGAGCAGAAATTAGAACATATTCTTCTTCACTTGATGAGTCATCATCACTACTACTTTCTGCCCTAGCCTTCTTCTTTGGAGGTTCATCATCTTCGGCAACATGAGCATGAAACCTTCTTTTGCTGCCCTTCTTCTTCTTACTGGAGTTGTTGTTATTATCCCTTTTGTTCTTGGGACAATTTGAAGCAAAGTGACCCTTCTCATTGCATGTGAAGCATC
The DNA here is from genome assembly GCA_027924585.1 of Larix kaempferi. NCBI lineage: Eukaryota > Viridiplantae > Streptophyta > Pinopsida > Pinales > Pinaceae > Larix > Larix kaempferi. Next base: position 7,343,159 of record BSBM01000249.1, read on the forward strand.
TTAGGTCCTTCTTACTCTTTTGATGGAATCTTTTGTGGTGAGAGTGATCCTTATTGGTTTTGCTTCTCTTGGTGTGAGCTGCAAGAGCTTGATCTTCTCCTCCCATATTTTCCTCACGAGCTATGAGTCTAGCTTCTTCTTGAGAGCATTCTTCCCTCAATCTGTTGAAGGAGATCAATTTCTTCCTTGCACAAATTCTTTGAATAAAGGAATCCCATGACCTGGGTAGGCCATTTAGAGTGGTCATCACCACTTCACCATTCTCCACCATTTCATCTACTGCTTCTAATTGTTCCTTGATCTGGGAGACCCTTGAAAAGTAAGATTGAATGGTTTCTCCATTCTGAAACTTCACTGCTTTCAATTGGTTCCGCAGGGTCATCTTCCGATTTATGTTCTTTCCTTCAAATAGCTTGGTCAAGGATTCAAACATCTCTTTGGGTGTCTTAAGAGAAGACACATGAGGTATGAGATGGTCTTTGATAGAATCAGCAATGATTCTCTTTGCCTTGACCAAGTTCTTCTTGTGCAATGCCTTGGCTTCTTCATCCTCTGGGATAGGGATGTCTTCTTTCACATATGAGTCCAACTCATTCTCTTCCAGGATTAACCCAATCCTATACTTCTAGGCTCGGAAGTTGTCAGTCCCTTTAAGCTTATCCTCAAGCTTAGTGTGGAGAGACATCTTTAAGAGTACTTCAAATGGAAATAGAAAAGATTTAGGACTTACCACTTGAAGTGCTGAAAACTGGATCTGGTCCCGGACTAGGGTTTGTCAGAGAAACCCTAAAAAATTCAAAATGTGAATTTCAAAATTCTGAAAGGATAGAAAGATGCGCCTTGGAGAGCTGATCAGCCTAGTACATTTAGAATTTGAGATCAGCAAAGTCTTGCCCTTCAGAATTGCCTTTTTGTCCTCCCGGGTTCACTAGGGAGAGCCTTGAATTAGGGTTTGAGTTTCTCGGAGATCTACCCAGCCAAAAATCTCGATCCAAAGCTCAAACCTTCGATTTTTGCAAGGAGCTTCCAGCTGTACCTTCAGTTTCCAGAAATACCTATTTTTGTGGAAACCCTAATTTTTAGGGCAAAAACTGAAAATGCTCGGAACTGAAATCTGATTGGACAGAAAGATGCGCCTTGATGAGTAGATCCAATCTACTATACTGAATTTCAAAAATCTGTGGAGAGAAACCCAATAAACAAGGAATACAAGCTTCCGTCACTGCAAAATGTCTTCTTCTCAGTTAGGCTCTGATACCATGTTAAATTTTCAGTATTAAATCACAATACTATAGGATCTTTGCTGAGAGAATAACATCTACAGTATATCAATGCATGACAATCATAATATGGCAAGCATCACAAGCATCATAAGAATCAAAAGCATAGAGACAAGAGACACAGAGTTTCCGTGGGGAAAACCCTAAGGTGAAAAACCCCACAACTTCCTCAGAGATAGAGAGAGCAATGGCTCAACCAAAATACAACCAAATAATACAGAGATAGTCTCCTAGCAGATGATCCTCCTCCTCCTCACTAGTGCGCCACTTTCCAGAGAGAGAGATAGATACTTTTCCGAGTGAGTAAAATAGAGATCTCCTATCTCTATTTATACTCACCTTTTTGCCCAGTGACCTACTGGGGCCGACTTGTCTACTTGAGTACATCCACATTATATTATATATTAATTAGGGCCGACCCCATAAGGTGGTCTAATAACCCATCGGCAAGTACACACACTTGCGACACTTGTCAATCCACATGACGACACTTCCTTATAGAGGAATAACACATCTCTTATAAGGGTACAATAAATATATATATAATATACTGATGAAATACATTCCGAAGTTACATATACATCAACATTAACATTCCTAACATTCCTATCAAAACTTCCTAACATTCATTCTTAACATTCTTAACATTAATATCAAAACTTCCTATCCTATCAAAACTTCCTAACATTCATTCTTAACATCCATTCTTAGCATTCCTAACATTCATTCTTAACATTCAAAACATTCCTATCAAAACTTCCTAACATTCATCCTTAACATTCCTAACATTCCTATCATTATTTACATCTCAACACTGAAAAAAATTTACATCTACATACATACATAAATTTAATAATACATACATTCATAAATATGCAAAAACATATTCTAAACATTTACCACACATAATATGTAAGTTAATGTACATGTGTATATAATCCAAAAAAACATATTCATGAACATGTGAGTTCAATGTACATATGTATAATCCAAAAATAAAGCTCCTCGATGTCCAAAACTACAATGTATATATCAACAAACAAATAGCAATATAAATTATGAATATCATAAATTATACATTGCAACTTGGACTCGACCCTTGGACTCGACCCAACTTGCAACATGGTTTTCCCTTGGACTCGACCCAACTTGCAACATGGTTGAAAACAGATTATGAATATCATAAATTATTTAAACATATTTAAACGAAATTCAAACATTAAAATATTAAACTTATATCAAAGAACAATTCAATTACCTCAAATTCTGTAAATGGAAGTCCACCACTATCCTTCACTAGAGTCTTCCCTTTGCCTCGAATAGATCGAAGAGACCCCTCCACTGGAGTCTTCTCTTTGCCTCCAAGAGATGGAAGAAACCCAAGCTGCAACATGTATAAAAGCAATTTATGAATCTCATAAATTATTTAAACTATTTTAAACTAAATTCAAAAAATTAAAATATTAAACTTATATATCAGAGAACAGTTCAATTATTAACAAAATTACCTCGGTGCCAATATCCACATGCATCAAGGAACCCATATCTTGACCGCCAATTTTCAGATGTTCTGTTCCCTAAAATTTAAATTTTGTTAATAAATAAAAGATAGTGCAAGCAAAAAAAACTAAAATTAAGTAATTAACTTAAAACCGAAACAAAAAAAAATTAAAATCATTAGCTCACAATAGATGCAAAATCATGAAAAAAGTTCAAATCTAAAGAAACCTGCATGGATAAGTCAAATTAAAAATAAGATACATAGTTAAATTAAAATAAAAAAAATGATAAAATATCTTTGAAACATAAATATAAATATGTAAATAATAAATATACCTTTCCAAGATTCGCTTCTACATTTTCTACATTTTCAACATTTTCACTAGTGGAGACTCGAAAATTATGTTCATTCATCATTCTAGAAAACTGCAACCAATAAACATTTACGTAATGTATTTATTACTATACATCAAAACATGCATAATATCATACATAGATATAATGTAAAAAAAGTTCAATTCAAAATGAATAAAATAAATAAATAGATTGAAAGTACACAAACCTCTCCTAAACGCGATGTGTCATTGGATAGGAAATCCGAAGCTATATCATGACAAACCTTAGCATAAGCCTTGAGATATTCAATGCTCATTCCATCTAACTCATCATCCGTTTTGTAAACAAAATTCTTCCGAATAGTGGCTCGAGCCCTCTCTCGACTCAATCCGATATCAAATCATAAAAATGTCGAAGTTAAACCTTCAACAACAACATGCCTTGCGATTTTCCCAAGTTCTGATGTGGGATCCATCTCCGATTTGTAAGTCACAAGCCTAGGTGGGTGAGATATCTGAGGTGGAGGTCAAAGAGTAGTGGGATCTCTAAGAGAAACTTTTACATCGTATATTTGTCCCTTTCCAACTCCATAAAAGACGGAATGAATATCATTATAGTCTAGCTTCATATCAAGAAAAACTCATCATAAAAAAATATGGAAAAATAATTAGAAACCTCATCATTCCATGGAAACCGACCATAGGATGCAAGGAACCGATCATATAAATGATGTGCAAGATGAGGGTGCTTAAAATATTGCACTTTCAATGCTTTTCGCTTTAGGCCCCCCTTTGAAGTTAAACTTCCCATGGCCTATTCTTCGGTCACTCTCTCCTTCACAACATCCCACTTATCTGGACCCATCACTTGAGCCCTTCTTCTATGCATCAAGTGAGCAAAACCATCTGTTGTTGGTCCAAGATCCTCATATACCTTAATGAAGTTTTGTAATGATGCCAAAACCGTCTCTATAATTTGTTTATTCTCTGGAAGGAGATCCAAAATAGAGAGATCTTTTTGTAGCCTGTCATAGTGAGATTTACAACTTTCAAGGGTCATTTGTGCAAGCTCACCTTCCCATGGAAGCTCCGTAGATAAATCAGATTGATAAGTTGATATGGGTGTACAACCCTCATCTAATTCAACAAATTGCACCCTGGATCGACCTTCGTCACCCTGTGTATGATGATGAACCTCTTAGTGACCTTGCTCTGCACCCATGTCTGTCTCCCTTTCTTGATCTTCCTCCCTCCCTACTTCAAATACAAAAAACGTTATGTGTAAACATAACCATACTGTGTACACACAAAAATACAATTTATGCGTGTATTAAAAGATTGATGTTCATACCGACAAAAGGTCAAGATCGACGTTCTCCCACATAAGATGAAGGGGAACCATCTATAATCCTATCACCTCGTCAATGATCAACTAAATGCGAATTTTACAATAAGCTTGAATCATGAGGTGAAGTAGACAATCTTCGATTGTCAAATGGGACACCAGCTCCCGAAGAATGTGATGACATCCTACGTTTTTTCCTTGAAGACTAATCTCTTTCCATTTGATATGATATCTACACTTACACAACTATCAACTCAACATATACAAATTATACATGTTAATTCTATAAATTCTAAGACCTAGCTGCTAAAGAAACTAAGTTCTTTAAGTGCAACAAAATCGTAAAACAAAATCTGGCAATGCTGTTCACCTTTCCAAATTAGACATAGAGATTTATTTTAAGTGCAAATAAATCATACCATGAACTTTGGAATGCTATCAGATTCTCCAAATTAGACATACACATTCGACATCTTTTAGTCCAACTTAAAGTCATAAAACATGTTGTTTGGTGCATAGTACAATTGTCTTTGTTGTGTTGGATATTTAGGTTAATATATTGATCTATCAACTATGTCCACATGGACGGATTTCATGAACTCCATCCATGTTCACATTCCATTCTTATAAGCATTAATTAGGAAGGAGAAGTTAATCATCTTCTCTACTTTTTCAACGAGTTCCCAACCGTCTTATTGGGGATAATAAAAATTAGCCCATACTATTTCCCATACTATTTGGCTAATTACGTATACAGTTATTATATGAATTACAGTACTACCAGCTAGTGATCTTGATGTCACATATTGGTCTTATATCGAATAACAAGCATAGTTGAGCTATGCTAATCCTTACAACATCAGTATTAGTATAATTATCAATAATGTTATTTAGGGTCTTGGTTTGTATATGTTCATAGACTTATATGCTCGTATTGATCTTATAACTGTCAACTCTTAATTATCCTTATATGTTGATCTTACTACTAGTCGCATTGGTTCAATTGTATACGTAATATATGGTGTTATAGTTGTACTAAGAACTGTTCACATTAGTGCTTACTTTGTGTACATATTACACTGTGATCCTTATATGGGTAATCTGAGTAGGAAATGTAAATATTACTATAATCAGTATGAAAAATGATAGCAGATTAATTAGAAAAAGAAATGTAAATGTTACTATAATCTCTTTGAGATATGATAGCAGAGTTCATGAACTCTGTCCATGTGGACAGAGTTCATGAATTGTGCCCACGTAGACAGAGTTCATGAACTCTATCCATGTGGGAAGATTTCATGGATCATAAACAGAGTTCATGAACTCCGTCCACATGGACAAAGTTCATGAACTATGTCCATGTTGGAAGAGTTCATGAACTCTGCCCAGATTGGCAGAGTTCATGAACTCTATCGACATGGACAGAGTTCATGAACTCTGCCAATCTGGGCAGAGTTCAGCACTCACCAACTGAAAAAATCATTTATCAAAAACTAAATTGACATCTTAATTGAGTTCAGCAAATTAGAACGCATACCTGTTTATTTTTCAAAGATGAAAGACACTGAGGAAACCAAACAACGAGGGAAGCAAAACGAAGCCCAGCACCAAAAAAATGAAATAGCACCTACCAAACATGTAAAAGAATTAGAAATAACATTGCACCGAAAATATAAAAATTAACAAAAAGAAAACATAAAAAAATTAAATAAATTACCTTTGGTGGACGCTGTCCAACTCCACGAACTGCTAGACTCCACACCACACCAATTTTGCGATCCACGTTGAAAGAAGCAACATAACGACGTCGACAGGGGTGAAAGAACTAGGCCGAGATTTAGTAGACGAAATTATGATTTTTTTTCTATATTTTTTGTTTTTTTTTGGTGTATTATATAGAGTGTATTTCAATCTAAATGTTACAAACGTTACAGCATTTATGGCCAAAAAAATATTACAATCGTGTTTATATCACTTTTTACATTTTATTAGATGTAACGTTACATCATACACATTACAAGATCTCCCTCATATTATCACTTTTTACATTTTATTAGATGTAACGCTACATGTAACTCCACATCACACATGTTAGAATATCTCCCTCATATTATCACTTTTTACATTTTATTAGATGTAACTCTACATGTAACGCTACATCATACATGTTACAAGATTTCCCTCATACTGGGTTGTAGAGCGCCTCTCGGCGCAATAATTTTTGTTCTTGTTTTGGTGTATTATATAGAGTGTATTTCAAACTAAACATTACAAATGTTACAACATTTATGGTCGAAAAAATATTACAACCTTTTTTATATCACTTTTTATGTTTTATTAGATGTAACGCTACATCATACACGTTACAAGATCTCCCTCATATTATCACTTTTTACGTTTTATTAGATGTAACGCTACATGTAACGCTACATCACACACGTTAGAAGATCTCCCTCATATTATCACTTTTTACATTTTATTAGATGTAACGCTACATCATACACGTTACAAGATCTCCCTCATACTGGGCTGTAGAGTGCCTCTCGGTGTAATTAGGAGGTATTTTTAAAAAAATCAGGATTTTATCTTTTATGGGATTCCTAAGAAATTTAAAATTAGGTAAGAAATATGGAAGCATTAGTTAAACTTCCCTTATTTAAATGAGTTTGATGTATAACAAGATATATTTGACCATAACAAGTTACAACGACCATGAAATGAATCCCCAGTATACACTTGTTACACTTAGGTTAATGTTTTTGATTTTCTCAAGGATGTCCAAAATCTCACATAATATCTAAACACCTATAGATGCATAGTCAACCATGGTTTACTTGTTTTAATTATAGGCAACCATAGTAGCACATGATCAAACACACCTAACCAAACTCAACCATGGAAAAACATAATCCAACATGATAAACCATAGTCATCCATGGTCAATAATAGAAAATCCTCCTGAAATGTGCTCAACGATGGTTACATGGTCAACAATATTACTAGAGTCAACCATATTCAACCAAATTCACTAATAATAATGCATCACAAGTAATCCATGGTCAAACATGGAAAAATTTAGTCATCCATCTTCGACCATGGTGAAACATAGTCAACCAAATTTAACTATAGATAATCATGGTCAAATATCTCAACCACAGTCAAACATGGCCAATCCATGGTAAACTAATGTTAACTATAGTCAAACTTGATTCACTATACTCTTTTTTTTCAAAGGAAAAAATAATACTTTTTATATTCATATGAATCAAAAAGCACATATCAATCATACTTATAGAGTCATATAAAATTACTATCTACACCAAAAAATAAAGGAACATCTAAATATCCTTCATACATTTCAGTCCTATGCAGAGTATATCAAATTCTGCTACATCATGTTCAGAATATTGCAAACCATATCCAAAAATATACATAATAGTAAAGGAGAATAAGTTAAGAAACTAAAAGTTGTGATGTTCCCCTATCTATTAAGGAATTCTTGCAAAATTATTCCCAATATAAAACCCCTTCAATAGCGAGCAACGATTTTTTTGAAATATTGTTTGCCAGCTCATTCTGATCTCTATATATGTGAAAAAACTAAATTGTTGAAAATTTCATCATTTCATCTTTGATCCTTGAGGACCATGGAAGTAGATTCATCACATTAATGTTGTATTCACCTTGTACCCATTTTATAGTAACTCTTGAATCCACATAGACAACAAGAGAAACAATGCCAAATGTGGTGGCCATCTTGAATAAATATCACAATGCAAGCATTTATGCTTTCATATTTGTCCTTGTACCACACTGAATTTTGAAGGTATACTTGTGATGATCATTGATATTGAGTACTACACCTGCTACACATAGACCATTTTGTGTAGCTCTGTCAAAATAGCCAATAGCACCGCTGTTACATTTTATGTCATATGGAATTTTTGTTCTGCCCTTTTTTTGCTTGCACAATACCATAATATTTAAACTAGTTCAATATATGCTTACATATGATATCCAAATCTTCTATTTTTTTCTTAAAAAACACACAAGTTTCTAATTTTCCAAAGATTCCAAGAGATAATTGCAAGGAGTGTATTATAATCTCTGCATAATTTCTCCCAGTTTTTGCAATTTTGTTCAAAATAAGCACCTTCGCAAACCTACAAGATATTAAGAGCATAACAAACTTTCTGCAAAACCTGTGTATTGTAGACACATCCAACTAGAATATGATCAATTGATTCAGAGTCCTTTTTACAAAAGAGACAAATATTAGGTCCACACGAGCCTTTTTTCAACAAATTGTCCCATGTTTTAAGACAATTTTGGAGAGAAAACCACATAAAACATTTTATCTTTATTGGGATATGCCATTTCTAGAGAACAAAGTACCACCAATTCTGAACTGTAGAAATATTTTCCTTAACAATAACCATATAGGTTGATTTTGCAGTGATTTTATCTTTTTGTGAGTTTGCAGGCCAAATAAGTGAGTCCTGATTACTATTCAATCTGCAACCAGTGGAATTGAGTATATAAATGTACTTCTCCCATTCAATTTCCCAAATACGAACTATGCCCAGTTCTTTAGCAGAGTACCAATAGTTATTTTCCAAATTTATCTTGCTGAGTTTTTTAATATTTTCCAACGTAGAATAGCCAATCTCATCTAGATATTGTACAACACTAGGTGAAAGTTGATCATTTTCATCCATTCCAATGATAGGATCAACGCCTACCAAAACATTGTGTCCATTCCCCACATTCCACGTAATATCTTTACCCAACCACTTATATAATTTGATAAAACCCTTCACAGAGTGTATGTGTTCCTAACGGTCTTCTTTGAGTTCCTAATCCAAGATATTTTGTCCATTTTAATATATTTACCATGCAAATATTTTGACCATAGAATTTGAATAAATAAACCATGCCAAAAGCTCTTTAGTATTAAAGCAATACTAAACCATGTTAACTTTTTTATGCCCCATCCGCCAAAATATTTTGGAAGAGAAAGCTTGTCCCAACTTTCCATTATAATTTTACCTTTATTAGTTCCAGACCACAGAAAATTAAAAATAAGCTTTCTCAATGAGGATATTATAGATAGTGGAACCTGTTCTAATGAGATCCAATAAATGGGAATACTAGTGAGAAAAAATTTAATGAGAGTGAGCCTTCCACAAATGGATAACAACTTAAATGTCCAATTTTTAATTCTCCTTTCAAAATTTTCAATCGTCCACATCCAAGCATGTGGTTTATGAACTCTTATTTCAATGGTAACCAAGATATTTGAATCCTTCATCAAGCAAATAAACCTTATATGGAACAATAGAAGATATTCTGTCCAAAGAATTCCCTTGCAAACTGTGATGGTATATGCTAGACTTCTTGACACTAACATTCATACCTGATGCATTAGAAAACAACTAGATAATTTCCATATAAAAGCTTCATTCCTCAATAGAGTCAATACCAAATATGAATACATCATCTACAAACAACAGTGTGTAATATAAACAACAGCTGCAATTTTCACACCTTAATTTGACCTTGAGCTTTAGCTTCAATAATAAGCCTACTTATTCCTTCAATGATGAGTAGGAAAAGTAGGGGAGATAGAGGACATCCTTGATGGATTCCTTTTCTTATTTTGAAAAAATATGTTGGAGCACAATTGACCAATACAACAAATTGTGCAAAAGTGACACATGCAAGAATCCAGTTTGTAACAACGAGAGGAAGCCCGATCTGAATTAGGATTAATATTAGAAAAATCCAATCTACTCTATCATATGGTTTTTCCAAGTCCATCTTAAGAATCATATCCTTCAAATTATTCTATTTGATAGAGTGAATAGCTTCCTAAGTAATATCGATAACATCTAGAATTTGTCCTTCATGCAAAAAAAAAAACTGCTCATCTGATACATGAGTTCATAAATAAGGCTTAATCCTTCAAGAGATGATTTTGGTAATAATTTTATATGCAAGATTGCATAAGGATATCGGTCTAAAGTCAGAGAAGTTATTTGGATTATCAATTTTACGTATTAAAGTGAGAAAGGTAGAATTCAGTGCTCCAACAACATAACCTTTAATCCTCGAATATGCAATGTCCCATAAAATAGTAAAAAGAAAAAAAAATTCTTCTACTTGCTAGATGCCTAACATAGACTATGTATTTATAAATTAACTTCAACATTGGGAAAAGTATCGGTGCTTTGACATCAACATTTAAGGGTTTAAAAGATTCCTAGCAAGGTAGTTTTGTCAATCATGTTTTCTCTGCGGAAGTAATTGTGGTAAGTATGTTTTTATGGAAAATTTAACCTATGAGAGTAATACTAGAAGTCCCTCTTTCTGTTGTATAGTCTAATTGCATGTTACAAATGTAAATTGTCTAAATGTCATCCTTAGGCACGATGGACCTGATGAGAGAACTTGAAATACCCTGTAAACTTGGGGTTGATTTATGCACCCCTGACAGAGTCGCCGACAGGTAAGGTGTGAATGTTTGAAACTTGTTGACTTACTTAGCGATTTCGCTAATACATATATGTTGGTCAAACTCTTGCAGGTGTACCTCGGTGGCCATCCTTTGAACAACTCCATCATGTAATTCTCTTAAAGGGAAAAGACCCCTTATGCAAAACATGAATGGACTAAGATCTTACCTTGGTGATAATTAACCCAGTATTGAAACTTACATGACTATACTATATAGTTTACAATTAAATTGGAGTCCTATCATGGTTGTTGGGAGTCTTAATGGAGCACATGACTATCACATGGCCTATGGCCAGTTGGGCACTAAGGGTCTTATCGAGGGTTTGCACAGTGTTGTCATCTCATGTGTTCTATCATGTGGCCGAGAGGGAGTTTTAGCTGGTTGTGTGGTAGCAACGCCTGGCATGAGCTACGCTCATGGCCAGGGTATCATTGGTGGTCTTGAAAGGTGATGTAAACGAACAAATCCTACCAGGTAACTCTTCAATATGTAAATAATGAATTTTTCAAGTCTTTAACCTTTATGCTAAATAAATGTTCATGTGCTAACTTGTATTAGCTTTCCTTTGTTGATAGGTATGGAGTCATGGTGCGATATCTCTGGGTTTGGACCAAATGGGAACCAACACTAGCTACGTTTGGGCATTGGAATGGTAAGTCTGGGGTTCCTTCAACCCTTAAGGCCTTCCTATCTTGGTTGTGGAAGAAGACTCTATTTTAAATGCATTAGGGAGGCTTAGTGATGCCTTTGTCTCATTATGGTTTTGAATTCTCGAATGTGGTTTCCTTTGGCTGGACCAGGATGTTGGAAAATGTTGTAATTATTATTTTGATGAATTAAACTCTTGAGGGTTCCCATACTTATAGTAGGGTTTAACAATTGGGTCCTATGTAGTTTTTAATGGTACTCGTACTGTGTAAATGTGGGTTTTGAAAAGAATATTGCCTCATGTCTTTATCTATGGAGTTCGTTTGGCTATTTGTATGGACCACTGTGTTTTCGTCGCTATGAGACCCAAATGGATGTATGAAGAAATTATGGTCACTATTTTTTTAAATGGTGCTCTGTCAATTTGAATATTTGGTGGAAAGTCATTTGTCCATTCGATGGGGTCCATGTTGTTAAATGAAACTCATCTTAGCTTTGTTTTGCGTTTTCCTTTGGCGTAAGAGAATTTATATTTTTGTATATATTGTCATGCTTCTAACCTTAAGATAGTTGATTGTTCTTCTAAATGGAAATTCTCTATTCGTTGATGCCAGTGGTACTTCTGTCAGTTGTCCATTTTATTAAATGTAACCTTGGCATTTGAGTTGCTCCCGCGGTTTTATATCCTGACCTGTGGCTACTAAATTAAATAGTATGGTGATGCCTATCATTTTGTTGTGGGATTCGATCCTTGAACTGGGAGAGGAGCACATCAGGATTTTATAAGTTTTAAATGTAATATGAAAGTCTGAGTTGCATTTGTATGAAGTCGTAACCCTTGTATAGCTATTGTGTTTTCATTGTGGTAGATACTAAGTTGACTAAAGGTTAAAATAAAGGGTAGCAAACCTGCTTGAAATGGCTCAATGAGGAAAACGTGGTTACCTTTTCCTGCATATTGTTTTGCTTATGTTTTGATTTCTAGAAGTATACGATTCATGTTTACTGTCTGTGGACAATTTTGAAATCCATAGATGGTAGCAATCATAGAAAAATGATACGGTTGTTGTGAGCCTGTGATTCTTGATGTGTCGAGTTGCTAAGAGTTTCAATGGCTGGCTTGTTGCATTTTATATTTCTATTAGGTTATTTTCAAGAATAGAAAGAAAATAAATAAAATAAAGGAATGATAAGCCTAACTCTAAAAATCGAACTATTGTTTGCAACAAAATCATCTTCCTACCCAGGGATAGTAGTTAAAAATGGGAAGGTCGTGTAGATCTTGGTTTGGAATTACTATACAGTTATAATTCTATATAAGTTCTCTTCAAGGTTTAAAGAGCCTTTGAGAAATTTTGATACCTAGTCCAAAACCTTTGTTAGACCTGGTCTTTGCTAAGGAGTAAAGAAATAAAGGCAGAAGTAGACCCTATACTATGAATTGGTAAGACGATTCTAACAAGAAAACATAATTATTTTGAAGGAGTAATAACCCTAGCTTTTATAAAACAATATGAAAACAAAAGGAGAAATGTACAGTGGTAAAATTAATTTGAGAAGCAATGATAGGGTTCCTAAATTTTCCATTGATGTGATTTCTAGCATAGGCTAGCTAGGCTAGACCTGCTAAACCCTCCACTAGTTTCTAGGCCAAACCTCTAAGTTGATAATATTTGGGTTAATAATTAAAAACATTGCTGAAACATCAATTCTAGTCTAAAAGGCTAACATCTACTATAATTGGAAATGGGAAAATTAATACTACATACCTGGTTGCTTTGGAACTTGATCCTCTCCTATAGGAGCCTGCACACTCAAACAATAATTAATGTAGAAAATTTTGAGCTTAGCTGACCTGTTAGAATGATTTCTTAGTTGGATAACTTTGGGGCTACCATGTTCCTCCCAACCATGACCCTTAGACCGTTCCTGGTTCTAACTGGATCCCCCCGATCTAGTTCCAACATGCAATAAGAGATAGAGGCCCTAGGTTCACTGCTAGTTCAGATCTGGAAAATTATATGAGACTGCTTCAGTTCTTGGAGTAGATAATTCTCTCTAATTACCATAAGAGAATGATAATGAAAAAGATGCCCTTAAACTTGGGATTTGCCCTCTTTAAGTAGGGAAGTCTTGAATTATGGTTGTTTGAATAATTATTTAGTTTCTTTAAATTAAATAATTAGTATTATTTAAAAGATATTATTATCAAACATCTAGTCCTTGTTGAACTAGGACTTTTCATTTGTTTTAGCTAGAAGTTATTTTAAATAAACTTTCTCATAATAATGATACTACTTACATCTCCTACTTTAACATTATTAATAATATTTAATTATGTTGCAACCAACTATGCATAACTATATGCAATAAATATTTTTATAAATAAATAAATAACATCATTATTATTAAAGCTAATAATAATAATATGTAACTTTTGAGACTTTTATTCATGTTATTCATAAAAGACTACTCCTAGTAAATCCATACTTTAAGTCAAGGTAATTATCTCTGAGTTAATTATGTATCTTCACATCATACTTCTTTTAACATTAAGGACAGGGTCCAATTCTTTGGATGGTCTTTTGGTAAGCATGGATAGGCACCTCTAGTCTCTCTCTTGCATGTCAGATTCCCTCATTTAACATGGTAGTTCCCGCAGTATTTGATGATAGATAGAAGACGAATCATTTAACCAAATTAAATAAATGTGAGGAAAGTAGAAGTGCTATTGAGAGTCTTTCTGACTCAACACTTTGAGATCTAGTAACCCCAAGTGCTCTTCAGAGCCTTTTAACTCAACACTTTCACATGGGCGTTACGCTAGTCAAATTCCAGAGCTTCTTGCTCAACACTAGTGCTAGAATGTGGTTGTGAGGCACATCTAGAATATTCAAGTGGCCTTGGATCCGGTATTCATTTATCAAGCTTGGATTGCTCCAAGGATTATTCCCAACACTCAATGTACATCAAGGCTTATGCCTAGTACATAATCATTCCTCTAGGTAGATAGAGGCTTTTGCCCAGTACATAGGTCATCTATATGTTTCTGAGTCCACACTCAACACACTAAATAAGTCAATCATGAAGAATAATAGCTTTGCATAGTAAGTAACAAAAAGGTCATCTCAGTATATTCAGGCTTGTACCCACATCATATGCCAAAGAACATAATCAAAACATTAGGGCTTCAATGCCCAATATATATAATCGAATAATGGAGTCATTCAGGGTCCATGCCCAATATGTCAGTCTATAACAAGAGTAAATCATATGCACTAGGGCTTATTCCCAATAAATACATCATATGTGGTCAGGCCATGGCCCAATATAAAATCAGAAATAGTTGGTTCAAAATTCGGGATATTACATCCCTCTCTACTTAGAAACAACAACATCCCAATGTTCCTAGGGACTAAGAATGTGATGAACCTGCAATAATTAATTAATGCAAATACACAAGATATCATAAATAATAGAACTCAAAATCACTTTTATATTGATCACAGGCCACTTCGAGGGGGCAACCTCCTTTGAGCAAGCTCAATACAATTAACTTCACGGTGCCTTCATAGGCCTCAACACACACTTATATACCAAGTCTAGGTGCCAATACCATGGGTCAATACTATGTGTCAATACAAACCATGGGCTAAGTCTAGTTGCCAATACTATGAGTCAAAACCATGGGACATATAATACTATGGGATGACTTACAAAGCATATGCATCCAATACTATGTGTCAATACTATGGGCTAATATAAACTATGGATCAAGAAATACTACGGTACGACTTTCAAAGCATATGCATCCAACAACAATATACTAACAAAGTAAAGACATGGGTTCCTAACATCCCCTCTCTCTTAGAAAAAGCTTTGTCCTCAAAGCTTTAGATGTGGAAATTGATGCAGAATCTGAAGGAGTGGGTCCCTTGTAGCATCCTCGGGTTGCATTCCGAGCCACTGGCGCCTTTAGAGTTTCAAGCAGGATTGCATGGAAGGCTGTAGATGAAGTAGAACCATATCAGCGATGTGAAAAGTGCACTCAGAATGGTGTTGATTGGCTTGTTGTTTCAGTCGAATTCTTTCCATGTGAAAATTGTCCTGCATAATGAGAAGAAGTTGATCACGGTTTCAAAGAATTGAGTCAATTGCCTGAATTGGGGAGCTGCTGAAGGTGTATGGAAGAAGAACTAGTGGTGTCTGTCCAGAGACTACTTCATATGGTGTCCTTTGAGATGTGGTATTATACCAATGGAGTGCTTCTAGGAAATCCATAGAAATAGTTGTCCAAATTTGTGGAGGGATGGGCAAGGGTTCGAGCAGTCCAGAAAGGAGGGTCATTTCACCCTTGTTGGCCTGGAAAGTATCATAGTCAACCACCATCCATTGAATTGTCCTTTTGAGTCCCTGCCAAAAGAAGTTTCATTGTTCCTGGTCATACGTTTTGAGGAACCTAGAGTGCTCTACTGATGAAGAAGCATGGAGTTCATAGAAGAGATAGTCCCGTTGAACAGATTGCAACCAATTTGGAACAAGCAGAGAAATAGCTGTAAGAGAAACTGGGTCATCAAATGTGCGAGGAGGAGCATCTTCCACCATATTGTTCTTACCCTTCTGGTAAGTGGTCGCATAGTCATAACCCATGATTTGGATAACCCATTTCAGGTGTGTTGGGGAGGAGACCCTATGTTCAAGGAAATTTTCCAGACTCTGGAGATCAGTCTTGATGCAGAAATAATTCCCCAATAGGGATGGCTGCCACTTCTGTACTGTATGCAAAATAGTCATCATTTCCTATTGAGAGGTAGATGCGGCTAAATTCTTACTGGAAAGGTCTCTTGAAGGAAACAAGCTCATTGGTTCAGCAAAGACACCTGCATATCTATCCAAGGAAGTAATGGAGACTATTGATGGGTGCATCTGGAAGGAATGGAGCTGAGCGATGACACCATGTGAATTCTTCTTAGGTATTTTTTCCAGGCGATGTGAGCTGATGATGCAGAGAGACCCTAGTTGTAAGACCATAAATTTGTGTTGTGCCCCATTGACTGAAAACTACATCCAAAGTTTAGCAAAATCCCATAAGATGGAGCCAAGTGTGCGTAACCATTGAACGCCCAATACCACATCACATCCACCTAAGGACAAGGCAAACATGTGAGAGCCCATGTTATAATCTTCCATAGAGATACGCACATTGTGACACTTCCCCTTGCAAGGTAAGGCGACCCCATTGGCAACCATGACTTCAAAGTTGGAGCAAGGATGGACAAAACAATTAGCCTGTTTGGCAATCCGAGGATAAATGAATTTATGAGTGCTACCATAATCAATGAGTATGGTAAGAGGGAGCTTCTTGAAGTAACCCCAGAATCGCATTGTTTGTGGGGTGGTGATGCCGGTTACAGCATGGAGAGAGATCTCGGGTGGGTCATCCTGAGATGAGGTGTCAACAAGCGGGTGTTGAATGTCAACCTGATCATCTACTGTATCTGGAGCTTATCATCAAGTTCTGAGGCAGGCAGAGAATCCACATCCAAGAGATAGATATTTTGTTGAACACATCTATGTCCCCGAGTGAATTTCTCATCACAATTATAACAAAGCCCTTTTTCTCGGTGTGCCTGCATCTCTATTTCAGACAATTGCTTGATAGGAGTTGGTTGAGGATCAAGCGTGATGGGAGGTCATTGGGAACCCATATTTCTGAAGGGAACAAGGGTGGGTTTGGAGCATTGTTGAGCTGCGATCTTGTCCTCGGCTAGCTTAGCCAACCCTAGGACTTCCCTCATTGTGTTGCGACAAAACATTTTGACCTCTAAGCCGATTTCATCCTTGATACCACTAATAAAACAACTCCTATAGAATTCATCAGACAATCCTTCTGTGTGATTGGCTAGTTTCTCAAATTCTGTCTGATACTCTCTCACTATGCTAGTTTGGTGAAGTTTAGTGAGTGCTCCTGTGAAGTCGTCAAAAGCACTAGGACCAAATCGTGGCAAAAGGAGTTGGCAAAAATCTATCTAGTTTGGCTTGGGATGAGGTTTTATGTACCAACAGTACCATTGAAAGGATTCCTATTCCAAATGAAAGGATGCAAGTGGAATGGGATTACAAGGATGTCAGTGAAGTTTCAGGGAAAACAAAATTGAAACAAGGGAGGTATGGCCGAAAAACAGATTTTTTATATTTTTATTTTTTTTTCAAAAATGGATCGGTAACAGCGGCATGGAAGGGATCTGCAACGGTGCAGAATGGATCGAAAACGACGGGATCTGAAACGGTGACTGGATCTGGAACGACTTTCAGAATAGATCTGAAACGGCTGGATCTTGAGCGGAAATGATCGGCAACAGTTCAAATGAAAATAGATATGGACCCCAGGTATGTACGGCTTCCTAATAGTTCATGTGTTTCACTCAGCCACCAATGTTGTCTGACGGCTTGCGTATTGGGGAAGTACCCCTCACTCCACGGCTCAGGTAAAATTGATAACCACTTTGCCACAAACAACAGCTCTTGGTTTACCTCACGGGTGGGAACTAGTCAATCAGGTAGGGGTCGTTGCCCTTTTCGCTGGCAGGTACTCTCAATGGGTCAGCTACTTTGGGGTTCCTGTGGTACTCCTCACAATGAGTTTTAGGGCTTATGCCCAAGTACTTCCCACAGTTAAGCGGATAGGGATTATTCCCAAATCCGAATCTGCAACAGATGCGAAAAAAAATTTGGTAGAAATTCCACCCAACGAGCCCAAGAAAGTGCTCTGATACCAGATGTGATGAACCTGCCATAATTAATTAATGCAAATACACGAGATATCAGAAATAATAGAACTCATAATTACTTTTATATTGATCACGGGCCACTTCAAGGGGGCAACCTCCTTTGAGCAAGCTCAATACAATTAACTTCACGGTGCCTTCATAGGCCTCAACACACACTTATATACTAAGTCTAGGCGCCAATACCATGGGTCAATACTATGTGTCAATACAAACCATGGGCTAAGTCTAGGTGCCAATACTATGAGTCAAAACCATGGGACATATAATACTATGGGATGACTTACAAAGCATATGCGTCCAATACTATTGGTCAATATTATGGGCTAATATAAACTATGGATCAACAAATACTACGGGAGGACTTAGAAAGGATATGCATCCAACAACAATATACTAACAAAGTAAAGATATGGGTTCCTAACAAAGAATTAGGGCATGAAACAAGGTGGGGTATTCCTTTTTCATGGATGTCTCATTCTCCCAAGTAGCCTCCTCTGGTCCGAGGTGCCTCCATTACACTTTCAGTTCAGTAATGGTCCTGCTCGTAAGCTACACCTCTCTCTTTTCCAGAATGTGGAGTGGTTCTGGCCTGAACTCCCTTTCGGGCTCCACCTATAATAAGGAGCAATAAATAACATGTTTAGTATCGTATACATATTTCTTTAATAATGAAGCATGAAAAACATTATGAACTTTTACATGAGCTGGTAATGCTAACTCATATGCTATTGGGCCCTTCTTGGCCAGTATCTCAAAAGGTCCACAAAACATGGGGGCTAGTTTTCCGCAACGCCCCAATCTCAATGAGCTTCGTTTCTCCTTTATTTTTAGAAACACATGTTTGCCGACTTGGTAGTCTTTGCATTTTCTTTTCTTGTTTGCATAACTCTTTTGGCGGTCTTGTGCTTCTTTCAAGTTTAATTGTACATTGGAGACTAGTTGTTCCAAGTATTTTAATAGGTCGGGTCCTAACATAAGTCTCTACTAGACTGTCCCAAGTCACGGGTGTACGACATTTCTTGCCGTAGAGTACCTCGAAAGGGTTCATTTTGGTCGATGTTTGATAACCGTTGTTGTAGGAAAATTCTGCAAGATGCAAATAATCTTCCCACTTAGTGGGGTTGTTCATGACGTACATTCTTAGCATGTCTTCAAGAATTTGGTTTGCTTGTTCCGTTTGTTCGTCGTTTTGGGGATGATATGCGGTACTGAATTGTAATTGTGTCTCCAAACCGGAGAAAAATGCTCTCCAGAAGTTGCTAGTGAACTTCATGTACATTCTCAACATGTCCTTTAAGAAGATGTATGTGATATGTACAGCTTTGTAGTTAGATTTCATTGGTATGAAATGGGCTGCTTTAGACAGCTTGTCTACCACTACAAAGATGGAATCGTTTTGTCTCTTACTGTTGGGTAAACCCATAATGAAGTCCATGCTTATTACCTCCCACATCCATTCTGGAATGCGTAGAGGTTGTAGTAAACTAAAGGGGTGTTGTTGTTCTGCTTTGACCAGGTGGCACTCTTGACATTTCGCAATGAACATGGCAATGTCAGCTTTCATATTAGGCCAAAAGTAATGCTTCTTTACTGCCAATATCATCTTTTGATATCCGAGATGCCCTGAATAGGGTTTCTGGTGAAATTCAGTGAGGATGTTTGATCTAATGTCTCCACTCTCTGGGACATAAAGTCTATCTTTTGACCATAGTTATCCTGACTCGTCTATCTTATATTCCTTTTGTTGTTGGAATAATCTGTCTTCTTGGATCTTTGCAAGGATTTCGGTGTAGTATCGGTCACTCTTACTTTCCATTTAAATCCTGTTGTGTAAGTCTGAGTCAGCTTGACTCATCGTGACTTCATAAATCATATGTGCTCATTGGCTCAAGGCATCTTCAATCTTGTTTTCTTTTTCTTTGATGTGTTTTAGTTCGAAATCGTACTCGCTAAGGAAGGCTAACCACCTAGCTTTCCTGGCATTTAGGTCGGGTTGGTCGAAAAGGTACTTCAAACTCATGTTATTTGTCATCAATAGGAATTTCTTCCCCATAAGGTAGTGTCGCCACATCTTCAAGCCGTGGATGATGGCGGCTAGTTCGAGGTCATGAGTAGGGTAGTTCTGCTCATGTTCTTTCAATTCCCTTGATTCGTAGCATATGTCAAAATTGTCTTGCATAAGGACTCCCGCAAGTCCTTCTTTGCTTGCGTCCATGCAGACAATGAAGTCCCAATTAGGGTCCGCAATTAGTAAAACCGGTGCACTAATCAATAGTTGTTTCAGCTTCTAAAAGCTTTCCTCACACTTAGCCATCCAGATGAACTTGTTTGTCTTCTTCTGCAAGGCAGTCATGGGACATGCAATCCGCGAGAAGTTCTCAATGAGTTTTTGGTAATAGCCGGCTAAACCCAAAACGATCTTATGTCGAATACACATGCAGATGTGGGCCATTCTTCGATAGCTTTGACCTTTTTGGGGTTGACGGCTATTCCCTTCTCGGAAATGATATGTCCTAAGTATTGAATCTGGGGTTTGTAGAAATTGCACTTACTAAACTTGGCATACAGTTGGTGTTCTCGTAGTATCCGTAAGACAATTCGGAGGTGTTCTTCATGTTCTTCTTCGTTCTTGGAGTAGATCAAAATGTTGTCAATAAAGACTAGAACGAACTTATCGAGGTACTTACTAAAGATGTTGTTCATCATACACATAAAGTTGGTTGGTGCATTTGTCAACCCAAAGGGAATTACTATGAACTCGTACAAGCCATAACGGGTCCAAAATGCAGTTTTGTTGATATCCTCATCGTGGATTCTTACATGATGGTATCCATATCGTAAGTCGATCTGTGAGAAGATCTTCGCTCCTTCGACTTGGTCAAACAAGTGATCAATTCTAGGGAGTGGGTAGGAGTTCTTAATGGTCATCTTGTTGATTTGACGGTAATCAATGCACATTCACCTCATTCTGTCCTTCTTCTTGACGAAGAGTATCGGTGCTCCCCAAAGGGACACACCTGGTCGGATGTACCCTTTGTCTATTAACTCTTGTAACTGAAGCTTGAGCCCTACTAATTCTGGTGTGCTCATGCGGTAATGAGCTTTGGAAGCTGGTACTAACCCATGTGTTAGTTCAATGGAAAAATCTAAGTCTTGGTTGGTTGGTAAACTCGGTATTTCCTCGAAAAATACATCTTTGAACTCTACGAGGACTGAGAAGTCTTCGATCTTCTGTTTCATATCAGTTTCTATGTTTTGGATATTGACGAAAAAAAGTTTACAACCTTTTCGGATACATTTCTTTGCTTGTAAGGCGGAGATCTGTCTTACCAACACTTTCTTAGGGATACCCTGAATTGTCTTTTGATTCCCTTTGTTATCCCTGCAGAGTAAGGACTTGCTGAAGCAGTCAAGTAGGACATGGTGTTCTTCTAACCAATCCATGCCTATAAGTACATCGTATTATACTAGGCATAGAATGTTTAATTCTAACCTAGTTGGGAAACCGTTCAAATCTATCTCACAAGTTTTAACTAACTCGGAGACCTTTTGTTTGCTACCAGTGGCTAGTTGTACCAGCCACAGTTTCTCGTGGTGCTCTCGGTTTAACCTACAAGTGTCCACTATATTAGGGGATATTTAACTTTTACATGCACCGGGATCTATTAAAACTGAAACGGTTGTGTTTGAGATCTTATCCTCAATTTCAACCATGGTGGCCTAGTGATTTACTTGTCGTCCGTCAAGAGCGGCATAAATCCTGGGTGTTTTTTCCATGTCTCCTATTGTATGGTTTTCTTGGACATTGTGTAAAAATCCATTCGTGTTTCTAGGGAATTCTCTGTAGTAGTGGGGCCCTTGACATTTCGAACAAGAAACAGTTGGTGGGACAACTTTTGTCCCTTTGTTTTTTTGATGGCCTATTGACAGGTGGTGGGTGTGTCATGCTTGAGGTTGGTTGAAGCCTCTACTGGGTGGAAAACTGTTGTTATGTTTTCAGTAAGGTGGAGGTATGAAACCCAATTTGCGGTTTCCTGAGAAGGTTCTGAACCTATCTATGTTTTTGTTGATGTTATCATTCCTGGGTTGTCTATGCTCATAACACAGTCTTGCTTTATATAAAGTCACATCTAGGGTCCTGGGCATGTCAAACTCTATCTTTTCTCTAAAGTTTTGTGGTAGACCTCCCAAGAACTGTTGTATCTTGAGCTTTTCATCTTTGATGTATGGAACACAATGCAACAGGTCTAGGAATTTGTTTGTGAATGCCTCCATGGTTAGAGAGCCCATTTTCAACTTATGAACTTCTTTAATTTTCTTGTCAAAGAAACTTTTAGACATATATTTGTCTTGGAATATTCTGCTGAAAGTATCCCATGTTATGTCACTTAGTTCTTGTCCTTTGGTATGTTTCAAGTCCCATCACCATCTGGCTGCTTTACCGTTCAAGTTGTATATGGCTAATCAGGCTTGCATTTCACTGGATTAGTTATGAACTTTGAAGTACTTATTCATTCCTAGAAGCCACTCCTCAGCCTTCTCCCTATATTTAATCTCTCCGTCATAAGTTGGGGATTTTATCTTTATGAATTCTCCTTGTAAACTATTGTCACTTCTCCTCCTTTTCTTGCAAGGAGGTGGTGAACCTTCATCATTGGAAGAGCTCTTATAGTCCTCTTCCATTGATTCAGGCATGTGTTCTCCCTGATCTTCTCCCTTAGGGATGGTAGTTTTCTTTGTGTGACAGTTTTCCATTTTAAAAGTGTTGATTGAGAGTGTGGGTTGTCCGTGAGGATTTTCCCCTGTCAAGCTTTGAAGTAAAGCTTCATTTATAGCTTGCTGCTCTCTTCTTTCCTGTATGTTGTCATCTCAGAAGCTTTGGAAATCTGCCTATATAATTTGCATAGATTTCATTAAATCCAAGTTTAGTTCCACCACAATTTCTTTCTCTCGTGGTGGAGAGTTCATATTTCCATGTATGCTGCTTCCCTCTTCTACATTCATTTTCAGACAATGACTGTACTTGAAATGTTATATAAGTGTCAAGAGCAAAAAATATGTTAGTTCATTTTCACACAAAATAAAATAAAATTTCTAAATGTATGTTTTTGTTTACTGTGTATCTGCAGCGGATGTTCTATTTGTAATGAGCCCAATACGTCACTTAGTTTTGTAGCTGGGCTTTGATACCACTTGTAATGTCCCATAAAATAGTAAAAAAAAATAAAAAAATTCTACTTGTTAGATGCCTAACATAGACTATGTATTTATAAATTAACTTTGGCACTGGGAAAAAGTATCGATGCTTTGACTTCAACATTTAAGGGTTTAAAAGATTACTATCAAGGTAGTTTTGTCAATCATGTTTTCTCTACGGAAGTAATTGTTGTAAGTATGTTTTTATGGAAAATTTAACCTATGAGAGTTGTTGGCTTGGTTTTGCAACCAAGGTTAGTGCAATGGGCACCTGCTAACTAGTAGCAACAGTTTCAATATTAAGCAAAAACAATAAACTAAATCTAAACTAAAAATAAACTAGCATGTGCATTTTGAATTAAAAAACAAGAACAAGAAACATAAGAAATAATTTTGTATTGAAAAATGGGGGCAAGCAAGTGCTTGCAATAACAATACCTCCAAGTGATGAACGTTGTTGAGTAGCTCCTATGGTGAGCAGCTCCAATCTCCAATGGGTCCTTTCTCCAAGGTTGCTACAATGGCCAAAAACTCAAGGGAGATTTTGGTAGCATGAGGATAGGAATAGGGATGGATGTGAAATGAGGAGCCCCTACCACCTTTTTATAGGTTTTGGTGGTGGGGAAAACCATTTGTGGTTTTGTGGAAACCAATGGTGTTGACCAACATGGTTTAGGTACTTTTCCCTCTTTTTTTCCTTTTTTGAATAAAATTAATATTTTTATTCCCTTTTTAATATTTTGGGAATTTGGACCCTTTTTTAAGGTTTTTTATGTTTTTTTAGGAAAAATAATCTTTTTGAGTGGGAAAAAGGGGTGTACTAAGGTCTTTTGGTGACCTTTTGTTGGCTTCAGAGGCTCAGATGGTGGAAAAGTGGACAAATGGATCATGTGAATAAGGGAATGAGCTAGTGAGCACTTTTTGGGTGTTAACAGATTGCCCCCTGATGTATGAGGGCAGGAGCTCATCGTATGGCCGATAGACATCATAGTTCTTTTGTCTTTTTTCTGGGGTTTTGGTGAGGAGAAGAGACCGATTGGAGACTGGATCCGCGACCCTTGGAAGCTGCAAAAAAAAACAAATATTACATGGCCTCAATATGAATGAGGGATAATCTCTGATAATGGACAAGGCGGGCATACCCATGCTCGTATCAAGACATATACATAACAATTAGTCCCAAGAAGGGGGATCTAATACATAAAAAATATACTGGTACATCATAATGGTCCAGAGGGGACATTATTTTGGGATGTACTCGTGATCATGACATAACTGATCTCAATCACTGATACACTGGAATAATAGATCAACTGCTGAAACTGAAGGTGTCCAACATCTGTAGGGACTCAAAGAGTGTGAGTCATCTCTGAGAATTAATGTAACTGTATACTCAAGGGAGTATGAAACTGGGGTACATCTGAATACTATCGCCATGCGCAACCCGGATATCTATAGAAAGAATGTAACTGGTTGTATCCATAGGTAGACTCTCAAGTGTGGAAGAGTCAGGAGGTATCCGGGGTCTTCGACTAATAACTGAGCGGACCAATACCATGTGTGAGTCTGAACGATGCGATCAAGGAGTTGAAGTCGAGCATGTGAGAAACAACCATTTGGAGAAGCACTCAGGACTCTTCTCGAAATGATTCGTAGGCACTCATCATAAATGGTGATGAGTCCAAGACACAGGGACCTCTAGGTCTATCCTTTGGAATAAATTTGGTTGTCGTCGACAGAGGGAGACCGACAACTAACAAGGCAATGATGTTTCCTTGATAGGAGCGCGAGGTGTAGAACTGAAGTGTGGTAGTACTGATGGTAGGACTGACATACTTGTGGGGATGGGAAGTAACTGGGGTCATATAGTTGGTAGACTCAAACTTCATTTGTCAGAGCATGATGACATGGTTGACCTGGCAGCGTAGGGAACTGACTTATAGGTGTGGGGATCATAGCTTTTAGGGACTGAAGGGTATGTATTGACTCTGGGGGGGGTCAAGCTGATGGGTGCCGTTGAGGGATTCTCAGGGTGACATACTGCAGAAAACTCTGAACAAAGGCGACCAAAATGGGGAAGCTGCTATATGAGTAGACGTGATCTGTTGTGGCACCGAGAAGCACCATTGGGTCCTTCTTCGTAGTTTTAATGAGCTCCAAGAAGGGATAAAAGTGTGCTCTGAAATGGTACTGTCATGTGGATTTGTGAGCCCAGGACTGTTCGTGCTCATTGGTGCTTTCATTTTTAAGGAGTCTGAAAGCGATAAGGAGACTCTGTAGTGGTTGTGACTACTGTCCTATTGGTTTTACGAGCCCAGGATGGTGATTGCTCATGGTCGCTTTCATGTTTAGAGAGTCTGAAAGTGGTAAGTGGACTCTATTGGTGCTCTTTTTCGTAAGTTAGTCTCAAAGGCCCGAAAAAGCATAAAATGATGCAGATGGAGAACTCTTTTAGCCGATGTGACTAGAGTATACATTTTTCGTAATTAGTCTACAAGGTCCGGAAAAGGGGTAAACTTATACCAGGTAGACGCCCTTTCAGATACGTTTAGCGAGCATGAAAGGAAGCAAGATTGCTCGGTGATCTTTTCAATGTTTTAGGAGTCAGAAAAGAGCTTAACAGAAACTCCCTAAGTGCCTTTTTCGTAAAAGGGATTGCTCGGCCCGAAAAAGGGATAAAATTATACCGAACAAAGAGGGAATGATGAGAGCGAGAAAAGGTCTCAAGCACCATCATGAGTGTGGAAAACTAGATCTGGTGACGTAATGTTTGTCAAAAAGGGGCGACGGCCATTGTGGCACGCAAACCGAGGTAATGAGAGGGAATTTTGGAAAAGTGGCCGCAAAGTATGGGTGTGAGAGTGAGAAATAATCTCAAGCATCGTCACAAGCGCAGAAAACTGAATCCGACGATATAAGACTTGTCCAAAACATACGACAGCCGATGCGGCACGTAAATCGAGGCAACGAGGGGGCATGGGAAAAATGCCCAAAAAATATGGACGTGAGAGCGAGAAATGATCTCAAGCATCATCATGAGCGTGGAAAATTGAATCGAGCAATATAAGACTTGTCCAAAACGGACGACAGCCAATGCGGCACGCAAATTGAGGCGACGAGGGCACCCAAAAAATGGACCTGATGAAAACTGGAAAAGGAAAGAACTGTCATGGAGTTCTCGCTGTGCTGATTCCAATGGTACCAATGGTTTGAGAAATGGACGTCGTATGAGACTGGAATGGCGGTTTGAAAATTGGTGGAATTTCTATAAATAGGGCATGGGGCCCCATTAGAGAAATTTTGAGGTCAAAAAAGGGCTTCAAAACAAAGAAAATGTACTATAAAATATAACCAATCACATTCTAGTAGATGACATCATCCCCCTTGGTGAGGTGGCATTGCATGAGTTAAGAATACTTATTTGTCAAATTTTCTATGGTGGATGAAAACACATAGTTAACCAAGGTAGTGGTGTAAGTACTTTTAACTCATAAAGTAAAGTACTCATAATCATAGTCTTTTCATAAAATAATATTATTGTCATTTTCAAGTAAAGTACTCATAATGAATGTTTTTTCGCACTTTCACATAAAATAATATTATTGTCATTTTCAAGTAAAGTACTCTTAATTCATAAAGAAAGTCCTTTCACATTTTTTTATAAAATAACATATTATCATTTTTATGTTTTTAATTTTAAATTATATATTCACTCCATTCTATTTAATAACATAATGTCAAACTAATAAAGAATAATAATAATAATAATGCAATGTGGATTATAATAATATTATTGACATTTTACATGTAAATAAATTCTCAATTAAATTACAGTATTAAATTCATGAGAAAAGTACTAAATATAAAAAGTCAACATAAAATTTTAAAAAAAGCTCTTAAAAATGTTTTTTATTATTTAATTTCATTTGCAAGTTCAAGACAAATAAATGTTAAAGGACAATACATTTTTGGGAATTTACAATGAATCTTAGTCACATCAATGTAGACTTATTTTATTAATTTTATTTCTAGTGAATTTTGAAAAGTAACTCAACCATGGTTATTTATATTGTGCATAGAAAATAGTGTGGGAAGTGACTTGTCATATATACCTACCCCATAAAACCCCCAATTCATAATATTTTAATATATCTCATATTTTTGTAGTACATCTCTTAGGAGGCCCTTTTTTGACCTCAAAATCTCTCTAATGATATGATGTGTCATTGTTACGTGCGAGTTTGGCAGAGCAGTTAGAGCTCTTTCTCGATTTCTGGGAGATTTGACCGTTGGTTTTTGATTCTGCGAGTTTCTGGTAACCCTATTTGCCTTAGCCTTTTGATTTATGTCTTTTTTGTTTGGCGGCGGGCCCCTGAAGGCCGTGAAATTCCACGTTGACCTTCCAACGTGGAATATCGCGGGTTTCGGGTCTCTTCCCGCGATGAATCGTGCGGGTTTTAGGCTGACAGTCGCGATGTTCATCGCGACTGTTTGGAAAATATACATGATGTTCATCGCGGGTTCTTGAATGGAGGCCGCGATGATCATTGTGGCTTTTGATGGAAAAGCCGCAATGGTATTTTTTGCAAAAGTTTTTTGTTGGGTCTAAAAATTTCTTCTATTTTTTGGCAGGATGTTGAGGAGACCGTTGAGCTCATGGCGAGAGCGGGAGATAGATGATGATCTGATGGAGAAGATTCATACTAATCCGGGGGTCCGGCAGACTCTAGCGGTGAGTGGACTTTTGAAGTTCACTCAGATCCCACTAATGCGTTCAGTGAGACGGCTCATGAACAAGTTGGTGAGTTGGTGGGTTCCCGCGGAGGGTGCTTTTATGATTGGGGGACAGAGGTTGGAGATCACCCTCACAGACGTATATTTTCTGACTGGGTTGCTTCGTTTGGGGGAGGTGGGAGATCTTCTGCCGAGGATCCCTCCAGGTGTTGATATGGAGGATTTGCTGCAGACCTTTTGTGTTGATGGGGCCATTTTGCAGAACAGTGCCTTGAGTCTGCGATCACTACGGGAGTGGGACATGAGGGCTGTTGGGACAGGTGTGCTGCGAGTGCTGGGTGCTGCGGCGCCACATCGTTTGTCAGGGGGACAAATGATGATGGTGGACTCTGTGCTTCGGGGGACGCATTATGCATGGGCTCAGATGTTTCTAGCTGGCGTCCGGAGAGATCAGGACAAGTGCTATCGAGAGGGAGGAGAGTTCTGTTATGCCTCCTTTCTATGTTATTTTTTCTTCGAGCGGGTGCCGACCTTGCGACCACGGGTGCCCATTCGTGATGGTCTGGTGAGTGAGCCGCGCATGGTGCAGTGGGGGCATGTGATGCCTCGTGGTGGTGGTGGTGTCCGTGGGTTTTTTACGGAGGAGGTATATGAACAATGGGAGAAGATGCCCCTGGTGATTGAGGATTACCCATATGCTGGCATGGACTACGAAGGCGACCCAGAGATGCCTCGAGCCCAGGGACAGGCCTGGGGTTTAGACGGTATGTTTTGTGGTTTGTTTTATACTATATCATGTGATTTTTTTAGGATTATAGTTAGATGTGTATATGATGGTTTATTTGCATTGTGCAGATGTTGGGCCTGTACCACCGGCCGACTACGTGGCTCATCGGGGGTGGGCAATGGTAATCGCTCAACCACCTGCAGCGGTACCATCTCCACGTGGTGGAGGATTTGCGGCTCGTGGGCGAGGGGTTCTCCCTCGAGATGATGCCATAGAGGGTGTCAGACAGACATTCAACATGATTCTAGCTGGAATCCCCGAGGATGGATGGAGAGACCTGGACCTGGATGTCGTGGAGCGTTGCTTCGGTGCGCCGCCTAAGTGGCGGTCGCTCCTGTTGAGGACAACGGTTTTTGTGGCCGAGCACAGGGATGGTGTTCGGGATGACCCGGTAGGGCCGGCTGAGAGGAGGATCCGTCTACGGGATGATCCAGCGGGGCCAGCAGAGGGGAGAGTTCGGGCTTGCCATGATCCAGCGGGGCCAGCGGAGGAGGCGCCAGAGGAGCCCAGGGACCCTCATGACTAGATGATATGTATTTGCCCCCAAATGCTGATGAGCATATGGGGAAGCTCTTTTTGTATGGCTGATGTATTTTTTGTGTATTGGGTGCTGAGGGCACCTATGACATGTTCTGACTATACGATGATGTATATATATGTATATATTTGATGTTGGTATATAGTCGTGTATGCACGTGGATGCACTTGTTGTCTTTTCGTTCTCCCGTGGAGGCATGTTTGATTTTCTGTATGCCCATGGAGGCACATGGTATGCACGTGGATGCACATTTTGTTTTTGGTATATGCCCATGGAAGCACATGGTATGCACGTGGATGCACATTTTGTTTTGTTATATGCCCGTGGAGGCACATGTTATGCACGTGGATGCATTATTTGTTTATGGTATGATGCGATTGGTGTGCCAGTCAAGTACATTGTTGGCCATATGGTCTGCTACACTATTGAGGTTTCTTGGGACATGTGTGAATGAAATGGATTCAAACTGTCGAATCATTTGTTTAGTGCGTAAAATTTTTTTGAATAGACAGGGATCGCGTACTTGGTAATAATTGTTGAGTTGGGAAACTAGGAGTTGTGAGTCCAAGAAAACGTTAAGGTGACGTATGCTCATTTGGAGAGCTGTGGCCAAGAGACCAGTCACAACATCATATTCAGCCTGGTTGTTGGTAGCAGCACCCAAACACACTCCGTCGATGTGGATCAACTCATGTGAAGGGGAATATATTACCCAAGCTGCGGAGGCCAGATTGGGGGACCAACGGCTTGCCCCATCAGCGAGACCGATGTAGCAGAGGGGAACATGCGTGTGAACGGGATCAAGGGAAGGAGCCGACCGGACAGAGGGGTATCCGGTGGAGATCGTATAAATGGCGGGGTCAAGGTCAGGCATTTCGGTATCTGACCAAGTAAAGACATTAGTGAATTCTTGGAAGAGTATTTGGTATTCTCCAATCTCATGTTCACTGTGGGAGGCTCCTAATGTAATGGTATGAAGGGCACCAGGTGGGTCAGAGATGTCAATGTGGATGTTGGGAGAAATACCTGACATGTTATTTTCCTCAGAGGCATCAGGAGTAGGAATGGGATCCTTCAACCAGTTGACTTTAGTAGGAAGGAAATCTTTGGACTCAACCGCGAATTGGGTAGCAGTGGTGGATGAAGTCACTTCCTGGAGGAAGTATGGACGATGGTGCATGCCTCCCCAGGGATAATCAAGGGCAGTAGGAGCCTCTAGAATCTCTTCATCATTGTGGGAGCTTTGAGTGGTCAAATCAAGTGATGAGGTAGTGGTAGTCGAAGAGATCATGTAGATGGTGTTAATCTCTCCAGATGAGGATGATGCGGGAGGGTAGATCTCCTTGATAGTAGGGGGTGCCGTCTCAAGGTCCAAATTGTTCATCTCGTAGAGAGCTGCTTTGTAATCTGGGATGTCAGGATAGTTATGTGAGTAGTGGCCGTAAATACCGCATATCGCACAAGGGTGATTGGTATGCAGTGATTTGTCACGAGGCATGGGGTTAGGATCAAGTTTGACCACTGGGATGTTGGGGTCGTCGTCCAAGATTTGCATGTGTTCCTGTAATGCAGGTAACTGTGGACACTGATGGGTTGGATGGCCTAACTCATCACACAACGAGCATTTGGGAGGAGCACGAAACACGGGGTAAGGTTTAACTTCCTTGGGTGGGGGTACCGCAGTGTATGGTTGTGGGCCTCTGCCCCCAGTGGGCCTGATGAGTGGAGGGGGATTTGTCGATGACGAAGGAGTATTGATACCGGGAGGTGGTTGAGTGGAAGTAACAATGGGTTGCACCGGTTGTAGGATGACATTTGGTGTCCGTGGGGGAACGGGAGGCGTAATATACCACACGGGTAATCCCAATGTTAAACCGGGGAGACTAAGGGTAGCCATAACTGGGGCGCTTACTACACCCGAAGGAGGAAATAGAAAGGGGATTGTGTGGATGGGTGTAACTCCAATGTGACTAGGGACCAATGGTGGTTTGGGTAACAAGGAGGGTTGATTCCCGACTGTTTTTGAAATAGTGCAGAGGTTAGCGACGTGGGTCTCCGGTGACAGTGGTGGAATGGCCTGGAAGGTAGAAGTCATCGGCGCGTCGGAGTATAGTCTGGGTCCTATTGAGGAAACGAACGAGGTATTTGGACCACAAACAGGTTGTTCAACCATGGGGAGAACATTTTCAGGTGTGGCGGGGGCCTTGGCATAGTAATAGGTGAGTTGGTCGACCTTGACCACGCGTCCCTCATGGGGGAACTGCATGGTACGAAAAATGGATGAGGCGATAGCCCGCATGGCATACATGTAACTACGGCCAAGTAAAAGGTTATAGTCAAGTTGGGTATTGATGACCTCAATGTCAATGAGCACGGTTTTACCCACGAACTGGACGGGGACATTAGGTAAGTGACCCTGGGGTTGAGCCGAACGGCTGTCGTAGGCTCGCAACGCAGTGGTGGACTGCTGGAGAGTGGGAGATCCCAACTTCTGCCAAACGAATGTGGGCATGACGCATGTAGAGGCCCCTTCATCAATAATGCACCGATGGATGACAAGATTCCGAACAGAAATGGAAACTTGGAATGCTAAACTGGAAGGCAGTCGTGGTTCGGATTGGTCTGAATCGAATGCAATCAGTTGTGAATCATTGGGGTCAATGGCGCCAATGGTAGAGAGTAAAGTCTTGCACTGTGAAGGACAGTTTTTCAAGACTTCTAAAGCAGACATGGCTGCAGGAGACTGGGCTAAGTCGTCTACGATGTTGTAATTCGACGCAGCCCGAGAATTGGGATTACTGTTGATGCGACGAAGTGGGAAGCGAGGTGCTTTGGGAGCGCCATCAAGTGGAGCCAGAGGTATACGTAACATTTGATCTGTGGGATTAACGTTAGTGTTCTTGTCGGTGGGAGGGGATTCAGAAGTGGAGCCATATTGGTTCCGACGGGTTTGGAGGTTGGCATCGGTAGTTGACATCATCAACAAATTGTGAGTACCTGAATCGAACATGGGTTGATCAGGGGCTGCATAAGTGATCTGTTGTGGTGGCACGTTGCCCTGAGGGGGAGCTAATGGCTGAGTGTTCACTACACCCTGGTTTGGAAAGGGGTTTTGCAGCACCAAAGGTTGATGTTGAGGTGGTGGAGGGTTGGGTAGTGGCTGAGGAGCAGCTTTCCCTTGACGATGGGCATCGTCGGTCCAGAGTTGCCAAGCTCGTTCCAAATGTGGGCAAGAATGTGTGTAATAGCCATAGACCCCACAGATAGAACAAGGGTGGTTTGTTCTGAGGTTATTATTTCTAGGATGCTTGGGATTCCATCCGGATTGCGGTTGGGAGGAGCAGCATTGTTATTTTGCGGAGGATTGGGAGGTGGAGGACCTTGCTGATGTTGTTGGTTATTACCATGGTTATGACCTCTACCACGGTTCTATTGCGCACCTTGGTTGCGCAAGTTGTTTTGGTTCTGGGGCTGGTTGTGTTGTGTGTACACTTGCCCTTGAGCAGTGGGAGGATTTTGGTTAGCCGCAGGTGCGGGAGAAGGTTGTGGTGCATAATAAGCAGGCGGGGATGGAGGTGGTCTAGTTACCTGCTGGGGTTGTTGGTAACCCTGAGCTATTGGAGGTGTTGGGCTAGCTGTCGCAGCTTGCTGCGGGTAATACATTGCTTGAGGTGCAGCTGGGGGGGGCGTATGCAGGTGGTGCATGACCAAAACACTGAGGTGGACATGAAGGTCCATGGGTATGGTGATGATGTGCCATGGGAGCATATGAACTGGTTGCTCCAGATTGAGATGTAGCCCGCGAAAGGTCGGGACCTTGGCTAGGATGTGCAATGGAAAACGGTTGGGGTTGCGAGGTCATACGACCAATGATGCCATCTGCGGCATGGGATGCCCCCGGCGCATCATGTTGGGATGACTCGCCTCGAGGGGCGTCTGGTATAATGGTATATAGATAACCCGACTGGGCGTAAATCAGATCAAACTGTTGGGCTTTGAGGATGGCCTCTTCTTCAGACTGGGGTCTTTCGGATGCCACATCCTTCGCGATGAGAGGGAGGAGGAATTTTAGAAACTAATCCTAGGAAGATACGATCGTCTAACTTGATTTTGCAGAGGCTTCAGCGTCGACGCCACTCATGAATGTGGTCAATGATGTGCGTGGCCGTGTTCTGTCTGCAAGATAGTAGGATCTCGACGCCCGCATCATAGCGGACAGGTAACTGAAAGAACTGCAGGAAGGTCGAAGCAAGGGAGGTAAAGGTGGCATGCGTCCCATGGGGCTGCTCGATATACCACTTAGTTGCAGAGCCAGTGAAGGTGCGCTGTAATAGACGGAGGCGGACAGAGTCGTCCACTATGGAGTTGGAGGAACACCATAGATGGAAGGACATGATATGGTTCTGGGGGTCCTCACCTGCCTTTCCCTCAAACTTAGGGATGTCGGAGGGGAGTTTGGTGGGCATGTGAGGCCACGCAGGATCGTGTTTGATAGGATCATTGGTGAGCCTGGCTAAGTCTGGCAAGTTCAGACTTGCCATGTACGGTAAGCTAGCAGATGTAGTGACTGGGACTGGGACATGCCTAGTCATGGTGGTATGATGTAGGGGTCCAGTAGCACCTAAAGGTATGCTAGGTATTGAAGATATGTGTCCTCCAATAGGTGTGGTCTGGTATGGGCCAGCGCTTCCAAGTGCAACATGGGTTACACTTGGGTTAGGAATAGTAGTGGTGATTCCTGGAATCTGGGTTGTGGGAATCAGAGGGGGTGTGACCCCTATGTTGGGCATACCCATAACAGGTGGTGGCCCTGTGTTGGTGATTCCTATAACAGGAGGTGGCACTGTGTTGGGCATTCCTAAGGGTGGAGTGTTGCCCATATTAGGCATACCCAGGGGGGTGGTTGCTGCCATGGATGGCACCGCAGTAGAAGGGTCTGTGGATGTCTCACCTATGGTGCTGGTAAAGAGTGGGTCAAATGGTGTTCCAGCCATAAGGTTGGTTGGGAATAACGCAGTGGGGTTTTCGGATTCTGCCTCAGAATCAGAAGTGAAGTGAGGCGTGTCAGAATCGGATGACTGTATGGTTGACCGACGATGTGTCGAGTCAAGGGATAAGGCTCTACGTCGGTGACGTGGAGAGCTAAGTAGACTGAACTCTGGGAGTTCTCCCTGTAGACGACGAGAGCGTCTAAAATTCTCAATGGTGAGAAATAAGTTTTTGTGTAAAAATCTGTATGTGTAAAAATGGTAATGTATAAAAAAAACTCAAAACCCTAATGCAACCAAGGGTGCAAGAAGGGGAGTGAAAATGAAGGCTCTCAGGCCAAAAAAAATCAACCTCAAAAAGGCACTTATTATAGCAGTTGTGCTATAATAATTGGAAGGATGCAAAAAATGGTCAGAGTACCAACATGCAAACAGCTTCTAGAAAAAATAGGTGTAACTAGACCAAAGGTGGGTTGAATCATGCAAACACCTAACTAAAAGTATTGTGAATCAACAAACTATATTCTCTGCAAGGTGATGAAATCCAAGTCAGACAATATTAAGTGTTGAGTCAACGTCTAGATATCCCCCTACAGGGAGGGACACCGGGTAATCAATCCTAAAGAATGGCTACTAGGATACTCCGTTCATGACACGTCGAGAAAAGGTAAATCTGCCATTTGGTCCTTTATCGCAATACCCCCATACAGGGATATCCTGAGAACTGTGAATGGTAGCCCTTCGGTTACTAAATGAATTTTGGTATTCCACTCAGGCTTCCGGAACCATCCTCGCGACTTCAACCCTCCTAGGGGAGAGGCCTTCCCATAATTCGGTTGTGACCATGCCAAAAAGTACTAGGAGATTTTAGCTCCCTAATGGACAACAACTATGTCTCAGATGTAATAACTGAGGGGTGTTATTGGAACACCTATCCCCTCAATACTACCTAGCTACAAAGTTCTTTTAGTGTTCCCCAAGTGGGGTTAAAAGTGGGTTGAAATTAGGGTAAGTTTTAAGGCTCAGTTTAAAATTAGTGTTTGAGTGGGTGCACATGTGATATTTTAAACTGAAATTGAAAAAGTAAAT
This sequence comes from Larix kaempferi, assembly GCA_027924585.1. NCBI lineage: Eukaryota > Viridiplantae > Streptophyta > Pinopsida > Pinales > Pinaceae > Larix > Larix kaempferi. The sequence continues at coordinate 7,378,907 of BSBM01000249.1, forward strand.
GCTAAGTATTCAAAAAACAAAGGATCTTTTGAAATAAAAAGCAAATATTATGACTTTTTCAATAACTGGAAATTCAATGCTTTGCAAAGACTATTCAAAAAACAAAGGATCTTTTGAAATAGGAAAGCAAATAATATAACTTCTTTGAGAAATAAATGGATTTCTTTTTCAAAAATTGCTATGGGCAAAATATTAAAGAAGCAAATAGCAAAATTTTTTAATCTAGATAAAATGCAAAATAGATCCTTCTTTCAATTTCTGAAAATTTTTAAAAAGACTTTTTCATATCTGCATTCTAAATAGTAAAATTTTTCTATGGCTGTAAACAATGCTGGAATTTTTGATACTGTAAAAATAGCTAAGTGAGTAGATAATACAGCAAAAAATTAATTTTTTAAACGGATCGGCCGAATGAAAAAAATTGGCATCGTGGGTTTTGACAGAACAGCCGTGATGGACCGCGCGGGTTTCTGTCGCACAGTCGCGATGGGCAGCGCGGGTTTTGACAGTGAAGCCGCGATGTGCAGCACGGGATTTCGTCGCACAATCGCGATGTGCAGCGCGGAAAAGGTCCACGAAGCTGCTATGTGTAGCGCGCTAAATGGCCGCGAAGCCGCGGTGAACCGCGTGGAAAAAAGCCGCCCAGTCGCGATGAGCCACACGACTGTTGGGAAAAAATCCGCGAGGCGAAAGCCGTACGCGGACGCCAAAAAATGAACTCGAAAATTGAGAATTTCGGGCTGTTAATGGCTAAAAAATGGGCCAAGGCCTAGAACAGCAATGGATCTGTTGTTTAAGGTGGCAGATCTATGAATTAAACTAACTAATACTATCAAAAAGTAAGATCTAAAGCAAAAGTGAGATCTAAAGATTCAAAAGCAGCGGAGTCGCCAAAAAACTGTTGGCTTGGTTTTGCAACCAAGCTTAGTGCAATGGGCACCTGCTAACTAGTAGCAGCAGTTTCAATATTGAGCAAAAACAATAAACTAAATCTAAACTAAATCTAAACTAGCATGTGCATTTTGAATTAAAAAAGAACAAGAAACATAAGAAATAATTTTGTATTGAAAAATGGGGGCAAGCAAGTGCTTGCAATAACAATACCTCCAAGTGATGAAGGTTGTTGAGTAGCTCCTATGGTGAGCAGCTCTAATCTCCGATGGGTCCTTTCTCCAAGGTTGCTACAATGGCCAAAAACTCAAGGGAGATTTTGGCAGCATGAGGATAGGAATAGGGATGGATGTGAAATGAGGATCCCCTACCACCTTTTTATATGTTTTGGTGGTGGGGAAAACCATTTGTGGTTTTGTGGAAACCAATGGTATTGACCAACATGGTTTAGGTACTTTTCCCTCCTTTTTTCCTTTTTTGAATAAAATTAATATTTTTATTCCCTTTTTAATATTTTTGGGAATTTGGACCCTTTTTTAGGGTTTTTTATGCTTTTTTAGGAAAAATAATCTTTTTGAGTGGGAAAAAGGGGTGTACTAAGGTCTTTTGGTTACTTTTTGTTGGCTTCAGAGGCTCAGATGGTGGAAAAGTGGACAAATGGGTCATGTGAATAAGGGAATGAGCTAGTGAGCACTTTTTGGGTGTTAACAAGAGTAATACTAGAAGTCCCTCTTTCTCTTGTATGGTCTAATTGCATGTTACAAATGTAAATTGTCTAAATGTCATCCTCAGGCACGATGGACCTGATGAGAGAAGTTGAAATACCTTGGAAACTTGGGGTTGATTTATGCACCCCTGACAGAGTTGCCAATAGGTAAGGTGTGAATGTTTGAAACTTATTGACTTACTTCGCGATTTCGCTAATACATATCTGTTGGTCAAACTCTTGCAGGTGTACCTCGGTGGACATCCTTTGAACAACTCCATCATGTAATTCTCTTAAAGTGCAAACACCCCTTATGCAAAACATGAATGGACTAAGATCTTACCTTGGTGATAATTAACCTAGTATTGAAACTTACATGACTATACTATATTAGTTTATACTTAAATTGGAGTCCTATCATGGATGTTGGGAGTCTTAATGGCGCACATGACTATCACGTGGCCTATGGCCAGCTGGGCACAAAGGGTCTTACCGAGGGTTTGCACAATGTTGTCATATCATGTGTTTTGTCTTGTGGCCGAGAGGGAGTTTTAGCTGGTTGTGTGGTAGTTATGCCTGGCCTGAGCTATGCTCATGGCCAGGGTATCGTTGGTGGTCTTGAAAGGTGATGTAAACGAATGAATCCTACCAGGTAACTCTTCAATTTGTAAATACCTGCATTTTTCAAGTCTTTAACCTTTATGCTAAATAAATGTTCAGGCCCTAACTTGTATTAGCTTTCCTTTGTTAATAGGTATGGAGTCGTGGTGCGATATCTCCGCATTTGGACCAAATGGGAACCAACACTAGCTACGTTTGGGCATTGGACTGGTAAGTCTAGGGTTCCTTCAACCCTTCACGCCTTCCTATCTTGGTTGTGGAAGAAGACTCTATTTGAAATGAATTAGGGAGGCTTAGTGATTCCTTTGGCTCACTATGGTTTTCAAGTCTCGAATATGGTCTCCTTTGGCTACACCGAGGTGTTGGAAAATGTTGTAATTATTATTTTGATGAATGAAACTCCTAAGGGTTCCCATACTTATAGTAGGGTTTAACAATTGGGTCCGATGTAGTTTTTAATGGTACTCGTACTGTCTAAATGTGGGTTTTAAAAAGAATATTTCCTTCTTTATTTATCTATGGAGTTCGTTTGGTTGTTTGTATGGACCTCTGCGTTTTCATTGCTATGGGACCAAATGGATGTATGAAGAAATTATGGTCACTGTATTTCTAAATGGTGCTCTATTAGTTTGAATCTTTAGTGGAAAGTCATTTGTCCATTCGATGGGGTCCATGCTATTAAATGAAACTCATCTTAGCTTTATTCTGCGTTTTCTTGTGCTATAAGAGAATTTATGTTTGTGTATATACTATCGTGCTTCTAACCTGAAGATAGTTGATTGTTCTTCTAAATGGAAATTATGTATTCGTTGATGTTGGTGGTACTTTTGTCAGTTGTCCAGTTTATTAAATGTAACCTATGGCTACTAAATTAAATAGTATGGGGGCACCTATCATTTTTATGTGGGATTGGATCCTTGAGCTAGGAGAGGAGCCCGTCGGGGTTTTATAAGTTTTAAATGTAATATACAAGTCTGAGTTGTATTTGTATGAAGTTGTAACCCTTGTATAGCTATTTTGTTTTCATTGTGGTAGATACTGAGTTGACTGAAAGTTAAAATAATGAGTAGCAGGCCTACTTGAAATGGCTCAATGAGGAAAACGTGGTTACCTTTGGTTGCATGTTGTTTTACTTTTGTTTTGATTTATGGAAGTCTACAATTCATGTTTACTGTCTGCGAAGAAGTTTGAAATGCATAGATTGTAGCTATTATAAAAAAATGATACGATTTTTGTGAGCCTGCAATTCTTGATGTGTCGAGTTGCTAAGAGTCTCGATGGATGGCTTGTTGCGTTTTCTATTTCTATTAGGTTATTTTCAAGAACAGAAAGAAAATAAATAAAAGAAAGGAATGATAACCCTATTTTAGCACCTATATATTTTTTCTCTTTTACAGCTTATAGACCTATACATGAAAGATGAAAGGTCGGACAACTACCTGAGAAAAAAGCTTGAAGTGATCTCGATCGGTAATGGCCAGGTGCTAAGACATTAGACAGAGTGGTCTAGAAGGGGTCCAATGAAATAAAGGGGGATAATGTCAAGGGCTAAGTAGTAATAAGGGAAAGGAATGACTTAAGACAAACGGAGAATACCCTAAAATCCATAGTTCACGGGAAAATTTATGAAAGACTTAAGTGTCGCGCAGATTGGCACCATTGATCAGGAGTGGGAGCAGGATCTATGAATTTAAATGGACTGTCACATGGCCAAGTCATAAGGAGGAAAGTGAATAAGTGGATGCGATGAGCCAGGTCCCTCCAGACAAGTGTCAGCTTAGGAGCACATCGCAAAGAGTAAGGAGCAGTGGGTGATGCCATATTTGGGCGCATGCAATGGTAGGGATAGATACAAGGATCTGCAGCGGAGATGATTTTTTTGAGATCTAAGGGTTTGGTTTTATTTACTAAAAAGAGGGCCTGAGTCTCCGACAGATCTATAGTTCGGGTGGAAAGAAGAGTTAGATCAATGGCTGGTGGGAGTCTGAAACACACAAGGTATAACAGGGGAGACCCCACCAGCATATGAAAAACCTAAAGGCTAAGTCGAGTGTGAGCACTCACAATAGATACACGTCTGAGAAGCAATGGACAATCCACATACATCGTCGCATCAAGAAGTAGCATGATGAATAGCGGCAAGGTAGATGCGATGGACCCGACCCCCGCCAGACAGGTGTCAGCTCCACAGCTTGTCGCATAAAGGAAGGGTGATATAAGAGAAGCTTTTTGGGTACATGCGATGCTACCCCTTAGATGCATACAAATGAGATTAACGGCTCATATGAAGACTAGCAGAGATGATCCGACGATGGGAATGGATAGGTTTTCAAATCAGTGGGTAAAAGGAAACTCAGATCTGACGATGGAAAATGAGCATGTGAGAATTCAACGATTGAGATCAAAGGCCAAATAGGGAGGGGGTTATGGAAACCTATTATATATATAAGGATGCCCGTGAAGGTTGACACTTGTTTCCAAATCCTGCCAAAGTTAGAGAGCCTCTTGGCATGTGGCAGATGATGAAGGTGACAGAACCTTCAATAGGGTGCATGCAGGGCTTCCAAAGTGACAGGTAGGGTCTGTAACTGCCTGTTAGCACTCAAATTGTGTTGAAAGGTATGGAAGCTTTTGGCATGGATGGAAAGAAGGCGATGACGACTGAGAGTGAATTCCTCGAAGATCGACGGTCCCAAGCCTCCTGCGTGAAAAAATATGCAGGAAATATAACATAATGAGAGGGATGTAATCGGCGTGCAAGTGATGAGATCAATCGACGGCGGAGATCGACGTATAGAAAGATCTATGGTGCACAGTCATCGCGCTGATCCAACAAGCGTGAAACATGTCATGTTTCAAATCGCCCAGGTCAAGTAATGTATCGCGCAACTATCAACGGCATAGATTCGCCAAGGGAAAATCAAAGGCCCGAGATCACCGCGCTGATTTTTCTCGCCGGTAATTTAACCGCATCTCAAATCGGCAGGGTCAGTGAAATTAAAACCATCAAACCGCCAAGTTTTGGGTAGGAAAATATCAACGATGGATATGGCTTTACCATCGCCACACTTGGAAGGACAATAAAGCATCCAATGCTATAAAATCCAGAGTGGTGCAAAGACTTGGATTCCACCTGTATCAGATACGTCAGAAAGCGAAGGAAACTAATCCCATAGAGCTGACCAACCAACCAGAAGTCCAGGAGGATTGTCCAGGTGTCGGACCACCAAGTTAGTTTTGTATTTTCCTGTGTTCCATGAAATTGTTTGAATGACGGAAGTAGGAGTTCCCCCTGGTGTTGAATCCCCATTCACCGGTACCCGGTGGGAGGACAAAGATGGTGACATATACAACACCATACTAGCAAACATCTCCGTGGATATGGCCAAAGAAAGGTTGGAGGTTATAAGGGGCAAGTGGATAGATGTTCACAAAGTTTATCAATCCTTCTTTTATCTGTTCAGCACTACCCAGACCCCCAAGTGTCCCGAATTCATCGAGTGGTGTGCCACAAATTATTCTGCCAAGCATAAAGTAATCCTAAACGCCTCTGGCACTAAATCCCTCTGCTCAATAAAATCCCCGACTATTAGAAAGGCCTTAGCCATCCCTAATGAATTTGGTTAGAAATCCCTAGAATACCAAATGGAAGATCTGGTTCAGTACTTTCGTCTAGCCCTTGAGGAACTCAAACAGAGTTTTACCATGATGCTCTAGTACTGAATGCTTTATTCCTAGGTTCACCTTTCCCCAATGAGGTCAGTATGTTCAGAGAAGAGTCCAAATGGGTAATCTCCATGATATCCCAACTTTTAGGGTTGGATAGCGACCAGGAGGTTCTAGAAACATTAGTTAGTATAGTGTTCGTCTTGAGTTCTTGCCTTGTAGAGCAGATGGACCCTTCTTATTTTGTCTAGACAACATGCTGGAGGTTCGATGATGCCCTATCTGAGAGTATCCATTCTCAGTTGATTGATGTCCCTAAGACAAGGTCATTTAGATTTCAGTCTTATTTGTTGAAGATGTTCCTAGTGGCAGTTGAAGATAGCCTGCAGATACCTGGACTGAAAATTACCAAAGAAATGTATGCAGATTACATGACTTTCATGAATGACTTGATGGCACAGGTGTATCATGCCTTTTTTCATAAAGGTTTACCTAGAGTGCTGCCGGAGATGAAGGACTTTCTACAACCGCCTATGGAAAAAGGAATTGGAGACTGGTTTCTGCTAAAACATGGAACCATAATTAGAGTTTATGGTTTTTCACATCCACCATATGTACTCCCTGCATTTCTAACACCTAGGTTGTTCCATCTGGAGTTTATAAGGCAGAAGCTGACAGCTGAACAGGAACATTTCATAGATATCAAGAAGTCTTCTGACATAACTTTCCCTTGGACCGTGGGTTCCTTTGTGGTCAAGAATAATATGGCCCTCCCGGGAGTAGAAAGGATTGCGAAAGACCTAGGACTCCCATCCCAAGCTACATTGAACTATGATCCACATCACATAATCTCAGAAAGAAGGAAAGTAGGTGGCAGAAAAGGATATGATCATGTTGAGATGCCCGGAATGCCTGAGAAAGGTAATTGGTTGGAATATGTGGATCAAGGATTGGTGGAGGTTGATGATCCATATGTCTCTCAAACTCTGAAATTCCTTCTTCAGGAAAAGGCCACTTCTTCGGGGACTGTTAGCCCTATGGATGTAGATAGTGATCCCGAGAGAGCTACTAAGAGGCAAAAGCTGGAGGGAGAGGGTCAGCAAGTAGTGAAGTACAAGAAGATAAAGCTAAGAAAAAGCAGGTCAAGTTTCTCATGCCTCATTATGAAGTAAAGGAGCACGTGTTTGGAAAACCACCCAAAGAGCCTACAGGAGCAGTTATCACCAGGAAGCAGCTGTTGGAAGGCTATGATGAAAATGTTGACAACATAGCAGTAGAAGCCAAACTATATTCTGAAGTAAGGAAAATAGGCAAGAAAGATGTGGCCTTAGTTACTTGTTGGGCCGTGGAATTGTCCATTTTTCCATCATTTATCGACATATCTTTCATCCATTTTCTTACCATTATTTCTCATTTATCATTCCATTTTTCATCCATTTGTTGTAGTTGCGCGTTGAACAGCATGCTACTTCCATTGATCTTTTAAGTGGTTAATAGTGATTATTTTCTTTTATCTTTGATGAATTAAAAGACTATTATGCATAATTTTACTAATGATAGTTTGTGGAGTGAGTTGTCACGTACAGGACGCTCATAGCCAGCTGTTACAGCCTTAACGAAAAATGCATGCCACATAAGAACATCTTGATTCACGTCTTTATTTTCGGGCAACTGTAAATGAATCTCAAAAATCCGAGACATGGGTTTTGTGCGTAACATCCTCATTTACCTGATTTGTTAGGAAATAGTCAAAAAACGATACGGTTTGTGATATGTAGGTGGTTCTTCGAGAGGGTATTTTCCAGATTTGGTGTTGCGGCCGGTTCCAAAGTTGCCAACAGTTACGGTCGTGTTCTAGCTGTTGCAGATCACAAGTTGGGGGGCTCAGTTCTTCATTTTCAGGAGATAATTTTATGTATAAATATGTAATCAATCTCATTGAGAAAAGGGCGGATAGGGATTAAGCATGATAGATTAGGCAGGATAGGAGATGTAAGATAGGAGAGAACACAATGTTATGATGTAGGATTTGATCCAGATCTATTGTAATTCTTCCATTATGATAATACATGCTGGCAGTTTCTTAATTCTGGAGTTGTAGACTTTCATTGTGGAGATCCAGATCTGCTCAGTGGAGGAAGGGCCCTCTTCCCTGAGCAGATGCTGGTAGTGTTGATTGTAAGTGTTTTATTTTGTAGATCTGTTATTGTTAATTCATGTTTTCATTCAGTAGATTGATCATAGTTGTTTTATTATTCAATTTATGTTTTTATTCATTAGATTTATCATAGCGTTCTCATGTTAATTCATTTTGATAGATCATTGGACAACACAAGACTTATTTTAGATTTATGCAATCAGATCTTGTTTCATAGGAATAGATCTTGTTTGAAGTGTGTTCGATTTACAGTTTGATTTATGAATAGGTTTGAGGTTTGATTTACTTTCAAGAAGTTGTGACTTAGTTTACAAATAGTTTCGATTGCATATCAATAGAGCAATAGTGGCAGGTAGAAATTGTGCTTGCATATATCTTGCACGATAACTTTGAAATAAAAGACTTCCTCGGGTTGATAATTTATGTTTAGCACTCTGCATGTTAAGTTTTAATTAACTGGCATATAGTGGGAACGACATTTTGGCCCCGTTGCCGAGGAAGTTATCAATTATGCAATAGTATATTTGACATTGTTTTGCAGATGCATTGTTAAAAAAGGGCATATAGGTTGCATGATTACATTTCAGTTTATTGAATTTATTTTGAGTGTTAATTTTCTGTCTTTACATTCAGTTTTATTTCATTTTCAATCTTTGATTCATAAATCTTATCATTCCCCTTAGTGGTGTTGTGAGCACCACCCATTCTACTAACAAGTTGACAGGAACATTCGAAGGAGGAGCCTCAAGATAGCACACAAAGAATCTAATGAAGAGATGGCAGGTGAAAAAGATGGAGAAGTTGTTACCTTCGAATTTCCCATCAGAGATTCGAGCGGAGTGGCACCAACAAAAAGAATTCCCCCACATGTTCTACCAAATTTTCACGATTTGGAAAACGAAGACCTTGATGTATTTTTATTTCAATTTGAAGTACTTTGTAGAGGATATGGTTATTGTGCTAATGATCAAAAGTTGAATGTATTTCCCCTTACTCTAAAAGGAACAGCCCTCCGATGGTTCATGAGCCTCGGTGGGAATTGTATACAAACTTGGGAAGACATGAAACATGTGTTCTTGAAAAGGTACCAAGATTATTGCAGGGTCAATGAAGACATCTTCGAAATGACACAAGGAGAAGAAGAGAGTCTGGAGGAATACATAGAACGATTTCAATATAACCTCCAAAGATCCAAACAGAGGAAACTGGGGAAGGAAATCTTAAAAACACTTCTACTCAAGGGAATCCAAGTTGAATGTTTAGAAATATTGAATCTGATCGGAACAGGTAATGTATTTCAGTTAGCATATGATGATATTTGTGAGTTATGTAGAAGGTATTCAAGAGAAAACTTCAATATTGGTAAGAATTCTAAGGAACTTTTATCTTTATTTTTGAAATCTGCTGCAAAAACAAGAGTTTTACGAGCTGAAATCAGCAATTTATTTAAAATTTCTAAAGCTGATTCACAATCAGTTGTTTTGTAGGATAAGGAAAAGCAGGAGGAAAGAAGAGAAGCAAGGGATTTCCCTTTGGATAATCTTGAAAGTTGTGGTATATGTGACTTGAATCATTCCACAGATCATTGTCCCTCTCTACCAAAGATGAAAGAAACATATCATAGAGATCTTGGAGTTGCAGCCAACTCGTTGCAACAGTCATGTCAACCATGGACTACATCTATCGTTCAAAATTCTATCCTTCCATTTCCTTACTCTCATACTCAATCATTGAATACTCTTCCACCATGGAAGTTGTTGTAGCCTCAATTTAACTCTTACCTACCTTACCCACAAGGTTGGAATGGCCCATCTTATGATCATATGGCCACTCTCCCTCATGCTGCAACACAAGTTGGTCCTTCAATATCAACCTCACAAATCAATCATCTACATCAACCACATCTATCTTCTCATCAAACTCCTTGGTACCCAACACAATTTCCTGTCCAATCCACTCTCCACCCTAACCATAATAAAGCAGTACAGTATGCTTACAGTGCTGAACTGCAAAATGTTTCTGCATTTCCCTCTCATTCTACCTCACCTACACTGCTGCAAAAAGGCTGTACGTTGTTGCAGCAAATCCATACGAGGCCTTAACATGTTTTAGATCCAAGTTTTGCAGATGGAGTTTCTTCTAGTCCTCATAAGCAAGCAAACAAGATCAACAATACACACATAATATTTGATGGAGAACAACCATTGGAACCAAAAGCATCATTCACATCATTAGATATGAAAATCTTATGCATTGAGGAAGATCAGTTTAATAAGGATCTTAATGGTGTAACATCCATGAGCAATCAAGGGAACAAAGACTATATTGAAGCTTGGTTTCAATCTGTCATCGGTCTGCAGCATCATTCCATGTTTTACCAATTCTTGGCACCATCATTTCAAGGGAAGTTGATCTCTCATATCCTAGAATTCATAAAGTTATATTTTTTTTTCAGGAGTATGAGCATACTTGAGTCAATTTTTCGAAAATGGCTCCATTGGAAATATGCATACACTTAAACAATTTTTATATTTCCAAGTAGCATAGGGTAGGATAGAATATCAGAATAAAACCATGCTTTTGTTTGTTTTTTATTTTTGAATAAGTATGCTCTCTTCTTGCGCCTTGTTGCGATCTGGAAGATCAGAAAGTAGAAAGATGAGGAATGGGTATGAGATGTTTTCATGAATGCTTTGGAATTGTTGACTATTTGAACAAAAATGCTTAAGTCATTTTTGTCATCAATTTCCCAATTTGTCTCTATTTGTTACAAATAAAAATAAAAATATCATGAAAACAAAATTACAATAATTATGTAAAGTGAATGGACGATCCACAGGAAAATGAGCCCATGATTATGGAACACTTCAAGCTTGAAATTTGAAATGAATTTGTTAGCTGCAACACCTAGTTGTGAGTGATTACTCTCAGCTACAACAATGAGCTGCAACACTCGCTGTGATAGGGAGCTGCAACACCTAGCTGTGACTGTGCTACAGGTAAAAATTTATGAGTTTGAGATATGTGTGTGTTACACATCATGATATGTCTTTAGTTTTTATTTTCCATAAAAATTCACATGCTTTATTTCAACATTATGTCATTTTTTAAGAGTTGCAGCTGTGGCTGCAGCAAACCGTGTAAGTCAATCTAGGTGCTCAATGCTTGAAATTTTTGGTATGGATGTGTGTTATATTTAAATTTACATCATTAAAATCATTCACACCTATTTCGATCACTTTTGGGGGGTTAAATTTAATTTATTGGATTTTTGTGACATTTTGGCTTGAAAATTTTACTGAAACATAGACGGGACAGTCCATTTTTGGGAGACCAAATGAACTTATTTTTAAAACCTGTTTATACCCCAAGTAGCCCTTTGAATCTAGTTTCGAAAACAATTTGAATTTTTACGATTGGGTGTCAAACGAAATTTTATGGCCAAAATACTAATAGGGTGTCAAGCTGGCAGCTTAGGAACAGAGCTGGGACAGTCCATTTTTGGATTCCTTATTGCACATATTTTGCAAACCTATTTCATTGGTATATTCCCCTATGAATCTAGTTTACAATGCAATTTGAATCACTCCATTCCGATGTCATACACAAATTTTATGACCAAAATACCGACTGCCTATCACAAATCTGCATTCCTAAAACTCTATTTTCTTTGGCTTATTTGACCCATCAATTCTTGTTGGATTCAAAACCTGTTTCTAATGGAGATACCTACATGAATCTACTTCCATCTCCAATTGGAATCACATCAATCCGTTATCAAACGAAAACGTTAAGCCTAAAACCGTAACTATTGGTCTAGTCCAGAATTCGAAAAGACACATTGTCATGCAGGCTGTTAATGAGTGATTTGGAAGATCATTCCATAGAATTTTAAAAACCTGTTTCTAATGGAAATAGACCTATGAATTTACTTTCATTCTGCTTTTGAATCACTCAAATTGTACAAGGAACGAAGAAGCTATGATTAGAATACCGTTGGTGAGTCTAGTTGGACATTGCTCTGCCGCAGATATAAAATGGATTTTGCTTTGTTCATTTTTTTTTGGATTTGTTTTATGAGTAATTGCTTGTTGTTTTTTTTTCATAAGTGTTGGGTGAAGAGAGACCAATCATCTCTCTTCTTCCATCATCTCATGTTTTACTGCAGGCAAATGCTAGGTTTTGCAGGTCCTTGGAAAAAGAAGGTCAATGCATGCACAATTGACTCTTGAAGACTTTTTATCAATTTGCAATTGAATTGAGCACATAAAAAAAAAAAAAAATGGAGAGATTGATGTGAAAACCATACAGAGTCCAATGTTTCTGAAGTCAAGTCCCATTGCTACATGCCAGAAATCATTTTTAGACACCTGTCATCCCACTTGTTGCTGAAAGAAACCCCTCAAGAAGCCAATTTCCCTATGGTAGATTCATTCACCCTCCTCATTTCAAAACCCCAAAAATCCATTCATGTCGAAGTCCCATTTTCCACTGCTTATGTAGTCACCATAACCATTTTATTTCCCATCACTACTACATCATGACTTCACATATACTTTCCACTTCTGAGTTTCATGTTGGTTCTATTTTTCACTATGATTCTTCACAATCATTTATTTTGTACTCGTATTGGATGATGTGGAATTCATTAAGGTCCACCTTCCAATGGTCTTGTCCCATCGAATCCAACACATCATCTGGGATCAAGATTAGAGTTTTTATAGTGCCCTGGTATCTGCATGAATCAATGGCAGATTTCCTTGTTGTTAATCATGGGGATTCATCAATGCCTCTTGATTGACAAATCTTGCAGGTGACTCAACTCCAACACATCCATTCGTACCTGTCAAGATGCACTAAGGTAATTTAGAGCTCATTGTCATCAAAGGTGAGTTTCTTCACATTGGTTAACGACATATATTAATGGTCGGTAATCCAATGATTTCTTTCCATGCTCGACTTCCGCAAATTCATTTGCATGATAAGAATTGTACCTCGGGTTTGTAGCAGTTGAATATTATGTGATCTAATGGTTTCAACAATGATTTGCAGCATCATTTGTTCAGTAGTTTTGCAATTCCTTTCCATTTTCAGTTCAGAAGTTGATTTTCAGAATAAGAGAAAGGACTTTCTACTTCTATGGTAGAATTTTTCCTCATCACTTGTCTCAGCAGTTAGTCTTACATGCAACCAGCACAACATCATGGATTGAATTCAATCTCATCCAGTTTCAGCTCTCATATACATATGTCTCATCATTACATCATCCACATAGCTCCAGCATACACCAGTCCATTCATGTCAACCAAAGCTTCCATGGAGGTAACACTTGAGGTAAAATAGCATGAGTTTTTGATTTATTAAAGATTTGGGGAAATGCCATGAAGAACCACTAAGCATTAGCCATTTCCATTTTCTAAATAGCAGTTTATGTCCATCCATTCCCATCATTTCCCATTCAATTCTAACACTTCATCCTTCCTGCACATCCCCTTCAGATTCCAACCCAACATTTCACCAACCCAAGTGACCAAGCATACAAAAAAGGGATACCTTATTGTTGTCATACAAGAACCAACAATAGGAATTTTTACTGCTGCCACACAAGGACCATCAGTAAGAAAATAATCATTGCTGCTGCCACACAAGAACCAGCAGTAAGAAAATAAGTCTTGTTGCTTCCACAAAAGAACCTACAACAGAGGATGCATTTCAAAGGTATGTGTTTCTTGGTTCACCTAATACATAAATCGGTTCAAACGCATGGATGTTGTGGCTGAAGAAGAATATAGGGGACTTAGTGCAAGTTACATGAATGGCTCTTCTATCAAAAACCATATATCATCATTTTTAGTATATACAAGATAGAAGGAAAGTTTGAAAGTAATAATATCAAGTCTTATTACTGTAATTGTGAGGAATGGAAATCACAACATTCCTATATCAGTGCATACCAGCGTTATCTTGTACATTCAAGGCAGAGGAATTATGACTGGTTCTAATATTTTATTGGCATATTTCAAAATCAGTAATTACAGCACATCTTTAATAGTATTGTGTTGTAGGTAAAAGATGAGACAATTTTATGACATTCCTTTCTCCACATGAAGGTTGGAGGGCTACAAAAATCAGTGGAATTTCCATATTTTGTCTTGGGGAAGCCACATCTTTGCTACTTCATCTTAATTACATGATAAAATTGGCATTTTGATACCATGAGCTAATTTGAATTATGTTTGGTGCTATCACAAAGTTATATGCATGAGTATTGTTGGGTGATTGAGAGCCATAAAAATTTGATATATGCATTTATGTAGCAACATTCTAAACAGATATATGCTATATTCTTCTCCATGGAGCAATGGGTCAGCTGTTACAAGTGAAATGTTTGTGAGAATTTGAGAATCATTGAATGTTGCATATGTTAAGTTTGGGGGAGATGGCTACTTTCCAACTAAGAAACAAACTCCTACTTTCCATGAGGACATGAACAATTATTCAGTTTGGGGGAGGAGCTACTATGCTATGCTTGCTGCTCATAATTTTAATTTTCTTCACATAAAAATGTTGAATTTGAATTGAGCATATTTCACAAACCACGAATTGGATCTTCATGAAATTTGGACAGGGAATGCATAACAACATGATGAACAACCGTGGCAAGTTTCAGCTCAATCCAGTGTACGGTTTTCGAGAAAATGGTCATCATCACCTACATCCAATTCGCATTTTTCTCGAAATCTGTGATGTGGGTTTGTCTAATTTTTGGTGTGGAGATGCACTAGAGTGGTAGCTACCTGCCTGCAAAATTTCAGCCCAACCCAGTTCGTCGTTTGGGATAACATGACTTTAGAAGTTTCATGTTCAAAAAGGCTATCACGCCGTAAAATATTGTTGTTTCCCGTTTTCCAGCGGCCGTTTTCTGGCAACTGCCCGTTTTTTCGGCAGCTGCGACATCTTTTCCGGCAGCTGTGACATATTTTCCGGCGACTGCTTTCCGGCAGCTGCCCGTTTTCCGGCAGCTGTGACATCTTTTCCGGCGGCTGCAACATCTTTTTCGGCAGCTGCAAGTCCACCAAATTTGCCGCTAAATTTAGCATTGTTCTGCCAAATTCGTCGCTAAAACCTTCGCCAACTTCTCTGCTAAAATAAGCTGAATCCACCAAATCTGCCGCTACATTTAGCTATGTTTCACCAAAATCTTCGCTAAAACCTTCGCCAATTTCTCTGCTAAAATAAGCTGTGACTTTGCCAAATTTCTACTAAAGAGCTGCGAATCCGCCAAATTTTCTGCTAAATCCTCCGCTAAGTGACTCTGCCAATTTGTGTTAAACTCTCTATTTCTTCTAGCTGCAGCTGTGCAAATGGTAAAATGAAGGAACAAGTGAATGAGTTTCTTTTCATGTTGGATGCTACACAGATATTGGGTTGCATGAGGACATGCAACAAGTTCAGTTTGGGGGAGATGTTGGGCCCTGGAATCGTCCATTTTTCCATCATTTATCGACATACCTTTCATCCATTTTCTTACCATTATTTCTCATTTATCATTCCAATTTTCATCCATTTGTTGTGGTTGCGCGTTGAACAACATGCTACTTCCATTGATCTTTTAAGTGGTTAATAGTGATTATTTTCTTTTATCTTTGATGAATTAAAAGACTATTATGCATAATTTTACTAATGATGGTTTGTGGAGTGAGTTGTCACGTAGAGGACACTCATAGCCAGTTGTTACAGCCTTAACCAAAAACGCATGCCACATAAGAACACCTTGATTCGCGTCTTGATTTGCGGGCAAATGGAAATGAATCTCAAAAATCCGAGACATGGGTTTTGTGCGTAACATCCTCATTTACCTGACTTTTGAGGAAATAGTAAAAAAAAGCTATGGTTTGCGATATGCAGGTGGTTCTTCGAGAGGGTATTTTCCGGATTTGGTGTTGCGGCCGGTTTCAAAGTTGCCAACAGTTACGGCCGTGTTCTAGCTGTTGCAGATCACAAGTTGGGGGGCTCAGTTCTTCATTTCAGGAGATAATTTTATGTATAAATATGTAATCAATCTCATTGAGAAAAGGGGGGATAGGGATTAAGCATGATAGATTAGGTAGGATAGGAGATGGATGATAGGAGATGTAAGATAGGAGAGAACACAATGTTATGATGTAGGATTTGATCAAGATCTATTGTAATTCTTCCATTATGATAATACATGCTGGTAGTTTCTTAATTCTGGAGTTGTAGACTTTCATTGTTGAGATCCAGATCTGCTCAGTGGAGGAAGGGCCCTCTTCCCTGAGCAGATGCTAGTAGTGTTGATTGTAAGCGTTTTATTTTGTAGCTTTGTTATTGTTAATTCATGTTTTCATTAAGTAGATTGATCATAGTTGTTTTATTATTCAATTTATGTTTTTATTCATTATATTTATCATAGCGTTCTCATGTTAATTCATTTTGATAGATCGTTGGACAACACAAGACTTATTTTAGATTTATGCAATCACATCTTATTTCATAGGAATAGATCTTGTTTGAAGTGTGTTCGATTTACAGTTTGATTTATGAATAGGCTTGAGGTTTGATTTACTTTCAAGAAGTTGTGATTTAGTTTACAAATAGTTTCGATTGCATATCAATAGATCAACAATGGCAGGTAGAAATTGTGCTTGCATATATCTTGTACGATAACTTTGAAATAAAAGACTTCCTCGGGTTGATAATTTATTTTTAGCACTCTGCATGTTAAGTTTTAATTAACTGGCATATAGTGGGCACGACATTACTAGCAGAAATCTGGCCTAGAACACATTAAACCTGGCCATGGCTATAAAGAGCAAAGCTACAGAAGTGAAACTAAATCTGGAAGACATCCCTATCCCTGATATCATTAATTTACACAAAGAGACAGGGGAAGTCATCTACAATAGGTTGCTGAAGGTTTTAATAGAGCTGTTTAAAGTGCAAACCTTTAAGTCCAAGATACAGAAGCAGTTAGGGCTCGAGAAAGAAGAAAACAAGTCCTTGAAAGCATAGGAAAAGAAGCACTAAACACAGCTGCTGGCAAATGAGACCGATGAGGATAGAAAGAAAAACGTCCAGGAATTGCTAAATGGGAAGGACCAAGAGATCTTGTCATTAAAAAATCAATTGAAAATCCCCGCCACTCAGTTGGGAAGTAGTTCTGAAATATCGGAGCTGGAAGAGGAGAAAGAGAAATTGAAAGGAGAATTGTTAGACTGTAAGGCAAAGATGGTGGAGCATGAGGAAAGGGAAAAGAAAATGAAGTTTGATATAGCTTTTATAGAGACTGGTGTAGACTCATGGAAGGCCCAGTTTGAGGAGCTAGAGAGGAAGATCAAGACAAGGGAAGGAGCAGTGGGACAAGAGGCCTCTAACTCTATTGTAGTTGGGGACTTTTTCTTGCTAATTCAGAGAGTTGAGGCCAGCTTGGAAGATGCTGGATTGGTCAGATTAGAGAAACAGGTTGTCAATTTGAGAGTTTTGAAAGATGGTACAGAAAAACAAAGGGAAGCTTGGGAAACCAAGTACCAGGATGCACAGTCTGAACTTGATAACTTGAAGGAACAGGTGATGGGCCAGAATGTGCTACTGGAGGCTAGGATAATCATATGGGATGACATCATAAAACAGGCTAATGATCTAAGGCCATACCTAAATTTTATATTGGATAAAGGAGTGGTAGTAAAATTGGCTGAATAGGGTGTGACATTGGCGAAAGAAAGGTTGAACAAAAAGCCTCTGGAACATGCATAGAACACAGTTGAATTTCTAGGTGGTCTATCAAATGAACAAACTGGAGCTTTAGACATCCAGGATAGAGTGTCAATAATCTTAATAGTTAAGAAGGTGATTAATAAACACTAGCAAGTCCAGGTTGTTCATTCAGGAATTGATATCATATCAACCCAGGCGCGACTTTTTAGAGATGTTTGCAATCCTTTGTTCGTAAATGAGTTGTCTCCCTTTTGGGATGAAGATGGAACCATGCTCACGAAAGTCGAGTACAGAGCTAAGTTGTGGAACCGTAGAGTGAGTGAAGATGGTATCCTCGGTAGTGATGCTCCTTTGACAGGTGGTGCATTAGTTGATGCATTGAAGGGTGATTTTGAACTGGCAGCAGCTTTCAGAGAGGTTAGAACTCTTCATGGGGGTTATTCATATACTGAGCAAACTGAACTGATAATATCACTCAAAGAGCTCACTTCTCAAGATTTACCTTCACCCAAACACTGGAAGCTAGTCGAGAAATATGGAAAAGCGAAGTTAAAACTGGTAGCGTGAAATGTTGCAGGGGAAACAGAAAAGAATCTAGCATATATGTATATACAGGAATTAAAGAACTCATGAAAGCAATCTGGCTGGCAGCAGCTACATCTTTGTATTTTTGTACTTTGTTTAAAATAGTTGGATTCTATAGAGAAGAAGCTATGTAATTGTAAATGGCAGTTAAAATCTGTCCTGTAAATATTTGTTTAAGGATAGTAACAACAAACGATGTTCGTTTTGGCTGTTAGATAGGTGTCAATTGGTTGTAACTAATTTCTATTGAGAAGGAACCGAGTCTAGAGCTCAAGGCCACCTATATATACAGTTGTAATCAGAGACACAAGGGTTGAAAAATCTTATGAGAAAGTATTTGTGTTTTGACAATCAGTTTGTAATACATTTTCTTGGAGTTGTTTAATAGAATTTGTAGAGCTTGATGCCTTCGTTCTTTTATAAGGATTCTTGTGTAATCGGTCTGGTAGTTTGTACCTTTCTTTTTCCCATGTGCAAATGTGTTTCTCTCTTTTGTTATTCCATTCTGTAATATTTCCTTCATGCTTGGATCAGGTGATAGTTAAGTAGAATTCATAGAGATTATGCACTGCTTAGCTTAATCCAAGTACTTCACCAAATATATTCTGCTAAAGTTGATGTAGGATTCATCCTTGTTAGTTTCCTTACATTGATGGACTGTGTCTTCTCTCTTATGTTCCACAAATTAAAGTTCTTTGAATATCAGATGCTTGCTACCTTGCCCTTGTGAATGCATTCGCTAAATCTTTGTGAATAATGTTTGCAAAACTAGTTAAATGTGACTCCATCGCCCCAAATGAAATTCATGTGTTTTCAACTAAGTAACTCTTAAATCATTTTTTGTTCCATAAACAGAAATCTGATCTTATGTGCATTGTCATAATTGAATATCTTTAGTGTTTGAATACTTGTGTATGTTTTCATTGATTGACACCTTTGAATATTTCTAGTATTCTATGAGTTTATAGAGAGAGACCTCTCTGTTTACGTTTGATCAAAAGTGTAAACCAAAGATTGGTTAGTGGTTACCCGAGATTACCCTCTTTCAGCCTTGGGGATCAATTTTGGTGTTAACACTGCCATTCTCTAAAAAATATAAGTCTTTTACAGTCATAAGATGATGGAAGGAGAAGATTCTACCAGTTCTAAGGTTAGGATAGCCCTGGAAGATAGGGATGCAGATGTATTTGACACTTGCATTCAACTCCCAGTTCCATAAATTAAGAAGAGACTGGAAGCCTTGCATGGAAAAGGACTGGATGTCCATGGAGTCTTTAGGTCGTCGTTCATTTACTTTTTCCTTGACCAGGTGTTTTCTTTTCCTGATTTTATAGCGTGGTGTTCTTCTAATTACTCAGAACCTCAAAGAGTGATTATGGATGCCCGCAGTTCCAGAGTCTCAGTACCAAGAGTTGGAGGGTTTTTCTGAAGAGTCTATGGTTTCATTGTACTACCAAATCAACCCCGAAAGCCGTCAAGCTTTCTTATCCACATGCTTGAAACATGACTCCAAAATATTCGAAAAACCCTACCCCCTAAATGTCAACCTTTTTTATGACAATTCCCAGTTGGCTCTTTCTTTGTTAGCTCAGTTTCTAGGGTTGGATACTACTTTGTGGGTGACTGAAGTCCAATTAGGTTTACTCTTTAGGATTAGAATTAGTTTGGCCAGGTCCGAAAGTGGGATTATCCCACCCCTGAGGTTTGATGAATTTTTGGCGGAAAAGATACATGTATAGCTAAGCAATTTCTCGAGTACTAGGTTTTTTAGATTTCAAACGCAATTGATGAAAATGATTATGTACAGCACCGTCGAGAGCCAACATTTCTCCTCACTACTTGAGACCGATGTTATGGTAGACAATGTTTTTCAATTATTTGAACTATGTTTTTCCCCCGGTTTATAAAATCATTTTTGGGGAAGAATTGCCTACAATGTTTCGAGAAATGAAAACAATGATGCAGTTGAAGGATGAACTAGCTGTCGGTGATTGGTTTTTGTTGAAAGAAGCTACAGTCATTAGGTTGTATGGTTTTATAAAGGAGCCTTATGTTCTACCCGCTTTTCATACCTTGTGGATCTTTGCACTTGAATTTATCAAACAGAAATTGGTCGTGGAAGAAGTGCAATTCTTAAAACATAAGAAGACCATAGATGTGAAATGCCCTTGGAAGGTAGGGCCTTTCATTGTGAAGAATGAAGAAGCTTTGTCAGAGGTGGAAGAGTTATTGAACTCGCTAGGGTTCAAAAAAGATGTGGCCATCAAATACGACCCTTTGCATATAATTTCCAAGAGAAGGAAAGAATGTAACCTCAGCGCTTTTGAGCATACAGAACTAGAAGGGGTGCTGAAGGAGTGAAATTTGTTGTGTTGGGAAGCCAAGGCAGAAGAAGCAGTGGAGACACAGGGAGGAAATCTCATGATTTCTAATTTAATAATGGATTTAGATCAAGTGTTGGACACCATGGAGTTGGGTCAAAAAAGAGACTTAAATGAAGTCAAGGACATGGACACTAAGGAAGGTCACGGAGACAAGCGACCCAAATTAGAAGTATAGGATGAGCTAGTTGTTGCGGCTATTCAAGCCGAGTCAATTGCTTCCCCAACTAAAGAGGAGTTGGTTGTTGCCACAACTCAAGAAGAATTGACTGTCCAAATGGATATTGGAAGGGTAGATAATGAGGAGTCCTCTGCTTCTGAGATCCAGGAGGTAGAATACAAGTTTCAAGATGTTCAAGAAGGAGATGTTGGTAATAAATTTTGGTCCAAGGCTAACCTCTATAAACAATATGATCAAAACAAGCGGGCCTCGGCCCAGAGGTTGTTTGATTCAATGGGACTATGGCCAAAGGTCTATCTAAGACTTCCCTGATGACCAGCAGAAGTATAAATGATAACATCCTAAACCTGGCAATAGTGACAAAAGATGTAGTGATCGAGACAACGATCAATTGGAAAAACATACCTATGCCAGACAAAGTCCAGTTTCACAAACAAGTCAGTGATCTTGTGTATGGTGATTTTGTGAAAGAAGCCTTGAAAAGTGATAACTTGGTGGTTACTGTGAAAAAATTGGAAAGCCAATTAAAGCAGGAGAAAAGTGAAAATCGAGCACTTCAAAATTAGGTCAAAAAGGTAGAATTTGACCTAGCTATAAGTGATGGTGGAGGTAAGAGCATGAGCAAGATGTTGGCAGAAAAGGACAAGCTGATTCTTAATCTACAGAAGAAGGGAAAGGTTCCAAACATTAGGATAATCGAACCTCCAGAAGAGACAAACTTTGAAAAGCAAAAAAAGACTTGTCTAAGGAAATAAGTGATTGCAAAGTAGAATTGCTGAAGTTTGCAGAGAAGGAAGATAGCTGGAAAAAAGAGAGAATAAGCTTAGAAAAATAGCTTGATGACTTCAAAACTAACTTATCCAATTTGGACATGTAGCCTACCAATTCGAACCAAACTAGGGAAAGCAATGGTACCAATAGTCAAGTGCAGGCTATGTCTCACATTATCCTAAAAGATGTGGAAATAAAGGAGATGAAAGAAAAATCTCAATGGTTGGAAGAAGAGAGTAATAAAAAGGAAGAAGAAGCTAGGGATCTCCAAAAGAAGCACAAGGAATTTATTGAGATTAATAAAAAACTCACTCATCAAGTTACCAGGAAGGCGGCTTTGAAAGGATGTAAAAACTTGGTATGGGATAGGATCATTAAGGAAGATGAGAACTTTAGACCCTACCTTGAGTTTATAAGGATAAAGGAGAAAACCATTAGTGATGCTATTACAGGTTGTGAAGTTGCTAGGGAGAGCTTAGCCACAAGACCCAGGGAAATTACATTAAATTCCATCACTTTCCTGACTGGTTTATCAGAAGAGGAAAAGATGAATTTAAATATTGGGAACCGGATTACTACACTTGATGCGGCCCGAAAGATATTGGGGAAATATGCTCAGGTTGAGAGTGTAGAGGCCAAAGTCGAGGAGATGAAGAGTCAAGTGGCAGAGTTCAAACGACAATTTGATAAGCTGGTTGAAATTGGGCTACCTTCTTTCTGGGACGATAACCAGGAACTAATCCCTCGCAATGCTTATAAAAACCTACTGTGGGAAATGAGGATGGATCACACGAAGTTCATGTTGATGTATATGTAACTTCGGAATTTATTTCATCTGTGTATTTTATATATATTTATTGTACCCTTATAAGAGATGTGTTATTCCTCTATAAGGAAGTGTCGTCATGTGGATTGACAAGTGTCGGAAGTGTGTGTACTTGCCGTTGGGTTATTAGACCACCATTTGGGGTCGGCCCTGATTTATATATATTATAATGTGGATGTATCTAAGTAGACAAGTCGGCCCCAGTAGGTCACTAGGCAAAAAGGTGAGTATAAATAGAGATAGGAGATCTCTATTTTACTCACTTGAAAAAGTAACTCACTCTCTCTCTAAAAAGTGGCGCACTAGTGAGGAGGAGGAGGATCATCTGCTAGGAGACTATCTCAGTGTTATTTGGTTGTATTTTGGTTGAGCCATTGCTCTCTCTATCTCTGAGGAAGTTGTGGGGTTTTTCACCTTAGGGTTTTCCCCACGGAAACTCTGTGTCTCTTGTCTCTATGCTTTTGATTCTTGTGATGCTTGTGATGCTTGTCATATTATGATTGTCATGCATTGATATACTGTAGATGTTATTCTCTCAGCAAAGATCCTATAGTATTGTGAATTAATACTCAAAATTTAACATGGTATCAGAGCTAACCTGAGAAGAAGACATTTTGCAGTGACAGAAGCTTGTGTTCCTTGTTTATTGGGTTTCTCTCCATAGATTTTTGAAATTCAGTATAGTAGATTGGATCTACTCATCAAGGCGCATATATTTGTCCAATCAGAACTCAGTTCCGAGCATTTTCAGATTTGGCCCTAAACATTAGGGTTTCCACAAAAATAGGAATTTCTAGAATCTGAAGGCACAGCTGGAAGCTCCTTGCAAAAATCGAAGTTTAGAGCTTTCGATCGAGATTTTTGGCTGGGTAGATCTCCGGGAAACTCAAACCCTAATTCAGGGCTCTCCCTAGTGAACCCGGGAGGACAAAAAGGCAATTTTGAAGGGCAAGACTTTGCTGATCTCAAAATCTGAATGCACCAAGCTAATCAGCTCATCAAAGCGCATCTTTCTATCCTTTCAGAATTTGGAAATTCACATTTTGAATTTTTAGGGTTTCTCTGACAAACCCTAATCCGGGACCACATCCAGTTTTCAGCACTTCAAGTGGTAAGTTCTAAATCTTTTCTATTTCCATTTGAAGTACTCTTAAAGATGTCTCTCCACACCAAGCTTGAGGATAAGCTTGAAGGGGATGATAACTTCCGAGCCTGGAAGTATAGGATTGGGCTAATCGTGGAAGAGAATGAGTTGGACTCATATATGAAAGAAGACATCCCTATCCCAAAGGATGAAGAGGCCAAGGCATTGCACAAGAAGAACTTGGTCAAGGCAAAGAGAATCATTGCTGATTCTATCAAAGACCATCTCATACCCCATGTGTCTTCTCTCAAGACACCCAAGGAGATGTTTGAATCTTTGACCAAGCTATTTGAAGGAAAGAACATAAATCGGAAGATGACCCTGCGGAACCAATTGAAAGCAGTAAAGTTTCAGAATGGAGAAACCATTCAATCTTACTTTTCAAGGGTCTCCCAGATCAAGGAACAATTAGAAGCAGTAGATGAAATGGTGGAGAATGGTGAAGTGGTGATGACCACTCTAAATGGCCTACCTAGGTCATGGGATTCCTTTATTCAAGGAATTTGTGCAAGGAAGAAGTTGATCTCCTTCAGTAGACTTCGGGAAGAATGCTCTCAAGAAGAAGCTAGACTTATAGCTCGTGAAGAAAAGATGGGAGGTGAAGATCAAGCCCTTGCAGCTCACACCAAAAGAAGCAAAACCAAGAAGGACCACTCTCACCACAAAAGATTCCATCAAAAGAGTAAGAAGGACCTAAGATGCTTCACATGTAATGAGAAGGGTCACTTTGCTTCAGATTGTCCCAAGAATAAAAGGGATAATAACAACAACTCCAGTAAGAAGAAGAAGGGCAGCAAAAGAAGGTTTCATGCTCATGCTGCTGAAGATGATGAACCTCCAAAGAAGAAGGCTAGGGCAGAAAGTAGCAGTGATGATGACTCATCAAGTGAAGAAGAATATGTTCTAATTTCTGCTCTTACAGGTACCATCTCCCATGGATGTAATGATTGGTTGATTGATAGTGGGGCTTCCAAACACATGACTGGGTTTAAGGAATCCTTTGTGAACCTATCTGAACATGAATCACCTCATAAGGTGAAACTTGGGGATGATTATCAATACCCAATCAAAGGAAGTGGTGAAGCCTCCTACAACCTAGATTCTGGAAAATCATTGAAGATGAAAGAAGTACTTTATGTACCTGAACTCAAGAAAAACTTACTCTCCATTTATGCATTGGATGCAAAAGGTATGAGGGTTGCATTTGTGGATGGCCAAGTACTAATGTGGCCAAAGGGAAAGACCATAGATGATGCAGTAGTAATTGGAGAGAAAGAGGGAGGTTTGTATAAATTGAAGGGACAACCTGAACATGCCATGGTGCATGAATCCATGGAGCCAAGTGAACTTTGGCATAGAAGACTTGCTCATATGCACTATAGGGCACTTCCAATTGCAAGCAAGGCAGTAGAGGGTCTTCCGGAAATCAAGACCAAACATGAAGGTGTTTGCAAAGGATGTGCAAAAGGTAAGAACATTAAGAAGGCTTTCCCAAGCAGTGAAAGCAAGGCAAAAGATATCCTGGAAATCATCCACTCAGATGTATGTGGCCCTATGTCATCCAGTTCCCTGAGTGGGTATGTTTACTATGTATCATTTATTGATGACTTCTCCAGGAAGACTTGGGTATACTTCTTGAAGGGAAAAGATGAGGTGCTTGATAAATTCAAGGAATTCAAAACCTTGATGGAGAATCAAACTGACAAGAAAATCAAGACATTCAGATCTGACAATGGTGGAGAATTCACCTCAAGTGACTTCAAGAAGCTTTGCAGTGATTCAGGGATTAAGAGGGAGTCGACTGCTCCTTATAATCCTCAACAGAATGGATTTGCAGAAAGGAAGAACAGAACTATCATGGAAGCAGCAAGGGCAATGTTGCATGACCAGGATCTACCTATGCATCTATGGGCAGAAGCAGTTAGAACAGCTGTATATGTGCTGAACAGAACTCCCCACAAGATATTGGACAACAGGACACCAGAAGAGGTCTTTTTTGGGTTCAAGAAGATTGATGTCAGCAAGGATGAATATAAGTTCAAGGATAGGTAATCCAAGAAGCAAAGATCAAGAGGGAGCACACTCCAGCAGCTCCTACAAGGATGCAGTTTTTCAGAGGGAGTTGACCATCTTCCTACATTCCACAATAGAAAAGTGTAGAAGAAGCTACTTCAGTAGCTCCTGCCAGGAAGCAAAGATTCAGAGGGAGTCCACCCAACAAACAAACAATGATAAGTATTTCAATTATCATTTCTTGCCTATTTTGTTTGTTTAAATAATATTATGCTTATGTTCCTAGACTTAGGAGATGTATTGTGCATATTTGAATGATTGCATTAATGAACAGTATACTACTAATATACATGGGTAAGTGGCCTATGGCACTGTACAACATTCCATTGCTACTTATCTAGAATGAAACCTCTTTGCTGACATGTTAAGAGTTGTGCACACTCTTAACAATGTTCTGGTAGAGATTGGAAGGCATCTAGAAAGTTACTGGATATGGATAAATGTTGTATTGAAGCATTGTCTAAGATAATTGCATGACTGTATGACATATTTCTTTATGTGTAAGAATTTGTTCTGAAAACTATGATATGTTTTCTAATGATGCAATTTAACTTGTTGTGTAGGAAAGATCATATGCCTACAAAAGGAGAACTACAACATTTGTTCCAGCAACAAAGATATCTATTGAAGATATTGAAGTTCCCAGGATCTGGGATGAAGAAATGGAATGCCATGATCCGTCGATCATGAAGAATGATGTTTGGGATGTAGTCCCAAGACGAGAAGGGAAGTCTGTTGTGACTTCCAAATGGAACTATCAGATCAAGCATGTTGCAGATGACAACATTGAGAAATATAAAAGTGATGAAATAGAAGATGCACCAGATGGATTTCAAGACAGCATGGTGTAGTCATATATGTGTGGAGAACTTGGTAGGATAGACAGCTTTCTATCCAGTTTGGGATTTACCAAGAATAAAGCGGATTCCAACCTTTTCTACATGGTTGAGGAAGACAATCCAGTGATACTATTTTTGTATGCGGATAACCTGTTTGTATCAGGTGAGGATAGATTGATTGCCGACACACAACGGAAGCTTGCTGCCGAGTTCGAGATGAAGAACTTGGGGATGATGCACTATTTGTTTTTGGCATGGAGGTGTGGCAGAATGCAGGTGAGATCTTCCTTGGTCAAGGGAAGTATAGAGTAGATATCCTGAAGAGATTCGGGATGATGGATTGCAAGGCCATGGCCACACCGATGGCATCGAATCTGAAGCTTCTATGTGATGCTTCATCTGAGCCAGTTGATGTCTCTATGTATCGTCAGATGATTGGGTCCTTGATGTACCTGACGAACACGAGACCAGATATTTGCTTTGCTGTGAACACATTGAGCCAATTCCTGACGGATCCGAGGAGTGTTCACCTGGTTGCTGTAAAGCATGTTCTGAGGTACCTGAAGGGTACAGTGGATTATGGGCTCAAGTATGAAGGGAATCAAAAGTTTAACCTACAGGGTTATGTCAGTTCAGATTGGGATGGCAGTGCTGCAGACAGGAAGAGCACATCTGGGTGTTGCTTCAGTATGGGATCAGGTGTGATCTCTTGGTTTAGCAGGAAGCAGTCCTGCGTAGCACTGAGTACAGCTGAGGCAGAGTATGTTGCAGCCTATTCAGCTAGTTGTGAGGCAGTATGGCTAAGGAAGCTACTGTCTGAGTTATTTGATCTCCCATTGGAGGCTACTGGTATCTTCTGTGATAACCAGAGTTGTATGAAGCTGTCCGAGAACCCAGTGTTTCATGACAGGTCGAAACACATAGAGATCAAATATCACTATATCAGGGATATGGTGCAGAGAGGAGCTTTGAAGCTTCTGTATGTTGCGACGGATGAGCAGATTGCAGATGTGCTGACGAAGTCACTAGCCAGGGTGAAGTTCGAGTACTTGAGAGAGAGGCTTGGTGTTCTTCAGATCGAGGACACTTCGAGGAAGAATTGATGGTAACATTTGCTGAAGCCATTCCAAGCATGTTGGAAGGAGGATCCTTCACATGGCTGTGGATGTAAGCACTGGATGATGAGCACCAGGATGATGTTCTGGTTTCTGCTTGGATATGATCAGTTGGATCATTTGTATGTACGCATCATGTTGGATGCTGGATATGATCAGTTGGATCATTTGTATGTATGCATCATGTTGGATGCTGGATATGATCAGTTGGATCATTTGTATGTACGCATCATGTTGGATGTTGGATATGATCAGTTGGATCATTTGTATGTATGCATCATGTTGGATGCTGGATATGATCAGTTGGATCATTTGTATGTACGCATCATGTTGGATGCTGGATATGATCAGTTGGATTATTTGTATGTACGCATCATGTTGGATGCTAGATATGATCAGTTGGATCATGTATATGTATTTTGTATATGCATCATGTTGGATGCTTGGACCATGTATCTGTATATGTATCAGGTGGATACATTGTATGATCAGGTGGATCATGTATGATGATATGTATCATGGATTTGTATTTGTATCAGGTGGATACATTGTATGATCAGGTGGATCATGGATGATGATATGTATCAGGTAGATATGTGGTGTGCATCAGATGGATGCATTGTATGATCAGGACGATCATGGATGACGAGCTTCAGGATGTTGCTCCAGATGACATGCAGTAGGACGTTGCAGTGATGATGATCAGGATGATCATGGATACATCAGGATGATGTATGGTGAGTATCAGGTTGATACTCTGTGGCCGTGGATCAGGTTGTGCAGATGAGCATGTCTGGGAGATCCTATAGGTCGGAGTTGTGTACCCGTAACGGCCTGGGATGCTCTTTCGAGACATTGCTCTGGGAGGACATGTAATTTGTGCCCTGGGAGATTTCAGGTCGGAGTTGTGTACCCGTAACATCCTGAGATGCTCTTGCGAGGTTTTGTCCTATGGCATGTAATTTGGGCCCTGGGAGATCTCAGGTCGGAGTTGTGTACCCGTAACATCCTGAAATGCTCTTTCGAGGTTTTGCCATGACCACATGTAATTTGTGCCCTGGGAGATTTCAGGTCGGAGTTGTGTACCCGTAACATCCTGAGATTCTCTTGCTAGGTTTTGTGGTGACCACATGTAATTTGTGCCCTGGGAGATTTCAGGTCGGAGTTGTGTACCCGTAACATCCTGAGATGCTCTTGCGAGGTTTTGTGGTGGGGTCACATGTAATAGCGCCCTGGGAGATCCTACAGGTCAGAGTTGTGTACCCGTAACATCCTGGGATGCTCTTTCGAGGTTTTGTGACGCACGTAATAAGTCCTGAGGATTCCACAGTATGGCCAGTGATGACGAAGACCTGCAGGTGGTGGGCCTACATCCAGTATGAAAAAGGACTGGCTCTGTAGAACTTCCTAAGACGAGTAGAGTCAGAGATTGTTGAGATAGTAGCAGCAGTGACGATGATGATGATGATGCATCGATGACGATGATCCAGAGAAGAAGACTTGTCTAGCAGATCTGTGTCTAGAAATACCTTCCTAGTTAAGAGGGAGTGTTGATGTATATGTAACTTCGGAATGTATTTCATCTGTGTATTTTATATATATTTATTGTACCCTTATAAGAGATGTGTTATTCCTCTATAAGGAAGTGTCGTCATGTGGATTGACAAGTGTCGCAAGTGTGTGTACTTGCCGTTGGGTTATTAGACCACCATTTGGGGTCGGCCCTGATTTATATATATTATAATGTGGATGTATCTAAGTAGACAAGTCGGCCCCAGTAGGTCACTAGGAAAAAAGGTGAGTATAAATAGAGATAGGAGATCTCTATTTTACTCACTCAGAAAAGTAACTCACTCTCTCTCTGAAAAGTGGCGCACTAGTGAGGAGGAGGAGGATCATCTGCTAGGAGACTATCTCAGTGTTATTTGGTTGTATTTTGGTTGAGCCATTGCTCTCTCTATCTCTGAGGAAGTTGTGGGGTTTTTCACCTTAGGGTTTTCCCCATGGAAACTCTTTGTCTCTTGTCTCTATGCTTTTGATTCTTGTGATGCTTGTGATGCTTTTCATATTATGATTGTCATGCATTGATATACTGTAGATGTTATTCTCTCAGCAAAGATCCTATAGTATTGTGAATTAATACTCAAAATTTAACAGTTCAAACGCCTGAACCAGATGCTTATAGGAAAAACCTTGATTGAAAAGGTTGAAGAGGACTTTAAAATATTGAATAGATTGATTGCCATTGGTGAAAGGCTTCCTCCGTTCTTCTACACCGAGCACATTGAAATACGAGTTATGGTGAAAGAGGTGGTGGACTATGACCTCCCACCTACAGATCAATGGGCCAACAAATAAAAATATAGCAAATCGCTATACTTTCTCCATCAGCCGCAATGATACTTGTCTTTTCATAGTTGTTGATGTTTGTTTGGAATCAAGGACTTCTAAAAACTTTCCTATTATTGAAAAAATTGTAATACTCTTTGAGGCGGCTATATGAATAGCCAGCTGGAACTATTACTTTACTATCTTTACCTTTTACTTGAAGCAAATGTTACTTAGTGAAAACACTGATGGGTTGTAAGAAATCAGTTAGGCTATTTCTACCTGTTTCTGTTTTTGTAGTGATAGTGGCAAAACAACTTGAATGAGGTGTCACTCCGACAACTATTTTTAATTTTGGATGAGTCGATCAAGAGGACTCCCAGCATCTATATATGCAATGTAATGGAATGAAAAAGTGTTGAAAAACTTATATGGGAATTTTTGTGTATTGTTGTGTAAGACATTTTGATCTATATTTTGAATAAAGATTTGCAGAGCTGAGCCAATGTTTTCAGGGATTCTTGTGTAACTGGTCTTGTAGTCTGTTCTTTCTTTTTCCATGTGAATTGTGTATCTCTCATTCTTAATTCCAGTCTGTAACATTCTTTCGTACTTGGTGCAGTGTGATAGCTAAGTATAATTCATAGAAATTATGCTCTACTTATCTTTTTGCAAGTATTCCACCATTACTTCTCTGCTAAAATTGATGTAGGATTCTTCATTGCATGCCTTATGTCAATGGATTGTTTCTTTTTCTTCTATTCCACCAATTAAAATCCCTTTGACTACGAGTTGTTTATTATCTTTCCCCTGTGTTAATGCATTTGTGAAGCATTTGTAAATGAATTTTTAGAGTTTGTTTAAATGTGACTCCATTTCCCAAATAAAGATTCATATGTTTCAGGCAAGCTATGTTTAAACCATTTTTGGTTTCCAACAGAAATCTTATCTTCTGTATGTTGTAATTGAATATCTTGAATGATGAATGTTGGTGAATGTTTTCATTGTTGACATGTTTGATTATTCCAACTTTTCTTAGATCCGTAGAGAGACCCCTCTCAGACTAAGCTGGGTCAATAACTTAAGTCTAAAGATTGGTTAGTGGTTACCCTAGTCTGCCCTCTCCCACAACCTAGGGGGTCATTTTGGGTGTTAACAAATTGGCACCGTTGCCGGGGAACGTGATTGTTTTATCATCCCTGGGAGAATGACAAAGGATTCCAAAGATTCAAAGAAAGAAGAAATCCCTGTGGGAAAATAGAGGTTTCCATATGTTTAGAAGGTTGTGCATTTTTTCCCTCGCAACTCCACTCGCAAAGATCCAAATTCAAGAAAGACTCCACTGGAGGAGATCAATGTGCCAGGTTAATTTTTGAAGAAATCCCAAGACGGGCATCTTGGCCTCAAGAAGGAGCCATAAGAGAGGTAATCCTGAAGGAGCCATACGAGAGGTAATCATGTTTCCAAAATTTTGTTTAAGTGTGGAATATCCAGAAATAATACTTAGAGATAAGACGGGAAAAGAAAAGGCTAATACTTCCAACCTTAAAAGAATTGGGTCTAAAGAAGAGTTACCTGTTTTACAGGAATTGGATATAGAGATAGATATCGGGAAACCTTTGGCAAGATCAAGATCTGAATCTTATCTAAATCTAGGTAAAGAAGGTCTGAATGCCTATGAATCCTATTTGTTAGATCTTGTCTGGCTTCAACTACAAAATATTATCAAAGCAGAAAGAGATATAGCTATTTCTCATATCCGTCAATCCCATACCACAATTCCTGCAGGTAATTCTGCCTATAATATTCATCCCCAAGATCAGAATCCACCTAGACCTGTGGCTGCTAGATTTGCACCATGGGCCCTGCCAGCCGCTTTGCATGACCTCCCTAAGAGATACACCTAGAGAATTGTCTCTTATGATGGAGAAGGGGGTTTTCTTCCAAGCAGCATGTAGACAAATTTGAAGATTTTATTTATTTGGAGGAAGTAGACCATGATGATGCTAAGATGAGGTTATTTGCTCAAAGTCTGTTTGGAGAACCCAATAAATGGTTCAGACAGTTGTTGAATGCTTCTATAAATGATTTTGCATCCTTTGAGACTCTGTTCTTAGAGAGATGGGAAACGATAGGGAGCCATGCCCTAGTATTGTCCCAGTATAACCACCTGCAAAAAGGAGGTTTTGAATCAGTCCTTGAGTTTTCTGCCAGGTTCATGAAAGCCTATAATTATATTCCAGATGACCTAAAACCCTCGGTAGGCGCTACAAAGCTCCACTACGTAGACGCCTTTGATGGAGACTTTTCATGCACGCTAAGAGAGAGGAAGTCTGCCACCCTGCCTACTATGCTGAAAGATGCGGTAGAGGTGGAAGCCAATATGATGGCTTTGGGGAAAATAAAGGGGAAAACTGAAGCAGATAAAAAGAAGCAAGAAAATCAAACCCGAGCCTCCTCTTGTAATGATTCCAAGTTTGATACTATGATGAAAACCATGGAAAAGCTGATGGATAGGTTAGCCATGGAAAATAAACCTCCTGCTAGGGAACAGGCCGAAAATCAGATAAGAAATACTAACTTTAGAAGGCCGCCCCTCCAAGACATCCAAGAAATCAAGAAGACCACTAGATGAGGCCTCCTTTCCCTGAAAATTTGGTGGACGAGGAAGGATCTGAGGAGCCTGTTGGAGACCAAGTCCATCTCTTTGACACTCTAGACCATGAAGTACATTTAACCTAAAGGGAACATGACTTTTTCAACATGGGGAATGCTAGGAAGGTTGCTGAATTTGATTCTGAGTAATACCAAATGGGTTACATGAATGCTATAGATGATATTCAAAGGAAGATGAAGTTAAGGAGAAGAGAGGTACCGCTTAGTGAAGGGAAGTCCACCCATATTTAGCCCTCCAAAACTCAGTCGAATATGGAGAAATTAAAAGAAAAGCAACCAGAGGTTTCTACACAGAAAACCTTGGAAGATAAGGGACAACACTCTAAAGAAGGCAGGAATCCAAAAGTCACGAAAGTAGGGAAGCTAGCTTCGACATTTAGCTTGAAGGTTGAACTGTCTAAGGTAAAAATCTCTATCCCCTTAAATGAGTTGTTAAGAAACAATGAATATAGGAAAGAGATCAATAGCCTGGTAAAGGGGCAGGCAGAAAGTACACAGGACATGTTGGAAGTGATGGATGATGCCCCCATTATAATATTTGGTTCCAAGATGGAAGAGCCAGATGATGAAGAAGTCCCTCCCTTTTATTTGATTTTGAATATCCATGATAAGTTATTACACAATGCCCTGATAGATTCCGAGGCTTCACACAACTTGATGCCAATGTCAGTGGTGGACCAGTTGGGATTAGAAGTCACCAAACCCTACAAAGACCTATATTCTTTTGATTCCAGAAAGGTACCATGTCTAGGTCTAATTAAAGATGTGGTAGTAACCCTTGCCCAGATCCCAGCGAAGAGCATCATGATGGACATAGTAGTGGCTGATCTACCTGCTAAGTTTGGGATGCTTTTATCAAGATCCTGGGTAAAAAAGTTTAAAGGGAACATGTAGATGGAATTATCCTACACCACTATACCACTTTTTGGAAGCAATAGGAAGCTGTACAGAGATAAAAGAATGGCTTATGTGGTCAGCAGTGACGACAAAATTGGAAATCACCCCATATTTGTTGTAGATACAGACATAGGTTTCTCTATCCTTTTCAATGATGGTCCACATACTGATCCTGTACCCCCATTTTTCCAAGAAGTCGAGGAAGACAAGGAGTTTGCAGCAAGGCATGAGGCAGAAAAACAAAGAAGGACTGTGTAAGATGTACTTTGATGGATCACTAAGCAAGAATGGTGCTTGTGCCGGAGTTTGGATTATACCTCCCGATCAAGAGTCCAGAGCTTTATCATACAAGCTAACTTTCGAGTGTACTAATAATGTGGTTGAGTATGAAGCTCTACTCTTGGGGTTGAGAGCTTTGAAGGATTTGGAGGAAAGAAGGATACATGCTTTTGAAGATTCAGAATTGGTGGTTAATCAAGTAAATGATAGTTATCAAGAAAAAAACCCCACGATGAGGGCCTATAGGAATGAACTTTGGGATATATTTGGGAACTTTTTCATCGAACACAAGATCTAGGTGATCCCGAGATTTGAAAATCGGGTGGCAGACTCTTTGGCCACCACTGCCGGTGGGTTCAAAACTCCTATTTTCTCTCAAGAAAAATACGAGGTAGAGGTGGTGAATAGGCCATCTATTCTAGACAATTCTAAATACTGGCAAGTATTTGAAGATGATTTACAAATTAAAAGATTTTTGGAATTATCTGAGGAGTTTGCTAATGTTCAGATTGATACTGAAAATGAGAACATAGAAGGACTGATAGACCAAGAGGACTTAAAGGGATAAGACAAAGAAGGCAAACAATGGAAAAACATGTTGGGTGGGAAAGATATCGTTCAATTGAAAAGTAATTATATCCCCAAAGGATTGATATCCCTGGAGAGGTTGTTTGAACCCCTCCAAGAAGCAGTAGAAGACCAAAACTTGGGCACTAAAGAAGAGCCTTGATTGGTAAAATTGTCTAAGAAGCTACCTGCTGAAAAGAAGGAGTGATATATAGAGTTGATGTAGAAATATGCTGCTGCATTTGTGTGGAGTTATGAAGAAGTGAAGGAATATGATACCTCAATAATACAACATTCTATTCCAATCAGACCAGGAGAGAAACCCTTCAAGCAAAAGTTGAGCAGGATAAACCCTAAGCTGGTGCCTGTGATAGAAAAAGAGATTAGAAGATTATTTAATGCAAAAATCATTGTCACCTTGAGATTCTCTCAGTGGATAGAAAACCTGGTTCCCGTGAGGAAGAAGAATGGAGAAATTAGAATCTGTATAGATTTCAGGAACCTGAACAGAGCTTCACTAAAGGATAATTACCCCCTACCCAAAATGGAGCATATCTTACAAAAGGTAGTAGGGGCAGAAAGGATCTCTACTATCGATGGTTTCTCCGGGTCCAATCAAATCAAGGTCTATTCTGAAGATCAAGAGAAGACCGCTTTCACCACTCCTTGGGGTACTTTCATGTATGCTAAGATGGCTTTTGGGTTGATGAATGCAGGAGCTACTTTCCAGCGGGAAATGGACATAGCATTCACTGAAGAAAAGGATAAGTTCATGGTTGTATACATGGACGACATAACTGTGTACTCAAAATTTGATGAAGAGCACCTGAAGCATTTAGAACAAGTTTTTAAGAAATGTATCAAATACGGTGTTTCCCTTAAACCTAAGAAATCACATTTTGAATTAGAAGAAGCTAAACTCTTGGGTCATATCATTTCTAAGGGAGGTATGAAGATCGATCCTGAAAGGGTTAGTGCTATCCAGAAAGTTGGAGAGCCAAGGAACACAAAGGAGGTGCAGTCTTTCATCGAGAAAGTGGGCTTTCTGAGGAGATTCATTTCCAGTTTTGCCGAAATCATGATGAATATTACAAATATGTTAAGAAATGAAAATCCGGTTAAGTGGACTGCGGAAGCAAGAGATTCATTTAAGGGGATTAAGAATGCTATCACCGAAGCCCCAGTATTAGCCAGTCCGGATTTTTCTAAAGATTTTTTGATTTTTTCCTATGCTTCTGAGCACACTGTGGCAGGACTACTATTACAGAAAAATGCCCAGAACGCTAAACAACCAATCACCTTTTTCAACATGGTAGTAAGAGATGCAGAACTCAAATACGATATCATGGAAAAGCAGGCTTATGCCTTCATCAAGTCACTAAAATATTTCAGGGTTTATATCCTCCATTCACACATCATTGCTCATGTCCCAAACAGTGCTGTGAAAGGTATCCTCACCCAAGAAGACCCTGAAGGAAGAAGAGCCAAATGGATTGTTGTATTGCGGGAATATGATCTAGAAATAAAGCCCACCAAATTGGTGAAAGGGCAAGGGTTAACAAAATTAATGACTAGGGCCAACTGTGATTCTCTACAACTGAACTTCCTACAAGGATATTCAAATCAACTAGATGTGGGAGTGCAAGTGAGACCAGAATTCTCTGCATCCTCTTGGTATGTTGACATTGTGTATGTGTTACAAAACTTACAAGCCCCTCCAGGATTGAGCAAAAGCAGGGCTAGAGCGGTGAAACTAAAAGCTGTGAAGTATTCCATTATGAATCAATTCCTATATTGGAAGGACCCGTGAGATGTGCTGCTGAATTGTTTACTTGAGGAAGAGGCTAAACACAAGGAGGAGTTTCACAAGGGTGATTGTGACGGTCATCATTCATGGAAGGTGACAGTAAACAAGATCCTGGGGGATGGTTTCTACTAGCCTACCATGTTTTCAGATGTATAGAAAGAAATGGTTGCTTGTCACCAATGCAAGATTTTTGAAGGAAAAAGAAAGGTCGTTTCACTACCCCTTCACCCTATCATAGTAGAAGCACCCTTCCAGCAGTGGGGTTTACACTTCATTGGAGAGATAAACCCTCACTCCTTACGGCAGCATAGATGGATATTGATAGCCACTGACTATTTCACTAAGTGGATAGAATCCATACCAACTAGGAGAGCAACCGAAGGCGTTATCATGGTTTTCCTGGAAGACAATATCCTGTCAAGGTTCGGGTGTCCCAAAGGAATAGTGACAGATAACGCACCAACATTTTGTTCTAAGAAAATGATAAATTTTTTCCACAAATACCATATCATTCTGAATCATTCAATGTCATACTACCCTCAGGGAAATGGACTAGCAGAATCATCCAACAAAAGTCTAGTAAGAATCATAAAGAAGTTGTTGGAGGATAATAAGAGAGCTTGGCACACAAAGCTGAAATATGCCCTGTGGGCCGATAGAATAAGTACAAAGAGGGCCATTGGGATGTCCCCTTTCCAGCTGGTGTATGGGGTCAAGGTGGTTTTTCTAGTTTCTCTGGGATTGCCGGTTATGAGGTTGTTGTAGGAGATAGAAGAAGAACCAAACCACATGCAGCGAAAGGTAAACCAGATAGTCAAACTGAATGAGTTAAGAAGTAGCGCCTATGACAAAGTACAGGGGCACCAAGAAAAGATAAAGAATTCCTTTGACAGAAAATCAAAAGAAGGTAAATTTCAGGTAAATGACCTGGTCCTGAAGTGGGATGCTCTGAGGGATGATAAAGATGGGAAATTCGACCATATGTGGATGGGGCCCTATATTATTGCACCAAACCTAGGAGAAAATTCTTTTATCCTGGAATACTAATATGGGACCGCTTGGTCAGGGGGTCCAGTCAATGGAAGGTTTTTGAATCACTACCTGTCCTAAGAGAAAGCAGGTAACCCATGTACCATATCCTGTATATATATATTTTCATTTTTTCTCATTTGTTTTAGGGTTTTTAACGACGAAACCAGAAGGACTTGAAGCCCGAAGTGAAGGCCCTAAGGTTTGGAAGGGGAAGCCATGTTTCATGTTTGAATTTTCAGCCGAGCTAGGAAAACAGAAGCAGTCTCACTTTCTAGAGAAATTTTTCAATCTAGGGTTTGTAGAACCCACCCAATGGATCAGGCACTTAGTCTACGAAGTTCTTTGCTACCTCATTGGGAGGATAGCATCCTCGGTTGGAGCCAGTTGTTAGCACCTATATATTTTTGCTCTTTTACAGCTTATAGACTTGTACATGAAAGATGAAAGGTCAGACAACCACCTAAGAAAAAAGCTTGAAGTGATCTCCATCTGTAATGGCCAGGTGCTAAGACATGAGACTGAATGGTCTAGAAGGGGTCCAATGAAATAAAGGGGGATAATGTCAAGGGCTAAGTATTAATAGGCGAAAGGAATGACTTAAGACAAACGAAGAATACCCTAAAATCCATAGTCTGCGGGCAAATTTATGAAAGACTAAGTGTTGCACAGATCGGCACCGTTGATCAGGAGTAGGAGTAGGATCTATGGCTTTAAATGGATAGTCACATGGCCAAGTTGCGAGGAGGAAAGTAAATAAGTGGATGCAATGAGTCGGTTCCACCAGACAGGTGTCAGCTTAGGAGCACATCGCAAAGAGTAAGGAGCAGTGGGTGATGCCATATTTGGGCGCATGCGATGGTAGGGACAGATACAAGGATCTATGGTGGAGATGATATTTTTGAGATCTAAGGGTTCAGGTTTATTTATAGAAAAGAGGGCCTGAGTCTCCAAAATATCTACAGTTCGGGTGGAAAGAAGAGCTAGATCAATGACTGGTGGGAGTCTGAAACACACAAGGTATAACAGGGGAGACCCCACCAACATATGAAAAACCTAAAGGCTAAGTCGAGTGTGAGGACTCACCATAGATACACATCTGAGAAGCAATGGACGGTCCACATACATCGTTGCATCAAGAATTAGCATGATGAATAGCGGAAGGGTAGATGCGATGGACCGGGCCCCGCCAAATAGGTGTCATCTCCACAGCTTGTCGCATAGAGGAAGGGTGATATAAGAGAATCTTTTTGGGTACATGCGATGCTACCCCTTAGATACATACAAATGAGATTAACGACTCAAATGAAGACTAGTGGAGATGATCTGACGGTGGGAATGGATAGGTTGTCAAATCAGTGGGTAAAAGGAAACTCAGATCCGACGATGGAAAATGAGCACGTGAGAATTCAACGATTGAGATCAAAGGACAGCGGGCCAAAGAGGGTGGGGGTTATAGAAATTCGGTTATATATATAAGTATTCCCACGAAGGTTGACATTTGTTTCCAAAGCTTGTTGAAGTCAGAGAGCCTCTCTACGTGCGGCAGACGACGAAGGCGACAGAACCTTCAAGAGGGTGTGTGTAGGGGTTCCAAAGTGATAGGTAGGGTTTGTAACCGCCATTCTCTAAAAAATCTAAGTCTTTTACAGTCATAAGATGACAGAAGGAGAAGCTTCTACCAATTCTAGGGTTAGGATAGCCCTGGAAGATAGGGATGCAAATGTATTTGGCACTTGCATTCGGCTCCCAGTTCTTGAAATTAAGAAGAGACTAGAAGCCTTGCATGAATAGGGACTGGATGTCCATGGAGTCTTTAGGTCGTCGTTCATTTTCTTTTTCCTTGACCAGGTGTTTTCTTTTCCTGATTTTGTAGCATGGTGTTCTTCTAATTACTTAGAACCTCAAAGAGTAATTATGGATGCCTGTAGGTCTAGAGTCATCTGTAATATAGATGTGTTAGCCATTAGGGATTCCCTTTTCATTCCAGAGTCTCAGTACAAAGAGTTGGAGGGTTTTTTTGAAGAGTCTGTGGTTTCCTTGTACTTCCAAATCAACCCCGAAATACATCAAGCTTTCTTAGCCACATGCCTGAAGCCCGACTCCAAAATCTCTGAAGAAACCCACCCCCTAAATGTCATCTTTTTTTATGAGAATTCCCAGTTGCTTCTTTCTTTCCTAGCTAAGTTTCTAGGGTTGGATACTGGTTTGTGCGTGACTGAAGTCCAATTAGGTTTACTCTTTAGGATCAACATCAGTTTGGTCAGGTCCGAAAGTGGGCTTATCCCACCCCTGAGGTTTGATGAACTTTTGGTGGAAAATATACATGTACAGCTAAGCAATTTCCCGAGTACTAGGTTTTTTAGATTTCAGACGCAGTTGATGAAAATGATTATGTACAGCAGTGACGAGAGCCAACATTTCTCCTCACTGCTTGAGACCATTGTTTTGGTAGACAATGTTTTCAATTATTTAAACTATGGTTTTCCCCTGGTTTATAAAATCATTTTTGGGTAAGAATTGCCTAGAGTGTTGCATGAAATGAAAACAATGATGTAGTTGAAGGATGAACTCACTGTCGGTGATTGTTTTTTGTTGAAAGAAGCTACAGTCATTAGGTTGTACGGTTTTGTATAGGAGCCTTATGTTCTACTCGCTTTTTTGACCTTGCAAATCTTTGCACTTGAATTTATCAGACAGAAATTGACAAGTGCAATTCTTAAAACATAAGAAGACCACAGATGTGAAATGTCCTTGGAAGGTAGGGCCTTTCATTGTGAGCAATAAAGAAGCTTTGTCAAAGGTGGAAGAGTTATTGAAGTCGCTAGGGTTCAAAAAAGATGTGGCCATCAAATACGACCCTTTGCATATAATTTCCAAGAGAAGGAAAGAATGTAACCTTAGCGCTTTTGAGCATATAGAACCAAAAGGGGTGCTAAAGGGGCGAAATTTGTTGTGCTGGGAACCCGAGGCGGGAGAAGCAGTGCAGACACAGGGAGGAAATCTCATGATTTCTGATTTAATAATGGATTTAGATCAAGTGTTGGACACTGTGGACGTGGGCCGAAAAAGAGACTTAAATGAAGTCGGGGACATGGACACTGAGGAAGGTCATGGAGACAAGCAGTGCAAATTAGAAGTACAGGATGAGTTAGTTTTTGTGGCTATTCAAGACGATTCAATTTCTTCCCCAACTAAAATGGAGCTGGTTGTTGCCACAGCTCAAGAATAATTGACTGTCCAAATGGATATTGGAAGGGTAGATGATGAGGAGTCCTCGGATCCTGAGATCCAAGTGGTAGAATACAAGTTTCAAGATGTTCAAGAAGCATATGTTGGTAATAAATTTCGGTCCAAGGCTGACCTCTATAAAAAATACAATAAAAACAAGCGGGCCTTGGCCCAGAGGTTGTTTGATTCAATTCCTATGGCCAAAGGTCTATCTAAGACTTCCCTAATGACCAGCAGAAGTATAAATGATAACATCCTAAACCTTGTCGTAGTGACAGAAGATTGAGTGACCGAGACAAGGATCAATTGGCAAAACATACCTATGCCAGACAAAATCCAGTTTCACAAATAGGTTAGTGATCTTGTGTATGATGATTTTGTGAAAGTAGCCTTGAAAAATGATAACTTGCTGGTTACTGTGAAAATTTTGGAAATCCAATTAAAGCAAGAGAAAAGTGAAAACCGAGCACTTCAAAATCAGGTCAAAAAGGTATAATCTGACCTAGTTAGAAGTGATGGTGGAGATAAGAGCATGAGCAAGATGTTGGCAGAAAAAGACAAGCTGATTCTTAATCTACATAATAAGGGAAAGGTTCCAAACATCAAGTTAATCGAACCTCCTGAAGAGACAGACTTTGAAAAACAAAAAGAAGACTTGTCTAAGGAAATAAGTGATTGCAAAGTAGAATTGCTGAAGTTTGTAGAGAAGGAAGATAGTTGGAAAAAAGAGAGAATAAGCGTAGAAAAACAACTTGAAGACTTGAAAACTAACTTGTCCAATTTGGACATGAGACCTACCAATTCGAACCAAACTGGGGAAAGCAATGGTACCGACAGTCTTGTGCAGGCTATGTCTCACATTAGCCTGAAAGATGTGGAAATCAAGGATATGAAAGAAAAAGGTCAAAGGTTGGAAGAAGAGAGTAATAAAAAGGAAGAAGAAGCTAGGGCTCTCCAAAAGAAGCACAAGGAATTGATTGAGATGTAAACACTTGGTATGGGACAGGATCATTAAGGAAGCTGAGAACTTTAGACCCTACCTTGAGTTTATAAGGATAAAGGAGAAAACCATTAGTGATGCTATTACAGGTTGTGAAGTTTCTAGGGAGAGCTTAGCCAAAAGACCCAAGAAAACTGCATTAAATGCCATCACTTTCTTGAATGGTCTATCAGAAGAGGAAATGATGAAGTTAAATATTGGGAACCTGATTACTACACTTGCTACGGCCTGAAAGATGATGGGAAAATATGCTCAGGTTGAGAGTGTAGAGGCCAAAGTCGAGGAGATGAAGAGTCAAGTGGTAGAGTTCAAGGGGAGTTTGATAAGCTGGTTTAAATTGGGATACCTTCTTTCTTGGATGATAACCAGGAACTAGTCCCTCACAACGCTTATAAAAACCTACTATGGTCAATGAGGGTGGATCACATGAAGTTCAAACACCTGAACCAACTGCTTATAGAAAAACCTTGATGGAAAAGGTCAAAGAGGACTTTGAAATCTTGAAGAGATTGATGGACATTGGTGAAAGGATTCCTCCGTTCTTCTACACTAAGCACATTGAAATACGAGTTATGGTGAAAGAGATGGTTGACTATGACCTCCCACCTCTAGATCAATGGGCCAACATAGAAAAATATAGCAAATCACTATACTTTCTCCATCAGTCTCAGTGATACTTGTCTTTTTATAGTTGTTGATGTTTGTTTGGAATCAGGGACCTCTAAAAACATTCCTATTATTGAGAAATTTGTAATATTCTTTGAGGCAGCTATATGAATAGCCAGTTGGAATTATTACTTTACTATCTTTACCTTTTACTTGAAGCAAATGTTACTTAGTGAAAATACTGATGGGTCGTAAGAAATCAGTTAGGTCATTTCTACCTGTTTCTGTTTATGTAGTGATAGTGGCAAAACAACTTGAATGAGGTGTCACTCCAACAACTGTTTTTAGTTTTGGATGAGTCAATCAAGAGGACTCCCAGCATCTATATATGCGGTGTAATGGAATGAAAAAGTGTTGAAAAACTTTTATGAGAATTTTTTTGTATTGTTCTGTAAGACATTTTGAGCTATATTTTGAATAAAGATTTGCAGAGCTGAGCCAATGTTTTCAGGGATTCTTGTGTAACTGGTCTTGT
Source organism: Larix kaempferi (assembly GCA_027924585.1). Classification (NCBI taxonomy): domain Eukaryota; kingdom Viridiplantae; phylum Streptophyta; class Pinopsida; order Pinales; family Pinaceae; genus Larix; species Larix kaempferi. Next base: position 7,421,554 of record BSBM01000249.1, read on the forward strand.
AGCCTATTCTTTCTTTTTCCATGTGAATTGTGTATCTCTCATTGTTAATTCCAGTCTATAAGATTCTTTCGTACTTGGTGTAGTGTGATAGCTAAGTATAATTCATAGAAAGTATGCTCTACTTATCTTTTTGCAAGTATTCCACCATTACTTCTCTGCTAAAATTGATGTAGGATTCATCATTGCATGCCTTATGTCAATGGATTGTTTCTTTTTCTTTTGTTCCACCAATTAAAATCACTTTGACTACGAGTTGTTTATTATATCGCCCCTGTGTTAATGCATTTGTGAAGCATTTGTAAATGAATTTTTAGAGTTTGTTTAAATGTGACTTCAGTGCCCAAATAAAGATTCAGATGTTTCAACTAGTTTAAACCATTTTTGTTTTCCAATAGAAATCCGATCTTCTATATGTTGTAATTGAATATCTTGAATGATGAATGCTGGTGAATGTTTTCATTGTTGACACCTTTGATTATTCCATATTTTCATAGATCCGTAGAGAGAGCCCTCTTAGACTAAGCGGGGTCAGTAGATTAAGTCTAAAGATTGGTTAGTGGTTACCCTAGTGTTCCCTATCCCACAACCCACTTGGTCATTTTGGGTGTTAACACCCTAACTCCAAAAATCGAACTACTGTTTGCAACGAAATTGTCTTCCTACCCAGGGCTAGTAGTTAAAAAGGGGAAGGTTGTGTAGATCTTGGTTTGGAGTTACTGTACAATTATACTTCTATATAAGTTCTCTTCAAGGTTTAAAGAGCCTTTGAGAAATTTCGATACCTAGTCCAAAACCTTTGCTAGACCTGGTCCTTATTAAGGAGTAAAGAAATAAAGGCAGAAGTAGACCCTATACTATGAATTTGTAAAATGATTCTAACCAAAAAATGTAATTATTTTCAAGGAGTAATAACCCTAGATTTTGGAAAACAATATGGAAAGAAAAGGAGAAATGTGCAGTGATAAAAGTCATTCGAGAAGCAATGATAGGGTTCCTAAATTTTTTGTTGGTGTGATGTCTAGCACAGGCTAGCTAGGCTAGACTTGCAAGACCCTCCACTTGTTTCTGGGCCAAACCTCTGAGTTGACAATATTTGGGTTAAGAATTAAAAACAGTGTTGAAAAACCAATTCTAGTGTAAAATCCTAACATCTATTATAATTGGAAATGGGAAAATTAATACTACATACCTAGTTGCTTTGGAACTTGATCCTCTCCTGTAGGAGCCTGCACACTCAAAAAGTAGTTAATGCAGAAACGTTTGAGCTTAGTTGACCTGTTAGAATGATTTCTTAGCTGGATAACTTTGGGGCTACTATGTTCCTCCCAACCATGACCCTTAGACCATTCCTGGTTCTAACTAGATCCCCCCGAGCTGGTTCCAACATGAAATAAGAGATAGAATGTTACAGTGTAATTTTCCACCTTGTGAGCATCAACACTCTTTGGCCTGCAGGATCCATTTTACTGACTCAGATCCACTTTATATCCTTTAGACACACTATTTTTCCTATTTTTTCCCCTGTACGTTAGTTGCCTCACTACAATGGAGGTACCTACGAGTTGCATCACTATAGCCCGCGGGTAGCATTTAAAATGGTAAAAATCACTAGTTTATTACTTTTTACTCCCAAAAAGCGGTCATAGGGTGACCTTTGGTCCTCCATTTTCCCCGAAACACCTCAATGTGTACTTTCACTTACCTTTGGGAGGACTATATATTGAGCACATATGGCTTATGGATGGGAGGAGAGAGGAGAGCAAGAGAACTCTAGTGGATTTTTGCCCTATCTTGAGTCTACACTCATTGATCCTTGTAGTTGTGAACCCTTTATGTCCACCTTCCAAACTTCTATCATAGTTTGAGTTTTCCATTCCATGGAGGATTGAAGTGGTGGAGGCACAAGTAGATTGACCCAGATGTTGGTTCAGATTGGTTACCGACAAGAGGTTGTATCACATTGTACTTCTTGTTGTTTATTAATAGAAATACTCATATTCTCGTCCATTAATGTTGTGAATGTTGTTTATACTACATTGGGTTGCATTTACTTATAATATCATGGACCATTTCTATTGATGATGTTAGTGTGATTTATATATTATATGCGCTTGTTGTATATTGGTTGTCAAGACTAATTTGCAGATTCAAGTGCACTAATTGAAAGCTCCAACAAGGATCTACATCAAATGTTTGGATCGAGGTCGATTATATTCTTCATTATCTTAGTGTTGTCATTTATATAGCATAGTACTGAGAATTGAGTTAATTTATGATAGTCAGCTATCTATTGTGGTCTACCCCAAGCCATAGGACATTTTCTCCAATACAAAAAGGGTGAATGTTGTTTTGGACTAATATAACCTCTTGGAGTAGCATTTTTTGACCATATTTCTTCGGCGAGACTTGTTTTGGACCATTTCGCACCCACGGAAGGTATATTTCACACCTGGAATATAGGTTAGATGCCATTTTCACATGCATTATGTATTTGAATTTTTGACCATTTTCATAAACCCTAGGTGCGACCCCACTTCTTAACCGACACAGAACCTTCATTGTTATAGAAGTGTCGTTCTGTGGTGGTAGGGCCTTTCCGAACATGGGTACCCTAGTTAGAATCCCCTATTGCATTATGGTGCCCATGTCATTGTGTGTCCTTAGGATTGGGATTCCTTTGTACTTACGCCAGGACTTTACGATAAAGACTCATACTCTACTTTGTCTTATGCTGGCCATCTCCCATAAGGACTCCCCCCCGGTTATGTCACGTTGTGATTGCATTGCAACATCCTACTTTCCACTTGAGCCTTGTGCTGGCTCCCACTTACTCAGTTGTTAGACTGGTTCTTGAGCACTTTTCCCTGTCGAGCCTTGCAGAGCCACCATTTAACCTTCACAATTTGACGACCTTTTTACCCTGAGGGAACCTCCCATCAAGTGTCCACATCCTGCATGCTTCCTTGCATTGATCAGAGGTATGTTCCACTGCTTAGAACTAGTCTGCTTTCTATTTGACACTTGTTCCCTCACTTGTACTGTAAGCAATTTTATTCTTTTTCAAGCTTTTCCAAATATGAAAAGGACAAAAAAAATCAAATATTCCAAAAAGCCAGATGAGATTATCGTTACCTCTTCTAGTTGGAAACTGTTGTGTCACCTTTGAACAGAGCATTCATACCACTCCATACATTATGAGTTGGGATTATAGTTGGACCTTAGGAGTTGTGTTAGAACTATAATCCACACTTTGTACCATAATCCATAAATTTTTATTGCTCATGTGCTTAATTGAACCATAGTTTGGACTAGGTGACTACAGTTGGTCAAAAACCCACTTTTGAGAGTGTTCACACCCACTTCCAAGCAAACCAGTTCACCCAGCCTCCTGTTTTGTCCACAAGTGCACCCTCATTAATTGCTGGTGTGCCCTCTCTCCTTGTTTTGGGGAATTTTAGTTGACCAAGGGCGCTAGGGTGGATTTTTGCCCATTTTTGGCTAGATTTGGAGCATTTAATGCTCCCTTGGGCCCCCCAACCTCCTCTACTTGCTCACCCATGCCTGCCTTGAGCTCATTATTGATCCAGCATGCTTCACCCACCTCCACACCAGAATTCGTGGCTGTTTGGGGTGATTGGGATTGAGTTGGACCCACCTAGGGGGGATTGAGGCCAATTTGGCATTGATGACTTGTACACTCAGCTTGAGCCACCTAATGCTCTCAAATTTCTCATGGATGTAATAAAAACCTGTTACTAACATTTTCACATGTTAGACAGTCAGTTAATCAAAGGTTTCAGCATACATTGTGTGTAAAATGATCTCCTTTTTCAAGTTTTTCCACTGTTTTTGCAAACTAATTCGATTTTTTGAGGTTCTCCATAGCTCCTAGATCTTCTGTGATCAAAATACTCACATCGTATCAGAGCCATCGTGGAGTTAGTGAGTTGCAGGTCAATATTGAGCATTGAACTGCATTCTAGAGAGGATTTCCAGACACAAATTGAGTGTTTTTGCAGGTGTTTCAGTAGTTTTCTCACCATTAACGCAGCAGTCATGGAAGCAAACCAAATTTTGCTCACACCCTTCAATTTTTTCGATTGGAAGGCTGAGATGGTTATCAAGCTGAGATCTAAGGGTCTCTATAGAGTAACCATGGGCACAGAAGTGGAGCCAAACTCTGCTGTGGAGAAAGCAAAGTACTACAATCGACTTGATGAAGCTTATGGATTGCTATGCCTGAGCATTTCAAGGGAACTCTTGTTTCATACAGACAGTTTGAAAACCCCCAATGAAGTATGGGTGAAGCTAGAATCACTCTTTGGGAAAACTGATGAACTGAGAGGCCACTAGCTTGAAAACGAGCTCATTAGCTTGAGCCTAGCGCATTTTGAAACCATCCAGGAGTTCTTCACGAAATTCAAGTCACTGGTGCTTCAACTGCAACAATGTGGAATTGTTAAGAAGGAGGAACAACTGATTCTGTCCATCCTTTCGAAGCTAGGCCCAGAATTCTCTGTATTTGTCAGCACATTTCACTCAGCCAAAATGACCCTTCGAAATTGGCAAATGCCATCACTAGCTACCTTCATGGAGTGTCTCACTCAGGAGCAGGACAAACTAGTTCAGATGGGTACCATAAAATCAAAGGACCAAGCATTGGCAATGGGTGTTTCAAGTGCCAACAAAGGCAAGCAGAAAGCCAAGAATTCGAAGCAGCAAGAGAAGAGGAAGTCTGACAAGACCAAGTCTGCAGATGGGGGTTCGAATCTGTCAAAGGAGAAGGACAAGAAGGGAAAGGAAAAGACCAAATGCACCTATTGTCATAGGGGATGGCATCCAGAGAGCTCATGCATGAAGAAAACCATTGACTCAATGGCGCAGCTGCTGGAGAAGAACAACATCCTAGTCCCTGAGGGCGCAAGGAAGAAAGAGAGCACCTCAAATCCTGACAATAAAGAGAAGTGTCATGCTTTGGTAGCAGGTACTTCGAATCCCTCATCCTTTATCATTGATTCAGGAGCTTCCAGACATATGGTTTCATCCAGAGAGCTCTTCTCCTCTATGCATTCGAATGGTGGCCCAACAGTTCGAATGGGAGATGATTCAGAAATCCAGACCAAGGGGATTGGTAGGATTGACATGGAGCATGGCTATTTCAGTGATGTGCTCTATGTACCTTCATTGGCTGCAAATTTTCTATCAGTCTATCAAATGACCCATACAGGAGAAGCCAAGAGAGTAACATTTACTCCATATTTGGTAGAAATCTCAGAAATTTCCTCAAATCAAGTTGTGGCTATAGGGTATGCAGATCATGATGAGAGAATGTACAAATTCTCAAATTTCATTCCAAATTCTAGTGACCATGCTCTTGTCTCTCATGCCAACGAGACCTCCAAGTTGTGGCATGAAAGATTTGGCCACATGAACTACAAATATCTCCAGCAATTGCACAAGGATGAGATGGTGGAAGGACTTCCAGAAATCAGATCTTCAAATGGTGCATGCATTGGGTGTGTAGTTGGAAAGCATCCTGAGCGCAGCTATGAGAAGGGAATGGCAAGGAGAGCCACTCAACCACTTGGATTGGTACACTCAGACCTCATTGGTCCTCTTCCCACTCCATCATATGGTGGATCAAGGTATGTACTTACATTCATAGATGACTACTCTCGATTCTGCTGGGTTTACTTCCTTAAATTGAAGTCAGAAGTGTTTGAGAAATTGAAGATTTGGAAAGACCTAGTGGAGAACCATAGTGGTCATAAGATAAAGATCCTTAGGACTGATAATGGAAAGGAATATGTGAATAACAACATTCAGCACCTTTGTGAGGAATGTGGCATCCAAATGCAACATTCAATCCCCTACACACCTCAGCAAAATGGTGTGGCAGAGAGGAAAAATAGATCTCTCAAGGAGATGGCTACTTGCATGATTGAAGCTAGGGATCTAAGCCCTAAGCTATGGGCTGAAGCCATCAATTGTGCTGCTCATATTCAGAATAGATCCTTTCACAAATCAGTCAAAGGAAAAACCCCCTATGAGGCATGGTTTGGCCAAAAACCAAATGTGTCAAATTTCAGGATTTTTGGGTCTAGAGCATGGGCTCGAATTCCATCAGAAAAAAGGAAGGCTTTGGAGCCACAGAGCAGGGAATGTATCATGGCTGGATATGGTGAGGACACAAAGGGCTACAAGCTCTTTGACACATCCACACTCAAAACTTTCATTGAGAGAAGTGTGCAATTCGAAGAAGAACCAATTCCAGATTTTGAGCTTGCACCGGGGGAAAGCTCCTCTCCTCCACACCTTAATGAAATTAGTGATGATTCCACCTTTGATTTTTCTGATATTGCTGAAGATGACATCGATGAAGATGACATTGCTGTACATGAGTCACCATCAAGGCCCAAGTGGGCTGAGAAAATCATACAAGCTGCAGGTGAATTGGCAGGCAATCCCCAAGAGCCTAGGAAGACTAGATCTCAAACAATCAATGCTTCCTTTGCAAATGAAAGTGAACTTGCTGATCACTGTTATATGATGATTGGATCTGATCCAACATCATATCAGGAAGCTCATCATGATCCAAGGTGGAGAGCAGCAATGCAAGAAGAATTCCAGTCTCTCCAAGAGAACAAAACATGGGATTTGGTGTCTCTTCCTCCCAAGAGGAAACTTGTGCAATGTAAGTGGATTTTTCAAACCAAACCTGTTGCTGATGGTTCTGATCTGAAGTACAAGGCTAGGTTAGTGGCTAAGGGATACTCACAAATCCATGGTGTGGATTATACAGAGACCTTTGCACCGGTTGCAAAGATGGACTCAATTAGACTAGCTCTTGCCATGGCAGCTAGTAAAGGTTGGGAAGTTCACCACATGGATGTCAAAAGTGCATTCTTGCATGGTGAGCTACAGGAAGAGATATATATGCAGCAACCTGAAGGATTCCAAGAGGATCCCACACTTGTATGTAGGTTGAAGAAGTCACTCTATGGACTCAAGCAAGCCCCCAGGGCTTGGTATGCCAAAATGGATGCTTTTTTGCTCTCAATTGGTTTCTGTCGATGCAAGTCTGATCCAAATGTTTATTTGCAGCATTGTGATGATAATTTGCACGTCATTGTACTATATGTTGATGATCTCTTAATTACAGGGAGCTGCACCAAACAAATTGGCTCAATTAAAGCTTCTTTGCACAGTGAATTTGCCATGAGCGACCTAGGATTGCTAAGGCAATTTTTGGGTTTGGAAATTGAGCAATCTGAGAGAGGTATATTGCTGAGTCAACCTAAGTATGCTTCAGACCTGTTATTCAAGTTTAAAATGGCTTAATGCAAGGCAGCCAAGTGCCCATTCCTTTCAGGCATAAAACTAGGTGAATTTGAAGACTCTCCATTGGTGGATTGCACACTCTACAGGAAGCTAGTCGGAAGTTTGCTGTACCTTACACATACAAGACCTGATTTGTCTTATGCTGTAAGTGCTGTAGCAAGGTATATGCAGCAGACACATGAGATCCATTGGAAGGCAGCCAAAAGGATCCTTCAATATGTCCAAGGAACAAAGAGCTTCGGGGTACACTATGCAGCTGGTTCTTCACTTCAACTAGCTGGATTTTCTGATTTCGATTGGGCGGGAGATCCCATCGATAGAAAGTCCACTTCAGGTTTTGTGTTTATGTTTGCTGAAGGTCCCATTTGCTGGTCAAGTAAGAAACAGCATACAATTTCTCTTTCATCAGCAGAGGCCGAGTACAGGGCAGCAGTGAACGCAGCCACACAGTGTGTTTGGTTGCAAGGCATTCTTCGGGAGTTTGGTGTTGCTATTGATTCTCCAACCAATATTTGGGTGGATAATCAAAGTGCCATCAAGATATCTACTGATCCAGTACAGAGGCAAAGAACAAAGCACATTGAGATCCACATGCATTACATTCGGGGCTTGGTGCATGACAGGGTGATTTCACTGCAGTATTGCCCATCCACCGAGCAAACTACAGATATTTTCACCAAGTGCTTTACTGAGAAGACCTTCACTCACTTGAGAGCTTTGCTTGGAGTGAGCGATGGATGGTGATTGCTGCAATTTAATTGCAGGTTCAGCCCCATGTCCATTTTAGAGGGAAGTTTTTATCCCATGAGGTTTTACTTCTTTTCCTCGGTTCATATGGACAAATAAAATTTCTGTTTGTAATGAGGTGACTTGAGCCTTTGTTTCCAAGGCCTCCCACTTATCTTTCATGAGATGTACTAAGTTATGGTTAAGGGGGGGTGTTAGAACTATAATCCACACTTAGTACCATAATCCATAAATTTTTATTGCTCATGTGCTTAATTGAACCATAGTTTGGACTAGGTGACTACAGTTGGTCAAAAACCCACTTTTGAGAGTGTTCACACCCACTTCCAAGCAAACCAGTTCACCCAGCCTCCTGTTTTGTCCACAAGTGCGCCCTCATTAATTGCTGGTGCACCCTCTCTCCTTGTTTTGGGTAATTTTAGTTGACCAAGGGCGCTAGGGTGGATTTTTGCCCATTTTTGGCTAGATTTGGAGCATTTAATGCTCCCTTGGGCCCCCCAACCTCCTCTACTTGCTCACCCATGCCTGCCTTGAGCTCATTATTGATCCAGCATGCTTCACCCACCTCCACACCAGAATTCGTGGCTGTTTGGGGTGATTGGGATTGAGTTGGACCCACCTAGGGGGGATTGAGGCCAATTTGGCATTGATGACTTGTACACTCAGCTTGAGCCACCTAATGCTCTCGAATTTATCATGGATGTAATAAAAACCTGTTACTAACATTTTCACATGTTAGACAGTCAGTTAATCAAAGGTTTCAGCATACATTGTGTGTAAGATTATCTCCTTTTTCAAGTTTTTCCACTGTTTTTGCAAACTAATTCGATTTTGTGAGGTTCTCCATAGCTCCTAGATCTTCTGTGATCAAAATACTCACAAGTTGTACTTGTTTCTCAATTTACTCCACCGATTGGTTAAGCTTCCAGTCATTATGGGGCCCTTTGTGGTGCCTCCTGCATCGCACAGTTTATATTGAGTATATGCTTCCTGAGTCTATCCATCTACTCATGCTCTTGTTCAAAGGAAGTCCAGAAATGAGTGTCAGCCACTCAGATTTCTTGACTATTGCATGTCGACCATCCTTATGGAGTCAGTCTATTTCACCTGAGATCTTCCAAATATTTCAGCATAGCTGGTACCTCATATTGGTTGATGGGGGATGCCTTAATGCCCTCCTTCCAGTGAGTCTCATTCCGTCGACTTCAATCCATTTATTCCAGGACTTGAGGCTTAGAGTTAGGTTGAGTACCTTGAGGCTTGCAGTCATTAGTGGTAGGTTCTCTCGCCATCGACAGTTTTGGGAATACATCAATGTCCCCTGATCGATGGATTCATCCTAGTGTCGACTTCAACACATCTATTCACAATCCGATGATTGTACTCTGTGCCTTGATGTCCATTTTCATTATTGGTGGGTTATCTCGCATATATTAATGGTATACATCATTGATTGGTAATGAGATGATGTCACATCAGGTTCGACCTCAACTCCTTTATTAACTTAATGGGACTTGCACCATCAAAGACTTTTGTAGAAGACCCCAGGCAATAGTGGCATTCAGTATGCTACTTATGATCACGACTTTAGATCTGAGATAACATCTCTGAGATATCAGCAGTTTGTACCTCTAGTTTGCACCATTTGTTTCCTTTTCATTAGGTGACCATATCTTACTATAGAGGGATCATGGCTATGATCACTTATGACATGTATTTATTATGTACTGCCTATTCATGGCCATTGTATCAGATTGTTGTACTATACTGACATGTATTCAGGGATACTATTGTATTATGACGAGTGAGCTGCTCCTTCCACTTGTGTCTCCATCACTCCACTTCTAAGATTTATAATGTAATTCGACAATAGTAGCATCAGTCTCTGACCTCACACATTAGGGGGCATCTGTTACAGCATAGTTTTCCACCTTGTGAGCATCAGGACTCTTTGGCCTGCAGGATACATTTTATTGACTCAGATTCACTTTATATCCTTTAGACACACTATTTTCCCTTTTTTTCCCTGTATGCTAGATGCATAACTACAGTGGGCGTACCCGCGAGTTGCATCACTATAGCCCACGGGTAGCATGTAAAATGATAAAAATCACTAGTTTATTACTTTTTACTCCCAAAAAGCGGTCATAGGGTGACCTTTGGCCCTCCATTTTCTCCGAATCGCCTCAATGTGTCCTTTCACTTACCTTTGGGAGGACTATATATTGAACACATATGGCTTATGGATGGGAGGAGAGGAGAGAGAGAGAGAACTCTAGTGGGATTTTTCCCTATCTTGAGTCTACACTCATTGATCCTTCTAGTTGTGAACCCTTTATGTTCACCTTCCAAACTCCTATCATATTTTGAGTTTGCCATTCCATGGAGGATTGAAGTGGTGGAGGCACAACTGGATTGATCCAGATCTTGGTTCCGATTAGTTGTCTGCAAGAGGTCGTCTCACATTGTACTTCTTGTTATTTATTAATAGAAATATTCATATTCTCGTCCATTAATGTTGTTAATGTTGTTTATACTACTTTGGGTTGCATTTACTTATAATATCATGGACCATTGCTATTGATGATGTTAGTGTCATTTATATATTATATGCGCGTGTTTTATATTGGATGTCAAGACTGACTTGCAGATTCAAGTGCACGGATTGAAAGCTCCAACGTGGATCTACATCAAACGTTTGGATCGAGGTTGGTTATATTCTTCATTATCTTAGCATTGTCATTTATATATCATAGTACTGAGAATTGAGTTAATTTTTTATATTCAGTTGTCTATTGTGGTCTACCCCAAGCCATAGGAAATTTTCTCCAATACATAGAGGCCCTAGGTTCACTGTTGGTTTAGATCCGGAAAATTATATGGGACCGCTTCAGTTCTTGGAGCAGAGAATTCTCTCTAATTACCATAAGAGAATGATCATGAAAAACATGCCCTTAAACTTGGGATCTGCCCTCTTTAAGTAGGGAAGTCTTGAATTATGGTTGTTTGAATAATTATTTAGGGAAGTCTTGAATTATGGTTGTTTGAATAATTATTTAGTTTCTTTAAATTAAATAATTAATATTCTTTAAAAGTTATAATTATCAAACATCTAGTCCTTGTTGAACTAGGACTTTCCATTTGGTTTAGCTAGAAGTGATTTTAAATAAACTTTCTCATAATAATAATACTACTTACATTTCCTACTTTAACATTATTAATAATATTTAATTATGTTGCAACCAACTATGCATAACTATATGCAATAATTATTTTTATAAATAAATAAATACAATCATTATTATTAAAGCTAATAATAATAATATGTAGCTTTTGAGACTTTTATGCATGTTATTCATAAAAGACTACTCCTAGTAAATCCATACCTTAAGTCAAGGTAATTATCTCTTAGTTAATTATGTATCTTCACATGAGAATTATTTTAACATTAAGGACAAGGTCCAATTCTTTGGATGGTCTTTTGGTAGGCTTGGATAGGCACCTCTAGTCTCTCTCTTGCATGTCGGATTCCCTCGTTTAACATGGTAGTTCCCGCAGTATTTGATGATAGATACAATATGAATCATTTAACCAAATTAAATAAATGTAATCAAAGTAGAAGTGCTATTTGGAGTCTTTCTGACTCAACACTTTGACATCTAGTAACCCCAAGTGCTCTTCAGAGCCTTTTAACTCAACACTTTCACATGAGCATTATACTAGTGCAATTCTAGAGCTTCCTTCTCAACACTAGTGCTAGAATGTGGTTGTGAGGCACATCTAGAATATTCAAGTGGCCTCAGATCCGGTATTCATTTATCAAGCTTGGAGAGCTCCAGGGCTTATGCCCAACACTCAATGTACATCAGGGCTTACTCCCAGTACATAATCATTCCTCTAGGTACTCGGGGCTTCTGCCCAATATGTAGGTCATTTGTGTGTTTCTGAGTCCATGCTCAACACACCACATAAGTCAATCATGAAGAATCATAGCTCTGCATAGTAAGTAACAAAAAGTTCATCTCAGTATATTTGGGCTTGTACCCACATCATATGCCAAATAACATAATCAAAACATTAGGGCTTCAATGCCCAATATATATAATTGAATAATGGAGTCAGTTAGGGTCCATGCCCAATATGTCAGTTTATAACAAGAGCAAATCATATGCACTAGGGCTTATTCCCAATACTCAAAATACATCATATGTGCTGGGGTCGTGGCCCAATATAACATCAAAAATAGTTAGTTCAAATTCGGGATATTACAGAATACATCACCATATCCAATATATATTTTCCATAATATCAAAGAAATGGAGAAACAGTTTAACAGTCCATCCATGAGGGCATGTACTTTTCTCTTTTGAAAATAGTTCGAGTACCTTTTCAATTTCCTCTAAGGTAGTTCTTGTCTCCCCATATTTTCTGCTTCTTCCTCATTAAAAAAAATTGGGAATAGTTTGACAATACGGAACTATTCTTCCAATGAGCTTTGTCCAGTATCCCTAAAAACCTCACTAAAATGCTTTATTGCCAAATTTTGAAGTTCAGATTATCCTTTAATCAAAACATCATTATCATCAGTAAGTTTCCAATTGACATTAGTATTACTTTTGTTTGATCCATAGGAGCAAAAAAAAAGAGTATTGTTATCTCCTCACCCAATCCACAAAGCCTTGCTTTTCAAGTTCCTATCCATCTCCTCTTGCTTTAAGATCTCATCCTTTTTCTCTTCTAATACATTGATTAACATTTTATCCTCTTCATTTATGGAAGAGTCAATTTTTTAAACATAAGAGAAATTAATTTGTTGTTCAATATTCCTTAACTCCTCCTTATCCTTCAATTCGTTTCTATTCATCCATTGGTTGGCCTTAACCTTCAGATATTTTTACTTCTAAAAAAGTCGGTCCATTGGATTTAATTCATCATCATTAACAAAATTATGTGAGGTTTCCTTAATAAATAAATAAAAGTCCTTGTTTAATAGACAAGTGCTATTAAATTTAAATGGATACCTTAAGTTGGGAATTGCCCCATAAATTTGGAGGAGTATGGGCCAATGGTCCGAGATTTTAGTCCTATCCACCTAAGACCTATATCTCTGAAAACACTGAATTGAGGAAACTTTCAAAGTGAACCTATCGAGCCTTTTTTGGATGCCCTCACAACCAAATCTATTGTTTTTCCAAGTTGGTTCAACAATAGTTGGGACAATGCCAACCAAATCAAACCTCCCAAGTAATTTTGTGAAATACTCAACCATCGGATCCAATCTAGCAAAAAACACCCCAAATTTCTATAGGAGAGGTTTTAAGATTTAAATCACCATCAATAATAAGATTATCAATATCAAGTAAACCCAACAATGAAAGAGAGTCCCATCAATTCTCTATGTTTTTATAAGAACCATAAATGTTTAGACTAGTAATCTTCACACCGAGGTTACAAATACTCCCTTCTAATAAGAGACCCCATTTCGTTTTGAAAGAGGTTAACTGCAAAAAATTTTGGATTTCAATAAGATAATAGTCCACCTGAAAACCCTGAAAGAACTAATTGATGACACTTCCCATCGGAGAACCATATTTTATATGGAATTTATAGCAGTCGCATCGTGGCTCATGGTTTCCTACAGGCGAATAATTCTAGGGCTAGTATCCTTAATAAGTTGGGACAACGCCCTAACCCTCGTAGCCTTCCCCAACCCCCATATATTCACTGACAATATTCGCATTATTTTATCATATCTAGGGGATTCTGATCTCTAAGTGCCCCAAGAGTTATCGGTTCTTGATAGTCTTTTATGTCTAAATATGACTCTTTTAGCCAGGTAGACAATGAGATATATTTCAGAAGATATAATCCCATTGACGTGCTTTTGGATATTTTCTTCTTTTTATTCCCGATCATGATGTTTTAGTACCTAATGGACTGTAAACCCAATACATTAGGGTTTGTTGAGGGATTTTTTGAGTAAAGAGGTAATGGGGACTTGAAGTTTTGGATTTCTGAATTCTCATACCCACAATCCAATAATAGATTCCTTTCAGGTGAATATTGTTGAAACTACCGATAATTATCAGGATTGACGGGTTTATGGACATGGTTCCCAACCTCCTGTGAATTGAGTAGATTATCATGGGGAGAAATTTGGGGAAAGGAGGTCGAAGTATCAACATTAAAAAGACTAGCGTTTTGGAGCATCATATTTGAAGGAAAATTATCCTGGAGTCTAAAATTTGGATTCAAATCGAGGTCAGATTCAAATTTTTTCTTATAAGGATCACAATCAGAATTTTCCTTAAACTCCCCAATATTACACCCTTAACATCAATATTTTTAGGAACCCACCTAGAAGAACCCAAAACATAATTACCATGAGAGAGTTTTTGATTTAATTCTTTTTCGACTAAGAGATAGAAATCCAATTCACTTTTTGTTACATCTTCATATGGGGTAGGGGAGTCAGATATTTTCTTACTCGAAGTAATTTGGTTTGAAATGGACAAAGAATTTGGAGAAGCCAAATTATTATCATGTTCATTGGTCTGATGAGTTTCTTCGTCACCGATATCTGATGAAAAAAAATTCCTTGATAGGAGGAAAGGGCATCTAGCTTTTGTATGCGCAGTCTGACGACAATAGTAACATCTGAATGGTACTTCAAAATAATCAATTTTCCGGTGAAAACACCTTTCACCCTGGAACATACTTCAATCTCTATCGGAATTCCTCAAGCCATTTCAAATTCGACCATCACTCTCGCCACCTTTTTGTCCATGACGAATAGTGATTTTTTATAAAAACCAAATAATTTTTCCTACAGTGTTTTCCATACCCATAATAACATTTTGTGTCCACAATTTGAGGGGAAATCCTGGCATTAATATCCACAGACATCTCTTTGACTGTTTCTCCTTCTCATGATTGAATGTAGAATGCGAGCACTTCAGGATTGTCAACCCATTTCTATACGACCAAACCTCCTTCAAAATCAACTCAAAATGAACTCCTTCATGAAAGATAAATATTATGCACACATTAATCAGAAGATTAATCCTCCGAGCATAACCGACCATCAGAACCCACTGTTTATTCACCCATTCGGACAACTCCACTTTGTTTAAACACACAAACTCTATCCTACCCACCAACGTTGTATTGGACGACATTTAAACCCTTTCCATATTTACATCAACCCCTATAGTATAGCGAGCCAAACCCTCCCGAGCCTGAACAAACTTCAATCTCCTCGGATGTTGAGCCCTTTCACTAGATAGCTTACCATTTACATTTTGTTTGGTCCGCTGAGAGGAAGGAGAAGTTTCTGTTGTGGTGTCGGCAATCAGAATAACATTTTCTGAAACTGTACTACCACTAGTGTGATCCAAATTCATCTTTTTTACCTACTAAACAGGTAAAAATGCCACACCTCTGAGAATTCAGAACCATGCATCCAAGACTTCCAAACCTTCAACTCTCACATGTCAAAAACATTTCTACCAAATTTCCAATAAACTTAAAAAAAATAAAACTAATCAAACTGATAACCAAAGATCAAAAACTCAATTTTCAGGAAATAGGAAAAAGTAGAAAAACCCAAAATAACCCAGGTTATTAGTAGCAAGGAAAAAGCACTTTCAAGCCCCGATCATTGAAATATGATGAAGACAATAGAGTAAAATACTTCCCATTTTTTTTTCTCTTGGTTGGTACTAGGCTAATTAAATTCGATTAGCCGGACTCCAAGTCCATTGCTTCAATCGATTTGTGTGCGATTAGGGTTTTCAGTAACAAAATCCCCCCAAAGCCTAATTAGATTTCCTCCCATTATCGTCATCTCTTGATTCAATATACTCTAACATGGTTATCGAAAATCAAATATAGTCAAACATATTTTTTATTAGTAAACCACAAATATATTTATCATGTGTGGATAGTATGGCTATTATTAATTAATAAAATATTTATCAATATTTTTAATCATGTTGATTCCCTAATTACATTCAAATAAAAATGCAATTAAGATAAAATACTAAATAGCCATAACACATTTATATAAATAAATGAGGTTGTATTATTATTATTGTTTTACAAAATATTTGAAATAATAATAATAAAGTGTTATTTTATAATAAAATTGTATAAATATTATTGATTTATTATTTATTTTTAAATTTTAATTACATTTTTATTATATGTTTATATTTATTATTTTAATTATTTATCTATGTTGCACATGTTTCTGGAACATGGGTAGGTTCGGTACATGGGTACAGTATCCATTACAGCTAGAAGCTTTTCTCAAATTTGCAGGAAACTTTGGGTTGGGAGCGCCAATAATATATATTAATTTTTTAAAATATATTACAAAATATTAAAGAGTTAAAAAAACAGAATTGATTAATTTCATAGCTTAAACTATTTTATCCTCTTAAGCCTCTAGTAGTGTCATGAAATTCAACCATTTTAAATTTTCTCACTCCTATAGGTCCACATTATACAAAATTTGGGTTTGTGTGACCTCAAGTAAACTCTAACTATGCATGAATCTAGTGCCATGGTATGTTTTGTAAATTTGACTTGCAACTTTATCCCAATGTAAGAGTTTGTAAAGGAAAATTGCATATATATATCTATGTGTGTGTGTACCAAGCACAAATAACTTCATTAATCATAAGGTTGAATCTTCTCTAATTCCTTGTTTCAACTCGATCTCTATTATTGCTCCTAAGAGTGCTTAGTATTTGGGTGCCTTTGCATTTTTTTGATGGTAACTACTACTTACTTCTGATGTGAATGAACTTGACTTTTTCAAGTTCAAGTAACAAACTTTCAAAGTCTTCAGTATTTTGAGCTTGATGTGGTTTATGATCCTAAATTTCTATATCAATCAATATGAATAACATAAGTTATCTATAAACATTTGAGACATGAATTAAAGTTGTTCAATATCTTAGTATTGTAGAAAGATCCATGTTTATTAACTTAAGTACACTGGTATTTTATATTTTGAGTGTGAATGGATCTAAACATTTGATTTAAGAGTTGTGAGCCCTCTTAATTTATATAATCTTGAAAATTTATTCAATTGGAATTTTTATTATTGGTGATTTCTTGGCACAGTAAACAACAATCATTCAATTGATTTTCGACATTTTTATTATGATTTTGGGCTCCACATGGTTGGGAGCTTGTAGAAGCTAACAGGGAGCCTACAAGCTCCCAATGAAAAGGGAGCAGATAAAGCAAGTTCCCAAAACGCTCCCAAGTTCTGAAAGAAGCTCTCAACAAAAAGGGGAGGTTTCCTACTAGCTCCCAAGTGAGGGTTTATGCTCCTGGCCCTAATGACCAGCGTTGTCATTTTTGGTGAAAATTTCAAGTTTGGGAGGGAGCCTTCTGCTGCTCTCGGATTTGAATGGTGCTCCACACCTAACCTGAGCTACGCTCATGGAGAGGACCTTGTTTGAAGAGAAGGTAAGTTGTCCTCTACAATAATCGTGACTTCGAGTAAAGTTTGTCATTGTATATTGTAATTGTCATTTTATTTAACTTTGTTGTTATTGACTCTTACTAGCAGGGGGGTATCGAGGCGAGAGATAGCCTCTACATTTTTAGAGTGGTGTTTCTATTGTCGAGAGGAATGTACCTAGCGCTAACTTGGTAAGTCCAAGACTCTTCATGGCTCCATCCCTTCCTGTCGCAGCAAAGGGAAAATGGTTGAATTTTCTGTAGTTTGAGTTCTTAATCTTGTAACTAAGATGTACCCTTTGGGATTTCAGTCTCTAGATGAAGTTTTTTTGGTCGTGTCTAGTCTGGTTAGCATAGGGGAAAGCAACTGTGGAAATCGATTTGGGATTTCTTGGCTTATGGACCCGCTGGGCCTATGTTTGTAATATGTTTTAAATGTTTTAAGTTGAAACAATGGTGGGTTCAAATGAAGGGATAAAACCTTAATGGTTTTCATTTTATTAATGGTGTAACTTACGTTATCAATTTCCCTATGGCTTGAAAGGATACTTGGATATTTCTTTAATGCCTACAGGAAATTACTCCCAACATTGGGGTTTTAATGGGATATGTTGGGTATTTGGGATTTATTCCAAATTATGCTTTGGCATGACTTTCTATTTAGAATGAAATGTTACTGGTGTTTTGAAATCATTGGTTTAAAATTCTCTTGTTTAATTTCTCTGTCCTCTAGTTTCCATACATAGAATTTTAATTAGTTATAGTTGTAAAATCGTGACTCTTCCACGTAGAATTACAGAGGAAGGTATTCTTGATTTTAAGTTGAAATTTCGTTTAGACTACCCGAAGCCATGGATGGCTCTGCGATTTCTTTTAGTGAGTTTGGAAGCTTTAGAAAGTTTAATTAAACGATGCTGTGAGTTTTGAGCTCTGTCATTGCATGTGTTTGTTATTGCAATGGCTTGGTCTGGCTTTATAGAATTAAATCCATGCAAAATCGTGAGGCCATAGAATGCCTCTATAATTCCTTTGCTTCAAGTTTTCTAAGTTAGGTGTTGTGGCAAACGATCACTATAATGATCGAAAATGATTTGTATGAAATATTTTAAACGTGCAATCCCTAGCTCTGTTTCTTTTAATTTATTTTCTTGTTCAGATTAATGAGGTCTGTGTTTCAATTTGTTTGGCTGTATCATCTCGGTTTTCCTTTCTGGAAAATAACGTAAGCCCTAGATGAAGATTGCTGCTCGTTTGGATCTGATTTTCGATTCAAATGTTAAGTGTTATGTAATCTGAGTTTTGCTAAAGTAATTTTCCACTAAATCGTGGGGATTTGAAGTTTGTTCTGGAAGCATGTAAACACTGAGCTTTAAATATAAAGTTTATATTCATTTAATTTCAAATGCAGCAAGCCCTACACATCTAATGCTAAGAATAAAAATACAGTATGGAAATTAATTTGAACCAATACAATTCTATGCAATGCAAATTGAAATTTCTAAAAGAAGTCTATTTGGAGTTTAAAATTGTAAGGGTTCTTGCCTATGTAGATATATAGCACAGGCTAGTGATGCTAGCCCTCCTAGATTCCTTTACGTTTTGAAAGGGTGGCATGATTGTTAAATGGTGATAAAGGGTTCAAATCAGAAATAATAGATGAGCTCAGCTAGAGTTTTATTTACCCTAGGAAGCCCATGCCATACGGCCCTTGCTCCATATCAAAAGAAATAAAGAATACAATTATATTTAAATAAAAGTGATGTACAATACTTTTAAATTTAAATCCTTATTTATTCAACTGTAATAAAATGTAGTGTCATACTTGATTCCTGTAGCTGGCCTTCCTTTGAAGAACTTGCACACTCAACCACTAGTTAATGGAAATAATTATGTATTGTTCTCGCTGACCTGTAGACTGATTTTAACTAAATGACCTTGGGACTACAATGTTCCTCCCAACCATGACCCTTAGACCGTTCTTGGTTCTAACTGGATCCCCCCGAGCTGGTTCCAACATGCAATAGGAAAAGTAGAGGACCTAGGATAGACTGTTGATCAAATCTTGGGAAAATAGTAAGCTTCTTCAGTTCTATAGAAAAATTCTCTTCTCTTACCATAAGATAATGATAGAAAAAAAGATGATCTCTCTCTTGGGAACTGTCCTTCTTTATATAGGTGAGTTTGTTTGGAATATAGTTGTTGAGTTTAAATAATAATATTTCAGTTTTTAATTTAAATTGAATTATAATATTTATAAAAGATATTTTACTAATTACTCATTCTTAGTTTATCTAGGACTTTTATTTGTTACAACTAGATGTATCTTTAAGTTAGATCACAATCTTTTCTTTAAGTATAATAATAATATAAGAAATATCCTATGCATAACTTTTATGCATACTATTTACACAAGTGAGCTTTCTTTTATAAGTAACCAATCTGATTATTTAATAATTAAATATCATACTAACTCTTTGATAAATATTTAAATACGAGGTCCAACTCTTTGGACATGGTGTTTTAGTAAGCTTGGATAGTTGGCTAGGTTAGGTGACTCTAGTTTCCTCTAGCATGTTGGATTCCCTCATTTTAACATGGTAGTTCCCGTAGTTCTTGATGAGAGACATAAATTATTCATTTAACCAATTAAATAATTGTGATGAATAGTAGTTCTATTCAGAGTCTTCTCGACTCAACATTTTCAATATCAAGTAACCCCGAGTGCTCTTCAAAGATTTGGCTCAACACTCTCACATGGGTGTTATGCTAGTGCAATTCTAGAGCATTCCGCTCAACACTAATACTACAATGTGTTTGTGAAGCACATCTAGAAATACAAATGGCCTCGGATCTAGTATTTATTATCAATCTTGGAGTGCTCCAAGGCTCATTCCAAACAATATATGTACATCGGGGCTTACACCCAGTACATAATAAAATCCTCTATGTAAATTGGGGCTTATGCCCAGTACATAGGTCATCCATGTGTTCTAGAGTCCATGCTCAACAAATCATACAAGTCATCCATGTATATCATAACTCTGCACAATATGTAACAATAGATCATCTCAGTATATTAGGGTTTGTACCAAATTTCATAATAAAACATAAATCAATACATTGGGGCTCTCTGCCCACTATATAACAATAACCTGCATCAGTGAGGGTCTAGTGAGGGTCCATGCCCAAATATGTATATCTATAAAAGAAATGAATCATGTGCATTGGGGATTACACCTAGTATAACAAAATAAATCATATGTGTTGGGGCTTAAGCCCAATATATAACATAAAAAATGGTAAGTCAAAATTCAGGATATTACATCTCATTTTTCACCAATATGTGGAGCATTGCGTTGTGTAAGGGTTGGTAAAAATTAGGAAGTATTTTAAAAAAAATTCAGGATTTTATCTTTTATGGGATTCCTAATAAATTTAAAATTAGGTAAGAAATATGGAAGGGTTAGTTAAACTTCCCTTTTTTAAATGAGTTTGTTGTATAAATGTTTAATTAAGTTTTTGATATGGCTGGTTATAATTTTTTTTTTTGAAAATAATGTGGTAAATATCTAGTTTGAAAACATAAATGGCTATGAAAGAATACTGATATGTATAATCTAATTTCAAGATTTTGATGTATTAATTATTAAAAATACTTTATATATAATTATAATTTTGTAGAGGGAAGTGATTAGGGTTTCACGAGGTAATTCGGCTAGCGAAATTGATAAACGGGGCTGGTTACGCTCCCACGGTGAGAAATAGGCTGACGACCCCAGGCATTCTGTCTGTGGGTATGTCGATGGTGGGGAAATCCCACGAGACATGCCCAGACGACAATGGAATGAAGGACAGAGGTATGCAAAGGAGGCTGGTTCCGGGAGGATGTCTGCTAAAATCTTCTGCGATCCCAACACTATAGATCCAAGTAGAAAAAGTTAGGGAGCAGGTGTAACTGTGGAAAGAGATGGCATTGATTGGTAAGTTTATTGGTCTCTAGCCCAGGGAAAAAGACCTGGTCAGATTGATCAAAAGCACCTGGAACCCTAGCGGAGAATATGACCTACACTTAGGTGCAAAGGGTTTCTTCACCATAATTTTCTTTAACGTGGAAAATAGAGATAGGGTGCTTGAGGGCGGGCCCTACTTTTTTTTCTCAACAAGGTTCTATCTCAGACCATGGAAGGAACGTTTCAACCCAGAAATGAAGGACATGAAGGTCGCTCCGGTCTGGATCAGGCGTTTTTCACTACCCTGTGAATTCTGGAATCTAGAAATACTAAGGGACATTGGTAATACCCTAGGAGAATTCATAAAAGTGGAGGAAAAGACTAAACAACAGAAGTATATAGCCTGTGCTAGAATCTGTGTATATATGGATCTTTTGAAGGATCTCCCAGAAGCCATAAGCCTAAATTGGGAGGATGAAGAATGGACACAACCTTTGGATTACGAATAGTTACCCTTCTGTTGCCGAACATGTCACGAATATGGTCATTTTGGGAGAAACTATCCTCTGAATCATCAGACAAAGCCCTCTTCCCAAAATGATCAGGATGGGAAAAAAGAAAAAGATGGGTTTACTCAGATCCACAGTAGAAGGAAACCCCACTCTGGGGATATCCAAAGGAAAGGTAAGGAGATGGTCGAGAATGGGGAAATCAGTAAAAATCCATTCAAGATCTTGGAATATGTTGATGAGGAAGGGGAGATTCATAAAGAGGGTAAGGAAAAAGAGGAAGTGGGGACAGTTGAAGCCATAGAACCAATGATCCCTGGTGCAGTGCAGGAAGATGTGACAATTTCCATGGAGAAAGATGGGGAAGAGGAAGTAGATCTGGGAGAATTAGATCTGGATGAGTTGGAGAGAGAGTGCGAGAAAAAGAAGGGTTAAGGTTATGTCTCCAGGAAACAACTGGAAATCCTCCAGGAGGCCATCATCAGGACCAAAGCCAGTCAGAAGCTGGGTATTCGAGTAGAATCCCAAATGGGGAATAAGCAGAAGTCACTGGCCGGAGATCAGAAGCGTGGTAGAAAACCTAATAGGCAGAGAATAGCGGAGATTGGTGTGAGGCTTATCGAATCAGGGCAGTACCCATTCATTAAGGCTTCCCTTACTACTATAAAAAAAGTTTCCCAATGAAAGTTGTCTCCTGGAGTATAAGGGGTTGTAATCACCCCCGTAAACTCAAATCGATAGTAAGAAAAGTGAAAATGGAGAAGCCTGATGTTCTTTTTTTACAGGAAATGAAATGCTCTTCTATTACACTCGATAGGATAAGCCAAAGGATGTGGAAATGATGCAAGGTTATGGTGGTGGATGCTGTTGGATCTGCAGGTGGTTTAGCCGTCCTTTTGCAGCCTTGTGCTATTACTTTGAAAAACTGGAGAGCCAATCGGTTCTCCCTAACTTGCGATTTCCAGATGAATAATTCTAATTGTCTTGTTACTTTGGTAAATCTCTACGACCCAAGTATTGCCCCCTTAAAAGATCAATTCCTTCGCTTCCTTTCTTGGATCTTCTTACAAGCACAAGAAGGATATTGGATTGTCGGGGGAGATTTTAATCTGATCTCTTCATTGGAGGAAACGAAAGGTGGGCGAAGGAGTCCGGATAAGTTTCAGGAAACATTCAGGGAAATTATTGGCCGTGGCCCGATGATCGATGTAGAAATGGGGAATTGATGGCTAACGTGGAATAATAAGAGAGGAGGCCATCATTTAGTTGCCTCTCGGTTGGACAGATTCCTAGCATTTGAGGATATAGCCCGTGGGATCAGTGAAGTGAATGCCAGTGTTCTCCCTTCGACAAGTTTTGATCATTGGCAGGTCTGTTTGGTCTGGGACATGACCAATAACAACCTCTTCAGACCTTTTTGGTTTGAGCAATTTTGGTTGGACCATAAAGATTTCAAGGATCTGGTGGGCCAGTGGTGGTAGGAAATGGTTGCCCCTGTAGAATCTGGTATGTACCAATTTCAACAGAAACTGAAGGCTCTGAAAGGAAAAATCCACACATGGAACAAGGAGGATTTTGGTAACATCTTTCAGGACAAGAAGAAGCTGGTGGAGGTGCTGGAAATCTTGTAGACAAAAGGAATGGATGAAGGATAGAATGATGGCCTAAGAGAGAAGGAACAAGTCTTGGTGGAGAGAATGGAAGCCAAAGAGAGGCAAGAGGAAACTTATTGTTAACAAAAGTTGTGAGTCCAATGGATCTAGGAGGGTGAAAGGAACACAAAAAATTTTCATCACACTGTCATTCAAAATCAGCATAGATCTAAAATCCTTAAGAGCGGAAAGGCTAATGGGGAAATATTGGAGAATAGAGAAGGCATAGCAGAAGAACTGGTCCACCACTTTGAACATATTCTCAAAGAAGACAGATTGGATCGAAGCCAGGATATATCCAAGATTACTAGCCTAATTCCCAGGTTGGTTAGTTAGGAGAAAAATTGTCACGAACCCAAAATTCCGTA
Organism: Larix kaempferi; assembly: GCA_027924585.1. Classification (NCBI taxonomy): domain Eukaryota; kingdom Viridiplantae; phylum Streptophyta; class Pinopsida; order Pinales; family Pinaceae; genus Larix; species Larix kaempferi. The sequence goes on from BSBM01000249.1 coordinate 7,445,598, forward strand.
AAAATTTAAAACTTTTCTAAGTGCCTAAAATGCCACTAAAATATATACGGAAATATAAAGTGTGGGTTCACTTTCTTTAAATACTGCTTTACAAAATAATTAAAAGTTTACGACACTTATTACTGTTTACAAATGTCGTTATGCTAATCAAGGAAAAGATATACATGCTTTCTAAAGATATATATATTAAGACACAATGAAGTTTTTGTGTTTCCCGCAAGATTTAAGAAATGGTTGACGTATCATGTTCAGAATTTATTTAGTTGAAATTAAAACGTATATCTTTTCCTTGATTAGCATAACGACATTTGTAAACAGTAATAAGTGTCGTAAAGTTTTAATTATTTTGTAAAGCAGTATTTAAAGAAAGTGAACCCACACTTTATATTTCCGTATATATTTTAGTGGCATTTTAGGCACTTAGAAAAGTTTTAAATTTTTACGGAATTTTGGGTTCGTGACATATGGTATCAGAGCATTAGGTTACAACACTAGGGCCTAATGAGCTCAACATGCGATAAGTGAGTATGAAGGTTGTTAAGTTCACTAATCAATTGTTTTCGTTTCATTTTGGATGCATGGATTGTACTGGAGGAGGGAAAATGAATCTCCGAGCTCGACTTCAAGTTTCTTCCGCCAAAGCGCAGGTTGCAAACACTCGGGCTTATTTGGGCTCAGTCGGGGAAAACATATATGAGTTAGTCGAACTGGCGACACAAGACGCAATAGAAAATTTCATTTCAACGGATCGACAACAGGTAGCTTACAAGTCGTCATTGAGTTGCAAGTAAGTATGTTTTAGTTGGTGAAAGCATTATAATGACGCAACATTGTTTATAGGTAAGGATAGTATATGTTTCATTATGGAGATGAATGATCGGTTATTGGTAAATATTAGTTGATGAATTTATCCTCCTATTTTACAAATAGATTCATTGAATGATGAGAAAATAGTCTTTAGAATGATAACGGTTATGGTTTTGTGGAATGAGTCTTCGTAGATTGAAAGTCATCCTAGTCGTAAATGTACTAAACTGAGGAACTCTCCTAAATCTGTTGATTTGATAATTCGTCTTAATTACTTATTTCCTTCTCTACCTTTATTGTTATTCTTAGGAGTGGATATCTTTCAGTTCCAGTAAACGCGTCATATGGGAGAATAGGGTTGATACATTTTGTTGATTGTTTCTGACCAATCAAATTTTATTAATCCATTCGTCAGGATTTCCGAATATGAGATTCAGATAGATAAAAATAAGCAACTTATATCTGTTAAGTCTTTTAGAAAGTAATTATATATGCTAATATTTGACTATAGAAGATAGTCTAATGTTTTGATTATGTTAGGAACTGTCAAGTCCCTTTCATATATAAAGCCACTTTGAATGATAAATTTATGATGTTGACATAACTAGGAAATTCTGGTAACATACATACAGCCGAACTAACCTTCCACAAGAAATGTAGACTTTCTAGTCTAGATTCTGTTAACTGCAAACTAAGAGAGTTTGAAAATTTTCCCTATGACTGTGAGGGAAAAGTTGGATAAATAATAGAATATATGATGGAAATGCATAATCTCATCTTCATGGATGTTGGGATGCTATGAGTGGTAGTAATAAAAAAAAAAAAAAACCATACTTTTATGAGATCATGATTTATGATGACTTGTTGTCACATACAATTATATGTGGTGTCAAAATGATTATTTTGGTTAAGAGATAAAACTATAGTTAATCATGTTGCTCATATAATGAATGCATAGATGCAATTAATGGTGAGTATGTGTTGTTGTATGGATAAAAGTATTGGAAAACTGGAACCGCCACGGAATGGTAATACAGGACACTTTAATTTTCTGATGTCTTTATAATGACTGTTTTATATCAGCATTGGGAGTTAAGGAAAAACCTTTAATATCATGGAAGTTCCATGATAGATCAGAAGTAATATTTAACAGTAATTGATGTATAAGCTTTTATGAAACAAGTCAAGGTGATGATGGACACATGTTTTATGCATGATTGCTCTTACGATTTAATTACATTTTCTCTTTTTACGACTAACACATTTAATGTTGTGGTCGAGCAGAATGTTATATTCCCACACATCACTACAACAGGCAAGAGGTAAAACTGGGATATATAGATGCATGTGATATTTAGTGTAATACTAATATGTGATGATACAGGTAAACTGGTACCTCGACATATGAGGATCTTATAATAAGAAGATATGCGGCCACCCTTACAAAGATGGCCAAAACTCGGTGGAACTTGTCGAAAGACAAAAGCATAATATGTTATGCATGGTACAATAAAGGGGTGAGGATGAAAGATCCACATTGCAGCTTTTATTATTGTTAATTATTGTTGAATAAGGAACTAGACCAAATTGGTCAGAGAAATTGTATGGTTATAAAATGTAATAGGACGAAATAATTGATGAATTTGAAATGAGATTTTCCTAGACTCAAGCAAAGTGGCTTGAGGGGAATAGATTCCTGGACTCAAGCGAGAAGGCTTGAGGGGAATTATGCGAGAGTGCGTTAAGGGCACTGAAAACACTCCCGAGAAATCGGGGAGTTGACAGCCGCTAGGATTCTTGAAGGAATCAACAAGCGGTAAAGACCTAGGCAAACTATAAGAGAATGCATATGCGGGAGGCAGGACGTTGCTTAGTATGCATGAGAGAGAGTATTGCTGCGTGAGCACTGCGGTGTTAGGCAAGAAATCTGTAAATTAATTGCTGTGTGAGCACTGAGGTGTTAGGCAAGAATTTCGAAAGGATTGTTGTGTGAGCACTCGGGTGTTAGACAAGAATTTCTTGGATCAAGTGAATGGTTGGTTGTGATTAAGTTCATAATCTACATTCCTGGATCACTGGAATTATGTGTGCTCGTGATAATAAAAGCACAAACAATGACTAAATATATTCCATAAACTGCAAATGTTATGTTACAATAAATGACTTAGTATTTATGAATATGAGTTTGATTATGAAGTTGATGATAGTTTTACGGTTTCTTTGGATCCCGGTTTTATAGTAAAAATGCAGATGTGATTGAGAGAGACTTGAAAAGGAGTCATGAAAGTGCAAAGGAGAACAAACATAAATGACAAAAGTAGGCAAAGGTTGACCACAGAAGAGAGGACAAACTGCTGAAAGGAATGAACACCGAGGACGATGTTATTTTTAAGGGGAGGAGGATGTAATATCCCTCCTTTTATCTTTATCAGAATTTAAAAAAAAAAAAAAAAAAAAATGTATATTTGTTCTCATGGGGAGCTCAAGGCCAAGGCCCCACCAGTGGACCCTTGAAAGTATTGTTATGTTACTTCCTAAATTTGTAAAGTTAAGAGACTAAGGCAGGAAACACCTTTAAAACAACAGCTACTGAAATCACTAAGGGGAATAACGGAATGGTTGGGAGACCATGAATTGATACCGTAGTCTTACGTATCACCTTAAGCATCAAGATAAAGGTTCGTCACTATTTCTATTCACCATAAGTATCTCACTAAGATATTATGGCCTAGATTCTTATATGTTTAAGCCATAATAGTAGATAAGATAATTAACTTTGGCATGGAATGTCAGAGAGTTATCTACAAGGTCTGAAGACAAGAAAACAAGCCTAAAAAAATGGCATCTAATGCCATTACTTAAGCCTTGAACTCCAAACTAAATATCTACCATTCCATGAGTCGACATTGGATTATGTTTATATATATATATATATATATATATACAAATTTACATATTACAAATAACTACCCTTAGTTTTCCTTAGCAAACACATGTATCAAGGGTTAAAGATGCTCTTAATGGGTAAGCAAGGGTGTGTTTCCAAGGGCCAGCTAACATTATGATATCCAGTACCAAGAAGATTATTATTTGTCAATTATTGAAGTATCTATATATATACATAGATACATAGATTGAATACAAATCACAAAGAATATGTTTAAGTATTATGAGTTAGAAATAATAACATATATGTTGGTCAAAATATCATATATACATATATGCATAAGTGTTAGCAAATAAGCTTGGCTATATAATAAGAGCCACTATTCTACTAGTGAAAAGTTTGACACCTAACTATACTTAAAAAGAAAAGGGGTACTAATAATAAAATACTTAAATTGATTTATAATATATATATATATTTATATATATTTGAAATTGGCGTATAATGTTCTTATAAGATTTTTATCTTATAAGTTTACTAAATTTTGAAAGGGGCTTACATTTAAATATTTGTAAAGTGAGTTCCTACATAGAAAACGTTGGGTTACCAACACCAAATTGTTATTTATGTATTTTTTCTTGAGAAGTGAAAGGTAGTTTATATTTCATAATAACGGATAGGCTTGAGGTTTAAAGGTTTATTTTTATGACATAACCTACCCATGGAGTATGGTCCTCTTCCGATTTCTTTTCGAAATATTCTTTTTGATTTTCCTTCCAACCGCCTCAAGAAGTGGTTCGCCGTAATTAAGGAAACGTACTTACTAATTTTAGTGGAAGGAATTGAATTCCTACCTTCCACCTTCTGGTGGGAGTCGGTAGTGACGGTGGAGTACTCAGTCGAATCATTTAGTTAAGGAGAGAAATCTCCTCAAAACTTCCACTTGGCTTGAGCTATTAATTACAGGATCGCCATTTGTCCCGGGAACTGGAGGTGGGATCTCTTTTCAAAAAGTTTGAAGAAAAACTATGAATAGAGAGCTCCGAGGAAAATGAGGGGGACGGTAGCGAAGGTTATCTTACAGTGGTGTGCGATACCTACAAAGGGAGGTAGTTTGGTATAGACTACGAAGATTTCGATTGACCCTGTCGAACCGGTGAGAGATCGGCGTTAGTTTTCATCATGAGATCTGCAGTTATTGAAATAGAGATAGGCGTTGGTATTTGAAAGAGGCTATAACGTATTTAAAAAGGAGATCTTTATGAGATCTGCGGAGGGGGTCCCTTACCGGCGAAGTATGGTTTCTTTGTTCCTCACTGAGTAAATGGAAGGGACGACTAGTTTTTATTTCTCTCTGCTTTGTCTTGGATGAAGACGTCGAACTTCGATTTGCATGCTGTACTATTTTTCCTGGATCTATATCCCTTTGGAAACGCTCAGGTTAGAAGTCGTTTCTCTCTCTTGAAAATAAATATTTCGAAAAAACGCCATTCTTGATATGCATGCTGAACTATTTTTTTTCTGGATCTATGGGCGTTTTATTTTAGTTAGATCTTTGGTAGTGTTGGGTATTTAATTAGAATAGAGTCTAAATCTTGGCTGAGGCGTGAACTTCTATGTTCTGAACCTAGCACAAAGTATTAATAACCTCTGTATTAAAAACGTAAACGTTGACCTGAGACTTTCTTGGCAGAGTGGGATCACTACAAACAGCGTGATGCTTTTGTAGTATACTTCTACTGTTTTTGTTTATCATAGCGATCCCTGCACATCATGCTCAATAGCGTGTTGGCTCACGTTGTGAATTAATGCTTATGTAATATTTGACTAGAACTCTGAGTTGTATAACCTGTCGCTGTATTTTCAAGTGATATAGATCATACCCAAATCTTCCACCAAGATATACCGTTTAATACCGATGTTGCATGTATTTCTTAAATCTCATTAAAAGATACTGGATAGAGGTCGGACGCATACCATTAAATCATTCACTTGACCGTCTTAGTATGCTTCGTTAGGTTTGAGTATTCTTTTATACACCACCTATATTGTAATAACATGCTATAGTTTAAAATATGTTTATCAGTTATATTTATATATATCTTATAACTCAGTCACTTTGACTCAAATATGTCAACTAGAAAGGAGTTAGCCAAAAATAGAAAAATTAGACAAGAAGTTTGAACCTTATGTGTAGATACCAGCGTGGACTCACTTGATCGTTCTTATGTTATATATAAAGTTGATAAGATATATTGTTTTTTTATAAGAATGTTATGCAAATATTTTGAAAAGATATATTATTTCATAAGTAGGTTATGCAAGCATATATAAAGTGGAAAGATGTATTATTTCATGAGAAGGTTATGCAAGCTAATATTTTATATATAAAGTGGAAAGATATATATTATTTCATAATAAGAAGGTTAGGTTATGCAAGCATATATAAAGTGGAAAGATATATATTATTTCATAATAAGAAGGTTAGGTTATGCAAGCATATATAAAGTGGAAAGATATATTATTTCATAAGAAGGTTATGCAAGCATATATAAAGTGGAAATATATATTATTTCATAAGAAGGTTATGCAAGCAAATATGTTATATATAAAGTGGAAAGATATATTACTTCATAAGAAGGTAATCCTTTGTTTTAAGCCAAAGGAAGGAGTGGGTAAACAATCTTGGTCATGGATTATGGTTATATTAAAGAAAGATATTATTTAATAACTCTTGTATCCAGGGTTATCGGAATTCAAGATAAAAACTAGAAAGGACTTTAAACAGTTAAAGTTATGATAACTTTAGTCTTTGTCTTTTTACGAAATGATAAAAAGGTAGGTTTACATATATGTAAGAGTTGATCTCTAAACATAACTAGAGCTAGCAATGTTAAAACTCTCTATGAGAGAAGCTAGGGAAAGAAGGAAGGTGGTAAGTAACATCATTGTTAATGGGTGTAACCTCTTCCTCTCGATTTTAATAAAATCTTTAAACTATAGACAAGGATTTTGTATTTTTTTGAAGTGAATTTTTGGTTGATCCATGAAAAGCTCTTTGTAATAGAGTCTTGACGGAAGGAGGGGAATTTTGTTATGGCAACCATGTTGCTCATTGTAATAATATCACTTTTTGCCCAAAATAATAAAAGACGCACACACACCTTTGTGGACTAGCCCGTGTACGGGTGAACCACGTTATATTTTGTCTCCTATGTTTCCTATGGTGTTTCTCAATGTGTCTTATATATGAGTACTTGTTTCTGTCCTTAAAAATGTTTATGACTACTTTGAAGTATCTGATCCATTAGAAAGTTGATTATGATGTATATTGCTAATATGTTTCCCTTATGATTATGGTTATGTGGTTACCATTTAGGTTGTTCTATTGGTGCGATAAAAGATATACATGCTTTCTAAAGATATATATATTAAGACACAATGAAGTTTTTGTGTTTCCCGCAAGATTTAAGAAATGGTTGACGTATCATGTTCAGAATTTATTTAGTTGAAATTAAAACGTATATCTTTTCCTTGATTAGCATAACGACATTTGTAAACAGTAATAAGTGTCGTAAAGTTTTAATTATTTTGTAAAGCAGTATTTAAAGAAAGTGAACCCACACTTTATATTTCCGTATATATTTTAGTGGTATGTCACATATAAACTACCTTTCACTTCTCAAGAAAAAATACATAAATAACAATTTGGTGTTGGTAACCCAACGTTTTCTATGTAGGAACTCACTTTACAAATATTTAAATGTAAGCCCCTTTAAAAATTTAGTAAACTTATAAGATAAAAATCTTATAAGAACATTATACGCCAATTTCAAATATATATAAATATATATATATATTATAAATCTATTTAAGTATTTTATTATTAGTACCCCTTTTCTTTTTAAGTATAGTTAGGTGTCAAACTTTTCACTAGTAGAATAGTGGCTCTTATTATATAGCCAAGCTTATTTGCTAACACTTATGCATATATGTATATATGATATTTTGACCAACATATATGTTATTATTTCTAACTCATAATACTTAAACATATTCTTTGTGATTTGTATTCAATCTATGTATCTATGTATATATATAGATACTTCAATAATTGACAAATAATAATCTTCTTGGTACTGGATATCATAATGTTAGCTGGCCCTTGGAAACACACCCTTGCTTACCCATTAAGAGCATCTTTAACCCTTGATACATGTGTTTGCTAAGGAAAACTAAGGGTAGTTATTTGTAATATGTAAATTTGTATATATATATATATAAACATAATCCAATGTCGACTCATGGAATGGTAGATATTTAGTTTGGAGTTCAAGGCTTAAGTAATGGCATTAGATGCCATTTTTTTAGGCTTGTTTTCTTGTCTTCAGACCTTGTAGATAACTCTCTGACATTCCATGCCAAAGTTAATTATCTTATCTACTATTATGGCTTAAACATATAAGAATCTAGGCCATAATATCTTAGTGAGATACTTATGGTGAATAGAAATAGTGACGAACCTTTATCTTGATGCTTAAGGTGATACGTAAGACTACGGTATCAATTCATGGTCTCCCAACCATTCCGTTATTCCCCTTAGTGATTTCAGTAGCTGTTGTTTTAAAGGTGTTTCCTGCCTTAGTCTCTTAACTTTACAAATTTAGGAAGTAACATAACAATACTTTCAAGGGTCCACTGGTGGGGCCTTGGCCTTGAGCTCCCCACGAGAACAAATATACATTTTTTTATTTTTTATTTTTAAATTCTGATAAAGATAAAAGGAGGGATATTACAAAAATGAAATGCTAAATAAGCCTATATCCTTGCAGGAGGTGTAGGATGCAATGAGTCAAATGTCTTTAGGTAATGCACCCAGACCAAATGGTTTTGCCTCTAACTTCTTCCATTCGTTTTGGTATCTAATCAAGTCCGAGGTCCATCAAATTGTGGAAGAATCAAGGCTCTGCGGGGGAGTGCTGCAAGCTTTCAATGCCACGTTCCTGTCTCTGATCCCCAAGGAGGATGGGGATGACACCCCAAGAAAATTCAAACCAATTTCTCTTTGTAACATGATTTACAAGATCATTACTAAGGTAATTGCCAACATGCTCAAGCCCGTTCTTCCCTTGCTGATCAATTAGGAACAATCAGGATTTGTAGAAGGGAGACAAATTATTGATGGCATCATCCTTGTTCAAGAGACTATACATTCTCTCAGAATCACTAAGAAACTAGGTATGCTTATCAAGCTTGATATAGCCAAGGCCTATGATAAGATTAGTTGGCAGTATATGTGGTGTATCTTGGAGGCTTTTGGTTTCGGTAGGGATTGGGTGGCATGGATCATGAATTTGGTTTCTACCCCTTTTTTCTCTATTCTTCTAAACGGCTCATCGACCATAATTCTTCAAGATTCCAGGGGGATTAGGAAAGGGGATCCTCTTTCACCCTTTCTCTTCATCCTCATGGTTGAAGGACTCAGTAAACTCCTACAGGACCAAGTTGCTAGTGGTGGGATACCAGGTCTTAAGTTGCATGCTGGCATGGAAAAAAAAACCCACTAGTAGTTTGTGAATGACACTATGCTCATGGGGCACCCTTCAGTCCAAGAGGCTAGGATCTTCAAAATATGCCTAGTACAGTTTGCAAAGGCTTCTGGCTTAGAAGTCAATCCAGGCAAGTACTAGGTCTTTTTCCTCAACACTCCAGTTCCAACTCAGCGTAATATTCTGAGGATTCTCGGTTTCAACCAAGGATCTTTCCCTACCAAGTACCTTGGTGTCCCCTTGACTGAAGGTATGATTCGACAAGTGTCTTGACAAGATATGCTAGACAGGATTAAAAGAAAACTAAATAGTTGGACCCTTCGTCCACTGAACCTTCCTAGTCGGATGGTTCTTGTCAAAGCTGTTCTCCAAGCCATGCCGGTTTATTTGTTTTCCATGCTATCGGCTCCCAAGACGATTCTGAAGGAGATACGTTGTATTCAGAGAACCTTTTTGTGGGGATGAAGGGATGAAAAGTCAAAATTTGCATTGGTAAATTGGGATAGCATCTTCCATTCCAAACTCCGGGGTGGTCTCGGTCTGCGGGATCCAGCTATCCTAAGTGATATTTATGGTGCTAAAATATGGTGGAGGTGGTGCACTCATGATAGTGAACCATGGGCAAGACTTTGGAATATTAAGTATGCGAGGGACAGAGAGAGATGTCAGTTAATCAGATTTAATGAAGAAAAGAAGGGCTCTCGCATATGGCATAAAGCTTATCATGGGAGAAAGCTGGTTCAGGATAACAGTTTTTGGGAAATTCACAATGGTGAGGAAGACAACTTCTGGGATGATTTGTGGAACTAGATGCCCAAACTAGGGGATGATCCCAGATGGAAATCCATAAGGGATCAAGTAATGGAAGAAGGAAAGATAAAGGTTGGGCATTACTGGGAACACAATGCTCGGGATGGACATCAGACATGGCAGGATGCGGGACAATGGGATACTACCTCGTTAGAATATCTCATATTGTCTTTTAACCGAGTGCTTCAGGAAAGATTTATCAGGCGGATCATGGGTAATGATAAAATCCGATGGGGCCACTCTCAGAAGGGTACTTTCAGCATCAAAGAAGCCTATGATATCTATACTCAAACCAATGAGGAGATGGATAACATATGGAGGAAAATATGGAGTATGAATATTTGGCCCAAAATCTCGGTGTTTTGTTGGCTTGTTGTGTGGGGAAGGATCTTGACCAGTGAGAACCTGAGGAAATGGGGGATATTGGGGCACTCTCAATGCCCTCTTTGCCTTAATCATGAATAAACCATTGGCCACCTTATTGATTCCTATTCCTTTTCCTCGTCGATATGGGATAGAGGAGCTTATATTTTTAGACAAAGTAATAGAATCAGGGGTATTCCAGATCAAACTCTCAGGTCATGGGATCTGAAAGCCTTCAAACCCAATCATTGCGACTCTTTGGAACCTTGTCCTAGGAATGGATGTCTGGGCTAGCTCGAAAGAATGGAGCAACCGTATCTTCAAGGACAAACAACAGAGGAAGGAGTAAGTTTGGAAGCATCTAGCTAGAAACATGAAGGAAACGATCTAGAGTCAACAATGGAGTGACAAAGATAAAGAGATCAATATCCAAGATCAACGAATTGCTGAGGGATGGGGTCTGACCCAGGCAGACTTGGCTGGTCTTCGAAGGAAACTGGTTATGTGTCATCCAGTAATTCCAACAAGTTGGTCACCTCCCTTCCAGTCTGGTTTCAAGATCAATTTTGATGGGGCGTATCGTGGAAATCCGGGTCCAACAGGTTTTGGAGGGGTGTGCCGAAATAGTGAGGGGGTCATTCTAAAGATATTTTTTTGATATATTGGTCATGATTCAAACAACTCAGCAGAACTAGAAGGTATCGTTCAGGGTCTTATTTTGATCCATTCGGAGGCTTGGTATCCTGCGGTCATTAAGGGAGACTCCTAGATTCTAATTCGGATGGCCAAGAAACTCCACCAAGGACAAATCCCTGAGAAAGTATTGTCTAGCTGATGCTTGCTTTCCCGGTTCGAAGGCCTAAAGGCTTTGCTCACCAATCAGATTTCCATCTTGTTTTCCCACATGAAAAGGGACGCCAACAAAGTGGCGGACCTTTTAGAAAACCATGGGATTGACACTGGCATCCATCTAGCATCTGAACCTATGGTAGATTTCCACGAGGATGACTGGAAAAGAACCTGTTGCCACATAGCAGAGATGGATGTGATGGGATATAGACAACACATGACACAGTTGGCCACCACATCGGAGAATGATAGGAGGAATGACAACTCCATTAGTGGTGAGCGACGCGCCCGGACTCATCATCACCAATGACATCCATAGTACATATGGTTAAGTCGGCTTTTAAGGTCGACGACATATTTAGGTGAGCTAACATGAATGAGAAAGGTGGGGGGAGATATCGGTGTACCACTTTCGGCTTTTCTCTCATTTGGGAAATAGGTTTATTAAATATGTTGCAGGATCTCATGTACCTCTTGCGGTCAAGCTTTCAAGACTCAGTCGTTTCAATAATTAATTTACAGGTCTTTAGAAAGAAGAGGCTCCTCAACCTATGCATTTGTGTTTCTTTCTATAGACCTTCGCTTTGGTGGATTAAGAGTGCTGTAAATTTCTGTGTGTGGGAGCAGGGGTGGTTTACGGGAGTTATACCACTTGAGTTCAGTGGTTTTATTATCATGGTACCTTCCCGCCGCAATAGGGTTCGTATTCCATCAGGCCAGGAGGGTTTGCGGAGTGTGGACGTTGGGGAATCCTCTTGGCAGGGCAGTTTTAGAGGTGGTAGAGTTACTAGGGCATCAACAAGAGCCTGTCTTCAGGCTTCGACATCCTTTTTTCATGGACGTATTCCTCAAGTTATCCAAGAGGAGGTTGAGGGAACCGAGTCAGCTCTGTGGAATGAGGTTCGGAACATTCCCATGGAATATATTATCACGGAAAAGACAGAATGGGTTATGGATCCTGTTCATACTACAGGTCATGCCTCTCTCTATGAGAGGACCCTGATGACTTACTCGGTTACAAAGAACCTTTTGGCAAACGTTTTGATGGAAGCTTACAACAAGAACCAGGGTAATACTGAGCCTGTCCAGTCATGGAATCTCCATAAGCAGGACAACTGCATTATGCATGCCAAGATTCATGCTATTGCCAAGAAAATTGGCATGATGTTTGTCGTTAAGCAGAAAGGGGACGAGGAACCAGGAAGCGTGATCGGCGATGGATCCAAGACTCCTCCGGTTGCTGATGGTGTGCAGAAAAATACTCTGGTCGAGTCCAGTGCACTCAGGCAGGAGATAGACATTGCAGGTAGGGGTCTGCCCATATTCACTATTTATTAAGAAGTGTTTTGTGGGCTCTACTATGTTTGCAAGGAATTTTGTTACACAGTCAAGATGCTTTAAGTCTTTTACATAGGCTTTTTAAAATAGGAATTGAACATCAATGTTTATGTCAAATTCCTGTTTGGAGAAGTTTATGCCGGGAATAGTCTAGTTTAGTTTCGCAAAATTGTGGTATGGGATTCCTGTTTGGCTGCTTGCGACTGGGAATGATCTGTGACTGTCTAAGAGCAATGGACAAGCTCTGTACTTTGAATACAAGCAGTAATATATAATCTTTTTTATTTACAAAAAAAAAAAATTATAATTTTGTAATTTGGAGGCCTAATTCCCTTTAAAATACAATGTGTGAGATTTTCAAAGTAATTTAAAGTACAATGTGTGAGATTTTCAAAGTAATATGTATAGATAAATATAAGATTGTCTAAACTAGTTCCAAACCAAAACTATGAAAGAACATCATTATCAAGGTTTCTGTAAGTGACGGTTAACTTTACAATATTCAAATCTAGCAAATGGCATTTCTTTTCTATTTTCCACTCATTTTAATGTGGGCTTTAATCTATGGAATATAAGAAAGATCTTGCGACCTACACATGAAAAGGAAATATAAAGAAACATGCATAGTTGAGTATTGGAGCCACCTTTTATGTTAAGAATTTGTATGAAGAATGATGAGTTCAAGGAGAGAATTATGTTAAGTGTTCTTAGTTGGCTATTTCTTTGACTTGACATTTACTGCAAATGTACTTTGTTAAGATAATCATGGGCATTTTCTATGAAATCTAGTTTTTCATAATTGAATTATTCTTCTCTTTCTCAATTGTATTCATTTCCTAAGCTATTAGAGATTAGACAAACTAGTACATTTTTGTCATCTTTCAGATTTTAATATATTTACTTCTATAGAAACATGTATTAAGCATTCAATGAAGAGATTCCAGGTTTAACATATCAATAAAAGCCTTCCCTAATATAGAGTGATGGTTTCCTCTGCAATTCATTAATTACAATTTTAACAACATCATATGGCTATGGAAATACACGTGCATGGCTACATAACATCCTTCTATAGTCTAGGTATTTTAGTAACATCCCTTTTTACTAGTATGCAATTACAATTTTTGGGCCTTCCATTCTTGATGGTTGTCTCTTCCACTACTTCCATTGGAACATGGAGTTTCCCCTTTTCCTTAAAAAATTGAATTCCTTCCTTTCTTCTACCTCTTCATAATAACACTCGACTAGAGAAGTGAACTAATTATGAGTCTATATTTAACCCTTTATATAATCCCTTGAACTTGTGAACAAATATAAATCTTTAAAAACTCATGATGGTTTGCATTGGTCTCAGATAGTCTAAAAAATATCGATTAGAGAAGTGACCTAATTCTGAGTCTATATTTAACTCATGATGGTTTGCACTTTCTAAAAAATAAAATGAGATAAAATACCAAAAAAATATCTCAAATCCCCCTTGAAAAACCATTTGAAAAAATTTCCAACATCCTTACATTCCAATGAAGATGTGCTAATCTTGATCCTCTCTTAACCATGCTGTTGTACGATCTATCCTTGTTGACATACCTCATCATCATCCATCATCTCCTGGTGTAGTATCAACCAACTCTCAAAATAATTTCCTCCTCCTCCTAGCTATGGCATGATTTGAACAATCTAATTTTATTGTTAATAATGTTTTGAATTTTCATTTTAAATGGTAAAGGTGTTATATAGCAGTTAATAAAATTTATTTTGAATGTAAGTATCTCATAAGTAAAGTTATAATATATTTTGAGAGACTAAAAATCACAATTAATTTGTAGTGCTTTCGATAGTTGATAGTTTTGAATGGAAAAACATTTAATATATTTATAATTAGTAATTTTGAATGTCAATTGTGATATATTTGTCCAATAAAGTGAAGGGAAGAAGTTGGTGGGTTTCTCTTAAAAATATATTATGTTAAAAGAAAAGAAACAAATACTAAAATTTTAGCATTTTTTAATAACAAAAAAATAGTATTAGATGATATTTCAACTTAGAATGGATCTTAAGAAAATTCATGTCATAATGTGTAAGCCAATCAAAATCCTTTAAAATATAAAAGAAGTGCATATATGACTAAGCACTTTACATTGGAATTTTTAGTTATTTAATTTGAGCATGAGTAAGCACCTTAATAATACATAACAATTTTTAATTATTTAATTTGAACATATAATAATATATAATAATTCATAATAAAAAACATATATAGAAAATCCTAACAACATATAACTAAATCCTAACCAACTATAACTAAAATGCCTCGTTTTGAATTTATCACTGAGTGAGTCACTGCAGACATATTAATTTATTATTTTGTGGAATTTATATATATGAGTGTGATGTTAATATTATGAATTATGTTCATGTTTTGATTATGTCTCTAGCATGCAAATTTAATAAATGATGGGTACGTGGATACAAAGTTAAAGTTATATGTTGAATGTATGGATATGATACTAGGTGCAGGGTACATAGAAAAATGATTTCATTAGTGTTCCTTAGTAATGAAATATGTATGCATGTCAATGATTGTACGATATTATCGATCTTATGTTTGGAAACTAACCGGTTCAAAGAGCTAAATGGTAGTTCGTTCCTACAAGGTGGAAGTACCTCAGGGACATGAATTCCAAAGGATGAATAGTATGCAAGTGATGCATTATTGTTAGCATAAGTATTAGTTTATTATCATGATGTATGGGTAGGTGTAGGGTTTCACGAAACTCAACCGCCCAAATTGGTTATTCGAGGACAAAAGTTGAGTACAACAGTTGCAGCACAGCTGCTATGTCGATGTCGACATAGTCCCTTGTTCCATAGGAGGGATGGATGCATTACCCACTGTTTATCCTCCAAAACCCGGAGTCATAGGAGGACTATGCTACGATGTGCTACCCAAGGTGTGTGATGATCACTAGTGGGTTTCTACTGGGGAAGGTTGGTCAATGTAGTCGATACTTCCGCTTACGGGTTCTAAGTGGAAGTTAGGTCATGCAGTTGGCCCTCCATGGTAGTCCAATAGAGGAAGGATAGGACGTGGAAGTTAGTTGTGAATTAGATAGATTGAACTAGCTAGATAACAATGTGAGTGAAGTCATAGGGAGAAGACTTAAAATTATTTATGTGGGTGTGTTAAAAACCTTTGCTTGATTGTTGTGTCACAACTCAATATGTTATGCTTGTTTCATATATTATTATGATATGAGTTAGTGAAAATGGATAGACATTGGAGATTCGTGTTTAAGTATGCGTTAGCATATATTAACTTGTGTGATTATGTGTGATGTGTGGTTGATTACTATTGGTGTATCTACACGATGCATGTAAGCATTAGCTACACTTACATAACTCGTCTATATATGATTGTATTAATTACCTGTTACAATATTACGACTTGGCATTGATGCATGGTGGTTGTGAATAAGTACATTATAAATAGTTAAAGATTACTTCACTTATTTGATGGTGAATTGATACAATCACATTAATTTAGGTTAATTAATTATGATTAAAGTAGATTATTGATGAATGGTCACAATTAAATAAGTGATAAACTAAAGCTTGAAATGGGTTGGGTAATTTATAATTGTCAATTGGGGTTTTAATTTTAAATGAAATGATAATGTTAGTAATTATGTGTAATTATGTTATTTAATAATTACTTGTTAGATAATGATTTGAATTATGTTGTCGAATTTTTTATTTGTTTATGATCCAATCATATTATTATGAATAAACAATTGTGATGTGAAAACTTAGGTGAGTCATATTATTGGTTGATAATATGTTGATTATATATTACTATTAAATAAGGATTTACTAACGTAATTGTAATTCATATTGAATCATACTTGTAATTGTGTTGTTTGTAATTCGTTATAATTTAATATTTAATAATAATTCAATCTATTGAATTATGTATTTGTATTCATTGAGGATTTAATAAATTAATGTAATGTCCCTAAAAACGGTAAAAATTAAAAAAAAATCATTTACTACTAAATTTGCCTAAATAGATAATGTATTGCAAATTAACTTCAGTACTGGGAAGTTATATTGGTTTTTGTTTGAAGCAATGAGAAACTATGTTCTAAGATAATTGGTCTTAAAATTTTTGTTTTCTGCGGAAGCGATGAAGTGTGGTAGTTTGAGGTGCATAACACCATCATAGCAAGTTAAATGCTAGAATAATACTTAAGGTTTCTCTTTTAAGTACTTCACTTCTAAAACATAGATGTATGTTGGTTTCATTTAAGTGTTTAAACTAGTTTATCTTATTAATTCAGGCATGATAGACTTTATGAAAGAGAGTATGACTAATTCTGGAACTTTATGTTGGTAGTCATGCACTGGCGGTGCTGCCGAGAGGTAAGGGTGAGTAATTGGGTGATCTGGGTTTACTTAGCAATTCCTTGCTAAAGCATTTCTCGGATTATGTTTTGCAATCATAAAAAATTTCTCCCTAAATACCTACATCAACTACTTAGTAAGAATATGTCATCAACCAAATGGGTCCAAGAAGTGACTTTTGAATGTACCTTGGAATAAAATACATAGTGTGGAACCACCATGACCCAAACTATGATGTTTAGAGATAAATTGAAGCGTTGCCCAACTTTATCGTTTGGATAAATATTTGAAGTATTAAAGGATGTTGGTTGTAGTTTTAAATGCTACATGTGATAATCATGTGGTTTGGTTGCCAGCTAGAATGAGGGTTTTACCCTGGCCTTCACGACTATGTTTGTCATTTTACTGATTTTGGCTTAGGGGTAAGTGCTCACAGCGTATGCTTTCGTTCAGGTCCTGACCTGAGCTATGCTCATGGTCAGTGTAGTTGTAACTTCAGGTTGCGTGGATCTGGAAGAGTTTTTAACAGGTAATTTCCTTCCTGTGTTCAAATGGTTCCTTCATTTTATCTTTTTTGTTGATGTTTAAATGCCTCTATACTAACTCATGGTGTGTTATGAAATGCTAATAGGTTAGCAGGTATTTCTACCATTGGTGTTGGGTCCTAGCAAGTGATGAGAATATTGGGGTCTGGCGTAATATTCGTAAGCCCAGGTCCTCCCACTACATGTTCTTGCCTTTTGCAGCTACGGTTGAGAGATCTGTAGCTTTGAGTTTTTAAATGTAACTTCCATGGGCCCTTTGGGCTCAGCGTAAATAATTTTGAAGTTTTCTTTTGGGTCGTTTCTGACCTGGACATCTTTTGAGAGGGAAACGTCGATTATGGTGAAGTTGATGTGGGACTCTCCCGGAATTATGAACTATTGGATAAAGTCTATGATATTTTTACTGGTTAATAGATGATAGGGTAAACCTTTGGGGGTTTTGTTTTCACTACTGTAGAAGATTTGCATGTATGCCTCTGTAAAAATCTCTATCGTTTTGATGAGAAACAACTCCAGTGTTTCTAGGTTTTGCATGAGCTTTTGGTGTTTGGGTTTCATTGGTATTTCTAGTTGTGTATGCCCTTCGGAGAAAATGATAGACCACTGGTGCTTTCTATAAAATGTCCTCTATTGATATTTCCTTTTTGGTATCTCTCTAGATTTCATTTTAAGGTTTAAGTGTGCGGTTTTAACCTATGTGGATGGGAGATGCTTCCCTGGGAGAGAGATTGACTTGGAAAGTGTTTGGTGGTTTCTAAAGTGTGATGGCTCTGCATTTTAGCTTCGGTGTGAAGAAGTTTCTGTTGATATTTAGATGAGCAAGGTTTAAGCAAGTGTTTGGACACTTTGGATTGCCTCTTCCAAATTGATGATTTTCATTCTCTATAAAATCTGTTTCTAATTTAATGGATGAGTGTTTAAATAACAAGATGTGAATGTGTTTTGATCTTTATACTGTAAGTGTAGGTTTCGTCTAAGTTTAAAATCGATTTCCTAAGAGGAGAAATGAAAATGCTGATAACCCAGAAATTGTGTTTAACTTGTATTCCTTGTTGATGTATATGTAACTTCAGAATGTATTTCACCCATGTATTTCATATATGTATTTTGTACTCCTATAGAGATGGTATTATTCCTCTATACAGAAGTGTTTGTATTCCTATAGAGATGTTATTATTACTCTATATAGAAGTGTCGTCATTTATATTGTAAGTGTCGTAACTTATACTTGATGGGTTATTAGACCACCTTGTTGGGGTCGGCCCTGTATAAGTCACGTGGGTCGAAGGGTTATTAGACCACCCTATTGGGGGTCGGCCATGTGAGTCAAAGGGTTATTAGACCACCAAGTGTGGGGTCGATCCGGATTAAGCTAACCATGGGTTAAGCTAGACATGTAGGCCCCATTAGTTTATTGGGTAGGACAGAACAAGTATAAATAGAGATCGGGAGATCTCTATTTGGTCATTCATTCACACACTTCTCTCATTCGGAAAGTGGCGCACTTATGAGGAGGAGGCTTTGCTTCTAGGAGAATACTATCTCTTATATTCTGTTTGTATCATTGCTCTATCTATCTCTAAGGAAGTTTTTGGGGTTTTTCACCTTTATGGTTTTCCCCAAGTAAACTCCGTGTCTCTTGTCTGCTTGCATTATTGTGTCCATGATTGATATGTTGTAGATTTGTTGTACATGTTGTTCTCTCAGTTAAGATCCTAGATCAGATTGAAGTAAATTCTGAAAATTTAACATGGTATCAGAGCTAGCCTGAAAGAAGGCATGATATGGCATGTATGACACTTGTTGCACTTAGGATGCTAGGGCTTTATACAGAAAAAACCATTCTTCGTAGCACTTTCGCTATAAATCTATTTTGGAAATGTTTTCGGATCTGAAACTTTTACAGGCCAAATATCATATCCGCATGTACCTTGTGTCCAAAGGAAAACCTATAATTCATTGTACTTTGTGATTTATGATCTGTACAATATAGGGTTTCTGCCTCTTCCAAATCTGAGTCAAAAACAGGTGACCTTGGAAAAAAGGTCATAACTTGAGCTAGAAAGCTCCAAAGGAAATTTCGTAAAAAGTGACAGGTATTGCATAGACTGTACTATCTCAAGAAACATTTTCAGAGGCTGAAGTTGAACCAGTAACACATGGCATGCCGTACAAGTTCACTCTCCTATTTTATCCCATAAACAGGTCACATTACGACACTTGGCATAACTCTCTCTCAGAGAATCCAATTGAGGTTAGACCTATCGGGATGGAAATATGACAGGTTAGGCTACCACAAAAAAAATTGTTCAGACCCTATGGATTGAAAAGTACGGAGTTACACCAGAAAAAACAAGGTACATATTTATGTCAAAACATAATTATTTTTTAGCACCTTCATTCATGGCTTCCGGAATTTAGGGTTTCAGAGAAAGTTAGAATTTTTGTAATCGGAGACTATGGCTGAATGCTACTCATCAAAATAGAAATTTAGAGAGCAAGATCAGAATTTTTGGGTTGGGAAGAAAGTCGGGCTTGATCAGACCCTAATTCAGGACTTTGATCGGAAAAGTGGAAATTTAGGGCTTCTGCAAAAATATGAATTTTTGAAATATGTGACCAGGGATGGAAGCTCCTAAAAAAAATAGAAACTTAGAGCTTTGGATCAAACCTTTTGATTGGATAGAAGAGTGGGCTTAATCAAACCCTGGTTCTGGGTCATGTCCAGTAAATCCGAAAGTTTCAAAGGCAAATTTGAGGGATGAAACTTTGCAGTTTTCAAATTTTGAGTATACCAGCTTGATCAGATCATCAAGGCGCATATTTCTATCATTTCGGAAGTTTGAAACTCAATGTTTGAATTCTTAGGGTTTCTCTGACAAACCCTAATCCAGCTCTAGATCCAGTCCCTGCAAATCAAGTGGATTGGGTTAATCCTAGAAGAGAATGGATTGGTCACCTGCATAAGTGAGGAAGTTTATGTTTCAGAGGGAGATGAGGCTAAGGCCTTACATAAGAAGATTACAAGCAATCTCGACAGGTATGACTTATCCCTGTATGTTTCAAGATTTGCTTGTGATTAAGTCTATGGTATGTTTATATTCATATTATTATGGTTAGTACAATCTTGTTTAAATTTAGACTTGTCGTATCACCTTAATAAAATTATGAATGCATGATAGAAGATATTCATTTGTTAGGGTGTTGACACTTATGATTGTACAAATGCATTATGGTGTTGTATGAGTTTTATGTTGTCCGCTAACATGAAAGGTACACCAAGAAAGAAAAATCATGTTCTAGTTCAAGAACTTGTGATCGTGATGACATGAAGACAAAGATTCATCCATTGTCATGGATCTCTTAGAAGATCTGCTTACGAGGTATGTATAACTTGGTTCTTCAATGGATAACTTATGAGACATGCAAGTTACTAGCACAAGTCATTGAAGAGAACCAGAAGACATTATGCGGTTATGTTAGACATAACTAGCTAGCATGCTAAACCAGGTATGTTTTTCCTATATCAAGCTAGAATCCTACCTTATACTGTCATGCTGTTAATAATGATTATTCATGAAGTCATAGGTTTGAATAGTCATGATTGTATGCATATTATGTTTCTTACCATAATTGATGATATGACTAACCAGAAGAATCATGAAGTTATAGGTTTGAGTAATCACGGGTGTATGCATTGATGATTTAACTAATCAGAAGAGTCCTATGATCAAATAAGAATATGCATGAGTAAAAGAAGACTTCCCTGAAACCTACAATACTAATGTTTATTATCTGTGAATGATCATGACAATACATGTTTAAGATTATTGTGTTTTGATAGTATTAAGATTATACTAATAAATGTGTGATTATGTATGAGACCTCAAGGATAACACAATGATGATACTAATAAGCATGCATAGTGATTAAGGATGGATATAAGTTCAAGAACAGGTAATCCAAGAAGAAAATATCAAGAGGGAGCACACTCCAGTTGTTCCTACAAGAAAGCAAGGGAGCACACTTCAATAGTTTCTGCAAGGATGCAGATATTCAAAGGGAGTTGACCACTTCTCACAATCCACATCAGAATGGAGTTGCAAAGATTAAGAGGGAGTCCACCTAGCAACCAAACAAAGATAAGTATTTGAATTGCCATTTCTTACATAATTTTATTCAATGATGTATATGCTTATGTTCCTAGAATTAGGTTGTGTATTATGCATATTAGAATAGTTGCATTGATGAATAGTATACTACTAATATACATGGGTAAGTGGCCTATGGCACCGTACAACATTCCATTTCTACTTATCTAGAATGAAACCTCTTTGCTGACATGTTAGGAGTTGTGCACACTCTTAACAATGTTCTGGTAGAGATTGGAAGGCATCTAGAAAGTTACGGAATATGGATAAATGTTGTATTGAAGCATTGGCTAAGATAATTGCATGACTGTATGACATATTTATTTATGTGTAAGAATTTGTTCTGAAAACTATGAGATGTTTTCTAATCATGCAATTTAACTTGTTGTGTAGGAAAGATCGTATACCATCACCTACAAAAGAAGGACTACAACGTTTGTTCAGCAACAAAGTTATCTATTGAAAATATTGAAGATATTGAAGTTCCCATTTTGGGAAGAATGCCATGATCGAGGAGTATTAGTCGATCATGAAGATGTTTGGGATGCAGTCCCAAAGGGTAGTATGTAGTGACTTCCAAGAGGATCTACAAGATCAATCATGCTACAGGTGGTAGCATAGAGACTTTTGCTCATGTAGCCAGATACACTTCCATTAGATCTGTACTTGCTCTGGCTGTAGTGATGAAGTAGAAGATACACCAGATGGATTTCAAGACAGCCTTCTTGAATGGTGTAGTTGAAGAAGAAGTGTATGTGGAGAAGCCACTTGGTTCTGAGACACATGACAGGGAGTCATATATGTGCAGAACTTGGTATGGTAGGATAGACAACTTTCTTTCTAGTTTGGGATTTGCCAAGAGTAAAGCGGATTCCAACCTTTACTACATGATTGAGGAAGGCAATCCAGTGATACTACTATTGTATGTGAATGACTTGTTTGTAACAGGTGAGGATATATTGATTTCCGACATGCAGC
The DNA here is from genome assembly GCA_027924585.1 of Larix kaempferi. Taxonomy (NCBI): domain Eukaryota; kingdom Viridiplantae; phylum Streptophyta; class Pinopsida; order Pinales; family Pinaceae; genus Larix; species Larix kaempferi. The sequence goes on from BSBM01000249.1 coordinate 7,468,276, forward strand.
AGAAGCTTGCTGCCAAGTTCGAGATGAAGAACTTGGAGATGATGCACTATTTTCTAAGCATGGAGGTGTGGCAGAGTACAGATGGAATCTTCCTTGGACAAGGGAAGTATGTAGTGGAGATCCTGAAGAGGTTCAAGATGATGGACTATAAGGCCATGGCCACACCTATGGCATCAAACCTGAAGCTTCTGTGTGATGCTTCATCTGAGCCAGTTTATATCACTATGTGTCAGATGATTGGGTCCTTGATGTACCTGACGAACATGAGACCATATATTTTCTTTGTGGTGAACACATTGAGCCAGTTCCTGACGGATTCGAGAGATGTTCACCTACTTGCTCTAAATCATATTTTGAGGTAGCTGAAGGGTACGATTGATTATGGGCTCAAGTATGATGCGAATCAAAAGTTTAACCTACAGGGTTATGTTGATTCAGATTGGGTAGGAAGTGCTGCAGATAGGAAGAGCACATCTGGGTGATGCTTCAGTATGGGATCAGGTGTGATCTCTTGGTTTAGCAGGAAGCAGTCCTGAGTAGCACTGAGTACAGTCGAAGCAGAGAGGAGTGGTGAAGCTCCTAAATTTTGCGATGGACGAGTAGATTGCAGATGTGTTGATGAAGCCACTAGCTAGAGTGAAGTTCAATTACTTCAGAGAGAGGCTTGGTATTCTTCAGATCGACGACACTTAAAGGAAGAAGTGATGGACACATTTGACGAAGCCATTCCAAGCATGTTGGAAGGAGGATCCTTCACATGGCTATGGATGTAAGCACTGGATGATGAGCATTAGGACGATGTTCGAGTTTCTGCTCTGAATGATCAGTTGGATCATTTATATGTATATGTATGTACGCATCATGTTGGATGTTAGATATGATTAGTTGGATCATTTATATGTATATGTATGTACGCATCATGTTGGATACTGTGTATGATCAGGTTAGATCATGTATGATGATATGTATCAGGTAGATACTTGGTATGCATCAGGTGGATGCATTGTATGATTAGGATGATCATGATGACGAGCTTTAGGATGTTTCTCCAGATGATATGTATCAGGATGATACAGTGATGATGATCAGGATGATCATGTGTACATTAGGATGATGTATGTTGAGTATCAAGTTGATACTCTGTGGCTGTGGAAAAGTTGTGCAAAGGAAATCCTAGATTTGTTCTAGGTCACATCCAGTATGAAAAAGGACTGGTACTGTGTATCACATGTAAGACCTGGGAGATCCGATGGGTTGGGCTGTGTGCCCGTAATACGTCCTAGGATGCTCTTTCGAGGATTTGTGATAGTGGGCCACATGTAATACCTGGGAGATCCGATAGGTTGGGATGTGTGCCCGTAATAAGTCCTAGAATGCTCTTTCGAGGGTTTGTGGTGGGATGCTACATGTAAGACCTGGGATATCCGATAGGTTGGGCTGTGTGCCCATAATGAGTCCTAGGATGCTCTTTCTAGGGTTTGTAGCAAAGGTCACATGTAATCAGTCTTGGAAATCTTGTCGATCGTGCTTAGGCACATAAATGTTCCTGGGATGCTCTTTAGAGTTCTTGCCGGTCGTGTTATGCACATAAACCTTCCTGGGACACTCTTTTAAGGTTTTGTGACAGTCACATGTAATAAGTCCTAGAGATCTGGATAGGATGAAAAAGGCCTCAGATGCTCTTAAGGGTTCTTGCTAGTCAAGAGACTCTTTTAAGTTTTTATGATGCACGTAATAAGTCCTGAGGATTCCACAGTATGGCCAATGATGATGAATACCTGCAGGCGGTGGGCCTACATCCAGTATGAAAAAGGACTAGCTCTGTAGAAATTCCTATGACGAGTAGATTCAAAGATTGATTGAGATAGCAGTAGCAGTAACGACGACGATGATTCGCTGATGATGATCCAGAGAAGAAGACTTGTGCTAGCAGATCTGTGTCGAGAAATACCTTCCTTGGTAAGAGGGAGTGTTGATGTATATGTAACTTCGGAATGTATTTCACCCATGTATTTCATATATGTATTTTGTACTCCTGTAGAGATGGTATTATTCCTCTATACGGAAGTGTTTGTATTCCTATAGAGATGTTATTATTCCTCTATACGGAAGTGTCGTCATTTATATTGTAAGTGTCGTAACTTATACTTGATGGGTTATTAGACCACCTTATTGGGGTCGGCCCTATATAAGTCATGTGGGTCGAAAGGTTATTAGACCACCCTATTAGGGGTCGGCCATGTGAGTCAAAGGGTTATTGGACCACCAAGTGTGGGGTCAGCCCGGATTAATTTAACCATGGGTTAAGCTAGACATGTAGGCCCCATTAGTTTATTGGGCAGGACAGAACAAGTATAAATAGAGATTAGGAGATCTCTATTTGGTCATTCATTCACACACTTCTCTCATTCAGAAAGTGGCGCACTTATGAGGAGGAGGCTCTGTTGCTAGGAGAAGACTATCTCTTGTATTCTGGTTGTATCATTGCTCTATCTATCTCTAAGGAAGTTATTGGGGTTTTTCACCTTTATGGTTTTCCCCAAGTAAGCTCTGCATCTCTTGTGTGCTTGCATTATTGTGGCCATGATTGTTATGCTGTAGATTTGTTGTACATGTTGTTCTCTCAGTTAAGATCCTAGATCAGATTGAAGTAAATTCTGAAAATTTAACATTGCTGGCATGGCATGCAGAATGTTTCACTTCTGTAATATATTTGTTTGAAGTTTCAGTTTAAGGTGTGGAAGTGCCTTTATCAATGATAGGGCAGTCGTTGAGATTGAATTCTTGTTTTTAATGCATCAATTTGTGGCTCGACGCTCTATCCCTGGCATGGACAGTAGATAATTTCTGTAATGTTTTAATGCTACATGAACAAGTTGGTAATGAAGTTATGGCCAGCAGAGACCCATGGTGTAACGAATCCCTGTAGCGTAGTTTAAATGTAAGTCTGTTTTGAAGGCAGGGGATTCGACCCTGACACGTCGTGGTTGAAAGATTAAAATCTGAAATAAATAATTAAAGGAGGTTATTAGCCTGTATAAGGCATACCTCGTTAATCCTAGGATAAACGAAAGTGTTCTATGCGAAGGGTTTACCAATGATTTTTATCTTGGGCATTTTCTTTAAGTTGTGGGTTTAAATATTCCAACGATCTTGTTTGTGCTATGTTGATGGGTAGGTTTCGGTGCTTTGACCTACGTTATTTCTATTGTTTAAACAAAAATAATGAATGAGATAAACTAAGTTTCAACTTCGTTGGTTTTGTAGATCCTGAGTTTTGATTCTTAATGGATAAAAGTTGAACCCTAGCTTTCTTGTAATTTAATAATTTAAAAGTACAACACGAGGGTTTGGAAAGAATAATGCGATTTCATTGTGTGTGGAGACTAATAGTTCAACTATAGACACTTCTAAATAAAAGTTTTGACAATAGCGATTCTACCTATATAGGTATCTAGCATAGGCCATCTAGGATAACCCTGCTAGATCCTTGAAACATCTAGGGCAAAAGTTTGAATTAAACAGAAATATTAAATGAAATTTGATCCTAGAATGTAAACCTTGAGAGCCCATGCCAATTGGCCCTTGCTCCATAAAAGAAATAAAATCATAATGTACAGAAACATGAATGCTGCATAATAATTCCTACTTTAAATTTCTAATCTAATTGAACTGTATGGAAATTTTTAGTTCATACCTAGTTCTTGAAGCTGGATCTTCCCTTGCAGGACCTGCACACTCAAACACTAGTTGATGGAAAAATGTATGGACCTAGCTGACCTGTAGGATGATCTTTAACTGGATAACTTTGGGACTACCATGTTCCTACCAACCATGACCCTTAGACCATTCCTGGTTCTAACTAGATCCCCTCAAGATGGTTCCAACATGCAATAAGAGAAGTAGATGCCCTAGGGTAAGCTGCTGATCAGATCTGGAAAATATAGTAGGCTGCTTTAGTTCTGCAGAATAATTCTCTTATGTTACCATACGAGAATGATAGTAGAATAGATGATCCTTCTCTTGGTATCTGCCCTTCTTTATATAGCTAGGTTCATTTGGAATATAGTTGTTTGAGTTTAAATAATAATATTTAGCTTTTAATTAAATTTTAAGTTATAATACTTATGAAACATCATTTATTAAGGGCTGGTGCAAGGTAATGATACCCAATTATTACACGTTAGTTGCAATGACATTCTGGAAAAATAGAAATATTATCATTAAAATGAATTATTAGAGGTACCTAAAAAACTTTTTTTGGATTAGGTGTAAACAGATGAAACGCACAAAAACGGATGACCTCCCGGAATATATAACTTTTATTTATGGAAAAGTGGTATAACCACCCAAAAATGTCATTATTCAAATATTGGTATGTTATTTTTTTTCTCAAACATAATGCAAATGTTTTTGTTGAGCCAACTGTTTGCTATGTAAATTTTCAATTTACAAGAAAACAAATATGTAGAGGCGTAGGCAATAGAAGAATCTTGTGCGGGGCTATTTTTCCAAAATTTTAAAAGTCAATTTTATATTTTTTTTAAATTATGGAAGTCAGTGAAGCCCTAAAACAACATGGTCAAGTGTTGAGCCACCATATCATGGTGTAAAAATAATCAAAATACTTTTTTTTGGGGGGGGGCTTGTAGGTATTTTCGTGCTCTTGTGCAGGTTCTCTTCCGGTTTCGAAATAGGTAAGCCAATCAAAAGTTATAGACCAAATAAACGACCTATGTTTTTTACAAATTTCACATGAGTTCAGTTAAAAATGAATTTAAAATAGAAAACAACAACAGATCTATTCAAAAATTATATATTTAGAATCTCCACACAGAGCTCGACAAGCATGTGCAATTTCATCTGCAGTGCACTCATGGAGCTTATGTGGAACTAATTGTGAAAAACCGAAAGTTACAGCATTTGATGTTTTCTGCCATACATCAAGCATAAATCAGACCAAGCCTCAAGGTGCAATCTGAATTTAATTCCAAGCCTACAAGGGCGCCAAAAAAAAATTGAATTTAGGCACGCGTGCATGCAACTACGCACATGTGCAAACATGTGCATGCGTGACTGAAAGCGCGCACGTGTAGGTGCGCGCATGCATCTTTGCACGTACATGCTATTGTATGCCTTTGTATGGTTTATTTAATTTCCTTTGTCAAGGGGATACATGAAGTTGATGAAGATGTGATGATGAAGATGTGATGATGAAGATGTGATGATGAAGAAGATGACGATGATGGAGATGTTGATGAGGAAGGGGGAGATGACAATGATGTTGAAGATGTTGATGATGATGATGATGATGATGATGATGAGATGATGGTGATGGTGATGATGATGAATATTTTGATGATGATGACAATGGTGATGAAGATGACGATGAGGATGATGAGGATGATGGTGATGATGGTGATGATGATGATGATGATGATGATGATGGTGATGAGGATGATGGTGACAAGGATGATGATCATGATGGTGATGAAGATGATCATGATCATGATGAATATGATGATGATCATGATGAATATGATGATGATGATGATGATCATGATCATCATCACCATCACCATTAGCATCAAAATATTTATCATCATTTTCATCTCCCCCTTCCTCATCAACATCTCCACCATCGTCATCTTCTTCATCATCACCACCTTCATCATCATCATCATCATCATCTTCATGACCATCGTCATCAACATCAACATCTTCATATCCATCATCATCATCTTCTTCATCCTCATCACCATCATCATCATCATCATCTTCGTCATCATCATTATCATCATCATCAACACCATCATCATCATCATCCTTCTTCCTCATCTTCATCGACATCTAGGTCATCATCTTCATCGTCAATGTCATCATCATCATCATTATCATCCTCATCATCAATATTGATGGTGATGATGATGAAGATGATGATGATGTTGATGATGATGTTGATGATGAGTACGATGATCATCAACATCATCATCATCTTCATCATCGTACTCATATTCATCATCATCCACCACCATCATCATCATCATCATCATCATCATCATCATCATCTTCGTCATCACCCTCTTCCTCATCATCATCATCATCATCAATGATGATGATGACGATACGAAGATGATGATGATAATGATGAAGAAGATGGCGATGATTATTATGATGAGGATGACGAAGATGATGATTATGATGACAAAGACAATGATCATTGTGACCATGATCATATGATGATGATGATGATGATGGTGGTGAGGATGATGAAGATGGCAATGATGATGACTAATGAAGATGATGATGATGAATATGATGATTTTTATGATGATGATCATATTCATTATCATCGTCATCATCATCTTCATCATCGTACTCATATTCATCATCATCCACCACCACCATCATCATCATCATCATCCTCGTCCTCACAATGATGATGCTGTTGATGATGATGATGATGTTGTTGTTGATGATGATGAAGATGCTGATGATGATGAGGATGATGTGTTGCATATTCGTCATCATCTTCATCTTCAACATCATCATCGTCATCATCATCATCATCTCCATTACTCATCATCATCATCATCATCATCATCGCCGTCGTCATCATCATCATCATCATCATCATCATCATCATCATCATTATCATTGTCGTCATCATCATCATCCTCATGCTCATCCTCACAATGATGATGATGATGTGTTGCATATTCGCCATCATCTTCATCATCAACATCATCATTATGATCATCATCATCTCCATTAGTCATCATCGTCATCATCATCATCATCAACATCATCATCATCATCATCATGATCTTTATCATCATCATCATCATCATCATCATCTCATCACCATCTTCATCATCATCATGATCTTCATCACCATCATCATCATCATCATCATCATCATGACGAAGATGATGATGATGACGACGATGATGATGACGATGAAGATGGTGATGATGGTGATGGTGATGACTAATGGAGATGATGATGATGTTGATGATGAATATGATGACGAATATACAGCACATCATCCTAATCATCATGATCATCTTCATCATCATCAACACCTTGATGATGACGATGATGATAATGATGAAGAAGATGGCAATGACGAGTATAATGATGAAGATGACGATTATGATGACGAAGACAATGATCATCGTGACCATGATATTATGATGATGATGATGGTGAGGATGATGAAGATGGCGATGAAGATGACTAATGAAGATAATGATGACGAATATGATGATTTTGATGATGATGATCATATTCGTCATCATCATGATCATCCTCATCATCATACTCATATTCATCATCATCCACCACCACCATCATCATCATCATCATCCTCGTCCTCACAATGATGATGATGAAGATGATGATAATGTTGTTGATGATGATTAAGAGGATGAAGATGATGATAAGGATGATCGTGATGACGAGTATGATGAGGATGACGAAGATGACTATTATGATGACTATCATCATCATCATCATATGATCATCATCCTCATCATCATCCGTGTCCTCACAATGATGATAATGATGATGAAGAAGTTGATGATGACGATCATGTTGATGATGATGATGAAGATATTGATGATGTGCTGCATATTCCTTGTCATCTTCATCATCATCATCATCTCAAATTATTCATCATCATCACCATATCATCACGATGAATATGATGATGATGATGATGATGTGCTGCATATTCGTCATCATCTCCAACAACATCTTCGTCATCGTCATCATCATCATCATCATCATCATCATCATCATCATCATCATCGTTGTCATCCTCATGCTCGTCCTCACAATGATGATGATGATCATGCTGTGGATCATGTTGTGGATGATGATGATGTGTTGCATATTCACCATCATCTTCATCATCAACATCATAATCATCTCCAGTAGTCATCATCTCCATCATCGCCATCATCATCATCATCAACATCATCATCATCACCATCTCCATCATCATCATGATCTTCATCCTCATCATCATCATCATCTTGACGAAGATGATGATGATGATGATGATGATGATGATGACGATGAAGATGGTGATGATGATGACGACAATGAAGATGGTGATGATGATGATGATGATGACTACTGGAGATGATGATGATGTTGATGATGAAGATGATGACGAATATGCTGCACATCATCCTCATCATCATGATCATCTTCATCATCATCATCACCATGATGATGATGATGATAATGATGATGATGATGATGATGATGATGATGATGATGATGAAGATGGCTATGAAGAGTATGATGAGGATGATGAAGATGCCGATTATGATGACGAAGACAATGATCATCGTGACCATGATCATATGATGATGAGGTGGAGGAGGAGGATGATGAAGATGGTGATGATGATGACTAATGTAGATGAGATGACGGATATGATGATGATCATATCCATCATCATCATCTTCATCATCATCCACCACCACCACCACCATCATCATCATCATCGTGGTGATGATGATGATGAAGATGATGACGATGATGAAGGTGATGATCATGATCATGTTGTTGATGATGATGAGGAGGATGATGTGTTGCATATTCGTCATCATATTCATCATCAACATCGTCATCTCCATTAGTCATCATCATCATCATCATCTTCATCATCATCATCATCATCATCATCATCATCCGCATGCTCATCCTCACAATGATGATGATGATGACGATGATGATGTTGATCATGTTATGGATCATGTTGTGGATGATGATGAAGATGATGATGATGTGTTGCATATTCATCATCATATTCATCATCAAAATCAACATAATCATCATCATCATCTCCATTAGTCATCATCATCATCATTATCACCATCTTCATCGTCATCAGCATCATCACCATCTTCATCATCATCATGATCTTCATCATCATCATCATCATCATCATGACGAAGATGATGATGATGATGATGATGATGATGATGATGAAGATGGTGGTGATGATGATGATGATGATGACTATTGGAGATGATGATGATGTTGATGATGAAGATGAGGACAAATATGCTGCACATCATCCTCGTTATCATGATCATCTTCATCATCATCATCACCACGATGATGATGATGATGATGATGATGAAGATGGCTATGACGAGTATGATGAGGATGATGAAGATGCCTATTATGATGACGAATACAATGATCATCGTGACCATGATCATATGATGATGATGATGATGGTGAGGATGATGAAGATGGGGATGTTGATGACTAATGAAGATGATGACGACGAATATGATGATTTTGATGATGATGATCATATTCGTCATCATCATCATCATCATCATCATAATTGTACTCATATTCATCATCATCCACCACCACCATCATCATCATCATCATCCTCGGCCTCACAATGATGATGATGATGGTGATGATGATGACGATGATGAAGATGATGATGATGATCATGTTGTTGATGATGATGAAGATGATGATGATGATGAGGATGATTTGCTGCATATTTGTCATCATCTTCATCATCAACATCATCATAAACATCATCATCATCATCATCATCATCATCATCATCATCTTCATCATCATCTTCATTAGTCATCATCATCATCACCATCTTAATCATCATCATGATCTTCATCATCATCATCATCATCATCATCATATGATCATAATCTTCATCATCATCATCATCCGTGTCCTCACAATGATGATGATGATGATGATGATGATGAGGAAGTTGATGATGATGATGAAGATGTTGATGATGTGCTGCATATTCCTTGTCATCTTCATCATCATCATCATCTCAAATTATTCATCATCATCATCATCATGAAGATGATGATGATGATGATGATAAAAAGATGATGATGAAGATGGCGATGACGAGTATGACGATGAAGACGAAGATGACTACTAATGACGAAGACAATGATGATCATGACCATGATCATATGATGACGATCATGATGATGACAATGATGAAGATGGTGATGATGGTGACTACCGAAGATGATGATGACGAATATGATGATTTTGATGATGGTCATATTCATCATCATCATCACCTTCATCATCGTACTCATATTCATCATCATCCACCATCGTCATCATCATCATCATCATCATTATCATCGCTATATACATCATCACTTTATACAACATTAATATATCTACTATGTATTTAATTATTCTTGACGTAATACATATGTTTCTAATTGAAAATTAAATTAATGTTTTGAAATCAAAATACACAAATTTGTAAATATACCCTTAAACCCCTAAACACCTAGAAGCACTTAAATGCACTTAGGGATTATGGGTTAGAAGAGGTCCTAAAGGCCTTTATGGGGGAGGGGCTCTAGGCATAACCCGACAAATTTATATCTGTTGGGTAATAAATACAGTGAATGTTACCCACCAAACATTACAACGTTCAGCAAGGACGCGCACGCGCCTCTAGCACGCATGCGCATCTTGCACGTGCGCATCCCTGTTGAACAAAAAATTTAGAAAATCAACCGTGTTCTTTCTCTCACATTTTTTCCCTCATTCATCCCGTTATCTTCGTTGGCTTCACACACAGTCCGAAAAGAATTTACATGGTAGATTGAATTCATACACCATTTGGTGCTTCCTTCACCATTTGGATAAAATACGCAACATTTGGGGCTCTATTTGGCTCTTTGTATTGAATACACACCTATTGGGCTCTATTTGGATCAATTTAGTGAATACACAACAGTTGGTCTCTATTTGGCACCTTGGATTGAATTCTCATGCTACTTGGACACACATGAAGTCTTCTTACATATAGTGGACACATCAAAAGAGCATTTGACATTTGAAGCAAAGAGCAATCATAATCCTTGAGGTATGGTGATAATTTTATCTTGTTAAATGTAATTTAGTCTTAATTCACTTGTTTGAATGGCATCTATTTTGGTTTTTTCACATGAATTGTATGATAGATCTATTTTAGTCTTCTTAATCTTCAATAGAGACAATAAAAACATCTTACCAAAAAAAAACTACAACATGCACCAAGCAATGATTTCAACATTTCATGAAGATAATAAAAAAAAATTACTTACATCACCACCAATAACATTTCATAATCACATTCCTCCATCTAGTAGACAAACATTTGTTGAATTCCTCATGGTTTCACTACAACAACTCACACAAACACCTAAACAATTGAAAACTCTTAGTCTTTTCGAGCTATTTTCCCTCATCCATACCATGAAAATTAAGTGATATGAGCTTCTCCCTTGTAGGGAATTTGCTCCTACTAACATCCCATACCACCATCCAATACCATCCTACTGAGTTCCTAGAGGTGATGTTGTAACTTTATATGTAGGGCATTCCCAATAGCTTTTAATATTATATGAAAACATTCTCACTAGATGTTGTTGTACATAATCAATTGCTACATCGAGCTTTAATAATCATGCACATCGAGTTTTAATATCTTGTTTGTTGTTCATTCTTGCAGGGGTCATATTTTTGTTTTTCTAAAAAACGCATTGAATATGGGCAATAGACGTAATAATAAAAGAAAGTCTAGAAGGACCCAGCTGCCCCCTGAAAAGACCCATGAGATAAGAGAAAATGCCAAGTTGTACATGCAAAACCGTAGAAATCAAAATGTTAGTGCCTTAGATCCATCAACAAGCAATGACGAAGTGGTTGAAGTCAATCAAATATTTCCTGATGTTGAGTATGAAGGGATGGATGTTGAACAAGTTCTTAACTTGAAACCACCCCAAGAAGAGCACCCACCTGGCGAACACACTCCATTGCAGGACCAATTTGTGAACGAAGGGCCACAACAAACCGTTGATGAGACTCATACTTCCTTGTTGACTCCCTTGCCTCGACTATCAACCGGACGATGAAGAACTCCCAGACGTATTCATGTGGATGAAAGTTCATTTTTAGGACTTGAAGGTAAGATTCCCAAACGCACTATTGATTTCCATTGTAACAAGATAATCAAAGATTTTTTTGAATCCAAAACCAATGTAGCAAAATGTCAATTGTTTCTTGCTTGGTTAAAATCACATTGTCTAGCTCATGTTAGGAGAATTTTGGGCATAAAGGTAGTTATAAGTTCAGAGGCCAACAATCATGTTGTTAGAAATCTACAATCTGCATTTAATTTGATTGGAAAAACTTCTTGTACAAAAGATTTTAATGCGGCCCGTTGTGTACTGTCAGAATCAATTGTAGACAAATCCACAAGGCAACGTCGCCTACTATCACATGCATGTAAAATATTTAAAGTAGATAGAAAGAATCTTCAAAAGTATTCTTCCATTAGAGAAAAACCTAAGACCCCAGGCCAAAAAGATTGTTGGGCCTTTGTTGGTATGTTACCTCGTTTAGACATGAAGCTCATTGATGCTATTAAGGAACTAGTGCAAAAGTTTTGGCATGATAACACTAGACCGTCATCGAAACAAAGAGATTTTTTAAACTTGAGAAAAGGTGTTAGGGGGGGTGAACCCCATGTCAAGCACTTCCTTGACACGACACAAACAGAACTCTATGAGAGGTTTAAGAATGAGAACACACAATTGAACTTGGGCTAGAGGTCCTTCGAAAAATGCAAACCCTGGTATGTTAGAATTTGCATTGATCGCAATACATGTTGTTGTAGATACCATGTAGAATTTGAGTACTATTATGATACATATACACATATATTTTGTGGTTTGCATACTAACATTATGCAGGATTTCCCTTCGTTACAACCACCGAATGCATCTAGAGAATTTATACATAGGATAATGTGTCGAAGGCCTGAAGGACAAAAATATTATAAAAGATCATGTTTATATGGGACATGTTTCAGTTGCAGTGGATTTGCATTATTGAGTCACTGTATCCACGCAACCGCGGAGCACGAATTTGGGAGGATGCTAGTAGGAATGCAGAACTTCCAGTACATAACATATCAAGTAGATAGTTCGAAGGAAAGAAAAAACATTTCATTGGTGAAGTCATAGGTAATCTAAGTTTGCATGCTTTCATACTGTACATGTTGAATTTGTACATATATATTCAGATTGAAAATGTCACGTTGTATTAATGCCTTTGGTTGTGTGGCACCAGGTACAAATTTGCAAATTTATGAAGGAATTCTACCAAAAGACCGATCATTATGTACATCACATCCATGTAGCATGATGGAAGGATGGACAGTACAGACAGTGAAGAGACACCTTTCCCAAGGGCACAATATTGTCGGTTGTGGACTTTGCAGAAAACTACACCCTATAGCCACAGAATGAGATTCAAAGTCAATACTACCATTCAGACCAAGTTAGCATAATGGTCCATATCATGTACCGGCACGTGCAAAGAGCAGCAACGACATGAGGATAATATTGAAAGAGACAAACTTCTACATCAGTGATGACAGGTGCCACGACCTACATTATGTGCATCATTGCTTCAAAATTTTCTATGATTAGCTGAAAGAGAGAGGTATACAGATGGATCAACATTGGATATGGTCATATGGTTGTGTAGACTAGTTCAAAAATGCACGTGTTTTCCAGTGGTTGAGTATTTTGGACAAGACTTATGATGTGCTACATGTATGGAACTATTTTGAAATCGGGCATGGAAAGGGAGAGCACAACAGGGCTTGGGCATGTCTCAAAAATTCCCTACGAAGGCAGGAGATGAGGTGCATGGGAGGCCCTCATATTCGGAATGTCGAATCCACAGTTCGATGGTGCAAAGAAAAAATGTCAGATCGAACCACGAAGCAACACATACCAACAGGTAGAGGACATGTTGTCAAAAATTTCTGGAATGTAGTTTATATCGATCAATCGCGTTCTTATAGTTGTAGTATTGTGCAAGGCACTTGTGGATTTAATTCGGTTCAAAGCTCAAACAACCCCTTATTTGAAATATGGACATGAAAACTTGCTTGCTTTTGTGGGTCTTTCAGCAGTTGTGAGTGGGATGAGTGTGAATCAATGGATTGGGTTGATGAATGGTATCATGTATCACTTGCAGTGGACCCACGTGCAGTTGCTGAAACAATCCAGTTAGAGGAAGGCTAGTCCTCTATTTCGAATGAATATGATCATATATCTGATCTTGTACAGCCAGGTAAACAATTCTGCATGCATATCCCGGTTCCCTCCTTGTTTTTGTAATTATCCATGTTATCAAACCACTACTTGTTGGAATATGACCTTAAAATGCATTTTTACAGGACACATCTACGTAGTTGTCGCCCCAACAGACAATGCAATTGGGATGAATTATTGATTGGCATGATGCATCCAGGGGAAGCAAACCCTCCTCGCATCATTAATGGATAGTGAAGGAATTACCTTTCCGACTGGCTCGATGGTTGTTCAGGGGGAATATCTTACAGTGGATGGAAAGGGACCAAAGAACAATGGCTACACATACACGGATTATAGACCAGGTTTGCGGGTGTATCACTTTACACACTTGATCATGGGTACAAACATCCAACTACAAACAATGTCAACGAAGTCATAAAAAAATGTGCGCTACTTACTACCTCATGTGGAGCATGAGAGGTTGTTCGAGACAATAAAAAAACGAGAGGATCCAGAAGGCCTAATTGACTGAGGTACATAGTATAGCCATGTGATTGTTTATTCATGCACGGTTAATGTTATTCATGTTAGATAGTTTATTTGATATCGTTATCTTATATCGTTTATTTGATGTCTGAGTTATGATTAAGTTATGATTTATAGGCATGTGATTGTTTATAGCCATGTGATTGTTATGATGATGATGAAGATGGTGATGATGATGAAGGCGTTGATGATGATGGTGATAGTGATAAAGATGATGATGAAGATGTTGAAGATGGTGATGATGATGACAATGGTGGTGATTTTGATGGTGATGATGGAGATGGTGATGGTTCCGTCTCGCATCCAAAATATGGATATGGTGATGATGACGAAGATGATGATGATGATGAAGATGGTGACGTTGATGATGATGGTGATGGTGGTGAGGTTGATGGTATTGTGATGAGGAAGATGGTGATGGTTCCATCTCGCACCCAAAAGATGGAGATGGAGATGATGATGAAGATGGTGATGATGATGAAGATGGTGATGGTTATGATAATGGTGATGGTGGTGAGGTTGATGGTGATGGTGATGGTGATGGTTCCATCTCGCATCCAAAAGATGGAGATGGTGATGATGATGAAGATGGTGATGATGATGAAGATGGTGATGTTGATGATGATGGTTATGGTCGTGAAGTTGATGGTCATGGTGATGGTGATGATGATGAAGATGGTGATGATGATGAAGGCATTGATTATGATGGTGATGGTGATGAAGATGATGATGAAGATGATGAAGGCATTGGGGAATTTATTTGTATCCAATGTATTTGACTCTAAGAACCTCTCATGTGTGATTATAAAAAAATCAAGATTCCCTCAACCCCCAAACATGCCCTTTCAAAGAATTTTTTATCTTTGAGTGTGGTATGGGTGCCAACATGAGGTTTTGTCTACTAAGGATGGATCTTGGCGTCTTGACCATGGTTGGGGTGATGACAATGAGGTTCATATGACTCCAATGAATCTTCCATGCATCATGGGGTAAAATGATCTCTCAAGTATTATTGCATGTGAACTTGCATGTACCAAGCTACAACAAATATTTCATAGGAGTGGATTTGTTTATGTGAATAGATAAATGAAAAGCTTTTAGCAAAAAGATCTATAAATTTTAACTTGGAAGTATGGGAAATGTTCAAAGCGGAATTGAGAGGCTTGATGGTGATTATAGTAGTGGGCATGGTATTGGTGAGAATGATGTCATGATAGTGGAATTAAACATTAAGATGGTGACCCTAGAGCTTGGATCCTAGCCTAGAAACATGAGATCCTAGCCTAAAAACCCTAGTTGGTAGCGTAAACCCTAGTTTGTATTCTAATCACAATGAAACCCTATTATGCAGCCTAAGATCTAGCCCTAAATTATAATACATGTAAAGATTAAATCATTTTCATTGTGCATATATATTCATGTGCATACATTTGAATCCAAATCACTATACACATATATGCATAGTTTCTCATCTATATAACAAGGGTGCACACAACTAGAAAACTGTTGTACCTAGCACCGGATACCTAATTTAGAAACATAGTGGTTTGAAATTGGTTGTACCATGAAGATTTTATATGGTGGATATGCACACCTATGGCAACCTTCTCAATGGAAGGAAAACCTAATATTATAATAACATTAGTAAAGCTTACTCCAACATGTAGTAATGCTTACATGTTCTAGTGTTGATGGCACACTAATGGATGCATGCAACTTGATGAGCATGTATTTTTTACTCCATTAATGTAATGCACTTGTCCTAAATGTCTTTAACAAGTGTCAGAGTGTCCAATAGATGAATTATGATGTCCTAATACCCCTCTATCCCTTCCAGACAAAATTTGACAACATTTGGTCTATTGGGGTAACAAGTTGGTGTGTTGAGGTGGATATAGCCTAAAACATACACCTCATAGTAGTCATTTATTTTAATGTCAACTGTACATGTGTTTAAGTAAATGTGTCTACATAAAATTAGATCGCTATCACATAATGATAAATTAAGGAAGTCCTAATTGTAAATGGTAGTGGATGTGATGGTCATTAAATCAAAGTTGGCTATATCCATGAGTGAGAATTAATGAGCTAGCTATACATCGTGCTCAACGTTGTCCTATTTGTATGGTGACAATTGATTAAGAAATGATTCCATAACTTGGTTATTAATTTGTTGCATGATCTTAAGTGGAAAAAATGGTCAAAATAAATACTAGTGTCGACATTTCATTATGTAGTGTATGGACATTTTGGATCTCATTATGTAGAGCTATTAAAAATAATGTTGGATCTCAGTTAAACCTTTTGATGACAATGGACATTTTCTATTTTTAAGTATTATTTTCCTAGTACTCAAGTTCCCAATATATATCTTATGTGCCATGAGGTGTGATTTGTCCATCCATTTATTCCGTTTGTTTTTAGACTAATTCTCACACATGATTTTGTTTGAGTTAGCCTATGTTTACAATGTTTTCTTAACATAGATACCATTAGAAGCTTTTACATGTGGAAAGATGAACCAGGCTGAACTATGATATCCAACTTCTCTTCTAAGATCTAGGTAAAACCCAAATTTACACATTAGATCATGATACACACAACATGAGACAACCACATTAGACAACGACTTATATAAATCACATAACTGAAAATCCATGTACATCGAGGCTACAAAACTCATCCAAACATATACAATTTTTGGCGAATAGTGGAACATGGTTCCCAATGTACGTACAATGGCAACTCGTGCCCTACACAAAATGCAATGACTCATGGCGTAGATACAAAATACATGGAAACTCATGCCGTAGATACAAAGTACATCAAAACGAGTGCACAAAAGTGCTACATCGTGGGTAATGTACATAACACGTGGTGTGTCAAGCATTGTGACCACTACCGTCACTCTCATGCATAGATCCAAAGTCGATCTTCTTACTCTTCGAGCTACCAGTGCCTCGGGTCTTGCTCCATCTAGGACTAGATCGTCTCTCTGGGCTCTGGAACAAATGATATAAGATACCATCATTTTAAGGAATTTGCAACATTTACCACATTTATAAAACAAATGTAGAATTTGAATCTTAAATAAATCACCTCTGACATGAGTGGGAAACGTTGGACAGGTGTCCTGGATCTGCAAAGCCTCTCAACGATTCCATCCTACAACATTTACAACAATCATTTCATTGAAAAGTCATAATTGCTTAAATTAATTTTTGTTAATGCATCAAAATATTTTCATAAATTAGCTTGATTCTCACCGTGAACACCTCCAATGATGGACATGGTTGGGATTCTGGGCTACCAGGTGGAGCAGATGGCCTGAAAACTAGCTCCGATGCAGTGATAGGGGGGGGCACAGATGTAGTGGCAGCCACTATAGGTGCAACCACTAGAGATACTGATGAGGATATTGGAAGAGCATATGCCACAATAGTGGCGGGAAGTGGGGATGATATGGTGGGAGAAGACACAGTGGTATGGGATGGAGGAGGACCATGTGGACGATGAACCCCTACTAGTTGTAGGATATAGGGTATCGAACGAAAAGGGATAGGGGGGATGTTGAGGGATGGTGTATGGGAGGGTAGTCCTGCATGGAGGGAGGAGTATGGACAAATGGGAGGTTATGGACGAAGAGGGGAAGGTGGAAGGAAGGGGGGGTGTGGACGAATGGGGGAGGATGGATAGACATGGGGGTGTGGATGAATGGGGGAGGATGGATAGACATGGGGGCATGGATAAATTGGGGAGGATGTATGGACGTGGGGGGGGGGGGGGCGAGTGGGGGAGGATGGATGGAGGGGGGAGTATGGCCGGAGAGGGGGGGCTAGATGGAAGGGAGGGGGTGGAAATAGGGAGGGGTCTATATGGAAGCGAGGGAGGGGACTCATGGGAGAGGGTAGATACATAGGACTAAAATGGGGAGACGCAGCTTCTGGTGGCACCTACATATACATTTGTAATATCACAATTTAGTAAACAAACAATAAATTAAACCATAGTTAGTCGTAACAAATCAAATTAAAATCATGCTTATAACTACACATTGTACCTGTGTATATGGTGATGTGCCAATCCCTAGAGGGGGTGGTTGATCACCATAGTCACGGAACACCTATGGACAAAAAAATGCATGCATGTTATGAACATGTTAAACAAGTCATTATCTAGGAAATAAAGATATTCAAAAACATTGTACGAACTATCAATGTGTATGCCATAAATATAAATACTTGAGTAATATAAATGACATAACTGATAACAATATTGTGTCAGGTACTAAAAATACCTCCGTGTGGGGTGCCGCAATTTCAGTTGCAGCTGCCATTGCTGCATCCAGGTTGGGAGATCCTACGTTCTCCTATCTTGGTGTATCAGCTCTGAATAACTGTACATTGAAATAATAGTTTAAGTCAAACAAAAATACTTTAAAAATACTTTACAAGTTATCAAGTGATGATTGAAAACACATTAAAAAAGTTGCTGACTTGATCCATATAACAGCCCTCGATCGGGCCAAAGCAAGTGTGGCCGCAATGGGGACAAAGATTTGCCATTGTCCCCGTCGAACTGGAATTCCCAGCATGGCTACCATCGGTCATGGGTCTATCCTGGCCCTATCATGATGGCCCTGCACCTGGATCTCTATCAAGGTCACCCAACCTCCACATTGTAGTCGCTGCTACAAAGGAGGTCTGTCTTAGGAGTCCACATGCAAAATTATTCATTGCCACCTTGATCAGATCAAGCTTGTGGGGAAACTGAGGTGGCTAGGAGAGGGGTTGGGGTCGAGCCTCAGAGCTGGTGGCCCTCTCAGTGGGTTCCTCCTGGCAGCAGGTCGATCTTGGGTAGAGCCACGTCCAACACCCTAGAACTCAGCTATGTCAAAATAGTTGACATGTAAACCGAGGCAAAACTCAGCCCACGGTTGGCGAAGGAAGTATTGTGGAACCTCCCTATTATTGTAGAGAGGTTTATCGTACACCGTGAACCACCTCCACATCCAATTGTACCTCCACGGTTGTTAATGACACCAATCCATGCAGACACGTGGCTTTGTAATGTTCGGTGGTTGGTTTGTTTTCAGATCGGTGAACATACTATATAATTGGGCTTTTGTAATGTTCAAATCTTTTATTGCTTCCTTGGAGATGCCCGTGGAATAGTACTCCTGCATCCTAGCTCTAAATTGAGTCATGCCGGTCAATTGCTGGTGTGCATGGATGAGGGAGTCAATTGAGTTCTCAATTAATGTGGCAAGAGACAATCGAGATGGTTCCTCTGAGTTTCTAAGTTCATGAGTGTGCACTCACATTTCATTTACATAATGGTTAAGGTCATCTTGTTCAAAATTGGGTTGGGGGTTTTGGTTTTGTTCGGCATTTGGATGGTGTTCATGGTTTTGTTCGGCATTGGGTCCAAGATTTGGGTTTTCTTGTGTTCCACCAGACTCGGGCTTAACATCTTGTTCACTCATTGTCTCAGTTTACAATCTGTAATAGAAAATTGGTTCATTGTTTTCAAAATTTGGGAATTATTTACAATTAAATAAACAAAAAAAATTAAAAAATTGACACAAATAATGAATAAAATGAAAAAAACATGATATTTACTTATTAATCGAAGTGTTGATGAGTTTGTTGGTGTTGTTGGGTGGTTTTGGAGTCGATTTGGCCTCCTTTGGTGGTTGAATTGACGTGCATGTGGAGGAGGAGGACACGCTCGGCCAAATGGAACAATGGGGAAATTGTGCTCTGTTTTGTTTTTCTTTAATAGAAGCAAATGCGAGCCACTGTTGCGCACACCCACCAGCCATGCCCATGTGCCAGCTATGCGCACTTGATTGGGTTCCATACCGAACCTAGCGGCGCGTACGCGCTACCTTAGGTGCATACGCGCCATTTTTATTTTTCGCTACTGCGCCCCCATTGCAACGAAAATGGGGACCATCTTCGTGCACCCGCCCTTAACTATTCACTCTTAGTTTATCTAGGACCTTTATTTGTTACAATTAGGTGTATCTTTAAGTTAGATCACAACTAAATAATAATGCTATTAATAATATTAGTAATAATAGTGACATGAGATATATCTTATGCATAATCCCTATGCATGTTATTTATATAAGAAATCTTTTTCTTTTATAAATAGTAAATGTAATTATTAAATAATTAAATATGATAACTCTTGATATAATTATGCACATACCATAATAATTCTTTGATAAATATTAAGTACAAGGTCCAACTCTTTGGACAGGGTCTTTTGGTAAGCTTGGATAGTTAGCTAGGTTACGTACCTCTAGGTCTCTCTCTTGCAAGTTGGATTCTCTTGTTTAACATGGTAGTTCTTGCAGTCCTTGATGATAGATAGAAAATGATTCATTTAACCAATTTAAATAAATTTGATGAATGGAAGTGATATTCAGAGTCTTCTTGACTCAACACTTTTAAGATCAAGTGACCCTGAGTGCTCTTCAGAGATTTAACTCAACACTCTCACATGGGCATTACGTTAGTGCAATTCGAGAGCATCCCACTCAACACTAGTACTAGGGTTGTGAAGCACATATAGAATGTACAAATGGGCTTAGATCAGATATTCATTATCAAGCTTGGAGTGCTCTAGGGCTTATTCCCAACACTCTACATACATCGGGGCTTTATGCCCAGTACGTAATAAAATCCTCTAGGTACATCGGGGCTTATGCCCAGTACATAGGTCATCCGTGTGCTCCTGAGTCCATGCTCAACACATCATATAAATCAATCATGTAAACATAACTTTGCACAGTATATAATAAAATATCATCTCAGTATATTAGGGTTTGTATCCAATTCTCATAATAAAACATAAATCAATACACTGGGGCTCTTTGCCCAGTATATAACAATAATCTGCATCAGTTAGGGTCCACGCAGAATATCTAAATCTATAAAAGAAGTGAATCATGTGCACTAGGGCTTATGCCCAATCATAAAAAATAATCATATGTGTTTGGGCTTTAAGCCCAGTATATAACATCAAAATTAGTTAGTCAAAATTCAGGATATTACAATTAATTATAATTTATGTTTTATATTAATAAAAAGGAAAACAATCAAGTTGGAATTTATGTCGAATAAGGCGGTGAACCTTATTCTCCAATGAAGTGATTAATATGGCAGGTGACCCAAATAAAAAGGAATTAAATGAATGTTATTAATGTTGATGAGCCACAATTGAATGGTACTATGGTTATTAAATAATAAAATAAATATTTTGTTGTAGGGAATAAATGCAACCATATTCGAATCTGAATAAATATGACAAGGGGGTTCAAACATTAAGAAAGGGGGATAAGATAATAAATGAAAGGGGATTGAGTCGGTGAAGGGATAAGGGGATAGATAAGTGTTAATTTTTGAGCATTAATTCGACATACTCTAGGATCTTTACTAAGAGAATAACATATACAACATATCAAGTATAACAATGCATATCAATCACACCAAGCAATCACATGAGACAATAGACACATAGAGTTTCACTGGGGAAAAACATAAAGTTGAAAAACCCCACAACTTCCTCAGAGATATAAAGAGCAATGATAAAACCCAAGAACACAGAGATAGTCCTCCTATCAGTTGAACCTCCTCCTCCACTAGTGCACCACTTTTCGAGTAGTGTAAAAGTGAATAATGAGATGAGCAAATAGAGTGCCTCCTGCACTCTATTTATACATGACCTAACCTGCCTAATAACCTAGCAGGGATGACTTGTCTAACTCAGTCTAATAACCCATGGTTATACTAATCAGGGATGACCCCACACTTGGTGGTCCAATAACTAATCACATGCAAGTTGCGACACTTGTCAATACAAATGACGACACTTCTGTATAGAGGAATAATAACATCTCTATAGGAGTACAATATACATAGGTGAAATACATTCCGAAGTTACAATTACATCAACACTCCCTCTTAACTAGGAAGGTATTTCTCAACACAGATCTACTAGCACGAGTCTTCTTCTCTGGATCATCATCACTGGTTCATCGTCATCATCGCGACTACTGCTATCTCAATCAATCTTTGATCTACTCATCATAGGAAGTTCTACAGAGCTAGTCCTTTTTCATACTGGATGTAGGCTCACCACCTGCAGGTCTTCATCATCACTGACCATACTGTGGAATCCTCACGACTTATTATGTGCATCAACAAAACCTAGCAAGAGAATATCAGGACTGATTACATGCCCAACACAACCTGCAAGATATCCCAGGGAGCTATTACATGTGACCAATCAAAACCTAGCAAGATCATTTGTCAGATCTCCCAGGGAGCTATTATATGCCATAGGAAAAACCTAGTAAGAGCATCTGCAAATCTCCCAGGGAGACATTATATGCAACCGGAAAAACCTAGCAAGAGCATCCCAGGACTGATTATGTGCCTAGCATAACCTGCAAGATCTCCCAGGGAGAAATTATATGCCACGGACAAAACCTAGCAAGAGCATTTACCATATCTCCCAGGGTGCTGTTATATGCCATAGGAAAAACCTAGCAAGAGTATCTATAAATCTACCAGGGCGCTATTATATGTCCTTCCAAGCAAAACATAGCAAGAGCATTTGCTAGACCTCCTAGGGAGCTATTATATTTCATTGGAAAAACCTAGCAAGAGTGTCTACAAATCTCCTAGGGCACTATTATATGCTTATCTGCACAACCTGTCCACGACCATAGAGTATCAACCTGATACTCGCCATACATCATCCTGATGTACATCACATGATCATACTGATCATCATCATAACATCATCCTGATGCATATCATCTGGAGCAACATTCTGAAGCTCATCATCCATGATCATACAATGCATCCACCTGATGCATATCTGATACATATCATCTGGAGCAACATCCTGAAGCTCATCATCCTGATCATACAATGCATTCACCTGATGCATATCTAATACATATCATCAACCATGATCTACCTGATCATACAATGTATCCA
Source organism: Larix kaempferi (assembly GCA_027924585.1). Classification (NCBI taxonomy): domain Eukaryota; kingdom Viridiplantae; phylum Streptophyta; class Pinopsida; order Pinales; family Pinaceae; genus Larix; species Larix kaempferi. The sequence continues at coordinate 7,491,980 of BSBM01000249.1, forward strand.
TGTGATACATATACAAATACATGATCCAAATGATCATCACAAGCATCCAACATGATGCATGTACATATACATGATCCAACTGATCATATCCAACATCCAACATGATGCATATACATATACATGATCCAATTGATAAAAAAAAACATCCAACATGATGCATATACATATACATGATCCAACTGATCAAAACAAGCATCCAACATGATGCCTATACATATACATGATCCAACTGATCATATCCATCATCCAACATGATGCATATACAGAGCAGTAAATGGAGCATCGTCCTGATGCTCATCATCCAGCGCTTACATCCAAAGCCATGGGAAGGATCCTCCTCTCACCATGCTTGGAATGGCTCCAGCAAATGTGTCCATCACTTCTTCCTCGACATGTCATCAATCTGAAGAACACCAAGCCTCTCTCTGAAGTATTCAAACTTCACTCTGGCTAGTGGTTTCGTCAACACATCCGCAACCTGCTCGTCCATCACAACATACAGGAGATTCACTGCTCCTCTCTGCACCACATCCCTGATATAGTGATATTTGATCTCAATGTGCTTCAACGTGTCGTGGAACACCGGGTTCTCTGACAGTTTCACACAAATCTGGTTGTCACAAAATATACCAGTAGCATCCAATGGGAGATCAAATAAATCAGACAGTAGCTTCCGAAGCCATACTGCCTCACAACTAGCTGAACAAGCTGCAACATACTCTACTTCGGCTGTACTCAGTGCTACATAGGACTGCTTCCTGCTAAACCAAGAGATCACACCTAATCCCATACTGAAGCAACACCCAGAAGTGCTCTTCCTATCTGTAGCATTGCCTGCCCATTCCAAATCAACATAACCCTATAGGTTAAACTTTTGATTCGCATCGCACTTGAGCCCATAATCAATTGTACCCTTCAGGTACCTCAGAATATGCTTTATAGCAACCAAGTGAACACCTCTAGGATCCGTCAGGAACTAGCTCAATGTGTTCACCGCAAAGCAAATATTTGGTCTAGTGTTTCTTAGGTACATCAAGGACCCAATCATCTGATGATACACCGTGACATCTACCAGATCAGATGAAGCATCACATAGAAGCTTCAAGTTTGATGCCATAGGTGTGGCCATGGCCTTGCAGTCCATCATCCCGAACATCTTCAGGATATTTACTGCATACTTCCCTTATCCAAGGAAGATCCCATCTGCACCCTGTCACACCTCCATGCCTAGAAAATAGTGCATCATCCCCAAGTCCTTCATCTCGAACTCAGCAGTAAGATTCCTCTTGGTATCGACAATCAAACCATCCTCACCTGTAACAAATAGGTCATCCACATACAAGAGTAGTATCACAAGATTGCCTTCCTCAATCTTGTAGTAAAGGTTGGAATCCGCTTTACTCTTAGTAAATCCCAAATTAGATAGAAAGTTGTCTATCCTACCATAACAAGTCCTAAGAGCTTGCTTCAAGCCATACAATGCTTTCTTCAACCTGCACTCATATGACTCTCTGTCATGTGTCTCAAAACCAAGTGGTTGTTCCACATGCACTTCCTCCTCGACTACACCATTCAAGAAAGGTGACTTGACATTCATTTGGTGTATCTTCCATTTCATCACTACATCCCTAGAAAGTACTTATCTAATGGAAGTATATCTCACCACAGGAGAAAAATTCTCTTCATAATCAATCCCTTCTTTATGGAAGAATCCACGAGCTACAAATCTCGCTTTGTATTTCTCTATGCTACCATCTGCAACAGGCTTGATCCTGTAGATCCACTTGGAAGTCACCACAGACTTCCCTTCAGGTCTCGGGACTACATCCCAAACATCATTCTTCATGATCTACTGGTATTCCTCGACCATGGCATCCTTCCATTCTTTCTTTTCCGCTGCTTATTCATAACTGGAAGGTTCTTTGTTCATAATTTCACAGAGTAACGCAACATAGCTAGTATGAGATCTAGTTCTCTTCCTTGCTCTGTGTTCTTCTTCTGGAATGCCATACCTTTCTGCATCTTGAATGAGCTCTCTAGCCCATGCAGGTTTCCTCTTGTGAGAGTTCTTCTCATAAGGTGGATCTACAGGTTCTTGTGGATCTTCAACTTCACCATCTGCTTCTGGAATTGCTTCATTCATGGTGGTGTCTTGAAATATGGTTTCCTTTGGTTCTTCATGATCTTCAAAATGTGCCTTCCTTGACTTGATGAAATATGACTCTTCATCAAATGTTACATCCCTGGTGACATCAATATTCTTGAACCCTGGAAAGTATATTCTGTAAGGCTTCGAGCTTTCACTGTACCCCACAAAGATGCCCTTCTTTCCTAAAGGATCTAGCTTTGTCCTCTTTTCCTCTGGAACGTGTGTATATACTGGAAGACTAAATATTATGAGATGGCTGACTTCAGGTTTCATACCAGAGAATACCTCTTCTGGTGTCTTGTTGTCCAATATCTTGTGAGGTGTTCTATTATGCACATATACAGCTGTCCTAGCTTCTTTTGCCCATAGATGCATAGGCATATCCTGGTTATGCAACATTGCCCATGCTGCTTCCGTGATTGTTCTATTCTTCCTTTCTGCAACTCCATTCTGTTGTGGATTGTAGGGAGCAACCAACTCCCTCTTAATCCCTAAATCATTGCATAAATTCTTGAAATCACCTGAAGTGAATTCTCCACCATTGTCGAATCTAAATGTCTTGATCTTCTTATCAGTTTGATTTTCCATCAAGGCTTTGAATTCCTTGAACTTATCAAACACTTCATCTTTGTTCTTCAAGAAGTAAACCCAAGTCTTCCTAGAGAAATCATCAATGAAAGAGACATAGTATACATACCTACTCAGAGAACTGGATGACATCGGACCACATACATCGAAGTGGATAATTTCCAAGATTCCTTTAGCTTTGCTTTCACTGCTTGGAAATGCCTTCTTAATATTCTTTCCTTTTTCACATCCTTTGCAAACCCCTTCATGCTTTGTCTTGATTTCAGGAAGACCCTCTACAACTTTACTTGCAGTTGGTAGTGCTCTATAGTGCACATGTGCAAGCCTTCTATGCCAAAGTTCACTTGGATCCATGGATTCATGTACCATATCATGTTCAGGATGTCCCTTCAATTTGTACAATCCTCCCTCTTGCTCTCCAATCACTACTGCATCATCTATAGTTTTACCTTTTGGCCACATTAGGACTTGTCCATCTACAAATGCAACACTCATGCCTTTTGCATCCAATGCATATATGGAGAGTAGGTTCTTATTAAGCCCAAGTACATATAGAACATCTTTAATCTTCAAGGACTTCCCAAAGTCTAGGTCGTAGGATGCTTCACCACTTCCCTTGATAGGATATTGATAGTCATCCCCAAGTTTCACTTTATGGGGTGACTCATGTTCAAATGGAGTTACAAAAGATTTTAAATCCAGTCATATGTTTGGTAGCCCAACTATCAATAAGCCAATCATTACATCCGTGAGAGATAATGCCTATGAGAGCAGAGATTAGGACATATTCATCCTTACTTGATGAGTCATCACTTTATGCTCTAGCCTTCTTCTTGGGAGGTTCATCATCCTTAGCATCCTGAGCATGATATCTTTTCTTGTTTCCATTCTTCTTATTGATGTTGGAATCTCTTTTGTTCTTTGGACAATCTCAGGCAAAGTGTCCCTTCTCATTACATGTAAAGCATATAACATGGGAGGTATTCTTAGCGTCCTCCCTATGTGTATGGTGAGAAGATTTCCTATGAGATTTTTCCTTCTTGAATTTGCCTTTCTTGGCATGTGCTGTGAGAGCTTGATCTTCATTCCCCATTTTTTCCTCTTGGGCCACAAGCCTAGCTTCTTCTTGAGAGCATTCTTCCCACAACCTACTAAAGGAGATTAGTTTTCTTCTTGCACATATTCCTTGGATGAAGGAGTCCCATGACCTAGGTAGGCCATTCAATGTGGTCATGACAACTTCACCATTGTCCACTACTTCATCTAGAGCTTCAAGTTGTTCCTTGATTTGAGAGACCTTAGAGAAATAGGATTGAATGGTCTCTCCAGTCTGAAGCTTTACCCCTTTCAATTGATTCCGCAGAGTCATCTTCTGATTTGTGTTCTTTCCTTCAAATAGCTTGGTCAGGGAATCAAACATCTCCTTGGGTGTCTTTAGAGATGAAACATGAGGTATGAGATGGTATTTGATAGAATCAGCAATGATCCTCTTTGCCTTGACCAAGTTCTTCTTATGCAAGGCCTTAGCCTCTTCTTCCTCTAGGACAGGGACCTTAGAACTTATGTAGGTGACCAATTCATTTTCTTCCAGGATTAACCCAATCCTATACTTCCATGCTAGGAAGTTATCAGCCCCTTCAAGCTTATCCTCATTAATCTTGGTGTGGTTCGACATCTTTAAAGAGTACTTCAAAGGGAAATAGAAAAGATTTAGGTCTTACCACTTGATTTGCAGAAATCTAGATCTGGTGCTAGATTAGGGTTTGTCAGAGAAACCCTAAAAATAAAAATGTGAATTTCAACTTTCTAAAATGATATAAAGATGTGCCTTGATGAGCTGATTAGCTTGGTATATTCATAAATTGAAAATTTCAAAGTTTCACCCTTCATAAATGCCTTTTAGTCTTCCCGAATTCATTGGGGAGGACCCTGAATTAGGGTTTGAGTTTCCCGGAGCTTCACCCAACCGAAAATTCAATACAAATCTCTAAACTTTGATTTTTCCAAGGAGCTGCCATCTATGTCCTCGGATTTCAGAAATTCCTATTTTTGTGGAAACCCTAATTTTTAGGGCCAAACATGAAAGTGCCCAGAATTGAATTCGGATTGGACAGAAAGATGCGCCTTGCTGAGGAGAGTCAAAATACCCTACGTACTTTCAAGATCTGTGGAGAGAAACCCAATAAATAGGAAACCCTAGTTTCCGCAATTGCATAGTGTCATCTTCTCAGGATAGCTCTGATACCATGTTAATTTTTTAGCATTAATTCAACATAGTCTAGGATCTTTATTGAGAAAATAACATCTACAGCATATCAAGTATAACAATGCATATCAATCACACCAAGCAATCACATTAGACAATAGACACACATAGTTTCACTGGGGAAAACCATAAAGGTGAAAAACCCCACAACTTCCTCAGAGATAGAAAGAGCAATGATACAACCCAAGTACACAGAGATAGTCCTCCTAGCAGCTGAACCTCCTCCTCCACTAGTGCGCCACTTTCCGAGTAGTGTAGAAATGAATAATGAGATGAGCAAATAAAGTGCCTCCCGCACTCTATTCATACATGACCCGACCTACTTAATAACCTAGCAGGGCTGACTTGTCTAACTCAATCTAATAACCCATGGTTATACTAATCAGGACCGACCCCACACTTGGTGGTCTAATAACCCATCACATGCAAGTTGCGACGCTTGTGACACTTGTCAATACAAATGACAACACTTCCGTATAGAGGAATAATAACATCTCTATAGGAGTATAATATACATAGGTGAAATACATTCCGAAGTTACAATTACATCAACAATAAGAGTAAGGGTGTTTTTGAAAAGGGATTCATCACATGAGAAATTTCAGCAGAGGAGGTTTGAAATTTTGTTAAGGGAGAAGACTAGTTGGCCTTGTACACATGTTTTGGGATCGGGGGTCCAAGAACATCGTTTCTTGGGGCTAGGAAGTTGGTGAGACTTTCCTAGTTGGTAGGGTGGTAGATCGATTCAAAGGTTGATTTTTCTAAGGGTTTAGTTATCCTACACGTATTTTATTGTTCTTATTTAAATTTATATTTTGAAGGAAAACTTGAATACTAATTGCTTCAATAAATAATATGTTGTTAATTTGATTTATACATGTATTGTAAATCTGATTTATACCTACACTTACCACACATTTCTATTTTTTTTCTACCTACACATAATTTTTATATGAATACTGAATGAAATAGATTAACTAAGAAAAAAAATGAAAGCAAACAAAACTGTGAACAAGATAGATTCATATTAATTTAACTCACGACCTGGTCAAGTCTCTACACATGTTATTAGAGCCATGTTCATGCTCTCAGACCTTAGGTCCTCACCACACATAGAATTCCTATGAAAATTTATGCTATAGACAAGCTGTAAGTTACTTCCTAATACAACCTAGACAAAACCTGAACATAAAATTCTGAAATTTTATATGTAAACTTAGAATACTTAAAGCTACAAAATCTAGAACTCAAACTAAACAAGTAAAACTAAAGAATATTGAGTCTACATTAAGATTTTAAGATTAATCCTTTTAGATCCATGGTTTGAAATGCATTGCCAAAAATATATGTAAACTACCTGTACAAAAACAAAAGAGAGATTCCTTTAGAAAATATAGATTTCAATAAACAAATCCTTAGTTATAATTACTATTGTTATTATTTTGACTATCGAAACACTGCCTATCTCATGCACTTGTATTTTAAACAATATATATATATATATATATATATATATATATATATATATATATATATATATATAGATATATATGCAAGAAACAAAAGAAAATGTGTCTTTTTTTGTAATTATATTTTTTTATATAAAAACTCAAAAGTATATATTCTTGAATAGAATATCCCTAATTTGAAATTTTACCCAATTTGGCCAATTTTTGAACCTTGTACTAGTGAAACCCAAAACTGTAGCGGGAATGGCCCCAAATGGTTTCGAATTCTGTATGGAGGGACTTAGGATAATATACGAAACTCTAATACACAAGTTAGACACCCAAACATCTGTTAGAAACATTCATGTTCTGCAATTTTCAAGGAGGGAAGAATTGAAACAAAATTAGTTAATGCATTGGTGGAAATACCCCCTAGGTCTGCTACTAATTGGCCTCCCAAACATTGTACGACCTTCCAAAATTTTTAATATTAGACTTGGATATGTTATAGGAAATCAAGGAAAACATTTGTGCAACATTATATCAGAGTTTAGGGTCAGATATATCTTCCAAAATTCAACAGCTTGTAGAGCATAGAATTTATGAAAAAATTGGTAGACTAGGGGCAACGAATTTATTGCGCAAAATTTTATAGGACTTTAAGGGTCTGCATAAAAAAATTTGGTCCTTCATTTAACTCCATATGCAGCTTGAATAATAAGAAAAAACTCAGAAAAGATCTGATATCAAAGAGGTTCAATACCATCCCAAAATCACCCTGAGAATACAATGAGGGAAATAGCTCGAATCTCAATATTAATTGAAATTATTACATGAAAGGATTGGTGTTTCGAGCTATGGCTCTCATGATAAGTTCATTATAGAGTTATTAATCAGATAACATTTTCATATGGTCGAAATATCAGTCTTTCATAAAATATATGCAAGAAGGAGTGCACTATCACACTTGTACATGAACATTGAGAAAGTGTTGAGCGAAAGATAATAGAGAAAGAAGAGAGACGATGAATCAAACTCAAAGGGGATCGAACCTTCATCAAAATGTATCCATGAAGCTCTTTTGAGATGTATGAATGGCCTCTCCTTATACCAAATTAGATAGGAATCTTAAACCCATGAAATTGGATCAATGGCAAGGAGGATGAACATCCATCGTGCAAGGACAAACTAAAGCTCTCCCAAATTGCAAATATGCAAATAAAAAATTACCCAAAGATGCTCTATTTAGACTTGTACTCCTTTTAATAAATTTAGTTGACTCATTTACCTCCTTAGAACTCAAATTATCCCCTAATTAATCATGACATTCGAGTTAGTGGGGGTTATGGCCCTTCATTGGCCCCACATGACACTTGGATCATATTTTGTCTCCAACTCCTCCAGGATGATTTGGAGATCTGTAACTCCTCTCATGTGACCTCTTGGTCTATTTGTAGCTCTTACATTGTCATAAGTGTCATAGAATCTGTCATAAGTTTCATATGTATCATAGACTCTTTCATAAGTGTCATAATGCTTGTCATAGTTGTCATAGAATATGTCATTGCCTATTTATAGCCCTATGAATCTTTCTCTTCCTTCATAAATATTTCCTCTTCCCTTCCAACTCGAATTTGGGGATGGCTCCTTGTTTAAAGGGGGAATATTCTCTCATGTTGACCCCACATGTCCACGTATGCGCCCCCAAGTCTAGGTACGACCTAATGCCACTTCATTTCGCACCATTTAACATTTATTACATAATTTATTAGCCTATTGTTCCACCATCAATTTAGAATATTGAATTTTCATGAGAAACTATAGACCTTGGGGTTAAATGTGAATATTTTAATTCATCCACATAACCCTTAGGAATTGGGTAGGACAACTTAATTATTTATTTGAAAAACATTTAATTGGGGACATGACATTGAAACATGGAAGCGGGTTAAAAAACCTGAAACAAAAAGAATATTTTATATATATGTATAATGATAAATTACAAAACAATTATAATTTTTTAATTCTGATTAATATTGTTGGATAAATATGCTTAATACCACAACTATGCAATATTGATGATATATGTTTTTCAATTCAACAATGTGTGGAAGCCAATCCTACAATTTCCCTGAAATGGAAACTAATCCCCTTAGTAACCTACCTCGTACTTGAAACATTTTATGTTTGTGGAAAAACATTACTTTAAATTTTATTGTAAATTTTTATATTAATGATCCACGGATGGTCAAGGATGATTGTAAATGAATAATATTATTATTTAATCAATTAAAATAGGAGACACTCAACCAAAGAGACTGTTGAAAGAGTGTTCATTGACTCACTAGGAGGAATGGAATCTGGTGTAGAAGGCAATGGACAAGTGGCAGTATATGCAATCACTTACTAGCTGTTGCAGGGGAAAACTTCCCTAAATATGTGGTCATGTTCCACAAGGATGGTGGAACTGAGCTGGTGGCTCATTAAATGTGAAACTGACCAAACAACCTAGGAAATCTTTTATAGCCAATGAATTGAGTTTTTGGCTCACAATTTTTTTCCTTATGGTGTTAAAACTGAGCCTACAAGAGATTCGATGAGGGGAAGCTATGTAATGAGTTGCAGAGAAAGACTATCTTATTCCTTCTGAGTGCAAAGGTAGAGTTATGTATGCAATTCTATATGATTTTTGAAGTACATAAGAGTGATATGTATGCAAGTCGTCATGGTTGCTGAAGTACATATGAATGGTTTGAATGCAAGTCTTCTTGATTTCTGAAGTACAACCTGAGTGTCTTGCTTTTACACAGTATCTTCGTCCTAGTGGTTCAGTGAACAGGATCGGGGGTCCAAAAGCAAGTGATCTTGGTTTCTTTCTTAAGAAGGTTGGGAGGAATGGTCCTCTTTGGGTGTTTGTCCACCCTATCAGTTAACAGGTTCTACTTTGTTTTTATTTTTATTTACTTTTAAAAATACTAATCTATTTCTAAAAACTATATTTATATGTCATCATAGTTTTCAGATGAATTTCCTAGATATCAGTTAGCTATTAGAAGTGCCAGGTTAAAGAACTGATGAATTATTTATGTATAATGAATGGATGAATAAAGATTAGAGAAATATAGAATGATGATTTTAAATTTCTTCCTGTATTTTTCCTTTCACCATAGGTGATGTACTCTAGTACAGGAAGATGTTTAATTAACATAGATTAGAAATGATTTTAATGCTGAGATTAGAATAATGATATTCTATTTTTATACCAAGTATAGATATCTTCATAAAATGCCTACTGTAATAATAATATTCAAAACTTAGTAGTTCCAGAGGCTATCTCTGTTTTTCATTCAAAATAGTAGATAATTAGTTAAGGCCAAGTAACACAGAATAGAAGAGAGTATCGTAAATACTGTTCTCATTAGTATAAGTATATTATATATATATATACTTATTTATTCATAAACAGATAACAAATTTCATATTTATATCATCAAAGGTTTCACACAAAAATACAACGTAAACCCTAGACTAACAAATACTATGAATTATGAGAACCTTTACACATAAACTGAATAGCTTTCAACAGAAAGCCTTGCATCATCGATACACAAAGAAGTTGCAGTCATACAAACGTATAATACTTATATTCATGGATCAACTTTCTTTTCAAAGTATCGTTATTCATAAAACAAGTATTATATAAAAATACCAAATTGAAACAAAGTTCTGGAAAACACTTGCATATAAACATATAACACAAATGACAAATTATATCACGAAATCATTGATACTACTCAATATCCCCATAAAGGATCAACACACATTAAACAAATAGTAAGTCAAGTTCAAAGAATAGTTCACGGTCAAACCTTATTTACAACTGATAACAATATCAGCTATGTCGAGGGTCAAACCCCGTAGACATCAACGACTGTCAAGTATCCAGTAGTCATTCAACACACCAAAACTACAACAACCCTATAACTATTTATTATTATACAACATGTTATTAAAATCATAAAACATTTTAAGGGTCAAAACCCTGTAATTGTCTTTCAAGATTTATATCATACAGTCGTAAGACTATAGTACAAATGTATCTCTTTATACAACACGATTATCCTAAATATCAACCAAATTTGATGCAATCTCGGGTTGGAGACCCGTAAGGGCTCACCCTGAGTTCATTGAAATATTATGAACCGATTTACAAAACCTTAGGTTATTCCAACCAAATTAAATACATTGGTCCCAACATCTCTATGTTTGAAATATAAACGATAAAAACCAAATCAATCCCTATTACAATTGAAATAGTTGAAGTGATGCAGAACGCATCCATTGGATGCATCGCTGCCATTATATTCAAACATGTATCAAAATAGGGTCAAGGGTTTGAGTTTGGAATTAGAGAGCTCGCCCAACCTTGGGTTATACATTATAAAAATGATAAGTATAAAGTTTAAATACGAGAAAGGGTTTAGGGTTTAACCCTGTATCATTTCCAGAAATGAAGAAACATTTTAAACATTAGATTATAATTTACGAATATGGCTTGGCCCAAATACAAAGTATATCGACCAATACACGAATAGTAATCAATAAAGGAAGCCGAGGGTAACATTTTTTTTAAGAGAGCAACATTTTTCAAGTTGAAATAAATATCAAAACTCCTAATCATTTCTTTCCATAAAAACGAGTACATTACAGTGAACATTGCTCAGTGTTTTCCAGAATGGAACCCAAAAACAAATCAAACAAGAGTTTTAACTTTCCTTGACAAACAATATTCGAAACCCTAGCATCGGATTTTAGCAAGAAGACAATAGCAATGCCACCACAAAGAAACAATTTAATAGCTCATGCTGGTAGGCAAACAAGAAAACCATTGCGGAATTTCAACATTGTTGAAAGAGGTAACTCTTGTGGTTGGGCTTGAAGCTTACCGTGGTTCCAAACCATTGGAGAAGCTCATCCTTTCTCCCAATCCATCGCCGAGACCCAAGTCAAGACTAGGGTTGGTAGAAACCCTGTCCAACAACCAAGCGAGAGGTTAAACATTGTTTAAACAATGTATGATGAATTTTTAGTTAAATAAATATAAAACACATAAAATTACTAAAGTTGCATAACCTTACCCAATTCAAGCTTGGCCGAGAGCATCATAGAAGCATGCTGACTGAGAGTTCAGGTGACAGGAACCGTAAACTTCCACTTTAACCGTAACAACATGGAAAACAATGATAACTTAATGCTTTCACCCCTGCAAACTGAGTGTTTCTAGCCCACGTTTCAAATGGCTCATAGCTATGTTGGCCGAGAGAGCATGGATCTCCAACCCTCTTAAAAAAACCAGAACAAAATGCCATAGACCAAAACCATTAAGCACAGGGATGGGGTTTTGCCTATATGTTGTGTTACTCCCAAGTAAATCATGTCGGTTCATTTAATGCATGAACTATCAACCATCACCTTTCAAATATAAAACCCACATTACTATCGTTCATGCCATCGTTTATTTGGAGAGTTCAATACTTTAATGTTGAATGGTCTTGGAACCCACTTTGATATAGTTCGGATCACATTTTAAAAAAAAACACCTTTGAAATTTTTTAGGAATCTCGAAGCCTATGGTAAGGACTTAATCAGCTAATACATGTATAATGTAAATCAACCATAGAAACAATAGTTTATCACCATTAAGTTTGAGTAAGAAGTCTCCAACTCTTTAGTCAAGTTTGTACTACGATCATAATATCAATACCGATTTTTATAGTATTTATTCTCACCTATAACCTGGACATAGTGGTAACATGCATTAGCGTAAAGCCAAGTAAGCTTCGGGGAATCACAAGGAACCCCCTTCAACAAAGAAAAACATGTACAATATTAACAACATACTTATAATTTAAATTCCATATTATGAGACAAGAGATAACAACATAATTATCAAACATCATCATAAGCATTAAATCATCACATTAAAGGGAAGTCAAAAGAAGGCAGTATTCAGTGTGTAAGACATTAAATTAGATGATAAATATTGTAATTTGGTGTCGTCATTACGACTTGTAGTTAAGCACTTAATAAAGAGATTAACATTCCAAACTACACTTTCTGCATACTAAATTATAGTATTTATACTACATAGAAAATTTTTAAATTTTTATGAATTTTGAAGGTGTTACATGTGGTATCAGAGCGCAAGTTCAAACACTAAGCCTAAAAGTGGCTCAACTCGCGCAATAGAAAAATTAAACATAAAACACAATTACTAATTTTTGTTTTAATTTGTTTCTGTACAGAACAATTGGTATTTAATTTGTAGGTATGGAAGGACAAGAAGAATCTACTAAGGATATATCCTAGCGTAATAATCACAATAATAATGAGCATGAACATATTACAGAAGAAAAAATTTACGTGGAATTAAATGATAATTCATCTGAACTTCTTCGCATTGTTAAAGATTTAAAAGCTGAAATGAAAATTGTTAAGGAAGAGAATGAAAGAATTTTAAAAGCATGAGAAGAACTGAATCATATTTTACTGGATAAATATCATAATGACGAAAAAGATAAAAGAACAGAATTTAATTCTGAATCTAGAACCATGTCCTACCAACACAAAGGTAAGAAGTTAAAATTCTCTAATGATGACAGTAGCTCTTCTTCTGAAATCAATGTTAAAATACATAAAAAGAAACATAAATATTCTAGTTACAACAGTGAAAGTGACTGTAGATAAAAAAGGAGGAATTATAAACCATATGAACAAATTTTAGTGGAGTTCAAGAAGATAAAACCCCCAACGTTTAATGGTGAAAATGAAAAGGGAGAAGCAGCCGAAGCATGGTTGTCACATATGAAGAAATGCTTTCACATTTATGAATATTCAGATAAGATGAAAGCTAAGATGGCCATTTATAATATGACTGGGAAATCATACATTTGGTGGCAGGATATAAAAAGAGTAAAAGGCATTAAAGAAAGGAGTGTAACTTGGAGCACATTTAAGAAACATTTTAAGAGGATTTTTCTGTCTGAACATTACTATGAAGAAAAAGATAAAGAATTCTATGATTTAAAATTGGGCTGTATGAACATGAAAGAATTAAGCAGTAAATTTCTAAGTCTGTTAAGATATGTACCTTACGTTGTGGATGGGAAGCCTAAAATACAAAGATCTCTGAGTTGCTTACCTTTTAATATCAAGGACATAATTGAGTACGACAACCCTAAGACTCTTGAGGAAGCCATGAGAAAAAAAAAAAATTGTTGTGAACAGAACAAAAAAAGAGAAGTTGTATCTAGCTAGTAGAGTAATAAACCAAGTAACTTTGAGCATAAAAGGAAAATTTTTAATTTTAATAGGAATGCTGGAAATAACAAGCAAAATTTTCATAACAGATATTTTCAAGGAAATAATTTTAAAAGCAATACACCGCAAAATTTTACAGCTGTAAGAAACATGCCTACCGATTATGCTAGAAATAATGAACAAAAAGCACCTTTAAAATGTTATGAATGTCAAGGACCACATATTGCAACAAACTATCCTAACAGGAAAAGAACAGTCAACAACATCCATACAGTGAAGGAAGAGCCAACAGTTGGTGACTTAGTGAGGGAAATTCCCAGGATCAATGCAGCCTTGGAAATTCGACAGGCTCATCATCAAACTTCAATGGTCGAAATCGAAGGTATTCTACAGAACAAACCTATTTCTATATTAATTGACCTAGGTGCTAGTTTGAGTTATGTATCACCTGATATAGTGAAAAGCTGTAAATTGAAAGTCAAAAAGTTTGATAAATCTTGGTTGGTTCAGTTAGCTACAGGAAACAAAAGGAAGGTAGTTGATTTTGTTCAAAATTGTGATTTGCTTATGAGTCAGTTAAAGACACAAGTAAAGCTGAATGTATTACTGTTAGGGTCTTATGATGTCTTAATCAGAATGGATTGGCTGGAAAAGCACAGGGTAGTTCTGAATTATTTTGAAAAGACATTTACATGCTTGAATAATAAAGGAGAAATAGAAACAGTAAAAGGAATCCCTAGAAAAACTTCAGTTAGATAGATTTTTGCTTTGCAAGTGAAAAAGGTTGTACGAAAAGGATGTAAAATGTTTGTTGTAAATGTAATTCATGATGAACACACAGCTAAAGAAGATAAGTTAAAAATTGAAGACATACCAATCCTAAGATACTTTCAGATGTATTCCCAGAATAAATTCCAGGATTACCTCCGAAAATAGAATTGGACTTCACCATTGAGTTAGTACATGGTCCGGTACCCAACTCAAAATATCCTTACTGGATGAACATCCTGGAGCTTAATGAATTAAAATCACAGTTAAAGGAATTAATTGATAAAAAGTACATAAGACCAAGTGTGTTTCCTTGGGGAGAACTTGTCATCTTTGTTAAAAAGAAGGATGGTACTTTGAGTTTATGCATAGACTACCGTCAGTTAAATAAAATGACGATTAAAAACATATATCCTTTCCCCTGCATAGATGATTTGTTGATCAAGTATGCGGAGCAATGATATTTTCAAAAATAGACTTGACATCTGGATATCATCAAGTTAGGATAAAAGACAAAGATATATTTAATATTGCTTTTAGAACCTGTTACGAACATTACGAATTTGTAGTTATGCCTTTTGGGATAAGTAATGCTCCGACATTTTTCATGTGTCTAATGAATAATGTTTTACATAAGTATTTGGATTAGTTTGTAATTGTTTGGATTAGTTTGTAATTGTTTTCATTGACGATATTTTACGAATAATTTTACAAGTCTTAAGAGAACATCAACTGTACGCTAAATTCAGTAAGTGTGAATTTTTCATAGATAAAATACAGTATTTAGGTTATGTGATATCCAAGGATGGAATCTTAGATGACCCGGATAAAATAAGAGCAATTAATGAATGGCATGTCCCTAAAGATGTAACAGATGTATGATGATTCATAGGAATCACAAGTTACTACTGGAAATTTATAGAAGGATTCTAAAAAATCGCAAATCCCATAACCTCTTTACAGAAAACGGGAAATAAATTTGTGTGGGATCAAAAGTGTGAAGACAGTTTTAAGAAATTGAAAGAACTGTTAACTACTGCACCTATTCTAAAAATTGCAGATCCTAACAAGGACTTTGTTGTATGCACTGATGCATGCAATGATGGCATTGGTGGAGTCTTAACACAAGAAGGTCACGTAATAACGTATGAGTCAAGAAAGCTAAAAATTCACGAAAAGAACTATGCTACCTACGATCTAGAGTTGGTAGCCATGATACATGATTTAAAGATGTGGCACCACCATCAAATCGGTAGAAAGTTTTCATTAATGACATATAATAAAGGTTTAAAATATATGTTGGATCAACCAAATTTGAATGCAAGGCAAGCTAAGTGGTTAGCTTTCCTCAGCGAATATGATTTCGAGATCCAACACATAAAAAGGTAAAGAAAATAAAGTGGCTCATGCCTTAAGCATAAATGGAAAATTAAATTTCATGGCAGCAATCAACACTTATAAAACATATTTATAAAATCAACTTGAAAAAGGAATAAAACTAGATAAAAATTATCAGAAATTACAGAAAAAGTTGCAGAAAATAATTTTGAAAATTTAATAACATATTACAGATTAAATGAAAAGGGTTTAGTGATGTATAAAAACAAATTGTATATGCCTAATGTACATGAATTTAAGTTGTTGATTTTTAATGAAGTACATAAAAGTCCTTATTCAGGACACCGTGGTTACCAAAAGATGATAACGATCGATGTTAAGAAACGATTACTTTTGGCCAAATATGAAGAATGAGGTGGATGAATACATAGCTATGTGTTTTGAATGTCAACAAGTTAAGTTTGAGCATCAACACCCAGTTGGTTTATTACAGTCATTACCAATTTGAGAGTGGAAGTGGGAAATTATCAACATTGATTTTATAACTGGTTTTCCTAAAAATCAAAAGCAGAATGATTCAATAATGGTAGTAGTGGACAAGCTTAGCAAAGCAGCTCATTTTATACCTGTCAAAACTATTTTTAAGGATGCTAACATTGTTGATGTGTTTATGAAGCAATTTTTTCATTTGCATGGAATCCCTAAGGTAATTATTTATGATCGAGATTCTAAATTTACTGGAAATTTATGGAAATCATTGTTTAAAGGTTTGGATACTAAATTAAATTTCAGCGCATCTTTTCATCCACAAACTGATGGACAAACTGAAAGAGTAAATCAGATTCTAGAGGATATGTTAAGAATGTATGTTAAAGATCAACCAACTAAATGGGAAGACTATCTGCACTTAAGTGAATTTGCTTAAAATAATCACTATCAAGCTTCTGCTAAACTTAGTCCATTTGAAATTCTGTATGGTAGAAAGTGTAATACTCCTATCTCATGGAGTAATCCAGTTGATAGATTGTTGTTAAGACCCGAATTATTGAAAGAGATGGAACTAACAATGAAGCAGGTACAAATCAATTTGAAAATTTCACAAGACAAACAAAAGAGTCATGCAGATCTGAAAAGAACTCAGAAAGAATTCCAAGTAGGTGAGCATGTGTTTGTCAAGGGAAAACCCAAAAAGAGCTCATTTAGGTTGGGGAGTTGTGCTAAGTTAGTGCCCAGGTATTGTATACCATTTGAAATACTATCAAGAATTGGACCAGTGGCATATCAATTAGCCTTACCACCTAATCTAAAAATACATAATGTATTTTATAGTTCTATTTTGAAAAAGTATGTACGTGATGCTACTCATGTAATCGATTGGAATGAAATACAAGTGGAACCAGAAGGAGATTTTCAGGTGGAACCGGATTGTATCCTCGACAAGAGATAAATTTTACTCTGGAATCGCACCATTGGATAGGTAAAGGTGCAATGGAAGCACCTTAGTCCAGATGAAGCAACATGGGAATTGGAGAGTCATATGTGGACAACTTATCCAAGTCTGTTCCAGGAAGACTCCAATGATGGATAAGAAATATCAAGGGCGATGTTGAACTTAAGTGGGTCTGTTTGTAACCTACTTAGTACTTGAAACATTTTATGTTTGTGGAAAAGCATTACTTTAAATTTTATTGTAAATTTTTATATTAATGACCCAGGGATGGTCAAGGATGACTGTATATGAATAATAATATTATTTAATAAATTAAAATAGGAGACACTCACCCAAAGCGACCGTTGAAAGAGTGTTGAATGACCCACTAGAAGGAATGGAATCTGGTGTAGAAGGAAATGGACAAGTGGCATCATTTGCACTCACTTACTAGTTGTTGCAGGGGGAAATGCCATAAATATGTGGTCATGTTCCCCAAGGATGGTGGAACTGAGCTGGTGGATCATTAAATGTGAAACTGACCAAAAGACCTAGCCAATCTTTTATAGCCATCGAATTGCGTTGTTTTCTCACAACACTTTTCCTTATGGTGTTAGAACTGAGCCCACAAGAAATTCGATGAGGGGAAGCTATGTAATGAGTTGCAGAGTAATATTGTCTTATTCCTGTTGAGTGTAGAGGTAGAGTTATGTATGAAATTCTATATGATTGCTAAAGTACATAAGACTGATATGTATGCAAGTCTTCATGATTGTTGAAGTACATATGAATGGTTTGTATGCAAGTCTTCTTCATTGCTGAAGTACAACCTGAGTGTCTTGCTTCTACATAGTATCTTCATCCTGGTGGTGGTTCAGTGAACAATATCATGGGTCCAAAAGCAAGTGATCTTGGCAGCTTTCTAGAGAAGGTTGGGAGGAACATTCCTCTTTGGGTGTTTGCTTACCCTATCAGTTAACATGTTCTACTTTGTTTTCATTTTTATTTACTTTTAAAATTGCTGATCTATTTCTGAAAACACTATTTATATGTCATCATAGTTTTCAGATGTTTTTCCTATGTATCATTTAGCTGGTAGAATTGCTAGGTTGAATAACTGATAAATTATTTTTGTATAGTGAATGGATGAATAAAGATTAGAGAAATATAGAATGATGATTTTAAATTTCTTCCTATATTTTTCCTTTCAGCATAGGTGGTGTACTCTAGTACATGAAGATGTTTACTTAACATAGATTAGAAATGATTTTTATGCTGAGATTAGAATACTCATCTTGTATTTATATACTAGGTATAGATATCTTAATAAAATGGCTACCGTAATAATAATATTCAGAAGTTAGTAGTTCCAGAGGCTATCTCTATTTTTCTTTCGAAATAATAGATAATCAGTAAAAACCAAGTAACCCAGAATGAAGAGAGTATCGTAAATAATGTTCTAATTAGGATAAGTATGTTATATATATATACTTGTTTATTAATAAATAGATAGAAAAGTTCATATTTATATCATCAAAGGTTTCACACAGAAATCAACGTAAACCCTAGACTAACAAATACTACAAATTATGAGAAGCTTTACACATAAACTGAATAACTTTCAACAGAAATACTTGTATCATCGATACACAAAGAATTTATAGTCATACAAACGTATAATCCTTATATTCATAGATCAAATTTCTTTTCAAAGTATCGTTCTTCATAAAAAATGTATTGTATAAAAATACCAAATCGAAACATGGTTCGGGAAAACACTTGCATATAAACATGTAACAAAAATGATAAATTATATAATGAAATCATTGATACTCCTCGATATCCCCATAAAGGATTGACACACATTAAAAAATAGTAAGTCGAGTTCAAAGAATAGTTCAAGTTCAAACCCTGTTTACAACTCATAACAATATCAACTATGTCAAGGGTTAAACCCTGCAGACATGAACCACTGTCAAGTATCCAATATTCGTTCAACACACCGAAACTACAACATCCCTATAACTATTTATTATTATACAACATGTTATTAAAATCATCAAACATGCTAAGGGTCAAAACCCTCTAATCGTCTTTCAAGTTTTATATCATACAACCATAAGACTGTAGTACAAACTTATATATTTATACAACACGATTATCCTAAAGATCAACCAAATTTAATACAATCTCGGGCTCGAGACCCTTAAGGGCTCACCGTGAGTTCATTGAAATATTATGAACCAGGTTTACACAACCTTAGGTTCTACCAACCAAATTAAATACATTGGTCTCAACATATCCATGTTTTAAATATAAACAATAAAAACCAAATAAACCCTTATTACAGTTGAAGTGATGCAGGGCACATCCATTGGATAAATCGTTGCCATTATATTCAAACGGGTATCAAAATAAGGTCAAGGGTTTGAGTCTCGAATTAGACAGATCTCCCAGCCTTGGGTTATACATTATAAAAACAATAAGTATAAAGTTTAAATACAAAACAGGGTTTAGGGTTTAACCCTGTATCATTTCCAGAAACGAAGAAACATTTTAAACATTACATTATAATTTACGAAGATGGGCTGGCACAAATACAAAGTATGTTGACCAAAACACGAACAATAATCCATAAAGGAAGACGAGAGTAACATTTTTTTTAAGAGAGCAACATTTTTCAAGTTGAAACAAATATCGAAACTGGTAATCATTTCTTTCCATAAAAACGAGTACATTACAATGAGCATTGCTCATGTTTTTCCATAATGGAACCCAAAAAGAAATCAAATAGGAGTTTTAACTTTCCTTGACAAAACAATAGTCAAAACTCTAGCAACGGCTTTTAGCCAAAATACAATAGCAAGGCCACGACAAAGAAACGCTTTAATAGCTCATGCTTGTAGACAAACAAGAAAACCATCGTGACATTTAAACATGGCTAAAAGAGGTCACTATCGTGGTTTGGCCTCAAGCTTACCATGGTTCCAAACCACCGGAGTAGCTTATCCTTTCTCCCAAGCCATCGCCGAGACCCAAGTTGACACTATGGTTGGTAGAAACCGTGTCCAACAACCAAGCAAGAGGTTAAACATTGTTTAAACAACATATGAAGAGTTTTTAGTTAAATAAATGTAAAACACATGAAAGTATTAAAGTTGTAGAACCTTACCCAATTTAAGCTTGGCTGAGAGCGTCATAGAAGCATGTCGACTAAGAGTTCAAGTCACAGGAACTCTAAACTTCCATTGTAACTGTAACAACGTGGACCACAATGATCACTTAATGGTTTCACCCCTGTGAATTGACTCGTTCTAGCCTGCATTACAAATGGCTCATAGCCATGGCGGTCAACAGAGCATGGCTCTCCAGCCCTTTGAAAAAAAATGCAACAAAATTCCAAAGACCAAAACCCTTAAGCACAGGGATAGGGTTTTCCCTTTACGTGATGTTACTCCCAAGTAAATCACATGGGTTCATTTAATGCATGAACTGTCAACCACCATCTTTCAAATATAAAACCCACATTACTATAGTTCATGCCATCGTTTATTTGGAGAGTTCAATACTGTAATGCTGAATGGTCTTGGAACCCACTCTCACATAGTTCAGATCACATTTTAAAACAACACCTTTGAAATTTCCTAGGAACCTCGAAGCCTATGGTAAGGAATTAATCAACTAATACATGTATAATGTAAATCAACTATAGAAGCAATAGTTTATCACCATTAAATTTGAGTAACAAGTCTCCAAATCCTTATTCTAGTTTGGACTAAGTTCATAATATTAATACCCATTTTTATAGTATTTATTCTCACTTGTAACCTGGACACAGTGGTAGCATGCATTAGCGTAAAGCTAAGTAAGCTTTGGGGCGTCACAAGGAACCCCATTCAACAAAGAAAAACATGTACAATATTATCAACATAACTATAATTTAAATTCCATATTATGACACAAGAGATCGTCATAAGCATTAAATCATCACATTAAAGGGCAACCAAAAGGTGTTTAAGACATATTAAATTAGACGATAAATATTGTACTTTGGTGTCGTCATTATGAATTATAGTTAAACAGTTAACAAAGAGATTAACATTCCAAAATTACACCTTCCGCATACTAAATTATAGTATTTATACTACACAATTGTTTTTTAAATTTTTATGAATTTTGGAGGTGTTACACCCTTAGAGATTGTCACTACATTAAAAATTGTATACATAGCACATAAATCATTAAAAATTGTATACATAGGACATAACTCATTATCATTTATTGAAGGATCCCAACCAAACAAGGAGAAACAATGTATAGGAAATAGGGGCCTACAGTAAAATTTGTTCACCTGAAATTGAATTAGATGCCTTGATGCTCTTGAAAACTATGTCCCCCACTGTAGCAGCTGCTACCGTGCGACCTCAGAGTAGAACAACACACCCGTCTAAGTGTCATACCAAGGAAGAATATACCTTCAAGTCCATTGGTTAAGCATAAGCGTAATGTGCATTATCGAGTCCTCCTCCACTCAAATTCCTAAGATTATGTACTACACATTTGTGCAAGATAGCGTCCCTAATGAAAATACACAGAGACTCAAAAAAAAAATATTACCTTTCGAGCAAAGCATGACCCCCATCCTGCTCACCGACACCTCTAAGGATACCGTCCTAGCCTTATTTTAATGACAATTCACTGCAAGAAGAAATGCAGGAGTCACAGTTCGTGAGTTACAGAGAGAAAGGGGTTCAAGAATTTTTTTTTAGCACAGAAAAATTTCCCTGGAGCCTCGACCACCTACAGAGAGGGAGACAGGTTCTCATGAACCCACCTGTAGGAGACATCCCTGGTGTGAAGGACTCCAAAGGTACCAATGTTTCCATAATTGGCTGCCATTTTTGCTACTGTGGTGTGTTCCACATCGTGCTGCGCCCAACAAGTGGAGGTGTGTCCTCGCATCAACCCGCAAAAGATATCTCGGGATCCACCCCCAAGCAAGTGAAGCTAAATCGCACTGTATAAAACCCTAGCAAGCTTGGAGAGATGATGCACAACAGAGCTCCTCCCAAAGGAGTGACGAAATGGTAGGCGGTTAAGGTGTGACCCTATTTCGGATTTCATTTTCATGCATGTCACTTGAGGACCTAGGGATGCCATGTGGCCTTCATGGGGTTGACATTTAGGTTAAGGTAAGCCCGATAGGTTAGGAATTTCTTAAAATTTATTTATTTATTATTTTTATTAAAAGAAAAAGTTTATACAATTTAAATTTTATATATATATCATTTTTATCATTATTTATTATTATTTATTTAAAAAAAAGGTTAATACAATTTAAATTTTTTTATTTATGTTAATTGTTGAATCTATATATATTAAATTTGATATGCAAATTCAAATGGTTACATTTATTTAATAAATAATAATTCAATGATTAAATTTAATTATTACATAATAATTTAAATAATTAAATGTATGATCTTTAAATGATTTTACATTATTTAATTTAATTTGATTATTAATTGTATAAATAATTAAATTAATTAATTATTTAAAAAATTTACATTTTAGGTTGATTAATATATACAAGTAAGGTTTAATATTGTGTTATCATTAATATAATTAATTAATTAACCTATAACGCTATAGGTTTAAATCATAAATTTAGTTTGAATTTCGTTATAGGTTACAATTCACATCGAATTAAATAAAATTTAATTCTTGAATTGACTAACATAGTAGGTTTCATGTGGGGATCAGTGCAAGTATGACCGTAGGAGTTGGTGTGGTCACTAGTGACTACCTAAGATATGAGGACAATGCAACACGAAACTTAAACTAAGACATAGTGTCTCACTTGCGGGTCACAACGATGACGTCGACATTGGGATGTAGTAGTGACTTCATACCCTTACCCTTTCACATATTTTCCTCTATATTAGGTAAATCCTGTTTACGGGAGAAGAAAGAAAGAAAATTTCACTCAGTCTTGTAGGTTTGGGTATGTGTTTAATTGTGACCTATCTAAAACCTCAAACTTGTACTAATGACGACTTATGCCATGCTATAGGATAATCATGGTAAGGATGTGACTAGGTCAAGGGCAAGGTGAGGCGATGGTAATGCTTGAACATAACACACTGACACCATGGCCAGATACCGTTTTCATTTTTCTCTATCTTGAGATTAAATCATACACTTAGGGGACTTCAGAGGGAAAGTGTTACGCTCGAAGTAGAAGTTGAGGTCCCACCTATGAGGGAGGCAAACCCTGAAATACCATTGAACGTAGTAAAAAGACCTCCTCGGGACATCAGAAGGGAACTTAAGAAAATTAAGCTTCAAGAGTTTTTCTGGGTTAGTGGTGGGGTACGTGAAGAGGCATGGTTGGATGGGATGATCATGTGCTTAGCACTGCAAGAGTAAAATTCCACATGAAAATCCAAAATAGCCATATTTGAACTTAAGGATAGTGCTTTTAAATGGTGGGGAAATAAAGAAAGGAAGTTGCTCCTTACCGTGTAAACTATTCCATGGGAACTATTTGTAGATAAGTTTAGAGGGGAGTACTTTCCCACCTTCTACCACGAAGAATAGACAGGAGCCCTTCATGCCTTGGTACACGCGAATCTATCACTGAAGGATTATTAGGAAAGATTCATGGAACTAGTTAAGTATGTTCCCTACTTTGACAATGATCAACGTCAAGCCAAGTGATTTGACTACGGGATTAATACTAAGATCAGGGCCCAAGTAAAGATGTGGAAACCAACTTTGGAAATGGGCTCATTCCTAAAAAATAGGAAAAAGGGAAAATCCCCAAAAAATAGGAAATTCCCACAAACGAGAAAAATTCCATAAAACAAAAGCGAAAAAAATGTTCGATCCAACCCACTCATAATGTTTATCGAAATACCATTTTTGAATCCCATGGGCCACCAAATACCATAGGCTAGAAAACCACGGGTCGCAATATCTATATCTACATGTGAAGGTCCCCCATTTCAAATACCAAATATTCTCCACCTGATTTATGTTGTTACTCTACAAAAATTCCATTCAGTTTGTTTTAACGATATGTTGATTTTTGGTACCTCTTATGACGTCTAGTTGGAGACTGTGGAGGTGCTAGGAGACTAAGAACACACTACTTCAAAATGCTGCAATGGCTCACATTTCTAGCTATCATGGTCCTATATTGTGCTCTTTTAAAACCATTTTAAATTGATGTTATCTTAATGTATCATTTGTGTAGATTTAGTTTATTTTTATTTTTTGCAGTACCATTTGAACTATTACTAAGACTTCCATAATTCTTAGTAGGTTATTTTTAGCACGAGCTAGTGTGAAAACACTAACTACAGTTTTGGCGACTCCAATTGGGTTCGATCCATATCGGATATGTGGTTTTGTTTGACCATCCTTTCCATTTTGGGTCTATGTTGTTACTTTCCTTTATCTTTTCAGCCGATCTATAGATCTGGGTAGTGTTCCTTTCCCATTATCTCCATTTATGGTTATATATGTATCTTTTTTCGTTTAGTCTTTTGCAAGACCGTAGCCCCCATTCTCATCTACAGCATTCCAACCATTTGGATCACACCATTTCTTGACAATACTCTCGATCCAATGATCTTGCGATTGTGCATCACACCTTCTCTTTTTCAAACCTGCAACCTTACAATCCAACCATCCATGATCACACTTTTTCTTTAAAAAACCCATGATAAACCTCTTTGATCGCAACGTTGTCCACCTGGGGGCCATGATCTAGCCTCTAAATTGTGATCCTTCCCTTCAGATAACAACTTTTCCTTGTGACAATCACAATCCAACTCTTTGGATTGCACTGTTCTCTTCTGTGTAGTCATGATCGTATGTGTAACACCTTTCATTTTCAACCTAAGAATTTGTGTAAATGTAAATAATTATGGTAATTGTATTTATGTAAACGACCCGGTGAGGAGCTCAAGGCCAAGGCCCCACTAGTGGATCTTGAAAAGTATTGTTGTGATTTACTCTTAAGAGGTAAATTGAAGACGAATGCAACTAAGCGATGAGCAGTTAAGCCACTAAGGAAAATGGTGAATGGCATGATAGTCTTTCAAAATCTAACAATAGATGATGGATAATGTCTTAGTGCTACGGGCACTTGAGGAGAGTGAGTTTACACGTAAGACCTTAAATATTTAAGTGTCGTCATAATAAGTTTGGGGGAGAATGGTTACTCGTTGTAAAACTTCCACCTAGTTTTAAAAGCCACCTTTCCATTATGAAGATAACTAGGATTTGGTAATCTTGAGTAAACCAAAAAGAACATTTTATTATTATAAGTTTTTCCTATAGAAAGTGCTAGAAAGTACATTAAAATTATTATTACTAAAGGGAGCTTAGCTTACATATAAATATTTATATTTGTGAGAGATTTATAAATAGTTGAGATAATTATTATATGCATTTATATGTAATTGAACAATATATACAAACCAATAGATTGAGATAATTATTATATATATTTATATATATGTATCATATATATATATATATAATATTATTACTTATAAGTTGAGGATAACTATTAAAACTAACTATATGGATATTATATTATGTATAAGGTAATCCATTGTGGAACCAATTATGTACACTCCTATGTATCTTGAAGGAAACCAATTTTCGAGAGAAACTAAGACTTGGTAATATAAATATATATGTTTATAAATATATTATATAGTCTTTAGAAAAAACATTCTTCCATGGCTCATTTTATAATCGTTTAAGTAACGTTGTCCCTTCTCCTTGAAACAAAAGGGGACACGATCCTTAGTAGAAGGATTTCTGCTACCAGAAGATCATGGGGAAGTTAACCCTTTGAAGAAATTGAGCCTAACTGTCATATTAAATAGCCGACCTCGTGGAAGAGAGTGGAGCCTAGCGAACTTCCTTCATCATGGGCATTGAAAATTTTATCAGAGAGGGCCAACCGCTTTCAATTAAAATAATTTCTACCACTATGAAAACGTATTGCCGGGGAGGAAGGAATTTAATTAAGATCGGCCTCCCTAGCACGAAGACCGTCAAGCTGACAACCTGCCATTACTTGTTATGGTTAAAATTATGGTTAAAAAACCTTTATGTTAAAAGGAAGGAGGGGACGATTGAGGAGGCACAATCTGGAGGAAAAGGTTAGCATGTGGATGGAAGACAACTCTGCATTAGAGTGATTAACATCTCTGCGTAACAGAGTTAGCACCCAGTCAAGCATCGTGTTATACGAGTCAGTTGATGGCGGATCAAAGATATCTACCGGAGTGGAATCTGCGAATGGGGTTATCCCTGGTAAGACTATGTCATATACATATTATTAGATCGTTGTAAAAGTTAAATGATATTGGAAGTCGATCTCTGCTATGTTTTTATTTACTGTTTGTGCGCAAATATATTAGCATCCGAGTTCAGTGCCGTTATGCATACTATTACCTAATCGGCGTGATCATTTTAAATACGAGTTAGTATCAGAGCTTGACCATAGGTTAACGCTATGCCATGATTCATTATAATTTTGTTTAAATTTTTATATATACACCTCGATCTTAGATGGATCGCAAAACATAATTCGAGTCCGGGTTGGACCTTGGGTAAGATCGTGTCTCCTGCCATGATTTTCCAAGTTCTCGGATTTTGCTTGATCCATTTCTCTATTTGGATTTATCCATTTATTTTTGTGCTTAAAGAATTATACTTTTCTAGCATTGTGAAATCATTTTGTTTATGCTCTGTGACGGAGTTTATCTCTGCCAAATCACGGTTGGTATCCGATTTGGGCACTTGGCCAGAAGTTGGGTTAGATCTACAAGTCAGTAGATAAATAATGTTTACAAACACTGATGTAAGTATGGGTAACGAGATTGGACTATCTCTGTAAAAACCGTGTAGATCACTGGCGAAGCCATGCTACAGATCCGTAGATCATTATTATTACTATGCACTACTATATAGTCGAGGTCAATGTCATAGTGACACTCTGGTTGTAAACTGGTTGTTGTATCTAAAATCGCAGCGATCACCGCGTATATTATTGTAGGTTGTATTGAATCATAGAGCTCTGTTTATATCTTAATTACTAGATTAAAATTGTAGTGGTTTTTCCATATAATCTACCCAGGATTGAAATCCCTGATTTCTAGGCATAAATTTATATTTTATACGCTAGATCAAAGAGTGCAGTACCTCTGCTTAAAAATTATATATGGGGGATTGAACTTCTATCCAAACTTTAAGCCCATGCGGTCGAAGATTTCTTCATGAAACTGTGTGTTTGAACCCGGTCAAATCTTTAAGTTTAAACCGTTCTAGTGGCTATACTGCCAGGAACACATCTCGGTTGGGATTTCAAGATTATTTTATTACGCAGATTTGTTCTATATTTATCTTAGATCTCCTTATTTATATCGTCAGTAGCATTGAATGCTTAAAAGAACTCGGTTGAGTTTTATTTGGATCCCTGTCAGAGTGTCGAGGTTAGAGTTGAATTATCTAAATTATATGAAGGGTTTAAGTATTTGATCAATAAGATATTTGATTAATTATTGTAGTAATAATCATTGAGTAATGTCAAAATCCAAAAAGGGATTCTACATATATGAAATGTGCATGACTGCCTTGTGAATGATATGATTGGGGAAAAAGGTTTGGATAAGGGACACATTCCTAAGTCTAGGACTTCTAGGTACTAATGTAGACATATGACACTTATTATTCACTTATTAATTTCTAGCGCGATCTCATTTGACCCTTGTAAGAATTAAGGCTTCTTATATCGTATAGTTACTACATCAATATGGTTTGGTCAAAAGAATAAATGAGTCATAGTTTAAGTTTGAATGTCTACATAGTTTGATGTAGTTTAAAAGCTATTTTTATAATAGGCTTTGGAAGAATGAAATTTCCTATTAATGCAACATCGATGTTGCACGATGTACCTTTTTTATTTTGATATTAATGAAAATAACCCCTTTTGTTGACGTAGCATAAGTTGCGGGTGAACCATGGTAAAATGGTGTACTTGAAGTGTGTTTCTGATTGTGTCTTTTATGTGTATACTTGTCTCTCTCTTAGAGTGATCATGACCTTTTTGGCTTGTTCTTATGTGTGAATAAGATTTGCTTGGATGTTAAAATAATGTAGATTGTTCATATGTGTATTTTTGTGATTTTATCAATGTATAATGGCATACCTCATTATTGTTTTAGATAAAATATAACTCCTCGATAATTTCATATTGAGTAGTCAATATTTTGGATATTCCCAATGGGTAGGAAAATCATGTAAGGTGTTTAAAGGAAAATATTTTTTTTGTGATTATGCATGTAATTAAGAAAGATTGAATAGAACCTCCTTTACCTTATGAGGGCTTGTCATGCATATCAAGATAAAACATTAGTTTTAGTAAAAAGGATAATAGGGTTGTTGAATTATGATGACTGAAATTTAGTTATGTAAATGTTTATATTTATGTTATAACTTGATAAGAACTAAATTGAAGAAATCAAGGATAAATCGATGCTACTCCGATTACAAATGTGTTGATGAGGTAGTAGCCTCTCCGATCTACTTGAAGACTTGCATTATGTAGGATAAGTAAAGTAAATGTTATGAAAAGTAATGGTAGTAGGAATTCTTAGGCATGCTTATTATCAATGGCCATCATGTTTAAATGAAATTAGTGTATCACCTTTCTTATTGTTTAAAGGTTCATGATTAAATTTTTTGAAAATTCACATAAATTACAAATATAGAAAATTGGGTTCGTGACAAATGGTATCAGAGCCTTAGGTTACAACACTAGGGCCTATCGGGCTCAATATGAGATAAAGAAAATATAAAAGCTAATCAAGTTGTTCGTGTTAGGTTACAACACTAGGGCCTATCGGGCTCAATATGAGATAAAGAAAATATAAAAGCTAATCAAGTTGTTCGTGTTTTGTTCGATGCATGGGCTAGACTGGACGAGTGAGAAAATCTAACGGAGATAAACTTCAAGTTCTCGAAAAGAGCAAAGATAAGTATTTCTCATCATTGTTTTCCTTACAAGGTTTTGAGTGAGGTATGTTTTCATTTTATTGTGAGATATAGATACTCATATTATCGCATGGTATTGATAAGGAAATTAGTATTTTGATTCCACTATATAGGCAAAAGGTTATAAGATTTACACAAGGTAGAAAATTACTTAGTTGATCTTTTTGTTGCAAGTATGAAGGTGATATACCTCAAATCTACGATAGTGAATGCATATAAAATACTTTAAGTCAAGGGTATAACATTCTAGCTAATTGATGTTTATAGTACATTTGATAAAATGTTGGTTAGATTGAGTAAGATACACAGGAAAAATATACATGAAAGGTTTTGAAAGAGACACTAGGGTGTAATTTATTTCATATGAAGGATAAATAGGTATAGATGTTGTCTTTATGTTTTTTTGAGATTGATATGAAATATAACTTGATTTTGTATCATGATTGATTAAATTTGCAAAAGAAAATAGAATCATCACCATAATTTATGTTGGATTGATGAATCATAATTCTAGGTCTTTTTATAAAATACTTTGGCGAAAAGGATTATTTCCTTGACCAAACAAAGGTTGTGAATAATGTTCTAAACATGTAGATTAAATTAGAAAACTAATTGCATAGTTATTATGACACAATTTGTGTAAAATTATATCGGAAAATATTGCATTTCATAGATATTATAAAATATTTGTTATAGTTACGTGCATTGCTTGAAATAAAAGTTGGTCCTCAAAGTATCAAACGATGGAGTAAACATCGTTTTACTTAGGTTTGGTATTATGTTTATTGCAAAGATATTGTTGACTATCTTTCATGGATCGAACAGTATGGAATTATTACTTATGAGTAAATGATAGCGAGATGAATGGGACACAAGTTATGTTTTAACAAATTATTTTGATAAGGTGACTCATACATTTGAATGATTGTTTTGTTTTGTTAAAAGTTAAGATGGTAGTATGTATAAAGGTGCATTACTGTAAGAAATTCCATGTATTAATTCTTAGGAGTATAAACGATCTTATTTTTTTCTTAGATAGACCCATGGTAGGGTTGTTGAATCTTTCAAATAAAGATTTATGTGTATCAAGAAAAGAGATTTTGTTAAAAAGTATGAGTTTGACCATAGGAAGAGAAGAATCCTAATCTTTTGTGATTGTTTAAATCAAGGATCTTTTAAAAACATCAAAAGTTTATAGAAAATGATCTTTTTATGATAAATCCATATGCAACTAACGGTTTAAAATATGATAATGACATGATTGTTTGTTAGTAGATTTGATCTCGAACTCACAATAAGGATATTGAATAGTTTACATTCATACATTGGGATGAATGGAAAATGATGCACAAGTTATTGAATGAGCATGTGTGTAATGCTATGGGATTAATGTGTTCAATTGTTGACCAATTGAAGCAAATATATATATATATATATTTTTGTGCTAACATTACAGGAAGTGATCTTAGCTACTATTGATGACATGATCAGAGAGGAATGCTAATTACAAAAATTATATATATAAGTTGGGAAAAATTGCTCAAGAGTACGTAATGATTTACTTTACATCTTATTTGGATTACAGGATTTTATGAATCATGATTGGTTATAAAACTTATGATTAATGATGTGAAATCATCAAAATGCATAGAATGTGATAAGCAAATATATTTGTTGTTATTATGATGCATGTGGAGTATAGAATGATTGTTATTACATAAATTGCTTAGAATCAAACAAGAAGGTTTAAATTATATACTCAGACATAGCAAAAAGGAGACTCTTACATTATTTTTCTAGCCGTTGCAGGAGGCAACTTCCCCTTGACCTTAGGTCAACGCTCTTCCATGACTCATTATAATTTTGTTAAAATTTTTAAATATATACCTCCATCTGAGATGGATTGCAAAACAAAATTTGAGTCCGGGTTGGATCTCGAGTAAGATCGTGTTTCCTGCCACGATTTTCCAAGTTCTCGGATTTTTCTTAATCCATTTCTATGTTTGGATTTATCCATTTATTTGTGTGCTTAAAGAATTCTACTTTTCTAGCATTGTGAAATCATTTCTTTTATGCTCCGTGACGGAGTTTATCTATGCCAAATCACAGTTGGTATCCGATTTGGGCACCTGGCCAGAAGTTGGGTAAGATCTACAAGTCAGTAGATAAATAATGTTTACAAACACTAATGTAAGTATGGGTAACGAGATTGGACTATCTCTATAAAAATCGTGTAGATCACTGGCGAAGCCATGCTACAGATCCGTATATCATTATTATTACTACGCACTACTATATAGTGGAGCTCAATGTCGTAGTGACACTCTGGTTGTAAACTGGTTGTTGTATCTAAAATTGCAATGATCACTGCGTATAATTTTGTAGGTTGTATTGAATGATAGAGCTTTGTTTATATCTTAATTACTAGACTAAAATTGCAGTGGTTGGTCCATATAATCTACCGAGGATTGAAATCCTTGCGTTCTAGGCATAAATTTATATTTTATACGCTAGACAAAAGAGCGTAGTGACCTCTGCTTAAAAATTATGTATGGGGGATTGAACTTCTATCCAAACCTTAATCCCATATGGTCGAAGATTTCTTAAGGAAATTGTGTGTTTGAAATTGGTCAAATCTTTATGTTAGGATATTTAGACACTTAGGAGTTATTTAAGATCAATTTGTATAATATATCCGTTAGGAAAAGTGTGTTTCTTTAGTATACATTAGTATGCATTTGTAAATATTTAATCCGATGGTCACGATATGTTCTAGACATAGAGTGATCCGACAGCTCAACTTCTCTTAGATCATACCTAACCTTGATCCGTGTCTTAACACCCAAATGGTCCATGATCTCCATTTAAAGAGCATGGAGGGTCATTGTCTAGTTGATCGATTATGAGAAGCTCATTTGTAACTTTTTTCCTTTGCATAATAAATTGCTCCGTAGAAGCTATTTGGCTGGGGCCGTGGAGTGTTTCCCTCACGAGGGTTTAAACCATGTCAAAACATCGTTGTGTTGATCTGTGCTTTGTTCGTGTGAAGGGGTTGCTCTAGTTGTTCGGTCTTTTGGGAGTACCCTGTGTACCCGGACATAGTATCAGAGCTTTTACGAAGAGCCACTTCCGGTTATGATCTAGATCTTGAACTGTTATTGCCAAAACTTGAAAGGGTTTCTAGTTCTGGTATTTCTGTGTATTTCTAGGCTATGGGAGGTGTTCCATTGCGTCCGGAGCACTGTTTCCATTTGTAAATAGTTTCCGTTTGATCGAAAACGGTTCCCAGTTGCTTCAGAAACAAGTATTTCATTAGATCTGAAGGTATAATGTTACAGTGACGTTTTTTTATTTATGTTTAAAAAAAATCTCATATTTTATCATTTTTTATTATTAGATTTTTTTAGTTTTGGATTTTTGCTTTCCCTTCTGCATATCCTCTTTGTCGTGCACCTTGTGCGATCTCAGCGAATCAAAAACAGAAAGGGAAAGGGTTTTTTCTCGGCTGCGTATGCTCTTTGCCGTTCACCTTGTGCGATCTTCGCAAATAAAAAACAGAGAGAAAACATAGACTTTTCAAGCAAGATAATGAGATCTAACCCCATAAGTGTGGAATTTTGTTTTTGTTTTGGTTTATGGTGTGATTTGCAGGAAAAAAGGCAAGCACAGAAACCAAGCAAGAAGAGTAAAAAAAAAAAAAAAAAGCCCCCTTCCTCCCCATATTTTACATACCTTTTAATCTAGCTCACTTGGTTCAAAGTTGCTTTATTCCTCAATAGGTCTTGAGTTCAAGTCTTAGGAAGTTACTTTTAAAAGAAAAGGTGCATACAATTATTTTACCAAAGTGATTCACTTAAACAAACTTTCTTGTAAAGTGATTGTCAAAGATTTGTCTTGGGAAGAGGGGGGTCCTTTTTTTTAGCCGGTCATTCTCTATCTGCCACGTCACTATTGGGGACATCTTCAACTTTTTCTTTGTTCAAGCATAACTTCATCATACGGAGTCAGTTTTCAGTGCGGGTTTTTTTTAAACTGCCTATTTTTTCAATCTCTTCGCATCCAAACTATTGATTTTTGTTTTTATAGCCATTAATTTGCAGTATGGCCTCCCCTTGTGATATTCTACTTACCAGTTCCAACTATTTCTCATGGAAATTTTGTATGGAGGATGTTCTATGAAGTAGGGGACTTTTCAGAATTACCTCACAGAAAGAAATAGAACCCATCGATGATGACAAGAAAATAAAATGGGCAAATAGATGTGACGAAGCTCGTGGATTGATTGGGATGTCAATCTCTATTGATTTGCAATTCCACATATCTGAAATTGATGAACCTGATGCTGCTTGGGACAAGTTGGAATCTGTGTTTGGTAAACACAATGAAATTCGAGGTCACCAACTCGAAAATGAGTTGCTTTCTTTAAATCCAAGTGATTTTTCATGCATACAAGATTATTTATCTAAGTACAAAACTCTTAAACTCTTATGTGAAGAATGCAATATTAATAAGGAAGACAAACAATGCATTTATCATATTCTTTCCAAACTTGGACCTGCATATTCTATTTTTGTATCTACATTTTACTCCATGAAAGAATCCTTGAATGCAGCTAGCTATCAAGAGCCTAGTCTTGAATCTTTTTGTGATTCCTTGATCAAAGAGAAAGATAAGCTCATCCATCTTGAAATAATTAACAATGTAGATACATTTGGAAAAGCCTTATTGTCCCAACAGAAAGAAAAGTCAAAGCCTCCCAAGAAACAAAATTTTTGCAATAATAAGTCAAACAAGGGTTCGAAACCCTCTCAGTCAACTCCTTCTTTAAAAAATGACAAAGGATACAATCCAAAAGGAAAGAAGACTGAGCATCATTGCAACTATTGTGGGAAAGACAATCATGATGAATCTAAGTGTTTCAAGAAGATGGCAGCCTTGGAAGCAGCAATGAAGAAGCACCACATCAGCCTAGATTCGCCTTCAGAATCTACCTCTCATGGACATGCACTTTGTGCTTCTAGTTATTCTTATAATGCATCTTCTTCTTCTACTTCAAATGAATGGCTCATTGATTCTAGAGCATCTTATCATATGGCTAAGGATCAAGCCATTTTTCTACTATGCATGAATGTAACACCAAACAAATATTTGTTGGTGATGATAGATCTCTAAGTGTTGTAGGAGCTGGAATAGTTCCAGTAGATAATGGTCATTTCAGTGATTTACTATGTGTCTCAAGAATTTCCTACAATTTTTTATCAGTCTATCAAATCACTCATTCTGGTGAAGGTAAAACTGTGATGTTTACACCTCACCAAGTTGTAATCAAGGATTTTAAAGATCCTCAATAGGTCCTAGCTACCAGAATTGTTGATGATATTACCAGGTTGTACAAGTTTAACAACTTTGGGTCATCACCTTTTCCTTCAGTTTTTGTTGCTCATAGTAATAACTTGAGCAAACTTTGGCATGAAAAATTTGGTCACTTAAATTATCGCTCATTGCAAAAACTATGTAAAGACAATATGGTGATAGGTCTCCCTATGGTATCTTGTAGGGATGGTGTTTTTTCCGGTTGTGTACTCGTAAAACATCATCGGGATAGTTTTGACAAACGTGCCTCTTGGCACGCCTCGGTTCCCTTGGAGCTTGTGCATAGTGACTTGTGTGGTCCTCTTCCATCTGCTTCCTTTTCTGGTTTCAAATATTTCTTAACTTTCATTGATGATTACACCAGATGCACTTGGTTTTATTTCCTAAAACTTAAGAGTGAAGTATCTAACATGTTCTTGGCCTACAAGGCCCTTGTTGAAAAACAATCTGGTCATCAAATTATTAAGTTAAGATTTGACAATGGAGGAGAATATGTTAACAAAAAGTTCACTGCTTTTTGCACTGAACAAGGAATCCAACAACAACACACTATTCCATATACACCACAACAAAATGGTGTAGTTGAACGGAAGAACCGTACATTAAAAGAAATGGCTAATTGTCTGATCCAATCTAAGGGACTAAGTCTTCAATTTAGGTTTGAAGCCATTAATTGTGCAAATTACATAGTTAATCGCACCCCCACTAAAGCATTACAAGGTATCACACCGGAAGAAGCATGGAGTAAAATTAAACCAGATGTAAGTCACTTCCGTGTGTTTGGTAGTGAAGCATGGGATCACATTCCGGATGAAAAACGGAAAGCATTGCAACCTAAAAGTGAAAAGTGCATATTTGTTGGATATTTTGAAGATGTAAAAGGTTATAGACTTCTTCAACCACATTCTCATGATGTAATCATTAGAAGAGATGTTAAATTTAATGAAAATCTCTTGGCCTGCGAGCCTAACTCAGCGATTGTGCCATCTTTGGCCTGCGAGCCTCGTTCGGTGATTGTGCCTTCTTCTTCTTCTTCCAACTTCCTTGACATGTTTCGAACTCCAATTTTTGATGATGACAGTGAGGATGAAAATCCACCTCCGGTTGCTCATGTTCCTCCAGTTGCACCAGCACAAGTGCTTCCTCGATGGGTCCGTTCAACATGTGAAGCAACTGGTGATCTTGTCAGTGATCCTAGAGATCAACGTCAAACACATTGTCAGTTTCAGTGAGCCTCTTCTCTGTTGGATGAAGTTTCTGAGAATCATGATCCAGAAACCTTTGCAGAATCTTCAGGAAATCCAGATTGGGATGCAACTATGGATGAAGAATATCGTTCCTTAATGGCAAACGATACTTGGGATCTTGTACCTCTTCCGAAAGGAAGAAAACTTGTCAGATGTAAATGGGTCTATAGAACTAAGTATGCATCAGATGGAAGTGTTGAAAGACTTAAGGCAATGTTAGTTTCCAAAGGTTTTACCCAAGTTGAAGGGATTGACTATAATGAAAGCTTTGCTCTTGTCGCAAAAATGAACTCCATCTGCCTTGTTCTTTCCCTTGTAGCCTTACACAACTGGGAAGTCCATCAAATGGATGTCAAGTCTGCCTTCTTACATGGTGTTTTACAGGAGGAAATTTACATGGAACAACCTCCTGGATATGTTCAGAATAACTCTAGACTTGTCTTCCACCTTAAGAAATCCTTATATGGCCTTAAGCAAGCTCCTAGAGCTTGATATGCCAAAATTGATAGCTTTCTCCTTGACACAGGTTTTTCTAAATGCCATTCTAACCCCAATGTCTATAGCAAGAAAGTAGGAAACCATCTCATCATACTTGTTCTATATGTTGATGACCTTATTCTTACTGGTAGTGACCCTAAGCTTATAACCCATGTGAAATCCAGTCTTAAGCAAAATTTTGAAATGTCAGAATTAGGACATTTGCATTATTTTCTTGGTCTCCAAGTCCTGGAAACCAAAGAAGGAATCTTTCTTTCTCAATATAAGTATGCTTGTGACCTTCTTCGTCACTTTCACATGGAAGATTGTACACCCACCCCTTCTCCCTTCCAGTCTGGAGTCAAACTTTCTGCCACTTGTACTTCACCTGAAGTATATGCCACCTTGTATCGTCGGCTTGTTGGTAGTCTCTTATACTTAACTCATTCCTATCCTAACCTTTACTTTTCTGTTGGTTGTGTTGCCCATTATATGCAAACACCTCATGAAAGTCACTAGAAAGCAGCTAAAAGAATACTTTGCTATATTCGATGTACAATTCAATTTGGGATTCATTATAGTACAGGGGGGAAACCTTTGTTGCTTGGTTTCACTGATTCAGATTGGGTCGGCGATCCTAATGATCGAAAGTCTACAATAGGTTATGTTTTCAGTCTGGGATCTGGACCTGTCACTTGGGCTTGCAAGAAACAACAAGCTCTTGCTCTTTCTTCAGCAGAGGCAGAATATCGAGCTGTAGTTAATGCCATTTAGGAAGCTTTATGGCTTCGACAGATCCTTTCAGAGTTTGGATTCGAGCAGCAATAGCCTAATCCACTTTGGTGCAACAATCAAAGTGCCATCAAGGTTGCCAAAGATCCAGTCCTACATCAACGCAGCAAACACATTGAGCTACATATTCACTTCATCAGAAGTATTGTTCATGATCGTGTTCTTGAACTTCTCTTTTTTCCTACAGATGATCAAGTTGCAGACGTCTTCACCAAGTCTCTTACAGAAGTGAAGTTTTCTAAACTTTGATCTATGTTAGGAGTTCAAGAACTTGTCATTAAGGGGGGATATGCTCTAATGCCTCCTTCCTTCTCCTAATAGTGTCACTTTTGTAAATCCTTCAATCTTATCCCAAGTTGTTCTTAAGGGGGGATGTTAAGATATTTATACACTTAGGAGTTAGTTAAGATCAACCTCTGTAATATATCCGTTAGGAAAAGTGTGTTTCTTTAGTATGCATTTGTAAATATTTAATCCGACGGTCACGATATGTTCTCGACATAGAGTGATCCGATGGCTCAAATTCTGTTAGATCATACCTAACCTTGATCTGTGGCTTAACACCTGATTGGTCCATGATCTCTATTTAAAGAGCATGGAGGGTCATTGTCTAGTTGATCGATTATCAGAAGCTCATTTGTAACTTTCTTTCTTTGCATAATAAATTGCTTCGTAGAAGCTATTTGGCCGAGGCCGTGGAGTGTTTCTCTCACGAGGGTTTAAACCATGTCAAAACAATGGTGTGTTGATCTGTTATCTGTTAGTGTGAAGTGGTTTCTCTAGGTGTTCGGTCTTTTGGGACTACCCTGTGTACCCGAACACTTTAAGTTTAAACCATTGTAGTGGCTATACTGCCAGGAACAAATCTCGGTTGGGATTTCAAGATTATTTGACTACGTAGATTTGTTCTATATTTATCTTAGATCTCCTTATTTATATTGTCAATAGAATTGAATGCTTAAAAGAACTTGGTTGAGTTTTATTTGGATCCCTGCCATGGTGTCAAGATTAGCGTTGAATTATCTAAATTATATGAAGGGTTTGAGTATTTGATCAATAAGATATTTGATTAATTGTTGTAGTAATAATCATTGAGTAATGTCAAAATCCAAAAAGGGATTCTACATATATATATGAAATGTGCATGACTTCCTTGTAAATGATATGATTGGGGGAAAAGGTTTGGCTAAGGGACAGATTCCTAAGTCTAGTACTTCTAGGTAGTAATGTAGACATATGACACTTATTGTTCAGTTATTAATTTCTAGCGCGATCTCATTTTGACCCTTGTAATAATTAAGGCTTCTTATATCATATATTTACTACATAAATATGGTTTGGTCAAAAGAATAAATGAGTCATAGTTTAAGTTTGAATGTCTACAGAGTTTGATGTAGTTTAAGTGCTTGAAGGAACAAATCTATTTTTATAATAAGATTTGGAATAATGAAATTTCCAGTTAATGCAACGTCGATGTTGCAGGATGTATCTTCTTTATTTTGATATTAGTGAAAACAACCCCCTTTGTGGACGTAGCCCAAGTTGCGGGTGAACCACATTAAAATTGTGTACTTGACATGTGTTTCTCAATGTGTCTTTTATGTGTGTCTACTTGTCTCTCTCTTAGAGTGATCATGACCTTTTTGTCCCTTTCTTATGTGTGAATAAGATTTGCTTGGATGTTAAAATAATGTATATTGTTCATATGTGTATTTTTGTGATTTTATCAATTTATAATGGCATACCTCATTATTGTTTTAGATAAAATATAACTCATCAATAATTTCATATTGGGGAGTACTCAATATTTTGGTTACTCCCAATGGGTAGGAAAATCATGTAAGGTTTTTAAAGGAAAATATTTTTGTTGTGATTATGCATGTAATTAAGAAAGATTGAATAGAACCTCCTTTACCTTATGAGGGATTGTCATGCATATCAAGATAAAACATTAGTTTTAGTAAAAAGGATAATAGGGTTGTTGTAATGTCCCCATTCAAATAAGTGCATAGTAAGACAATCCCATCAATCCTACTAGTTTCCTAGGTTGGATGGGCACATGTGGGATGGTAATAAGGAAGCTAATAAATGATATTTAGACATTAGAAGGGTTCAAGCATTTAATAAATATGATGAATAAATAAATTCAAGAGAAATTCTAGGTGGCAAGTGGTTTTGGAGACATATGGAGGTGGTGGGACCCACACTAGCTTGATTTTTCAATGACACATGGCAACTCTCTCTTGCCAATTCGAATTCATGGGAAGGTGAACAATATTGGGTGAGTTGGTAAGTCATAACACATGGCATTGAGCATCTTAGGTCGAAATGGGATGGAATAGTAACCTCCATGGGAGAGGAAGAGTCAAATTGGAGACTAGTGGACACTTGGGCTAGATTCCCTAGTTTTATGACAACAATAATGAAGCATCTATGACATTTATGAAAAAATTCAGACCTGACTTCTTACACCTGACCATTATGACATGTCAGCCCCAAAAATATGCTCAAGGAAGGCACTCATGGAGTTGGAGGAATCTAAAGAGACTCAAATTCGAATTTGGGAGAAGATGGAAGGTTGGAACTAGGAGACAAGTGGCAAATGAGGAATATTTTCTAAATGGAAAATTATTGAATCTATTGAGAGGATTTAGACCCCTTGAAGGCTAATGTTGGTTATAAAATGTAGAAATCAAGTATGAGAATGTATTTTGATGATTTGAGAAAAATTGCATTTGTGAAGAGAGAACTAGTGGATGACTAGTTTCTTTCCTTAGCCAATTTCGAGGGTGAAAGATTACCATCCAAGTTGGTGTTTGGAGAGGCCACTCAGGTCTTTCATGGTGCTTTAATGGAGTTTTATTTACAGGTAGTAGCTACAGGAAGTTTCATGGTTTGGTTTAGTGCAACACTTTCTCTCCACCATTTCCAATTTTGAAGGCATATTCGGGCTCCTTGAGGGATTGCGCTTTGGGTGAGATCTTGCACTCATTGGGAAAGATTCATATGATATTTTTCTGATTGTAATAGCTTCATATCCTCTGTTATTCATATTCAGAAACTCTCAGGTCGAAATACCCTTTGAATGTATGCAAACTTATTGATTAATGAGCAAACAATGTCCGTTTCCCCAATGCTTTGATGTATGACACTATAAGGTTGATTATTTTGAATGGATGGATGATTATCTGATATATTTGTGATTAATATACTGCCATGGATATATTCTACAAGTTTCATGTGTTATACTTGATCATTTGAAGCATTTTTACTCAGTTTGTTTGTATTGAGAGGTGAAATAGTGCCATTTCCCCAAGGGTCGAATTGGGTGTTTTTGCTGTTGAATGTGAGAGAGTTAGAACAGTAGTAAAAATCAATTAATGGTTCATATGAGACCTTAATCACATAATTAACACATTACATACCTTTGTTCATAAATTTGTGGGATTTTGGAGGCATTTCGAAGGCCATTTGCAGTGTTACCCCGGGGGGATTTGATGCACAAATTACTAGTCAAAATTACCTATATTGATTAGAATACAAATCAAGTTTGCAGCAGTATTTGGAGGGCCATAAAACAACCTTGAACCTAATAGTCAAGTCTAAATACCATTCATAAACTCCTACAGAATATTTGGGAGCATTTGGGTTGATTTGGAGGTCAAAACAGTAAAACTAGTCAAAGGTCGAAATTGGGGAAAATGTGGAAAAATTGGCATTTTAATAAAATTTTGAAAAAGGGTCATTACAGTTGTTGAATTATGATGACTGAAATTTAGTCCTGTAAATGTTTATATTTATGTTATTACTTGATAAGAACTAAATTGAAGAAATCAAGGATAAATCGATGCTACTCCAATTACAAATGTGTTTATGAGGCAGTAGACTCTCCCATCTACTTGAAGACTTGTATTATGCTGGATAAGTAAAGTAAATGTTATTAAAAGTAATGGTAGTAGGAATTATTAGGCACGATTATTATCAATGGCCATCATGTTTAAATGAAATTTGTGTATCACCTTTCTTATTGTTTAAAGGTTCATGATGAAATTTTTTGAAAATTCACATAAATTACAAATAAAGAAAACTGGGTTCATGACAGTATGGTTTTGATCCCCTTGAATCCCTTGTCTGGTCTCTTCCCCTTGTAACCTTCTCTTTCCTTTCCATAGGTACTTATTTGTAGTAGCCTTAATGTTCTACTTGCAACTTTTTGCTTGTTTTAGCTTCCTATTGGCCTATTTTTTTTATCCCCTGGTGAAGATTGACCTCTTTTTGTGTATTTTCCTACTTTGTTTGGTTCCATTCATATCTACTTGGTGTTGGGCCTTAGAAATGCTACATTTATGTCACTCACACTTTCCATGCATTTCACCCGTTCTGCATTCATTATTTCACACTCCTCGCCATCCCATGGTTAACTTTTATTGTTTTCTTATGTTTTTAATGACTAGAGATGATTTGAATAAGTTTTACTAATGATGGTTGTGTTTTCATGCCGAATTGCCGTTCTGCAACTGTTCTGCACTCGTTTTGTATCGGCTTGAGCATCAAGTTAGATTTTGTCACATGTAAGCATCTCCAAATGACTAATGGTCAAATGGGTTTTTAGATATTGATGCCATCTAGCTCCAATAGAAACAGGTTTGCATTTGGATGCACGGATTTTGAGAAAAATCAAGATTTCTAAAAAGATCAAACCCAGATTTTTAGCAGCAAATCTCTCTGGACTGCCATGTTGCGCCTCGGTTTCCGTGCACGTGGAAGCATATCTCAACAAACGGCCAAATGGGTTTGAAGATAACATAGCTGACTACAAACCCATTTGGGTGTTTTGCCAGATCTTCAACCAAGACGGAGAAATCGAGGCGAACTTTTGCCAACTCGTAAGAAAATGGCGTTTTCCTGAGTTTCTTGTTTTGAACGGTTTTTGAGATTGGGGATGGATCTGATTCATCTACCCACGATATTTTATGTATAAATAAAGCCCTAGTGGGCTAAGGACCGGGGATCGATTGATGTTTACAAGTTCTATCATTGATTTTTGGGATGAAGGAATACATATGTGAACCTCTGGTGTTGAATGCATCTTGAACTTGTTAATGGAATAGCTGTTGCATTTACGTTTGCTGTGTTGATCTTTGATGATTAGTATGCTGCGTAGAAGATGAGCTTTAATCTCTGAAACGTTCTTGAGAGGCCTATCTTTGGTGGGAGGGCCCCCTGCCAGAGGTAGACTCCCTCTTTTTATTTTACTGTCATAGGTTTATTTGCTTAAGGTTTAGCTTTCTTGTTTAATCCAACTTATGTTTAATTTCAGTTATTAAACATTCCAGTACATGTTTTGATTCATTTACTTTCTGTTCCGTTTTGCTTAGTGTAGTTCATAGATCTGTGCACAGAGAAGAGACGATTAATATCGTGTTTACATAAGTTCCGCAAGCATTCATAAAGCAGAGTAGTTAGATAGCACATCTCGTTTATTGATTAATTCCTCATAGAGTAGCTTAGAACCATAGATTAGTTAACTGTGATAGCTTTCTTGATATATAACTCTTTTGGTTTCATAGATAGTGGTTTCATTGTTAATGTTTGAAAGAAGATTGCTGTAGTTCGTAGGTTTTGTTAGTTTCTTTTATAATAGTGTAGTTTTGTTTATATCATTTCATATCATAAATAGTTGTTTAGTTTCTGTATTTTGTTCATAGCATATCAATGATCTCATTCCTGTGTAGATATTTATCTCGTTGAATAGATACAATGAAATAGGTACGCTCGGTATTTTATAATGGTATTAGCATAGATTAATCAAGTCGAATCAAGAAACCTTAGGTTCAGATTGTAGTCGTTTTCTATGCATTGTTCTCTCCAAGAGTATTGTGAACAAGAAGTTCATTAAACAGGAATCATTGCATTAAGATTAGAAAAGTTAGATAGATTCTGTTTTCACATAAAGTTTCGAATGGTTAAAGTCTTAGATCTTTAAATTCGTGAATGGTAGATTCTTGAATAGTTAGATTAGTTAATGTGTAGGTTCAGTCATTTTATCAAACAGTTAGACCGTAGTTGATTTTGTTTCAATTTACTTCCATGCATGCAATAGTCAAGTTCTTTTTCAATAGATATTCGTCATTAGAGAATTCATAATAGATAGGGTAGCATCTTGTTAATAATAGAAGTAACGT
Organism: Larix kaempferi; assembly: GCA_027924585.1. NCBI lineage: Eukaryota > Viridiplantae > Streptophyta > Pinopsida > Pinales > Pinaceae > Larix > Larix kaempferi. The sequence continues at coordinate 7,535,441 of BSBM01000249.1, forward strand.
GGAGAGTTTATGACATTAATTGTTGAAGAGAGTTCGTGAGTTAAAATCAGATAGAATCAATCCAAGAACGAATAGACAAACTGTTAATTAAGATTACGTTCAGATTGTTTCAAGATACACTTCTTAGGAATGGTTAATGTAGATTATATTTGATTTCGTTCTTGCATAAAGATAGAGTAGAATAGCACTCAGAAACTCTATTATTTAATAAAATTGAAAATAGCTATAGGTCCTCATAGAGTTAGGGTAAAAATAGTGTTCGGCACCTTTTTTTTTTGGCATTCTGCATCTTCCTGTTTCATTTTGCACCTACCCGTTCTGTTCTGCACCTTTCATTTCGCACTTTTCATTCTGCATCTTTCATTTTGCACTTTCGATTTTGCACCCTTTGCTCAGTTTTGCACCTTTTTAATTTTAGTTAATTAAAATAGATTAGCTAGATTAGTTTGATTGCTGATTGGGTTATTTAGTTTCATTTCTCATACTTTACTTCTAGATTAATTTAAAGATAGATGTTAGAGATCTTTCATTTATGCTTTAGAATTTAAATAGAAAATCAAAGTAGTTGGAATGCTTTCAGTTAAGATTAGAATGAAGATAAATTAGGTTTAGAGAGCAGAGTAAATTAAATTAGAATAGGCTCTAGTCTTGCATTTCCTGTGCTTGTACCTCTAAGTCTACCTTCCCAGGTTGACATTTTATGTAAGCTATTTATAGTGATATATTTAGCCCAACATTTTGGCACCGTTGCCGGGGAGGTACTAAAAAGGATTGGAGCATAGGTGTTGTTTTTTGTTTCTTGAAGGCCAGGTGGAGGAGGAGCTGTAAGACGGGAGGTAAGAACCTACATATCTACTGTAGTGGGTCCCTCCAAAGCTTTGCCAGGTAATTAGACTTCAGTAATTACTTTTAATACAAGTGTTCTTTTCTAAGTAATTTAGTTTCTTTTGTAAGTTAGTTTGGTTTTCCATCATTTTACTTTCTTTCTTTCTGCATATGTGGTTTGCTTTTCAAATTTTGCAAATAGTTTTCTATTGGTTTGCTTTTCAAATTTTGCAAATAGTTTTCTATTGGTTTGATCATTTCATTTTTCATCAAAAACATTAAAAAAAGATTAAAAAAAATCAAAAATATTTTTGGGGTGTTGTAAGAACCCTCGTGCACTAATCTTTGTGTATGACAGGATCCATCAACAAGCAAAGAATCAAAGATGATCAAGAGTTTGAAAGAACTCTCCCAGATCCTAGCAGCAGCTGGGATCTCTGCCTTTCAGGAAGAACAAATCTTGACAGCTGTCAAAAACCTCCCTGCCTCTCGGGTAGTGATCAAGGAAGAGAAGTTCGATGAACAATACCAAACTGAGGCCAAAGAACCATGGTCCACATTTGAAGAAGAGAATTCCTTAGAACCAGAAATTGAGGAGTTCTTAACATGCCTCTCACCAGATCTTGTATGCATTCAAGAGACCAACCATCCAAATGAAGAGGATCTACATGGCATGATAGAAGAAGACATTCAAAGTGATCCACATGAGAAAGTGAACCAAGAACAATATCACTACATTGAGATATGGTTCCAGAAATCTATTTCATTAGAGCCCCACCATCTTCTTCAACAACTCTTGGCATCAGATCATTTGCAATTGATGGTCATTCATGCTTTGGTGTACATTCAAGTTCATATTTCAAATTTAAGCATGAATGTATTTTCACACCTGTTACGCACATGGTTACATTGGAAGTATGCATACACTTGAAGGAACCTTTTTACTTCCAGTAGAGTAGGGTAGAATAGGAAATAAAAATAGGAATAAAAAAAGTAAAGAGAAAAATAAGCTTTGTTGTGAAAACCAGCTTGTCTGGCGCAACTTAGCATGAACTTCGCTTGAAAACCAGGCAACTGGCAGGCAAAGTTCACAATAAAGTTTGTAAGTTTTTCCTCAAATCATGTAATCTTCAAAATCATTGTGTTTTGTACTCGTATTGGATGATGTGGAATCCATTAAGGTCCACCTTCCAATGGTCTTGTCCCATTGACATCAACAAATTATCTGGGTATCAAGATTAGAGTTATGTATAGTGCCCTGGTATCTGCATACATCAATGGTAGACTTCCTTGTTATTAATCATGGGGATTCATCAATGCCTCTTGATTAATGAATCTTGCAGGTGACTCGACTTCAACAAATCCATTCGTACCTGTCAGGATGCACTAAGGTACTTTAGCACTCATTATCATTAACGGTGAGTTGCTTCACCTTGGTTAACGACATACATTAATGGTCGGTAATCCAATGATTCCTTCCTATGTTCGACTTCAAATAAATTTATTCACATAGGTGAGGAATGTACCATGGTTCGGGTAGCGGTTGAAGACTATTTGATTTTATGGTTCCACAGCTTGCAACAGTTTATTTCCTTATTTTTGGTAGCAGTATGTCCTAATAAGAGTTTGCATGAGGACATGCAAACCCTCAAGTGTGGGGGAGGTGGACTCTTCAAATCCTTCTTCTCACCACCTTCAGTTCAGTTCATCCAGCAGCAGATTCAGCTCTCATCATCTTGTGTTCCCTCATATATTTCAGCAGCTTCCAGCCTTATTCAGCTTCATCTTCATCTACAGCTTCAGTTTCAGCATGCATCAGTTCCACACAGTCATCTTTGGGCCTGCATCAGAATCAAAGTGAAGGTAAAACTTGAGGTAAAACTAGTTCAAAATTTTCTTTAGTTCATTGAGGATTTAAGGAACAAAATGGTTAACCACTTTCCATTTCATCAAACCTTTATCTTTCATAACTCATTTTCATCCACCTCATCTGCATTTCAAACAACATACTCAAATAAAAGATAGCATTGTGGTTCATAAAAACATATCTATAATGCCTTCACCTTCCACAAAGTAAAAATGTTCACAAAGATACATCATTCGAATGTACTCATAAGAGGATGAAGTGATCATCATTGTCACACAATGAGAAAGTGACAAACCACATATGTACTTGGTCTTACAAAAGTTATAGAGTATGACATCACTTAACGCATATTCACCATCTCCATCATTACCTTATGTCATCCATCATCTTCTTTTCATCCACCCTTTGCTTGTCCTCAGTTTGAACCACTCTATGTCAATGTATGGCAATAAGAAGGATGTTGCTCCACAAGAACCAACACCCTCAATCTTCAAAGTAAAAATCAAGTTCATACTGTCATACAAATCCTATTGTTTGCATGAGGACATGCAAAATAGCAAGTGTGGGGGAATGTTGGGCCTTAGAAATGCTACATTTATGTCACTCACACTTTCCATGCATTTCACCCATTCTGCATTCATTATTTCACACTCCTCGCCATCCCATGGTTCACTTTTATTGTTTTCTTATGTTTTTAATGACTAGAGATGATTTGAATAAGTTTTACTAATGATGGTTGTGTTTTCATGCCAAATTGCCGTTCTGCAACTGTTCTGCACTCGTTTTGTATCGGCTTGAGCATCAAGTTAGATTTTGTCACATGTAAGCATCTCCAAATGACTAATGGTCAAATGGGTTTTTAGATATTGATGCCATCTAGCTCCCATAGAAATAGGTTTGCATTTGGATGCACGGATTTTGAGAAAAATCAAGATTTCTAAAAAGATCAAACCCAGATTTTTAGCAGCAAATCTCTCTGGACTGCCATGTTGCGCCTCGGTTTCCGTGCACGTGGAAGCATATCTCAACAAACGGCCAAATGGGTTTGAAGATAACATAGCTGACTACAAACCCATTTGGGTGTTTTGCCAGATCTTCAACCAAGACGGAGAAATCGAGGCGAACTTTTGCCAACTCGTAAGAAAATGGCGTTTTCCTGAGTTTCTTGTTTTGAACGGTTTTTGAGATTGGGGATGGATCTGATTCATCTACCCACGATATTTTATGTATAAATAAAGCCCTAGTGGGCTAAGGACCGGGGATCGATTGATGTTTACAAGTTCTATCATTGATTTTTGGGATGAAGGAATACATATGTGAACCTCTGGTGTTGAATGCATCTTGAACTTGTTAATGGAATAGCTGTTGCATTTACGTTTGCTGTGTTGATCTTTGATGATTAGTATGCTGCGTAGAAGATGAGCTTTAATCTCTGAAACGTTCTTGAGAGGCCTATCTTTGGTGGGAGGGCCCCCTGCCAGAGGTAGACTCCCTCTTTTTATTTTACTGTCATAGGTTTATTTGCTTAAGGTTTAGCTTTCTTGTTTAATCCAGCTTATGTTTCATTTCAGTTATTAAACATTCCAGTACGTGTTTTGATTCATTTACTTTCTGTTCCGTTTTGCTTAGTGTAGTTCATAGATCTGTGCACAGAGAAGAGACGATTAATATCGTGTTTACATAAGTTCCGCAAGCATTCATAAAGCAGAGTAGTTAGATAGCACATCTCGTTTATTGATTAATTCCTCATAGAGTAGCTTAGAACCATAGATTAGTTAACTGTGATAGCTTTCTTGATATATAACTCTTTTGGTTTCATAGATAGTGGTTTCATTGTTAATGTTTGAAAGAAGATTGCTGTAGTTCGTAGGTTTTGTTAGTTTCTTTTATAATAGTGTAGTTTTGTTTATATCATTTCATATCATAAATAGTTGTTTAGTTTCTGTATTATGTTCATAGCATATCAATGATCTCATTCCTGTGTAGATATTTATCTCGTTGAATAGATACAATGAAATAGGTACGCTCGGTATTTTATAATGGTATTAGCATAGATTAATCAAGTCGAATCAAGAAACCTTAGGTTCAGATTGTAGTCGTTTTCTATGCATTGTTCTCTCCAAGAGTATTGTGAACAAGAAGTTGATTAAACAGGAATCATTGCATTAAGATTAGAAAATTTAGATAGATTCTGTTTTCACATAAAGTTTCGAATGGTTAAAGTCTTAGATCTTTAAATTCGTGAATGGTAGATTCTTGAATAGTTAGATTAGTTAATGTGTAGGTTCAGTCATTTTATCAAACAGTTAGACCGTAGTTTATTTTGTTTCAATTTACTTCCATGCATGCAATAGTCAAGTTCTTTTTCAATAGATATTCGTCATTAGAGAATTCATAATAGATAGGGTAGCGTCTTGTTAATAATAGAAGTAACGTGGAGAGTTTATGACATTAATTGTTGAAGAGAGTTCGTGAGTTAAAATCAGATAGAATCAATCCAAGAACGAATAGACAAACTGTTAATTAAGATTACGTTCAGATTGTTTCAAGATACACTTCTTAGGAATGGTTAATGTAGATTATATTTGATTTCGTTCTTGCATAAAGATAGAGTAGAATAGCACTCAGAAACTCTGTTATTTAATAAAATTGAAAATAGCTATAGGTCCTCATAGAGTTAGGGTAAAAATAGTGTTCGGCACCTTTTTTTTTTTGGCATTCTGCACCTTCCTGTTTCATTTTGCACCTACCTGTTCTGTTCTGCACCTTTCATTTCGCACTTTTCATTCTGCACCTTTCATTTTGCACTTTCGATTTTGCACCCTTTGCTCAGTTTTGAACCTTTTTAATTTTAGTTAATTAAAATAGAATAGCTAGATTAGTTTGATTGCTGATTGGGTTATTTAGTTTCATTTCTCATACTTTACTTCTAGATTAATTTAAAGATAGATGTTAGAGATCTTTCATTTATGCTTTAGAATTTAAATAGAAAATCAAAGTAGTTGGAATGCTTTCAGTTAAGATTAGAATGAAGATAAATTAGGTTTAGAGAGCAGAGTAAATTAAATTAGAATAGGCTCTAGTCTTGCATTTCCTGTGCTTGTACCTCTAAGTCTACCTTCCCAGGTTGACATTTTATGTAAGCTATTTATAGTGATATATTTAGCCCAACACTTGGCATGCACTATTTTCTGTTTCATTATGTTGTATGGTAATATACCATATCTTGAGGTTAGTTGTGAAGAGAAGTTCTTTCATTTAGTTGAAATGATGAATGAAAGATTGGTTTTTACATAGAATCATTTACTCTTCGGCCGTTCCATCATTTCCTTAATTGGCTATATCTATGGGTTAAACACACCACTTGTGCACACAAATCATACCTTAAATTCAAACACTTGGTTTCCTACCCCAAGCACAGCCTTAAAATTAACCTTAACTAAAGCAACTTTAGCCTCACTTGAGGACAAAAACAATTTGGTAGTTAGGTAAGGACACTAGGGATATGCATACAAATAATTACTCTTTTTCAACTATATTTGAGACATAGAAGTTGTCAAATTAGGAACAAAAATCCTCTTATATTTATTGTCATAGTTGATACTGATTTGTCGGGGGGCGTCTCCCTTAGGACGGAAAGTGGAAAGACCGGTTCCAGAGGTCTGGGTAGAATGTTGCTCTCCAATCTGTATTGAAGGACACCAACTTGTTGTACATACTGGTGACCATACTAGTTATGCAATGGTTAAAGGATTGAAGCCATGGGTAATATTTTTGGACATGCCTTGAACGAGTTACCCTAGTTTCAATTCTTTTAGGGCTCTTTTATCTGGGATACCCTTCGGTAGGGGGATATCCCTTGGCCATATTTGGTTTTGATTTCGCTTTGTTTGATGGGACTTGAGACCCCCAAAAAGGAAGCAATTTGAGAAGGAATTCCATATTTTAGTTAGGTTACTGCTTGCTCCCATACCTCATAGGTTACTAGGTCATTTTTATTTTGATAAGTAGTGTTGCTTGTTGGCTTTGTGGCCATTTTTTTGTAGTTCACTTACTATGACAGACAATTGTAGTGTATTTTTCAAGCATATCTTTTTGGCCCGAGTGCCTCTTTATTGTGCTCTCATCTTACACACATGGCTGCATTGGTATTTTTGAGCCTTTTTCCTCAATCATTGAGCTTATACCCATAGTATGTTCATGTTAAATATACAACATCAAGAGACATTCTCAAACCTAGGATTGTATATCCAAGATTGATCCTCTCGTATAGAGGTGAGACTTTGATTTCCTTCTGTGTAAAGGTTACTCCTCTCGTATAGAGGTAATTACTCAAAGTAATGATGTTGCAAAGTATTGTTGGACAAGGCTCTGGACATGTGTGGAAAGTCATTATTCTCATGTGAACCTTCTATATAAAGGTATCGATGGGATGGACCTCTCGTATATAGGTGGACATCACGTATAAAGGTCATGATTTAATTGTTAAAATAATTTAATTTCATGTGATGCATTTTCATTGGAGTTTGTAGCTAGACTACGGAAGTGCAAATCCCAGACATCTAAAATAAATAGGATCTGAAAGTGGTTGCATTTTATAAGATATAAAGGAAAGGATGAGGATCAGGGTAATCAAATATAAATAAAACTAATGAACAACAGGTGATGATATAACAAGTAAAAAACGTCAGAGACTATATGAACATGAAATCAATAATAACATAAACCAGATTTAAAATCTAATAGATGAAAGATACACTATCTCCAATTATCAGGTAAAAATATTCACGAACAGAAAAACTTTCTGGACAAGAGATATAGTAAATGCACACCAAATCAAGGCCATTTAAAGATAAATAGCTTATTAGAAAATTAAATAATAAGCAAGGTAACCAAACTACTCATAAGCATTTACTATAATAATGAATAAAACTGGCTCATATTATATATTGCATATCATTACAAAATACAATCTCCAAATGAGCTTATAGAGAACCAAAACATCTATGTTGCAGACCAAGCATAATGTCTTCTCACCCTGTTCCAAAAACCAACCCCATCTACTATCTTAGTTCCTACATTTATAATCATACAGAGGTTTTAAAATAGTTTCCAGATCCAAATTTTAAGGATTGAATGTTCCCAAAATAGAAAAGGATTTACATTGATAATTATATTATGAATATAACAAAACTAATTCCTCGAGCATATGCCATCTTATCATAGTTTCTGGAACCTGTTAATTTTGATAAGATATATCACACTAATCATTTCAAAATTTGACTTCCAGATGTATGATGAGAGATGTTAATCTGACTATGCTAGATATGACTAGATGCTTCAACCAACATAATAAGTCCATTTAATGCCCGGTATCTCTTTTGCAATTGAGCATGTTCTGCCTCCATTACTTGGACTCTATGTTGAAGTTCAGTATTTTTTTTTTAACTATTCATTTTGATGCTGAACACTTTTCTTTATTTTAAAAACCTCTTTTGCAGTTGCTATAAGCTCCTGATAATGACCATCGACTTCTTCTAAGTCTTCCCTCATCCTTCTATTAGCCTGCATTAACTTATCATTCGAATCATTTAGATAATCATTATTAGACTTATAATGTTGCAATGACCTTTTAAGAACTTCAATTTCTGACACTATCTCCATTGGTGTTTGATGCACAAGGTTTTTTTTGTTTAAGCTGGGAGTAACCTCAACCTACTTTTCAATAATAAAATTTTCTTGGGCTTTGAATAATTGCTCTATATTATGTGCATTAGTATCTTATGTTTGAGTTTCTAGGTTTATGGATTTTGAGCTCATACCAATCTCAAAATTCCTAACCTTCTGCTCATCATTAGCTTCATAATTTCCTTCAATCATCTCTAGAAAGTTTTTATGGCTCTCTTTAGTACTTTATAAAGCTTGTGCCAGAGTCTACTCCATATTCTTGATTGTGGGATCCTCTTCGGTTGAAGAATCTTCAAGAGTGGTTATAATATCCCTTTTGAATTTAGGATCTAAAACATATCTCATGTTCATTCTCAGTTTATTTTTAGTTCTAGTCTTTGGTCTCCATTTAGAAACTTGAGGCTCTGAAGAGGAAGTAACTAGAACTTCAATATTGGATGAAGGATATTCAGTCATACCTTTTTCTATTGTCTTTTACTTTGTGTCATTATGGGTATTTGGGGCATATGTAGCTTCATTTCGTGACACAAAAGTCTCTTCTTCTTGTACATTCTCTGGAATTGGTTCTATGATTGGTTCATTCTCCGAATTGAACTCTTTTTCTGTTGGATTTTCTTCTTGTTCTACCCTTCTCCTCTACCTTTTGGAAATACCTTGGCCTCCTTAAATTTTGTGTCTGATATGAGGACTTTTATTCTTAGTGACATAAGTTTTTGTATCTTCTTTACTTTTTTGAGTTTTTAGATAATGCTGAGCCTCAGGATTTTCTGGTACAAAGCCTGACCAAAATAGAAAATGCTTCCAAGAACTACTATGCTTTCTGAGCTCGGTTAACACCAACAACTTAACTAGCCCATGATGGAAAATTGAATGGATTGTGTGATCAAGATGACTTTTTCCTCTAGTATCCATTGTTACAAGCCTCTTAAACAGATAATAGGGTAAATTCAATTAGATTACCCATTCACATGAAGGAGGAATCTTAGTTGATACATATAAATTGTAGCAAATCTACCCTCTCAAGTAACATAGAGTTGTATTATCCCCATAACATCTCTCCATTCGTGTTTTACATTGTTCAAATGTATACCTTTACTCCAATCCAAAGACTCATACCTATGAAGAAAATACAAATTCAAATCTACTTCAAATGGATGTTTTTTGAACCACCGATCCCCTTCAACAAGTAGTCCCGTTGCCTCTGCAACTAATCCTTCTGTCAATTAAAAATTTAATGTTTGGAATTTGATGGACGAACCCGAGTGATTCTGAGCAAATGACTGGGTGACTTGAACATTATAGCTTGTAATTCTTTCAAAGAAATAATACCAACCCACATCCATTAAAAGCTTAGCGCATTTAGGAAATTCCTCTACCCATTTTGTGTTAACAGGATCAAAACTGGAGAGTTTACCACTTTTCTTCATACTACTAGTTGTTGGAAACCTGATAAACCAAAATTCTATGGAATGAGCTTGAACCCGACTAAGAACATATGTCTTGAACTATCATAGCCAACGAAATCATAAAACTAGGGAAAAAATAAATAATAACCCATGACATATTAAATTCATTCTATCAAACTTAGTCATGAGTTTGATAGATGTACAAGAGCTTCTAATATCAATCACAAGCAAACTCTTTCATTGAAATCTATTGTATGATTTTGAGACAAGCGTAAGGACACCAATTCTCATGATTTAGCATTCCAGTAGCGCCAATCTGTATATCCTCCATCTATTACGCTTTCAGACTATGTCAAATCACAAAAGCTAGTAAAATATTAATAAATATCCATAAAATGAGTTAACAATCGTGTGAAATCACATATTTGAAGACTTCAGGAAATGTTTTAATAAATAGTGACCAAATTTAATTCATTAACTAGAAAATGCATTATGTAAATAAGAATTATAAAGAAGACAAAAACAATGTCTAAATACTATGGTTAAACTCTAGGGAGAAAGTGAGCAAATAAACGAAAATAAAAACAAGACATGGAAAAAATAAAGTACAAATCCAGTACTAACATCTGGCTCCGGTTGGGGGATGGAGTCCTCCTTGTGAGGCTCCAAGAACACGTAGGCTAGTTTCCTTCTGGAATTGAAATTGAAACTACTCTAACATAAACTGGGAAGTAAAATTATATACAAATCCATTGGGCTGGAGTCCTATTCAATAAAAACCAAAAGTCACAAATATATACAATGAATTAGGACACCAATATCCTCATTAAGTATAAAAATGTTTTAAGAAATGTCCATTGACTGGGCCAACAAGTTCCTCACCTTCCAATTTTTGCAGCACAAAAGTATTGTTTCCCAGAATTTTTGCAATTTTAAAAGGTCCTAACCACAGGTTATCAAATTTCCCATGTTTACCTTTTTCATCTCTGCATGCATCCCACCTAAGTACCATATCACCAAGAAGGAAAGTGTATTCTTTAACTCTTCTATCAACCTATTCCTTTACCTTATTTTTGTATGCATGTGCATTTTATGCCAATGCTTCCCTTTCCTGCTTTAATTAAACTAGTAGAAAAAATATTCTCTGAATTTCATTTGGCTCCTCCTCACTATCCTGTATAAACTTCATTACTGGAATTCCCAACTGAACAGGGAAAATAGTATCAGTTCCATAAACAAGTTCAAAGGGAGACATACCAATTTATTTTTTAGTAGTTATCAGATATGCCCAAAGAGCATATTTCAACATGGTGTCGCAATACCTCTTTTTCTAAAATAACATCTTCTTAATACTATTAATGATATTTTTATTTGTGGATTCTACCAACTGATTTCCTTATGGATAATAGGGTGTGGAATAATTTATTATGATGCCATTTCTTTCACAGAAATAAACCATAAATTTAGATTTAAAATCCTGAGCATTACCAGTCACTAATTTCCTTGGACAACCAAATCTACTCAAAATATTTTTTTGGAGGAAATTTATAATGGCTTTATCATTTGCCTTTCTGGTATGAATTTCCTTTACCCACTTGGTGAATAAATCAGTGGCTGTTAAGATCCATTTATGTTTCCCACTAGAGAGAGGGTTAATCTCGCCTATGAAATCTAACCACCAGTGCTGAAATGGGGCATTAATTGCAATGGGATTTTGTTAGGATATCTCATCATTCAGTTATGTACTTTGCATGCAACCCAGTCACCAGTTTGATGCCTCCAGCACCTAGTCCCTAGTCTTCTAGCACCCAGGAGCTTCCTTCCATTCAGTTTTATCCCTCCTAGTGCTTAGTGCGCCCAACATGCACCTACCACTTAAGAGGGGCTCCTTTTCTCACCTACCACTCTAGTTCACTTCAGTTAGCTAGTTGTCTTTCCTTGATTTGAGGCTAGACTGACTCCTAACTACTGTTATCACTCCGATGGACCTCCAGTGAGACTAGACTTCCTATTCTGACTCTAGTTAGCTTCTCATGTGCCCTACACTAAGCCTCCTTCCCTACATTAGTGCCATATCCATCAATTACACTTATTACACTCAGTTAGACTCAGTTTGACACCTGGGTGACAGTTACTTGTGGATTGATGACCACCACTAATTGATGATGAGGAATCCTAGTTGGAGCCAAGATATTCCATGCAGTATATTCGAATGACCTCCTTGGCTAATTCAAATTGCTCATTCATTGTGACAGTATTGTATTGTAATTCTACTATTCTGGATTATAGAGCACTGATGCATCTCTCTTACACAGTTTTTACTCCAATTTTTTTACATCTTTGTGATTGATATTCTTGTTCAATAGATCTGTTGTGACTAATTTTACATGGTATCAGAGCCATGGCAGGGACAAGATCTCTCTTCTATAGGTGTTCTACATGAAGATTGAGCAATTTTTGCTCACTTTGCAACAGTTTTTTGCAGTTGCAGCTATTGCTCCATAATGGTTCTTGTTTGCTTGTGATTTGAAGGTTTCTTACTTCCTCCATTTGCATTCTCTATTGTAGAGATGGAATATTCTTCTTCACAAAATATTCTTACTCCATTCAACTATGATGAATGGAAACCAAAGGTGATTGCATGTTTGAAGAGACAATGTATTTTTGATGTATGCATTGGTATTACGAGAGATTTTGATTCCAATGAAGAGGAGAATGATTGGCTTAATGATTGTGACATAGATTTTGGGACAATATGTCTTGATATGTCTCCTTGTATGTGCTACCTCAGTACTACTGCTGAAAATCCAAGAGATCTATAGGCCCAACTCGATAGAGAATTTGGAAAGGAGGAAGAAGAGGATCATGCTAGCCTTTTGGAGAACAAGCCTAGTGAGATATCTTTATGTGTTCTCTCCGATTATGTCTTGACCTCAAAAATTGTTCAAGATGAAGAAGAAACTGTAGATTCAACACTCATTTTCTCACTGTCTTTTATTTCAAATTCTGAGCAAGATAAACCAACTCATACTCTAGACTCCGAAGAGGTTCTTGAATCCTCTCTTTCACATGAGTTTGCCGGCATGCAGAATAATGATCTACTTGATGTTTTGGAGGTAAAATCTGATTTTGGAGGTGAAGCATTCGTCCTCCTTGATTGCACGCCTCCTATATACTTTTGTTCTATCATTTGCAAAGTTTCTCATAGTTTTACTGAAGATGAAGAGAACTACCATTCGCTTGAGTTCAATTCTCATGTAATTTTTGCTGATTTTGGTTTTGATCTCACCCCTGTTGGTTCAAAGGAGATCTCAAGAAACCATTTGTCAAATCTTGGAGTTGATTTAACTTCCACTAATAAGAAGTTCAAGTTTCAAGATCTATTTGATCCGATTGGAGCTATTCCTACCTCACTTGGTTCGAATCACAGGTTCCAGGATCATCCTCATATTTTCAGATTTGTTCTCACCATTTTCGGTTTCAAGAGCAAGTTCATAAAGTATCCACATTCGCTTGCATCCACTGATGGAGAATTCAAGCACATGTTTTTGGAGCATGATCCATTTACTCCCAAGAGTAAGATACCTCCAAACATATCTACTTGAGTTTGGGGCAGTTAAATCTTTTGGTGTGTTACAGTCCATTTCGAGCGGGGGGGTTTCCCATGAGGTTTTCTCCATTTCCTCGGTTCAGGGATTGTTCTTTATTTCGATTATTATTGTATTGGGGTTACCTTTGGTCTCAGTTACCAAGGCCCTGTCATTTATTTTTTACATCATAGTATAGCTTGAGGGGGGGTGTTAGGATATCTCATCATTCAGTTATGTACTTTGCATGCACTTTGCATGCATGCATGCTTTTGCATGCATCCGCATGTAGCCCAGTCACCATTTTGATGCCTCCAGCACCTAGTCCCTAGTCTGCCAGCACCCGAAAGCTTCCTTCCACTCACGTTTAGCCCTCTTAGTGCTTAGTGTGCCCAACATGCACCTACCACTTAAGAGGGGCTCCTTTTCTCACCTACCACTCCAGTTCACTTCAGTTAGCTAGTTGTCTTTTCTTGATTTGAGGCTAGAATGGCTCCTAACTACTGTTATCACTTCGATGGACCTCCAGTGAGACTAGACTACCTATTCTGACTCCATTTAGATCCTCATGCTCCCTCCACTGAACCTGCTTCCCTACATTAGTGCCATATCCATCAGTTACACTTATTACACTCAGTTAGACTCAGTTTGACACCTGGCTGACAATTACTTGTGCATTGATGACCACCGCTAATTGATGATGAGGACTCCTAGTTGGAGCCAAGCTATTCCATGTAGTATATTCGAATGACCTCCTTGACTAATTCAAATTTCTCATTCATTGTGACAGTATTGTATTGTAATTCTACCATTCTGGATTATAGAGCACTGTAATGTCCCTAAAAATAGAAAAATATATATATATATATATATATTCTCCTTGCTAGTCTGCATAACATTGATTATATATTTATAAATTAACTTCAGCACTGTGAAAAAGTATCGGAAATTTCATTCAGTATTTAAGTGTTTAGGAAATCTCTAACAACGTAGTTTTCATCGGTCATGCTTTCGTTGTGGAAGTAATTGTGATGAGTATGTTTGTGTAAAGTTTTAGCCATGAATAATACTACCAGTCTCTTCTTTTCTTATATGATCTAAATGTATGTTTAAAATATCAATTGTTCAAATGTCAATCCTCAGGTATGATGAAATCGATGAGAGAAGTTGAAACACCCTGAAACTTTTGGGGTTAACCTAAGCGCTCCTGGTGGAGTCGCCAAGAGGTAAGGTGTGAATGTTTGAAACCTGTGGACTTACTTAGTGATTTCTCTAATGCATATTTATTTGTCATCTCCTTGAAGTTATTCTTCAGTGGCCATCATTTGAGTAATTCCATCATGTAAAAAATCTCAAGTTGAAACCACCCTTTGTGCTAACATGTATGGGTTGAGGTCTTTTCCCTAGTGATAATTAACCAAGTGCTTGAACCCACAAGTCTATACTATATAGTTTGTAATTCGTATTGGGGTCCTATCGTGGTAGTTGGTTGTATTAAATGTGGACATGGTTGTCACATGGGATTTGGCCAACTGGGCTAAGGGTTGTAGCGAGGGTTTTCCCAAAAGTTGACAATTCGTGAATTTGCTTGTCTTTTGGCTAAGAGGGGATTTTTTGCTTTGTTTTTGAGGTAGCTATGCCTGGCCTGAGCTACACTCATGGCCAAGGTAGTGTTGGTGGTCATGGTGGCGATGTAGCAGAAAAATATTAAGGTAACTACTCCTATCGTTAACACTGTAATTTTCTCAATTCTAACTCCATATTTATTTAAATATTCAGGTTCTAACTTCTTGGGTTTTCTCCGTTGGTAGGTATGTGGTGGCTCCCTGTGTTGAACTAGAAGGGAAACATTTCAAACTACTTATGGTGTTTTGACTGGTAAGTCCAGGGTTCTTTCAACCCCTCACACCTACCTGGCTCAGTTTTGATAAGTTGTAATGGCGAGACTTTGTGATGCCTTTGGCTCACTCAGGTTTTGAAGTCTTAAGAGTGGCCGCCTTTGGCTTGACTAGGTGTTTGAAACATCATTGTAAATGTTATTTTGATAAGTGAAACCTATGAGGGTTTCCATGCTTTCAATGGGGTTTAATGGATAGTCTCGGTTGCTTTCAAATGTATTCATGCCCATGTATATATGGGTTTTGAAAGAATATTTACTTATTCGTAATTAAATGTGGATCTCGTTTTACTGTTGGTAATGTGAAATAGACTTCTGCGGTTTTAATATGATACCCAAATGGATGTGTGAATAAAAGGGTCACTCGGTTTTTCCATTTGGTTTTCTGTCAGTTCGAAAGCTTCGTGAAAAGTTGTTTTGACTAAATAATGGAGTCCATGCTAGCATATGAAGATCGCCATTGCTCTATTCTTCATTTTCCTATAGCATATGAGAATTTAAATGAATGTATATGATGTTTTAGTTCTATCCTGTAGCTAGTTGATTTGTGTTTTTAAATGGTAAATCGGTATTTCGTAGATGTCAGTGGTACTCTTATCTTTTGTCTAGCTTAGTAAATGTTCTTGGGCAAAATGAGCTGCTCCAGGGATTTGATATCTAGACTTGTGGTTATTTAATTTTGAAAGGTATGGGTGCCTATTGTTAGGTTATGAGATTTGAGCCTTGAACTAGGAGAGGTTCCCCTTAGGGTTTTCAAGTTTAATATGTATTAAAAGTCTGTGTTTATGCTTGTGTGTAGTCGTGATTTTCGTAAGTATGTTGCGTGTTGGTTATGACTTTAAAGTGGAAATTGTGGTTGCTGAAGCCTGTCTTTTGTAACAATTAGCGTTTGACTTTTGGAAGTTCTTAATAATGGAACTTTCCAATCTTCCTACGAATTCTAGTTTATTGTTTGTAGAGATGTTGAAAGGATGATTGATAGCTAGAGTAGAATAAATATGTGGATGTTGTAAGCCTGCGTTTCTTGATACAGAATGTTTGTTTAAAAGTTTCGATGGATGGCTTACTGTGTTTGCTAATCCTACTTGATGATGTTGTAAGACTGTGTTTGATATCTAGCATAGAATAAATATGTGGCTGTTGTAAGCCTGCGTTTCTTGATATGGATGTTTGTTTAAAAATTTTGATGGCTAGCTTACTATGTTTGCTAATCCTACTTGATGAATCTTACAAACTAAAAGAACAAAGGAACATAGTTATAACCCTAACTCTAACAATCGTTTTTTTGTTCGAATGGAAATCATTTTCCTACAATGGGTAGAATGGGAATGACAATGGGTTTCGATTTGTACTACTATGTAAATGTAAAACTGAAAACATATTTATGGATAAAGAACTAATAATCCTAGCTTAACAATATGGAAGCAAACAGGGCAATGTATAGTTATAAAATCTTTCGATTAGCAATGAGAGCACTCCTATGTTTTCTGATGGTGCGATGTTTAGCACAAGCTATCTTGGCTAGACCTGCTAGACCCTCCACTGGTTTTTGGGCCAAACCTCTAAGTTGATAATATTTATATTAAGATTTAAACAATACTGAAGCATCAATTCTAGTCTAAAATCCTGAGTCTACTATAACTAGAAATGGAAACAATTAATATTGCATACCTGGCTATTTTGGCGCTTGATCCTTTCCTGTAGAAGCCTGCACACTCAAACAATAATTATTGCAGAACCTTTTATGCTTAGCTGACCTATTAGAGTGATTTTCTTAGCTGGATATATTTGGGGCTACCATGTTCCTCCCAACCATGATCCTACAACCATTCCTGGTTTTGTATGGATCCCCCCGAGCTGGATTCCAACATGCAAAAGAGATAGAGGTCCTAGGTTTACTGCTGGTTCAGATCTGGAAAACTTATGTGGACTACTTTAGTTCTTGGAGCATAAAATTCTCTTTGATTACCATAGGAGAATGATAATGAAAAATATAGATGGTCCCCAACCTTGGTATCTTCCCTCTTTATGTAGGGGAGTCTTGAATCAATACTGTTGAATATTTAGTTTCTTTAAATTAAGATAATTAATATTTTAAAAGATATTATTTACTCAAATATCTAGTCCTCTTGAACTAGGACTTCTCCGTCATTTTAACTATGAGTGATTTTAATTTAAAATTTTCATAATAATAATAACACTAATTATAATAGTAATATTTCTAACCTAGGTATTAATACATTATTAATACTATTTACAAATGTGGCTTCCCACTAAATATTAATGCTTTATTAATACTATTAAATAATGTGGCAGCCCAATATGTATAAACGATATGCAATAGATGTCTTTTATAAATAAATAATCACATCATTATTTATTAAAATTCCTAATAATAATATTTAATCTTGTATCTTCACATGATACTTTGTTTAACAATTTAAGGGTAAGGTCAACTTCTTTGGATAGTCTTTCAGTAAGCTTGGATAGGCACCTCTAGTCTCTCTCTTGCATGTCAGATTCCCTCGTTTAACATGGTAGTTCCCACAGTATTTGATGATAGATAAAAGATGAATCACTTAACCAATTTAAATAAATGTGATGAAAGTAGAAGTGTTATTCAGAGTCTTTTTGACTCAACACTTTGATATTTAGTAACCCTGATTGCTCTTCAGAGCCTTTTAACTCAACACTTTCACATGTGTGTTACGCTAGTGCAATTCCAGAGCTTCCTGCTCAACACTAGTGCTAGAATGTGGTTGTGAGGCACATCTAGAATATTCAAGTGGCCTCGGATCCGGTATTCATTTATCAAGCTTGGAGTGCTCCAAGGCTTATGCCCAACACTCAATGTATGTCAGGGGTTACTCCTAGTACATAAACATTCTTCTAGGTACATCGGGGCTTATGCCCAGTACGTAGGTTACATGTGTGTTTCTGAGTCCATGCTCAACACACTCATAAGTCAAATCATGTAAAATCATAGCTCTGCAAAGTAAGTAACAAAATATCATCTAAGTATATTAGGGTTTGTACCCATATCAAAGCTGAAGAACATGATTAAAACATTGGGGCCTTCTCACCCATTATATACTCAGAAGAAGTCCGTCAAGGTCCATGCCCAGTATGTCAATATATATAAAAGAATAAAGAATAGGTGCCAGGGCTCATGCTCAATACTCAAAATAAAACATATGTGCTCGGGCCGTGGCCTAATATATCAACATAAATAGTTAGTCCAAAATTCAGGATATTACAAGCACTGATGCATCTCTCTTGCACAGTTTTTACTCCAATTGTTTTACATCTTTGTGATTGATATTCTTGTTCAATAGATATACTATGACTAGTTTTACAGATTTAAAGGAAAAGATTGAAGCGTTTGTTTACAATCAAATTTTTGACACCACACACAATCATTAACTTGGGAATATACATCTGAGAACAAGGTGGGACAATAATAGCCTGCTCTCATGATCTTCAAGGATGTAGCTTTCCAATATTTATGACCCCCACATGCACCTTTATGTGATTCTGCAGTGACCCAATTTGTTTTAGACTTATCCAAACACCCAAGAAGCATCCCTCCTAGGTATCTCCATTACAATACTTGGTCAACCCGACAATATTTTGTAGTTTTAATATTTAATGACCTACATTCTCTTTTATTTAAATTAGAGGGACATTGAAAATACAACAGAAAATAAACTATGTCACCATACCAGGGAAACTCAACATATCTATCATAAATGTGCTTCTTATTTTGTTATGTCTATAATTCATCTTGTGCTCATTGATTTGCAACCAAATGCAGGTTTAATGCTTCAGAATTTGAATCTGCAAGAAGTCTAGAAAAACCATGTCCTTTCACCAGTTTAGTAGGCATGATTTCAACATCATACTCCATAATTTTAGCTATACAATGCCCTCTTTTCCCTTCACTATCAGGTTGTACTAAAATTTCCTTGACTACAGCATTAGGTACATACGTTATGATCTTATAATGTAGAATGTAAATTTTCAAGAATTTGAAAGCTTTGACTAATGTGTAAGCTTGTTTTTCCAATATACTTTACTTGAGTTCAGAATCCCTCAAGTTTTTACTGAAGAAAGAAATTGGCTGCTCTAAACCTTTTGAATATTTTTGTAAAAAAAATGCTATTATGGTATTTTCAGAAGCGAAATAAAAATTCAAAAATTCTTTTGAAAGATATGGACTTAAGAACATTGGATCCTTAGTGAGAGCCTTATTTATCTATTCAAATGATGATATATCCTCGGCTTTCCATTTTACTTCCTAATCTTTTGTCAACATCAATGTTATTTGCTTGATGATCTCTAAAAAATTAGGAATCAACCACCTTAAAAAATTAATCTTCCCAACAAAAGACTGAATTTCCTTCTTATTTCTAGGAATACTGATCTTTAGGATGGCTTTGACATGTTCAGGATCTATCTTAATTCCATCAGCTGAAACTATATGGCCCAAAATATTTCCTTCTTGCATAGAAAAATGTGATTTTTTAGGATTCAAAGAAAGTCCAAATTTTCTGCATTTGAGGAATGTTTGCTTAAGGTGCTTGAGATATGCTTCATCGGAGTTAGAAAAAATTGTGATATCATCTAAATAAATTACCACTAACTTCTCCTTTTCTCGGACAAAATCTATATCCATATCCCTCTAAAAGGTTGCACCTGCGTTCATGAGGTCGAATGGCATTTTGTCACACATGAACGATCCCCAATGAGTAGTAAATGTTATTTTTTATCTATCATATGGATGCACAACAATCTGATTGTACCCTGGGAATACATCAATCATAGATATTATTTGAGCAACAATAACTTTCTATAAAATCTAATCAATCTTAGGAAATGAATAGTTGTATTTAAGGGAAGATCTATTTAGATTCTGAAAATATACACAAAGCCTTATTTCACCATTTTTCTTATACACCGACACCATATTTTCTACCTAAGAAGAATATCTGAGAGATATAATGATCTTTGCATCTAACAGTTTTTTAACCTCTTTTTCAATAACTGGTAGCAATTTTGGATTAATTGTTCTAAGTTTTTATTCTGAAAGGTTTAGTATTAGGATTTAAAGGAATCTTATGTTGAATAATGCTACTGTCATAAGTTTTCAAATGTTGGTATGACCAAGATAAAATATCCACAAATTCTTTGAAAATTTTGATGTACTTATTCCTATATTCATCTGAAAGTGCTTTCGATACTTTAACCATCTTAGGTTTATCAGCAGTACCAATATTACTACTTAAAATATTCTTTTTAGAAGACTGCATAGTGGGATTCAATAAAGTATCATTTTTTGAAAACGATAATTCCAAAGGAACAAGGCCTTTGGGAATGAAATTTCCCTTTAATTCAACTATTTTATGATTGCCAATTGAATTCTTAGAGTAAGAAGCATTTTCACCAATCTCAGCATCTTGATCTTGATCAATTAATGCAGTGGAAAACTCACTTGTTAATTCTAGAAACTTTTTAATATCCTAATCATCATGAAACACCCTCCAATGCTTAATATTATCTGGAATTGAAGGTCTGTATCTAACCTCAATTGGATATCTGAGTTGAGTTTGTTGTGGGATTTTGAAATAAGTGGCTGCCAAAGACAAAGAATCTGTTGTCTGATTATGATCTCTAGGAATGAAGGATAAGTTAAAAGCTAAAAATAAATTATCCATAAGATCCCATACCTCATTCTTATAAATTTTTAACAACTGTTGTTTTACTTGATAAACATTCTTTACTTGTTGAACCGCTAATTGGGAGTCACCAAATACAACCAACTGTTGAATATTTAAATATTTTGCAGCCCTTAAACTAAGAATTAATGCTTCATACTCATAGATATTATTGGTTGTCTGAAATGCTAGTTTATACATCAAAGATACTATCTCACCTCCTAGAGAAGTGAGTACAATTCATGTCCCTGCTCCTGCTTTGGATGATGAGCCATCAAAAAACATCTACCACAAACTGTCTTGAATCTCAATACTGTGCTAAACTGGAACTTTTTTTCAACTTGCAAAACACTTGTAGCATCACCATTCAAATGCAACACACAATATCCAATATCTTCTTCTATAGCATAAATTGGGTGATTTGTTGGATTATCATTGTCACTTACCAAATAAGCAAGCTCCATCTCTTTATATAACCTTTTGTGTTCTCCTCCAGACATAGGGATAGTTTCATAAGAAAGGTCCATTTGAAAAGTGCCTCCTACTCATTTTCCCAAGATATTGACATAAGCATACCAAATTTAGGTGCAATATCAGCAATAACCACATCCATTAAGACACTTTTCATTGGCAACTGTCTGAGACTGACGACAAGATCCTTAACAACTCCAAGACACTTGAGTGCTCTCGAATCAAAGGAAAACAAGTCATGATAAGGCTTGGCAATGCTTAACCCTAGGGACTCCATAAAAACTTTGGGCATGAGATTATGGGAAGCACTGGAATATAATAGAAAATTATGTAACATATTATCATGGACTATGAGAGTGACATAAAATGGTGGAGGAAAATCAATTTTATTTTCAGACTTATCAGGCGACATAGGACCAAAAATAATAGTGGGATGTTCATCTTCCAAATTAATAACACTAGAAAGTCATTGATTGATTTGTGAATTCAATATATTAAGAGAAGGATCCCTATATGAGTGACTATTCGTAAGCTATGTTAATGGAATGGAGATTTTAATTTTATTAAGCTCATATTCAAAATTAAATCCCTGGATAGCTTTAATCATTTCTTCAGCTTCTACATGATTATCTATACTAACTTGTGGTCCTGTTGACTCTGTGTCTTTTCAATAGTAGAATCAGGTGACTATTTGAAAGGAGTAAACAACTTTTTTTTAAGATCTTGTGAAACTTGCTTTGCTCCAGATCTTAAATTATAAGACTTTGAGGGTTTGTTTGATAAACACTAGCTAAATATGCAAGATATGAAACATTTTGCTTATGAGAGTTTTTATTTTCCTGATCAAAATACATAGAATGTTGATAATAATATTTACTAAGAAACCCATCAGAGGATTCCTATTCAATATTATTTATGTCTTGATCTAGATCTTCCAACTCTGGATCTTCTATCTCCTCAGCTTCATCCACCAGGTTATTTTGGAAAGGGTGTTGTATTATTTGATCATCACTATTTCTTCTTTCCCTAGGTAAAAACCTCGGGACATAGGGGCGTCTAAAGTGATTTGTATTTTTATTATCTCCCTCTTGGAAAAATCTATTTTGAGTTTTATTCTCCATTTCCAATCTACTAATTTTCTATGATAAATTCTCAATGAGTTTGGTCATCTCATCCATCTTATTATATGTTGCTTTTACCACTAAAGTAGACAGTACCATTTATTTTTTCTTTTTCTTATCTTCCTCATGATATTACGGCTTATCCCTAAGCTTTTTTTATGCCATCAATTTTGACTCTACCTCCAAGGCTGCTTCTTGCATGTTTGCAAGAGTGATAGATCTTATTTCTCTTAATAATAAAGAGAAATCAGAATCAAAATAATTTGCATAAGTAAGTTTTACAGATGTCTTAGTAGGCTTAATATCAGCAAGGATCTTGCTATACATTTTTTTGAAATGCTTGGTAAAATTAGTAACTATCTCATCTTGTTTTGGTTTCAAATCTCCAAACTCATTTATATAATAAAGATAATCCTTGGTATCTCCCCACTATCTCATAAAATATTCTTCCAAATCTCTAACCCCATCTATTGAATTAGATGGCAATTCTCCAAACCATTTCCTCACCTCCCCATCCAAGATTTGGACAATGACTTGCATCCAAACATCCTGATGTTCAATATTTTGGTTGTCAGCATAACTAAAATAAGCATTCAAATGTTCTTCTATTGTAACCTCACCTTGGCCATTAAACCTTAGAAGATATTTCTGATAATCACCTCTAGAAAAGGCATTAAGAGGTTTTCGTAAGACTAATGGGGCATCCATTATATTAGGGGGATTTCCAACCATATTTGGACCAATATGAGTCTATGGAGGTAGTGGCTATTTAGCCTCTAACTGGCCAATTGGAATTTTACTAGTGAGAGGTGTATAAGTTGACCATTGAGGTTTTAAGAAGTCAAACTGTACATAATTTAGGAGTTCTTATTTTATTTTTTTGGATGACAAAGGATTAGTATAGACTTCAAAATTATCAACTTGATTGGTAGGATTTAAACACCATAACTTAGGAATAGCAATATACAATTCTTGCTTCCTTTCTTCTTCAAAAGTTGACAAATCTAAAGAAGGAAAACTCTGATCCAACTCACCTAGTGTTATTAGGGAAAAGTGCTTATAGTAGGGGAAGACTACCAACATACTAGGGGTTGAAAGATAGACACATAGGGATTCACATACATTGTTATAAGAAAATAGGATCAAAGTTTAGATAAAATGTACCTTGTTTATGACAGTCAATCCAAGCTTTTCCCCACGATCTCTACTGCAACAAACCTGCAAAAGACAGACAAAACTTCCTCAAACCAGTTTGAGTATGAATAAATATTGATATTAATGAATGATATAACATCAAATTATAATCAAAACACAATAAAAATTTACACTTTTATTGGGAAAGGAAGAGTGTCTCAATATTTTATTGTCAAAGAATGCAATGAGTACAAATGTTATACTTGAATCTGCATCAAGCACCTTCGCAACTAGGCCCTAGTGTCCTGCTTCTCTCTCTTGACTTGGAATTTCTTTAGCATCACAATAGTTCTCTAATTGGTGTCCTCTCTCTCATTCCATCCCCTTGTATTTATGGCAAGGAAAGGAGTATTGGTTCGAAATATAGTTGAATTGGGAAATGGGGAAGTTGGAAGACCTCACTCAACTAATCCCAATTCGTATTCTTCAATATATTTTTTCAACTTTTCTTAAGATACATGCGACAATGAAATCTAACAACTTGCGAGTGAATTGTGTCATACTATCTTAGCAGCTCGCGGTTACAAATTTTAAAAGATACCAACGGGTTTTCAAAATAGAAACCCTTGGGTGACCCGCGATATGTCAAGTATTTCGGTCGCGGTTTTATACTAAAATTGTCAGAAAACGATGTTTTTGATATGAAGAAGGTAGGGTTCATCTCCTAAGTCATATAAGTCCAAGTAATCTCTTCCATCCATAGTGTCCTTTTGTGTGACCACCAGGGAAATGTGGTCACGGACAGAGAAGTGATAATTTGACCAATAACAGATGCCCCCTAATGTGTGAGGTCAGAGCGAAATGATGGTCGAAATTGTAACATCCCCAAAATTTAAAAAAAATTAAAATTTTCTAAGTAGCATTAAATGCTTATATTTGTTATGCGGAAGTATCATTAATGATAATTTGTTTCTTTTAACAACAGCCTGATTTTGTATTATGACGACACATTCTTCAATTAGTCATCAAATTTATAAATGTTAAACGTCAATTTCATTAAATTTGGACAAATTAGGGAAATTTTGGACTAAGAAAGTGTGAATTTAGATTTGAAAGTGTCAATATCAATCTTTCTAAAGTGCAAAAACGGGTTCTGAAAGTGGCAATATTGGATTTGAAAAGTGTGTTTTTATATTCAAATAGTGTGTTTTTTGACTACTTATGAACCTTAAAATTGCACTTTTTTTCTTATGAAACTATGAATTTCAATTCAAAATAACTGAATTTCAAATAAAAAAATGCAAATTTTGATTTGAAAAGTGTGAATTTAAAATATAAAAATGCAAATTTTGATTTGAAAAGTGTGAATTTCAAATAAAAAAATGCCAATTTTGATTTGAAAAGTGTGGATTTAAAATCAAAAAATGCAATTTCGGATTTGAAAAGTGTGAATTTCAAATAAAAAAACTGCAATTTTTTATTTGAAAATTGTAATTTTCATTTGTAAATGTTCAAAATTTTAATGTGAAAAATTCAATGTTTAAAATATCCAGTCATTGTTACAATAACAAGTCAATCTGCTAAGTTATAACATATAAAAATGGTTTGTCCCGACTTCTATTTTCCAATAAGAAGGATTGTCCGCCCCTTCTTTTCCTAGTTAATTGTGAAAACATTTATCCATCAATTCAACTATATCCATAATGGAGAACACAAGAAGGATCGACCGACCCTTCTTGTAGTGTCAAGCTATTATGGAAATCATATTGGGAATAAGAAGGGTTGGTCGACCCTTCAATTTTGAGGGAATTGTTAAACTAGAACACCTTGGAATTTATAACATATAGAATAGTTTGTCCTGACTTCCGTTTTCCGACAAGAAGGATCAGTCGCCCCTTCTTTCCATAGTTAATTATGAGAACCTTTATCCAACAATTCAGCTATATCCATAATGGAGAACACAAGAACGATCGGCCGACCCTTCTTACAGTGTCGAAATATTATGAAAATAATATTGATAATAAGAAGGGTCGACCGACCCTTCAATTACGAGGTAATTGTAAAAATAGAACACCTCGTAAGTTATATCATATAAAAATGGTTTGTCTCGACTTCCATTTACGACAAGAAGGATCGGCCACCCCTTCTTTTCGTAGTTAATTATCAAGACATTTATCCATCAATTCAACTATAGCCATAATGGATAATACAAGAAGGATCGACCGACCCTTATTGCAGTGTCGAACTATTATGAAAATAATATTAGGAATAAGAAGGGTCGGCCGACCCTTCATTTAGGAGGAAATTGTAATAATAGAACACCTTGGAGAAAGTGTGGCCGCTCTTTCTCTAAGAATATTTCTACCTGCCAGCAAAGTATTTAAAGAAAAACTTCTATAAATTTTGCGACACATGGAATGCTTATATTGTGACACGTGGCATATTTGGTTTTTAAAATTAGTTTAAAGATTGTTTAAACAAGTATTAAGGAAATTAATGGTACCATTAAACGTTTGGGGACTGTTTTAAGCTCCTGCATTTTCTGAACCAGGAACGAGGATGTTATATGACTGGGGTCCAAATGAGAAGTATAGCTTGTAGTTTGTGGAGAAATGAGAAGTAGTTGGATGTAATGTCCCTTATTAGGAATTTTATTAAAATTGCAATTTTCCACTTTTTTTCCCTAGTTCGACCTTTGACTAGTTTTGATCTCTAGGTCCCAAATTTGCCCCAAATGATCCCAAATCTTCTGAGAAGGTATATGAATGATATTAGAACATAAATATGTGTTTCATGGATTCCTTTGTACCTTTAAAATACTTCTGCAAATCCTCTTTCAATTCTGATCAATGTAGGTAACTTTACTAGTGATTTTCCTTTGACTAGTATTGGTCTCTAGGTCTCAAATTAACTCCAAATGCCTTCAAATATTCAAGGAAGGTGTATGAATGATATTAGAACTTTAATATGATTTTTATGTATGAAATGTGTCCACCAAAAGACCTCTGCAAACTCTCTTAAGATTCTGAACCAATTATGCAATTTTACTAGTAATTTGGGGTTCAAATCCCCCTGGGGTAAGTACTGAAAATGGCTTCCCAAATGCCTCCAAGCCCTCTCAAATTTATGAACAGAGGTATGTAATGTGTTAATTATTTTATTAAAGTCTCATATTCACCATTAATGGATTATTACAACTATTCTCACCCTCTCCCATTCAACTGCAAAAATCCTCAATTCGACCCTTGGGGAAATGGCACTATTTCACCTCCCAATACAACTAAACTGAGTAAAAATGATTCAAATGCTCAAGTACAGTACATGAAACTTGTATAATACATCCATGGCAGTATATTTATCATAAATATATTAGAGAATCATCCATTCATTCGAAATCATCATCAATACATTGGCTCACAACAAGGTAGTGGGGAAATGGCATTGTTCTTCCATTAAAAATGAGATTTATACATTTATACTTGGAATTTCGACCTGAAATTTTTTGGAGATGAAGAAAAGAGTATTTAATTCATATTAAAAAATAAATGGGGCATTAAAAGCTTCCCCAAAGAGTACAATAGCTCACCAAAAATGCCCTCCCTCAAGGATCAAGAATATGCCATCAAAACTGGAAATGGTTGAAGGAGTGAGATGCAATAGAAGAAACCATGAGCTTCCCTGTAGATTACACCTGCAAATAAAGACTCCATTAAAGCTCCAAATGAAAGGCCTGAATGGCCTTTCCAATTACCAACTTGGATGGGAATCTTTCACCCTGGAAATTGGCTAAGGCAAGAAACTAGTCATCCACTAGCTCTCCCTCTTCACAAATGAAATTGTAAATTCTACAAATGATCAAAAGCTATTCTCATACATCATTTCTACATTTTATAAACAACATTATCCTTCTAAGGGTCGAAATCCTCTCAATAGATTCAATAGATTTCCATTTAGGAAATATTCCACATTTGCCACTTGTCTCCTAGTTCCAACCTTCCATCTTCTCCCAAATTCGATTTTGAGTCTCTTTGGCTTCTCCAACTCCCAAATTCGCCTTCCTTGAGCCTATTTTTGGGTCTGACATGTCATAGTGGTTAGATGTCAGAGGTCAGGTCTGCAATTTGTCATAGTTGTCATAGATGCTCCATCATTGTTGTCATAAGGGCTAGGGAATCTAGCCCAAGTGTCCACAAACTTCCACTTTGACTCTTTATCTTCCATGGAGGTACCAATCCTTCCCAATTCAACCTAAGATGCTCAATGACATGTGTTATGACTTACCAACTCACCCAAGAGTGTTCACATTTCCATTAATTCGAATTTGCAAAAGAGAGATACCATGTATTATGAAAAATCAAGCTAGTGTGGGTCCCACATCCTCCATATGTCTCCAAAACCATTTGTCACCTGGGATTTCTCTTGAATTTCTTTATTCACTCTATTTATTAAATACTTGAACCCTTCTAATGTCTAAACATCATTTATTATCCCCGTTATTCCAAATCCCAAAGCTTCCACCCCAAACCTAGGAAACTAGTAATTTTCCTCGGCAATTATTTGACCCTTAACATCAATTTTACAAACTCTAATGAATATGGCTAATGTGATTAGGCCATTGTGACCCAATTCCAAATTTGGGACATGACATTGGAGATGAATATGGTGTAAGTAATTTATGGTTGAGTTGCTGAGTAGAAGTTGTTTAACGAACTTTCAAATTGATACACTCCAAATCAGTTTTAAACTGATAATAGTTGAGCTGCCCCATTATTCCTTGAGAATGGGGCAACTCCCCAGTAGACAGAGCAGTGAGAATGGGGCAGCTCCCTATTAGACAGAGTAGAGAGAATGGGGCATCTCCCTAGTAGACATGGAGCTGCCCCAAGTTGAGGGATGCTTTGAATGCGTAGAGGGCCGAGGTACCCGAGTTGCAGCCAGCTAGCCAGTGAAGGGACTTGCGAGTGAAGAATTGAGAAGGATCCATAAAGCCGCACATGTGAGGGCAGGCAATTGGAAGCAAGGGAGGTGGTATATTGCATGGGGCACACATGCCATGTTATGGGCGCCTCGGTCGAGGATCCTCCGCCACGTGCCCTCCTCGTGTTTGACACGTGGCCCCTTGTATAATGGTGATGCCCGCATCCATGGTTAATATATGGTATACTTGATTCACATAAACAATTTTGTCTCTTAAAAAAAATCATGGGAAGTAATTGCATAATTTAATATTTGGTATACTTGATTCACATAGGCTGAAACTTACGGCGAATATTATTCAGCCTGCTGTAGGCCATTTAATGCGCTGGTAGCAGGCATGTTGTCCGTTGGATTTTCAAGGAATCGATTGGAATGATATGTGTACGATTAATACAGCAAAATATTTTTAATCGATCAACATAGTGGCCACTCACTATATAGGCTAACCATGCCCCATATCACATCAAACTGAAATTGTCCGGGAAGCCATGGAATTTTCTTTTACTTCCTCTGTTGTTTTATGAGAAATGATTGATTCTTACAATCACTCCCTAGTTCTCCTCATGATATATGAGTTTTTACCGTGAATCTTTTCGTTTAATTATTTCCTGTAGTTGATTATAAGTTTTTCCCACGAACCTTTTCATTTAATTATTCCCCGTAGTTGATTATAACTTTTTCCCGCGAACAATGGAGCATTTCGTTTAATTATTTCCCATATTTGTCATTATTGTTTCATAGTTGCATATTCCTACTGAATGTCAGTGATTATAAGTTTTGCGGGTGAATTCATGTCCTCTATTAGAAAACGACGGCTCCATTCCCTCCATATATCCATAAATGGCATACCTACCAATCTCTTTCAGTCATGTTGTCAGATGCCTAACATTCCAAGATGAGCAATTCTGTGTACAAATGATCATTCCTAACAGAGATGCAATGGGTTGCTTCACAACTATGTTAAAATTTTCATTTATTTTATTGCCCGTAGTTGATATATGGGCATTTCGAGCCAAGTCCCAATACATGGATTTGTCATTATGTTCCTTGGAACCAATCACGTTTTCGTCCGTCACTCTTCTTTCAATAACTGGATTTGTCATTATGTTCCTGGGTATGCATGGATTTGTCATTATGTTCTCGGGTGTGCAACGAGCAGGGGATGGAGCCGTAAGGTTCGTGGGAAATACTTATACTCAACTATCGGCAATAATTAAACGAAATTAATAATGTAGTTGTGAAGCAACCCATTACATATCTGTTAAGAACCATCATTTGTACACAGAATTGTTGATCTTGGAATGTTAGGCATCTGACAACATGACTGGAAGAGATTGGTAGGTCTTCCATTGATGGATATATGGACGGAATGGAGCTATCATTTTCTAACAGAGGATCTAAATTTGCCCTCAAAACTTATAATCACTGAAATCCATCAAGAATATGCAACTATGGAACAATACATGTGACGACGAGCAATAATTCGACCTGACAATGTGACCGGTGACATAGATCTGTGATAGATGGATGTAAAGATGGGATGGAGCCGTCGTCACATGCGATCGTAAACAGTTGCAACAGTCGTCGAATGTTGTTTTAGTACCAGACCATGCTATCAACTTCTTCTTACTGCACTAAGTAGAAGGTAGAAGGACTGTGCTTTCATAGTCAGCAATGTTCTATTCATTCAACTCCAGTTATTTTCTGATTTCTTCTGGATGAAGAAACGGATTGTTCGTGGGGGAGATGTTGGAGGATCTTAGGTCGGATGCCCAACTAGGTCCTCTGTTTGACCACTTCAGAGAACATGTCAAACCGTCGTGTCGATCAATGTTAAATTTTAATTAGCATTATAGTGTGTCTAGGAAGGCATGCATGAGTTGCTTTGTTTTGAAATTATACATGGAATGTGTTGAATATAATTGTACCACCGATGAAAAAACTATTCATTAATGACATTCTGTAAATTTCCTTCCTTTCTCTGTTAATTTTTATTTCCCGCAATGACAGTCTGTAAATTTCCTTCCTTTCTTTGTTAATTGTTATTTGCAGTAAATTATGTGTGTCTCTAAATTTCCTTCCTTTCTCTGTTAATTGTTATTTCCAGTAGATATTTTCCATTGTGTTATTCTTCATGCTTGGATGAAAGTAATATTAAATCAAAATTCATATGTTTATGCTCTGGTTTACCACATCTAAGTATTCACCAATTTTATGCTAAAATTGATATTGGATTCATTTATGACCAATGCCCAATATTAATGTAGAACACAAGAAGGATCGACCTACCCTTCTTGATGTGTTAAACTATTATGAAAACAATACTGGGAATAACCAGGGTCAGTCGAAGATATAAAAATAGTTTGTCCTGACTTCCGTTTCCCAACAAGAAGGATCGGCTGCCTCTTCTTTTCGTAGTTAACTGTGAAAACCTTTATCTAACAATTCAACTATATCCATAATTGAGAACACAAGAAGGATCGACCGGCCCTTCTTACAGTGTTGAAATATTATGAAAAAAATATTGGTAATAAGAAGGGTCGACCGACCCTTCTTGCAGTGTCAAAATATTATGAAAATAATATGGGGAATTTTTTATTTGAAAATTGCAATTTCCATTTCTAAATGTTCAAAGTTTTAAGGTGAAAAGTTATAACATATAAAAACTGTTTGTCCCGACTTCCATTTTCTGACAAGAAGGATCGGTTTCCCCTTCTTTCGTAGTTCATTGTGAAAATGTTTATCCAACAATTCAGCTATAGCCATAACAGAGAATACAAGAAGGATCGGCCAACCCTTTTTGCAGTGTCGAGCTATTATGAAACCAATATTGTGAATAAGAAGGGTCGGACGACCCTTCATTTAGGAGGGAATTGTAACAATAGAAAACCTTGGAGAAAGAGTGGTCATTCTTTCTCTGAGAATATTTCCACTTACTAGCAAAGTATTTAAAGCAAAAATTATATAAATTTTTGTTGTTAAAATTTTTATATCTGGTATCTTAGGGTGACACGTGGAATGATCATATTGTAACATGTGGCATATTTGATTTGGAAATTTGAGCGGACCCAAAAGTTTATTATTTCTATTTAAAAAAAAGAAAGAAAGAATGTTTCTATATGGTTAATCACAGTCAGAATCATTCCAACTAATGGAATCACTATCTGCATTGTCATCTGGGAATGTCCTTTTCCAACACAGTATCTTGCTTAAATTTTAATTAGCTTTATGGTGTGTCTGGGAATGCATGCATGTGTTGCTTGTTTTTGAAATTATACATGCAATCAGTGTTGAATATAATTGTCACTGATTTTGTATCTACCCCATTGCAATAAAAAGTAAAATGTTTCTATTTAAAAAAGACAAAAAGGAAAGAATGTTTCTCTTTAAAAACTAAAATGTTTCTATTTAAAAAAAGTAAAATGTTTCTATTTAAAAAAAAGAAAAATAAAGAATGTTTCTCTTTAAAAAGTAAAATGTTTCTATTTAAAAAAAAAAATGTTGGTGCATCTAGCAAGTTGGAAATAATCAATATGGAAGACACAATTACTGAATACAATTACAAACGAGCGCCCAATAGCTCGTGGCATATTGAGTATGGTCAAAAATCTAGAGTAGATCAAATTGAAGCGCATACAACTAGGCTAACTGCAGATAAAACTCGTGTTGACTCAACTCTTCTTGACAGGGGTTCTCACTGTCGTCAACAAGCACCAACAATCCCTTATACACCAGCCCAGAAAGGAGTTACCCTTCCCAGCAACACCTGCGAAGGGTGCTGCAAGAACCAAGATTCCATAGTGGCGTTGAGAATATGCTTTACCCGCAAATCTCTTATCGCAGAAAGTTAACCAGAAATCATCAACTTGACAGCATACTATTTACTAATCATTCGCATATTATGTAAGCAATTCGCAGATTCAACATAAAGTAAACATTCACAATAACATATCCATTCTACTTAATTGCATGAACCATTATCATTCAATCTATAGCATAATAGACATAATGCAACATTCACCACCACACAGAGACAGAGACAGAGACATAATTAGAACAATAATCGGACATCTTCATGTATTCATTAAACTCTGCGGTAAACCCGTCACAGGAACAGTCAAAACGTAATGTTGCGGATCCAAATTAGACCAAAAAGAGGATTTCTCCACTATCTCTCTCTCTTCTAATCTACCCTTAGGCTTACAATTCACTTCTATTTATATGCTATTCATTGGTCCATATTGACCGATTCTAACAATTGAATATTTATATGCTAGTCAATGGTCCATATTGACCGATTCTAACAATTGAATATTGACCGAGCAGGCCCCATAACAAAACCATGCTAACATCCGGCGTCTACACCGAGACTGAACTTCCAAAGACATGGCAAAATACACAGAAAAAATAGCGATCCACCAACAAAAAATCAACAAAAAAACAATCAGTCAGACGCTGACCACCAAGGCCGGCACGAACGCAGACCGGGAAGACTAATAAGGGAGCAGAGTGCTCCCCCCATGGGGAAACTGGTTCTTCATGAGGGAATTCCCTCGAGGTATCCATGTAATCTTTCATAGCATACTTGAGCAAGCAAACACCAACCGAATGAGTTTGTTGGCCGCCTTTTATAATTTGGAGGGCTTTGCGGAGGCTGTGAGCCAGCTGGTTCCTCGCTTGAATTTCACGAGCGAACAAGATCCTCACTGCCCAGTAGGGGTTGGAGATTAATTTTTGGCCCAAGTAGACTTCGTATTCCCGAAGAAGGGATAATTCACTATGTGATATATGCGCCTCTATCGGAGCAGGCGTCTCTACTAGATACTGAGCCCCCAATTGAAGGTCTGCGGGGCAGACTCTTCCATCCACATGGTGTGCTATTGAGACGAGCCTTCTCCCTCAGAGAAACTTTCCCCCCCATATCGTGAAGGCCCTACACCGCTGCTGGATCCCCTGCGTCTATATGCCCTCATATGGGCAACCATGATATACCAATTAAAAAAACTGAACCACCAAAAATCCACCCAGGAGTTCAGCCAAGCTTTAAATTGCAGGTTTCTTGAATGGAAGTCGCCTACTCTATTGAAAACATTTATAGGATTTTCTATGGAAAGTAGGGTGGACAGCCGAATTGACTCCCAGATATTTTCACAGAATCCCACAGATACGAGAGGATTGCCATTAATGGCTTTGTAGAGATTGAATGACTCAAAATCCATGTAAAGGCCATCTTATACAATTGAAAACCAATTTGCAGTACTTGCTCGGCAGCGCAGTACAACGAGAATTACTTCCTTCAGCACGGAGGCAATTATGCGTCAGGAAGCAATGATAGAAACGAATTGTGTAAACCGGCATTATCATTATGATTGGGGGAATAATTTATTGGAGGCATGACATTACAAGGCGTCTGGCTTACCCCTGCCCGTGTCATCCTCCACTACCGTCCCTTCAAACCAGCCTGCATCTGTCCAAATAGTACTATCATGATGGTTGATAGTACTGTTATGATGGTTGATATATGTGTAGATGATGAAAGCTAAGCATTGATCTGCAGAGTATTAAATGCAGCAACTCCACTACCGTCCCTTCAAATGAGCCTGCATTTGTCTGATTAAAAGATGCCGCCAACGTTCCGCGAATGACAAGGACAATCTAAAACATTGAGCAACTTTAACCTTTGAAAGTGTCATTATCAACCTTTCTAAAGTGCAAAAACAGGTTTTGAAAGTGGCAATATTGTCTTTGAAAAGTGTGTTTTTCAATTCAAATAGTGTGTTTTTTGACTACCTATGAACCTTAAAATTGCAGTTTTTTGTTATGAAACTATGAATTTCAATTTAGAAAGTGTGAATTTCAAATTAAAAAATGCAAATTTTAATTTGAAAAGTGTGAATTTCAAATAAAAAAATGCAAAATTTGATTTGAAAAGGGTGAATTTCAAATCAAAAAATGAAAATTTTCATCTGGAAACTGTGAATTTAAAATTAAAAAATTCAATTTCCGATTTGAAATGTGTGGATTTCAAATCAGAAAATTCAATTTTTTATTTGAAAATTGCAATTTGCATTTGTAAATGTTCAAAATGTAGGGTGAAAAGTTATAAAAATGGTTGTCCCAACTTTCGTTTTCTGACAAGAATGATCGGCCGCCCCTTCTTTTCGTAGTCAGTTGTGAAAACATTTATCGAGCAATTCAACTATATCCATAATGGATAACACAATAAGGATCAAGCGACCCTTATTGCAGTGTCAAACTAATATGAAAATAATATTGGGAATAAGAAGGGTCAATTGACCCTTTTGAGAGTGTCGAACTATTATAAAAATAATATTGGGAATAAGATGGGGCGGTTGACCCTTCAATTACGAGGGAATTGAAAAATACAACACCTTGTAAGTTATAATATATAAAATGGTTTATGGAGACTTTTGTCTTTGATCCTTGTTTCTTGACAAGAAAGATCGGCCGCCCCTTCTTTTCATAGTTAATTGTGAAAACCTCTATCCAGCAATTCAACTATATCCATAATGAACAACACCAGAAGGATCGACCGACCCTTCTTGGAGTGTCGAACTATTATGAAAACAATATTGGGAATAAAAAGGGTCGTCCGAGCATTCAATTTCGAGGGAATTCTAAAAATAGAACACCTTGGAAGTTAAAACATATAAAATTGTTTGTCCCGACTTCTGTTTTCTGAAAAAAAGGATCGGCCACCCCTTCTTTTCGTAGTTAATTGTGAAAAAATTTATCCAGCAATTGAGCTATATGCATAATGGAGAATAGAAGAAGGATCTAACAACCCTTCTTGCAGTGTCGAAATATTATGGAAATAATATTGGAAATAAGAAGGGCCAACCGACCCTTCTTGCAGTGTCGAACTATTGTGAAAATAATATTGGGAATAAGAAGGGTCAGCCAACCCTTCAATTACGAGGGAATTGTAAAAATAGAACACCTTGGAAGTTATATCATATAAAAATGGTTTGTCCCAACTTCCATTTTACGACAAGAAAGATCGACCGCCCCTTCTTTTCGTAGTTAATTGTGAAAACCTTTATCCAAAAATTCAGCTATAGCCATAATGGAGAATGCAAAAAGGATTGACCAACCCTTCTTGTAGTGTCGAACTATTATGAAAAGAATATTGCGAATAAGAAGGGTCAGCTGTCCCTTCATTTAGGAGGGACTTGTAACCATAGAAAACCTTGGAGAAAGAGCAGTCGCTCTTTCTCTGAGAATATTTCTACTTGCCAACAAAGTCTTTAAAGAAAAAATTGTATAAATTTTGTTGTTAAAATGTTGATATCTTCTATCCTAGGGTGACACGTGGAATGATCTTATTGAGACACGTGGCATATTTGATTTGGAACATTGAGTATAGCGAGGTTACTATTTTTTCTTTGATTTGGCACATTGAGTATAGCGAGGTTACTATGTTGGTTTAACCACAACACAATCAAGAAATGAAAATTCACTGATAGTAGTTTTAAGGATTAGGCACATGCAAGATTACCCTGTAGTTGGAAATGCTAATTGAAAAATTAACATGAATTTATTAATTTATGTTAATCATTTGCAGAAATAGATAAATGTTTTAATTAAATAAATTCACTTAAAACATAAAAGACACACAGATCATTAGTAAAGACAAATCCAAACTGTAGATCAATGTATGGATGATTGATTGAAAAAATTAAATAGTGTTCATAAAGAATCTGAAGTGAAAATCAACATTCATGAACACTGTAAAGGAGATTAATTACTTATCTGTTCAAATTACTATCAACCAATTAAAGTTAACTGATGGCAAATTAAGGGTTCAAGCGCATTCAAGATTGACTTGTAACTGATATGTCAATTGAAAAATTAACATCAATTATAATTTTCTGTAAAAACAATTTGCAGAAATAGCTAAAAGTTTTAATTGAATAAATTCTTTTAAAACATTAAGGATACACAGATCATAAGCAGAGAAAAATCAAAACTGTAGATCAATGTAATTATAGATTGCAAAAGATTAAACAATATTGATAAAGAACCTGAAAGTGAAAATCAATATTGATCAAAGAAATTTGATTAATAGACAAAAGAGTATGCAAGAGAATAACATAACCGTATTACTGAAAGTTTGCAAGAAATTACAAGCCCTACATTAACCAGAGTATGCCCAGTCTCTTCTGCTGATTTTCTCCTCCAAATTCCATCATGATCCCTAGCCTACGAGAGATCTACCCTTTAAATAATAATTACAATTTTGCTACAAAGGATAAATTCCCCCAAAAACAGGGATTTCAAAAATCGAACTAGGCTAATCGCCAAGAAAATATTGCCACTTGGCTGCAATTTCTAACAATTCATCTATATTTGGATAATTGACCGACTCAAGCCCTAGCTGGGCATCACATGTAAAATTTTCCAGCTCGTTTTTAGCCAAATTATGCCAAATACCAATAAAAATGTGGATCATTCCCTTAATGGAAACAGGTTGCCTAAATAACTGGTCCACGTCATCAATCTTGATATGCTCTAGGTGTTGGATCTTCTCTTTAGCTTCCTCGCATCGACGTTCAACCTGTTCTAGCATCAACTTCAATGGACAAGTACTTTCAATGAGGTCCATGGTAGGGAACTACAACTTCTCCATGATGCTATCCACAGCGTACCATCTACTTCCGCAAACACCTTGTGCTTTCTGGATAGTATCTCCAACCTTATCATTTAGATCATGCCAAGTGCGCAACGTAGTTCTAATTTTCTTCAGTTGGAAACTAGTGAGAGTAGGAATATTATTGGGTCTCTCAATAATGGACCTCTGCCATTCCACAATATATTAATTGGCCTTACAGTCTTGCTATCATTTAGCTACCTGCTGATCAAGAGTAACAGACATCTTCGCAAAAACAATGTGAGTCTCATGGATATCATTCAAGGTATGAAACAATTTAGCTAGAAGCTTACAGTGTTCATCATTGACTTGAATGGGGAAATCCTTAAACTCCAACTTGGAAAACCTAGAGAATGCAGAGGAGGATGCACTTGTAGTTGCATCCTCACATTGTTTTTCTAGCACATCTATCCTTTGTGTATTGGCAGCATTTACAACTTCTGCATCATGTAATTTAACCTAGACAAAGGTATTTTTCAACTGCAGATCTTCAAATACCTTCTTGAGATTGGAAACATAAGATTCATGTTCCTCATTGGTTTTGGCCAATTTCTCTTCAAGCTTCTTTAGCTCTTCTTTCTTTAAATCAATCTCCCTATTCAGTGTTGTCACTGAATCATAGTTCGCAACTGCAAAAGCACCCATGGCTGTAGCAGCATCCAATGCTTCTCGCTGTATGTCATCGGATTTCTTGGTCCAAATTATTTGATTAGGAGTAGGTGCTTCCAATCCACCTTGATCCCTGCTTCTCTTCTTACCTTTCTTACCACTGACTTGGAAGCTCTGTTGTAGAAGTAATCCCGAAGAGGGACTACAATTTCTACTTCAAACTCAGCTACCAATTTAGTAAATGATGAAGTCACATTTACTATTGAAACCAATGAAGATGTCTGAGTAGTCGAAGGAGCAGGTATAGACATAGTTATTTGGGAAGTAGTTGGGGCGGAAGGGATATTTTGAATAACTGTTGATACAGAAGTTGGGGATGGAATTGAAGTGAAGGCTTCAAAAGGTGGAACTTGGATATCATCAGCTGGTAATGAAGAAGGAGGAACTAGAGTCTGCTCATTAGTAGCTGGTGGTGATAAAATGAATGGAAGTGATTGCAACATGACAGTCAAAGACTGGATCTCTGCAATACTAGATGGAAAAAGAGGAAGTGGAACCAAGATGGCTGGGAATGGAGCAGTGATGGTAGTTAGAGTATGGAAAAGTTGAGATATGGGGAATGGAGGTGTTACCCTATATGACAAAGTTGAAAGAATTTGAATAGATTGAAGTAGAAGTGTTGAGTTTGTGGTGTCAGTAGTAGGGGTAGTTTCAAGCAACTAATGGTCTAGGATAGAATCATCCACTTCAATAGCATTCAATAAATTTGTAATTCTTTGTGAAGTTTCAGTTACTTCCTCAATCACAGGCACAGAAGAATGAATCTCATCTTCAACATCACTGTCACTAATATTGAAGGTAGGGATTTGAGATACAAAATTTTGAGTTTTCTGCCTTTTGGTTGGCTTGGTGACAGTCTGAGTAACTGCAACAGTCACTTGAATATCACTAGTAAGATTAGGAGCTGCAACTACTTGAGTGTCTAGCATTAAAGTCATCTGAGCGAACTTCCCCTTTGATTTTTGTCATGCTTGCATCAATACCTTCGATTGTTCAGCAGTCTTTACCTCTCGAGCATCTTCCATGAGACATTTTCCTTTATCCCCTTTACTGCAGGTCAGCATTAGTGGAGCAGGTAATTTCTGACCTTCTTTCTCCTCTGTAATGTCCCAAAAAAAGTAAAAATTTAAAAATTTTATCTTACTACTAAAAATGCCTACACAGACAATGTATTGTAAATTTAACTTCAGTACTGGGAAGTTGTGTCGATACTTTGTTGGAGACGATGAGATTTTTTAAAGTAAAACAAGTTAGTTTTTTCAATTATGTTTCTGCTGAAGGTGATGAAGTAAAGTAGTTGATGTATATGTATCCTGATAGCAAGTTTATATATGATATTATAAAACTTAACGTCCTTCCTTTTACTTTTTCATGTTGAGTTTTGTTATAAATGATTAAGATGGTCTCTCCAAGCATGATGGCTTTTGTTGATGGGAGTTGAGGCCCTTGAGAGTAACCTGGTGTTCCATGAAGAGATGTACCCTCGTAGTGCTGTCGAAAGGTAAGCATAAGTCTTGGGGTTCCTGTTCTTAATTAGCAATTGTTAGTTGCTCATCCTATGTGTGCATGTAGGTACCTGTACAAAGGGTTCCTCCCATGAATAGAACTACCATAATGTATTGAAATGTTCCTAAGTTAAAAGTGTAATACTAAGGTCCAAAAAGGAACCTTGGGGTAAGGAGACACTAGTTTCTACCAATTCGTGCCATTTGCATAACTCCATACTATAGCGCTTTGGGTAAACATTAAACTTGCTAAAATGTGTTAAGTGGAGCATTGAATACCATACATATGATGGCGACCTTGAAAGTGGTGACCAGCTGGCAAGGGTTTCAATATAGGGTTGTTACCCTATCAAGCAGTTGTTCCTTCATTTCGCTTGGCTTTGGAAAGACCATCGGTGTGTCTGTGATATTTTCATGCCCTGACCTGAGCTATGCTCATGGTCAGTGCACCATTTGGGGATTTATGCACAGGGGTGAAGTGAAAATCAAAACAATTTAGGTAATGGCTAGTTTTTTCCACGATTCAATGTTTTTTGCTACCTCTATCTAGCAATCGTTATATTCTCAGGGTTAACCTCATGTCGTTTGATGGCTTGGAAGGTAATGGATCGTGTTCCTCCTTGCGTGGCTTGTTAGTTGGTGACCAGTTCTATCGACTTCATTGGCAATGCAAAGGGGTAACTTCAGGTTTCACCATCCCTTATTCCCTTCCTCTCGCCTCTGTGGAGTGGCACTGTTTGTATTTGATTATGGGGAACTTTCGTGAGCCCATTTTGGGTTCACTGTAACAATTTTTGGGGTTCCTGGAGGTCATCGTTGGCTGGACCATGTGTATGAACAATCATTGTAATCATTATTTTGATGGTGAAAACTCCTGGGGGTCTCTATGCTTGTACTGGGGTTTAATGGATTGGTTTCGATTTCTATCCACATATTTGTACCTGTGTGCATATGGGTTTGAATGACTATTTCCATGCCTGTACTCATGATTTGTGGATTCTCGTTTTGCTATTTATGATGGGAAAATAACCTCTGCATTTTCCTTATTTTGAGACCCAAATGGATGAATGCAAAAATAGGGTCACTAGGTTTTTTTGTTATTCCATTTGGTAATCCATCATTTCCAAATCTTGGTGAAAGGTTGTTTGACTAAATCGTGGAGTCCATGCTAAATTATGAGACTCGTCTTTGCTCTGTTCTGCGTTTTACTATGGATAAGAAAATTTATATGGGTGTATATGCTGTTAGTGCTTTCAACCTGAAAGTAATCGATCTTCTCTTCTGTTTGGAAAAATTAGTTAATCATTTGTTGCCAGTGGTGCTTATGTCTATTGTCTAGATTCTTAATTTGGTAACCTGGGCCTTTGAGTTGTTCCTGGGGTTTGATATCTGAACTGGGGCTTTTAATTCGAAAAGTAGGAGTCGCCTATCGTTTTTGTAGTGGGATTCGACCCTTGAGCCTAACAGGGTTTAGATGTTTAAAATGTAAAGATATAGGTTTGAGTTTGTGGTTGTGAGATGTAGTGAATATTTTACTGTGTTTTTATTATGGCTCCATGAGAAAAGTTGTGGTCCTTGTAACCTATGTGTTGTATGGTTTTGACTTCTGAAATGTTTAAATGATGAAATTTCTTAATTCTACTTACGATTTATAGCTTATGGTCTGCAAACATGTTTTAAGGAAAGAAAGAGAGATATGGTTGATGTGAGTTTATGATTTTAATTTGTAAAGCTGCTTTTTGATTTGTTGCTTTTTGATTTACTGCTTTTTGATTTACTGCTTTTGTTGATCCTATGTGGGGATTCATAAGAACAGAAAGGAATAATAATTAAAAGGAGAAAAATTAAACCC
Source organism: Larix kaempferi (assembly GCA_027924585.1). NCBI lineage: Eukaryota > Viridiplantae > Streptophyta > Pinopsida > Pinales > Pinaceae > Larix > Larix kaempferi. The sequence continues at coordinate 7,576,825 of BSBM01000249.1, forward strand.
TAACTCTAACAATCATTTTACTGTTTGTAATGAGATCATTTTCCTACTAGAAAGTCAATGGGTTTTGATTTGGAACTACTGTGTAAATAAAAAGAATGGAATGCATGAGTCTATGTTTGCAAAAAATATCTCCTTGAGATGCCTAATGCGTTGTTTCTTTGTAATGGATTGGTTGTTGGTAGAATCGTATAGATGTTTAAAATATGGGAGTATTCCTAGATTTAAAGAATAGAAATAAATAAATAATACTGTTGTGGTCTCTTCCACTCTTTGATGTGTAGAATGACTAGGATATCTGATGTATGTCTTTCTACTGTTATTATTTCTATTTAATGTTTTTCAAGCATAGAGAGAATGTTAATAAATGATTTAAAGATAAATAAGGAATCCCTGCACTACGAATTAGTAAGACGATTCAGACAGAAAAACATAAGTATTTAAAACAATATAATAACTCTAAGTTTGCTCCTGGGGTGTTGTCTAGTACAGGCTAGCTTGGCTAGACCTGCTAGACCCTCCATTGGGTTCTAGGAAGAACCTCAAAGTTGATAATATTGGTAATGAGAACAATGCTGCAGTATCAATTCGAATTTTAAAAGCCTAGGTTTATTATAACTAGACAATGGAACAATGAATACTACATACCTGGCTACTTGAGCACTTGATCCTTTCCTGTGGAAGCCTAGCTGCTTGGCACTTGATTCCTTCCTGTATAAACCTGCACACTCAACAATAGTTAATGCAAAACCTGTTGTATTTACCTAACCTGTTAGGATGATTTCCTTAGTTGGATAACTTTGGGGCTACCATGTTCCTCCCAACCATGATCCTACAACCGTTCCTGGTTCTATATGGAGGCCCCTGAGCTAGATTCCAACATGCAAAAGAGATAGAGGAGCTAGGGTTATTGCTTGTTCAGTTTCTTGGAGCAGAAGTATTTCCTTTAGTTTCCATCAGAGAAAGATGATGAAAAAGATAGATGATCCCCTTAAACTTGGGATCTTCCCTCTTTATGTAGGCGAGTCTTGAATTATGACTGTTAGAATAATTAGTTTCTTTCAATTAGATAAATAATATTTAAAAGATATTATTTAATAAATATCTAGTCTTTTGCACTAAGAATTTTTCAATGGTTTAATCTATAGTGATTTCTGATTTTAAGCTCTTCATAATAATTATGATAACAATAATTATACTAATAATATTTGTAACCTAGGGATTAATACATTAGTAATACTATTTATAAATGTGGTTTCCCACTAAATATTAATACTCTATTAATACTATTAAATAACGTGGCATCCCACTATGTATAAACTATATGCAATAATTAATCACATCATTAATTATTAAGTATTCCTAATAATAATATTAAATATTGTATCTTAACATGATACTTAGTTTTAACAACTTAATGGTAAGGTCCACTTCTTTGGACGGTCTTTCAGTAAGCTCTCTCTCTTTGCATGTCGGATTTCCTCATTTGACACGGTAGTTCCCGCAGTATTTGATGATAGATAAAAGATGAATCATTTAATCAAATTAAATAAATGTGATGAAATTAAAAGTGTTATTCAGAGTCTTTTCCGACTCAACACCGTCTTTGAGATCTAGTAACCTCGAGTCCTCTTCAGATCCTTTTAACTCAACACTCTCACATGGGCATTACGCTAGTGCAATTCCAGAGCCTCTGATCAACACTAGTGCTAGAATGTGATTGTGAGGAACATCCATAATATTTAAGTTTCCTCGAATCCAATATCTGCTTATTAAGCTTGGAGTGCTCCAGGGATTTGGCCCAACACTCAATGTACTTCAGGGCTTACTCCCAGTACATAAACATTCTTCTAGGTACATCGGGGCTTATGCCCAGTACGTAGGTTATATGTGTGTTTCTGAGTCCACGCTCAACACACTCATCAGTCAAATGATGTAAAGTCATAGCTCTACACAGTAAGTAACAAAATATCATCTCAGTATATTAGGGTTTGTACGAATATCAAAGTTGAAGAACATCATTTAAAACATTGGGGCCTTCTCACCCAGTATTCAATCAAATAAAGAAGTCAGTTAGGGCCCATGCCCAATATGTCAATATATAAAAGAATAAATCATAGGTGCTAGGGTCCTTCCCAATATTCAAAATAAAACATATGTTCTGGGGTCATGGCCCAAGATAACAACAAAATAGTTAGTCCAAAATTCAAGACATTACATCCCTCCCTGCTTAGAAACAACACCGTCCCGGTGTTTCTAGGCACTAGGAATGAAGTCATGAAACAAGGTGGGGTATGCCTCTTTCATGGTGGCCTCATTCTCCCAAGTAGCCTCATCCGGCCCAAAGTGCCTCCATTGTACTTTCAACTAAGTAATGGTCCTCCTCCTAAGATACACCTCTCTCTTGTACATAATGCGTAGTGGTTCTGGTGTGAACTCCCCTTCGAGCTCCACCTGTAATAAGGGCCAATCAATAACATGTTTAGTATCGTATACATATTTCTTTAATAGTGAAGCATGAAAAACATTATGAACTTTTATATGACATTGTAAGGCTAACTCATAAGCCACTAGTCCCTTCTTGGCCAGTATTTCAAAAGGTCCACAAAATCTTGGGGCTAGTTTCCCGCAATGTCCCAAGCTCAACGAGCTTCGTTTTGCCTTTATTTTTAGAAAGACATGTTTACCGAATTGGTAGTCTTTGTCTTTTCTTTTCTTATACGCATAACTGTTTTGGCGGTCTTGTGCTTTTTTTAAGTTCAGTTGTACCATGGAGATTAGTTGTTCCAAGTCCTTTAGTAGGTCCGGTCCTAACATAAGTCTGTCTACTGGACTGTCCCAAGTCATGGGTGTCCGGCATTTACTGCCATAGAGTACCTTGAAAGGACTCATTTTGGCCGAGGTTTGATAAACGTTATTGTATGCAAACTCTGAGAGGTGCAAATAATCTTCCCACTTAGTGGGGTTGTTCATGACATACATCCTCAACATGTCCTCGAGGATTTGGTTTACTCATTCTGTTGTCCATCGGTCTGGGGATGGTACACGGTACTGAATTGTAATTGGGTTTCCAAACCGGAGAACAATTCTCTACAGAAGTTACTAGTGAACTTTGTGTCTCAATTGGAAATGATTTCCTTGGGTATCCTGTGCAATCGAAATATCTCCTTTAAGAATATTTCCGCGATGTGAACTACTTTGTAAGTAGATTTCACTGGTATGAAGTGGGTTGCTTTAGACAGCTTGTCTACCACTACAAAGATGGAGTCTTTCAGTTTCTTAATCTTGGGTAAGCCTGTAATGAAGTCCATACTTATTACTTCCCATTTCCATTCCGAAATGGGTAAATATTGAAGTAATCCAGAGGGGTGTTGGTGTTCTGCTTTGACTAGTTGGCACTACTGACATTTCACGATGAACATGGTGATGTCAGCTTTCAACTTAGACCAAAAGTAATGCTTCTTGACTGTCGATATCATCTTTTGATATCCGAGGTTCCCTGAATAGGGTTTCTAGTGAAATTCGGGGAGAATGTTTGATCTAATGTCTCCACTCTCTAGGACATAAAGTATCTCTTTTGACCACATTAGTCCTGACTCATCTATCTTGTATTCCTTCTGTTGTTGGAATAATCTGTCTTCCTGGATCTTTGCAATGATTTTCGTGTAGTAACAGTCACTCCTACAAGCCATTCGAATCTTGTCGTGTAGATCTGAGTCGGTTTAACTCACCGTGACTTCGTAAAGCATATGTGCTCGACGGCTCAAGGCATCCGCAATCTTGTTTTCCTTGCCTTTTATATGCTTTAGTTGGAAATGGTATTCATTGAGGAAGGCTAACCACCTAGCCTGCCTGGCATTTAGGTCGGGTTGGTCGAAAAGGTATTTCAAGCTCATGTTATCAGTCATTAATACGAATTTCTTTCCCATGAGATAATGTCGCCACATCTTCAGAGCATCGATGATGGCGGCTAGTTTGAGGTCATGCATAGGGTAGTTCTACTCATTCTCTTTTAATTTCCTTGATTCGTAGCATATGGAAAAATTGTCTTACATAAGGACTCCCCCAAGTCCTTCCTTGTCTGCATCTATGCAAATGATGAAGTCCCCATTGGGATCTACAATACCTAGAATCGGTGCGCTAATCAGTAGTTGCTTAAGCTTTTGAAATCTTTCTTCACACTTATACGTCCAAATAAACTTCTTTACCTTTTTCTGCAAGGCAATCATGGGACATGCAATCCGTGAAAAGTTCTCAATAAACTTTCGGTAGTATCCGGCTAATCCTAAAAACGATCTTATATCGAATACGCAAGTAGGTGTGGGCCATTCTTCGATAGCTTTGACCTTTCAGGGTCGACGACTATTCCCTTCTCGGAAATAATATGTCCTAAGTACTGAATCTGGGGTTTGTAGAAATTGCACTTACTAAACTTGGCATAAAGCTGGTGTTCCCTTAGTATCCATAAAACAATTCGAAGGTGCTCCTCATGTTATACATCGTTCTTGAAGTAGATCAAAATGTCATCAATAAAGACTAGAATGAACTTATTGAGGTATTTACTAAAGATGATGTTCATCATGCACATAAAGTTGGCTGCTGTATTCGTCAACCCAAAGGGCATCACTACGAACTCGTAGTGGCTGTAATGGGTTTGGAATGTGGTTTTGTTGATATCCTCATCACGGATCCTCACCTTATGGTATCCGGATCACAAGTTGATCTTTGAGAAGATCTTCGCTCCTTCGACTTGGTCAAACAAGTCATCGATCCTAGAGAGTGGGCAGTGGTTCTTAATGGTAATTTTGTTGAGTTGGTGGTAATCGATGCACATCTGCATCGTTCTGTCTTTTTCTTAATGAAGAGCATCGGTGCGCCCCAAGGGGACACACTTGGTCGAGTGTACCCTTTGTCTATTAACTCTTGTAACTGAAGATTGAGCTCCACCAATTCTAGTGTGCTCATGCGGTATGGGGCTTTAGAAGCTTGTACTGACCCAGGTGTTAGTTCGATGGAAAATTCTAAGTCTCGTTTGGGTGGTAAACCTGGTATTTCTTCGAGAAATACATCTTTGAACTCTACGAGGACTGGGAAGTCTTCGATCTTCTATCCCCTATCAGTTTCTATGTTTTGGATATTGACGGCAAAGAGTTTGCAACCTTTTCTGATACATTTCTTTACTTGTAAGGTAGATATCTGTCGTACTGACACATTTTTAGGGATACCTTGAATCGTCTTCTAACTCCCCTGGTCATCCCTGCAGAGTAAGGATTTGTTTAAGCAGTCTAGTAGTACATGGTGTGCTTCTAACCAATCCATGCCGATAAGTACATCGTACGACCCTAGGGGTAGAATGTTTAATTCTAGTGTCACGTCCCCTCCCCTCCTACCAGCTAGATGGAGAGGATCGTGAGGTTAAACCGGGCATCTAGCCCCATAAATCAGTCATTTAACATTCAATTTAAGAAGAAGATGAACATATGCAATTGAATAAACATTTGAATACACAGCGGAAGTAAATTCATTAACACATCCATCATACATTCAAGATATTCATCAATTAAACAATTGAAAGATAGCACAAGAGAATACTTATCTTAATGAAGTAGTCCCAAAAAACTGGCTACGCTTCTGCAACGTTCCACCCAACCATAGGCCAGTGTGCTCTTCAATCTCTCAGCACCACTGCCACCCCCGAGCTGGGCATGATCTCCACAAGGAACTAGGGAACAACAGGGTCTCACATAGCCATAGATACACCAGAATCAGCCATACCAACTAGCAGTTGGGTTTCTGAGGTGGCTAGGAGATGGACGCGTATAACAGCAAAAAGAGTAAGTGATGGGCATGAGAAAAATGGTTCTATAGTGAATTTCCCAGAAAAATGTGGGCAACCAAAACGAAAGGAGAAAATGGGAAATCAACCCCAGGAGAGCAAATTCGTTTTCAGAAGAATACTCATGGGCATTTCGTGGGAAAAAACGGCCTCCATAACCCCAAAAATCGTGGCTCTCTTCTCCCAGCCAATGAGCTAACCAAAAACAAGTTTATGGGCATGGAAAAACACAGGAAATGGTGAAAAACGTGAAGGATAGAACCCCAACAGGCTGCGACTGCGTGAGAGGATGAATTCCCTAGGTGAAGAATGGCTTTTGGGCCAATTTCGTGGGGGTTTTCTTGCCCCACAAGCAAAAACACGATTTTCCAAGTTGATGGCTTGCCCATACACGAAAATTGACAGCCATACCTCTCCCATCCCAAGGCATTTATTGTCTCAACCAATTCTTGGAAGGATTAAATGATTGGGTGCATGAGACCAAATGGGTAGTTGAGAGTTCATGGGTTTCCTCAATGAAATGGCTTAACACCACGGCTCAAGGGTTTTGGCTATTTTTCCCTCCCTATTCCTTGTAAAGATCATGCCCCCGTCTCTTTGTTGCATTGCGTAGTTGATTGTGGGTTTTTTTCATTAAAATTGCATATTTACATGATGTCCGATTTTACATTGTGCACCCCTAGCACAAGAACTCTATGCATCTATTCTAATTGCCGATACATAGAACATTAAATCAATGGCGGGACCTTGGCCTTGAGCTCCTCACCATGACTAAATAACAATATTTACATCATTTACAATATTAATGCAATAGGGTCAAGCTGGGGACATTACATCTAGCCTAGTTTGAAAATCGTTTAAGTTTATCCCACAAGTTTTAACTAACTCAGAGACCTTTTGTTTGGTACTCGTGGATAGTTTTACTAGCCATGATTTCTCGTGAGGATCTCAGTTCAACTTACAAGTGTCCACTAACTTAGGGGAGATGTAACTTTGGCATGCGCCGGGATCTATTAAAACTTAAATGGTTGTGTTAGAGATCTTACCCTCAATTTCCACCATGGTGGCTTGGTGATCTACCTGTCGGCCATCAAGAGAAGCATAAATCCTCGGTGTCTTTTCCATGTCTCCTACTGTAGGTTCTGCTTGGACATTGTGTAAAACTCCATCCATTTTGCTGGGGCAGTCTCTATAGTAGTGTGGCCCTTGGCATTTCCAACAAGAAACAGTTGGTGGGACAGCTTTCATCCCTTTGTTGAAAGCTGGCCTATTGATAGGTGGTGGGGGTGCACTTGGTCGTGCTTGTGGTCGGTTAAATCCTCTATTGGGCGGAAAAATGTTGTTATATTTTCGGTAAGGTGGAGATCTGAAACCCGGTCTACTGTTGTCTGAGAAGGTTCTGAACCTATGTCTGTTTCTATTAATGTTATCATTCCTTGGCTGTCTATGTTCATAACACAGTCTTGCTTTATGTAAGGTCACATCAACGATTTTCGGCATGTCAAACTCTATCTTTTCTCTAAAGTTTGGTGGTATCCCTCCCAAGAATTGTTGTATTTTGACCTTCTCGTCTTTTGATCCGAATTTTAGGGGGCATATGGTCTAAATTCGGATGTATAAGCCATAAAAGTATTAAATTGAGAGGCCACCTTCTCTCATCCATGGTATTTGGTAGCACATAGTTTTGGCCCATGGTATGGTCTCAAGACACATTGTAATAATGCTATATAAAGGTGTAGCAAGCCTTCTCATAATAACAAGTTACTCATTTGGTTTCTCTCCTATTTTCTATTGTTCATTGTGAGATTAATTAGAATTGAGGGACTTATTGGTAATTAGTTTCAGAGGTGGGGCTCCTCGTTGAGCCTCACCTCCCATTGACTTTATATGTTTTTGTTCATGCTTATTCTTATGCAATATTAGGGTTTTCATGTGAATTTTATGACAGATTTGCATGCTTAATCTCCTCCTCTCTCGACATTCAAGCATTCCGGTTCTGAGCTCCCAAGATCCGGATCAGTGGTATCAGAGAGGGTACGCTCTCCATAGGGACAAGATTTTGAAGCATTATGTATGTTCAACGGAGGTTCCAAAACCTCTACAACAACCCATGCTTCTCTACAAACCCTTGGCATCTCTATACTCAACACTCTCACATTCAGCAAACTTTGAACACGTTCCATGGGATTCACAGAACGTTTTAGAGGCTCTACCATAGCTCATCAGAAAGGTATTTCCGTCATCTCAAATGGGTATTTCACGGAATTTCCTTTCGTTTCCCGGTTTGTGAGATATGCTTGTTTGAAGTAGCACGTGTTTGTGCATAATGCGGCCGGACGTACAACAACTTTAAACAAGTGCTACAGACTCCACAGAATGTCTCAAAGGCTCTTCCATAGCTCATTGGAAAGCTCTTTCCATCATCTAAAATGGAAATTTCACGGAATTTCATTTTGTTTTTCGATTTGTGAGATATGTTTGTTTGAATTAATACATATTTGTACACAATGCGGCCGGACGTACAACAACTTTAAACATGTGCTACAGACTCCACAAAATGTCTTTGAGGCTCTACCATAGCTCATTGGAAAGATCTTTCCGTCAGCTAAAATGGGTATTTCATGGTTTTCCATTTGGCTTTCTAGTTTGAAAGATATCATCAACTGAAGCAACATATGTCTGCAAAATAGTGTGCGTGCATCTCTTAAACTTCAACAAATATGTTCTCAATCTCTGGGGCACCCCAGAGCAAACATGCTATAAGGATGGAAAGGTCTCTTCGATATCTCAAATGGGTCTTCAATAGAATTCAATTTCAATACATGCATCAGAAGTTATGAATGGATTTGCAGCAAGACATCAATTGCACCAAAGATCATGAATTTTTTATTTTTTAAAAATCTTAATGTAATCATGGTTATGGGTCAACCACACAAAACCCATGGTTATGGGTTAACCACACAAAAATCATAGTTATGTATTGTAATCATGGTTGTGGGTCAGCCACACAAAACCCACGGTTATGGGTTAACCACACAAAACCCTTCTCTTCAGTGGAAACAAGCTTGTCATTGCCACCATGGTTATGGGTCAACTACATAAAACCCATGGTTATGGGTCAACCACAATACCCATGGTTTTGATTCAACCACACAAAACTCTTCTCTTCATTGGAATCAAGCTTGTCATTGCCATCATGGTTATGGGTCACTCTTGAAAAACCCACGGTTATGGGTCAACCTCGCAAAACCCATGGTTATGGGTCAACCACTCAAAACCCTTCTCTTCATTGGTAACTAGCACATTGTAATCATGGGTCTCTTTTTAGCATCAAATGATAGGGACCATCATTTTCTAAGGGGGGAGGAATGATCCGAATTTTAGGGGGCATATGGTCTAAATTCGGATGTATAAGCCATAAAAGTATTAAATTGAGAGGCCACCTTCTCTCATCCATGGTATTTGGTAGTACATAGTTTTGGCCCATGGTATGGTCTCAAGACACATTGTAATAATGCTATATAAAGGCCTAGAAAGCCTTCTCATAATAACAAGTTACTCATTTGGTTTCTCTCCTATTTTCTATTGTTCATTGTCAGATTAATTAGAATTGAGTGACTTATTGGTAATTAGTTTCAGAGGTGGGGCTCCTATTTGAGCCTCACCTCCCATTGACTTCATATGTTTTTGTTCATGCTTATTCTTATGCAATATTAGGGTTTTCATGTGAATTTTATGACAGATTTGCATGCTTAATCTCCTCCTCTCTTGACATTCAAGCATTCCGGTTCTGAGCTCCCAAGATCTGGATCATCTTTAATGTACGACACATAGTGCAGCAAGTCTAAGAATCGGTTCATGAATGCCTCCATAGTTAGGGAGCCAATTTTTAACTCATGAAATTCTTTAATTTTCTTGTCAAAGAATCTTTCATACATATACTTGTCCTGGAAAGTCCTGTTGAAATTTTTCCATGTTACGTGTCTCAGTTCTGGTCCCTTGGTGTGTTTCAAGTCCCACCACCATCTGGCAACTTTACCATTCAGGTTGTATATGGCTAGTTGGGCTTGCATTTTACTGGAGTAATTATGAACTTTGAAGTACTTATTCATTCCTAGCAGCCATTCCTCAACCTTCTTCCCTGAGTTAATTTCCCCATCATAGGTTGGGCCTTTTATCTTTCGGAATTCTCATTGTAATTTGTTGTCACTTTTCCTCCTTTTCTTGCAAGGACGTGGTGAACCTTCTGTTAACACCCAAAAAGTGTTCACTACCTCATCTACCTCATTACATGGCTCATTTGTCCATTTTCCTACCATATTTCCCTCAAAAACCCTAAAAATCCCACTAAAAAGCCTCCAAAAGGCCACAAAACCATAAAAAAGCCTCAAAAAGGCTAAAAAAACCCCTTTTCCCTCCAAAAATATCCAAAATTCCTCTAAAATAGCAAAAACCCTTTAAAGAGGGAATAAAAAATATAAAATAATGAGGAAAATAGAGGAAAAAACCCTATACAGCTGACCTAAACCATATGGTTCCCAAAACCATGGGCCAACACTCCACCAAAAAACTATAAATAGGTGATGGAGAACCCTTATTCCATATCCACAGTCATAAGCACCCTTACTCTGCCAAAATCTCTCTTGAAACCCTAGCTCACCATTGAGCCACTTTCACCTTGAGAGCCCCTTTTGGCCCATTCCCACCATTGGAGAAAGAGAAGGAGCAAGTTGGAGCTTGGAGCAACCCTCTTGGACATTGCAAGAGCTTCACCAACCTTCACGTTGGAGGTAAAATTAATACAAAAACCATTATTTACATTTTGTTGTTTATGTTTCATGCACATGTTTTAGAGTAGTTTACATTTCTGTTTTAGCATTTTAATTTCCATTTACTGAACTGCTACTAAGGAGTCCATTCTCCTTAGTAGGTGCTCATTTGCACAAGTTATGGGTAAAACCCTAGCTACAGTTTTGGCGACTCCCCTAGGTTTGAATTTCTGGTTTTCATTTCAAAAAGTTTTAGTTTTCTGCAATAATCTCCCATTTTTTCGTTTCGGCTGTCCCTTTCAGCTGCCGTAAACTGCATCTTTTTCCTCTGCAGTCGCGTCCCGACCACATCTTTCAGGCATTTACTTGCGACCCGACCACGGCTCTCAAACTGTTTTCGGCACTCTGCCGGTGGATTCAAGTCTGTTACCTGCGATCTGACCGCGGCTAATCAGCCTGTTTGCTACGATCTGACTGTGCCTGTCGGCCATTTTCCCGCGTCCCGACTGCAGCTTTCAGCCCGTTCGCTGCGACCTGACTGCGTCTGTTAGCCTTATTCCCACGACCCGACTGCGTCTTTTTCCCTGTTTCCCGTGGTCCGACTTCCTCTGTCGACCGAAAAGCCGCGACCTGTCCGCACCTGTTTCCCTAGAACCCGCGGTCCGCCTGCTCAGTTTCGCCACCAACCCGTGATCTGATTTCTGCATTTTTTCCATAGTTTGAACCCAGCCCCTTTTGCTGCAATATTTTCTGCACAGCCATCTGTCTTACCTGCAGCCCTACTTCCCTATAGCCTTTTCTGCAACATAATTTCTGTTCTCTTTACAGAATCTTTTTAAAATTTCAGTATTTTAATTCAGAAAATTTTGCATTCAGTATTATTGTTAGGAAGTTGCCCCCCTTGTGGCACTTCTATTTTTGGGTTCATCACCTCACGAGCACACACTCTATCACATAATTCAAGTGAGCCTTAAAAACTACTTAACTCAACCAATATTCTAACCCCACTTGGGGAACACAAAAGAATCTTTGTAGTTAGGTAGGATCGGGGGGATAGGCTTCCAATAACACCCCTCGGTTACTTACACTTGAGAAATAGCTGTTGTCCAATTAGGGAACCAAAATCCCCTAGTACTTTTTGACACGGTCACAACCAGTTTACCAGAGGGCCTCTCCCCTAGGAGGGTTGAAGTCACAAGACTGGTTCCGGAGGCCTGAGTGGAATACCGCACTCCATTCAGTAACCGAAGGGCTACCTTTCGCAGTTCTCAGGATATCCCTGTATAGGGGTATTGCAGTAAAAGGACTGAACGGCAGATTCACCTTTCTGGATGTGTCATGAACAGGGTATCTTAGTTGCCATTCTTCTAGGATTGACTACCCGGTGTCCCTCCCGGTAGGGGGATATCTTAGCCACTTGGCTTTCCTATTCATATTGTCTAACTTGGATTTCATCACCTTGCAGAGGATATGTCTAGTTGAGTCAGAATACTTTTAGTTAGGTGTTTCCATGCTCCCATACCTCCTTTTGGTCTAGTGAGTCTACCATTGTTTATTTTTAGGAAACTTGCTGCTTGTTGGTATTCTGACCATTTCTGTTGATACTCCACCTATTGTAGCACAACTGTTACAGTGGGTGTTTTGAGTTGGTTGTTGGCCTGAGTGCCTTATTTTTTGAGCTCTCCTTCTGCACACTCGGTTGCATTAGGGTTTTTGAGCTGTTTTTTACTCACCTCAACTCACAAATATTTGACACCATCTGTCACCATTGAGTACCTTAGACATTCTCGGCGCCTCAGGGGCGAGCCCCCATAGCATGGTTCACTTGACACCACCCGTCATCGCCACAGATCATCATCACTTGATACCACTTATCATAGATCTCGAGCCTTGTCCCTTGACTCCACTCGTCAGCGGCATAGGTCTCCGTCACCAGATATTGACGCTCCTTACTTTACCTCCAATTCTGAGGCAGAGTCTGAGAACCCAATTTACACTGCCCCTACTAGCCCCATGGCTGGCACGACTTCCACTCCTTTTGTTGTAGGGACCATTGGTGGCACATCCACCACTACACCAGTTACCATACCTGCTTTGGGTATGCCCTCAATGGGGCCCCCATCTACTGTTCCCCTCACTGCACCTATTCCCGCAGCTGGAACACCTATCCCTACTCCATCAGTGGCTCACACTACCCATGGTGGTGCAGGCCCATCCTATACCACCTTAGTTCCCCCCCTTGGGGGCAACATTCCAAACCCTACCCCTCCACTTGGGGGCATTGGCCCCAACTTGGTCCAACCCACTACTGTGTAACATCCTTCTTCCAGTTTGCCATTCATGGCTAGCCTCAACCTGCCTGACCTAGCCAGATTGACCAATGACCCTATCCGTAACGACCCTGCGTGGCCTCACATGCCCACCAAGCTCCCCTCTGACATCCCTAAGTTCGAGGGCAAGGCAGGTGAGGACCCTCAAAACCACATTATGTCCTTCCATCTATGGTGTTCCTCTAACTCCATAGTGGACGACTCTGTTCGCCTCCGTCTGTTACAGCGCACCTTCAGTGGCTCTGCAGCCAAGTGGTATATCGAGCAACCCCATGGGACCCATGCCACCTTTGCTTCCCTTGCCTCGACCTTCCTGCAGTTCTTCCAGTTACCTGTCTGCTATGACGCGGGTGTTGAGATCCTCCTGTCTTGCAGACAAAACACGGCTACCCACATCATAGATCACATTCATGAGTGGCGTCGTCGCTGTAGCTTATGCAAGATCAAATTAGACGACCGTATCTCCCTAGATTGGTTCCTCAAGTCGCTTCTTCCTTTCATTGCTAAGGATGTGGCATCAGAAAGACCCCAGTCTGAAGAAGAGGCCATCCTTAAGGCCCAACAATTCGACCTCATTTACGCCCAGTCGGGTTATCTCTATACCATTATCCCTGACGCTCCTCACGGAGATTCCTCCCAGCACGATGCGCCGGGGGCATCCCATGCTGCAGACGACATCATTGGCTATGTTTCTTCGCATCCCCAACCATTTTCCATAGCACATCCTAACCCTGGCCCCGACTTTTCGTGGGCTACTTCACAGTCTGGAGCAACCAACTCATATGCTCCCATGACGCATCACCACCATTCCCATGGACCCTCATGTCCACCTCAGTGCTTCGGTCATGCGACCCCCACTTATGCCCCCCCGGTCGCACCTCAGCCCTATTACCACCAGCAGGCTGCACCATCTCCTGCGCCTTCACAAGCCCAACCCACTTATTACCCGCCACCAGCAGCCCCTGTGGCAAACCCACAACCCGCTCCGTAGCCATATCAGCAACACCCTCAAGTTGCTGCACTTGCGCAGCCTCCACCTACATATCATCCACCGCAGCCTGCTCCAGCACCTGCGCAACCTCAAAATCCACCTGCTGCCCAAGGGCAAGTCTACGCCCAACACAACCCGCAGCAAAACCAATGCAACCAGGGCAAACAAAACCGTGGCAAGGGCCGTAATCGTGGGAACAACCAACCTATAGACCAAGCTGGTCAACCTCCTAATCCCCCCGACAATAATAATGCGGTCCCTGCTAACCAAAACCTTGATCGCCCTCCCAAGCAGGCTAAAAACCCCAATTTGCGAACAAGCCATCCTTGTTCTATTTGCGGGGTCTATGGCCACTACACACATGCTTTCACACACTTGGAGCGATCTCGGCAGCTCTGGGTTGACGATGCCCATTGCCAAGGGCATGCGGCTCCTCAAGCACCGCCTAACCCCCCACAACCTCAGCAGCCACCTTTGGTGCTGCAAAACCCCTTACCCAACCAAGGCATAGTGAACACTCAGCCGTTGGCTGTCCCTCAAGCCAATGCGCCACCCCAACAACAAATCACTTACGCTGCTCCTGATCAACCCATGTTCGACTCAGGGACCCACCACTTGTTGATGATGTCATCCACTGATGTCAACCTTCAGACCCGTCGAAACCAATATGGCTCCACCACTGAAGTACCTCCCACTGATAAACCCACTAACGCTCATCCCACTGATCAAGCGTTACGTATACCTCCACCTCCACTAGATGGCGCTCCCAAAGCACCTCGTTTCCCACTTCGCCGTATCAACAATAACCCTAACGCGCGCGCTGCGTCAAACTACAACATTGTAGATGACCTAGCCCAATCTCCCGCAGCCATGTCTGCGTTAGAAGTCTTGAAAAACTACCCATCCCAACTCAATAATTTACTCTCAGCCATTGGGGCTATTGACCCAAATGATTCGAATTTAATGGCATTTGATTTGGACCAATCCGAACCCCACCTGCCTTCCACCTTAGCATTCCAAGTTTCTGTTTCCATTTGGAATCTTGTCATCCATCGGTGCATCATCGATGAAGGTGCCTCCACATGCGTTATGTCTACATTCGTATGGTAGAAGTTGGGATCCCCTACTCTCTAGCAGTCCACCACTGCGCTACGTGCCTACGACAGTCGTTCGGCTCAGCCCCAAGGCCTCCTAGCCAATGTCCTCGTCCAGTTAGGTGGCAAAACAGTACTCATTGATATTGAGGTAATCAACGCCCAACTGGATTATAACCTCTTACTTAGCCGCAGATACGTGTATGCTATGCAGGCAGTTGCCTCTTCCGTCTTTCGTACCATGATGTTCCCCCATGAGGGACGCATGGTCAAGGTTGACCAACTCACCTACTATGATCCCAATGCCCCCGTGGCACCCGAAAATGTTCTCCCATGGTTGAGCAACCTGTTTCTAGTACAACCACCTAGTTTGTTTCTTCTACGGGGCCCGGAGTTTACTCAGGCGCGCCGATGACCTCCACCTTCCAATCCATTCCTCCCCTGGCATCTACGCCCGACATGTCTGACTTATGTACCTTGTCCCACGATAACCAAACTCCTAATAATCAACCACCCTTGTTTCCTAAACCACCATTGGTACCTAGCCACATTGGTGTTACACCTATCCACACAATCCCCTTCCTAGTCCCTCCATCGGGAGTAGTAAGCACCCCGGTTATGGCTACCCTCAACCTCCCTGTGTTAACCTTGGGATTACCCGTCTGGTACCTTTTGCCTCCCATTCCCCCGCCGACACCAAGCGTCATCCGCCAACCAGTGCAACCCATGGCTACTACCACTCAGCCACCCCCCAGTGTCTCTACCCCTTCATCCTCCGTGAATCCCCCTCCTACTCCCAAATCCACTGGGGGCAGAGGCCCCCAACCTTACACTGCTGTACCACCTCCCAAGACAGTAAAAAACCCCCCAGTGTTTTGTGCTCCTCCCAAATGCTCGTTGTGCGATGAGTTAGTCCATGCGACTCATCAATGCCCACAATTACTGGCATTACAGAAACACATGCAGATGCTCGACGACGACCCCAACATCTCGGTTGTCGAACTAGACCCCACCCCCAAGCCTAAAGATAAATCCCTGCGTACCAACCACCCCTGTGCCATATGCGGTGTTTACGGGCATTACTCACATCACTGTCCCGATCTCCCTGATTACAGAGCAACTCTATATGAGACAAACAATATGGATCTTGAGACGACACCACCCACCATTCAAGAGATTCACCCCCCAGTCTCCTCCCCTTCAGGAGAGGTCAATACCATTTATATGATCTCTTCAACCACTACCCCCTCGTCAACCGATTTGACGAAGCAAACTTTCCATACTGACGAGGATATTCTCGAGGCCCTCACTACCCTGGATTATCCCTGGGATGACATGCACCACCGTTCCTATTTCCTCCCAGAAGCATCTTCCTCTAGCACCGCTACCCAATTTGCGGTTGAATCCAAAGACTTCCTCCCCACCAAGGTCGACTTGTTTAAGGACCCTATTCCTGCTCCGGATGCCTTTGAGGAAGGTAACATGGCCAATATTTCGCCCGTCATCCAAATTGACATCGCCGCACTAGGAGGTACACCTGAACTCATAACTTTAGGAGCCTCCTGCAGTGAGCATGAGGTTGGAGAATACAAAAAACTTTTCCCAGAGTTTCGTGATGTCTCTACCTGGTCCTATACCGAAGTGCCTGGTCTTGACCCCGCCATCATAGAGCACCACCTTGACACCTCTGAGTCAAGGGGCATAATAAATTCTCTCGACCCTGGGATAGGGGGTATGATCAATCATTTTGAACCTTCCCCATCACATCTATCTCATCATGTCAATGAACCCATTGTTCAAACCCACACATATGTGATCCATAATCACAAACCCCATGCACATAGCATGGGGGCAGGTCATTAACCCTACTCACTTTTTCACATTTGTGATCTCAACCATTTTTGAGGTCACATGTCACTTATAGATTTGATTTGATTTGATACACCTAGTATTCTTCCCCCACGGGTCATCATTTCTCCCCACCACTGCATCCTTGGCTTGGTGGGCTCACCTTTATTTCCAACCATTTTTTAACCTAGTTAGTTCCTTTGACCATTCCGGAGTCCTTATGACCTTCATTTTTCGCACCATTTGCACCGCCGGATTCATATTTCCGCGCTCGTGATGATGCTTGAGATCATTTCTCGCTCTCACCAGGACCAATATCAACATTGTGTCCCGACACCTTGTCGCCCTGGTTTGCGTGCCACTTCGGCTGCTCTCCATTTTTGGTATATTTTATATCATCGGATTCATTTTTCCGAGCCGGTGATGATGCTTGAGATCATTTCTCGCTCTCACCCCCAGATTTTTTGGGTCTTTTTTCCAAAACGCCCCCTGTCACCTCGGTTTGCATGCCACATTGGCCATTATCACCGAATTCATTTTTCCGAGCTCGTGATGATGCTTGAGATCATTTCTCGCTCTCACTCGGTACAGTTTCAACATTATGTCCCGACACCTTGTTGCCTCGGTTTGCGTGCCACATCGACCGCCATCGGACTGTTCCACAATTTTACATGAGCCATTCGCTCCTGTCCTACTGCAAATGTTTCATTATTTTGCCACCATTTCATTCACCCATCAAGGAGGCCCACCAGTGTTCCCCCCCCTACCCTCGTTCTTGGTCATTTTCAATGTTCCTTGATTGAACACTTCCTCCTTGCCTGGGCATTCCTTTTGTTCGGTATAATTTTATCCCTTTTTCGGGTCGGACAAGTCCTTTACGAAAAAGGCACTTAGGGAGTTTCTGTTAAGCTCTTTTCTGACTCCTAAAAGAATGAAAAGATAGCCGAGCAATCTTGCTTCCTTTCATGCTCGTTAAAGTACCTAAAAGGGCGTCTATCTGGTATAAGTTTAACCCTTTTCTGGACCTGCTAGACTAATTACGAAAAAGGAATACTCTAGTCACACCGGCTAGAAGAGTTCTTCATTGCATCCTTTTATGCTTCTTTGGGCCTTGGAGACTAAACATACGAAAAAGCAACCCCCTGGAGTCTTCTTATTTGCTTTTAGACTCTCTAAAATTGAAAGCAACCACGAGCATGAACTGTCCTGGGCTCGTACAAATCCACACGACAGTACCATTCCATCATTTCAGAGTCTTCTTATTGCTTTCAGACTCCTTAAAATTGAAAGCAACCACAAGCATGAATTGTCCTGGGCTCGTATAAATCCACACGATAGTATCATTTTACACACACTTCTTCTAGATCCTTAACCCATGAAGAAGTTCCCCCCCCGTGCCTCCTGGCACTTTGATCGATCATCTCGGCAGCACCCCCAATTAGGTCGCCTTTGTTCAGAGTATTCTGCAGTCTCCTGCCATATTATACCAGCTCGAGTCTCCCTCAGCCCAGTCACCACCCTTGATCTATTACAGCTATGATCCCTTTCCCCTCAGTCAGTGTCATATGATGCCTGATCATCCCCAACATCATACTCTGAACAAAGGAAGTTTGAGTCCACCCACTCTACTTGCCAAGCTATCCCCACCCGTTTGTCAGTCCTTCCATCAGTACTATCACATTTCGGTTCTCCACCTCGTGCTCCTGTCAAAGAAACATCATTTCCTTGATAGTTGCAGGTCTCCCCCTGTCGACGACAGCCCCTCTATTCCAGAGGATAGACCCAGAGGTCCCTGCAGCTTGGACCCATCACCATCTGTGGTGAGTGCCTACGGACCGTTTTGGGAGGAGTCATCATTGCCTCTCCGAATGGTTGTTTCTCACATGCTTGACTTTAGCACCTTGATCGCATCGTTGAGAATCACGCAGGATTTATATCCCTTCCATTATTTGTCGAAGACCCCGGATTTCCCTCGACTCTAGCACATTGGTGAGTCACTTCGGAACGCCCAGTTATATGTTCCCGTGGATGTCCGGGCTGCGTTGGCGATTGTATTCGAAAGCCATCCAGTTCTATGCTTCCTTGAGTACCCACTTTAGTCCCAGTTCAGTGTACCATTGCGAGTATGACCCTTGTCACTCTGATCCAGCAGCTCCTCAGTTCCTTTGGTACCACATTCAATAGCCCTGCTGTCCTTCCAGTGCACTAGTTTTTTCAGCTCAGACATGGTCAGCCCAGCAGTATGTCCCATATTTGTGTCCCTTTTGGACCCTTATCATGTACACAGTGGTTTTCTATGTATCCTACAGGTCCCTCTTTTCGGGCCTCACAGTTATTTTATGTATCTTGATACGAGCATGGGTATGCCCGCCTCGTCCATATATTGAGATTCCTCAGTCAGTATTTGAGATCATGTATATGTCAGGTCCCCATTTTTGGACCCCATCGTTATTATTTTGTTATATCTTGATACGAGCATGGGAATGTCCGCCCCGTCCATATGATCAGATGATTTCTCATCCATTTTTTAGGTTATGTACTTTTAGCTCTTGCAGTTTGTTCAGGATCGTTGTTCCGAGCTTCAGTTTGTTTCTTCTCTTCTCCATACCCTAGGAAAACCATATATGACTTATGATGTCCATCAGCCATACGATGAGCTCCTGCCCTCGCACATCAGGGGGCAATCTGTTAACACCCAAAAAGTGTTCACTACCTCATCTACCTCATTACATGGCTCATTTGTCCATTTTCCTACCATATTTCCCTTAAAAACCCTAAAAATCCCACTAAAAAGCCTCCAAAAGGCCTAAAATGTCCCCAAAAGGCCACAAAACCATAAAAAAGCCTCAAAAAGGCTAAAAAACCCCTTTTCCCTCCAAAAATATTCAAAATTTCTCTAAAATAGCAAAAACCCTCTAAAGAGGGAATAAAAAATATAAAATAATGAGGAAAATGGAGGAAAAAACCCTATACAGCTGACCTAAACCATATGGTTCCCAAAACCATGGGCCAGCACTCCACCACCAAAAAACTATAAATAGGTGATGGAGAACCCTTATTCCATATCCACAGTCATAAGCACCCTTACTCTGCCAAAATCTCTCTTGAAAACCTAGCTCACCATTGAGCCACTTTCACCTTGAGAGCCCCTTTTGGCCCATTCCCACCATTGGAGAAAGAGAAGGAGCAAGTTGGAGCTTGGAGCAACCCTCTTGGACATTGCAAGAGCTTCACCAACCTTCACATTGGAGGTAAAATTAATACAACAACCATTATTTACATTTTGTTGTTTATGTTTCATGCACATGTTTAAGAGTAGTTTACATTTCTGTTTTAGCATTTTAATTTCCATTTACTGAACTGCTACTAAGGAGTCCATTCTCCTTAGTAGGTGCTCATTTGCACAAGCTAGGGGTAAAACCCTAGCTACACCTTCATAGTTGGAAGAATTCTTATAGTCCTCTTCCATCGATCCAAGTATGTTTTCACCCTGTTCCTCTCCCTTGGGACTGGCAATTTTCTTTGGGTGACTAATTCCCTTTTTAAAAGTATTGACTGAGAGTGTGGGCTATCCGTGGGCTTTTTCCTATGTTAAAGTCTGAAGCAGAGATTCATTTATGGCCTGCTGCTCTCTTCTTTCCTGCATGTTTTCATCTCGGAAGCTTTGGAACTCTTCCTGCAGATTTTGCATAGACTTCATCAAATCTGAGTTTAGTTCTACCACCACTTCTTACTCTCGTGGTGGTGAGTTCAGATTTCCATGTATTCTGCTGCCCTTTTCTGCATTCATTTTCAGACAATGTTTGTACCTGAAATGTTATATAAGTATAAAGAACCGAAAGAAAATATGTTAGTCCATTTTTACATAAACGAAATAAAATTTATAAATGTAAGTTTCCTGCTTACTGTGTGACTGTAGCAGATGTTTTCTGATTGTAATGAGCCTAGTAGGTCACTTAGTTTTGTAGCTGGGCTCTGATACCACTTGTAATGTCCCCAAAATAGTAAAAAATTAAAATTTTTCTTTTACTACTAAAAATGCCTACATAGATAATGTATTGTAAATTTAACTCCAGTACTCGGAAGTTGTGTTGATACATTGTTGGAAACGATGAGAGTTTTTGAACTAAAACAAGTTAGTTTCGTCAATTATGTTTCTGCTGAAGGTGATGAAGTAAAGTAGTTGATGAAGATGTATCCTGATAGCAAGTTTATATATGATAGTATAAAACTTAAGGTCCTTCCTTTTACTTTTTCATGTTGAGTTTTGTTTTAAATGATTAATATGGTCTCTCCAGGAATGATGGCCTTTGTTGATGAGAGTTGAGGCCCTTGAGAGGAACCTGGTGTTCCATGAAGAGATGTACCCTTGCAGTGCTACCAAAAGGTAAGGGTAAGTCTTGGGTTTCTTGTTCTTACTTAGCAATTGCTAATGGCTCGTCCTATTTGTGCATGCAAGTACCTGTACAATGGGTTCCTCCCATGAATAGAACTACCATCATGTATTGAAATGTTCCTAAGTTAAAAGTGTAAGACTAAGGTCCAAAAAGGAACCTTGGGGTAAGGAGACACTAGTTTCTACCAATTTGTGACATTTGCATAACTCCATACTATAGCGCTTTGGGTAAACATTAAACTTGGTAAAATGTGTTAAGTGGAGAATTGAATACCACACATATGATGGCGACCTTGAAAGTGGTGACCAGTTTGAAAGGGTTTCAATACATGGTTGTTACCCTATCAAGCATTTGTTCCTTCATTCCACTTGGCTTTGGACAGACCATCATTGCGTCTGTGAGATTTTCGTGCCCTAACCTGAGCTATGCTCATGGTCAGTGCACCATCTAGGGCTTTATGCGCAGAGGTGAAGTGAAAATTAACACGATTCAGGTAATGGCTAGTTCTCTCCTCGATTTAATGTTTTCAGCTACCTCTATCTAGCAATCGTTATATTCTCAGGGTTAACCTCGTGTCGTTTGACGGTTTGGCAGGTAATGGATCATGTTCCTCCTTGCGTGGCTTACTAGTTGGTGACCAGTGCTATCGACTTCATTGGAAATGCAGAGGGGTAAGTTTAGGTTTCACCATCTCTTATTCCCTTCCTCTCGCCTCTGTGGAGTGGCATTGTTTGTATTTGATTATGGGGAACTTTTGTGAGCCCGGATTGGGTTCACTGTAACAAGTTTTGGGGTTCCTGGAGGTCGTCGTTGGCTGGACCAGGTGTATGAACAGTCATTGTAATTATTATTTTGATGGTGAAAACTTCTGGGGGTCTCTATGCTTGTAATGGGGTTTAATGGATTGGTTTCGGTTGCTATCCAGGTATTTCTACCTCTGTCCATATGGGTTTGAACGACTATTTCCATGCCTGTACTGATTTGTGGATTCTCGTTTTGCTATTTATGATGGGAAAATAACCTCTACGTTTTCCTTATTTTGAGACCCAAATGGATGCTTGCAAAAATAGGGTCACTGGGTTTTTTTTGTTATTCCATTTGGTAATCCGTCATTTCAGAATCTTGGTGAAAGGTTGTTTGACTAAATAGTGGATTCCATGCTAAATTATTAAACTCTCCTTTGCTCTGTTCTGCGTTTTACTATGGATAAGAAAATTTATATGGGTATATATGTTGTTAGTGCTTTCAACCTAAAAGTAATCGATCTGCTCTTCTGTATGGAAAAATAAGTTAATCGTTTGTTGCCAGTGATGATTCTCTCTATTGTCTAGATTCTTAAGGTAACCTGGGCCTTTGAGTTGTTCCTGGGGTTTGATATCTGACCTGGGAATTTTAATTTGAGAAGTAGGAGTCACATATCGTTTTTGTAGTGAGATTCGACCCTCGAGCCTGACAGGGTTTAAATGTTTAAAATGTAAAGATATAAGTCTGAGTTTGTGGTTGTGAGATGTAGTGAATATTTTACTGTGTTTTCGTTATGGCTCTACGAGAAAATTTGTGGTCCCTGTAACCTATGTGTTGTATGATTTTGACTTCTGAAATGTTTAAATGATGAAATTTATTAAATCTTCCTACGATTTCTAGCTTATGGTCTGCAAACATGTTTTAAGGAAAGAAAGAGAGATATGGTTGATGTGAGTCTGCGATTTTAATTTGAAATGTTGTTTTCTTATTTACTGCATTTGCTGATCCTATGTGGGGATTCATAAGAACAGATAAGGAATAATAATTAAAGGGACATAAATTAAACCCTAACTCTAACAATCATTTTATTGTTTGTAATGAGATCGTTTTCCTATTGGAATGTCAATGGGTTTTGATTTGGAACTACTATGTAAATAAAAATAATGGAATGCATGAGTCTATGTTTGCAAAATGTATTTCCTTGAGATGCATGATGCGTTGTTTCTTTGTAATGGATTGGTCGTTGGTAGAATTGTATAGATGTTTAAAATATGGGAGTGTTCCTAGATTTAAAGAATAGAAAGAAAGAAATAATACTGTTGTGGTCTCTTCCACTCTTTGACGTGTAGAATAACTAGGATATCTTATGTATGTCTTGCTACTGTTATTATTTCTATTTAATGTTTTTCAAGCATAGAGAGAATGTCAATTAAACGATTTAAAGAGAACATAAGGAATCCCTGCACTACGAATTAGTAAGACAATTCAGACATAAAAACATAAGTATTTAAAACAATATAATAACTCTAAGTTTGCTCCTAGGGTGTTGTCTAGCACATGCTAGCTTGGCTAGACCTGCTAGACCCTCCACTGGGTTCTGGGCAGAACCTAGAAGTTGATAATATTGGTAATGAGAACAATGTTGTAGTATCAATTCTAATTTTAAAAGCCTAGGTTTATTATAACTGGAAAATGGAACAATGAATACTACATACCTAGCTGCTTGAGCACTCGATCCTTTCCTGTGGAAGACTGGCTGCTTGGCACAGTAAGTAACAAAAGATCATAGCTCTGCACAGTAAGTAAAAAAATATCATCTCAGTATATCAGGGTTTGTACCCATATCAAATATGAAGAACATCATTTAAAACATTGGAGCCTTGTCGACCAGTATTCACTCAAATAAAGAAGTTAGTTAGGGCCCATGCCCAATATGTCAATATATAACAGAATAAATCATAGTTGCTAGGGTCCATGCCCAATATTCAAAATAAAACATATGTTCTGGGTTCGTGGCCCAATATAACAACAAAATAGTTAGTCCAAAATTTAGGATATTACATCCTCTCTATCCTTTCTTGCTCTCTCAATGAGGTTTAGTTCCATTGCTCTGCAGCTCAAAACCGTAGTCTTAAGGTCATGTTGATACTGCATGATATGGTTTTGTTCATCTTTAATCTTATCCCTTTCCAAGACTTCATCAAAGGTATTTACTCCCTGATAGATGGAGTCACTAGGAAGTTCTTCATGAACAAATTCACCCCTCACATGGTTGTGCTTGAAATGGGCATCTAGAACACCTTTAGGATCATGACTTCTTTTGGTCACAGAACCCAATTTTAAAGAAGCAATTTTGTCACCCAACACTATAGCCCAAGTTGAATTTGGGATGGCCAATGGCCCAAGGTTCAAGGGGAACTTAGGCCACGCCTTCCTCTTAGGACCACATAGCTTTATATACACACCATCAGTAACAGTTTGATAGGAAATCTCTTTAATGACCAATCTGTTAGGAACTATCCTTGGTAGCAGATGAACAGTACTGCCTCCCCAAACTCTGACATATGAGAAGGATTCATACACATACCAGTCACCAATTGTGGCAATGAAGGTTTTGGCATCAACTGAGAAAGCAGGATCCTGTTCTCTGAAGATTTTCAAGTAAATACTTCCAAAGAAGTGATCACAAATGTCATATATGAAAGGCATATAATTGTTCTCCCATAATGTTGAATGATGAATATGGATAGGAGGATCTGATGGAGTCCAATTCCATCCCATATTGGGATATTGGGATTCTACACAAAATATATCAATGACAAAAGCTGAAAAGAAGAAATGTGGCTTCTTCATAGCCGATGCCTTATGATATGCTTGAATGGTTGTTCCGAGTTCAAAAGACAAGATTGATGCCCAAGGGAAAGACTCACCAGTCGTTAGAACATGATGGGCTATAGGAGCCCACTTAGCTTTAAATACAGAATAGTTTGGGAGACAATAGAGTCTGCATAGCATGGCAGCCAATAGGGAATAAGGTTCTCTAAACCAGGAAACCGAGTACAAGTTATCAGCCCTACGGATGAAACTATCAGGTTTATTCATCCATGACTTCAACATTTCATTGAAATTGTACCTAGTCTTAGAATATTCCATGAACTCAACCTTAAGGGGTTGCATAGACTGTTTAAGAACATAAGCTTTGATGAAATCCTTAGGGAGGAAGGTAGCCAATTCTGACCCTGCGCTGTCATTAAATGACTGGTCTTTAGGGTTAGCGTGGTCCACAATCCATTTAACTACATCAGTATAAGGCAAGATAGCGAGTCTGGCAACAATGGTATGAAGCTAGGAATCCCTAATTTTCTCATACGCTAGCTGGTCATTCTGAATGTCTCATAGGTCATCATTATCAAAAATTGAATAGATTCTAGACCAGTCTAGCGGATAGGTTTCAGTGATTTTATAACTAGTGTCTGAGAAAATACCAAAATTTGGGTGTTTGTTCAGTAAATCCGTATGAGTAGTTTTACAACGTGTATTGCTCGACATGTTTGAAACTAGAGGTTTTCTGATAAATGAATGAACAAAAATAAAAATAAAAAACAATTCAAAATCTTGAAACAGTAGATAACTTAATAAGAGGAATGAGCAAAACCAACCTGTTTCAGCTGAAGGTAACGGGTAACAGAAACGGTTAAAAACTTCGTAGTAAAATTCAAGTAGCAAGGTTATTTCCGAAAGTAAAAATGACAAGGAAAAATAGGGAAAATCACATATTTATTTCTTTTCGACGAGCCAAATCTAGACTGTAGGATGAAAACGAATCAACGACTGAGATTAAACCTTGTAGGATTCAGGGTCAAGTTGCAGGAGTTTTATTTTGGAACTATGTACATTGTTCCCCCAATTCGCAATCTGCAATTGTGGGTCGAGGATTGCAGGATTGCAACATAGAAAACCAACAATAAAAAAGGTTCCCGCAATCCATAATCCACAAATGCCGGTTGCGGGATGCGGGAAAACAAACAACCTTTTATAATTCAAATAATATTTTGCAATTGCGGGGCCACACAACATGCCTTATTACTTGAACCACTTTTATGCAATCCACAATTAAGGGTTGCGGAACAAAAAGTTCTAAAGCTATTTACAAAGTCTTCCTGCAATAAGCAATAAGAGGGATTGCGGGATGAAAATGACTTGGTGGAAAAACTCAAATCTTCCCACAACTTTAGAAAAATAGTAAAAAAATGGACAAACTAAACTTCATTTAAATCACCCAGTGTAATCTCATCCATGGGATCAAGACAAATCGACAGTTAAAACTTAAACATGTAGGAAGGAAAAGAAAGGTTGCGGGGTTTTATTTCATAAATGTTCTAAATTTTAAGGTGAAAGAAGCATGTATGAATGGTTTATATCAGAGGTCTCGAAGATCTATGGCCCCAAGCACATGGCATCGATGAAAATATGGATGCTTTAAAGCATGGGAAGGGCTAGACCGATGATATTTTTTCTAAAAAGAAATCGACAATGAAGATCAGCGGGAGGATAAATCTACGGTGTACAGCCACCACGCTGATCTAACTTGCACAAAATATGTTACGTTTCAAATCGCCGCGGTCAGAGTAAGCACCATGCACCTGTCAATGGTGCAGATCTACCGGAGGCGAATCAACGGTCTAAGATGACTGCGCTGATTTTACTCATGGGTAGGTTAACCCCATCTGAAATCACCATGGAAGGTAAAGGATGAATCATCCGACGATCAGGATTTGAGCGAAGAATGGACCAATGCTAGGAATGCTTTGAAAAGTCAAACTGTCGACTGGAACAAGTGTGTCACTAAAATGGAAAACTATGGAGGCTGAAATCTACGGTCCTGATCCAAGCTCAAGTTTTCACAGGTGAAAGACACCTTTGTTGAAAATCAATGATTGCTACATGGGCTCAGCCACCTCGGTGCAGTCAGGTTTCCTTTATGTATGGCCCGAAAAGTACGACCAAATATGTCCGATGTCATTTCAAGCCTCGTTCATCATGCCAAATCATTTGGAAGGTCCAATCAGAAAATCATTGCAGAATGATTCACATGGGAATGTCGTCCTTATGAGTTGTTATAAACCTGATCTCCTAGGCTCGCAACTCACGTCTTAAAAGGTGGCAAGTTCCTCTATCTTGGTATTGTTTGCAGTTTGTATCACATCATGGAGAGAGAGCAAGGAACCGAAGTAGTAATTATACTAGAACACATGTTGTTCGAGATGGAGGAAGAGCACTTTTATTTACCTCCCATAGTTTGCGGTCATGTGGAAGATGGTTCCGTCTGCAAATCAGAAGATACCCAGGAAGGACAGACAGATTGGAGTTTTCAGCAGCAAAGAAAGAGGGAGGAAACCTATGAAGAAGACGAGCAGGAAATCGGCCAGGAGGTGGAAATTATCAAGGATCTAATCCTCCCTACAGAAGGGGTACCCTCTACTCCTCTACCGAAAAGAACCCAAGCAGAAGATTCCTTTGACGTGGGTGATTTTCTTGATTGGTATGGTCAAGTGAAAGCCCAAGACTAAGGTGGCAGCATTCTTATGTTATTTACATTTCACCACCTGGCAAGTATGTCTATTTGCTAAATGGGTACATTCCTTATCTCCAATTTTGAAGATTAAGATGGTCCATAACCTATTTTGAAGGGCGGTATGGCTTAGTGGTGTATGACATCGGTAGGATTAGTCGGGTCTGATCTGTTATTGGTAATTTTCATTTCTACATCGAGCTATCAAAAGTGATGAACCATGCCTGGTAAGCAACAGTTCCAGCCTTAGATATTTTTGTTTGGCATGAAGAGTTCAAAGGATAATCAACGAAGTCATTCGACCAGAATGGAAGCCATAAGCTGGGGCAGTTTTTACTGTCGTTGTACTTTGTTAAGTAGTTGGTCATATAGTAAAATAGGCCAGTAAATGTAAAAAGTGGTTAGGCCTATACTCTCTTTGTCTGTTTTGAAGTTGTAATGGCGAATACGCCTTGGTTAGCTGTCATGTAAAAAGTCAAGTAATTACAAGTATTATTTGTTCAGAAGAGAGTCGAGCCTAGAGCTCGAAGACATTTATAAATACATTTGTAATCGAAGGCACAAAGGTTGAAAATCTTATTTGAAAGCTTTTGGTATTTTGAGGATTAGTCTGTAAGACAGTTTTTGAGTTATTTTAATAAATTTTGCAGAGCTGAAGCCTGCGTTTTGACAAGGATTCCTGTGTAATTGGTCTAGTAGTCTGTATTTTCCTTTTTCACATGTGAAATTGTGTTTCTCTCTTTGTTATTCCATTCTGTGTTATTTCTTTCATGCTTGGATCAGGGTAGTGGTTAAGTGGAATTCATAGGAGTTATGATCTGCTTAACTTTTTCCAAGTATTTCACCAACATATTCTGCTAAAGTTGATGTAGGATTCATCTTGGTATGCCTTACATTGATGGGTTGTTTCTTTCCTCTTATGTTCCACAAATTAAATCTCCTTGACTACTAGCTACTTGCTACCTTTCCCTTGTAAGTGTGTTTGCAGAACCTTTGTGAATGATGTTTTCAGAGTTTGTTAAATATGACTCCATTTCCCAAACAAAGTTCATATGTTTTCAACCAAACAGTGCTTGAATCATTTTCGTTCCAAACAGAAATATGATCTTCCGTATAATTGTTGTAATTGAATATCTTGGCCGTGAATGCTGGTGTTCCTTTTTCATTATTGACAATCTTGATTATTCTAGTATTTTCATGAGATTTTAGAGAGAGCCCTCTATGTCTGTGTTGGGTCAGTAGCACAGGGCAAATATTGGTTAGTGGTTACCCAGAATTACCCTCTTTCAACCTTGGGAGTCAATTTCGGTGTTAACACCAGTAGTGATTTATTGAACTGCCATTGGAGCTAGAGGCCAAGTGATCTACCACCAATTTCCCCTCCCAGTCTTCAATCAAGTTGCGACCGACGAAGGAAATTCTAGTGTCAAAACCATCGCCAGAGCTTGGGGCACTCTGGCTCCTAGAGCAACGATTCCCCCCACCTGGACGTGAAATAGCACAGGACTTGGTCATGGATGAAGAAGCTGTGAGGGACCAGAACTAGAAGTGGAGTTGAATATAAGGATGAATAGATCCAAACCAAAGTTTCGAGGAGGCAAACTGAGTGCCGTCTATGGTGTGCATGGACTCGTGTAAATAGCGAGGAGTACGTATTCCATGACTAGTGTTCGCATGAGCCATATTTAAGAGTAGAGCACAGAATTGAAAGATCCGAGGGATGAAATGAATGTGCACAGGGCCGAGGTGCGGTCGAGCTATACCAGGGTGGCAGCCAAAGTAAATGCGAGGGGACTTTTGAGCGATAGTGCAGAGGGATGCCATTAAGCCACAAGTGTGGGGTTGGCCAGCTATGGAGGCAGACAAATGGTAGGGCAGGTGGATGGGCGGGAAAATAGGTGTGGAGACGTGCATCATTATGAGGAGGTTTGAGACTGGGCAAGGTAAAACATGCAGCGTTAAGGGCGTGGGGTGCAAGGATCCCTCTCCTCGTACTCTCCACGTGCTGGCGGGATGGCCCCATAGATCATGCTGACATCCGCAGCCGGGGGATAATTCTCCTCGAACTGAAGTTTACTTGTGCAAGTAATTGTAAATAACTAACTTTACACATTTATATTAGTATCATTATAGTAGCATTATAAGAAAACTATTCTATTCTTTCTTTTTGTTTTTTTTAATAGAAACATTCTTTTTTTAAAATAGAAACATTCTTTTCTTTTGTTTTTTTAAATCGAAGCATTGTTTCTTTTTTCTCTTTTTCTAAATACAATGAAATATCATAAAAAGAATGAAAAGTGTTGTTAGTTATTATTATTTTTTAATTAAAGCCCTTCATGCTAGAAGGGAGGTATGAATATATAACCTTCAAATGTGAATTTAAAATTAAAAAAATGCAATTTCTGATTTGAAAAGTGTTCAAAATTGTAATTTTCATTTGTAATTGTTGAAAATTTAAAGGTGAAAAGTTATAACATATAAAAATAGTTTGTCCCGACTTCTGTTTTCCGACAACAAGGATCGGTCGCCCCTTCTTTTTGTAGTTAATTATGAAAACCTGTATCCAACAATTTAGCTATATCCATAATGGAGAACACAAGAAGGATCGACCAAACCTTCTTGTAGTGTCAAAATATTATGAAAAGAATATTGGTAATAAGGGTCGACGGACACTTCTTGTAGTGTCCAACTATTATGAAAATAATATCAGGAATAAAAAGGGTCGGGCGACCCTTCAATTACGAGGAAATTGTAAAAATATAACACCTTCGAATTTATATCATATAAAAATGGTTTGTCCTAACTTCCATTTTACGACAAGAAGGATCGGCCGCCCCTTCTTTTTGTTGTTAATTGTCAAAACGTTTATCTAGGAATTCAGCTATAGCCATAATGGATAATACAATAAGGATCAACCGACCATTCTTGTAGTGTCGAATTATTATTAAAAGAATATTTGGAATAAGAAGGGTCGACCGACCCTTCGTTTAGGAGGGAATTGTAACAGTAGAACACCGTGGAGAAAGAGTGGCCGCTCTTTCTCTGAGAATATTTCCACTTGCCATCAAAGTCTTTAAAGCAAAACGTCTATAATTTTTGTTGTTAAAATGTTGATACCTAGTATCCTAGGGTGACACGTGGAATGATCATATTGTGACACGTGGAATATTTGATTTGGCACACTGAGTATAGGGAGGTTACTATTTTTTATTTGATTTGGCACATTCAGTATAGCGAAGTTACTAATGCGGGTTTAAACACAACACAATCAGGAAATGAAAATTCACTGATAGTAGTTTTAAGGATTAGGCACATGCAAGATTACCCTGTAGCTGGAATGATAATTGAAAAATTAACATGAATTTATTAATTTATGTTAATCATTTGCAGAAATAGATAAATGTTTTAATTAAATAAATTCACTTAAAATATAAAACACACACACATCATGAGTAAAGACAAATCCAAACTGTAGATCAAACTAACCAGAGGCAGGAGGCAGGATATGATTAAACATGATAGTGCTTTGCAAAGAAAACTAATCAGAAGCAGGATAGCCACCCGCTCACAGTCAAAGAGCTTTTGTTTAATGATTAAAGAAGAAGATATGAACAACCCATCAATATAGAGCTTATGATAATGAATTCTATACCGACTTTAGTAGAAAATGGTAGTGGATGCTTGAAATGAAAGCAATCAAGCATAATATTTTGACTTATGTCCCGATACAACACTTATCCAAGCATGAAAAAGCATAATAGTATGAACTAAACAGTGAGAGAAACATTCACATAAGAGAAGAAGTAAACAAACTCTAAGACGAATAACACAGGAATCTCTGATAGAAAACCTTGCTCGGCCTAGCCATATTTTATTAAAATATATCTCAAAGTGCTTAATAACACAAGGAATTCAGGAGTCCAACAAAAGTTTCCAACCCTTTCTCCTTCTATTACATTGCTTACATAGATTCTTAGAGCCTTCCGGCTTGAGATGCCTCAACAGGAATTTGTTACAATGTAGGTGACACTTATTCAAACAAGTTCGCGACCCTCAGGAATTAGTTACAACAAAATGACAATGCTGGTAAAACTGGCTCAATTGCCTTTTACAAAATTACTGAGCATTTTTACCGAAAGACAACAGACTCTAATAAAATAAAAAAATGCTTCAGTGTATATTTCCTCCATGTTGCTATCCCACGATCATTGAATATCCAGCGGTTCTATATCAGCTTTTCCTT
The DNA here is from genome assembly GCA_027924585.1 of Larix kaempferi. Taxonomy (NCBI): domain Eukaryota; kingdom Viridiplantae; phylum Streptophyta; class Pinopsida; order Pinales; family Pinaceae; genus Larix; species Larix kaempferi. Next base: position 7,608,646 of record BSBM01000249.1, read on the forward strand.
CCCATATTTCTCAACCAAATTCCATAGCTTGGCAGCTGGCAGCTCTGAGGTGGCCAACTCCTTCATTAAGACTCATATCTCAATGTGGTGCCTATAAGAGTAGCTTTGCAGATGTGCATTAACCTCCTAGAACATCATGCTTAACTCAAAATCCTTTGTCGTTTTCTCCACCACTGTCTTCCCTGATAGAAACTGATCCATACCTGCAAAATCGTTGAAATGCACTTTACATCCTGCCAATTTCTTCTGATATTCTTCTTCTGTGAGCATTGTTCCATCCTCCTCCCATAAGAGAGGTAACCCTTTCTTGAACAAAGGGTCAAACATGTCTTTGAAATACTTGATCTGTTGTGCCATGAAATCTATTTTAGCTTGAATAGCCTTTACATGTTGGTGCTTGTGCATCACTTTTTTGGCTCCAATGATGATGGAGACCCTATCTTTTATACCAGTTGTCTGGACCTGCTCCTGAGATAAGCCATTCAGGAATTCGATGGCATTCTCGGTATACTCTACAGGTTTTTTGTTCAATTTCTCATTTGCTACTGTCACACTATTCTTGGCTAATTTTATCACTGCTTCCTTGTCCAAGACAAAATTGAGGAAGGGCCTCAATTTTCCTGCTTCTTCAAGGATGCCATCCCAGATGACCTACCAAGCCTCTAGCAAGGAAGTCTTCCCTGTAGCTTGTCTTGCCAACTCATCATATTTACCCTGCAACTCCTTGTGCTTGGCTTCCCAAGCCTCCTTTTCTCTTTTTGCATTATCCTTCAGGGTTTTTTCAGATTCACATTCTGCTTTTTTAATCTTGTTATCTCCGCATCTTCCAGACTAGCTTCGGCTATATCCTCTACTAGGGAGAAATCACCAGCCTCTATGGATGGTGTGGCCATGCTTTCTACTTCTTGCTTTTTTTGCTGCAGTCTCTTCTCAAGCTTTTCCACTCCGGCCTTTGAGATTTTATCACTTCCCATCACAGTGTCTATATCTATTTGCCATTGTTTTTCCTTTGCTTCAAGCTTCAATAGCTTGGCCCTACAGCCTGTCAAGTCAGTATGCAACTTCTCCTTCTTTTTCTCTAGTTCTAGTAGCTCAGAGACTGCTACTAACTGGGTAGAGGGGATTTTCAGCCCCTTTTTTAGAGATTGGATGATGTTGTCTTTTTCGTTGAGTAGGTTTTGAATGATGGCTCTTTTATCAAGATGTCCCTCAGTGGCCACTATGTCACCCTGCAATTTCTTGATCTTTACCTTATGAGCTTTGTTTTCCATATTTTCCTGCTTGAGATGGTTGGAAACCTTACCCTTATTGACCTGTACCTTTGATAGCTCCAAAGTTGTCCTCAACAGTTTAGTATAAATAATATCCCCGGTTTCTTTGTGCAAGTTTATTACATCTGGGACAGGGATGTCCTCTAAATTCATCCTTATCTCAGTGGCCTTATTCTTGGTGGCCAAGGCCAAACTTAGGGTGTTCTTAGCGAGGCTCCTGCTAGTCACTAGAGACACTTCTTTGCTTGAAATTTTCCTTACTTCAGTATATAACTTGGACTCCTCTAAGGCTTCCTGTGAGTCCACCTTGTATTCATTTATCAACTCATCTCTAGTCTTGCTTAAGGAAGCAGGCTGAGTGGCTGCTGGGTTAAACACATACTCTTTGATCTCAAATGCTGGTAGCTTATCCACTTATTTCTTTTTTCGTTTACGAGTCCCCACTAGTACTAACTGCTGCTCAGATTCATCATTTTTCAGCCTCTTTGGGGCTCTCTCAGCTTCCCCTTCTGTGTCCATAGAGACACTGTGAGCTTCCTTGCTAGAATTTATTAAGTTGATGGCCATAGGCATGGCTGCTGGCACTGATAGGACTAGGCTAGAAGAGCCAGGCACTGTGGGTTTGTTCCCTTGTGTCAGCAGGGAGGAGCTCTCAGGTATGTGTATTTCCATCTGGCTCCTACTAGGACATTCCAATAAATTTGCAGCTTCTGCCATGCCTGGAATTTTGAAATGCACAAAAGCCTTCCTGTTGCTTTCCTTCCTCTTGTTGGAAATGATGTGGTGGGGATCATAGTTTAAGGGTGCTTCTATTTTGAAACCCATCTCCTTTATCTTGCATTCGATGGATGTAAGAGCTCCTTTGTTTTTTATTAAGAATGGACCTACAGTCCATGGAAACAAAATATCAGATCCCTTTCTATGATCTAGAAGGTGCTCAGCTTCTGACTTCAATTTTTGTCTGATGAATTCTAATGCAAACATTCTGGGGGTCAAGAAAACTGGTAGCACGTAGGGTGCATAAGAAAACCCATAAACCCTGATAATTGTGCCATGCTCTGAAAGGAACCAATCTCTGACCCTCTTCCCAGGAGAAAGCTATAGTAACTCCTGCATTTTTGGTAATACTCTAGGCAACTTCTCTTGGAAAATGACTTGATAAACCTCAAACATGAGCTCATCATGGAACTTGGTGTAATCAGTGTAAATATCGTGAGTAAGTAGTACCTCAGGCATTGCAAGTTTTCCTCATTGAATGCCAGGAATATTTTAGTCAGTAGGACTAAAATGTAAAAATCCTTATTTCCTGGAAATTCTTTAGCTGGGAGTGTATAGTTTCAACCAAAACTTCATCAGACCTGAGGCATGCACATTGGGTAGACTGGCTTGGGTCATTTGATTCCAGGGGGCAGGTGCCTAGGACAAAAAGAAAACTTATTAGAGGTTCTGTGACATACATATCAGAGTCTAGACCTAAGAATTGTCTCATCATGGCAATAACACCTCTGGATTCTTCCCTGAATAGTCTGGCTTTAGCTGGGAAATCCTGCTCTTGTATTTGGACAGTAGGATTTAGATAGGACCTATAGAAATTCTATTTTACTTCAACAGGGGATTGTTTAAAAAACCGGATTAGGGCTTCCTCAGTATACCCTATAGTGCGGTGAACGAATCCGTTCACTAGGTTAATAGTCGAATCCGACTCTCATATTGAATAATAGATAATAATAATATATTTTGATGATGAAATACAATGGATATGGCCGCCTTAAATATGGATGGGCCATCCCTATTGAAGAGACATTCCTCTTCATAACTAAATAATTACTTACTATTACTAATAGTTTATAACCTATTTATTTACTAATTTATTGTTGTAACATTGCCTTTCCCTTGGAAAAGCTTTGTCCTCAAAGCTAAGTTTCTCATGACGTCTTTTATTCTGGCTCTATGTCGCACTGATGACTTGAGAGATGTGATTTTGATTACAACCATTGCCTCCTTTGGGTTATTTTGTCTTGGTATTTGCATTAAGTATGAACTTGGCGAAGTTTTGTTTATGCTTTTTCTACTTGTGTGATTGCTTCTTTTAACTATGTTTTTCGTCAATTGAACATGCTCAACATACCTTATGACCTTAACTATTTCCGTGTTGTTATTCCCAAAACATTTTGTGTCAGTCCCTTTGAATGGGCTCTTTGTGCTTATAATGCATAAGAACACCGGTCTTATCTTGTGTCTGATAGATATTATAGTTGTTCCAAATGATGTTCTTCATTCTGATTCTTGTGAAGAAATCCGTACTTTGCTCACAAGGTGGGATTTGGTTCGAAAGCCTAACTATATTGATGCTTTGTTTGAAAATTTTACCATCTAGGTGGACACTGGACTCCATCACTTCTATCCTTGATATTAGTCCAAGCATATTTAGGATGTCATCATGTGTTATTCCCCTTCTACTTGTCTTGTAAGATGAGGTCTCACAATCATCATATAACATTCTTGGATTTGAAATCACCATATAACTTCCATTGAGATTCCTTTGAGGTGAGAGGATAGTTAGGGTATAGGTTGAATCTGGAATATTTACTTTCTTAGACTTGACTTCTTCTGCACATTGTAGGATCCATTCCTTGTCATTGCATTTATTATTTTTATTATTATCAACACCAACTTGTCTCTTATCATAATCTTGGTCAAGATCATCTTTCTCCTTGTCAAATATTTCGTTGTTGGTTTCTTCATTAAAAGGATGTGCTGTATATTTGTCTTGCATATTATCTTGATCAATGCCATTACTTTCATCATGGTTGACATAATGGTCTACTGCATCTTCTTCTTTTACCTTAGCTTTAGTGGCTTCTTCTACGGAATTTTCACATACATCTTCATTTTCTATAAGTGCTAAATTGTTAATAGATTTTTTTATTTCATTTATATCCTTACTGATTCGCTCAAAAAGCTTGATCAATTCTTCATTGAATGACGCCATAGGTCTTGTAGAGGGGGATTTTTTTTTTTCCAAAAATAATTATTATTTTAAAATAATAATAATTATTATTTCAATAATAATATTTTTTTAAATAATAATAATTATTAATTAATAATAATATTATTATTAATGTCTTATGTAAACTATATATATAGTTTAATATATAGTTTTTTTTTTTTTAAATATTAAACTAATGTAATAATATTATTACAAGGTTTAAATATATTTTTTTTTTTAAACTTAGGGTTTCACTTGTTGGAGAGGAGGATTAGCGGGAGAGCAAGTGGAGGAAGCGAGAGGGTGGCGACGGAGGTGCTAGAGAAAAGGGCCTTGGACGAGGTGACAACGAGCAGGTTGAAGGAAGATATCGGGGGAGAGGGAAGTGTAGAGAAATGAGGGCGCGGTTGTTGCAGGAAGCGGAGGGCGACATGGAAGGGAGCGTGGAGGGGGGTTGCGGGGGAGAGAAGGTGGAGAGGAGGAGGTGGCAGGCGGTGCGGAGGGGTGGACAGAGGGGAGAGAGGAGTAGTGCAGAGGGAGTGCAGCATAGGGGCGAACGTTGATGGGGGAAGGAGGGAGATCGGGTGCAGCGTAGGGGGGAACGGTGGTGGGGGAAGGAGGGAGATCGGTGCAGAGAGCGCAGGAGCATTGTGGCTGGAGGAAGGGTAGTGCGAGGTGGTTGAGAGACGAGAGATGGGGGATATGGGAGAAGGAGAAGCAAGCGGAAGGATGTGGAGCAGGGGAAAGGATTGCGGAACGCGATGGGAAGAGGGATGAGTGGAAGAGTGGAGCACGTGAGGTGGAGAGAGATTGTGCAGGCACGGAGATGGGAGTGTGGAAGCAGGTGAAGGAGGGTGTGGGAGTCGCAGCACGGGAGTTGGTGGACGTGGGCGTGAAGTTGGTGGGGAAAGTATGCAGGGAGACTGCCATGTCCCAAATTTGGAATTGGGTCACAATGGCCTAATCACATTAGCCATATTCATTAGAGTTTGTAAAATTGATGTTAAGGGTCAAATAATTGCCAAGGAGGAAAATTACTAGTTTCCTAGGTTTGGGGTGGAAGGTTTGGGATTTGGAATAAGGGGGATAATAAATGATGTTTATACATTAGAAGGGTTCAAGTATTTAATAAATAGAGTGAATAAAGAAATTCAAGAGAAATCCTAAGTGACAAATGGTTTTGGAGACATATGGAGGATGTGGGACCCACACTAGCTTGATTTTTCATAATACATGGTATCTCTCTTTTGCAAATTCGAATTAATGGGAATGTGAACACTCTTGGGTGAGTTGGTAAGTCATAACACATGTCATTGAGCATCTTAGGTCGAATTTGGAAGGATTGGTAACCTCCATTGAAGATAAAGAGTCAAAGTGGAAGTTTGTGGACACTTGGGCTAGATTCCCTAGCCCCTATGACACCAATGATGGAGCATCTATGACAACTATGACAAATTGCAGACCTGACCTCTGACATCTGACCACTATGACATGTCATCCCCAAAAATAGGCTCAAAGAAGGTGAATTTGGGAGTTAGAGAAGCCAAAGAGACTCAAAATTGAATTTGGGAGAAGATGGAAGGTTGGAAATAGGAGACAAGTGGCAAATGTGGAATATTTCCTAAATGAAAATCTATTGAATCTATTGAATCCACAAACCAAACCTCGGCCATAGATCTCGGCCTCCTCATATCTGCGTCGTCCAAACCCGCAGACCTCTACCAAAAGTTTGCAGATCCGAAAGTTTGTTTGCTCCACCCATGTCATATCGAAGAAGTAGTTCTTGACCGTCTATCTGCTCCATTGGCCATTGATTTGCTACTTAAGATGCTTGTGGGCTCATGACTGTAGACCTTCACCACCACCGATCTAGACCATTTATTTGCGCAGATATGTAACTATAGGCGGACCTCAGCAATTTAATTCTCCTTGCAAAGTTTCAGGCTTGGGATTTTGTAATACCCCAATTTTGACCCATATGAAATATTGGCTTCTAATGTAAATATTGTATACATGCTTTGTATGTTTCCCTAATGTGGAGCTCAAGGCCAAGGCCCCACTAGTGTATGTTCGGATTTTATTTAAAACAAGCAAGTATTTGATATTTTGATACCCATGTGCTATTAAGCCATGGAATATTGTAAATTGATGTAAATGTTAATATTTCAATAAAATACCAAAATTGGCTATGCAAGCAACCAATGAGAAGGGGCCATGTGTATCCACTAGGGAGTGGTGAGGGGGTTGTGGGGATTAACCATATGTTGCCAAATGTCATTGTGAGAACCCATTTGACTTTCCTTGATGACATTTATTTATGTTGTAAGGAAGTTGTTGAAGATTTCAGTCCATGGCTTCAATGGAGTATGGGCAGCCCAGAAATTCATATGGCAGAGTATGGGATCTGTTTTTTGGTACCACAAGTCACTCTACCTCATGAGAATGGATTATTCCTCATCCCCATTCCATTGTGGAAGTTACCAGCATCAATTTTCATCCAGGACGAATTACCAGCAGTGAATAAAACCATAAATCGTAACTTTGGAAGAACCCACGTTTTGAAGAGCCAAAAATGCCCAGATTTAGTATTTGACAGTGAAAACCAATGGAGGATCCATCGATATGAACCTTGGGGTTAAATTGAGAGTATTAGATACCCCGAAATCCATTAGAAATCCCAGTTTTTATAGCCCAGAAAAGAAGTGACGGGATGGATTTATTTTATGATAGAGTTGTGAGAAATCCAAGTGTGAACGACTGAGCAGAGGTTGGGTTTGCTTGATAAACCCAGTAAAGTCTAGAATCTCAAAGAATTAGCAGCTGGACCTTCCTATTACCATCCTGTAGATCACTGGAGGGAAGGGACGCTTGAGGGACTGTGCAGTAGAGAAGGGTACCTCCCTTGTGTTGGGTGTGGTAGGTATTTTGGGTGCCTTGACTGTTTGAATTAACTTGAGATGCCTATAGCTCTGTGGTTGAACTCACTGGCTTAGCATTACCCTCCTCTATCTTCTTGTATGCTTGATGAACCCAACTGTGTGTTGGCTTAGCATAGCTGTTGAGTGAAACCATGGCTGTGAGTGAGCCCAGCTAGTTACTCCTTAGTGGATACACAACCCAGCTCGGGGGTGATCTCTCGGCTGAAAGAATAAAGGATGGACAGAGATCTATGGTTGGGTGGAAAATTGCTCTCACATAGCCAGTTGTTGGACAACTTCATCTCAAAGATAAGTGTTCTCTGTGTTGTAAATTATATGCATTATGTGTTCTGCATTGTGCTAATTCAGAATGATATTTATTCATGATTAATAGAATTGGTATGAATTATGTGCATAGCATGAGAATGGGATGTATTCTTTGCTTGTTGATGTTGATGTATATGTAACTTCGGAATGTATTTCATTTGTATATTTTATATATATTTATTGTACCCTTATAAGAGATGTGTTATTCCTCTATAAGGAAGTGTCGTCATGTGGATCGACAAGTGTCACAAGTGTGTGTACTTGCCGATGGGTTATTAGACCACCATTTGGGGTCGGCCCAGAATTATATATAATATAATGTGGATGTATCTAAGTAGACAAGTCGGCCCCAATAGGTCACTGGGCAAAAAGGTGAGTATAAATAGAGATAGGAGATCTCTATTTTACTCACTCGGAAAAGTAACTATCTCTCTCTCTGAAAAGTGGCGCACTAGTGAGGAGGAGGAGGATAATCTGCTAGGAGACTATCTCAGTGTTATTTGGTTGTATTTTGGTTGAGCCATTTCTCTCTCTATCTATGAGGAAGTTGTGGGGTTTTTCACCTTAGGGTTTTCCCCACGGAAACTCTGTGTCTCTTGTCTCTATGCTTTTGATTCTTGTGATGCTTGTGATGCTTGTCATATTATGATTGTCATGCATTGATATACTGTAGATGTTATTCTCTCAGCAAAGATCCTATAGTATTGTGATTTGATACTAAAATTTAACATGGTATCAGAGCTTAACTGAGAAGAAGACATTTTGCAGTGACGGAAGCTTGTATTCCTTGTTTATTGGGTTTCTCTCCACAGATTTTTGAAATTCAGTATAGTAGATTGGATCTACTCATCAAGGCGCATCTATCTGTCCAATCAGAATTTAGTTCCGAGCATTTTCAGATTTGACCCTAAAAATTAGGGTTTCCACAAAAATAGGAATTTCTGGAAACTGAAGGCACAGCTGGAAGCTCCTTGCAAAAATTGAAGGTTAGAGCTTTGGATCGAGATTTTTGGATGGGTAGATCTCCGGGAAACTGAAACCCTAATTCAGGGCTCTCCCTAGTGAACCCGGGAGGACAAAAAGGCAATTTTGAAGGGCAAGACTTTGCTGATCTCAAATTCTGAATGTACTAGGCTGATCAGCTCTCCAAGGTGCATCTTTCTATCCTTTCAGAATTTTGAAATTCACATTTTGAATTTTTAGGGTTTCTCTGACAAACCCTAATCCAGGACCAGATCCAGTTTTCAGCACTTCAAGTGGTAAGTCCTAAATCTTTTCTATTTCCATTTGAAGTACTCTTAAAGATGTCTCTCCACACCAAGCTTGAGGATAAGCTTGAAGGGGCTGATAACTTCCGAGCCTGGAAGTATAGGATTGGGCTAATCCTGGAAGAGAATGAGTTGGACTCATATGTGAAAGAAGACATCCCTATCCAAGAGGATGAAGAGGCCAAGGCATTGCACAAGAATAACTTGGTCAAGGCAAAGAGAATCATTGCTGATTCTATCAAAGACCATCTCATACCCCATGTGTCTTCTCTCAAGACACCCAAGGAGATGTTTGAATCCTTGACCAAGCTATTTGAAGGAAAGAACATAAATCGGAAGATGACCCTGCAGAACCAATTGAAAGCAGTAAAGTTTCAGAATGGAGAAACCATTCAATCTTATTTTTCAAGGGTCTCCCAGATCAAGGAACAACTAGAAGCAGTGGATGAAATGGTGGAGAATGGTGAAGTGGTGATGACCACTCTAAATGGCCTACCTAGGTCATGGGATTCCTTTATCCAAGGAATTTATGCAAGGAAGAAGTTGATCTCCTTCAGTAGACTTCGAGAAGAATGCTCACAAGAAGAAGCAAGGCTTGTGCCTCGAGAAGAAAAGATGGGGAATGAAGATCAAGCCCTCACAGCACATACCAGAAAAGGTAAATCCAAGAAGGAATCATCTCATAATAGAAGATCCTCTCATCACCATTATCATAAAGATAAGAAAGATCTCAGATGCTTCAGTTGCAATGAGAAGGGACACTTTGCTTCAGATTGTCCCAAGAAGAAGAAAGACAACAACAACAACTTCAACAAAAAGAAAAAGAATAACAAAAGAAGATATCATGCTCATGCTGCCGAAGATGATGAACCTCCAAAGAAGAAGGTTAGGGCAGAAAGTAGTAGTGATGAAGACTCATCAAGTGAAGAAGAGTATGTTCTGATCTCTGCTCTCATAGGTACCATCTCCCATGGTTGTAATGATTGGTTGATTGATAGTGGGGCTTCCAAACACATGACTGGGTTCAAAGAATCTTTTGTGAACCTATCTGAACATGAATCACCCCACAAGGTGAAACTTGGGGATGATTATCAATACCCAATCAAAGGAAGTGGTGAAGCCTCCTACAACCTAGATTCTGGAAAATTTCTGAAGATGAAGGAAGTCCTCTATGTACCTGGGCTCAAGAAGAACTTACTCTCCATCTCTGCTTTAGATGCAAAAGGTATGAGGGTTGCATTTTTTGATGGTCAAGTCCTAATGTGGCCAAAGGGAAATACCATAGATGATGCAGTAGTGATTGGAGAGCAAGAGGGAGGACTGTATAAATTGAAGGGACAACCTGAACATGCCATGATGCATGAATCCATGGAGCCAAGTGAACTTTGGCATAGAAGACTTGCTCATATGCACTATAGGGCACTTCCAATTGCAAGCAAGGCAGTAGAAGGTCTTCCTGAAATCAAGACCAAACATGAAGGTGTTTGCAAAGGATGTGCAAAAGGTAAAAACATTAAGAAGGCTTTCCCAAGCAGTGAAAGCAAGGCAAAAGACATTCTGGAAATCATCCACTCAGATGTATGTGGCCCTATGTCATCCAGTTCCCTGAGTGGGTATGTTTACTATGTATCATTTATTGATGACTTCTCCAGAAAGACTTGGGTATACTTATTGAAGGGAAAAGATGAGGTGCTTGATAAATTCAAGGAATTCAAAACCTTGATGGAGAATCAAACTGACAAGAAAATCAAGACATTCAGATCTGACAATGGTGGAGAATTCACCTCAAGTGACTTCAAGAAGCTTTGCAGTGATTCAGGGATTAAGAGGGAGTTGACTGCTCCTTATAATCCTCAACAGAATGGAGTTGCAGAAAGGAAGAACAGAACTATCATGGAAGCAACAAGGGAAATGTTGCATGACCAGGATCTTCCTATGCATCTATGGGCAGAACCAGCTAGAACAGCTGTATATGTGCAGAACAGAATACCCCACAAGATATTGGACAACAAGACACCAGAAGAGGTCTTTTCTGGTAAGAAACCTGAAGTCAGCCATCTCAGAATATTTGGTTGTCCAGTATATACTCATGTCCCAAAAGAGAAAAGGACTAAACTAGATCCTTCAGGAAAGAAGGGCATCTTTGTGGGTTATAGTGAAAGCTCGAAGGCTTACAGAATATACTTTCCAGGGTTCAAGAAAATTGATGTCAGTAGGGATGTAACATTTGATGAAAACTCAGCATTCAACAAATCAAGAAAGGCACCTACCGAAGTTTATGAAGAACCTAAGGAAACAAGATTTCAGGACACTATCATGACTGAAGCAGTTCCAGAAACTGTTTGTGAGTTTGAAGATCCACAAGAACCTGTAGATCCACCCCGTGAGGATAACTCTCACAAGAGGAAACCTGTATGGGCTAGAGAGCTCATTCATGATGCAGAAATATTTGGCATTCCAGAAGAATAACCCAGAGCAAAGAAGAGAACTAGATCACACACCAGTTATGTTGCTTTACTTTGTGACATTATGAACAAAGAGCCTTCCAGTTATGAAGAGGCAGCAGAAAAGAAAGAATGGAAGGATGCTATGGTTGAGGAATACCAATCAATAATGAAGAATGATGTTTGGGATGTTGTCCCAAGACATAAAGAGAAGTTTGTTGTGACTTCCAAGTGGATCTACAAAATCAAGCACGCTGCAGATGGCAGTGTAGAAAAAAACAAAGCAAGATTCGTAGCTCGTGGTTTCTCTCAGAAAGAAGGAATAGATTATGAAGAAACCTTTGCACCTATAGCCAGGTATACTTCCATCAGAACAGTACTTGCCCTAGCTGCAGCAATGAAATGGACAATACACCAGATGGATGTCAAGACTGCTTTTCGGAATGGTGTAGTAGAAGAGGAAGTATATGTGGAACAACCACTCGGTTTTGAAATACATGATAGGGAGTCATATGTGTGCAGATTGAAGAAAGCCTTGTATGGCTTGAAGCAAGCTCCCAGAACTTGGTATGGAAGGATGGACAGTTTTCTATCTAGCTTGGGCATTACCAAGAGTAAAGCAGATTCCAACCTTTACTACAAGGTTGAGGAAGGGAATCCAGTGATTCTACTCCTATATGTGGATGACCTATTTGTGACAGGAGATGACAGACTGATTGCAGATACTAAGAGGAAGCTTGCAGCTGAATTCGATATGAAAGATTTGGGAATGATGCACTATTTCCTAGGTATGGAGGTGTGGCAGAATGCAGGTGGGATCTTCCTTGGTCAAGGGAAGTACACAGTAGATATCCTGAAGAGATTCGGGATGATGGATTGCAAGGCCATGGCCACACCGATGGCATCGAATCTAAAGCTTATATGTGATGCTTCATCTGAGCCAATTGATGTCTCTATGTATCGTCAGATGATTGGGTCCTTGATGTACCTGACGAACACGAGACCAGACATTTGCTTTGCTGTGAACACATTGAGCCAGTTCCTGACGGATCCAAGGAGTGTTCACCTGGTTGCTGTAAAGCATGTTCTAAGGTACCTGAAGGGTACAGTGGATTATGAGCTCAGGTATGAGGCGAATCAAAAGTTTAACCTGCAGGGTTATGTTGATTCAGATTGGGCTTGCAGTGCTACAGATAGGAAGAGCACATCTGGGTGTTGCTTCAGTATGGGATCAGGTGTGATCTCTTGGTTTAGCAGGAAGCAGTCCTGTGTAGCACTGAGTACAGCTGAGGCAGAGTATGTTGCAGCCTGTTCAGCTAGTTGTGAGGCAGTATGGCTACGGAAGCTACTGTCTGAGCTATTTGATCTCCCGTTGGAGGCTACTGGTATCTTCTGTGACAACCAGAGTTGTGTGAAGCTGTCTGAGAACCCAGTGTTTCATGACAGGTCGAAACACATAGAGATCAAATATCACTATATCAGGGATATGGTGCATAGAGGAGCTGTGAAGCTTCTGTATGTTGTGACAGACGAGCAGATTGCAGATGTGCTGACGAAGCCACTAGCCAGAGTGAAGTTCGAGTACTTCAGAGAGAGGCTTGGCGTTCTTCAGATCGAGGACACTTCGAGGAAGAAGTGATGGACACATTTGCTGAAGCCATTCCAAGCATGTTGGAAGGAGGATCCTTCACATGGCTGTGGATGTAAGCGCTGGATAATGGGCATCAGGATGATGTTCTGGTTTTTGCTTGGATATGATCAGTTGGATCATTTTATGTATGTATGTACGCATCATGTTGGATGCAGGATATGATCAGTTGGATCATTTTATGTATGTATGTACGCATCATGTTGGATGCAGGATATGATCAGATGGATCATTTTTATGTATGTATGTATGCATCATGTTGATGCTGGATATGATCAGTTGGATCATGTGTATGTATTTTGTATATGCATCATTTTGGATGCTTGGACCATGTATCTGTATATGTATCAGGTGGATACATTGTATGATCAGGTGGATCATGTATGGTGATATGTATCATGTATTTGTATTTGTATCAGGTGGATACATTGATGATCAGGAGGATCATGTATGATGATATGTATCAGGTAGATACTTGGTATGCATCAGGTAGATGCATTGATGATCAGGAGGATCATGTATGATGATATGTATCAGGTAGATACTTGGTATGCATCAGGTAGATGCATTGATGATCAGGTGGATCAGGTATGATGACATGCAGCAGGCCATTGTAGTGATGATCAGGATGATCATAGATGACGAGCTTTAGGATGTTGCTCCAGATGACATGCAGTAGGACGTTGCAGTGATGATGATCAGGATGATCATGGATACATCAGGATGATGTATGGTGAGTATCAGTTTGATACTCTGTGGCCGTGGAACAGGTTGTGCAGATAAGCATGTAATTTGTGCCCTGGGAGATTTGCAGATGGTCTTTCGAGGTTTTTCCTATGGCATGTAATTCGGTGCCCTGGGACATCTGGAAAATGCTCTTTCGAGGTTTTGCTTGGGAGGACATATAATTTTTGCCCTGGGAGATCTGCAGATAGTCTTTCGAGGTTTTTCCTATGGCATGTAATTTGAGCCCTGGGATATCTGGTAGATGCTCTTTCGAGGTTTTGTCCTATGGCATGTAATTTGTGCCCTGGGAGATTTCAGGTCGGAGTTGTGTACCCGTAACATCCTGAGATGCTCTTTCGAGGTTTTTCCATGACCACATGTAATTTGTGCCCTAGGAGATCCGATAGGTTGAGCTGTGTGCTCGTAATCAGTCCTGGGATGCTCTTTCGAGGTTTTGTGGTGACCACATGTAATTTGTGCCCTGGGAGATCTGATAGGTTGAGCCTTGTGCTCGTAATCAGTCCTGGGATTCTCTTTCGAGGTTTTGTGGTGAGGTCACATGTAATTTGTGCCCTGGGAGATCCTATAGGTAGAGCCGTGTGCTCGTAACAGCCTGGGATGCTCTTTCGAGGTTTTGTGACGCACGTAATAAGTCCTGAGGATTCCACAGTATGGGCAGTGATGATGAAGACCTGCAGGTGGTGGGCCTACATCCAGTATGAAAAAGGACTGGCTCTGTAGAACTTCCTATGATGAGTAGAGTCATAGATTGGTTGAGATAGCAGTAGCAGTGACGATGATGATGACGATGCATCGATGACGATGATCCAGAGAAGAAGACTTGTCTAGCAGATCTGTGTCGAGAAATACCTTCCTAGTTAAGAGGGAGTGTTGATGTATATGTAACTTCGGAATGTATTTCATTTGTATATTTTATATATATTTATTGTACCCTTATAAGAGATGTGTTATTCCTCTATAAGGAAGTGTCGTCATGTGGATTGACAAGTGTCGCAAGTGTGTGTACTTGCCGATGGGTTATTAGACCACCATTTGGGGTCGGCCCAGAATTATATATAATATAATGTGGATGTATCTAAGTAGACAAGTCGGCCCCAGTAGGTCATTGGGCAAAAAGGTGAGTATAAATAGAGATAGGAGATCTCTATTTTACTCACTCGGAAAAGTAACTATCTCTCTCTCTGAAAAGTGGCGCACTAGTGAGGAGGAGGAGGATCATATGCTAGGAGACTATCTCAGTGTTATTTGGTTGTATTTTGGTTGAGCCATTGCTCTCTCTATCTCTGAGGAAGTTGTGGGGTTTTTCACCTTAGGGTTTTCCCCACGAAAACTCTATGTCTCTTGTCTCTATGCTTTTGATTCTTGTGATGCTTGTGATGCTTGTCATATTATGATTGTCATGCATTGATATACTGTAGATGTTATTCTCTCAACAAAGATCCTATAGTATTGTGATTTGATACTAAAATTTAACAGTTGATACATCATTTGCTTGAGATAAATACGTTGATGTATGTATGTTGTGTGTGTGCAATTATGTATTTTAATTCTGCTGTGTAATTTAATTGTGCATTTTATTTAAATAGCAAAAATTTTACCATTATGGCTTTGGGGAAGAATTAGACACTCCATGTCACAGTCATGTTCCCTCCCAAACATTGGATTGATTGAAGGAGATGTGACAGATTTGATCAGTTCACCCTTGAGGCCATCAATACCTACTCAGATGATTCTATTTTGATCAGACCACCGAGGCTTTCTCCGTTCTTTTTAGAAATTGAGCCTCCTAGTTTCATCCATGACAACGCTAATGATAAAACCAACAAGCTAAATGGGCAAGCTAAACTTAATTTTAATCACTCAATGTAATCTCATCCGCAGGATCAAGACAAATCGATGGTTAAAATGTAAACATGCCGAAAGGAAAAGAAGGGTTGCGGGGTTTTATTTCATAAATATATACGTTCTTTCTGCAATCCTCAATCCGCAATTGCGGGTTGGAGGTTGTAGAAAGAAAATATATCAGAACCGAAAACCATGATTCCACAATCGGCTAAGTTATAACATATTAAAATCGTTTGTCCCGACTTCTATTTTCTGAATATCCAGTCAATCGGCTAAGTTATAACATATAAAAATCGTTTTTCTCGACTTCTGTTTTTCGACAAGAAGGATCAGCCGCCCCTTTTTTTCATAGTGAATTGTGAAAACATCTATCCAGCAATTCAGCTATATCCATAATGAAATACACAAGAAGGATCGACCGACTCTTTTTACAGTGGCAAATTATTATGAAAAGAATATTTGGAATAAGAAGGGTTGAGCAACCCTTCTTGTAGTGTCAAACTATTATGAAAATAATATTGGGAATACGAAGGGTCGACCGACCTTTCAATTATGAGGCAATTTTAAAAATAGAACACCTTGGAAGTTTTAACCTATAAAAAATGGTTTCTCCTGACTTCCATTTTTCGACAAGAAGGATCGGCCACCCCTTCTTTTCGTAGTTAATTGTGAAAACATTTATCCAACAATTCGGCTATTTCCATAATAGAGAACACAAGAAGGATCAACTGGCCCTTCTTGCAGTATCAAAATATTATGAATAGAATATTTGGAATAAGAAGGGTCGGCAGACCCTTCATTTACGAGGGAATCCTAACAATAGAACACCTTTGGGAAAGAGCGACCACTCTTTCTCTGAGAATACTTCCACTTGCCAGCATAGTCTTTGAAGCAAAACATCTATAAATTTTGTTTTTTAAATGTTCATATCTAATATCCCAGAGTGACACGTGGAATGATCATATTGTGACATGTGGCATATTTGATTTGGCACATTCAGTGTTAGAAATATAGTTGGCTCGCATAGAATATTGACTCGTATAGAATATTTTTTGCTATGAGAACCACTGAATTTGGCAGTTTGAGTATAGTGGATCATATTTTAGTATTTAGGTAGTTACTTTGAGGATAATTACTTGATTTTAAGTGCATTAGATAAACCACTTCTAAAGGCCAATTATTCTTAAGCACAATTATAACACTTAACGAAAGTTAGTGCACAAATTATGACACTTATCACAAATCCAATTTTGTAACAAATAACCATCCATTATCTATCCCAATGGATATAAGTTGTATCTTTCCTTTTATAAAACTTTAATGAAAATGAGAAAATGCAACTTTTTGTTGACCAAGTGGAAATTTAGAACCACAACAATTTTGTTGCTTAAAACTGCCACATAGAGAAATTTAGAAACCAATTTTGTCTACTATCAACCCTTGAGAACATCCACCACTCTGAACAGTATTCCCCATATTTTCTCGTTGTGCCTTGACTGCTGCAAGGCCCTTCTCGTTTATTCTATTTTTTTCTATTGCAAGGCCCTTCTTGGTGACCATGCCCATATGATGCTATTTACATCGATCTTCATGTTTTCTTTTTCACCAACAACCCATTGTTGTTTTCTATCTAACCATTTCTTAAGTATATATATTCTCCATCCAAAAATGGTCTGGTTTAAATTTTGCCCTTCAGCAAATAAAATTATTACCCATCTATAGTAAATTTTTTATTAATATATATTTTAAAATTGATTAAAATTTCACATTTACATAGAAAATAAAAGTTTAAACTATATAGCAAATGCTCATGGCTGAAAATATTTAAAATGTGTACATTTATTTCCAGGTATGATATGCATTAAAAGGTCCAATGGTTACGTGTCAAGTTAACAATTTGGAATTTTCTATTTTAATGCCAAGTTGTTTATGTTAACTTATCAAACAAATTAATGATCATGGAAAAAAAATTAAAATAAATAAGAAAGATTAGCTGTAAAATGTAAATCCAAATTCTGTTAAGAGTAACCCACAAAAATTAATGATTGTTTAGAGAATAAAGTGCCCATCAAAAATAAGTTTTGGAAAAAAATGTGATAGTTTAACATGACGGTTCCAATATGACAGTACTAGCATCTGACTCCTGATACATATCACCAATCGCCTTACCCAAAGTGCTCTTTTTTATCTGATGGCATTTATACCATGCATTTTGACAGATGTTTATTGTGTCTAATCTCATTGTAAACAAGCTTTTTTTTTGTCATCTCCTTCTTTGGCCACAAGAGCATTTGATCCCATAGAATTTATAATAGTCATCTATCAAATTTCTTACCACATTCAACTACTGATTGAAGTGGAATTTTTTATATACAAAAATTTGAGTAACAATGTTCGGTGCCAACATTTGAAAGGTGTGCACCCTGATTTATTGCAAGCCTCTAAGGTACTGATCTTGAATTTCATTCGGAAATTTTAGAAGAAGCTAGTATATCCATTGCTCACCCCTGGACAACATGCCATACAAGAAAACACCACTTCATCGACCAGAATACCAAAGGAGATGTCACCCAAAATTGTTCCCCCAACAAAATTAGTATCACTCAGATTTGTTACAAAACCTATGGAAATGCAATCCTTTCTTTCTGAACACTTATGTAACAACTTAACTTTTCTCATAATAAAAGAAGATTTATTCTCAGTTGTTGTGATATGTGCTACACTCGTCGAAGTAGAAGCTGGTATTGTGAAAATCCTCACAACAAATCTAAGAGATGATGTATACCCCACAAGAGTAATTATGATTAAGCAAGATAATAGAAGAAGAGTGGTCAATGCAGTATAATGAGAAACATAATAATAATATAGTAGAACTTGGATAGAAGCAAAAATACTTCACACACACTAGTTAATTAATCACAATATGGACAAATAAATAGTACAATGCACGCGGATTCGAATGCCTAAGGTGGCAATTTGAATTAGCCTTCATGGAGTGATCAAAGTACCACTGGATTGTCATTGGAGCACAACCAATAGTCTATCTCATCATCGGTGGAGTCATCAATGCACAAGTAACTATCAACCCTTAGTCAAACTGAGTCTAACTGAGTGTGGTAGGTGTAACTGAATGTAACTGGCACATGGTGACACTAACTGAATGAAGGAGGCTTAATGGAGGGCACATGAGGAGCTAACTGGAGTCAAAATGGGCATTCAAGTCTCAGTGGAGGTCCATCGGAGTGATACAATCAGTTGAGAGTCAGTCTAGCCTTAAATCAAGGAAAGAACTGAAGATAACTGAAGTGCTGACTGAGTGGTAGCTGAGAGAGGACGAGTGGCTTCCTTAAATCAAGGAGGAAGGGCGCACTAAGCTCTAGGAGGGATAAAAATGACCTGCGAGAAGCTCCTGGGAGATGGCTAAGTGAGGGCTAGGTGCTGGACTGATGATTGGAATGCATGCAAACCCTAAATGATGCATGCAAACCCTAAAAGTGCATGCATGACTGAAAATGTAAATGATCAAAATACTCGTGGGACTAGGATGGAGTATAGGAATATCCTAACACCCCCCCTTAATCCATCATGGGACCTGGTAACTAAGACCAAAGGTCACCCAATACAATGAATAATAACAGTCAATAAACCAAGGAAGTGGGGAAAATTTCATGGGAAAAATATCCCCCCCCTCAAAACAGACTATAAGACACACATTAAAAATAAATGCTCCAAACTCAAGCGGGTGTGATGCTTGTTCATATGTCTGGAGGTATCTTCTTCTTGGGAAGAAATGGATCATGCTCAAAAAGCATGTGCTTGTACTTGCTCTTCAGATAAAATGTGATGAGAACAAATCCAAAAGTATGAGGATGATCGTTGAACCTGTGATTTGAATAAGTTGAGGTAGGATCAAATCTTTGAATGTGCATATAGTCTTTTGTCTTCTCCTTTGAACCACCATGGGTGGGATTATGCCAAAAAGAACTATTACATGTTTGATTGAAATCAAAATCAGATGTAAGACTTAAAAAGTAGTTTCTTGAGATCTCCTTTGAACCAGCAGGGGTGAGATCAAAACCATCATATGTATGAGAAATTATCCCAAGTAGTGATTGCTTAGAATCCAAATTAGATCCAAGGCTTGAATCATGGTTTCTTGAGATCTCCTTTGAACCATTAGAGGTGAGATCAAAACCAGTAATTGCATGAGAAATTATCCCAAGTGAATGGCAATGGCCATAATATTCAATAACCTTCTGAAAGCATGAATTAATGATCATATAGTAGTAAGTAAGAGGTGAGTAATCAAGGAGAGCGAATGAATTACCTCCAATGGCTAAGTTTACCTCTGAAACGTTCATAAGATCATGATGCAAACCAGCAAATGCTAGTACAAGAGAGGATTTAGGACCTTATGCAATATCTAGAGTGTGAGCTGGCACAAAAAGAAAAGAAAGTTGGAGCATGAGTGTAGAATCTGCAAGTTCTTTTTGGACAACTTCAATATGAGATGATATTGGTTCATGATCTGAGAGACCATCAAGGGGAGCGAATGCATCACTTTGCTTTCTCTCGAAAGGGTTTGGACCAATCCCTTCATTATGTCTGCCAAATATTTCATCCAGGTAGGCCCATAGCTCTTTTGGAGATTCAACATCATCAATGAATTGATGTACCAAGCATCGAGACATAGCAAGCATCATGGTTCCCATGGCTTTGTCACCATTATTTAACCAGTCAATCTTTTCTTCAGAGGATTCGAACTCTCTCTCAAAACAATAATCAAAGAGACCATTTCCCTTCAAATGTGCTATCATATTTGGTTTCCATTCGTCATAGTTGAATGGAGAAAGAGGATCATAGTTGAATGGAGGAGGATAGATTTTTTTTGAATACATGGAAGCTGTAGAAGACCTTCAAAAATAATACAAAATATCTGCAACTGTTACTACTGCAAAGATGCAGAAACTATTGCAACTGCTGCACTCGAAATCTTGGTAATAACCTGCAAAAAACTCTCAAGAATGGAGATAAACAATACTCTCAACATGCTCTGATACGATGTGAAAATACTCACAGTAGATCTAAAAGATGATGTATACCTCACAAGAGTAATTATGATTACACAAGAAAATAGAAGAAGAGTGGTCAATGCAGTATAATGAGCAACAGAATAATAATACAGTAGAACTCGAATAGAAGCAAAAATACTTCACACACACTAGTTAATTAATCACAATATGGACAAATAAATAGTACAATGCATGAGGATTCGAATGCCTAAGGTGGCAATTCGAATTAGCCTTCATGGAGTGATCAAAGGATCATTGTAGTGTCATTGGAGCACAACTAGTAGTCTATCTCATCATTGGTGGAGTCATCAATGCACAAGTAACTGTCAACCGTCAGTCAAACTGAGTCTAACTGAGTGTGGTAGGTGTAATTGAATGTAATTGGCACATGGAGACACTAACTGGATGAAGGAGGCTCAGTGGAGGGCGCATGAGGAGCTAACTGGAGTAAGAATGGGCAGTCAAGTCTCAGTGGAGGTCCATCGAAGTGATACAGTCAGTTGAGAGTCATTCTAGCCTTAAATCAAGGAAAGAATTGAAGACAACTGAAGAAAACTGAAGTGCAACTAAGTGGTAGGCGAGAGAGGACAAGTGGCTTCCTTAAATCAAGGAGGAAGGGCGCACTAAGCTCTAGGAGGGATAAAACTGATCTGAGAGAATCTCTCAGGGGTTGTCTAACTAAGGGCTAGGTGCTGGACTGATGACTAGAATGCATGCAAACCCTAAATGATGCATGCAAACCCTAAAAGTGCATGCATGACTAAAAATGTAAATGATCAAAATACTGCTGGGACTAGGATGGAGTATAGGAATATCCTAACAGGTATATCATTCACCTCATTCTCAGTTGTTATGATATGTGCTACCTCATTTACGGAATTGCATGGCCTTGTTAGATTACCTTTAACATCTGTATATTCACAATGGGGAGTACTTGGAAGGACCATCTGTAAAGTACATCATCCAAAAACATTCCAAAAGGATAACATCCAAAGGAACATTATCGAGGTCAAGCAAAGTGTTTGCAGGCCATCTTATAATAGAGCCTTCAAATACACCACAATCCTCGCA
This sequence comes from Larix kaempferi, assembly GCA_027924585.1. Taxonomy (NCBI): domain Eukaryota; kingdom Viridiplantae; phylum Streptophyta; class Pinopsida; order Pinales; family Pinaceae; genus Larix; species Larix kaempferi. Next base: position 7,630,246 of record BSBM01000249.1, read on the forward strand.
ATTGCGGAAGAATTTATGAACTAAAATACCAAGCTTAACAGCATAGAGTAGCTTGAATTGTACAATGTCTCCCTTAAAAATAGTTGACACTAATCCCTGCGCAACATATTGTGGCTTTAAAGAACATTGATGTATCAAATTAACTAGTAGATTCAGATTGATTATTATTGAAAGCGCTTGGAACAAAAAGCAATGTTTCTGTATTAAAATCGATGATTCTTTTAATCGTCTATACAACAAAAGATCCACAACTCACCCCTGGACAACATGCCATACAAGAAAACACCACTTCATCGACCAAAATACCAAAGGTGAAGTCACCCAAAAATGTTCCCCTAACAAAATTAGTCTCACTCACATTTGTTACAAAACCTATGGAAATGCAATCCTTTCTTTCTGAACACTTATGTAACAACTTAACTTTTCTCATAATAAAAGAAGATTTATTCTTAGTTGTTGTGATATGTGCTACACTCATCGAAGTAGAAGTTGTTATATCGTTCACCTCCTTCTCAGTTGTTATGATATGTACTACACTTGTTGAAGAAGCAGCTGGTATATCATTCACCTCATTCTCGCGAAGAGCGGACCCAATCTGGTTAACGATCTCAGATACAGGCCATTGAATATAACCACCAATAGCCTCTGACAATGTATTTGCACCTTCTAATCGGTATCGCAATGGAAGACTTGCATGCAAATACTTGGTAACATTTACAATGATACATCCTTCATTAATGCTGATATTATGCAAAATTTTTCTTTTTGGAAACGAGATTCCTTCAGCAACTTTCAATCCATTCAAAAGTAGGTCCACACATTGTTAATTACCAAAATCCATTTCATAAACAACATCTGAAATATAAAATAACAGAACACATTGTTCAGAACCAAAATCCAGTTCATAAGCATTTTATGAAATATAAAATAACAGGAGCACATTAACAATCATATTTATTTTAAACAAATATATAACATAAATTATAATATCTAAAAAATGGTTGTCCAGACTTCCAATTTTCCGAATGGTAGGATCGGTCGCCCCTTCTTATAGAAGAAGCAAACACAAGAAGGATCGAACGACCCTTCTTGCAGTATAGAAATATTACGAAAAGAATTTTGGGTAGAAGCGTCTCCCGCCCATTCATTTATGACGGAATATTAAAAATGTTCAACCTATGAATGCTAGGTCATCAATACATGTATTTCCAAAATTGTGAACAAGGGAAGAATACTGAGCACAACAAGGGTTGGCCGACCCTTCATTTACGAAATAAATTTAAATATATTTAATATACAAAGGCTATGTTGACAATTCCCAGCTTCCAACTTCTGCTGTAAATAGTAGGGACTCAGACATCATCTAAGTTCTCACATATAAAAATGTTTGTCTCGGCTTCCATTTTCCGAAGAGAAGGATCGATCGCCTCTTTGCTTAGGAGATAATTGTGAACAACTATAATATCCAGCAATTCACCTATATCCAGAATAACAAAAGAAAGAAGAGTCGACTGACCCTTCTTGCAATCTAGAACTATTATGAATACAATACTGGGCAAAAGAAGGTTCGGCCGCACGTTCATTTATAAGGGAATTGTAAAATTATTCAAACTACGAAGGCTAGTACATCACATCATCTATATCTAAAATGGTGAACACCGGAATATACTGAGCACGACTAAGTTATAACATATAAAATTGTTTGCCACGACTTCTGTTTTTCGAGAAGAAGGGTCAGACGCCCCTTTGTTTAGTAGATAATTGTCAAAACCTTTATCTATAAATTGAACGATATATAGAATGGTGAAGATGAAGAAGGATGGATTGACCCTTCTTATAGTCTCAAGCTATAATGAAAAGAATATTGGGAAGAAGAAGGATCGTCTGCCCTTCTCTTACGAGGGAATTCTAAAAATAGAACTTGGAGAAAGAGTGACCAATCTTTCTCTTTGGATATTTCCACTCTCCATCAAAATGTGTGAAGCAATGTTCCTATGAAATCTGTGTTTAGAGTGCCGATATCTACTTTAGCCACTCCGAAAAACTCACCCTTGGAGGAAGGAGCAGATGCTCTTTCTTCTTAGCATCTACTTCCAATGCCCCGGAATGGAACAACCTAACGATAGAGCGACCTCGTTTTCACTGACAAAATTTTGACTTGACGGCAAACTCTTTGTAGCAAAACGTTTGTAAATTGTTTCGTTCAAATGTCGAAATCTAGTCTCCAGGGTGACACGTGGAACGTTCAGATTGTGCCATGTGGCTTTAACTATTCCAAAATTGATCTTTGCTACATAAGGCGAAGTAGAAGCTGCTATATCATTCACCGCATTCTCAGCCCAAAAGTATGAAAGAATGTTTCTGTCTGGTTAATCGCAGTCAGAATCTTTCCAACTAATGGCATCACTATCTGCATTGTCGTCACTGTTAAATTCATTTAACAACACAATATCCTACCTAAAATTTAAGAACATTTTTATCAGCTTTATCTCTTAAATTAAATGCCTTGGTATCATATGCAAGACTCACATGTGTTCTCATTGCATCCAACAATTTGATTCATACACCACGTCCAACTACGCAATACATGGGACTTTTCTAGCCAAGATACTGTATTGGCAAACAATTATACCTTAATATTGTTTAAAGCTATTTGATTGTTTAATTTTATTCAATTAAATTAAATACTTAAATTATATATATTTATATTAAAATAAATGTAATCAATATTATATAAATTAAGACATAAATTATCAATTTCAAATATTTCAAATAAAGTATTAACGTTTACATAGATTAGTATACTATAGTGAATATTAACTGCAAAATGATATTAAAAAGAAAAAACAAGTTTCAATTTTCCGAGTTCATTTTTCGTTATCTGTTTCCAACAAACCTAGCCAAATGCTAGAGGATTTGCATAAAACAATACGGAATATATGAAAATAATAGGCTACACCACCAGACAGAAAACATATGCAAGCTGGCGGGAATTGACATTAAGCCTGTTAATTCCGTTAATTTAGCCCAGTAATGAGTAACACACGATTTTGCAAATATAATGTTGTGAATTCATATTAATAGACTGTAAGAAGATAACTACTCGGAATTGAAGGAAATAAATTCTGGAAATCTGAAGAAGACAGACAAGGGTGGAAGGAAATTTGAAGAATCTAAAACGTTCAACGACTTTAAATTACTGTGAACTTCAAACTGTCATTGCATTGATTTTTGACAACCATGGAAGATATGGATTTTTAGCCTGAAGGTTGAATAAGCATGCTCTGTTACAGATTTAGATTTATGGTTTGAATAATATAAATACCTGCCAATTAAAAAACTAGTAGTCGATTCTTCAAACCAATCTTACTGCTCTACCCGCCAAACACTCTTCTCGGTTCCACCTCATCAAAAGAAAACCTCGGTCCTCAGAGAAAACAGAGCTCCAAATTGGCAAACACAGAGAGTTTGAACTTTAAGTTTCAATGTAGGCAGTGGGCAGGAAGAGCAGTGTGGCGGGATAAGTTTCAATGTAGGCAGTGGGCGGGAAGAGCAGTGTGGTGGGATATCAATGCAGAAAAGTTCATGACATTTATTATCACAGTGTGGAGGGATATCATCTGTACGTCGTGATACATAAACACAATCCATCATAAACATGATGAGATTATTCACACGAGTGATACAATCCATCATTTACGATTAGCCCTGTAGAAAACATTTTAAATGGTGGAAAAGATCAACTCCATCCCAACGTAAAAACCATTTTAAATGTTCGAAAATATCACCTCCATGCGAACGTACAAACCATTTTAAATGGCAGAAAAGATCACCTCCATGCCAACATACAAACCATTTTAAATGAAGGAAAAAATCACCTCCATGCCAATGTACAAACCATTTTAAATGAAGGAAAATATCACCTCCATGCCAATGTACAAACCATTTTAAATGGTGGAAAATATCAATTGGGTGGCGAAAGATCAAGGGTCCCACTTCCGTTCCGCATCCCCAACATGCATGCTAGGATGGAGGGATGGGTGGTTGCGGGATCTGAAACCGTTCTCCACGTGGAAACACCACATGATTTCGCAAGTTGGAAGGGCGGTAAGGAAAAACACCATTCTCCATTTCTGAAACCACCTTCTCCCATCCTTCACGGTCACTGGCATGTGTGGATATGATGTGGTCAGTCCGCATCACACCTTCTGCCCACGCAACTCCTCCACATCGGGGCTCCTGCCAATGTGTCTCCTCCACGCCAGAGTTTCTTCCCACGTGGCTTCTCCACGTCAACCTGCACATGCACAGTGGAAAACACCTTTCAATTACACAATCACAACATAATTAAAAACCTTTCAATTACACAATCACAGCATGAAAGAATGAAATAAAAACGCATCAGCATCAAACACATAAGATTGCTTATCTTTATCCAACGCAGATCCAAGCAACTGGCTTTGTAAGAGCGCTTTTCCACTTACTAGCATCAATATAAATGTGTGTTTGTTTATTCGTTGCAGAAAACTATAGATAAAATGAGTTAAACGAAGAAATTCATTTAACACATAATAACACACGAATCGTATATTAATAGAAATCCAACCTACAGATCGGTGTATTCATTAAATTGGCAACATAAAACATAGTTCAAAGAAATTTGACAAATTAATATCCAAAAAAGATGGCCAAGAGAAACAGATTGAATTTCATTAATTATGCAAAAAATTACAATGAATCAATACATAAACATTAGAACAAATTTACCTAAATTATACATAATCCAAATTGAATTGACATCCCCACAACTTTCCCTGATATTCTTCTTCTTGTGTCCTCGTGGTGCCATCCTCCTCCCAAAACAAAGGAAGTCCCTTCTTGAATAATGTATCAGACATTTCTTTGAAGAGTTTTACTTGATGTGCTAAAATGTCTATCCTTGCCCAAATAATACTAGACACTCTATCCTAAGTTTATGCTAGTTGTTTTCACCTCATCTTCTGTGAGCCCATCCAAAAATTCTATGGCCTTTTCTACATAGTCCATGGGATTCTTGTTGAACTTTTCCTTGACTGCTGTTATGATTTTCCTAGCTAACTTTATTATAGCCTCTTTGTAGATAATGAAATCGAGATATGGCCTCAATTTATCTGCCTCCGCAATAATGTCATCCCAAATAACTTGCTTTGCTTCCTGCAGGGAGGTCTCACTTGTAACTTGCTTTATTAACTCATCATATTTAACCTGCAAGTGGAAGACAAGTATAAATAAGTGGAGGAGGTACTAGGGTTATTAGACTCTCTATTTATTTATTCATTCACTCACTCATTCTCTCAAGTGAGTAGTGTGCACAAGTGAAGGAGGAGAAATACAAGGAAAGGTTTGTGGCTTGTGGATTCTCCCAAAAAGAAGGGATAGATTATGAAGAAACTTTTGCACCCGTAACCAGATACACTTCCATCATAACAGTACTTGCTTCGGTTGCAGTGATGAAGTGGAAGATACACCAGATGGATGTCAAGACAGCTTTCTTGAATGGTGTAGTCGATGATGAAGACTTGTGCTAAAGAACTATGTCGAGAAATACCTTCAAAATGTATTTCACTTGTATAATTTATATTGTATTCACATGACATTGTACTTCCAACGGAGAGGTTTCATTCCTCTGATCGGAAAGGTCGTCATTATATGTGATATGGTTATGAGACTCCATAGTGGGGTCAACCCTGAGTTAAGTTATAGTGGGTTATTAGACTCTCATAGAGAGGTCAGCCCAGGTAGGGTAAAAGGAAAGTGGAAGACATTGAGTATAAATATAGAGGAGCACCTCTCTATTTATTCATTCATTCACTCACTCATTCTCTCAAGTGAGTAGTGTGCACAAGTGGAGGAGGAGAAGCTTCTAGGAGACTATCTCTTATTATTGGTGTTTTGTATCATTGCTCATTCTATCTCTGAGGAAGTTGCAGGGTTTTCTCCTTTATGGTTTCCTTGGTGAAATGCTTTGTGTCTATTGTCTCTTATGATTGATTGATATGATGCACATGTTTTTCTCTCAGATAAGATCCTAGATCATATTGAGTTAATTATTATAAACTAACACAGAGACCATGCAGTCACACTTTACAAGGGTCTCTCAGATAAAAGAACAACTTGAAGCCATTGAAGAAGATATAGAGAATGGAGAAATAGTGATGAGTCACCACCTTGAATGGTCCTTCTAGGTCATGGGATTCCTTCATCCAAAGAGTTTGTGCTAATTTGTACTAGGAAGAAGCTCATCACATTCAGTAGGCTGTGGGAGGAATGCTCATAGGAAGAAGCCCGAATTGTATCTCTAAAAGAAAACATGGGTAGTGAAGACCAGGCTGTCACAACACACACCAAGAAGAACTACAACAAGAGGGAGCATCCTCATCATAAGAAGGAGATTGTCCCAGGAACAAAAGTAGCTCCCACAAGAAGAAGAGCACTCTTTTGGAGACTCCAGTAGTTCCTGCAAGGAAGCAAAGATTGAGAGGGAGTCCACCCAACAACCAAACAAAGATAATTATTTGAATTATTATTTCTTGTATATATGATTACTTAAATAATGTTGTTCAGTCATACACATACTTATGTTCCTAGATTAATTAGGACGTATATTATGCATGTTAGGAAAAAATTGCATTAATGAACAAGATACTACTTAATAATATGCAAGTAATTGGTAAGTGGTCGATGGTACTATACAACATTTCATTGCTACTTATCTAGAATGAAACCTCTTTGCTGACATGTTGGAGTAGTGCACACTCTTAACAATGTTCTGGTAGAGATGGAAGGCATCTATAAAGTTACAGGATATGGATAAATTTTGTATTGAAGCATGATTGGCTAAGCTAATTGCATGACTGTATGACATATGTCTTTATGTGTAAGAATTTGTTCTGAAAACTATGAGATGTTTCTAATCATGCAATTGAACTTGTCCCATAGGAAAGACCTTGTACCATCACCTACAAGAGAGACTTGTTTTGAAGAACAAATGACGATGATTCAACAAGAATATTGATGAAGTCAAGAAGAAGACTTTGAAGAACCAGAAGTACTCAAGAATCGATATGCAACAATGAATGAAGTAAAACCAAAAGATAATGAAGATCGTTAAAAGGAATATCATACACCAGATGGATGTCAAGACATGATTCTTGAATGGTGTAGTGGAAGAGGAAGTATATGTGGAGCAATCACTCAGGTTTAAGACACACGACAGGGAGACTCATGTGTGCAAACTAAAGAAATCCTTGTATGATCTGAAGATTATGGGGTGCAAGTAGGGTACACAATTTTTTGCAGAGACAGTGTAAGCGGTCCTGAGATGTACCTACTTGATGGCTTGCTCACAGAGATGATGAAGACCTACATGGATGAAGACCTACGATGATGCTCCAACGATCCAGTGTTGATGATCCAGCTCCAGTATTGAAGACTTGTGCCTATATGTATTGCCGCCCGTGTCAAGAGAGTACCTTCTTAGTTAAGAGGGAGTCTTAATGTACTATCTGTAACTTCAGAAGATATTCACTTTTATATTATATGTATTACATTTGTACTTTATTGTATCCCTGATGGAGATGTTCTTATTCCTCCATTCATAGGTGTCGTCATTTGTATTTGCAAGTGTCACAAGTTTTATTGTAAGTGTCGTAACTTATATTTGATGGGTTATTAGACCTCCTTAGAGGGGTCGGCCTAGTAGGTGTTAAGTGTAAGGGTTATTAGACTCCCCTAGGGGATCGAACCAGTTAGGATAAAAGGCAGGTCAAGTTAATTTAAAGTATAAATAGAGTGGTTGCACCACTATATTTTCTCATTCACTCACACATCCAACTCGCATAGTTGAGAGAGAGGAGTGTGCATAAGTGGAGGATCCTGGAGGGAGAACCGCTGGAGACATCTATCTTTTGGGGTTTCATCTTTGTGATCTTTGTATTGGTGCTTATTCTATCTCTAAGGGATTTGTGGGGTTTTTCACCTCTATGTTTTTCCCCAGTGAAATGCTTTGTGCCTCTTGTCTCTTGTGTTTGACATGTTGTACATGTTGTTCTCTAAGTTAAGATCCTAGATGATATTGAATTAAATGATGAAAAGCTAACAGAACGAGGCTACAACCCCTTGGTTTTCATAATTTCCAACCTATAGATAGGACTCTAGACCTTAGTAAAGTCCAAATCAATAGTTTTACTAGCACCAACTGGATGGAATCCCCAACTCCCTAAGATCGCAAGCACCAAACCAAAGGAGACTTCAAGATCCTATCCTTACTCGATCCTGCCACCCTTATATGAATAAGAAGAACAATACTCCACTGCCATTGTATCACGGTTTCCAGAAACCTATACATGTATCCATGTCCTTGTACATGTATTTCATTATCCATGTATCATTGTATTGATGTCACTATCACAATCCATGTTCGTCCCCTACCCTTGGGGGTTTTGAACCTCGATTTGACTAGTAAAATTCCCCAACTTCTCCCGAAGTTAAATGGATGTTGCAGAAGTATTCTGATATTAGTCTATAATCACCGATCAGGTTCCTTTTTATTTCTTAATACCCTTCATATACCTTCAGACCCGATTCGAAATCCTTTAAAGAGTCTTTTGGAGCCATCTACCCTTGGGGGCTTCAACATAGATTTTCCTAGTGATTCTTCCTTTCATTCTCTAATTGTAAATGCAAGGGGTTGAAGTTTATTGGAAGTTTCCATGCCTATAATAGCTGCATAAATGTGTCATATTACACCTTAATCCACTCTAGACATAGTTCAAAATCATTTGGGATCATTTGGGACATTTTGAGGCTTCACTAGTCCAAGTTTTGAAAATTGACCGAATTGGGAAAACTTCCAAGTTGTTAATGAAGTGATTGAAGATAATATTTTTTGTATTCATGACCATATTTTTTAGATTCACTCCCTCTTTTTGGTTTATCGATCTCTATATTCATTGGAAATTGCATAGATTGTATTCCATTTGCATCCAACCTTGGTTTTTCTATTAGAAGTTTGATCACTTGTCAATTCAATCTCAACGGTTATGAATATTTTTCAAATGTTTTTTTCAAATTGTTAGGTATTTTTTATGTTTCTAAAATTTTCTCTATATGGGTTCTTGATTTATCTCAGTTAGACATTGCTTATTAAAAGCCGTAGAGAGGAACAATGCAAATTTTGTCGTTTTTTATGTCCTAATACCTTTCAAACACCTTGAGACCCAAATCAGAAGCGTTTGGAGCCATTTGGAAGCATTTGAGTTATTAATAGTCAAACATGAACAATATAATTATTGAGCTAATATGAAATGGGTTGTTGAAAAAAACAACACAACCTTAGATGTTATTGCTACTACATGTGATCTATCCTTCTTTTCCTAATTTAATGTTTCATATCCATGCCATCAATGCCATCTTGGAAGATTGATCTTGTTGGTTAGACTTCTCTTATCTCTTATGGTCATCTCTCGCTCTTCTTCATTGACTTCTTCCCATGTTACACTAGATCTTCTACTAACCCATCTACAAACAATGTCTAGAATTGGTATAATTAATCAAACAAGTGATTTCTTCATATTGTTACCATTTTTGTCTTTGTATTTTTTAAATTTATTCTATATGGATTCTTGGGTTATATTATAGAGAGGAACAATGCAAATATTGTCACTATTCTAAGGTCTCTACATAAGGTCTCTCACTCCAAGGGCGGAGGTGGAAAATGTAGGGCCCCTCCTCTAGGGTCTTCGCTGTTTAACCTGAAACTCAACCACTTGATACAAAAGAGATTAGAAAGCATAATGACTGGATAAATAAACTAAATAAATGAATAAACTAGCAATTTAAAACAAACCATAACCATAACCAGCAAAGCTCTTTTGACCATTGGCGAAGCAACCGTTAGCTTCGCCACCCAACCATAGGCTCATGCTTTCAGTCGCATGGCCTCCCCCGAGCTTTGGGTCGTAGAGCTCACACACATTTTTCAGAAATTCAGCTTGGGCTTCCCCTCCCACCAGGATTTCTCAGCCAAACCCTTAGATAGCAGCAAGTCTTTGAGGCATTCAAAAATTACGACAATCGTCCAAATCATGGGCCCTTTACCCATTCCCTAAGCCTTCCTTATAAAGGAAAATCTCATGCGACACATGTCGCTTCATGCATAATTAAATAATTTTAATTAATTATTTAATTAAAACACTCACCCATCCAAGTGTCAGTTTCTTTGGGAAGTGCACCTACACCCCTAAGTTTGCTCTAGTTTGTCCCCCAGATATTTTAATCCACTCCTAGCTTTTAGTTGACTAGGTGTCTAATCTTAGGATTCTATTTTGCTCCTAAATAATGATTTCTATTATTTTAAATGCTCAACAAAATAACTATTCATGTGCAAATGTCTAAACTATTTTTATGCATTGGCCAAGTAATAATCTAGAGTTATTCTCCTAAGTTTTTATGCAGTTTAATTTAACAATCAAACTCACTAGGATCACGGTGCCACGCCGTTGGGCTCCTGGTTCCTTAATTTTAATTCCCTGACATGGCACCACTCCGTCGGGCCCACTCATCCATGGTTTCCATTCCTTGGCATGGTACCGCATCGTTGGGTCCTTGCGTCCATTCTTTCCGTTCTCGACAGGGTACCGCATCGTTGGGCCCTTCTACCACCGTCTTTCCGTTTTGACTTGCGGGAACTCTTGTAGGGATTTTAGGAATAATTACCATCCATCCTCCGTCTACATGCTATCTAGGGACTAATGGCGCTGAGGAGTGAGTCCGTTCTCACTGCGCGCCCCTCAACTCGTACGTGACCAGCTCCGTCGTGGCCCACCTCGTACGCCCTCACGCATTCCTCTTGAGCAAGCGGATCAATGCTTATCTGCTCATGCATGGTATTCTTATCGGAAGTCGACATCGTCGTCGCTCCCCCTGTGTGTGATTTACCCGTACTCTACGACCCTTCATGTTCCTTTGTGTGTCCTTCGGTGAACCGTTTCACCTATCGCTACACACATTTCTCACAAACATAAATCATTATTTTATTGATTTACAATCAATCGTAATCATAAATGTACTCAAAATAAAATCAAAGTATTAATTTATTAATGTTTGAAACAGTCGGGTCACTAAGCAAGTTCCCTCAATGTCTACAGTAGTCTAGGGGCACTACATACACCCCTACTTATTTAGAACTTCGTCCCGAAGTTCAGAATAAATGCGGAAAGCTATGACGCATCTCAGTTGCGTCCTCCCAAGTCACAAAGATAAGGTTGTAGCTGTCCTACTATACTTTGACTTGACCAATCAAGGCTAAGCATTTAAGCAAGAACTGATCAATCAATTATCCCAGTCCACACATATAATTAAATTCATTAATTCATTTATCAACTATAGTCATGCACATCATTAGGTGATTCTCCCTTATTAAGACACATCCTATCTCTAAGGGCCACTTTATTGAAGTCTGTTCCGCCGAGTCACTCGACAGGTGCTCTTAAAGTCCACAATCATTTTATGGGCATTACAACTGTCGTTCAAGTATTTTCAAAGTAAATTCAAATGGTTCATGTTTTACTTAGCCGGTTCATTTCAAAACTAGTACTTCATTATTCTAAACAGTTAAGGTACCGAGGCGGGCATTACAACACAATAGTCACCCACTCCTCCTTTTGTATGACAAAATCCAAGCAAGAATTCAAGTTTGCTTGGCTATCCTTTCCTCTAAGGTGTGAAGATAAACCTCCTAAAGTATTCAGTAAAAATACGAATAATCAATCAAGAGCAACTGTCAAATAATTCAAAACTGATTCCCGTAAGACTACTTCCAATTCCACGATTGCTAATAAAATGATTCTCCACTCAATACGAAAGTATCGTAACTTAGCAACTGGGTTGAATGTATTAAAGTTTATCTCTTAGTCCTTTCATCTCTACCTTCATGTCCAAATAAAGGATCTCATCATGTTCTTACATCATTTCATCGTTATGTTGCTTTAGGACCACTTCGACAGACTCATCAAGTCACACTATGTGTGTTTTCTTAACTTCATCGAGTTCCATATCGAGGGTTAGTCGTCTTTTCCTCAAGGTTTCACCATGTCAAGCATTTAACATCGTTCAATTTAGCTAGTTGTGTTGATCATATCCATACTTTGTATTACAAAAGTTGTCTTCATTTGGCCCTTTTGACAGGTTTTATAGTTACCGTTTCCTTTTCCTTTTTTTTTTTTAATGTTTAATTTTTCATTACCCTATCATGGGTAAGCCAAGTTGAAGCTTTTCATTTTTTTTATTGTTAAAGATAGTGTCATGGTTCTTAGATCATCAACTGGGTCTCATCGATATCTTGTTTCCCATATGAGTCTATTTGTCCCTCTCGACAAGCTTTCGAATTCCTTGCATAAGTGTCTTGTCAATTAAAATTTATCAAATTCCCATCATTAAATAAATTCACCCAATGCATCCATCCACTAGTCCTCTCTCCATGACCATGTAGGGAATGTTAAAAAACACATCCCCGTAGGCATCTCTTAAGAGAGCCAATGTCCAATTTTAAAACAAAAGAAATTTTCACTTTTTCGAACTTACCTAGGGATGAATTTCATATCCTTGAATGTTCTAGGTCACTTAATATTTAACCTATGACATAGTGCACATAATCCTCTACCAATTATTGCACCCCTTCCCCTATCACTAGGAATGATTGTTATAAGTATTGTTCTACCTTTCTATGGGATGGGGTGGCTACATAACCGATTACATACCTTGTCATGATGGTACCTTGACGTTGTCATGGCCATTAAGATTTCCCTCCTTTATTCCTAGTTGTATAATAACAATGCAGAGTAATCCTTCATCACTCAGTATTCTTTATAACTAAATGCGATTTCAATTCCCATACATATACTAATGTCATATATGTTTATATATATATTTATATAAACATAACATTTGATTGAAATTTAAATCGGCTATTCAACATCCATAACCTACTATCTAAGTAATTACCTTCTACTCAACTTACACATGTTGTCGCCGTAACATCTACACAACACTTAATTGGATTCTAAAAGTATTTAAATTACGATTATCGGTGGGGCACTCTATAGACAACACTATAGATTACACAGTTCCATAACATTTAACTCATGAAATTGAATAACATTTAAATGGGTTGCTTTTGGACAGGAGATTATCGAGGAGACAATCTATGGACGGAACTAGAGTTTATTACGCACAGATCCATCATATATTAAATTACGAATTTGAATAGCACTCAAATAAGATACTTCTGATATGCAAATGTCAGTGAGACAAACTGGAGACATACTAGGGTTTACGCATTCCTACACACAGATCCACAATATTTAAATCATGCTACATTTAAGTAGACCGATGGCATCTAAGGGATTATACGACTTGCATATGACATAAGAGAAATGAGTACAAATTTAAATAACAACTAGTATCGTGGCAAGGGCACGGTTCACCAAATCGTCGAGAAACAAAAGGGATTCAAGTCTGGCTGTCGCTGAATAACAACTTTGCAACTCAAACCGATCACACGAATTACATGTAAAATAAAGAAATGAATTACAATTCAATCTCAACTTCCATTATCCGGAGAATAAGGTATCGTGGCAGGATCACGGTGGGACAGAGTGGAGTATACCTCGATTTCGAGCATTTGGATTGTATCATACACAAGGATCTCATAAACGCAGAACCTGGTGGTCAGATCCTAAATCCTGGACGCGTTTATTGTTTAAATTCTCACAGAATTTGATAACGAGTGATCATAAGTCAAGTCCTCCCATCTGGGTGTTGAGTCTCACGTCTCAAAAATGAATAAACATAGGTAAGCCTTTCGATCTAGGAAATTTAAGATTAGACAGAGTGCCAAGTACCAGTCAGGGATACAGATCAGATAAGTGATTTAAATAGGAGTGATAAGATTTGATTTGCTACAGATCTTCGATCTGTGCACAAAATTCGCTTGGTTATAGTAACTTTAAATTCCCACAAAAAATTGAATAGAGGTGGACCGAGTTTAAGATTTCCCGATCAGGAAGCTTAATGTTTAGAATTTAGACAGCAATTAGATAGAGCGGAATCCTTCCCAATCTGGGCGTTTAGAGTTTATTTACCACAAGATTTAAATAACAAAAACATGGTGAATGCTTCCCCGACCTGGGCGTTTAGAGTACAAAATTCAAACAATGGATGTATACACTAGAGACTTTCTCGATCTAGCAGCGCATATGAAGGTATAATAAGGATTCAAGTAGCAGGTTCAATTCGACAGCGTGAAAAGGGTGTGCTCAGGGTTCGAATCACTGGTTGGATCCGACATTGTGAAGCTCGAGAAGATCTCAAAAGGGAACATGAAATTCTAGAATGCATATTAACAAAAACACAGAGTTAACAAGATTTACCGATCTAGATTCATGCAGGACTGTAATTCATTCAAACCCGTCAAGAAATGCAAATTCGATATGTGAACAGAGTAATTGCAGATCTGTAAAAAGAATGAAATATGGGATTATGGGAATACGTAATAACAAACACTATAATATAGATCTGCCAATCGAGATTTACGTGGGGCTACGGCCCATTCAATCTCATTAGAAAATTCATTTTGGAAACATAAATTACTGAAAACAGAGTTACCACTAAGTTTTTGAAGTAAAACGCAGAGGATTTAAGATCAAGATCACCATTCATAAGATTGGATTATTGGAAGCTTCATTAATTGTTGAACATAGATTTACAGATCCCCAGATTCGAAATGCCATCAGTTTTTATTTAAACCAAACACGAAGATTTAAATTCGTAATGCTACGAATTTGATACGCAGATTCATAATACACATTCCCAAATCTGAAGACGCCTTTGTATCGAGTTGGATACGTAGAGATAAAGTCACAGGGTCACGTTTCACATTCACTAATCGGAAAATTGGAACTGGATCCATACAGTCTTTAAAGAGAAGATCACAATCAAATTTTTGAAATCGGAAAACACATCTGGAACTGGATCCATACAAACCTTAAGGAAAAGGATTACAATCAAATTTTGAAATTGGAAAACGCCTCTGGATGTGCCATGATTATGGGATCAACATAATTTCAAAAGTGAATTACAAATTTTTCTACGAGATCTGGAAACGCACAAGATTTTAAAATAAACTTAACCCAGTTCGTCTGCTGATCGAACAAATCTAGTATGCTAATGAAAATAGAGTTGAAAATTCCCGAACCCAAATCGATTTCTGATAAAGGAATCTGGAGACGGCAGATAGATTGTAAACCCAAAATAAATCTGAAACCCCAAACGAAAAAAAAAAAAAAAAAATCTGGAAGGCAAATGGAAAAACCACACGGTTAAAAATAGTAAGATATTTTTGTACACAGATCTCAAAGACATAGTGTTGATTGAGTACAGTGAATAGGGACGGAAATTCCATGAATATATATAGAAAGAGAAAATACCGAAAAAAAATACATTAATTTAAAAAGGTTGTTGCTCTATGCTTATCAGCATTGGTTAGTTAATTATGCCATAACAGACTTTTTCTTAAGTTTTCAAAGATACTAATCTTATTCACTATCCATTTTAATCATAAACAAGTCTTACAAATTTAAGCATTCATCCTAACTTTTATCTACCAATAGTCTAACCATCCATATATGTATTCTTTACACTTTTATTATGGTTATGATTATTATTATTATTATTTTATTAAAGGAATAACACTTCTTTTGTTTCAATTTATAAACAATGTATTATATGCATTCCTTAACTATTAAATAAACCGTCAGAAAAGATTTCTTATTGAGATATCCTCAAATTGGAATTCGGCTTGGCAAAAGGCCTCTTGATCCGTCATAATATTAAATAGGTATCACCAACACATAATTCGAAGTATATATATATAAGGATTTATCTCTTACATTCATTGTTATCTATACTTCATTATGGATAAATAGTAGTTATAATACGCCTGGTCCATATTAGCTTGTACATTCATTAGTACGATCCATATTGATTCATAGAGATTTAGCAAAGAAATCCATCAGCCATCGGACTCTGTCGACTTGGAGATAGGTTATCACACTAACTTCATCATCTAATAATCAAATTCTTATGATATAATTTAATTATCACATAACTTCCTAAGCCTATCAATTTTATCTCCTTCGCTGTAAACTAATTAAATAATAATTATATTCAGAACAGAGATGCTTTTTCCTAGCAATCATAAGTGGTTTTTGATGCATTAAATACAAACTACACTTATCGCAATCCTTTGTTGGATATGGACCTAATCTCATCCTAAAACTTGTACCGGCGCACTGAAGTTAAGGTCGCACATCTAATTTAAGTTTTAGCGATCATAGTGAATTTGTTCTAGATAAAAAAAAATTATAAATACAGAGCTTCACCCTATCGAAGATATGGTCACCATCTATATCAAAAGCTGTAGTTTAAGTGGATCTATTTCAATCCAAGGGATTGTATCGGTTGACAAGAGGTAAGTTGCCTAGATCCACTTCGTAATTTTTTTGCAATATGGAAGATAAGGGCGCAGATCAGATCTGTTTGCTGGAGAAGGAAGGCGCAGATACACTCTGCGTACAAGAACCGAATCTTATATTCAATAGTTAAATAAGGCTGAGTTCAACGGTCTGCTCAGTTTATTAAATTATAAAGATAAACACGGTAATTGCGTGAATTCTAACAGTTTAGGCAGAGTTACTTCGCTAAAACCGGTGGTTGGTGCGGCCAACTATCAGTTCATTAAAATGGATCGTGATGATATCTACGGAGTGGGAAACTGACAGGATGTGTATAGTTATATTAGCTCACACTAACAGCGATTGTGCTATGCATTATATAAATATAATTTCACATAGAAATAAATGATCTTCGAGTGGAGCCCAATGGAATAATGTAATGGTCCACAAATAATGTTATGTTATGACAAAAATAAATGTTCAATGTATTATAATTTTTTTTGAAACAAGAAAGCTACACAAGTACCGTAAATCCAGAATAAGAACAGTTCCACCTCCTGTCAATCTTGGTTAGGAGGGGAGTAGCCGGTTTACCACCACTTTCTGTGGACAGGGTTTCAATGCATAAGGTATCCAACCCAGAAAAAGGGCACGGTGCATTAAAGCTGAGATCTGAGCGATCGAAGCAGTGACAATAGGTTGCTGCGTTAGGATAGGGGTCGGTACTGAGGTTACAAGTTCAGTTTATCAAACTGATGGAAACATGAAATAATCAAACAGGGATCGGCATGGTATTTTCTGGAACAGGTTTCGGCAGGTATAAGTGAGACCACTAACAGTGATCAAAACGAGAATGCACAGATAAATACAAAGCAATGGCTTTTCCCTATACGCTACCACACACAGAGATTACTGCAAAAACTCAGATTCAATCCATGAATTCACAAGAGATCAAATGATCAAATACGGCTGGGTTTACAAAGATTCCAGTATTACATTCCATTACAAGATAATAATTTACCATCGTAAATAAATTACAACGGAAATTTTACATAGAGATCCTTCTTTTCAAAATAAATGAGTTGCGTTCCGGAGATGGACAGGGATTTATAAAACTATGAAATTTGCGTTTTGGGAACACAGAGAGTTCGACAAAATTGCGTTTCTGAATATCAACAGAGTATAATCTAAATCAACGGAATAATCAGTCTTGATTATGCAGAGATTTGCGTTTTGGCAACCCACAGAGTTCGACAAATTTATAAATTGCATTTCTGAATATCAACAGAGTATCAACAAGATGTATACAACACAGGGATCCGAGATTGAAACTCGATCTGTATATTGCAACCTAGATGATGAATTTATTAGACAGGGTACAGATAGCCGTATCAAGCAGAGAGTTGAGATTTAACTGTCACAAGTATAAAAACTTAACAGGGATCTATATAACTACTCTGTAATTTATAACCCAGAGCGTAAAATAAAACAATTTCTTTCATACTCATAAATTCACATACAACATTTAGAATGAAATTGCACAGGAATATAAATCAACCAATATATGTATTTTTTATTTACACAATCCGACATCAGTAACCCTCATTAAACAAAAAAAATATGTATAAAAGATAAAAGGGTAGAATAACCTGTAATAATAGCTCCGTTGGAAGTGTGATCCACGAAATTGCAGCCCTAATCCGTCGTCGATCTCCACGGTCACCAACGGACCCCGCAAAAAAAAATGAGTCTGGTGTCCTCAAGGCTCAACCGGCTCTGATACCAAATGTAGGGCCCCTCCTCTAGGGTCTTCGCTGTTTAACCTGAAACTCAACCACTTGATACAAAAGAGATTAGAAAGCATAATGACTGGATAAATAAACTAAATAAATGAATAAACTAGCAATTTAAAACAAACCATAACCATAACCAGCAAAGCTCTTTTGACCATTGGCGAAGCAACCGTTAGCTTCGCCACCCAACCATAGGCTCATGCTTTCAGTCGCATGGCCTCCCCCGAGCTTTGGGTCGTAGAGATCACACACGTTTTTCAGAAATTCAGCTTGGGCTTCCCCTCCCACCAGGATTTCTCAGCCAAACCCTTAGATAGCAGCAAGTCTTTGAGGCATTCGAAAATTACGACAATCGTCCAAATCATGGGCCCTTTACCCATTCCCTAAGCCTTCCTTATAAAGGAAAATCTCATGCGACACATGTCGCTTCATGCATAATTAAATAATTTTAATTAATTATTTAATTAAAACACTCACCCATCCAAGTGTCAGTTTCTTTGGGAAGTGCACCTACACCCCTAAGTTTGCTCTAGTTTGTCCCCCAGATATTTTAATCCACTCCTAGCTTTTAGTTGACTAGGTGTCTAATCTTAGGATTCTATTTTGCTCCTAAATAATGATTTCTATTATTTTAAATGCTCAACAAAATAACTATTCATGTGCAAATGTCTAAACTATTTTTATGCATTGGCCAAGTAATAATCTAGAGTTATTCTCCTAAGTTTTTATGCAGTTTAATTTAACAATCAAACTCACTAGGATCACGGTGCCACGCCGTTGGGCTCCTGGTTCCTTAATTTTTAATTCCCTGACATGGCACCACTCCGTCGGGCCCACTCATCCATGGTTTCCATTCCTTGGCATGGTACCGCATCGTTGGGTCCTTGCGTCCATTCTTTCCGTTCTCGACAGGGTACCGCATCGTTGGGCCCTTCTGCCACCGTCTTTCCGTTTTGACTTGCGGGAACTCTTGTAGGGATTTTAGGAATCGTCACCATCCATCCTCCGTCTACATGCTATCTAGGGACTAATGGCGCTGAGGAGTGAGTCCGTTCTCACTGCGCGCCCCTCAACTCGTACATGACCAGCTCCGTCTAGGCCCACCTCGTACGCCCTCACGCATTCCTCTTGAGCAAGCGGATCAATGCTTATCTGCTCATGCGTGGTATTCTTATCGGAAGTCGACATCATCGTCGCTCCCCCTGTGTGTGATTTACCCGTACTCTACGACCCTTCATGTTCCTTTGTGTGTCCTTCGGTGAACCGTTTCACCTATCGCTACACACATTTCTCACAAACATAAATCATTATTTTATTGATTTACAATCAATCGTAATCATAAATATACTCAAAATAAAATCAAAGTATTAATTTATTAATGTTTGAAACAGTCGGGTCACTAAGCAAGTTCCCTCAATGTCTACAGTAGTCTAGGGGCACTACAGAAAAGGTGCTAAAAATTTGGACGACTCACACCAAAAGTTGCAAATGTGTAGCAACGTGGCAGACACACCCCGAAGCAAATCGACGGTGGAAATGGTTTCCCGCACTAGAAAGTGCACGGTTGTTAAACTTGGAAAAGGTAGAGCGAAAATTAAACCACTTACCATGTGGAAAGCGTTGGTGGAGTCCGCTATGAAAAGCGGTTAAATTTAAACCGCTCATCGCAAGTTCGGAAACCACCTAAGCATATGCTCTATAAAAGGTTTGTTTGAATTTTTAAAAAAAAATTCTATCGCTTATTACCTGGAGGAAAAGAATGGTCTGCGGGAAACACATCGTTGTCTTCATCAACTGGAATAGAACCCAAGAAGCTCACTTCACAGGTAGCTCGAAAACCTCAGTGTTTAGATTTTGTGACCCAAATGGCGAAAACCCAAGACCTTCTTCCCTTCAATGAAAGTTCATATGAGAACGAGAAGCTTCTATTTGATAGAGAAAGGGATATTTTCGACCCTGTTTTGTCTTTGTGTAGTATTTCGCAGTCTAAGGCGAAATTAATGGAGTTTAAGTCGCAGGGAAAGGATGTATTTAATGTTTTTGGTTATTTTCTGTATTATCTTTGTGTCAAAAAAACCCTACACTTCCCCGAATTTGTTTGTTGGTGTGTAGCGAATTATTTGCAGGGCGAAAGGGTAATCATTGATGTAAAAATGACCAAAATTCTATGCCCAGTAAATGTACAGACTGTCCGTGAGGTTCTAAGTTTACCTGAAACATTTTACAAAAGCCCTGAGTCGTTCAGCGAAGAAAATTTGGCAAATTTTATAGAAACAACAATCCTGCAAAAAATGACAAGTTTTTATTACAAGTCTTGAAAGATGGTCAGTCGCATGAAAACCTATCATTCCCATTGAGTATTGATGTCTTTCAGCGAGATACCCAGTCAGTTTTGTCCTTGTTGAGTCAAATTTTAAGTCTAGATAGTGATCAGTCGAATCACGGAAGTTATGTTAGGTTTCCTTCTCCAAGTAATTTCACCAGAGTAACAGTCGAGTCCGTTGTGTTGTTTTAATTTTGATGAATTCCTAGCTAAAGCGATTCTCGTCTAGTTGATGAATTTCAACCAGTTGAAGCATTTCAGGTATCAGTCATATCTCTTGAAGCTGTTCGTGTGTTCAAACATTTCGGAATCCAAGTTTATTGGTACCATCTTTTCTCATGACCTTCCTAAACAGGTCAATATGTTTGAGTTCACCCATAAAATCATGCAAAACTTTAGAGAATTATTTTTATTGTTGAAATGCCCTGAGTGTTAAAAGAAATGAAAGAAACTTTGCAACCTACACCAGAAGGCCAAACAGGTGATTGGTTCTTTTATAGAGAACATACTATAATTAGGGTGTATGGTTTTACTGGAGCACCATATCTGTGTTAGGCGGAAATATTGTCGCTTAATTCCGTTGTAGTACTTGCCCAACTATTTAATTTGTCAATTCGAGGTTCGTAGGATTACGAAGCACATGCAAAATATATGCAGGGGAAGTTGAATTAATCTAATCTAACCCCACCCTTTCTAATGGCGAATTGCTAATCTAACTCCCCCTTAAGATGAAACACACAAATGCTAATCTAATGCTGGAAGCTGAAACACACTGTTGAAAGTAAATTGCATAAAAGAAAGACAACATATGAAGAGCAATGAGACAACACATGTGAGCTCACATTAACAATAAAGACATCTTAATTTACATCACACAAATCAATGACAAATCATCAAAACTAGATTATAAACAAAAGTTGAGAATCCCCTTCTCCATATTACAAAGTCAAGACTAACTTTTATTATTTGATACTAATCTCCTCCTAATCTACTACTACCAACATATCCCCAAAATGAAGAGAGAGCACTTTCTTTTATACATGAATTTCTTTGAGAAGGATATAACCGTCTCATAATGATAGTTCCACTATTCTCTCAACCACTCTCAACTAATTTCCTATTATTACAAAATATGATCCATTCAAATCCTCCACATGTCTCTCAAAAATTCTCCACATGTTTCTCATACATCCTAAATAAGATATGCCAACCAAATCTCCACGATCTTCTCCTTGGAATATTCTTTGAATAACTATCTCCATGAAATGGTGGAGGAGATATTCGAGGACTCTTTCTTTGAATTGATCCTTCCATATTCCTACACATTACAAATCTCATCCATACTTGAGATATTAGTGAAAAACATGTTATTTTCCAATATTTAATCATAAATTCACTTATAATACTAAAATGAATAAAGTGGAAAATAATATGATGAAACTCAAGTATATGTATGGAAATGGTATGATGAAAGGTTAATGGGACGATGAAATGTGAAGAATAGCGAAAGGTAAAGTGGATGAAAATAGGACATTTCTGAGTCCCAACATACTCCCCAACTGAACTTGTTGCATGTCCTCATGCAACCATGCATGGATCTTCTTAAGAACTTTTGGCATCAGAATTTTAGCTTTGATTGATGATGTATTTCCAACAATGAATGTTTCCAGGGTGTGAGTAGCAGCTAACATTTGCTTATGATTGGTTCTTGTGAAACAACCATGAATACAAAGAGTAACAGTTGACATTTTCTGATGGTTGATTCTTGTGTAACAACCATGAATACAAAGAGTAACAACTGTTGTTTTCCTATGGTTGGTTCTTGTGTGACAACCATGAGTGCAAAGAATGTTGGTTCTTTCGTTAACAACATTCATTCCATTAACTGTTTTCTTGCTGCAATAATAATTAAACCACTCACTGGAAATAATAAGTCATCAGTGTGCATAAGAAAGCCTTTTCTTTATCTTTATAAATCATGCCAGTATGTGTATCAATGTGTATGAAGCAAAGTGCAATCGAGGATCTGTGGGAAAAGAAATGTTGGTGAATGATAAATGGGATAAAAAAAAATGGAGTGATGGTAGTGGAAGAATGGAATGATGGTAGCGAAATGATGATAGTGAATATAGTTTAGTTGTGAAATGGAAGGTTTGGCGGAGTAACAACTACGGAGTAATAGCTGCAAAAGTGGGCAAATTTGGTGGAGTAACAGCTGGTATTGCAGCAAACTTCCTAAGATAATATCTCACAAACTACGATCTGGGTTTGGCTGAAATTTGGCAAACAAGTTTCTATAAGTCCAATGCATCTCCATACAAAAATTCAGAAAAACCTACATCACGAATTTCGAGAAAAATGCAAATTGGCTGTAGGTGATAATTGAAAGTTTGGCACAGTCACAACTGGTGTTGCAGTGAATTTCCTGAGCTAATATCTCACAAACTATGATCTGGGCTTGGCTGAAATTTGGCAAGAAACTTTCTATAAGTCCAATGCATCTCCATACCAAAAATCTGAAAACCCACATCACGGATTTCAAGAAAATTGTAAATTGGCTGTAGGTGATGATGGTTATTTTTTTGAAATCCGTGCATTGGATTGAGCTAAATCTTGCCAAGTTTGTTCATTATAATATTATCCACTCCCTGTCCAAAAATCATGAGGATCCAATGTATGGTTTGTGAGATATACTCAATTCAAATTCTACATTTTATATGAGGAACAATATGCATATGAATAAACTGTCACAAAAGATTTCCTGTCCTTTGAAAATATGATGCATTTGAGATCCTATAGAGTGTTCAACAACCTCTATCTCATCCTCCCCAACTGAACTCGTTGCATGTCCTCGTGCAACTCGGCATGGGTTATGAAAATGAAAAATGAAATGGAGCGTGGTGAGGGAGTTTTCCAAATTATTCATTGCTAGCATGTAAGGAATTACATGATTAAAATTCATAAAACAACATACCTCCAGTTACCCAAGAATGATGATGAACTATGTAATAGGAATGTGGTTGGTGATGTTGTTGGTGCAACTGTTGGATCAGAGAAGATGTCACTGCTGCAGGATCATAAAAATGTAACTGAAATTATTGCTACTAAATCATGGAGAATGTGACTACTGCTGTGGCTGTAACTGCTGTCACTGCTGCAGGATCATAAAAATCTAACTATATATGCTGCTGCAGCTGTAACTGGATCATGAGAAATGTCGAAGGCAGAAAGTGGAACTGTGGTACTCTCATATGCTGCTGTAATTGTTGAGGGAGTCATGAAAAAGTGTATAGTCTTCACCCGCTACAAAACCTAATGGTACAATTCTAGTCATGCGAATAAATGTGTCGATGTCGAGCATGAAAAGAAGTCATTGGATTACCGGCCGTTGATGAATGCCGTTAACCAATGCGAGGAAAACTCACCACTTATATCAATGAGTGCCAGGATACCTGAGTACATCTTGCAAAGATAGATGTGCTGATGTCGAGCCACTTGCAAGATATGACGATCAAGGGACATTGATGTATTCCCATGATTGTCATCGCGAGAACTTGCCATTAAGGCATGCAAGCCTCCAGGTACTTAAAAAGGAACTCTAGTCTATATCCCAAATAAGCTGATGAGGTCGATGGGGCAAGACTTGTTGAAAGGTGGGCCTTAAGGAATCCCACATCAGTCAATGTGCATTTTTACAAGAGATTGATAGGACTATAGGAAAGATCTCAGTAGCAACAGTGCTTATGGCAAGGGAATGTAATTATGGAGAGGGAACTGGACGTTCTTATTCAGAAGGAAAACTTAAATGGAAAAAATGAACTGAAAAAGATAAAGGGATGTATGCAACTCAGAAATATAGGCCTGTGTGAAGTCATGACAGATAAAGCAATGGAAAATGGACTTCACATGGATGACTGATGTGCTTTGAAGGAGAGATGTGGGTATGACACCAACCGGTTTATGAATGGTTTATGTGTAACAACAAATGTCATGATGCTTATGATGAGTAACAACTCCTTCAAACTATCTATCAAAGCATGTTTCCCAAACAGTTCTATGATTCTTAAAAAGTCACTTCAGTAGCAAAATGCGATTGTCTTCAAACCTGAGAAAAACTTAGTACTAATCCTGCATGAAATTCGTGAGAAGTTCGAAAGACATAACATGCAGAAAGAAATATGAATGCGGCAAATCAGAGTTCAAAAATAAAACGTGTTTTTATACCTGTTGTCGTTGTGTACTTGTTTTGTCATTGACTACTGTAGCTGTAACACCCGGCTGTAATAGACTTCCACATAGAGATGATTAATATGCGAGTAAAGAAGTCATGACTCAACAATGGTGTTTTTGCGAATGTATTGTTGTGTAAAACAACAAACATCATGATGCGCACAAAGTCTCCCTAGCTTTTGTATGCTATTTTTCCTTGTTTATTGCTGTCAAAGTGACTTGAAGAAAACAAATTATCGTGAAGCATAAAAAACATGCATTGTATTGTTTTCAGGAATGTAAAAAGTCCATTTGCATTTTTTGTAATTTTACAATGTTTAAATTTTTTATTTTTATATTTTTTTCTTTCTTTTCATGGTTTTATAATTTTTATTGTTTTTGTTTTATTTTTACATCACGCAAATAAAAATGGCAAAAATACTCAGCATTTTATCCGATCTGCATTCTTGGGCATTCAACATTACTGTCTTGGCTCTTTAACAATCATCCAAAATTTGAAAATTTTAATAGCTGTAATAGCCAGCTGGAATTGCAACACCCATTAGATCTTGTAATAACCATTGTTAACATAAATACATGCATACATGTCCCATGTATCGATCTACTTGCACGCCTGATCCTCATCAACTTGTTGCATTAATTCCAAATGTTTTCTTGCATGATCAGACCTGTACATCATCAAACATATTGAATCTTAGGAGCATAGAATTCTCTACAACAAATAGCAACCTAGAATTAAACACCAACGTCGATCTTGAATAGAAAAACTTGCTTCCTGCAAAAACACATTGATCATAGATGCCGAGAGCATAAATATGTCATGAAAAATTTATTGTTTCTTCCCTCCAAATTGTTCATTCTGCTACCAAAAGTTGACACAGGAATAATGGATTTCTAGATAAAGCATGTTGTCTTCTTTCAACCTTTCTTTCCCTCTATAGACTCAGTGCCAACTTCTGCCAATATCTAGGTTTACAATATATCCTCGTCCCTGTTACCTAGAGTTTACAAAGTGCAACTTTTTGTTTGCGTTATAATCTCAGTAAGAACATTATCATCAAGGGAAGCTACCCTGAAAAAAAAAATTCCATCAATGGAAAGATGGACTTACACAAAAATTTGAAAAATCAGATCCATACTCATACCATAGCCATATGATACTACACATATCGCCTTTGCTACTGCTTTCTGAGCTTCTGTGAAAGCAAGGAAGGTCTGCACCATTCTATCAATACTTTCACTCTTAAATCCTCTTCCTTACATTGAAACTGTAAGGTTAAAGCTAGGTCTTCCATTCCTGCTGCTCCATTCAAGTCCCCTGGCAATGACTGCGGTGGTGTTTGTGAATTTCGTTTTTGGAGATTTTCAAGTTTGCCCCATAAGTATCGATCTGCTCCTGTTATTGCCGAATGATTGCTCCACTCCATAATAGATGATTACATAAATTTCTCTAAGGAGAATGAGAAATCGAACCCCCAACTTGTGATCTGTAACAGCTGAAACACAGCTGTAACTGCTAACAAATTTGATAATGTGAAACACGACTGTAACTGTAGATCTAGAAATTACATGTTTAGAGAACCGGCTGTATATCACAAACCGTGGCTTTGTTTGGTGATTTCCTTGGGAGTCAAGTAATTGAGGCCGTTACGCACAAAACCCATGTCCCAGATTTTTGAGATTCGTTTCCATCTGCCCACAAATCAAGATGTGAATCAAGGTGTTCTTATCTGGCATGCTTTTTTGCAGGTGATTTCATGGAATTGGAATCCCAAAGACCTCGCATGATGATTTGCATGAGTTGTGCATGATCTGAGGCTTCCACATCAATGGTTGGGTCGTAAGTGAGTGACAGTGATCAATGGGAAAACAAATATCAAATTGACTAACGGGTTGTGTGGTTTTCTCAATCAGCAATCAGTTAATCACAATAAAGCTGTGAATCAAATTGATACACCATCAAACGATAAATGGGATTTTAATTTTCCAACAACCAGCAGAAAAATCTCTTTGTGCAGTTGAACGTACAAGTGGATCCCCATAATCTCCCTTGATGGGGATCTAATACAATGGCCAGCAAATAGTGGAGTGTGGGCGATTGCCTAGCTTCTAGATAGACGGATATTGAGCCAAGCACAAATTCCCACAACATGGTTGATTTCAACAATGTTGTTTGCTATCACCAATCGGGGAGAATACCACCAAAGCATTTTCTTATTTTGTTATTGTTGTATTGCAGGTTTTTCTTCTAGATCGGAGGATTTTTCAAGTGATTATAGGTGAATGGAGTGCGAAATTTTTTTTTAGAAATGGTTTGGCCAAGGCATTATTGCAGAGTTAGTTTGCAGGCAACTACATGATGAAAGGAAAAAAGAAAATAGCATTGTGACTCCAATCAATGACAAATTTGCAGGCATGACATTGTTGGAGCGTTGTTTCAACTATAGCTTTTACAGTTGTTGTTTCAGCTGCAGCTGTTACAGCTGATGTTTTAGCATGATTTTTACAGTTTCAGCATGTAGTTTTTGCAGGCCATTTATTCAAATTTATTTATTTATTTTTAGTTCAAATTAGCAAATCGAGACTTAAAAAATTAAAGCGTCATTATTCTTCTTGAAAACTATTATAGCCCCTATTTTCTGATCCTCAGATCGCACGAAGCGCGGAGGAGAGCATACTTATTCTAAAAAACTTGAAAATAATGTCCTACCTACACTATGCTAATTAAAATTCAGAAAACAGTTACGTGTAGTTAAATATCCAATGTAGTCATTCACGTAACAACAATAAAATATATTCAATGTCAATTTTGTAAAGAGAAAATGAGGATAAATAGAAATGTGTGAAATTAGTTGCTGTGAATGTGAATTAACTAGAAGAAAAGAAAAACTAAATTGTCTTAACCTAGTACTTGCTTGAAACCATTGTTCGATAGGGATTTCATAGGCGTAGTTTTCACTCCTCAGATCATGCTGCAACTCCTTGTTGTCCTCCTCGACCTCCTGCTCACATAATTGTTCGTCATCTAATGTGCAAGATTCTTTGTATGTTAATTCTTCATTTGTTTCTGGAGGAGTAATTAAGCTCTCAGCTGCTTTCAAGATCTCCTTTTCGTGAGAAGAGGAGATCCCTACTTTTGCAAGGATCTGAGTGAGTTGTTCCAAGCTTAAACCCATTGTTAAATCATTTTGAAAAAGGGATTCTTACAACACCCAAATCTAAATGAAAAAAAAAAAAAAAAACTCCAGGAAAAAAACACTCTGTACAAAAACATTACTCTTCACAGCTGCAAAAAAAAAATAACACTTGCAGGAATTGAAATCTACACTACCACAATTGTAGGAATTGAAATCTACACTACTACACTTGCAGGAATTGAAATTTACACTACCACACTTGCAGGAATTGAAATCTACACTTCAATCCATCGTGCTTCCCCGGCAACGGTGCCAAAATGTTAGACGGAAATATTGTCGTTTAATTCCGTTGTCGTAGTTTCCCAACTATTTAATTTGTCAAACCGAGGTTCATAGGCTTACGAAGCACATGCAAAATATATGTAGGATTGAAGTTGAATTAATCTAATCTAACCCCACCCTTTATAATGGCTAATTGCTAATCTAATTCCACCTTAAGATGAAACACACAATTGGTAATCTAATGCTGGAAGCTGAAACACACTGCTGAAAGTAAATTGCATAAAAAAAAGACAACATATGAAGAGCAACGAGACAACACATGTGAGCTCACATTAGCAATAAAGAAATATTAATTTACATTACACAAATCAATGACGAATCATCAAAACTAGATTATGAACAAAAGCAGAGAATCCCCTTCTCCATATTACAAAGTCAAGAACAACTTCTACTATTTGAGACTAATCTCCTCCTAATCTACTACTACCAACATATCCCCAAAATGAAGAGAGAGCACTCTCTTTTATACATGAATTTCTTTGAGAAGGAGATAACCATCTCATAATGATAGATCCACTATTCTCTCAACCACTCTCAACTAATTTCCTATTATTACAAAATATGATCCATTCAAATCCTCCACGTGTCTCTCACAAATTCTCCACATGTTTCTCATACATCCTAAATAAGATATGCCAACCAAATATCCATGATCTTCTCCTTGGAATATTCTTTGAATAACTATCTCCATGAAATGGTGGAGGAGATATTCAAGGACTCTTTCTTTGAATTGATCCTTCCATATTCCTACACATTACAAATCTCATCCATACTTGAGATATTAGTGAAAACATGTTATTTTCCAATATTTAATCATAAATTCACTTATAATACTAAAATGAATAAAGTGGAAAATAATAAGATGAAACTCAAGTATATGTATGGAAATGGTATGATGAAAGGTTAATGGGATGATGAAATGTGAAGAATAGTGAAAGGTAAAGTGCATGAAAATAGGACATTTCTGAGTCCCAACAATCTATTGCCAACCTTTTTAATAGTGAGGGTTTTTGCCTTGGAATTTATTAGACAAATATTGCATTCATAAGAACATTTTTGTGCTTTCAAAAAAGCATCAAATGTGAAATTCCCCCTTAAAGTTGGTCCATTCATCATTAAGAATAAGGCATCCCTCTCTGTAGTAGAAAAATTATTGAATATTATGGATTTCCAAGAGGCTGAAAGGATTAATTATGATCCTCATCAAATTATATCGCAAAGGAGACATCTAAATGGAAACAAGGCTTTTGATCATCAAACAGTAGAAGGATTGAAATAAATGGCAAATTTATTCAAATTTGAAGAAAATAATAGGGGTTGGATCAGAGAGTTTTCTTTGAAATTTCTTTTTTTAGCGACGATTTCAAAGAACGTTTTGTATAAATTTTGATTTTACAAAGTAATAGGGGCTGGATCTGAGAGCAAAAAATATAGTGACGTAATATTTTTTGAAGACTTTAATGAAGAACATAAGTACAAGTATATTTGAAATAGAGATTCATATGTTTTTACTTTCTTCAGTCTTTTAATTTATCTTTTGTGGATGTATTTCATGTTACACCATCTTATCGCTTTGCCTCATAGTTGACTATAATACCTGAGTTAGAATTCATTTTATATGCTCTGATCCACACATTTAAATATTGTCAATGTTCTTTCTTCCAAATTAATGTAGAATTCATCCTAGAATGGAGATTGGCTAAGTTATAACATATAAACAATATTTATCCTTACTTTTGACCTCCGACAAGAAGGATTGGCCGCCCATTCGTTTATTATAAAATTGCAAACAACTATATCCAACCATTCACCTGTATTCAGAATGGTGAACACTATAAGGATTGACTGACCCTTCTTGCAGTCTAGAACTATTTTGAATAGAATACTCGACAGAAGAAAGGTCAGTCGACACTTCATTTACGAGTGAATTGTAAAAATATTCAACTCGCCTAGGCTGGGACAACAATTCTAGACTTCCAACTTCCGCAATGAAATTATAGTTGGGATCGGTATATTGGCTAAGTTATAACATATAAACAATATTTGTCCCAACATGCAACAAGAATAATTGGCCGCCCCTTCGTTTAGTAGAGAACTGTAGACACATATAGGTTACAATTCACCTGTATCCAGAATGGTGAACACAAGAAGGATCGACCGACCCTTCTTGCAGCCTAGAACTATTTTGAACAGAATACTCGGCACAAGAAAGGTCGGCCGACCCTTCTTGCACCCCTCATGAGGATTTCATTGCCTTTATTGAAGACGCAAATATGTTGTGGATTGCGGATACCTAGATTTCTTAAAACGTTCCATCAATACCGCTATCCCGCAACCTGGAATGCAGATTGTGGGATGGGACAACAATTCCTGACTCCCTACATCCACTGTAAATAGTAGGCAACAGAGATTGGCTACAAGAAGGATCAGCCGCCCCTTTGTTTAGTATAAAATTGTGAACACCTATATCCGGGAGTTCACCTGTATCCAGAATGTTGAAGACAAGAAAGATTGGCTAACCCTTCTTGCAGTCTACAACTATTATGAAAAAAAATACTTGGTAGAAGAAGGGATGGCCGCCCCTTCATTGCATGGAAATTTTTAACGAAGGCAAGGTAGCCATTTAGTTACTATGAAAATGATTTGGTCTGGTGGGAAAGAAGAGATAAGAAACAATCCAATCAATACTCTTTAATAATTTTTATTTGTTATCTCTTAATGATTTGTAGAACTTGTTGTCCAATAATTTTCCAAGCTTAATTAAGATTGCTAAATTTCGAAGAATTATAGCATAGAGAAAATACACGAAAGAGGAACACACAACACACACACACATTCTATTACTTGCATATCAGTTAGATTTATAGTGAAGGAAGGGCTTCAACAGACTCCGTTAGCAATGGATCTGAAACCCTTTATTTCTAAAAACAAACTCTATCGGATGGCATTTCGCCATTATTCTCTAACACTCTCCCTTAATGGAGAAATGTGATTCTTACAACCATTCTGAAATTCTGATCTTTGTCTGCTTGGTCTTCATCAGCTTTTACACCCACTCTGAAATCTCTAGTGCACACTCTTTCTTCTTGACAACCTCGAGATTCCCTTCTGACTCATTTAAAATGCAAATGCTTCTGACCATCATTGATAAATTTGCAGGCTTGAAGATTCTTGACTACCCCGAAGAATAACCATGATACCGAATCACCCTATGGATACACTTCCATCTGTAAAATTCCCCCGAAGATAAAATTTCAATAGTTATATAGGAAAGTGATTTGAATACTGGATGTTTCCAGCAATCAATCTTACAAAATGACCTTTTATACTTACAAACACACAAAATAACCTGTAACTGTTGATTCTTGAATCCCGAAGCACAACAAGTATCACCAGCATATAAAAGAGTGCAATCATAAGAAAACTAGTAATATGTTCTTACATGGCACAGAAGTATGTCAAGAACCACAGGTTTACATTACATTACTCTGTTTAATAATTGGTCTTCATAATTCATTCTACACATAAAATAATTGTAACATACAAAACAAAATAGCTATATTCTAGAAAATTTTGAGAGGTTGCTCGGATTTTCCAATTCAATGCCATATGTCCATGCCTGTGACAATAAAAACATTCTACTGCACTCCTGTTATGATTCACTCTTCTTTTAGAAAACAATGCAATTTCATCTCGTGACCTAATTTCCAGATCTCCTCCTTTCACCCTCTTTTCTTCCGCTAATAGTGCTACTATCATTTCTTCTAATGTTCAGGAAGATAATTGGCTTAGAGTGAAAATAACATTTTCATAATTTGAAGAAATACTGTTTAATAAAATTGCCTTTGCATCTTCATTGTCCACTTCAAAGCCAACATCTGCTAACTGTTTTATAAGAGACTTCAAATTATTTATATGAGTAGACAATGGTGTCTCATCATGCATTTTAAATTTGAATAATTTTAATTTTAAAGAAAATTTAGCATTTACAGCTTTTTCTCCAAATGTCTTCCTCAATTGTTCCCATATTTCTGTTGATGATTTTTCTAAATCAATGAGATGTAATTGCAAATCTGATAGAGATAATCCTAAGATGGACTTAGCTCCGTCCTCCCTTTTTTCCCATTCGTTTAACTGCTTGGCATCTGTGGGTTTCTGTTATGTACCCTTTACTATACCCCATAAGTTCTTGTTCATCATCTGCAATTGAATATTTACTTTCCAGGTATGGAAATTATTGCCATTAAATTTTTCAACTAGTAGATATTCCATGATTGAAAGAAACTATAATTAAGCTATTACCTCAATCACGTAGGAATGCACAAACTTGAGGAAAAATCATTAAGATTGAATGACTCTTCACAAATTCTGACGCAAATTGCTCCTTGAATGGATGTTTCTCACGCGAGCACAAAAATCTGAAACTTCACAATGGTTTTGAACGACATGAAGATAGACGAGAGACATCAGATGTGTCTGATTGACAACGCCTTCAAACCGGGCTCTAATACCAAATTGGAAGAATTAGAGCACATAGCAAATACATGAAAGAGGAACACACAACACACACACATTCTATTACTTGAATATCAGTTACATTTATAATGAAGGAAGGGCTTCAATAGACTCCATTAGAAATGGATCTGAAACCTTTTATTTCTAAAAGAAAACTCTATCAGATGGTATTTCACCATTATTCTCTAACATGCCATCTATTCAATGCAACTAAATTCCATTCTTAATAACATAAATCTTTTCAAATTATCGGGTGGCCTGCAAATACTTTTGTCCAATTTTAAGGCTTAGCTCATTTGATCTCATGGAGGAAGAACATACCTATGGAAGTGGGAAATTTTCTTGCATGCATGGGAGCAAGATTAAACCCCTAGATTAAGTTTGCTTATATTATATCAAATATTCAAAATGAATATAACTTTGTTCCATATGTGTAATGTGGCATTCCATTGTAGCTCTCTTACCTGATTCTTTGAATTTTTCTTTGAGCTAATTGTTTAGTTATTGCATCAGTTTTGTTGGACTTGGTCCCATATAGAATGTGCATCCACCAAGGTGCTAGAGTCTATTTGAGTCTATCTCAATTAACTTGCCCCATTGACCTCGACCAAGGGAGGAAGGAGGAAACCGAATAAAATAGTACTCAGATCCCCATGCATTCCATTTTTTATATTATCTATCCTTTCCTATCATTCTTGCAACTCTAGGGATAAAGGAATTTCTCTGAGCTTCCCATCTTGCATGATCAATCTGGTACCATTGATCTCCTTCCATGCTTAGCCCCACGGCCTTCTGCAATCTTCAATCTCTCAAATGCTGCCTTCCTCGCACCTTGGATCTATGTAGTTATTATTAACTATCGATCTGGCCCCTGTCCGTATCCTGACTCCCGACATCTGGAAAGAAGGATCGGCTACCCCTTCCTTTAGTAGAGAATTTTGAATTCGCCCGTATCCAGAATGGTGAACAAAAGAAGGATTGACCGACCCTTCTTATTGTATTGAACTATTACAAAACGAGTCCTGGGTACAAGAAGTTTCGGCCTAGCCTTCATTTACGAGGAAATTGTAAAAATATTCGACCTCCGAAGGCGAGGGTGTCAATTCATGTATATGAAGGAGGGTGAACACTAGAAGAAGACTGAGATAAGGGTCAACCGACCCTTCGGCATTACCTTGTAAACAGGTTGAAGTCTATCTCGAAGCGAATATGGGGGTTACATAATCAAGATTCTCTTAACCATGGTGTTGCACAGATGTCGTTACGATCTTCGCATAACATTCTATTTAACATCAACTAGAACACTAGATGACTTCGCACTTGGAAGCTATTGCAGTATACAGAACTACACTGAATCTCTAATGTATTCACCATTTTGCTACGAATTCGTCAAACTATGTGCTTCTTCTTCACAATCACGCTCTTGTATTCCAATTAATCAATGTGCAATTACCATTCACATGCATATAAATTAAGCACAAAAAATCACATTAACTCGAATAGAAAACATGTGATAAACTCATACACATAAACAAGAAGGATCGGCTGCCCCTTCTATGATGATCGCTCGTTCTATGATCGATCCTTATCCCAAATGACTCTATAAAATGTGCATTCTATCTCTCATGGATAATGCTAGCAGATTTGTTCTTAATCAATCAATTGATTTTGTAAATTAGGGGTCGTTCCCTAACCATCAATCATTAGCATGAACATTTGCAAGTATACATCTAATATTAAACCACTAATTTATAATTATAGACATTGTATGCATTCTTATATTGACTACTTAATATTGATTGTTTTGTAGATAAAGCATGGCTGATTTGTTGAGCCTCAGTAACTACCAATAAATCCCTTTCTTTGAATCGACAAAAGATCACTACCTTCCGCCATTCACAAATGGATGGTATGTTGAGATGGAAGAACCAGATAATTTGTACCTAGATATATATCTATTCTACTTGGATTAGAGGGAAAGCCGATTAGAGCTTCTTATATTTGAAGCTGTAGGTCGTGCAAAATATGGTTGTATCACTTGTCCATACATTTACAACAACATTGAGAGATGCTATTCTATTGCCTTTCAATAAGGAGACCAGATTTCCCTATCTTCCTGAAAATGAAGAAGAAATTAATCTTCCATCAGTAAATTTGTATATATTGTATGGGCAGCATACTATTTTTGCGCAGAAAGTAATCATTGCAGATGATCAATATAAACTGCTCCATAAAAGGTATCGGCATCAAACAACTCATCTTCTACATAGAGACGTTCCTCAGGACATCATCAGCAAATTATGCAAACAACAAAATTTGTCAAACAAGGAATTTGCAAACACTACATTCATTTCTTCAGTTGAAAAATCAAGGGAGAGATGGTTATTGTGTGGTTCTCCATCCCTCCCGGGAAAGGGAAACGGTTCCAGTGATGCTTGGTAGGTATAGAATTTTTTTTCTTATCAATCAAATTCTTTAGATTGCTACCTGTGTTATGAAATTAGGAAATTAACTGGACTATTCAATTTTATATGTTTGCAGTCTTTCCAAACTCAATGTATGGATATCTTTTCTTTTAACCAAAGGGAGAGCCTTAAAGACAAGCTAACTCTTGTTTTGACATCGAAACAACTATGGAGCAAATGGCAGTCTGTATTCGAGCTTTACAAAAGTGGCGTCTTGACATGCTCACCGAAGAGCATTGCTCAGGATGATTTTTCTCTAAATAAAATAAATATTTATGGCTCTAATTTTTTCAGACCATTGCGTGATCTTGATGAAGATGAATTAACTGTTGTGGCGGACAATATAATCAATGGATCGGTTTGGATGAGCACATCAGTCGATAAAAAATTTTGCACAGAAACTTTAAGTCAATATTGCAAATGAATAAAGGCCGAGAGGTCAACCAGGCATTCGATCGTTGAATATTTCAAAGTTAATGATGTTCACGCTGATCAATCACAGAATGTCACTGAGCATAATGTCATTGAAATATATAAAATTGCACCAAAACATCTCTAGAAACTATGCAGTATTTTATGCTCCAGAAAGCAAGCAAAATCTCTGAGTAAAAAGAGAAAGAACGAATCTAAAGTGGATATTGGTACAAAAATACCAATTGATGCTCAGAAAATATTGAATTTATATATCAATAAAGAGAGGATGTCCATTGACGACATAAAAAATAGTTCACAGTTTGCTTGTCAATGTTGTTACCATGATTCTTTGGTCACCACACTAAGAACAATTCCATTTTTTTGTGCGACAGTCAGCTGTGAATTTGTTGTTGTGGATATGTGTAATTGTGCTATTCCATGGACAGAACAAGACATGCTGGCGTTTTTGTACTACTTAGAAATAAATCAAGAGGCATTTACTTGTATTTTTCTAGATGATATGGAGAACTCTTGTATGATTTCTAAAGCTTTCACAAGTTGGAGCAAGAAATCCAAAAAACATGTTACAGCGAATCCTATAATGGGAGTATATAGAGAATTCTCTGGGGACCTGTTTATAGGATTCTCTATTATACAATGTTGGTGCATTGGAAGTGATGAGGATATTTTATCTACTTATAAAATTAACATGGATTGGAAAGATGAGGGCCTACCGACACTTGATTTACCTCGGCCCAAGGTTAACAACAATAGTGCGAGGAGTCATGTGTTTCCAAAAGAAAGGACATAGGAATTCTGGGATCACATAGTTTCCAGACAGGTCTCTTCTGAAGGCACAGTTCTTTCGTTGTACGTAGGAGGTAGGCTTCTTCGTTCATTGACCAGCTCTCCAGAAACAATAGTTATTTCTATTGTGGAGATAGTACAACAAGAGTTGTTCATGAACAATTTCTATCATGAATTGGGTATAAAACAAGGTATTTCTATTAACATTTTAAGATGTCTTTGATTTTATTTTACTTTTGAATTGTATTTTACGTTTTTCTCAAACAAGGTATTTCTATTAACATTTTCAGATGTCTTTGATTTTATTTTACTTTTCTTGGTCGGTTATGTTCAATAACTTCTTTAAATTCCTATTCTACTACAGCTTCAAATAAAGAGCATACCCAAGTATCCTCCAATTGAATTACAATATCTGATGACGAAACTGAATGTGATAGAGAATCGACAAAGAACTACCAAACAGGACAAGAAGGTAAAAAATTATTTTTCACAGATCGTGGTTAAACTAAGTAAATTATGAAAGGGGATAGTGACCTGCAAAAACTTATATAAAATGTATACTTGCACATTTCCAGGTCAACATGTGGACCATCCACAACCAGTGCAGGCATTGACGATGTCCCCAGATATTGGCCAGCAAATCACATGGAGAATAAGGGACCAGGCGGGAGCTTGGACAATATTGAACAAGGCGAGAGCTTGAACAATGCAGCACAAGAAGAGGGCTTGGGCAGTATTGAACATGGAGAGGGCGCCTTGGTGTCAAAATGCGGTGTCTCCAGCGATGTTACTCAACAGTCAAATGTTGGCCTGCCATTGATAGGTAAACGACAATATTTTCTACTTAAATTGATAAAACAAATTTATTCCGAACTATATATAATGACATACAATATTTCTGTGCAGCTCCCCATACAAAAATGTTATTGATATTAGAAATGGAAGGTTTTCTATTTTGCAAGAAAGTCATAGAAAATGACTCCAAAAGAAAAAAAAAGGGGAAAGAGTAAAAAAGTGGGAAGAGACTACTCTAATAAGTGGTGAATTTAAACATAGAAAAACTTCATATGAGTCACGAACACATGCCATTAAATTTTTGGATTTACTTCTTTCCAAATTCAATGTTGGGATTTGGTCATATAAATGTGGTGTTAATGAGGGGAAGCTACTGCTTACAAAATTTTTGTTGGCATGCGGTAAAGCTAAATCATATGAGCAAATTTTTTTATTTATTTGGTTTCAAGATAGATGTACCTATGATCAAGAAGGAAAGACAAAAAAATATGGAGAGTGTGTGGAAGGATTTCCCAATGCAAACTTCAGAAATTAATACATCAATGATTGTTTTGGAGGGTGATGGTGAAAAAGCAATTCCATTTCAAAATTGTATTTCATGTAAGCCCTTTATTGGATCGTCCCTTCGAGACAGATACTGAATTGGTACATGGAGTTTGGCAGCATTTGAGTAAAATGCAAGAATCAGCTGATATAAAAAACTATCAAATGTAACCTATCATTGCCTATTTCTAGATGTAATCTATCATCGCCTATTTTAAATCATTTAATGTGTTTTCTGTTTTTTCTGGAGATGTTGCTATCTTCGTCTAGTGGATGTACCATATTATTAGTTCAGTGTGATGCTTTTATTGAATCAATTGAATCTGATGTGATCATTAACTTCATGAACAAAGTTTTGTTGTTGTTATATATATAGTCACTATTCTTGTATGCAGTGAGGATATCACCGCAAAAGAAACTATTGGTCCTGAGAGTAGAGGGATTGCTCTTTGGAGTTCGGATGTTATCCAACATTGAATATTCTTCCAAACAACCTCATTTTGTCCATAAATGCTATCTTTATTATACACGCATATTCAGCCACAAAATTATCAGTGTTGCCAGAGAGCATTTCGACATTGCTCTGTGGTTTTCCTGGCTCAACAACATGGAAATTAAAAATTTCTTGGGTGTATTTGAATGGTTGAAAAATGAAAAATTTGTATTTATTTCAGGTCGAGAGCAATGTGAACCTAGTACTATTTATAATCACTCAATGTCTGCATACTATAATGTTGGTGAAGTGCCGAACATATACAAAAAGTCCTTCAAGGATGTACTTATCGAATATGGAGATATATATAAACAAATGGACATTTTGTTTATAGATGAAGGGCAATATCAATCAACAGATAATAGCAAGGAAAACTGCTTGAAAATGCCAACTAGTTGGAAATTTGACGGTTCACAAGAGAGAGATATAACTATAAAAACAATGTTGTGTGCTCTGTTGAATTATCTCGGGCCTCGTGCAAAAATGGGGCATTGGTTAAACACATTGAATTTGAGATGACCATCATATTGTACAAAAAAAATTCATTTAGTGATTTGTATATTTTTTACAGTTACTCCTACATTTAATTGATGTAAGTTTTATTGCACAGTTTTCATCTTATTTATGGACATCGTACCATGTATCTGGTAATGTGTTTAAAAAATTGTTGAACATGAAAGCAATATACTTAGAAAAATTGAACCATAATATTTTATTGACTGGTTTGTATGTGTGTGTTTTTTTTATTTGCAGATAGTACTAGAAGATTTGTTTCTAGTAAACCATTGATCATTTTTTATTTCAATGGCGTTTTGTACATGCAATACATAGAAAACAGAAATTCGGATTGCGACGACCACCGGACATCGAAACATCAACAAAGTATTATTTTACACGGCTAGGCTTAAGGGAATTTTTTGAAAAATGCTTTCGTATTTTTGAGGTTGGGGTATGGACATCTGCTCAACTAAAAAACATTGACAAATTTTAGCGTAGATTATTACAAAGAACATGATTGAAAAGGGAACAATTTAGATTAATTTTAACACGGGAAAATTGTTCTTCCGTAGCCAGAGAGGGTTCTCAGGGTGTTGGAAATCCTAATGTATTTCGCAGGCCTTTAAGTATAGTTTGGGACACTTTGAACCATGGTTGGGATCGGACAAATACTGTGATTGTCAATGACTCCGGAGAAAAACATGTTTCTAACGATGAAGGAAACTGTATTATAACAAAAACTTATAATTCCAGCGATGTCTATGACACATTTTTGTTAGATAGATTATGGCCTTGCTTGCAACACCTGTATGGCGTGAGCGATGTGAGGCCAATTGTGAATAAAATAAAAATGGAAGTATTTTGTTAAATAATACAGTTAAATGTTTGTTTGTACTAGTATGTCGAATTTCACTATGATTATAATTCTTGTAAAGTGTCGAGTTTGGTTTCCGAAAATGTAACTTCATTTAAATTGTATTGTTAAATCATAAAACATATAAATTTGTGTGCTTGATTTATCATTCATATGATATATATGTAGGTTATGCACCAGTAAATTGATTTACTTGATTCATATTGTTTCACATTCTACAATTACATAACAGTCATTAATATCATCATATTAAGTTAATTTGCTAAGTTAAGTTATTAAGCATCTAATTAAAAGCTTCATAACTAGGCTTATGCCTATCATTCTAACAACATATAGGAGGCATCCATCCATCAATGAGGTTGTGACAGCATAACCATACATGTATTACATAAATGGAGTTTAGCCATTCATCATTCACATACAAAATTAATACAGTAGATAGCTTATGCAATTGAAAGAAACCTCATTCATGAATATAACCTTCTAACAGGCTTAACATAGCATATTCATGGCTTACATTTATTTACACATAATTTCATTCCATAGATTGAACATATCAAGCATAATTAAATACATGAACATTATAATCCATTTTTTTTCAAAAGAAAAAATCATACTATTGTTATTCAAAACTAAATCAAATAGTACATGATGTTCCATGAGGTTCCTTGACTCACTAGAGAGCCAAAGTAAACCAGATATTGTCAAAAAGATTTCCTGGAAAATTACAATAATTTCTCAAAAATAGTCTGAGAATTTCATCCTTTTGCCAGAAAAATAAAAAACTTTCAGCTATTTAGAAACTTATCCCTTCTAGATAAAAAAGTAGTCCAAAATATGGCTTAGTCAAAGAACTTTATTGATCCCTTATCAAAACATAAGTGATCAGTAATTTCCTCCCAAAACATATAACTACTTTTTTCTTTGCATCTTTTGAAAGCTTATCTACATTGTTGTTGTGTTGCCTATATATATGCTCAAAGGAGATGGTTTTGAAAAACTGGATTTCTGAGTGAATCATTTG
Organism: Larix kaempferi; assembly: GCA_027924585.1. Taxonomy (NCBI): domain Eukaryota; kingdom Viridiplantae; phylum Streptophyta; class Pinopsida; order Pinales; family Pinaceae; genus Larix; species Larix kaempferi. Next base: position 7,671,049 of record BSBM01000249.1, read on the forward strand.
ACACCAATGCTCAAGTTCGAGTATTTTAAGCTTGTAGTCTGCTTGAGCCCATTTAATTGTTACCCTCGAATCATCGAAAAATTTCAAATCATTTAAACCAAAAAGATTGGCAACTTTCAACATACACCATAGGCCAAGAAGTTCATCTTTCATGTTTGTGCTTGATCCATAGTTTAGCATTATTGTTACCCTCTACCAAATTTTTTAAAAATTGCAATTAGGATCCTAACCCTTCGACCAAATTTGAAGTCATAGTCATTGATCCAAAAAATGGTTAACAAGATTTTATATTAAAATGAGAGAACATATTACATAGCATAGGGGATACTGGTCCCAAAAAACAAGAGCTATCGAAATAGTCTCTTCATATTTCAGTCTATGATCTTCAAAAAAGGTCTAATGCCTGCTATTACTAAAAATTTTAACGAACTGACCTAAGAGAAACTTACAAGAGTAATACATATAATAATGATTACAAAATTCAAGCCCAAACAGAGCTGCTAAAACGTTGAGACGAGAACACAAAGAAGGAGTTAGTTGCCACAATGGAGATGAGCATTCTTATCCTTTCCTCCTATTGTTGTACCTGTATTTTCATCGTCAATGTTCAGGATGACGGAAGGGCTATTTCTACCACTAGTTCTGATGCAATCAACTTTAGCTTCCACAATCCTGAGGCAACTATGGAATGAGTCTAACTTGCCAACTCGCTTCTCGAAGTAGTCTTTAATCTTGCCATTGCTATTTCGGACTTTAACGTTGGAAATTTGAATGAAGGTAGCGAGGTGAGATATGGCTGTCTTTATCTTGGAGAAGTCACTCCGTAACCAACGGACCTGGGATTCCAAGTCCAGAACTTGCGTGTGAATTTATGGGGAAGGGCTATCCTGCCCACGAGGAGAATCAATGTTAACCAGACCACCATTATCGGCCATTGCACGCTGCCAATTTCCTGGGCTAGTACCACGAAACTACTGCGTAGGACCACTTTGATTGTGGCCAACTTCATAGGGGGTCGAGATAAACCTAGAGTCAGGAGTCGAGAGGACCTTCCAATTCATGCTTCCAGAATCAAAACCAAAGCCAGAATGCTGCACTGGGCCCCTAATTCACTAACCCTGACCAAAGTTGAGAGGAACCCATCTTTTACCGCTACCATAATCGTCAGCATGCTTTGTCAAGCCACCACAAGAGAGCTCATTATCATCAATGATGTTCCCATGAAAAAGATCAGAGAGGTATCACTTCAAGCCAACCCCCCCGGACTGCCCCTGGGAAGACTTCCTACATTTGTGACATTGCAGAGCAGACAGACACAAATTTCTCTCTTCCATATTCAGACAAAACGAACGACTTTGGAGAAAATCACAGGGAGAACCTTTGTAGAGAGGGATTTGTAAGATACAGAATGTGCCACCTTCGTCCATGAAATAGCCTCTGCAAACCTTGGGACTAGTCCGCATTAATCTCCCGTATGCGAGACAGATGAAGATCAATGATAAGTTGTTTAGATTTGACATCAAATCATGACACTTGATATAATTAAAATTGTACTTCATCTTAATCCAAATTTTGTTGGCACATGCTATATGTTATTTCATTACAGATGTAATAATTGCATTTCTCAGACCGAAAGGTTCTAATCAATTGCCTGGCAATTCATTACAGTTAATCATTATGGGATATTTAATGCTCTTCTTAAACACAAAGACCAATATGGGCAATTTGTTAGTCGTCATATTACATAGAAAAAGTGTTGCTATTGAATTTCCAGAGGGTAATCTTGCTATGAGTGAATTTTCATTTCCTGGTTCTGTTGTGGTTAAACCCGTATTAGTAACCTCCCCATACTCAATGTTCCAAATCAAATATGCCATGTGTCACAATATGATCGTTCCACGTGTCACCCTAGGATACTATATATCAACATTTTAACAACGAAATTTGTAGATGTTTTTCTTTAAAGACTTTGTTGGAAAGTGGAAATATTCTCAGATAAAGAGTGGCCGCTCTTTCTCCAAGGTGTTCTATTGTTACAATTCCCTCCTAAATGAAGGGTCAGTCGACCCTTCTTATTCCCAATATTATTTTCATAATAGTTCGACGCTGCAAGAAGGGTCAGTCGATCCTTGTTGTATTATTCATTATGGCTATAACTGAATTGATGGATAAAGGTTTTGATAATTAACTATAGAAAGAAGGGGTAGCAGATCCTTCTTGCCGTAAAACGGAAGTCGGAAAAAACCATTTTTATTGATATAACTTCCAAGGTGTTCTATTTTTACAATTCCCTTGTAATTGAAGAGTCAACTGACCCTTCCTATTCCCCATATTATTTTCAGATTAGTTTGACAATGGAAGAAGGGTTGGTTAACCCTTCTGATTACCAATATTCTTTTGATAATATTTCGACACTGCAAGTAGGGTCGGTCAATCCTTCTTGTGTTTTCCATTATGGATATAGCTGAATTGCTCTATTTGATGTCCATGAATTTACATTTCCCCTTAGAAATTTTAATGCTTGTTATACTATACCCTATACCCTGTACTGAGTAATTAATCTTGGACATTATGTCGTGGCACTCTTGCACTGCTAGCAGGTCCCTTCACCGGCTAGCTGGTTGCAACTATGGTACCTTGGCCCTTTACGCATTCAAAGCAGCCCCATTCTCTCTGCTCCATGTCTACTGGGGAGCTCCATGTCTACTGGCGAGTTTCCCCATTCTCTCTGCTCTGTCTGTAACTGGGGAGCTGCCCCATTATCGAGGATTAATTCCTCCCAACTCATTTATGAGGGAATTGTGCAAATATTCAACCTACGAAGTATAGGTTGACAATTCATGTATATCCTGAATGGTGAAGACTGCAAAAATACTAAGCGCAAGAAGGGTCAGCCGACCCTTCATTAAAGCTGGAAAAATGGATGAACACGACCCTCGGAAAAAAATCGTAGTAAAATCCACACCGCAGGTAATTTTCGAAGATGAAATATAATAAAAGGAAACAGAAACAAAATCAACATATTTATTAATTACATCGGGTTAAATCTGGGTCGTAAGATTAAGACAAGTCGACGACTGTGATCTAATCTGGGGAATTTGGAAGACAAGTTGTGGGGGTTTAATTGTTTGGAAATATATACAACGTTCCTGCAATCCGCAATTGCGGGTTGCGGGACTACAACTAGAAATAAAAACAAACCAAAGTTTCCGCAATACGTATTTCGCATTGCGGGTTGCGGAAACGGATGTCACAAATCCATTATTTAAACTATTCCCGCAATCCACAATCATGTATAACTAGATATCCACTTCAACAAGCTATATCATAATATGATGGTGCGTGCATTTTTCTGAAACCATGAATTATGGCGGGCATTCTATCAGAGCAGTTTTGACTACTTTTTCTGTACTTTCTCAATTTCCAAAGTTTCACAAACTTGACATACTTTTTAAGAATGATGTCAGATTGCAACACTGACTAAATGATAGCACTATAACACCATCTAGTGTATTTTGAGCCTCATGACACATTCCATGTCATCATAGATTCCATGTCATCACTTCCTTTGGTGTCAGTTCTCTCTTTGAGGCTCACACGTGTGAGATATTCCCTTTCCAAAATTGAGATTAATTCATGTATAACCCGAATGGTCAAGAATGGAAAAATATAAATCGCAAGAAGGGAATATAAATCGAGATTATTCCCTATTATTTTGATTTTGACCCACTTTTGGGGTTTTGGTATGTTTTTGAGGGAATTTTGGGTATATTGGGATTTTGGAGGCTAGGTTGGTATGAAATTTAGTCAACGGAGGTGTATGTCCAAGGGGATGAGCTAGTGAGCACTTTTTTGGTGTTAATAGATTACCCCCTGATGTGTGAGGGCAGGAGCTCATCGTATGGCCAATGGACATCATATGTACTGTGGTTTTCCTGGGTGATAAGCATTGGGATGGAGAAGAGCATGAACTTGTTGGAGATCGGAACACGAGGTCTGTATGGACTACCAAGAACTAACAAAATACATTTCTCACTGAGGAGTATCTCCAGATATGGATGATGCGGGCATACCCATGCTCGTTGTCAAAATATAATAATGAGGTCCAAGAAGGGGGACCAGAACAATACATGAAAAAAATTGTTGTGTACATCATATTGGTCCAGAGGGGATGCAAATATGGGACATACCCATGGTCTAACCATGGTTGATCCGCTACAACACAGCAGCAAATTACCTATGCAGCATCCGATTACCAGCATACAGATTCCAACACTCACCATTTGCTAATGATGTCATCAAATGATGTTAATATTCAAGCCTATCGAAGTCAATACGGCTCAGTCGTTGAGGCCACATCTACCGATCCATCTTCGATTACTCTCTCAACTGATCAACCACTTAGCATACCTAATATACCCATGGACGTGGGTCCAAAAGTACCTTGCATCCCTTTAAGACGAATCAACAATAACTCTAATTCTTGTGCTGCTTCAAACTACAACATCGTAGAAGACTTAGCCCAATCCCCTGTTGCTATGTCTACTCTAGAAATCCTCAAAAAATTTCCTGCACAGAGAAAATTGTTGTTATCTGACATTGGTGCCATAGACCCTAATGACTCCAACATGATGGCTTTCGACTTAGACCAAGCCGAACCTCATTTTCCTTCATCTCTAGCAACCTCATCTGCTTTCAAGTTTCTGTGTCCATTCGCAACCTCGTCGTTCATCGATGCATAATCGATGAAGGTGCCTCCACCTGCGTTATGTCGACTTTCGTATGGCAGAAACTTAGATCCCCAATGTTAACACCATCAACTACCGCATTGCGAGCATACGATGGCCGTGCAGCTCAACCTCATGTTTTGTTAGTGAACGTACCCATACATCTTGGGGGGAAACTAGCTCTCATAGATATAGAGGTCATTAATGCCCAACTTGATTACAATCTCCTTCTAGGACAAAGCTACATGTATAAAATGAGAATTGTTGCTTCTTCAGTTTTCCGCCTCATGATGTTCCCCCATGAAGGACGCGTAGTCAAAATCGACCAGATTACATACTATGATCACAATGCCCCTGCAGTGCCTGAAAATGTTCTTCCCATGATCAAACAACCCGTTCAGAGTGCACCCACATCATTCGTCTCCTCAGCCGAACCCGAGATATATTTGGACACTCCCATGACCACCACTTTCCCTTCTATCCCACCCCCTCTCCGGGTAACTGAAGTATCCGATTTATGCACCCTCTCGCACAACGAACAACAACATACTTAACAACCTCAATCACCCATAGTACCTAGTCATATCGGAACAACACCGATTCACACTATCCCATTCTTGTTTCCTTTTTTAGGAGTTGTCAGCACGCCAGTAATGGCTACACTTAACCTTCCAGGGTTAACGATAGGATTACCTGTATGGTACCTACCTGCGCCAACCCCTCCACCGACTCTGATCTTTGCTTTACAACTAGTACAACCCATTAATATTTCAAACCACCCACCACCTGGCATAACAAACCCCCAAAACCATCCACCACCTGGTATACCGAACCCCCAAAACCGACCACCTCCAACAGGGGCCACTACATTAATATCTAGTTATGTCCCCCCTCAATCCCATTACCATGGGGGAAGAGGACCGCAAACCTACACCACTGGACCCACCAACCACACCCCACCGACAACTCCAAAGTTGGCAAAGAATCCCCAAACAATCCGTGTTCCCCCTAAGTGCTCGTTGTGCGACAATATAGGCCATGCTATCCATCTATGTCCACATCTACTGGAACTTTAACAACATACGAATATGTTGGATGATGACACCAACATTCCAGTTGTCAAACTAGAACTACCGCCTCAGCCTCGCAATAAATCATTGTGCACAAACCACCCTTGTGCAATATGCAGCATCCATGACCATTATTCACATCACTGCCCCGATCTCCTAGATTACAGAGTAGCACTATACGAGTTGAATAATGCTGACCTAGAGATATCCCCCCCACTTATTGAGGAAATATTCCCCCTAGAATCTTCCCGTTCAGAAGAAATCAATACCATTTATATGATTTCAACTACCTATAAACCTGAACCAATTGATTTAATTGCACACTACTTCCGGACTGATGAGGAAATTTGAGAAACAGTCACTGCATCGGACTACCCTTGGGATGATATGCACCATCGATCATACTTCATCCTCAAGGCATCTACATCTACCATGGAAAACCATCTATCCGTTGAATCCAAGGACTTCTTACCAACCAAGGTCGATTGGTTTAAAGATCCAATCCCAACTCTAGAAGCCTTTGAAGAAGGCAACATGGCTAACATTTCACCCATTATAAAAATCAACATCTCCACCACACCCGGAAAACCTGAGCTTATCTCTTTAGGCGCATCATGCACTGAAAAAGAAACCCAAGCTTATAAGAAACTCTTCCAAGAATTTCGAGATGTCTTCACCTAGCCTTATACTGAGATGCTTGGTCTTGATCCTACCATCATAGAACATCACATAGAGACTTTGCCCAACATATCACTGGTCCACCAGAAACAACGTCCCATTCACCCATCCAAGCTTCCAGCCATCAAAGCAGAAATTGAGAAACTTCGAGCAGCAGGTTTCATATACTCGATTGCATATACCACTTGGGTTTGAAACCCAGTACCAGTCAATAAGAAAGTCGACACCATCCGCGTCTGTACTGACTTCCATGACCTCAACCTAGCTTGTCCCAAAGACAACTTCCCAGCACCATTTATTGACCAACTAATAGATACATGTGCGGGTCATGAAGTACTTTCTTTTATGGACAGTTTCTCTGGATACAACCAAATCAAAATCCGTAAAGAAGATCAATACAAGACTGCTTTTACTACCCCATGGGGCACCTTCGCCTATTGCGTCATGCCTTTCAGTCTCAAAAATGCTGGAGCTAGTTTCCAATGAGCTATGACTTTTTGTTTTCATGAACTGAATAACATCATATTAGTTTATCTAGATAACCTCACACCTCGATCTAAGAAATGATCTGACCATTTAGATGATCTTCGACACGTCTTCTTGCGTTGTCGAAAATACAAAATCTGCTTGAACCCACTCAAGTGTGTCTTTTGCGTTCCAGTAGGCCATTTGCTGGGTTTTATCATTTCATAAAAAGGGATCACCATCGACCCTCTAAAAGTCCAAGCCATAGTAGACCTACCATCACCTTGTACATTAAGACAGCTACAAAGCCTCCATGGGAAGTCCATCTTCCTTCGTCGCTTTGTCCCAAACTATGTCACCATAGTAAATGGTTTCCTCCATTTTGCTATGCCTTCATACCCGTTTTAATTGGGACGACCAAGAAGAAGGGGCCTTCACAAACCTAAAAAAAAGAACTTACAAGTGCCCCCTTGATTTATCCTCTAGATTTCACAGGAGACTTTACCCTTTACATTTCGGCATCAGATTACGCCATTTTCGGAGTACTCGTCCGAGAAAACTTCGCTTGTCAAGAACATGTCATTTACTATGTGAGCCAAACTTTATCAGGCCCACCACTATGCTACCCACATGAAGAGAAAATGGCCCCCGCCATCGTCTTTTCTGTACAAAAGATGCGACATTATATTCTCCTCAGCCATAACACGATTGTGGCAAATTCCAACCCAATGGTCTATCTCTTGAATCGCCACCTTCTACAAGGCCGTGTTGCCAAATGGGTGCTTATCTTACAAGAATAAGACCTAACTTTTAAAACCCCGAAGAGCACCAAAGCATTAGCACTCACTCAACTCATTACGGACCTACCATCTTCGTCGTCATCACCAACTATCCATATTGATATAATCGATGAACATTTTTTCATCATCTCGTCTGACGACCCTTGGTACAGCGAAATTTTGGTATACCTCTGCACACAGAAGTTTCGACCCAATATTGACTGTGAAGAATGCCGTCGCATTCGTCGCCATGCCCCCCTTTATCTCCTCTTCGGTGATGTCCTCTATCGATGTGGTGTTGACACAGTCCTACGGCAATGCCTTTCCCAATACGAAGCAGAACAAGTCCTTAACGACTGTCATAGAGGTGCCTGCGGTGGCCATTTCTTTGGAATGGCCACCGCCCAAAAGGTAATTCGCGCAGGTTATTTTTGGCCATCACTATTCACTGATTGTATCATAGCAGTTAAACATTTCCAAAATTGCTAGCTTTTTGCCTGCAAGGCAAGAACCCCCCCCTGCCCCCCTTCATCCAGTCATCATCGTTGGACCATTTTGTAAATGGGCCATCGACTTCATGGATTGCAATCCCGCATCAGTGGGCGGCCATAAAAAACATTATTGTGGCTGTTGATTACTTTACTAAATGGGCAGAAGCCATGCCTACTTAAAATTGAAAAACCAACACTATAGTCCTTTTTTTCCTCAACCATGTTATTGCTCGTTTTGGAGTACCAAAGCAACTCGTCTCAGACCATGGCTCTCTCTTTGAGGACTCTATTTGGAGAGAATTGTCAATACTCCTTAAGTTTGAACATCATTTCTCCTCCGCCTACTACCCCCAAGGGAATGGCCAAGTCGAAGCTGTTAACAAAATTTTTAAGACTATCCTCCAGCGCACTATCGACAAACATAAATCCAATTGGCATCACATGTTGTTTCCTGCATTATGGGCTTACCGCACATCGACGAAAACCGCCATCGGCTTTACCCCATTCCATTTAGTTCACGATGTGGAATCTATCCTCCCCATTGAATTCCAGATACCAACATTACAATTTTTTGTAGAACTTCTCCCCAATACTTCATTACTTGAAGAACGCTTACTTCTTTTAGAGCAAGACGACAAAGATTTCCGCACAGCTCTCCAAACAATCGAAGCCACAAAGAACAGATCTAAACTTCATTACAATAAACATGTTCACCCACGAGCATTTAGTGAAGGAGACCTGGTACTTGTTTACGACCAAGCCCATGACAAAATAGGAAAAGGAAAGTTCCAATCTATGTGGCAAGGTCCATATATCATACAGACTTTCCTTGGACATGGATCATACATTTTGACCGACTCAGAAGGCAATCCCATGCGCAACCCCTGTAACGGGTTGTACCTCAAAAGATTCTACCCATAAGAAACTCCTGGACACCATAGTCCATATTGTACAGTTTTTTAATTTATTTTTTCACTGTAAACTTTCAAAACCTTACATTTTCATTTTTTCCTACATTAACACAGATGGATCTTGTTCCACTCTGCCATGTCAGTTTTGCCAATGGCGCAATTTGCTGGTCTCCAAATCTCACTTCAGCGGCTTGGGTAATTTATTCCCCTTCACATGAGTTGATCCACCTCGACGGAGTGTGCATAGGTGCTACCATAAACAACCAAGCTAAGTACGATGCCGTAAATGGTCTACTGGCCGCTGCTCTCCAAATGGGTATAAGTCACCTTAATGTTTACCTAGATTCCCAGCAATTTGTTTCCCAACTCAACAACCATTACCAGGTACGCGATCCTTGTCTATTTAGAAAAATTTTGTGCACTAAACAAATGATTCGACACTTTGAATCCATTTCGTTCACTCATGTCCCAAGAAATCAAAACAATGTAGCAGACCAAATGGATAACAACATTCTAGATTGGCACGTCAACCAACACATGTAGGACATCACGACATGCATCACATAGGCATAAAAAAATCAAATAAAACAAAATAAATAGATCATCATAACATTGCATCCACGTGCATAACAAGTGCCTCCATAGGCATATACAAATCATAATATTGCATCCACGTGCATAACATGAGCCTCCACGGGCATACAAAAACCCAGACACATATCATTGCATCCACGTGCAACACAGATAGAAAAGAAAAGAGAAGATGTGAATCCACGTGCATACATGACTATATACCAAAAACACACACACACACACATATATATATATCATCATAAGCGTCACAATGTCGGGAGTGCCCTCAGCACCCAAATATACAAAAGGTACACCAGCCGTACAAAAAATGTGTATCCACAAAATACATCCCCATATGCTCATCAACATTTGGGGGCAGGTACATTATAACCTAATCATCACGATCATCGGGCTCCTCTGGCTCCTCCTCCTCTAGCTCCTCTAAATCATACTAATCGCGCGCCCTCCTCTCATCCATCACCACAGCTACTCTCAACAGGATCGACCGCCACTCACGGGGAGCATCGAAACAACGGTCGAGAACATGCCGATCTAGATCCCTCCAACCATCATCTGGCGCATCCACTAGTAGTGCCTCCAAGGTATCACATACATCCTCTAAGGCATCATCTTGTTGACGCACAACTCCTCGTACATGTGGCGGCGGTGCCACTACCGGTGGAGGTACCACCATCATCATCCGTCCCCGACATCCTATATGGTTCATTGGAGGCCTCAGACCAACATCTACAATGACCCACAGTGAACCAAGTCAGTATCATATAAACATCTCTATCTATACTCATAACAAAACATCTAAACATGATATAATAGAGAAACAAAAACAAAGACGTACCGTTTAAACCCCAAGCTTGTCCCTGAGCTCAAGGCATAGCAGGGTCTCCCCGAAAGTGCATACCCACATATGGATAGTCATCAATAACAACGGGCATCTGCTCCCACTGGTCATACATCTCCGATGAAAAGAACTGTCGAATACCACCACCACCCTGGGGCATCATCTCCCCCCACCGCACCATCCTCAACTCACTCCTTAGTCCCTCCCGAATAGGCACCCGTGGCCACAAGGTAGGTACCAGCTCAAAAAAGAAACAACAGAGGAAAGATGCATAACTGATCTCTCCTCCCTCCCAGCTAACCTTGTTCAGCTCCCGCCGAACATAGCCTAGAAACATCTGCCCCAAAGAAAAGTAGGTCCCTCTCAAGACACTGTGAACCATCATCATTTCCCCCCCAAATAAACGATGGGCTGCCTGTGCACCAAGCACCCGCAAAACACAAGCCACCACCACCTGCATCTCCGACTCCTGCAGATCCGAGATACTCAGTCCGTTGTTCTACGCATGGGCTCCTGGAATGAAGAATCTCTCTAGGAGATCCTCAATATCCATACTAGCCGAAATCCTCGGCTAGGTGTCCCCTATCTCACCCAAACGGAGCAAGCCAGTAAGAAAGCACACATCAATCAAGGTGATCTCCAGTCACTCACCTTGCACTATGAAAGCCACCTCATTCGGATCCTAGAATTCAACCAACTTGTTCAGCAAATCTCTGACTGAACGCATGATAGGAATCTGAGCAAACTTTAGTAGTCTTCCCAAAGCTAAGGTCTCCCGCACATCCGGGTCATCCCGAATACTGCCCATCAGTCCCACATCATTCTCCCTCTCCCTCCATAACACCAGCGGCCTCCTCAACATCCTGCCAAAACATCACAAAATTTTTTTAGAAAAATAAAACAAAATTTTTTCCCGACCCAAGCAATCCCCATCATGACCTTCAGACCCTTAGCCGTGATGAATATCGTGACTTTCAGCCTCACAGCCACGATGAACATCATGGGTATCAGCCCTCACAACCGCGATGTGCATCACGGCTGTGAGCCCTCACAACCATGATGAGCATCGTGATTGTCAAACCCACAGCCGCGATGAAGATCGCGACTGTAAACACCAACAGCCGCGATGAACATCGCGGCTGTAAGCACCCATAGCCGCGATGAACATCACAACTATAGGACCCACAGCTGCGATGTACATCGGGGCTGTCCAGCCCATACCTATGATGTGCATCACACAAAAAGACCCAAAACCCACGATATTCCGCGTTGGCAAGCCAACGTGGAATATTCACAGCTTCTGAGACCCCGACGCCCAACAAAAGTAAATAGTTTGAAAGGCTAAGGCACATAGGCTTACTTGAAACTCGCAGAATGAAAAAAAGACGGTCGTATCTCCCACAAATCAAGAAAATGATCTGACCCAACTAAATTGCTCTGTGAAAGCCAATGGTGAAAATGACACTTGTCACATTGGGTCCACTTGCTATTTATAGAAATTTGACCATTTTCAATCCACCATTTCGACATCATACGACGTCCGTTTTTCGAGCCGTTGGTACCGTTGGAATCAGCGCGGCGAGAAATTCATGGTAGTCCACTCCTTTTCCCGATTCCACCAAGTCCCATTTTTTGGCATTTTTTACATGCCCCTCGTCACCTCGATTTGTGTACCACATCGTCCGTTGCCCATTTTTTGACGATCTTTATGTCACTGGATTCAGCTTTCCATGCTTGAGACCATTTCTTGCTCTCACTACGAGATTTTTCGAGCATTTTTTGCATGCCCCTCATAGCCTCGATTTACGTGCCACATTGGCCGTTATCCATTTTGAACAAATTTTATATCACCGGATTCAGTTTTCTGCACTCGTGATGATGCTTGAGATCATTTCTCGCTCTCACCCCCAGAATTTTTGGGCACTTTCTTACATGCCCCTCGTCGCCTCGATTTGCGTGCTACATTGGTCGTGGTCTATTTTTTACGAGTCTTATATCGTTGGATTCAGTTTTCCGCACTCACGATGATTCTAGAGATCATTTCTCATTCTCAAACCCAAAATTTTTGGGCACTTTCCCACGTGCCCATCATCCCCTCGATTTGCGTGCCACATCGGCAACCATCAGATTTTACAAATTTTTGCACCACAACTTATACATGAGCCCACCACTCCATCCATACTGCAATTATGGCGTTGTTTTTCTACCATTCATCAACCCACAAGGAGTCCCCATTAGTGTTCCCCCCTATCACCATGCTCGATCCCCATACTCGCCCTTTGATTGAACACTTCCTCCTTTCCTCTCCATTAATTTTGTTCAGTGTAATTTTATCCCTTTTTCAGGCCGAGCAATTCCTTTACGAAAAAGGCACTTAGGGAGTTTCTATTAAGGTCTTTTCTAACTCCTAAAACAATGAAAAGATCGCTAAACAATCTTGCTTCCTTTCATGCTTGCTAAAAGTATCTGAAAGGGCGTCTACCTGGTATAAGTTTACCCCTTTTCCGGACCTTGTAGACTAATTACGAAAAAGGAATACTCTAGTCACATTGGCTAGAAGAGTTCTCCATTTGCATCATTTTATGCTTTTTCGAGCCTTGGAGACTAACATACAAAAAAGAACACCATTGGAGTCTACTTACTGCTTTCAGACTCTCTAAAACTGAAAGCAACCACGAGCATGAACAGTCCTGGGCTCGCATAAATCCATAGGACAGTACCATTTTAGAGCACACTTTAATCCCTTTTTGGAGCTCATTAAAACCATGAAGAAGGACCCAACGGTGCTTTTCGATGCCAGAACAAATCATGTCTACTCATAAGGTATCTTCCCCATTATAGTCTCCTTTGTTCAGAGCATTCTGCAGTATGTCACCTTGAGAGTCTCCCAATAGCATCCATCAGCTTGTCCCCCCAGAGTCACTCCAGTCTACAATACATACCCTTGATCCCTTAAAGCTATGATCCCCACACCTAATAGTCAGTTTCCTATGCTGCCAGGTCAACCATGTCATCATGCTCTGAACAAGGGAAGTTTGAGTCCAGCTACTCTATGACCCCAGATATTCCCCATCCCCACAGTATGCCAGTACTACCATCACTACTATCACATTTCAGTTGTACACCTCGCGCTCCTATCAAGGAAACATCATTGCCTTGGTATTTGTTGCTCTCCCTTTATCGACACCAGCCAAACCTATTCCATAGGATAGACCCAGAGGTCCCTGTGCCTTGGACTCATCACCATTAGTGATGAGTGCCTACGGATCATTTTGAAAGGAGTCCTCAATGCCTCTCCGAATGATTGTTTCTCACATGCTCGACTTCAACACTTTGATCCCATCGTTGAGACTCATACAGGGTATCGGTCCTTTCAGTTATTTGTTGAAGACCCCGGATATCACCTGACTCTACCACATTTGAGAGTCTAATTGAGGAAACAACTAGTTACATTTTCCTATGGATATCCAGGTTATGCTTGGCGACAGTATTCAAATGTACCCCAGTTTTATACTCCCTCGAGTATACAGTTACAAATACTCCTCAAAAGTTGACTCATTTATTGACTCTACCACATTTGAGAGTCTAATTGAGTCCCTACAGATGTTGGACACCTTCAGCTCCAGCAGTTCATCCACCCTTTTGAAACCTTATTCAGAATGGTTGTTGCTCTCTTCCATTGTATCAATTATTGAGATCAGTCATGGTATGATCATGAGTACGTCCCAGCATTATGTCCCCTCTGGACCATTATGATGTACCAACATATTTTTATGTATTCTTCAAGTCCCCCTTCTTAGGCCTAATTGTTATGTATTTGTCTTCATATGAGCATGGGTATGCCCGCCTCGTCCATTATCAAAGATTATTCCTCATTCATTTTGAGGCCATGTAATTTTTCAGTTTTTTGCAGCTTCCAAGGGACAGTTGTTCTAGTCTCCAATCGGTCTCTTCTCTTCTCCAAACCCCAGGAAAACGACAAAAGAACTATGATGTCTATCGACCATACGATGAGCTCCTTCCCTCACACATCAGGGGGCAATCTGTTAACATGCAAAAAGTGCTCACTAGCTCATTCCCTTATTCACATGACCCATTTGTCCACTTTTTCCACCATTTGAGCCTCTAAAACCTTCAAAAGGTCACCAAAAATACCATAATACACTCTTTTTCCTCTCAAAATATGTATTTTTCCTCAAAAAACACAAAAAACCCTAAAAAGGGGCCCAAAATTCCAAAAAAATATTAAAAGGGAATAAAAATATAAAAAAATATTCAAAAAGAGAAAAAGGGGGAAAAAGAGACCTAAACCATTTTGGTCAATACCATTGGTTTCCTTAAACCATAATGGTATTCTCCATCACCAAAAACTATAAAAAGGTGATAGGGGCTCCTCATTATTCATCCACATTTCATCCTATCCTTATGCTGCCAAATTCTCTTTGAGATCCATTGCCTCCCATTTCGAGTTTAAAGATCCCCATTGAAGCATTGGAGAAGAAGAGACTATTGGACATTGGAGCTTCTCAACCTTGGAGCTGCTCAAAACTCACCATCCTCACCATTTGAGGTAATATAAAATCACATTTTTTAAATTTCTTGTTTTTCTGATAGATCTTATTGCTTATGTTCTTAAATCTAGTTTTTATTTTCTTTGCACATGTTAATGTTAGATTAGATTACATTAGTTCTAACATGTCTTTATTGAGGCTGTTGTTACTAGTTAGAAAGTGCATCCTTGCACATGCTTGGTTGAAAAACCAAGCAACAAGTAGCTCTACTTGACCACTAACAGCTGGACTTCTCCCTCGTTGGAGTATCCTTGCCTATATTTGTGCGCACATGACTCAGTTAAACTTAGTTAGACTCACACTGACTGATATTTGACTATTTGTGACCCATACCATTGATTGGGTGATGTCTCCAATGTAGTCCAAGCCACACCTTGAGGAGAATTCAAATCACCTTCACTGATATCGAATTCATTCTATTATATTGTCATATTTTTTCCAGCTTACAGCTGATGAATGTATCAACAATAGTTTCTCACATATTTTGAGTTTCATATGTGAATTTTGATCATATTCTTTCTATTCTTCTCTGGAATTCTTTGAGTGAAATTGTGAGGTTTGTTCAAGCTAAAGTTATCTCCTTCTGTGGAATTTCACATGGTATCAGATCTTGTTACAACTATTCAAATTGCAGCAGTTGCAATAGTTTATTGAACAGTTGGTTTTCAATAGAGCACCAGAAGCCTCTGGATTTCCACAGTAAGTCTTGGTGCTTTTGCATTGAATTCACTAGAAACGTCCAGTGAGGTCTAGCCAAATGGGAAGGATCTGGATAAAAGTGTTCACTGTCCTAAATCATTGTTCTTTAGATTCTGCAACAAATCTCCAGCCAAGTTTCCTTATTTTATTTCAGGTTATTCCATGTTCAGCATATTCGAATTCACCAGCTACTATGGATTTCAAACTCACCTCCTTCAACTATTTTGAATGGAAACCCAAAATGGACATCTTCATGAAGAGTAAAAGCCTTTCCAGAGTGTTGAATGGTACAACAGTTGAACCCATTGGAGCAGTTGAGAAATCGAAGTATCTTGATAAACTTGATGAAGCAGTTGGACTAATACTCCTTAGTATTTCCGATGATCTACACTTTCATGTCATTGGTCTCAACACTTCCAAAGATTTGTGGATGAAGCTCGAATCTTTGTTTGGGAAGAAGGATTATTTAAAGGGTCACCAATTGGAAAATGAGCTATCTCTCTGAGCCCCAACAGCTTCTTCCCAATCAATGAGTTCTTAACCAAGCTCAAAAATATGGTTTCACAGTTGAAGTCATATGGAATAGATAAAGAAGACAAGCAGCTTATCCTTGCCACTCACTCAAAATTGGGTCTTGATTACTTAGTCTTTGTCTCCACCTTCTAATCAGAGAAGTTATCCATTCCAAATTGGAAAATTCCCACTCTTGAAGCCTTCATACAGTCTCTCTCAAAAGGGAAATACAAACTAGTGCAAATGGGAGTGATCAAACCAAGGATGGATTCAGCACTTGCAGCTGCAGAAGGAAAGAATGTGAATGGAAGAGAGAAGAAAAGAATTTGAATGATCATAATCCAAGAGAGTCCCCCTATCAGTCAGAAGGTGCTTCGAATTCTAAGAGAAGCAAGTAAACTCAAAAGGAGAAGTCCAAATGGCCCTATTGAAACAGGGGCTTCCATCCTGAGAGTTCTTGTATGAAGAAAACAATAGATCTAATGGAAAAGATACTGGAGAATAATAATCTTCCAGTACCAGCAAATGCTAGAAGAAAATTCGATCCAAAAGATGAGGACAATGAGAGGTCTCATGCACTTATGGAAGGAACTTTTAATGACTCCTCCTTCATCATTGATTCTAAAGCATCAAGACACATGTATGCTTGTTAGAATATCTCCTCTGATTTTGAATCCACAGTTGGCCCTTCAGTATTGATGGGAAGTGATTCTAAGAGGATTGGAAGAATCGACATTGAGCATGGGTATTTCAATGATGTTCTCTATGTTCCTACTCTTGTAGAAAATCTTCTTTCTATATACCAAGTGACTCATATAGGAGTACCCATGGAGGTCATCTTCACTCCTAAGGAGGTTGAGATCCAAGAGATATCAACTGGAAACATCATTGCAAAAGGTATTGTTGATCATCATTCAAAAATCTGTGAGTTTTATCACTTCCTATGTTACTCAAAACCGAATGCATTGCTCACACATGCAAATGAAGAGAGTAGAATTTGGCATGAGAGGTTTGGGCATCTCAACTGCAAGTATTTGCACAAAATGAAAAATCAAAAAATGGTTGAAGGACTACCCAACATCAAACTTGCTATAGGAACCTGTAAAAGTTGCTTGATTGAGAGGCATCCAAAGTATAAGATTGAGAAAGGGAAGACTCCTAGTAAAGAGCGAATGCTAGATCTAGATCCACAAGAACCTGAAGATATAGTCCCTAAAGATCCAATTCCTCTTCCTATATGGGCTACCATTACTTCTGTATCCACCAATGATCTTGTTGGAGATTATCTAGATCTAAGAAAAACTAGATCTGATTTTCAAGATACAAGGATTGTACTCTCTCACACAGATCCATTGCTTGCTAAGAGATGCTTTCTTATGATTGGATCAGATAAAAAAAAATTCTTTGAGGCCTCCCAAGATCCAAGATGGATATCAGGTATGGATGAGGAGTATCAATCTCTTCAAAGAAATGAGACTTGGGAGCTTGTTTCTCTCCCTCCTAGGAGGAAGCTTGTTCAATGCAAGTGGATATATAGAACAAATATGGACTCAAATGGGGTCACAAGAAAGTACAAGGATCAATTGGCTGCAAAGGGTTTCTCCCAAGTTCATGGGATTGACTATTGTGATACATTCGCTCCTATTGCTAAGATTGTTTCCATCTATCTTGTTATTTCTCTTTCTACATCCAAGAACTGGGAAGCGCATCACATGGATGTCAAGAGTGCATTTCTTCATGGATATATAGAGGGGGAGATCTACATGAAGCAACCTGAAGGGTATATTGATGATCCTTCTCTAGTGTGTAGATTGAGGAAGTCATTGTATGGGTTCAAGCAAGATCCCCGAGCTTGGTATGCAAAGATGGACTCCTTATCGTCACAAGATTTTTAGAGGTGCAAATATGATTCCAATGTCTACTTGAGACATGATGGTAACTCCCTACTCCTTATTGTTCTTTATGTTGATGATTTGTTAATTACAGGGAGCAACTCTTCATGCATCAGATCTATCAAAACAACTTTTCACAACTCCTTCTGTATGTCAGATCTGGGACTACTAAAGCAGTTTCTTGGTATTGAAGTCACTCAAAGTGACTCAGCAATCAAAATTGCTCAGTCCAAATATGCATCAAATCTACTTGACAGGTTTCATATGAGAAAATGCAAACCAGTAGCATTTCCTTTTCTTTTAGGGATCAGCCTTGATGATGGTTCTTCCACACCTTTGGTGGATAGTACTTTGTATCGGCAATTGATTAGGAGTCTTTTGTTTCTTACACACACTCGCCCTGATCTATACTATGCAATCAGTGATGTCTCTAGATACATGTAGGATCCTCATGAGCTTCACTGGAACGAGGCAAAGAGGATATTGCATTATGTGCAAGGGACGAAGAGCCATGGTATTCACTATGCAGCTAGGTCTCCCTTGAACCTAGTTGGGTATACAGACTCTGATTGGGATGGAGATAGCTCAGATCTGAAGTCTACATCCAGTTTTGTTTTCATGATTGGATATGGACCTATCTGTTGGTCGAGCAAAAAGGAGACTTCTTGTTGATGTATATGTAACTTCGGAATGTATTTCACATATATGTATATTGTATTCCTATAGAGATGTTATTATTCCTCTATACGGAAGTGTCGTCATTTATATTGTAAGTGTCGTAACTTATACTTGATGGGTTATTAGACCACCTTGTTGGGGTCGGCCCTGTATAAGTCATGTGGGTCAAAGGGTTATTAGAACACCCTATTGGGGGTCGGCCATGTGGGTCAAAGGGTTATTATACCACCCTAGTGGGGGTCGGCCCAGTCAGTATTATGTTAAGTGGTTAAGTTGAGGTCGACCTAGTTGAGCAAAGGTCAAGTCAAGTTAGTGTATAAATAGAGAGTGTGTCTCTCTCATTTTACACATTCTATTATCTCACTCACACTTTGGAGAGTGGCGCACTTGTGGAGGAGGAGGCTCTGCTGCTAGGAGAAGACTATTTCTTGTATTCTGGTTGTATCATTGTTCTATCTATCTCTGAGGAAGTTATTGGGGTTTTTCACCTTTATGGTTTTCCCCAAGTAAACTCTGTGTCTCTTGTGTGCTTGCATTATTGTGTCCATGATTGATATGTTGTACATGTTGTTCTCTCAGTTAAGATCCCAGATCAGATTGACATAACTTCTGAAAATTTAACATGGTATCAGAGCTAGCCTGAAAGAAGGCATGATATGGCATGTATGACACTTGTTGCACTTTTGATGTTAGGGCTTGATATAGAAAAAACCAATCTTTGTAGCACTTTCGCTATAAATCCTCTTTGGAGAAATTTTTGGATCTGAAACTTTTACAGGGCGAATACCAGATCCCCATGTACCTTGTGCCCAAAGGACAACCTCTAATTCGTTGTACTTTGTGATATATGATCTGTACAATATAGGGTTTCTGCCTCTTCCAGATCTGAGTCAAAATCAGGTGACCTTGGGAAAAAGGTCATAACTTGGGCTAGGAAGCTCCAAATGAAATTTTGTAAAAATTCACAGGTAGTACACAGACTGTACCATCTTAGAAAACGTTTTCAAAGGCCGAAGTTGAACCAATGATATGTGGCATGCCGTACAAGTTCGCTCTCCTATATTATTCCATAAATAGGTCACGTTGCAACACTGGGCATAACTCTCTCTCAGAGAATCCAATTGAGGTCATACCTATCGAGATGGAAAGAAAATAGGTCGGGCTATCACAGGAAAATTTTTCAGACCCTGTGGATCAAAAAGTTCGGATTTACACCATAAACAATCAGGTACATATTTCTGTCAAATCATAATTATTTTTTAGCACCTTCATTCATGGCTTCCGTAATTTAGGGCTTTGGAGAAAGTTGGAATTTTTGTAATCGGAGACCGCGGCTGAATGTTACTCATAAAAATAAAAATTTAGAGACCAAGATCAGAATTTTTGGTTGGGCAGAAGGTCGGGCTTGATCAGACCCTAGTTCGGGACTTTGATCAAAAAAGTCAAAAATTAGGGCTTCTGCAAAAATGGGAATTTTTGAAATCTGTGACCACGGCTGGAAGCTCCTGATAAAAATAGAAGCTTAGAGCTTTGGATCAAACCTTTTGATTGGGCAGAAGAGTGGGCTTCATCAAACCCTAGTTCGAGGTCACGTCCAGTGAATCAGAAAGTTTCAAAGGAAAAATTGAGGAGTGAAACTTTGCAGTTTTCAAATTCTTAATATACCAGCTTGATGAGCTCATGAAGGCGCGTATTTATATCCTTTCGGAAGTTTGAAATTCAAAGTTTGAATTTTTGGGGTTTCTCTGACAAACCCTATTACAGCTCCAGATCCAGTTCCTGCAAATCAAGTGAATTGGGTTAACCCTAGAAGAGGATGGATTGGTCACCTGCATAAGTGAAGAAGTTCATGTTTCAAAGGGAGATGAGGCTAAGGCCCTCCATAAGAAGATTATAAGCAATCTTGACAGGTATGGCTTACAGGTATGTTTCGAATTCTATTCATAGTTGAGTTTATGATATGTTTGCCTTCATATCATTACAGTACAATCTTGATTAATTACGAGACTTGTTGTATTACCTTAATAGAAGATATTCATTGATTAAGGTTTTGACACTTATGATTGTACTAATGCATTGTGATGTTGTATGAGGTTTATGTTGTTCGCTAACATGAAAGGTACACCAAGAAAGACAAATCATGTTCTACTTCAAGAACATATGATCATGGTGACATGAAGACAAAGATTCATCCATTGTCATGGATCACATAGAAGATATACTTACGAGGTATGTATAACTTGGTTCTACAATGGTTAACTTATGAGACATGCAGGTTACTAGCACAAGTCACTGAAGAGAATCAGTAGACATTATGCGGGTATGTTAGACATAACTAGCTAGCATGCTAATCCAGGTATGTTTTTCCTATATCAAGCTAGAATCCTACCTTGTGTTAGGATCTTATACTGTTGTGATGTTGATAATGATTATTCATGAAGTCATAGGTTTGGATAGTCATGGTTGTATGCATATTATGTTTCTTACCATAATTGATGATATGACTAACCAAAAGAATCATGAAGGTATAGGTTTGAGTAATCATGGGTTTATGCATTGATGATTTAACTAATCAGAAGAGTCCTATGATCAAATAATAATATGCATGAGTAAAAGAAGACTTCCCTGAAACCTTGAATACTAATGTTTATTATCTGTGAATGATCATGACTATACATGTTTAATATTATTGTGTTTTGATAGTATTAAGATTATACTAATAAATGTGTGATTATGTATGAGATCTCAAGGATAACACAATGATGATACTAATAAGCATGCATAGTGATTAAGGATAGATGTAAGTTCAAGGACAGGTAATCTAGGAAGCAAAGATAAAGAGAGAGCACACTCCAGTTGTTCTTGCAAGAAAGCAAAGGAGCACACTTCAA
This sequence comes from Larix kaempferi, assembly GCA_027924585.1. Classification (NCBI taxonomy): domain Eukaryota; kingdom Viridiplantae; phylum Streptophyta; class Pinopsida; order Pinales; family Pinaceae; genus Larix; species Larix kaempferi. The sequence goes on from BSBM01000249.1 coordinate 7,692,846, forward strand.
TAGTTTCTACAAGGATGCAGATATTCAAAGGGAGTTGACAACTTCTCACAATCCACATCAGAATGGAGTTGCAAAGATTTAGAGGGAGTCCACCCAACAACCAAACAAAGATAAGTATTTGAATTGCCATTTCTTACATAATGTTATTCAATGATGTATATGCTTATGTTCATAGAATTAGGTTGTGTATTATGCATATTAGAATAGTTGCATTGATGAATAGTATACTACTAATATACATGGGTAAGTGGCCTATGGCACTGTAGAACATTCCATTGCTACTTATATAGAATGAAACCTCTTTGATGACATGTTAGGAGTTGTGCACACTCTTAACAATGTTCTGGTAGAGATTGGAAGGCATCTATAAATTTATGGAATATGGATAAATGTTCTATTGAAGCATTGGCTAAGATAATTGCATGACTGTATGACATATTTCTTTATGTGTAAGAATTTGTTCTGAAAACTATGAGATGTTTTCTAATCATGCAATTTAACTTGTTATGTAGGAAAGATCGTATACCATCACCCACAAAAGAAGGACTACAACATTTGTTCAGCAACAAAGTTATCTATTGAAAATATTGAAGATATTGAAGTTCCCAGGATCTGGGAAGAATGCCATCATCGAGGAGTACCAGTCAATCACGAAGATGTTTGAGATGCAGTCCCAAGACTTGAAGGGGAGTCTGTAGTGACTTCCAAGAGGATCTACAAGATCAAGCATGTTGCAGTAATGAAGAGGAAGATACACTTTCTTGAATGGTGTAGTTGAAGAAGAAGTGTATGTGGTGCAGCTACTTGATTCTGAGACACATGACAGGGACTCATATATGTGCAAAACTTGGTATGGTAGGATAGATAGCTTTCTATCCAGTTTGGGCTTTACCAAGAGTAAAGAGGATTCCAACCTTTACTACAAGGTTGAGGAAGGAAATATAGTGATACTACTTTTGTATGCGGATAACCTGTTTGTTATAGGTGAAGATAGATTGATTGCTGACATGCAGTGGAAGCTTGCTGCCGAGTTCGAGATGGAGAACTTGGGGATGATGCACTATTTTTTTTTTTTTGGCATTGAGGTGTGGTAGAGTGCAGATGGAATCTTCCTTGGACAAGGGAAGTATGCAGTACAGATCCTGAAGAGGTTCTGGATGATGGATTGCAAGGCCATGGCCACACCTATGGCATCGAATCTGAAGCTTCTTTGTGATGCTTCATCTGAGCTGGTTGATGTCTCTATGTATCGTCAGATGATTGGGTCCTTGATGTACCTGACGAACACGAGACCAGATATTTGCTTTGTGGTGAACACATTAAGCCAGTTTCTGACGGATCTGAGGAGTGTTCACCTGGTTGCTGTAAAGCATGTTCTGAGGTACCTGAAGGGTACAGTGGATTATGGGCTCAAGTATGAAGTGAATTAAAAGTTTAACCTATAGGGTTATGTTGATTCAGATTGGGCTGGCAGTGCTGCAGATAGGAAGAGCACATCTGGGTGCTGCTTCAGTATGGGATCAGGTGTGATCTCTTGGTTTAATAGGAAGCAGTCCTGCGTAGCATTGAGTACAGTTGGGGCAGAGTATGTTGCAGTCTGTTTAGCTAGTTGTGAGGTAGTATGGATACGGAAGCTACTGTCTAAGTTATTTGATCTCCCGTTGGATGCTACTGGTATCTTTTGTGATAACCAGAGTTGTGTGAAGCTGTCTGAGAACCTAGTGTTTCATGACAGGTTGAAACACATAGAGATCAAATATCACTATATCAGGGATATGGTGCAGAGAGGAGCCGTGAAGCTCCTATATATTGCGATGGACGAGCAGATTGCAAATGTGCTAATGAAGCCACTAGCCAGGGTGACGTTCATGTACTTCAGGGAGAGGCTGTGTGTTCTTCAGATTGATGACACTTCGAGGAAGAAGTGATGGACACATTTGCAGAAGCCATTCCAAGCATGTTGGAAGGAGGATCCTGCACATGGTTGTGGATGTAAGCATTGGATGATGAGCATCAGGACGATGCTCCAGTTACTGCTATGTATGTACGCATCATGTTGGATGCTGGATATGATCAGTTGGATCATGTATATGTATGTACGCATCATGTTGGATGCTGGATATGATTAGTTGGATCATTTATATGTATGTACGCATCATGTTGGATGTTGGATATGATCAGTTGGATCATTTATATGTATGTACGCATCATGTTGGATGCTTGGACCATGTATCTGTATATGTATCAGGTGGATACATTGTATGATCAGGTGGATCATGTATGGTGATATGTCTCATGTATTTGTATTTGTATCAGGTGGATACACTGTATGATCAGGTGGATCATGTATGATGATATGTATCAGGTAGATACTTGGTATGCATCAGGTAGATGCATTGTATGATCAGGATGATCATGGATGATGAGCTTCAGTATGTTGCTCCAGATGACATGCAGCAGGATGTTGCAGTGATGATGATCAAGATGATCATGTGTACATCAGGATGATATATGGTGAGTATCAGGTTGATACTCTGTGGTCGTGGAACAGGTTGTGCAGATAAGCATGTAATTTGTGCCATGGGAAATTTGCAGATATTCTTTCGAGGTTTTGCCTATGGCATGTAATTTGTACCCTAGGATATCTGGCAAATGCTCTTTCGAGGTTTTGCTTGGGAGGACATATAATTTGTGCCCTGGGAGATCTGCAGATAGTCTTTAGAGGTTTTGCCTATGGCATGTAATTTGTGCCCTGGGATATCTTGTAGATGCTCTTTCAAGGTTTTGTCCTATGGCATGTAATTTGTGCCATGGGAGATCTCATAGGTTGAGCCGTGTGCTCGTAATCAGTCCTGGGATGCTCTTTCAAGGTTTTTCCATGACCACATGTAATTTGTGCCCTGGGAGATTCGATATGTTGAGCCTTGTGCTCGTAATCAGTCCCGGGATGCTCTTTCAAGGTTTTGTGGTGACCACATGTAATTTGTGCCCTGGGAGATCCGATAGGTTGAGCCTTGTGCTCGTAATCAGTCCTGGGATTCTCTTTCGAGTTTTTGTGGTGGGGTCACATGTAATAAGTCCTAGAGATCTGGATAGGATGAAAAAGGCCTCAGATGTTGTTTAGGGTTCTTGCTAGTCAAAAGACTCTTCTAAGGTTTTGTGACGCATGTAATAAGTTCTGAGATTTCCACAGTATGGCCAGTGATGACGAAGACCTGCAGGTGGTGGGCCTACATCTAGTATTAAAAAGGATTGGCTCTATAGAACTTCCTATGACGAGTAGATTCAGAGATTGATTGAGATAGCAGCAATAGTGACGACGATGATGTCTCGATGATGATTATCTAGTGATGATGATCCAGAGAAGAAGACTTGTGCTAGAAGACCTGTGTCGAGAAATACCTTCCTAGTTAAGAGGGAGTGTTGATGTATATGTAAATTCGGAATGTATTTCACATATATGTATATTGTATTCCTATAGAGATGTTATTATTCCTCTATATGGAAGTGTCGTAACTTATACTTGATGGGTTATTAGACCACCTTGTTGGGGTCGGCCCTATATAAGTCATGTGGATCAAAAGGTTATTAGACCACCCTATTGGGGGTCAGCCATGTGGGTCAAAGGGTTATTAGACCACCCTAGTGGGGGTCGGCCCAGTCAGCATTATGTTAAGTGTTTAAGTTGAGGCTAACCTAGTTGAGTAAAGGTCAAGTCAAGTTAGTGTATAAATAGAGAGTGTGTCTCTCTCATTTTACACATTCTATTATCTCACTCACACTTTGGAGAGTGGCGCACTTGTGGAGGAGGAGGCTCTGCTGCTAGGAGAAGACTATCTCTTGTATTCTAGTTGTATCATTGCTCTATATATCTTTGAGGAAGTTATTCGGGTTTTTCACCTTTATGGTTTTCCCCAAGTAAACTCTGTGTCTCTTGTGTGCTTGCATTATTGTGTCCATGATTGATATGCTGTAGATATGTTGTACATGTTGTTCTCTCAATTAAGATCCTATATCCGATTGAAGTAAATTCTGAAAATTTAACACTTCTTTAGCTATTTCTTCAGCTGAGGCCAAGTACAGAGGTGCAATGAATGCAGCCACATAGTGCATTTGGTTGTGGGAAATCTTTTCAGAGTTTGGGATTCACTTCAGTACTCCACTAGTCATCTATTGTGACAATCAAAGTGCTATCAGGATTTCTATAGATCTACTTCTGAAACAGAGAACCAAACATATTGAGATACACATGCATTACATTCGAGGATTGGTGCATGATATTACCATCACACTTCTCTACTGCCCTATGTAAGAGTAGATTGCAAATATATTCACTAAGTATGTCTCGATGAAGAAGTTCACTTACCTTCAATCCCTTCTTGGGGTGAGTGATTCACATGCTTGATTATCTTTTTACAATTTATCTTGAGCGGGATATTTCTTCCCATTGGGTTTTCCGTATTCCCTCACATTATTATTTAGATTGTTTTACAGGGTGACCTTTGGTCTCAATTACCAGGGCCTTATTTTTTCAGTTCTAATTCCTCATAGTCCGACTTGAGGGGGGGTGTTGGAATATTATCACCATCATTATTTGTATTTGCATGCATGAATTCATACTTTATGCATCCAGTCATTAGTATGGTAGTCTCCTAGCACCTATTGCTTATTTTTCAGCCTCTAGGAGCCTGTTTCTACCCAGTATTATCCCTCCTAGCCACTGATGCACCCTTGTTTCCATCACTGGAGTACAACTCTGCCCTCTTCCACTCATTTAGGAGATCTATCAATTAGTTCCATGATTTGGGGGTCAGTTCCTTGATTTCAGGACCAATTTCTTAGTTAATTGACTATAGCTCTTAGATGGAATGCTAGAGAGACTAGAGTAGCTCTACTTAACCACTGACAGTTGGATTGTGCCCTCCTTAGAGACTCCTTCCCTATATTTTTTTTGAAATGACTAAGTTAGACTCAGTTAGACTCACATTGACTGATATTTGACTATATGTGACCACTACCATTGATTGGGTGATGTCTCCAATGCAGTCCAATCCACACCTTGAGGAGAATTCGAATCACCTTCACTGATATCGAATTCATTCTATTTTATTGTCATATTATTTCCAGCTTATATTTGATGAATGTATCAACAGTAGTTTCTCACATATTTTGATTTTCATGTGTGAATTTTGATCATATTCTTTCTATTCTTCTCTGTAATTATTTGAGTGAAATTGTGAGGTTTGTTCAAGCTAAAGTGATCTCCTCCTATGGAATTTCACATACCTCACTGCCCATCTAGATCCTCTCATAGCCTAGGAGACCCAATTACGTCACATGAACCAAGACTCCCTACTACCTCATCTGATCTCATCACTCCCTCTTGATCTGGACCACTCCAATATTTCCCTAAAGTATTCAAAGTTCACTCTCGACAGAGGCTTGGTCAACACATCAGATATTGGCTCCTCTATTCCTATATAATAGAGTCTCACTGCTCTCTTTTGTACCATATCCTATATATAGTGATACATGATCTTGATGTGCTTCGACTTGTCATGGAACACATTTTGTATTCGACAAATTCACACAAATAAGGTTGTCACAGACGATACAAGTTCCCTCCAACTCAAGATCAAACAATCATGATAGCAAATGCTGAAGCCATACTGCCTCGCAACTTGCCGAACAAGTTTCCATATACTCGGCTTTTTTTGTACTGAGTACCACACTTGTCTTCTTCCTACTAAACCATGAGATCATACCTGATCCCAAATTGAAGCAACACCCTCATGTGCTCTTTCTATCCATGAAAATCTCGGCCCAATATACATCAACATAACCCTGTAGGTTAATATTATGATCTGATTCATACCTGAGGCCATAATCAACCATACCCTTTAGGTACCTTAGCACATTCGTTTCCACAACCAAGTGAACATGTATCAGATCTACCATATTCTAACTTAGAGTGTTCACTACAAAGCATAAATTTTGCCTTGTGTTCATCAAGTACATCAAAAAACCAATCATCTACCTATATATCATGGAATCAACCAATTCTGAAGAAGTATCATTCGACAACTTCAGATTTGATGCCACAGGTGTGGCGATGGACATACAATCCATCATCTTGGGTCTCTTCGGGATCTCTATCACATACTTTCCTTGACTTAGGAAATGTTCCTCTTGATTCTTCCACACCTCAAGACCTAATAAGTAGTGCATAATACCCAGGTCTGTCATCTGAAACTCTATGGAAAGTTTCCTCTTCATTTATTCTATTAGCTTCTCATCATTTGTCAGGAACAAGTCATCAACATACAATAGTAGAATCGCAAGTTTTCCTTCTTCAACTTTATAGTAAAGGTTGGAGTCCTATTTACTCTAGGTAATTCCAAAGCTCGTCAAAAATCCATTTATCTTGTCGTATCATGTTCTAGGTACCTATATAAAAATGCACCACATATAATTCCTCTTCGTGAGGAGAAACATCCAGTATCACTTTGAGCATATCCCTAAGATACTGGGGAAAACAACCTTTGCAAAGGATAGAGGCTAAGTTATAATGTCTCTCAATTTGTTCTATAGTCACTCCCTTTGAAGCAGATATTTCCTGCTCCCTGAGAACTATCCTCCCTCTACATATTGTACTATCTACATCGGCATATTCTGCACTGGAGGGAATGGTATTCTTCTCTTCTGATGATATTCTATGTATCCATCTATGTCATATCTCTAGGTCATTGGATACTAAGATATTGAACTTTGTTGCATGTTCTCTCTTGCACCCATCTGTGAGCTCCTCATATTCAACCTTGTAGAAAAGCTTGATATCTCATCACTCTAGGTGATCCTCAATCTCATCATGCTATCCTATGTGTTATCGGTCAAATTAGCACTTCTTCATCCGTGATCACATCGCCTGGTCGATCACACAAAATGACACTATGGATGGAAGAGCTTAGTTTAACTTGGATGGTTTAGATATAAGTCCTTACTCCTTCAACTTAAAACTTATTTTTCTAACTTATTTCACCCTAAAGCCGTGACTCCTATACTTGACACCTCATGAGTCACTTGTGGGTCTCTATACTGACAACCCATTGGTATCAATTAAAATATGCACCCACGAGTTGTTGATCCCACATGCTGTGAGTCACTCGCTAGTTGCTATGTTCAATAGTCACGGGTGACTTAAGGAAAAATTGAAAAATATATTAAAAACAGGAATTGGGATTAGTTGAGTCAGTTGTTCTAACTTCCTCAGCTTCCCAACTCAACTACCTTTTTAACTAATCCTACCTGTCTTGTTATAAATACAAGGGGAAGGCATGAGAAAGGGACCACTAATTGAAGAGATATTGTTATGCTGGAGAAATCCTAAGGAAAGAGAGGTGTAGGAGCTCAAGTCTTGGTTACGAAGGTTCCTCACACAGAAGTCAGGTATAAGTGTACTTACTTCATTTATTGATTAATAAGAGTGGACATTCTTCCTTTCCCAACATAATCTTTGTCATATGTTGTATACTTGATTATTAATTGATGTTTCATTCCATTATAGATATCAATTTGTTTTTATATAATCAAATAGGTTTGAGGAAGGTCTAGGGTTTGTTTTGCAGGTTGGCACGTTGAGGAGCAATGGAGGAGAAAGCTACGATCATACTTTGGATTAAGGTACATGTATTTCTCATTTCTAACCTATTTTCTTAAGAATATGTGTATGCAGAACTTTATATGTCCACCCTGAACCCTTGTATGTTGATAGTCTCCATACCCTACTATAAGGTAAAATCCCTAACAACAGAAGTGGCGACTCCACTAGGGATCACCTGCTTGACTTTTTTCTTTGGGGGTCTTTGGTTTCTTCGGTTTCATTACCTTTCCAATTTATTTTAAGGTCTTTAGGGTTTTTGTTTAGATACCTTTGTGTTGGATCAGTCTAGTCTGGTTTACAAAGTTTCTTCTTTTCTTTTTCACTACCTACCCACGTGTTTCCTATATATACAGGTGCACACTTTCCGTTGTACCCGCGCGTTGCAAGCTATACAATCCATGCACATTCAGTAGCACCCATGAGTTGCTTGCCTATACAGTCGCGATTTTACCTTAATTTATCTGAACCTTGTTTTAGGGTTTGATCTTGGGGTTTTTAGGTCTGATTTGAGATTTGGCTTTGTGCCCTGGTATCTGTTTGACACTCTTGTGTCACTTCTGGGTCTGTATACACCCTTTTTAGAAACCTTTTTGATGTTCTTACTGTAATTTCATTTGCTTTTGGTTTCCAGTCTTTCTTTTTAAGGGTTTTTTGAAATATACCTGCGACTTGTCTTTACATACAGTCGCGCAATTTTGGCCCTAGACGCGTGTTTCTCTTATACATACCCATGGGTGAACCACGAGTTGTCACATACAACAGCCGCGAGTATTTCCTGAGTTTGACCTTTTTATTAGGGTTTGGTCTCAGTAGGGTCTTTCTTCGGTTTTGAAAATTCCTTGTTAGCTTGGATACCTCTTGGACATTGTTTCAAGGTGCTTTGAGTCTGTTTTAGAATGTCTTTGATTGTTTTTCTTTGAGTCTTTGTGTTTGTAGGGTTTTCCCTAGCTTGCTATCCCATCTTCTATTTGGTAGATGCTTATTTCTTTTGCTTTCTGATGTTCAGGAGTAGTCTGGTTTTTGCATAAAGATATCTCTGTGTTAGGAACCCGTGTCAACCCTTCTCTTTACTATGTTAGTATATTGTTGTTGGACGCATATGCTTTGTAATTTGTCCCGTAGTATTTGTTTATCCATAGTTTATATTAGCCCATATTATTGACCCATAGTATTAGACGCATATGATTTGTAAGTCGTCCCGTAGTATTATATGTCCCATGGTTTTGACTCATAGTATTGGGCATAGACTTAGTATATAAGTGTGTGTTGAGGTCATTGAAGGCACCGTGAAGTTAATTGTATTGAGCTTGCTCAAAGGAGGTTGCCCCCTCGAAGTGGCCTGTGATCAATATAAAAGTGATTCTGAGTTCTGTTATTTCTAATATCTCATGTATTTGCATTAATTAATTATTGCAAGTTCTTCACATCTGGTATCAGAGCACTTTCTTGGGCTCGTTGGGTGGAATTTCTACCAATTTTTTTTTCGCATCTGTTGCAAGTTTGGATCTGGGAATAACCCCTATCCCCTTAACTGTGGGAAGTACTTGGGCATAAGCCCTAAAAATAATTGTGAGGAGTACCACAGGAACCCCAAAGTAGTTGGCCCATTGAGAGGACCTGCCAGCGAAAAGGGAAACGACCCTTACCTGATTGACTAGTTCCCACCCATGAGGTAAACCAAGAGCTATCATTTGTGGCAAAGCGGTTATCAGTTTTACCTGCCCCAATACGCAATCCATCAGACAGCATTGGTGGCCAAGTGAATCCCCTAAACCGATAGGAATCCGCACATACCTGGGGTCCATATCTATATTCAGCTGAACTGTTGCCGATCACTTCCGCTCCATATCCACTCGTTTCAGATCTATTTTGAAAGTCGTTACAGATCCCGTCGTCGTTTCAGATCCAACCGTTTTTTATCCCTTCCGTGCCATTGCAGATCCATCTGTCCACGCCGTTGTTTTCCCTGAAACTTCATTGACATCCCTGCAATCCCATTCTGCATATTTCATTCCTGAAGACTCTATCCCAAATTCCACTTCCCAAGACCATAAATCCCACATTTGTCTATTTTTAAGGTTTTCCATAACTCCTTCAATTTTCACCCAAACGCCTTCAACTTTTTCCACCGTGTTCCTTTCTTAATTCTGCTTCTTTGTCCCTCTCTACCAAATTTTCTCATTCTTTCACCCCACTTCTTAAATCCTCATTTTTTGCTTCCTTGTCCATCAGAAAGTGTCCAAAACCTAGTCAAACACCAATTACCCATCCGAGTTTTTCCCAAATCCAAATCTTCCTTTACTAAATAAGATTTTGTTTGTGTTTTTCAATCCATTTCCAAAAAAAAAAAAAACTCTTGGGTGTGGTTGTCACCCGCGCAGGAGCAAAAACCATGGAGGAAGCACTTATAGCCATCCAAACCAAACTCCAAGATCTGGATGAAAAATTTCTCAACCTCCATCTTCAGCATTCAACCATGAACAATAACCGACAGCCAGAATCTTTTGTAGCCACCGGGTTCTCTTCTTCCAACAATTTTTGTGGGCCGAAGCTTGATTTTCCTCGCTTCAATGGTATTGATCCAACTGGATGGATATACTATGTAGAACAATATTTCAGTCTGCATAATACTTTTGATGTCCAGAAATTTCCACTTGCATCTTTTCATTTGGAACAAGAATCCCTTCAATGGTACCGTTGGTACATCAAAGCTCATCCCGAGCCAAACTAAATAGATTTTTTCCAACTCCTTTTGCCACGATTTGGTCCTAGTGCTTTTGACGACTTCATAGGAGCACTCACTAAAATTCACCAAACTAGCTTAGTGAGAGAGTATCAGATAGAATTTGAGAAACTCGCCAATCACACAGAAAGATTGTCTGATGAATTTTACAGGAGTTGTTTTATCAGTGGTCTTAAGGATGAAATCTGGTCAGAGGTTAAAATTTTATGTTCCAACAAAATGATGGAAGTCCTAGGTTTGGCTAAGTTGGAAGAAGACAAGCTTGCAGCCCAAAAGCGCTCCAAACCCACTTTTGTTCCCTTTCGAAATGTGGGCTCTCAACGACCTCCCATCCCGCCAGCTCCCTAACCGACTCCTATCAAGCATTTTTCTGAAACCGAGATGCAGGCACGCTGAGAAAAAGGGCTTTGTTATAATTGTGATGAGAAATTCACTCGGGGACATAGATGTGTTCAACAAAAGCTCTATCTCTTGGATGTGGATTCTCTGCCTGCCTTTGAACTTGGTGAAGAAGCTCCAGATACAATAGATGATCAGGTCGACATTCAACACCCGCCTGTTGACACCCCATCTCAGGATGACCCACCTGCAATCTCTCTCCATGTTGTAACCGACGTCACAACCCCACAAACAATGCAGGTCAGAGGATACTTCAAGAAGTTCCCTCTTACCATACTCATTGATTCTGGTAGCACTCATAACTTCATTGACCCTCGGATTGTCAAACAGGCTGATTGTTTTTTCCATCCTTGCTCCAACTTTGAAGTCATGGTTGCCAATGGGGGAACCTTACCTTGCAAGGGGAAGTGTCACAATGTGTGTATCTGTATGGAAGATTATAACCTGCGCTCTGACATGTTTTCCTTGTCCTTAGGCGGATGTGATGTGGTTTTGGGCGTTCAATGGTTATGCACACTTGGCCCCATCTTATGGCATTTTGCTGAACTTTGGATGCAGTTTTCAGCCAATGGGGCACAACACAAATTAATGGGCTTACAACCAGGGTCTCTCCGCATCATCAGTTCACATCGCCTCGAAAAAATCCTTAAGAAGAATTCACATGGTGTCATCGCTCAGCTTCATTCCATTCAGATGCACCCATCAACGGTCTCCACTACTTCCTTGGATATATATGTAGGTGTCTTTGTTGAACCAATGAACTTGTCGCCTTCAAGAGACCTTTCCAGTAAGAATTTAGTCGCATCTACCTCTCAGCAGGCAATGATGGCTATTTTGCATGCAGTATAGAAGTGGCAGCCATACCTGTTAGGGAATTCTTTTTGCATCAAGACTGATCTCTAGAGTCTAGACAATTTTTTGGAACAATGGGTCTCCTCCCCAACACACCTGAAATGGGATATCCAACTCATGGTTTATCCCTATGTGATCACTTACAAGAAGGGTAAGGACAATATGGTGGCAGATGCTCCTTCTCGCACAATTGATGACCCAGTTTCTCTTACAGCTCTTTCTCTGCTTGTTCCAAATTGGTTGCAATATGTTCAACAAGGCTATCTCTTCTATGAACTCCATGCTTCTTCATCAGCAGGGCACTCTGGGTTCTTCAAAATGTATGATCGGGAACAATGTAACTTCTTTTGGCGGGGACTGAAAAGGACAATTCAACAGATGGTGGCTGACTATTATATTTTCCCGGTCAACAAGGGTGAAACGACACTCCTTTTGGGATTGCTCCAACCCTTGCCCATCCCTACATAGCTTTTCCAACTGTTTATATGGATTTCCTAGAAGCGCTCTGGTGGTACAATACCACATCTCAAAGGACACCATATGAAGCAGTCTATGGACAGACACCACCAGTTCTTCTTCCATACACCCTTAGCATCTCCCCAGTTCAGGAAATTGACTTGGTTCTTCGAAACCGTGATCAACTTCTTCTCATTCTGCAGGACAATCTTGGCATGGTCGGAATTCGACTGAAACAACAAGCTGATCAGCACCGTTCTGAGCACAGTTTCCACGCAGCTGATAGGGTTCTTCTTCATTTACAGCCTTCCAATCAATCCTCCCTAACACTCCAAAGGCGTCAATGGCCCTAAATGCAACCTGAGGATGCTACCAAGGAACCACTCCTTTAGATTTTGCAGCAATTTCCCCAACCAAAGCTTTGAGGAAAAAGCTTTTTCTAAGGGAGAGGGGATGTTAGGAACCCGTGTCAACCCTTCTCTTTACTATGATAGTATATTGTTGTTGGACGCATATGCTTTGTAAGTCATCCCATAGTATTTGTTGATACATAGTTTATATTAGCCCATAGTATTGACCCATAGTATTGGACGCATATGCTTTGTAAGTTGTCCAGTATTATTATATGTCCCATGGTTTTGACTCATAGTATTGGGCATAGACTTAGTATATAAGTGTGTGTTGAGGTCATTGAAGGCACCATGAAGTTAATTGTATTGAGCTTGCTCAAAGGAGGTTGCCCCCTTGAAGTGGCCTGTGATCAATACAAAAGTGATTCTGAGTTCTGTTATTTCTGATATCTCGTGTATTTGCATTAATTAATTATTGTAGGTTCTTCACACTCTATGTTTCCATTTTATGCATTAGTTTTTCCTTTTTAACATCTTGTTCCAAATTTTTTTGTTCCTTCTATGAAGCAGCTTTATTGGGTTAAGTCTTTGATGATCTAACTTTATTTCTATTTTTTTTAATTCTTGGGCCATCTTTATTTACTCACACAGTTTCATAAGTCTTGTTAGTTCATATTTTCATTTGCATTTCTTTCATTGATAGAGAAAAGATCAATTTGAAAAAACAAAGGAACTTGTTTTACAATATTTGTCATTTTATTTTTCGTAGGGTAGTCACATTTCTATTAACTTTGAAAAAAAAAAAAAAATTATGCTTAGTTTGCTTCAATTTTGTGTTTTGAAAGAACAAACGAAAAGAAAAACTTGTGAAGTTTCGTTCTTTTGATGTGCACTTTACTTATAGTCATAACCATGCCACACACTACCGTACACCTTGATTAAGTAACAGCCTATAAAAAGAACCTAATTTATAATTTATTAGCAACATTTCTTTTTTAGGGTTACACGACATTAACTAGCTTAGGCTAGGATTTCGGATTAGGTCACATTTAAATTTCAAAGATCATTTAAACTCTCAGATTGTAGTGTGAACTATTATCTAGGTAAATCCACTCTTATCAAAGTATTCTTGGAAGCTCCACTTAAACCGGAGTTAAGAACGAGGTCGTGTGACACTGGAATTGTTGGGGATACCCCCCCACTTTCCTTTCAAGCATACACCAGGGTTGATTCGTGTACGAGGTTCCACTAGTACTTCAAGTACTCTTGTATTTCGAGCTTAGCTACCCTCCCATGTGTTTTGGATGGACCTGCAACTGTCCCCACAGATAATTTTGTATTTGCAGTAGCCTTAGTATCTTGACCTTAGGGATCTACACAGGTATAATGGAAGGCTATTTCCATTGCACCTAGGACAGATATGGAAGTTAACCCTCTATAGTAATCCCAGGAGAGCGGTTTGGTGATCGAAACGCTTGCACCCAGAGGACCTACATTGGACGCCATGTAACTGACCTTCGATATTCTATTGTTTTTTTCTGGGCCCTCATCATCCCAGACTGAATTCTGAGAGTATTATCTTCGTCTGCCTCGTTTTGATCACTATAGGAAATTTTTAGTGGTATGTTGTTTGCTCCTTAGTTGATTAGTGGCCACTAGGTTTTTACACTTAGTTTATTTTTTATATAATTGTGGAGGGCCAGCCTCTATGTAGGTCACGAAGGTTTAAAAACCTTCCCCCACACACTATAGAGCCTCCACCAACACCTCGACATTGGAAGACTAATTCCCGTGGTTCATACGAACTTATAGGCATAACAGAACCACCCAGAGAAGCACACCTTATAACTAATTATCAATAGGGTCATAACACTGTTGAGGTTGAAGACATAGCTTCTCAATAGTTTAGCACACCTTACAACCCTCCTTTGACAAGACCTAACGATCCATTACTTGTAAGTGTAGATTCTCTAGGTTAACCAGAGTTTAGTTCATATCGGTTTACACCTGGTTTTTTCATGGCTAGTTTAGGAGACGAGTCAGGAGTTCCCCATAATCCCACTGCAGCCATTCCTTTGAGATTTTTCTCTCCTCTTACAAACACATCAGTACCTATCTCCTTGCAAGCTTCCTCTACTTTGAGCCCTTCATTTAGTTTCAATATTGGTTCCTTAGGTATGTCTAGCTCTTCAGCTTCGACATCAGCTATTCCTTTTGGTTCCACTATTGGATCGTCCAATATACCTTTCATAGGGATACCTTCAGTACCATTTACATCGTCTCCTTTTATACAACAGTCTCGGGGTAATCCACAGTCTGCTCCTTTCAGTCATGATTTTCCTTGCTATGGAGGACACATAGCTCCTTCAACACCTTTTATAGGTTCGATTCCCACGTCATCCACACCCTTTGTGGGATCGATGCCTATTTTTTCTGTTACATCTATGCCTGAGTTTAACTCCTTCATGAGTCCTAGTATGCATTCATCTAATGTACAGGCGTCTCATGTACCATACTTGTTTGGTGGAGGGGGTGGTAATATGTTCAATCCACATTACAGAGGGGCTAACACCCAACTACAATGGACGAACACCCAAGGAAGTAATCATGTGTCTTATGGTTGGAGCAATTTCAGTAATGCTTTTACTTCACAACTGATGGCTGGGGGCAACCCCAACCAACAGTATATGAGCAAGGTTTTGGGTGGTCCCCTCTACCAAAATCCTGCTTATTAAATACCATCGGCAAGACCTCATTTTCCCTTTCTGGAAAGTCTAAACTTGCCATATATTTCAAAACTGACAAATGATCCGGTGCGGAACCATTCTGCATGGACACTAGTTCCAACTAAGTTGTCTTCTTACATTCCAAAGTTTGAACGCAAGATTGGCGAAGACCCTAGTGACCATGTCACTACTTTTCATCTCTGGTGTTCTTCCAACTCTTTGAATGATGATTCCATTATATTGAGGCTCTTTCAAAGAACCTTCACTAGTGTCATGGCTAAGTGGTACATAGAACTACCTTCCACAGCTTATGACAACTTTTAAGATTTGGAAACAATATTTTTGAACCACTTTCAACTTCTTGTCCGGTACGGCATAGACCTTCTGTCAAATTTTAGGCAGAATAAGGTGACTCCCTTATCTGACCACATTCAGGATTGGCGAAGGTGAAAGATGCTTATAAATGTTGAAATTCCCCCAGAGTTTCTATTAGAGTGGTACTTGAAATCACTCCTTCCTTACATTTCTAAGGAAGTAACAACTTTTAGAGTGTCTTTTGAGGAGGAATCCATCTTTAAGACCCAACAACTTGATTTGGTATATGCTCAATCTGGGATCCTGTATGAGATTATACCTGATGCGCTGAGATCTGATATAGATCTAGGTAAACCTAATCCTGGACTGCATGCCGATGGCATCGTTGGTTCAATAGATACAACAACATTTGAAGTTTGACCAAGCAAGTTCATGCTTTTTCTGTAAAGCATCCAATTGTATAAAAAACTATGGTTGTGACCTCCTCTTCAATAATGAAATCTGTAAAACAAGTGTAGACTAATCAAAAGGGCCCTCGACAACCTAACAATAATAAGAAGAAGGGTAATCAATGTTAATTTTTCGATCATTTCATTCAATATTCTCTAGGATCACTAAGAGAATAACATGTGCATATCAATCATAAACACAAGAGACAATAGACATAGAGTTTCCTCGGGGAAAACCAAGAAGGTGAAAAACCCCGCAACTTCCTCAGAGATAGAATAAGCCACAAACCAAGCTCACAATGATCAAACCCAAAGATATGTCTCTAGCATATACTCCTCCTCCTCCACTTGTGCACCACTTTCTCTCTTAGCTATGTGAGCTTGAGAAGTGAGTGAATGAATAGAATGAGAGAGGCACACCCTCTATTTAAACATTGACTTGACCTACCAATAAACTAACAGGGCCGACTTCCTAAGCAAATCTAATAACCCAACCACATGGCCTAACTAGGGCCGACCCCACACTGGTGGTCTAATTACCCATCAATACAAATGACGACACTTACAATGTAACTTGCGACACTTGCAAATACAAATGACGACACTTCCAATCAGAGGAATAATACATCTCTGTTGGATACACAATAAAGTACAAATGTAATATACAAGTGAATATCTTCCGAAGTTACAAACACATTAACACTCCCTTTGAACTAGGAATGTATTCTCTTGACACAGGTCATCAATACATATCGGCGCAAGTCTCCAATTCTGGAGTTGGATCATCGTCACTAGATCATGGAGCATCATCATCATCACTACTGCTGTACTTGACATATCGATCACTGGGCTATCTCATGATTCTTCTTGTATTAGGAAGTTCTACAGAGCCAACCCTTTTTCATGCTGGATGTAGGCCTAGCCTCCTGTAGGTCTTCATCATCTCTGGCCATACTGTGGAATCATCAGGACTAATTATGTGCATCACAAAACCTCGAAAGAGCATCCCAGGACTGAGTACGAGCTTGCTGCTCAACCTATCGAATCTCCTAGGGCAATATTATATGTGACCACCACAAAACCTCGAAAGAGTATCCCGATACTGATTATGAGCACACAGCTCATCCTATTAGATCTCCCAGGGCAATATTACACGTGGTCAGCACAAAACCTCGAAAGAGAATCCCAGGACTAATTACGATCACACAGCTCAACCTATCGGATCTACCAAGGCAATATTACATGTGGTCATAGCAAAACCTTGAAAGAGCATCCCAGGACCGATTACGAGCACACAACTCAACCTATCGAACCTCCTAAGGAAATAGTATATTCCATACGACAAAACCTCGAAAGAGAATCGCAGGACTGATTACGAGCTTACTCCTCAAACTATTGGATCTCCCAGGGCAATATTATATGTCCTCCCAAAGCAAAACCTTGAAAGAGAATTTGCTAGATCTCCCATGGAATTATTACATGCCATAGGAAAAACCTCGCAAGAGTATCTGCAAATCTCCCAAGGCAAGATTATATGCTTATCGCACAACTTTTCCATGGCCACGAAGTATCATCCTGATACTCATGATCATATAGTACATCATCCTAATGCACATCATCATCGCATGATCATCCTGATCATCGTCATAGCATCATCCTGATGCATATCATCTGGAGAATCGTCTTGATACTCGTCACATATGATCCTACTGATCATCATCCTGATGCATGTCATCTGGAGCATCGTATTGATACTCATCACATATGATCATCCTGGTCATCATCATAGCATCGTCGTGATACATGTCATCACACATGATCCAACTGATCATGTAAAGTATCCACCTGATTCATATCATCAGATGTGATCATCCTGATCACCATCAAGCACAACATAATACAGAGCATCGTCCTAATGCTCATCACACATCGCTTACATCCACAGCCATGGGAAGGCTCCTCATATCACCATGCTTGGAATGGCTCCTACAAATGTGTCCCATCACTTCTTCCTCGAAGTGTTAAGCAGAAATATTGTCGTTTAATTCCGTTGTAGTATTTGCCCAACCATTTAATTTGTCAATCCGAGGTTTGTAGGCTTACGAAGCACATGCATAATATATGCAGGACTGAAGTTGAATTAATCTAATCTAACCCCCCCTTTCTAATGGCTAATTTCTAATCTAGTTCCCCCTTAAGCTGTAACACACAATTGCTAATCTAATGCTGGAAGTTGAAACACACTGCTGAAAGTAAATTACATAAAAGAAAGACAACATATGAAGAGCAACGAGACAACACATGTGAGCTCACATTAACAATAAATAAATCTTAATTTACATCACAAGAATCAATGGAAAATCATGAAAGCATCAAAACTAAAATTCTGAACGAAAGCTAAGAATCCCCTTCTCCATATTACAAATTCAAAACTAACTTCTACAATCTGAGACTAATCTTCTTCTAATCTACTCTCTATCTACTCCCCATCTATTCCTCAATCTCCTCCAAATGAAGAGAGAGCACTCTCTTTTATACATGAATTTCTTTGAGAAGAAGACAACCATCTCATAATGACAGATCCACTATTCTCTCAACCACTCTCAACTAATTTCCTATTATTACAAAGTATGTTCCATTCAAATCCTCCACATGTTTCTCACAAATTCTCCACATGTTTCTCATACATCCTAAATAAGATATGCCAACCAAATCTCCATGATCTTCTCCTTGGAATATTCTTTGAATAACTATCTCCATGAAATGGTGGAGGAGATATTCGAGGAGTCTTTCTTTGAATTGATCCTTCCATATTCCTACACATTACAAAGCTCATCCATACTTGAGATATTAGTGAAAAACATGTTAATTTCCAATATTTAATCATAAATTCACTTATAATACTAAAATGAATAAAGTGGAAAATAATAAGATGAAACTCAAGTATATGTATGGAAATGGTATGATGAAATGCGAGGAATAGTAGAAGGTAAGGTGGATGAAAATAGGACATTTTTGAGTCCCAACATACTCCCCAGCTGAACTTGTTGCATGTCCTCATGCAACCGTGCATGGATTTTCTTAAGAACTTTTGGCATCTGAATTTTGGGTTTGATTGATGATTTCTTTCCAACAATGAATGTTTTCATGGTGTGAGTAGCAGTTGACCTTTTGTTATGGTTGTTTCTTGTGTAACAACCATGAATACAAAGAATGTTGGTTCTTGTGTTAACAACATTTATCTCATTATCTGTTTTATTGCTGCAATAATAATTTAACCATGTACTCCTTGGAAATGATAAGATATCAAGTGCATAAGAAAGCATAAATGTGTATAAGAAATCCTTTGTTTACCTTTATGAATCATGCCAATATGTGTGTCAATGTGTATGAAGCAAAGTGTGATAGAGGATTTTTCGGAAAAGAAATGTTGGTGAATGATAAATGAGATGAAAAATGGAGTGATGGTAGTGGAAAAATGGAATGATGGTAGTGGAATGATGATAGTGAATATAGTTCAGAGTTGCAGCTGAGAAATGGAGAGTTTGGTGGAGTTGCAGCTGTGAAATGGAAATTTTGGCACAGTCACAGCTGGTGTTGCAGCCAACTTCCTGAACTAATATCTCCCGAAATACAAACTGGGTTTTGCTGAAATTTTGCAAGCCCGATTTCATGAGTCCAATGCATCTCCACACCAAAAATCAGAAATACCCACATCACGGATTTCGAGCAAAATGCAAATTGGTTTTAGGTGATGATGCTTGTTTTTTCGAAATCCATGATTTGGATTGAGCTGAAACTTGCCAATTTTGTTCATCATAATATTATCCATTCCCTGTCCAAAAATCATGAGGATCCAATGTATGGTTTGTGAGATATACTCAATTCAAATTCTACATTTTATATAAGGAGCAATATGCATGAGAAAATGGATAAACTGTCACAAAGATTTCCTATCCTCTGAAAATATGATTGCATTTGAGATCCTATAGAATGTTCATCAACCTCTATCTCATCCTCCCCAACTGAACTTGTTGCATGTCCTCATGCAACTCGGCATGGGTTATGAAAGTGAAAAAGGAAATGGAGCATGGTGAGGGAATTTTCCAAATTATTCATTGCTAGCATGTAAGGAATTGCATGATTAAAGTTCAGAAAAAAACATACCTCCACTTACCCAAGAATGATGATGAACTATGTAATAGGAATGTGGTTGGTGATGTTGCTGGTGCAATTGCTGTAACTGTTAGATCAAAGAAGATGTCATTGCTGCAGGATCATAAAAATGTAACTTAAATTGCTGCTACTGAATTATGGAGAATGTGACTGGATCGTGGAAGATGTCACTGCTACAGGATTATGAAAATGTAACTGTAAATACTGCTGCAGCTGTAGCTGGATCATGGGAGATGTCAAATGCAGAAAGTGGAACTATGGTACTCTCATATAGCTAAAGTCATGCTGCTGTAACTACTGAGGGAGTCATGAAAATGTGTATAGTCTTCACCCTCTACAAAACCCGATGGTGCAATTCTAGTCATGCGAATAAATGTGTCGATGTTGAGCATGAAAGGAAGTCATTGGATTACCGTCCATTGATGAATGTCGTTAACCAATGCAAGGAAAACTCACCATTGATGTCAATGAGTGCTAAGGTACCTGAGTACATCTTGCAAAGTTTGAATAGATGTGCTGATGTCGAGCCACTTGCAAGATATAACGATCAAGGGACATTGATGTATTCCCATGATTGTCAGCGAGAGAACTTGCCATTAAGGCATGGAATCCTCCAGGTACTCAAAAATGAACTCTAGTCTATATCCTAGATAAGGTGTTGAGGTCGATGGGACAAGACTTGTTGAAAGGTAAGCCTTAAGGAATCCCACATCAGTCAACGTGAGTTTCTACAAATAGATTGGTAGGACTATATGAACGATATTAGTAGCAACAACGTTTATGGCAAGGAAATGTAATTATGGAAAGGGAACTGGATGTTCTTATTCAAATGGAAGAAAGGGACTAAAAAAGAAGGAAGTTATGTATGCAACTCAGAAAGGTAGGTGTGTGTCAAGTCACGATGGATAAGGCAATTGAAAGTGGACTTCAACATGGATGACTAATGTGATTTGAAGGAGAAATGTGTTAGACATTCATGATGCAATTGGGTTTATGAATGGTTTCTGTGTAACAGCAAACATCATGATGTTTATGATGAGTAACAGCCCCTTCACGTTGTCTATCAAAGCATGTTTCTCAAAAAGTTCCATGATTCTTGAAAAATCACTTCAGCATAAAAATTGATCATCTGTGCACTTGAAAAAAACTTAGTACAGATCCTGCATGAAAACTCGTGAGAAGTTCAAAAAACATAGCATGCAGAAATAAGTACGAATGCAGCAAATTGCAAAAATAAAATACATTTTTATACCTGTTGTCGTTGTGCACTTGTTTCGTCGTCGATTACTGCTAAAGTGACTCTAAGAAACAAATTAGCGTAAATCATAAAAACATGTTCGATATTCAGGAAATTGGAATGTCCATTTGCAATTTTGAATTTTTATTTTTATAATGTTCTTTCTTTTCATGATTTTATAATTTTTATTGTTTTTGTTTTACATACCCAAAGAAAATGCAAAAATTATGATAAAGTAAACGATAGTTCTGTCTCGACTTGATCAAATATTCCCAAGTGCATAACTAAAGGTTTACTTGCTGATACCTATCACTAAATTTTTGGAAATTTAGACATTTGGAAATTGTGCGAGAGTATGATCCTCATTAATTTGTTGCATTAGTGCCAATTCTTTTTCTTGCATGATCAGATCTGCCTCAAAAGTATCAATCTGCGCTTGTCCACAGTTCTGAGTTATCTTCTTTACTTTTCATCTTCGTGCATACAGTTGCAAAGCCAACATTTTATGAAAGTGAAGCGCATATGATTTTATAGGTCAGACAGATATCTTGAATGCGTATTACTAAAAAATGGTGAAGTCTATCAGTTTTGTGCATGTGAGTAATCGCCAAGATCATGGGAGTTTGGACCAGTCAACAAGGATTTCGAGATAAGGTATGTTGCCTTCTTTCAACATGCACCCACATACCACTGTAACAAAAAAACAATAAATGCAATACTATTCCCAATCATAAAGTTTGAAACCAAACGAAACGAGAATGCAGAATGATAAAAAAAATAGTTCATTAATACTCATCTCATTCGGTGGGTGCTTTGCATTGCTGTATGTTGGGAAGGATGATGGTAAGGAGCAACGGAGGCAGCATGATAGAAGAGGAGAATCTTGCACAGGATGATAATCGCCCTCAAACAAAACCCAGGATGTGTGATCACCACGTCTCGAAAAGATAGCACGAGTTTGTTAAAAATAATTCTAATAATAACACGCAACCATGATTTCATTACCTTTTCTTAGAAACGTCCGAGAAGTTCAATGACTGGGCAGCTGAGAAAATTCTTCATGAGGATGAGAAGATGAATTCCTAACTTGAAATCCGTTTCAACCAATTGCTAATTTATAAAACCAGTCACAATAGTAAATCTGAGAATTACACGTTCAGAGAACCTGATGTACAGCTCAAACCGTAGCTTTGTTTGGGAAGTTTCCACATTGTCAGGTAAATGAGGCAGTTACGTACAAAGCTCATGTTCCAGATTTTTGAGATTCTTCTCCATCTGCCTGCAAATCACAACGCAAATCAACGTGTTCTTATCTTGCATGCATTTTTGGTTGGAACTGTTTCATTACCAGTTGGGGGCAGAAATTGAAGATACACAGAAATTGCGTTAAATGATTATGATTGTTGCAATCATTCCGGTCAGAATTTTCCTTACAAAATATGAATCTAAAAACAGATCCACTTACGTCGTCTCTGCATTTCTTTAAAACTTATGAGCGTTATCATTCCAAACTTTGGAAAATATTCTAATTGTGTATTTGGCTTGGTATGAGAAATGAAAAGCATGGGAATTCAGCCAGCAATCACAGAAAACCATTAGCTAGAGAGCCAAGCGATATAAAGAAACAGATTTGGATCTTGGGGTATTGCTTTTACAGGTTTCAGCGTGGAAATTTACGCACCAGAAATAAACCAAACCGAAAAGACTCGATTCAATTGTGACACAGTTGCAGCTATTGTTTCAACTCAATTCAAATGTGTCAGTTTTAGCATGTAATTTTTATTTTTATTTTTATTTTTTTATGCATTACTTAAAATTTTAGCAAATGGAGATAAAAAATTAAAGCATCATTATTCTTTCTGAAAACTGTTATAGCCATACTACTTTCTAATCCTCAGATCGCACAAAGCGCGGAGGAGAGCATACTTATTCTGGGTGAAAGCAAAAACTGAAAATAAAATCCTACCTACACTACACTAATTAAAATTCAGAAAGCAGTTATGTGTGGTTAAATATCCAATGTAGCCATTCACGTAACAACAATAAGAATATGTTTGTGTCAATTTTGCAAATAGAAAATGAGGATAAACATAAATGTGTGAAATTAGTTGCTGTGACTGTGAATTAACTAGAAAAAAAGAAAAATTAAATTGTTCTAACCTCGTGCTTGCTTAAAACCATAAGTTAGGCATAGTTATCCTAACTTAGATCTTGCTGCAACTCCTCGTTGTCCTCCTCAAATCCTGCTCGCATAATTGTTCGTCATTAGATGTGCAGGATTCTTCATATGTTGATTCTTCATTTGTTTCTGGAGGAGTAATTAAGCTCTCGGATGCTGTCAGGATCTCCTCTTTGTGAGAAGAGGAGATCCTTACTTTTGAAAGGATCTGAGTGAGTTGTTCCAAGCTTAAAATCATTGTTAAATCATTTTGAAAAAGGGATTCTTACAACACCCAAACCTAAATGAAAAAAAAAAAGAAAAAAAAAATTAAGAACACTCCAAAAAAAACACACTCTGTACAAAAAACAATTACTCTTCACAGTTGGAAAAACACACTTGCTGAAATTGAAATTCACACTTGCAGAAGTGAAACACTCATTGCAGAAATTAAAATTCACACTCTAGTGTACGTTTGTAGAAAATCAAACTAAACTTCAATCCATCGTGCCTCCCCGGCAACGGCGCCAAAATGTTAGGTGGAAATATTGTCGTTTAATTCCATTGTAGTATTTGCCCAACCACTTAATTTGTCAATCCGAGGTTCGTAGGCTTACGAAGCACATGCAAAATATATGTAGGACTGAAGTTGAATTAATCGAATCTAACCCCCCCCTTTCTAATTTCTAATTGCTAATCTAATTCCCCGTTAAGTTGAAACACACAATTGCTAATCTAATGCTGGAAGCTGAAACACACTACTGAAAGTAAATTGCATAAAAGAAAGACAACATATGAAGAGAAACGAGACAACACATGTGAGCTCACATTAACAATAAATAAATCTTAATTTACATCACAAGAATCAATGGAAAATCATGAAAGCATCAAAACTAAAATTATGAACAAAAGCTAAGAATCCCCTTCTCCATATTACAAATTCAAAACTAACTTCTACAATCTGAGACTAATCTTCTCCTAATCTACTCTCTATCTGCTCCCCATATACTCCTCAATCTCCTCCAAATGAAGAGAGAGCACTCTCTTTTAAACATGAATTTCTTTGAGAAGAAGATAACCATCTCATAATGACAAATCCACTATTCTCTCAAGCACTCTCAACTAATTTCCTATTATTACAAAGTGTGATCCATTCAAATCCTCCACATGTCTCTCACAAATTCTCCACATGTTTCTCATACATCCTAAATAAGATATGCCAACCAAATATCCATGACCTTCTCCTTGGAATATTCTTTGAATAACTATCTCCATGAAATGGTGCAGGAGATATTCGAGGCGTCTTTCTTTGAATTGATCCTTCCATATTCCTACACATTACAAAGCTCATCCATACTTGATATATTAGTGAAAAACATGTTAATTTCCAATATTTAATCATAAATTCACTTAGCCATGGCCTTGCAGTCCATCATCCTGAATCTCCTTAGGATCTCTACTGCATACTTCCCTTGTCCAAGGAAGATTCCATCTGCACTCTGCCACACATCCATTCCTAGAAAGTAATGCATCATACCCAAGTTCTTTATCTTGAACTTGGCAGCAAGCTTCCTCTTCGTTTCGGCAATCAATCTATCCTCACCTGTCACAAACGAGTCATCCACATATAGTAGTAGTAGCACTGGATTTCCTTCCTCAACCTTGTAGTAAAGGTTGGAATCCACTTTACTCTTAGTAAATCTGAAACTGGATAGAAAGTTTTCTATCCTACCATACCAAGTTCTAGGAGCTTGCTTCAAGCCATACAAGTCTTTCTTCAACCTGCACACATATGACTCCTTGTCATGTGTCTCAAAACCAAGTGGCTGCTCCACATACACTTCCTCTTCAACTACACCATTCAAGAAAGCTATCTTGACATCCATTTGGTGTATCTTCCATTTCATCACTGAAGCCAAAGAAAGTATTGTTCTGATGGAAGTGTATCTGGCTACAAGAGAAAAAGTCTCTTCATAATCTATCCCCTCTTTCTGGGAGAAGCCACGACCTACAAACCTCGCCTTGTATTTCTCTATGCTACCATCTGCAGCATGCTTGATCTTAAAGATCCACTTGGAAGTCACAACATACTTCCCTTCTGGTCTTGGGATCACATCCCAAACATCATTCTTCGTGATCGATTGGTATTCCTCGACCATGGCATCCTTCCATTCTTTCTTCACCGCTGCTTCTTAATAACTGGAAGATTCTTTGTTCATAATATCACAGAGCAAGGCAACATAGCTAGTGTGTGACCTTGTCCTTTTCCTTTCTCTCTGTTCCTCTTTTAGAATACCATACCTTTATGCATCTTGGATGGGCTCTCTAGCCCATGCAGGTTTCCTCTTGTGAGATTTCTTCTCATGGGGTGGATTTAGAGGTTCTTGTAGATCTTCAATTTCACGATCTTCTTCTGGAATTGCTTCATTCATAGTGGTGTCTTGAAATCTGGTTACCTTTGGTTCTTCATTTTCTTCAACAGGTTTCTTCCTCGATTTGATATATGCTAAGTCTTCATCAAATGTTACATCTATGTTGATGTCAATCTTATTGAACCCTGGAAAGTAGATTATGTATGCCTTCGAGCTTTCACTGTAACCCACAAAGATGCACTTCTTTCCTAAAGGATCTAGTTTTGTCCTCTTTTCCTTTGGAATGTGTGTGTATACTGGACAGCCCAATATCTTGAGATGGCTAACTTCAGGTTTCTTACTAGAGAAAACTTCTCTTGGTGGCTTGTTGTCAA
Organism: Larix kaempferi; assembly: GCA_027924585.1. Lineage (NCBI taxonomy): Eukaryota > Viridiplantae > Streptophyta > Pinopsida > Pinales > Pinaceae > Larix > Larix kaempferi. The sequence goes on from BSBM01000249.1 coordinate 7,719,113, forward strand.
GTATCTTGTGAGGTGTTTTGTTTTGTTCGTATATAGTTGTCCTAGTTGCTTCTGCCGATAGATGCATAGGCAGATCCTGGTCATGAAGCATTTCCCGTGCTACTTCCATGATAGTTCTATTCTTCCTTTCTGCAACCCCATTCTGTTGTGGATTGTAAGGAGTGGTCAACTACCTCTTTATCCCCGAATCACTGCATAACTTCTTGAAATCTCGTGAAGTGAATTCTCCACCATTGTCGGATCTGAAGGTCTAGATTTTCTTATCAGTTTGATTTTCTATCAAGGCTTTGAATTCCTTCAACTGATCAAACACTTCATCTTTATTATTCAAGAATTAAACCCAAGTCTTCCTAGAGAAATCATCAATGAAGGAGATATAGTATACATACCCACTCAAAGAAACTGGATGACATTGGACTGCATACATCAGAGTGGATAATTTCCAAGATTCCTTTTGCTTTGATTTAACTGCTTGGAAATTCCTTCTTTTTGTTCTTTCCTTTTGCACACCCTTTGCAAATTCCTTCATGCTTTGGCTGGATTTCAGGAAGACCTTCTACTGCTTTGCTTGCAATTGGTAGTGCCCTATAGTGCACATGAGCAAGCCTTCTAAGCCAAAGTTCACTTGGTTCCATGGATTCATGTACCATGGCATGTTCAGGTTGTCCCTTTAATTTTTACAATCCTCCCTCTTGCTCTCCAATCACAACTGCATCATCTATTGTATTACCCTTTGGCCACATGAGTACTTTTCCATCTATAAATGCAACTTGCATTACCTTTGCATCCAAAGATGATATGGAGAGAAGATTCTTCTTGAGTCCAGGTACATATAGAACATCTTGCATCTTTATAGAATTCCCAGATTCTAGCTTGTAGGAGGTTTCACCACTTCCTTTTATAGGATATTGATAGTCATCCCCAAGTTTCACATTATGAGGTGACTCATGTTCAGATACTTCTACAAAGGATTCTTTCAATCCCATAATGTGTTTGGAAGCTCCACTATCAATAATCCAATCATCACATCCATGTGAGATAGTACCTGTGAGAGTAGAGATCAGCACATACTCTTCCTCACTTGAAGAATATTCACTTTCTGCCCTTTTCTTCTTCTTGGGAGGTTCATCATCCTCAGCAGCATGAGCATGATATCTTTTCTTGTTGTTCTTCTTCTTGTTGTTGAATTTGTTGTTGTTGTTGTTCCTTTTGTTGTTGGGACAATCTGAGGAAAAGTGCCCCTTCTCATTACAAGTAAAGCACCTCAAATATTTCTTATCTCTTTGATGGTACTAAGGAGATCTCTTGTGATAAGATTTCTCTTTATTGGGCTTTCCTTTCTTAGTATGTGTCGTGAGAGCTTGATCTTCATTTCCCATCTTTTCTTCTCGGGCCACAAGCCTAGCTTCTTCTTGTGAACATTCCTCCCACAGTCTACTGAAAGAGATCAATTTATTTCTTGCACAGATTCCTTGGATGAATGAGTCCCATGACCTAGGTATACCATTCAAGGTGGTCATGATAATTTCTCCATTCTCCACTACTTCATCCAAAGCTTCAAGTTGTTCCTTGATTTGAGAGACCTTAGAAAAGTAGGACTAGATGGTCTCTCCATTCTGGATATTTACCCCTTTCAATTGGTTCCGCAGAGTCATCTTCTAATTTATGTTCTTACCTTCAAACAACTTAGTCAAAGAGTCAAACATCTCCTTAGGTTTCTTTAGGGAATACACATGGGGAATGAGATGGTCCTTAATAGAATCAACAATGATTCTCTTGGATTTGACAAAGTTCTTCTTATGTAAGGCCTTATCCTCATCTCCCTCTTGAACTGGAACCTCTTCCTTTATGAAGTTGTCCAACTCATTCTCTTATAGGATTAACCCAATCATATACATCCAAGCTCGAAAATTATCAGCCCCTTAAAGCTTATCTTCAAGCTTGGTGCGGTGAGACATATTAAAGAGTACTTCAAATGGAAATAGAAAGTTTTAGGTCTTACCACTTAATTTGTTGAAAACTGGATCTAGAGCTAGATTAGGGTTTGTCAGAGAAACCCTAAAAATTCAAAATTTGAATTTCATTAAACTTCTAAAAGGATAGAAAGATGCACCTTGCTGAGCTGTTCAAGCTGGTATACTCCAAATTTGAAAACTGCAAAATTTGACCTCTCAAAATTGCTTTTGAAACTTCTGGATTCACTTGACAGGACCCCAAACTGGGGCTTGATTTTCCCAGGGCTTCACCGAACCAAAAAGTTCGATCTTGACCTCTAAAATTCAGCTTTTAAGTGGAGCTTCCAGCTGTGGTCTCAGATTTAAAAAATTCCAACTTTCTCCGAAACCGTAATTTCCCGCAGTAGTGACGGGCCAAAAACTGAAAATGCTCGAAATTGAATTATGTCTCGACAGAAAGATGCGCCCTTCCAAGTAGATTCAATCTAGCCTCCTTCCTTTGATGCTCTGTGGAGAGAAACCCAAATATTAAGAATTCCTAGCTTCCGCAGTTGCACAGTGCCTTCTTCTTAGGTCATTTCTGATACCATGTTAATTTTTCGATAATTTCATTCAATATTATCTAGGATCACTAAGAGAATAACATGTGTAGCATATCAATCATAAACAAAAGAGACAATAGACACAAAGTTTCCTTGAGTAAAACCAAGAAGGTGAAAAACCCCACAACTTCCTTCCAGATAAAATAAGCCACAAACCAAGATCACAATGATCAAACCCAAAGATATATCTCTATAAAATACTCCTCCTCCTCCACTTGTGCACCACTTTCTCTCTTAGCTATGCGAGCTTGAGAAGTGAGTGAATGAATAGAATGAGAGAGGCACACCCTTTATTTATACATTGACTTGACCTACCAATAAACTAATATGGTTGACTTCCTAAGGAAGTCTAATAACCCAACCACATGACCTAACTAGGACCGACCCCAAACTGGTGGTCTAATAACCCATCAATACAAATGACGACACTTACAATGTAACTTGTGACACTTGCAAATACAAATGGTGACACTTCCAATCAAAGGAATAATACATCTCTGTTGGATATACAATAAAGTACAAATGTAATATACAAGTGAATATCTTCTAAAGTTACAAATACATTAACAATCAAGGGGAGGGGAACCATCAAAAACCCCGAAACACTAAAAATGTTGAGGAGGGAAAGAAAGATAAAAAGAAAGTCAAGTTTCCTTGCAAGTTATGTAAGGATGACCACCTTACCCACCAGTTCCCTCTGAGGGAAGAATCCCAGAAGCTCCTTCATGAGAAGAAACCAACTATCCTGAAGGGCCCATTCGCTCATGGACAAGGTTCTGCTTCTGGAAACTCTAGTGTTGGGGGAACCCCTCATGTCTCGTTAGCTGATCAGTTGTTTATAAACATGGTTAACTCAGATATTCTTCTTCAAACTCGAGCGAGGAATTATAACCCAGAATCACAGTAGAAATATAAGGAAGTTCCTGAATCATCTACTCCTCACCATATTGAGAGAACAGTGGATTCATTGCTGAAGATCCCTAAATATGTCTTTAAGAGGGATATGCAAAACCCTAATGCGTGGGATGCTCCCAATTATTCGGTGGTTGAGGATCTGGCCCAAACACACTATGCAATGTCCACACTGGAATTTTTGTAGAGTTGTCCTTTACAATGTAATGCACTTCTTGCGGCGATCGAGAGCATGGACTCATCTAATATGCTTGCTCGGTTTGATATTTCCAATATCAATCCCCGGTTACCGTATCATGTAGCCCTCCAGATAGAAGTAGTTCATGGCCCTAGAACCATTGCACGAACTATGGTGGATGAGGGTGCATCTACGTGTGTGATGTCAATTTCTTGCTGGAAATACCTTGGCTCACCTGAGTTAGCTCCTTCTAACACACTGCTTACTGCTTTTGATGGAATATCTTTCCTCCCACATGGATTCTTACCATTGTTTGATGCCGAACTTGCCGGTAAAGTAGTGTCTTTGCAAGTTGAAGTATTGGATGTTCCTCTTGACTACAACTTCTTGTTAGGAAGGACCTGGACGTATGCAATGCAAGCTCTCCCATCATCCACTTTTCGAGTAATAATGTTCCCTCATGAAGGCAAGATCATTATGGTTGATCAAATTTAATTTACTTGGAAAAACAACAATACTTCATCGGATTCAATGATCCCTTTGATTGATTAGACTCACCTGCCCAGTGAGAGTGTGGGAGTAGGCATGTATTCATCATTGATGGGAACATTTGACCTGCCTTTCCCCGTTAACTTTATTTTTTCTACAAGTACCATTGATTGTTCATCATTAGATACTTTTACGGTCATTCAAACAATTGATCCATGGATTCTCCTTAATCAGTCAGAACCAATCATGCCCCTGTCTCACCCCTGTCTGTTGTAGAAGTGGCTTATAAAGCACCATAGAATACTACAATAGAACATATCTCAACTCTGTCTGTCTCCGCAGAGTCAGATATGGACTATGCACCTGCATGGTCAATCAACTTGACCTACTCTTTCGATTTTCTAGACATTCTTTTTCCCTCTGATGAGGCTATATTGGAAGCCATGGTAGGCCTGGATCATCCATGGGAACATATGCATCACAGGTCTTATTTTCTTCCTGATCTTGACAGGATTGAGAGAGGAGAGTTTCCAGTGAGACTTTGTGGTGATGTCGATTTGTCCACTATTCCTTCTATACAAAATATTTATGCTGAAGGTAATATGGAAAATATATCGAGAACCAATCCGATCGATATCTCCATCAAACCTAGAGTTGTGGAAAACATTTTCATTGGAGCAAACTGTTCTCCCGATGAGATCATTTTTTACACCAATTTGTTTAAGGAATTTTTCTACGTGTTTTCCTAGTCTTACGAGGAGATGCCAGGCATTGAACCCTCCATAGTGGATCATGTCATAAAAACCTATCCGAATGCTAAATCTATGAGACAAAATATTCGTCTGGTAAATCCTAGGAAAGAAGCAACCATCAAGGCGGAAGTTGAGAAATTTCTTAGAGCTGGCTTCATCTATACGATTGATATGATGGAATGGGTTTCTAACCCAATTCCGGTAGATAAGAAGCAAGGAACCATTTGGGTCTATACAAAATTCCCTCACTTAAACAAATCTTGTCCTAAGGACAATTACCCCAAATCTTGGGTGGGCCATAAATTTTTTTCTTTCATGGATAGTTGGATACAACCAGATTCAGATAAAACCTGAAGACCAACATAGAAAATATTTTATTTGACTTTTGAGGACCTTCAATTATCAGAAGATGCCATTCGTCCTAATGAACGTTGGAGCTACATTCCAGCGCACGATGAACTTCACTTTCCACGATATCAAACATGTAGTTGAGCCGTATCTAGATGATCTCCCAGGCGATCTCGTAAGAGACAAGATCAACATGATCACTTAAGACTCATGTTTGAATGATGCAGATACTATAAGAGTCGATTGAATCCCAACAAGTGTGTGTTCTTTGTTGAGTCTGTATGTTTACTGGGTTTTATTGTATCCAGTCATGGCATCATGGTCGATCCACTAAAATTTAAGTCTATTGTAAATCTACCTCCTCCTCGAACCCTACGACAACTTCAGAGTCTACAGTCTATGTCCAATTTTCTATGGCGTTTTATCATTAACTATGCCAAAATCACAAAAACTTTCATGAGACATCTCAAACAAGACAACCATTTTCTATGGGACGAGGCTGTTCAAACTTCATTTGAGGCTTTGAAAATGGAATTACTATCAGCCCCCTTATTGAGCCCACCAGATTATACCAAATACTTCCTCTTATATCTAGTAGCATCTGTATACACAATTGGCATAGTACTTGTTTAGGAGGATGACAAGCTCCAAGAGCATGTCATTTACTATTTGTCGTGCGCATTAATATCTCCTGAGATTAAGTATTCTTACGTCGAGAAGTTGGAATTATCTGTCGTCTATGCATTTCAGAGACGGTGCCACTACATTTTGTTGAGAACTACTATAGTGATTGCAAAGGTTAATCCATTTCAATATGTTCTTACTTGACGTATCATCAGTGGGAAATTTAATAAATGGATTGTCATCTTGCAAGAATTTGACCTAGTTTTTCAATCGGCTAAGACAAAGAAGTCACTTTTTTTTGCTAAGCTTATCTCTAAATTTCCAAGTGACATAACAAATAATGAGGAAGAGTCATCATTCCCATATGAACACATCTTTCTTATTCCATCTTCTTGACCCATGGTATTGGTATATTTTAGTATATCTCCATACTTTGAGGTGTCCTCCTACTTTATCTAGGGATGAATGATGGAAACTGAAAAATCATGCAAAGAATTATCTCATCATTTCTCATACTTTATACATATGTGGGATAGATTCCATTAAACGTCGTTGTTTGACTTTAGAGGAAGTCGAAACAGTATTGAATGACGCTCACAGTGGAGCCTATGGGGGTCACCTTTCTGGGTTTGCAACATCCCAGAAGATAGTGCGTGCTGGTTAGTTTTGGCCCTCAATATTTAAAGATTGTGTGGAATTTGTGAAACAATGTGAGCCATGTCAATTTTTCACCAAAAAGATGAAAGCACACCAATCTCCTCTCCACCCTCTGATTACAACGGGCCCCTTCACTAAGTGGGGGATTGATTTCATGACACGTAATCTAGATTGGGCTGGAGGACATCATCACATCATTGTTTCAAGTCGGCTGAGGCAATTCCTACTGTAAAAGTAGATGGAGAAACAGCTGCTTACTTCGTATTCAACCAGATCCTTGCTAGGTTTGGTGTACCTAAAGAGATTGTTACATACCACGGTCGACACTTTCAGAACAACATGATGAACGAACTCTATACTATGTTAGGTTATTGGTGGGAACATTTGTCTTCGTTATATTCAAAAGCGCATGGTCAAGTCAAAGTGGTCAACAAAACATTGAAAATTGTTCTTCAAAGGACCGTCAATGCCAGTTGATCCAATTGGCACATCATGTTGTATCCAGCTCTTTGGGCATACCGTTCTAATGTTAAGACTGCCATCACGTTCTCTCCTTTTCAACTTGTTCATGGGGTAGAATCCGTTATTCTAGTTGAATGCGATATCCATTCATTAAACTTGGCCATCCAACTACTCCTCGATACTTCAGTTCTAGAGGAACGCTTGCTGCACTTAGAACATCTATACAAACAATGCCATGACACGCTCACAACAAACGAGGCTCATAAAAGTAGATTCAAGCATCAATACGATAAGTCTGTCAACCCCGGGGTGTTCTCCGAAGGAGATCTTGTTCTGCTTTACGATCCGAACAAAGAACCCCTGGGGGCAGGCAAGTTCAAATATATGTGGCTTAGATGGTATATTGTCTCGAAAGTTCTAAATAAAGGGTCCTACGAGCTAACCGATTATGAAGGATGTAAGTTTCCCGAGCCCATAAATGGGCTCTACCTGAAGAAGTATTATTCCTAGGCCTCTATGCTTTTTCTTGTATCATAGTTGTACATATTTTTGTATAGTTAGTCTTCTCTTTTATTTTCTGTTATGTCTTATGTGTCTTATGGGTTGCATTTTTAGATGACAATTGAATGCTTTGTAGGATTCGTGGATGGCACTATTCGCCACGCCCATTAGTTGGCTTCAACAACTTGGGTTATCTACTCACCGTCTGGTCGACTCGTGTTGTCGGGAGGTGCTTGTATAGGCTCTATGACGAACAACATAGCTAAATACAGTGCATTCATAGAGTTACTTCGAGATGTTATTCATCACGACATTTCATACTTGGAGGTATGACTTGACTCACAGTTAGTTGTAATTCAGTTAATGGGTGACTATAGAGTTCAGGATCCTGTTTTGCTTCGTCAGTTTATGAGGGTTAAGTTACTTAAAATATATTTTTATTTTATCACATATAAACACATTGCAAGACATTTAAATTCATTAACTGACTCTTATGCAAATTATATTCTATATTGGCATCTTTATCACACACAATCACATTAAGAATTCACACAAGCTAAAAACACACATGTATATAAGATCGGTATTGTATATATCCGTATCAAAAATATGAGTTTTGGGTCACATAGTATGTCGCAGAGTCATATCAATATACAAAAGTGGGCTCAAAAGGCCTCAAAAAATATACATATGTATTTATCCCTATGGAGAAGGAGGGTCCTCTGCCATCTCTGCTACAGCCTCTCTATAATAGATGATGAGCCTGACTACTTTCCTAAGTAGCCTAATCCACGCTAGGGGCACACCCACAACGTTCTTCGGCATATCGAGCAGCATTCTCTCGATTTTGTAGGTCGGAATGTCATGATTCAACCGACTCATCTTTCCCTCTATGCCCACTAGCATGGTATCTGATGCTCCAGGCTCGATCGGACGTGTAAATGTGCGAGGGTTTCTTGCAAGCCGCACTGGTCCCACATCTGCATAAACCATATTGTTAATACTCTAACTTATGATAAAAATGATATACATTAAAAAATTAAAAATATGTCTTACCCATCTCTCCCTAGGCTGCTCCTGGAGGTAGAGCGAGCTCCAGATCTCCCTGGAAATCCATTCCAGCATATGAAAATTGCTTTAAGGCTAGCACATGACGACCCCACCATGCCAAGTAATCCTCATCAGAATAGGAGAGTATCAACTCACCACCACCTTGGCTTAGGAAGATATCTCCCCAATGAGTCATCAGTGGTTCGCAAGGGTTGAGTTGTGGTAGGGCCATTCCCGTACTTAGGGAGGGAACCCTCTCAAAGAAAAAGCTACATAAGATGTTTTCATATCCGAAGTTCTTCTTCCTTCCTCTTTTACACTCGGTTAGTTGATATTTCATACTCACCAGCTGGCCCGAGCACTAGTCGAATACAACCCCTCGAAGGCGTTCAACACCTATCTGCATGTAGTACCTCAAGGCTAAGTGTTGTGCAGAGATTCCCCCAATCTTGTTCAAAGTGCTTAGGATAACTTTCAATGGGAAGCTCTATATCGACCCGATAGGAACTTGACTGCCACTTTTTTCAGTGCCACATAGACAATAGGCATTGATGTAATCATGTACCGACACGGAACCCACTCCTCGGAACGTCCCTTTAAGTTTTACTTTTCCCCCTGTCGGGATAAACCTGTAAGGAAGTATATGTCATCAAGTGTAAGATCAAGGATCTCTCCCTGGAGATCAAAGACACCTTGATGGGCATCCCAGTAATTCACAAGCATTCCCACCAGTTGTGTTTGTGCCCTCATACTAGTGGTTCAAAAAAATTTGAGTAAGCCACACCTTCTTAGAGCACTTAGAGTCAATGGATATCCAATGGCATGCTTGTCCATGTCCTCATGTTCTCTCTCTCTCCATGTAAAGACCATTCCTGCATCCATTTCAACCATTCATGCCTTAATTTCTTTTTCTTTTTTAACTGCGCACCCCGCGATTGTTCCTACTAGATAGTGCCAGGTGCCCACGAGTTCACTTAAGACAATCCCACGCACTTTTATCTTTCCCGCGAGTTCTCCACAGGGGGACCCGCGGGTGTGCAGACCTAAATTTTAAAACTTAATAAAAAACAAAATTAACATTAAAAAATAAAAATAATGCTTTGAAATGAATGTAGGAGGAGAGTATACTTAATTGCGGGTGGAAAAATATGATTTGATGGCCCGATGTGATCTCTACGAGCGTTTGAAGTACGAGGTTGTTTGCAAATTTTTACTCCAACGAATGATTTGGTGAATTTTTTTTAGTTTTGAAACTATTTATAAAAATCAGTTTTGATTTTTAACCCACTTTTTCAAGTTCTCTATAGTTTCAATTCTATTTTGAAAACTTTACTTAATCAAATTAATGCACTTTGAAGTCTTTTTTTTTTAGGTGAAGAACCAGGTGACAATTTTCACTACCTTTCTACAACCATGATCTACAAAGGTATGTTTTACTTTATGACACATCAATTAGGTATAACACCTCATGTATTTATGAAATCTCTTGTTGATCATGTTATATATCATTTGTCACCAATCTGGTCATTTCAGCATGTTATCATTTGACAAGATCATGGAACTTAGTTTCCCCGATGCCTATAAGTCTTTTTAAGCCTTTGTTATACTTTTGAAAAACAAACAAGATCGTCGAGTATACTTGTTCACTTTAGACTCGTTAAAGGAATTGAAGGTACATCCACTTAGGTATAATTTTACCCCTTTTCCGAACCTTCGTGGATTAGTTACAAAAAAGGTATACACTAGTCATACCTGGCTAGAAGAGTTCTTCTCTCATTGTTTTACACTTTTTTGGGTGAGGAGACTAACTTTATGAAAAAGGACCTTTAGGATTATTCTTTAGGGTATTTAGACTCTCGAAACATGAAAACACCAACGAGCATTCACTACTCGGGCTTGATGTGAAATCCATGAGAGGGTAAATAGACTTATTGTTTAAGTTTTTTAGAGTCTTCAAACAAGAAAACATTTGCGAGCACATACCAACTCACGCTCGATACTAAAATCCACGAGTAGGTGTATGGAGTTATTGTTTAATTTTTTCAGACTCCTAAAAAAAGAAAACACCAGTGATCATGAACCGATCTAGGCTCGATATTAAAATCCATAGATCATTGTTATAGAGTATTCGTCTATCTCTTCTTCAAACTCTGTAAAAGATGAAGAAGGTATTGATTTTCCCTCCCATGGACTCGTTAAACTTACACATGGTTGGACTTGTATCAAGCAGTCTTCTCCCTCTTCGAGCTTGGTTTAAAAATGAAGAAGGACTATTGAGTTTGCTTTCTTGGACTCATTAAAACAACCAAGAAGGATATTCTTTAATAAAAAGAGAAAAAGGAAAGGGAAGTATGTCTAACATATTTTTCAGTTCTATGGCATCAATTCAGTCATATCCTTGAACAAAGCACCTTTTGACTCTATCAAACAATTTGGTTTACGTTTTGGCCTTAGGACAAAACCTAATTCTCAGAGTTTTTACTCCTTCGATTGGTTACTCTTCCAATCATATGGAGAATATATCAATGTATCCTACATTATATATTTATATCATGGTCCCTTTATGTCTCAGAATCTTTCTAAGTCACTCTTGTGTTGTGCTCACTATTTAAGGATACCCTTGTGTCGACCATTGTGTAGTTACCTTGACTCATGTGTTGGCCACTCCCTGGTGTCACTTTGTTTCATCATGTACTCCGTCCTATTCCATATCAAATCAACCTTTGGTTTATCCTCTTGTTGGATGATGGAGGATGCCTCAAGGCCTCCCTTCCAACGAACTTCTTCCCATCGACTTCAACTCATCTTGATGTGGGAATGAAGTTTACAATTATCGGTAGTACCTTGGGGATTGCAGTCATCAGTGGAAATTTCCTTCGCCGTTGAGTAGTGGGAATACATCAATGTCTCCTACTCTACATATTCTTCAAGTGTTTGACCTCAAAACCCCTTATTCACACTTGTTAGAATGTACTAGGTACCTTGGGCCCCATTTTCATTATCGGTGGGTTCCCTCGCATTTGTTAACGGTGTACATCAATGACCGGTAATCAAATGGTATCCCCCATGCTCAAATCCAACTCATTTATTTGCATGGTCAGGATTCGTACCTTGAGATAGTTTAGATGAAGACCTTGGGCTTATGATAGCATCATCTATTTTTGTTATTTCCCAAGTTGGGAAAGACTGAGCCTCACTCATATTTGGCTCTTGATGAGACATAGATCCAGCTTGTTTTTATGGCAATGATCTCCTATTTTGTCATGGATCCACGCTTGTATTTCAGTGGACATGCTATATACATCTTTCAGTTATGTATTGGAGATTATGTTCTATCTTCATGAAAGCCTCCTGATGTCAAGATTGTAATTGCTCACTGACCTGGTCTTTTGTTTCAGGTACTTTTGTGACTTCATCTTGGGGTTTACTCGTTCCTCCTTTGACTTTGGATTGTAATGTATTTCGACCATCCTTTCCCTCTAACCTCACACATTAGGGGGCATATTTAATCGGTCAAATTAGCATTTATCCATCTGTGATCACATCGCCTTTTCAAAAGGACACTATGGATGGAAGAGCTTAGTTGACCTTGGATGATTTAGAGCTAAATCCTTACTCCTTCATCTTAAAACTTATTTTTTCTAACTTATTTCACCCTAAAGCCACGACTCCTATAATTGACACCTCGCGAGTCACTCGCGGGTCTCTATATCGACAACCCGCGGTTATCAATTAAAAGTTGCACCCATGATTTGTTGATCCCACATGTTGTGAGTCACTCGCTAGTTGATATGTTCAATAGTCGCACGTGACTTAAGGAAAACTTGAAAAATATATTAAAAACATGAATTGGGATTAGTTGAGTCAGTTGTTCTAACTTCCTCAACTTCCCAACTCAACTACCTTTCGAACTAATCCTCCCTTTCTTGCTATAAATACAAGGGGAACGCATGAGAAAGGGACCATCGATTGAAGATATATTGTTATGATCGAGAAATCCTAAGTCAAGAGAGGAGCAGGAGCCCAGGTCTAGGTTACAAAGGTGCCTCACTCAGAATTCAGGTATAACTGTACTTTCTTCATTTACTGATTAATAAGAGTGGACATTCTTCCTTTACCAACATAATCTTTATCGTATGTTGTATATTTGATTATTAATTGATGTTTCATGCCATTATAGATATGAATTTGTTTTTATATAATCAAATAGGTTTGAGGAAGGTCTAGGGTTTGTTTTGCAGGTTGGAATGTTGAGGAGCAATGGAGGAGAAAGCTAGGATCATACTTCAGAATAAGGTACATGTCTTTCTCATATCTAACCTATTTGCTTAAGAATATGTTTATGCAGAACTTTATATATACACCCTACACCCTTGTATGTTGATAGTCTCCATCGACTACTATAAGGTAAAATCCCTAACAACACTATGGGTGCCTTCTAAGCCTATACAAATCCTTTTGTGCACATGTGGGTCTCTGTAGAGAGTCCTAAATCCTGTAGGTTGCTCGACATACACTTCTACTTCGATTACTCCATCTATCTAGTGTGATATCGACCACTGAGGAAGTGTGTCTGGCCACTAAAGAAACGTCTCGTCATAGTCGACTCCATCTTTATGAGAGAACCCTCACTTTGTACATCTGTAGTATGCTTTTATTTCATAAATATTCTTCAATATTATAGTTGAACCATCGTCACTTGTTCTATGGAACAAGTCTCATAATTCTTCGTTTGTAGGTGATGGTACACTATCTTTCCTACAAGTTAAATTTAGTTGCATGATTATCAACAATTCATGATTTTCAAATTCTTACGCATAAAGATGTAGGTCACACAATCATTCATCCATATCCCATATTCATACAGTAACTTTCTAAATTCCTTCCATATCTACCAAAACATTATTAAGAGCGTGTACTACTCCCAACATGTCATCAAAGAGGTTTCATTATAGATAAGTAGCAATGGAATGTTGTATAGCACTATAGGCCACTTACCCATCACATGCATATTAGTAGTATATTTTTCATCAATGCAAACACTCTAACATGCATAATACACTTCCTAAATCTAGGAACATAAATATGTACACAGCTAAACACTATCATTTAAACAATTAGATATATAGGAAATGATAATTCAAATAATTATCTTTGTTTGTTTGGTAGGATCCCTCTTGATCCTAGTCTCCTTGTAGGAATTACTGACAGTGTGCTCTATTCCATCATATGATTCTGAGGACATGTGCCTTTCTTACTTATGATCGACAATGTTGAGAAATTATTCTACACCATAGATCACATGGAACTGTGTATTGGTGTTGAATCTGAGTGTCCCTCCTTCTTCATTACCAATCATGATTGCATCCATCCTTATCCAATGTTAAACTGGATAAGAGGTTCTTCCATCTTCCTGGTTTGAATCCTTCTGGATCAAAATACATATTCCTCATCACTGGATGAATCTTCTTTAATATTCTTCCTAACTGGTTGTAACATCCCAAAAATTCGTAAAATTTAATTTTTTTCTAAGTGGCCTTTTAGCCATTAAATGCTATGCGGAAGTAAGAGTTTCAGCATTTATATTTACTGTTCACATAAATATGACAATAATGCATCTTCATAGTTTTTCATTAATTTTTTACTTGTATGGTTTCCCATTAAATAGATAGTGTCGAAACACTTAAGTTCAGAATTGTTATAAATGTATGTTGTAACGCCATTGGATTGAATCTATAGTCTTACGTATGAAAGATATAATGATGCCTATATTATCATGTTACGCTTACCGAATTTCATATGTATCAAAGACTTCATTTGACCCTAGCATTCCAGGTGTCGACATGTATTTAATTTGTTCTATGTTACTAGTACTGTTGTGGTGCTATTTATACTTATGTATAAAGTTATGAGGCAAGATCTATTTGAGAAATTATGTTATTGTTTCACATTAATGTGTTTTTACGACATAATTAAGTTCATTTGTACTTACTTAGCTTATAAAATGTATGTTGAGTTTATCACCTCATAAAAGGATAGATACGACTTCCAAAGCTTGACAAGAGACAAACTGGCATAAGACTGGGACTTACTTAGCTTAAATGCTAATGCATGAAATCCTTCTATCATGTTCGAGGTTACAGGTTTATTTTGGAAAGTGTTAGATAGTTTGCATGTTTAAAGTTCATCTTCCAAGGAAAAGGATGCATACCAAGAATAATTAGATTTTTAAAAGGACAGTGCTAATGTTGATTATGATTTTAACAACTCCATGCTCGAAATCTTAGACTTAAACAATATGTGATCACTCCAACGTTATGGTTATTAGACTAAAGGAACACCAAGTATATGCTATACATATCGTGGTGGCTCAATGATCAATAAGGTTGACATTTATAAACTATGCAATATGTAAAAGTGTGGGTCACGCGTACCCACTATAGACTATAAGCAAAGTGTGGATCGTAATCCAAAACAAGGTCAACTATTAATAATACGTATATTTTGCAATCATAAACTATAAGGTGATGGGTTTGTATTTCGGTTGGTGGATGGCAAGGCTTGGTATTTAATGGCTTCACGTGATCGACACTAATGATGTCTCGAGTAGTCAAAAACCCTACCGCTAAGCTCCAGGGTTTGGTCATTTGGCAGTTTGTTGGGTCTGTGTAGTGTTGGCGAGCTAGGATTCTCCTCCTCTAGACCTCCATGGTTAATGGAACCACTTTGCAAGTTAGTTGTAACTGACGAGGTGTTGCTCGTGGGTCTTTATGTAGAAACGAGTTCACCATCCAGGTTTTTTTCATCACAAGTTTGAAACCCTGCAAGGTACCAATATCTTTAACGCCACATTCTTTTAAATGTTTACAGTTAAGATTTTGGTTCTGGTAATTTTAAGTATTCCTCCTCTAACCGTATTTTGTTCTCAATGGCAGGAGGTAGTTTGTGGCCTTTGAGAGGGAACCATGAGAGAAGTGCCTGGTTCCTGTGGACTATGAGTCCCGGTAAGTCTCGGGCTCATCCCAAGATGCCTCTGTCAACATTTTAAGGGTTTTAAGGTTATGTCTCGTTGTTCTTCAGTGTAGACTTGGTTTTTAAAAGGGATATGCAATATGAAAGCAGCGTTGCTGCAGTAGAAGGATTTGCCTCGTTACTCCCAAGTTCAGATTTCACCTGTCAAGTTAATGTACCAGTTTTGTTTATACTATTGTTTCCCTTTTTAGTTTCCTTAAGCAGTTGGACTGCAGTTATAAAGTTTCTTTATGAATAAAAATAAATGGCTCAATTCGTTTCTTACTCTATGCATTGAGAAATGTGTTAATTTTTTAGCGTTAATTCAATATACTCTAGGATCTTTACTGAGAGAATAACATGTACAATATATCAATGCATATCAATCATAGCAAGCATATCAATCATCATAAGATGCAAACATAAGAGACAATAGACACACAGAGTTTCCATGGGGAAAACCCTAAGGTGAAAAACCCCACAACTTCCTCAGAGATAGATAGTGCAATAGTACAACCCAAGTACACAGAGATAGAGTCCTCCTAGCAGTTGATCCTACTCCTCACATGTGCGCCACTTTCCAAGTGATGGATAAGTGAGTAATGAAGTGATCAAATAGAGAGATCCCGCTCTCTATTTATACTTGTTCTGAGCAGCCTAATAAACCTATGGGGCCGACTTATCTAACTCAGCCTAATAACCCTAGGTTAACATAATCAGGGCCGACCCCACACATGGTGGTCTAATAACCCATCGGCAAGTTACAATGCTTGTCAATACAAATGACGACACTTCCGTATAGAGGAATAATACATCTCTATAGGAGTACAATAATACATAGATGAAATACATTCTGAAGTTACATATACATCAACACGCCCTCTTAACTAGGAAGGTATTTTTCGACACAGATCTGCTAGCACAAGTCTTCTTCTCTGGATCATCATCAGCGAATCATCATCCTCGAATCATCGTCACTACTGCTACTATCTCAATCAATCTCTGATCTACTCGTCATAGGAAGTTCTACAGAGCCAGTCCTTTTTCATACTGGATGTAGGCCCACCACCTATAGGTCTTCATCATCACTGACCATACTGTGGAATACTCAGAACTGATTACGTGCCTCAACAAAACCTTGAAAGAGCATCCCAGGACTGATTACGAGCACATTTCTCAACCTATCGGATATCCCAGGATCTTTTACATGTTGACCTTCACAAAACCTACTCAAAGCATCCCAGGATGTTATGAGCAAACCGCTCTACCTGTCTGGATCTCGATAGAGCATCCCAGGCTGTTACGAGCACACCGCTCTACCTGTCTGGATTTTAAAGGATCTTTTCTATGTGAACTTTCGCAAAACCTAATCAGAGTATCCCAGGATGTTACGAGCACACTGCTCTACCTGTCTGGATCTCGATAGAGCATCCTAGGATGTTACGAGCACACCGCTCTACCTGTCCAGATTTTAAAGGATATTTTCTATGTGAAACCTTAGCAAAACCTACTCAGAGCATCCCAGGATGTTATGAGCAAACCGCTCTACCTATCTAGATCTCGATAGAGCATCCCAGGATGTTACGAGCACACCGCTCTACCTATCCAGATTTAAAAGGATCTTTTCTATGCTACTTGCACAACCTATCCACGGCCACAGAGTATCAACCTGATACTCACCATACATCATCCTGATGTACATCATCACATGATCAACCTGATCATCATCATAGCATCAACCTGATGCATATCATCTGGAGCAACATCCTGAAGCTCGTCATCTGTGATCATCCTCATCAAGCAATATATCCATCTAATGCATACAAAGTATCTACCTAATACATATCATCATACATGATATGCCTGATCATACAATCAATACACCTGATATACATACATAAGTACATGATCTACCAGATCATACAATGCATCCACCTGATACATACATAAGTACATGATCTACCTGATCATACAATGCATCCACCTGATACATACATAAGTACATGATCTACCTGATCATACAATGCATCCACCTGATACATATACAAAAATACATGATCCACCTGATCATACAATGTATCCACCTGGTACATATAAAAATATACATGATCCACCTGATCATACAATGTATCCACCAGGTACATAAATACATGATCCACCTGATCATATCAAGCATCCAACATGATGCATATACAAATATATCAAGCATCCAACATGATGCATATACACATATATCAAGCATCCAACATGATGTATATACAAATATATCAAGCATCCAACATGATGCATATACAAATACATGATCAAACAATATATCCATCTGATGCATATACAGAGCAGTAACTGGAGCATCATCCTAATGCTCATCATCTAGCGCTTGCATCCAAAGCCATGGGAAGGATCCTCCTCTCACCATGCTTGGAATGGCTCCTACAAATGTGTCCATCACTTCTTCCTCGAAGTGTCGCCAATCTGAAGAACACCAAGCCTCTCTCTAAAGTACTCAAATTTCACTCTGGCTACTGGTTTCGTCAACACATCTGCAACATGCTCATCTGTCGCAACATACAGGAGCTTTACTGCTCCACTCTGCACCATATCCTTGATATAGTGATATTTGATCTCAATGTGCTTCGACCTATCATGGAACACTGGGTTCTCAGATAGCTTCACACAACTCTGGTTGTCACAAAAGATACCAGTAGCTTCCAGAGCCATACTGCCTCACAAGTAGCCGAACATGCTGCAACATACTCTACCTCAGCTGTACTCAATGCTACGCAGGACTGCTTCCTGCTAAACCAAGAGATCACACCTAATTCCATACTAAAGCAGCACGTAGATGTTCTCTTCCTATCTGCAGCACTGCCTGCCCAGTTCGAATCAACATAAACCTGCAAGTTAAACTTTTGACTCACCTCATACTTGAGCCCATAGTCAATTGTACCCTTCAGGTACCTTAGAATATGCTTTGCAGCAACCAGGTGAACACCTCTGGGATCCGTCAGGAACTGGCTCAATGTGTTCACGACAAAGAAAATATCTGGTCTCATGTTCATCAGGTACATCAAGGATACAATCATCTGACAATACATCATGACATCAACCTTATCAGATGAAGCATCGCACAGAAGCTTCAGGTTCGATACCATAGGTGTGGCCATCGCCTTGCAGTCCATCATCCTGAACCTCTTTAGGATCTCTATTGCATACTTCCCCTGTCCAAGGAAGATTCCATCTGCACTCTGCCACACCTCCATGCCTAGAAAATAGTGCATCATCCCCAATTCATTCATCTTGAACTCGGCAGCAAGATTTCTCTTGGTATCCGCAAACAAACTATCTTCTCTTGTAACAAATAGGTCATCCACATATAGAAGTAGTATCATTGGATTTCCTTCCTCAACCTTGTAGTAAAGGATGGAATCTGCTTTACTCTTGGTAAAGCCTAAACTGGATAGAAATCCGTCCATCCTACCATACCGAGTCGTAGGAGCTTGCTTCAAGCCATACAAGGATTTCTTTAGTCTGCACACATATGACTTCCTGTCATGTGTCTCAAAACCAAGTGGTTGCTCCACATACACTTCCTCCTCGACTACACCATTCAAGAAAGCTGTATTGACATCCATCTGGTGTATCTTCCATTTCATCACTACAGGCAGGGCAAGCAATGATCTGATGGAAGTGTACCTGGCTACAGGAGCAAAAGTCTCTTCATAGTCTATTCCCTCTTTCTGAGAGAAGTCACGAGCTACAAATCTTACTTTGTATTTCTCTATGCTGCCATCTGCAGGATGCTTGATCTTGTAGATCCATTTGGAAGTCACAAGAGACTTCCCTTTAGGTCTTGGGACAACATCCCAAACATCATTCTTCATTATTTATTGGTATTCCTTGACCATGGCATCCTTCCATTCTTTCTTTTTTGTTGCCTCTTCGTAACTGGAAGGTTCTTTGTTCATGATATCACAAAGTAAAGCAACATAGATGGTATGTGATCTGGTCCTCTTCTTTGCTCTGTGTTCTTCTTCTGGAATGCCATACTTTTCTACATCTTGAATGAGCTCTCTAGCCCATGCAAGCTTCCTCTTATGAGAGTCCTTCTCACGAGGTGGATCTATAGGTTCTTCCGGATCTTCAATTTCACAATCAGCATCTGGAATTGCTTCAGTCATGGTAGTGTCTTGAAATCTGGTTTCCTTTGGTTCTTCATCATCTTCAACAGGTATCTTCCTTGATTTGATAAATGCTGAGTTTTCATCAAATGTTACATCCCTGCTGACATCAATCTTCTTGAACGCTGGAAAGTATATTCTGTAATCCTTCGAGCTTTCATTGTAACCCACAAAGATACCCTTCTTTCCTGAAGGATCTAGTTTTGTCCTCTTTTCCTTTGGAACATGTGTATATACTGGACAACCAAATATCCTGAGATGGCTGACCTCGGGTTTCTTACCAGTGAAGACATCTTTTGGTGTCTTGTTGTCCAATATCTTGTGAGGTGTTTTGTTCTATACATAAACAGTTGTCCTAGCTACTTCTTCCCATAGATGCATAGGAAGATCCTAGTCATGCAGCATTGCCCGTGTTGCTTCCATGATTGTTCTATTCTTCCTTTCTGCAACTCCATTCTGTTGTGGATTGTAGGGAGCGGTGAACTCCCTCTTAGTCCCTGAATCACTGCATAGCTTCTTGAAGTCACCTGAAGTGAATTCTCTGCCATTGTCTGATCTAAATGTATTTATCAGTTTGATTTTCCATCAAGGCTTTGAATTCCTTGAACTTGTCAAACACTTCATCTTTGTTCTTCAAGAAATAAACCCAAGTCTTCCTAGAGAATTCATCAATGAAAGAGACATAGTAAACATACCCACTCATAGAACTGGATGACATCGGACTGCATACAATGGAGTGGATAATTTCCAAGATTCCTTTTGATTTACTTTCACTGGTTAAAAATGCCTTCCTTATGTTCTTTCCTTTTGTACAGCCTTTGCAAACACCTTCATGCTTGGTCTTGATTTCAGGAAGACCTTCTACATCTTTGCTTGCAATTGGTAGTGCTCTGTAGTGCACATGTGAAAGTCTTCGATGCCAAATTTCATTTGGCTCCATGGATTCATGTACCATGGCATGTTCAGGTTGTCCCTTCAATTTGTACAATCCTCCCTCTTGCTCTCCAATCACCACTGCATCATCAATAGTTTTACCCTTTGGCCACATTAGGACTTGACCATCTACATATGAAACCCTCATGCCTTTTGCATCCAATGCAGAGATGGAGAGTAGGTTCTTCTTGAGCCCAGGTACAAATAACAGATCTTTCATCTTCAAGGACTTTCTAGATTCTAGGTTGTAGGAGGCTTCCCCACTTCCTTTGATATGGTATTGATAATCATCCCCAAGTTTCACTTTATGGGGTGATTCATGTTCAGATAGATTTACAAAATATTCTTTAAACCTAGTCATGTGTTTAGAAGCCCCACTGTGAATTAGCCAATCATTACAACCATGAGAAATAGAACCTGTGAGGGCTGAGATTAGAACATATTCATCTTCACTAGATGAGTCATCACTTTCTGCTCTAGCTTTCTTCCTGGGAGGTTCATCATCCTCAGCAGCATGAGCATGATATCTTCTTTCATTATTCTTCTTCTTCTTGTTGAAGTTGTTGTCTTTCTTCTGTTGAATATTGTAACTTCTAAGAATATTATATTTGTACATTATTATTCCGGAGATGTTTCATCCCTCTGAGGTAACCCTATTATGTATCTGGAGATGATTATTCCTCCGATGGGTTGTGGTAACTAGGGTTATTAGACCCACCATGTGGGGGTCGGCCCTGATCTTATATTTTAGGGGTTATTAGACTTCTCCAGGAGAGGTCGGCCCCATTAGGGTTTTTTGTCAGTCGGGAACTAATATAAATAGAGGAGGTGAGCTCCTCATTAGACACACTTGTACAACTCAGAAAAGTAGCGCACTTGTCTGGGAGGTCTGCTAAGGAGGCAGAGAAGGAGGGAGCACATCTTGTATTTTGGTTGATCATCTTATTGAGGAAAGCTTTGCTAGGTTTTCTACCCCATGAGGGTTTCCCAGGGTAAATTTTGTGTCTATCTTGTGATTATGTTTCTTTCAGTGATCTTACTAGTCTATTTGGTTTAAACTTAACATAGTATCAAAGCTAGCCTGAATAGGACATCTTTCACAAGATAAGAATATCTCTCTCTCTCTCTGGTGAAAATTAGGGTTTCAGCAAAATGTTGGTATTGTTGAATTCTGATTGCATGGATGGATAGCCCTTCTCAAAACCAATCTTTTGAGCCCTAGATCGAACTTTTTGGTTGGGTAGAACTCCGGGAAATTCAAACCCTAGTTTTACCAAAAGTGCGATAAACCAGAAATTGGTTTCAGCAAAAAGTTGGTATTGTTGAATTCTGATTACATGGCTGGATAGCCCTTCTCAAAACCAATCTTTTGAGCCCTAGATCGAACTTTTTTGTTGGGTAGAACTCCGGGAAAGTCAAACCCTAGTTTTACCAAAAGTGCGATAAACCAGAAATTCTGTCCCAGGATCTGGAAAAGTAAAAAGGTTAAAGTTTCCAGGTAAGTACTGTTCTATATCTTGTCTCTTGGACTCCCCCAAGAGAAGATGGCTCCAAGCACTAAGCTTGAAGACAAGTTAGAAGGTATAGAGAATTTTCGGGCATGGAAATACAGAATTGGTCTCATTTTTGAAGAGAATGATCTTGCTCAGTACATCAAGGATGAAGTTGCAGAACCTGAAGGAGATGAAGCCAAAGAGAAGCATAGAAAGGATTTGATTAGGGAAAAGAGAATCATAGCTGATTCCATTAAGGACCACTTGATTCCCCAAGTGGCTTCCAAGAAAACTCCAAAGGAGATGTATGATGCCCTAGGAAGAATGTATGAGGGAAAGAACATCAATAGGAAGATGAACCTAAGAACTCAGTTGAAGAGTACCAAGATGAACAAAGGGGAATCCATTCAAGACTACTTCTCAAGGGTCTCCCAAATCAAGGAGAAACTAGATGCCATAGATGCCATTGGTGATACTCTTGATGAAGATGAACTTGTGATGACTGCTCTAAATGGTCTCACTAGACCTTGGGAGTCATTTATAAAAACTATGTGTGCTAGAAAAGAAAGTATGAAGTTTGATGTAGTGTGGGAAGATTGTGTTCAAGAAGAGGCTAGAGTAGCCAACAGAGAAGCACTCCTCAAGGAGGATGACCAAGCCTTGGCCACTCACACCAAAAGAAGAAGAATGGGTCACTTCAAGAAAGTTGACCACAAAGGATCTCAACACTTCTCTAAATTTAAAAGGAATAAAGGACCCAATCTAGTAAGAGATCTCTCCACAGTCCAGTGTTACAGTTGTCTTAAACTAGGACACATTGCCAGATTCTGTCCTTCACAAAAGAAGAAGAAGATTGTACACAAAAGACATCATGCACACATGGCAGAAGATGATAGTGAAGAAGAAGAAGAAGAAGAAGAAGAAGAAGAAGAGGAAGAGGAAAAGCCTCGAAGGAAAAGATCTAAAATAAAGAAACAAGATCCAGAAGAATATGTCCTATTCTCTGCACTCTCTGGATCTGTATCTCCTGGAGAAGATACATGGCTCATTGATAGTGGTGCTTCTAAGCACATGACAAGTCAAAGAAATACTTTCTCAAATCTTGAAGAAAAGTCTTCTACACAAAAGGTATCTCTAGGAGATGATTACCAATATCCCATCAAGGGGATTGGTGAAGCAAGCTACAAGCTAGATTTTGGAACACCCTTGAAGATGAAAGAAATTTTATATGTGTCAGGATTTTAGAAAAACCTACTCTCTATCTCTGCACTAGATAAGAAAGGTTTTAGAGTTGCCTTCATAGATGGACAAGTACTTATGTGGCCCAAAGGAAAATCTATTAAAGATGCAGTTGTCATTGGTGAAGAGGAAGGAGGCCTCTATAAGCTCAAGGGACATCCAGAAGTTTCCCTTGCTCGTGAAACCTTTAACCCCAGTGAGCTATGGCATAGAAGATTAGTTCACATTAACTATAAAGCCCTACCCTATGTAAGTAAGGTGGTCATAGGATTACCAGACTTAAAGGTTGATCGTAATGGCTCATGTAAAGGATGTGAAAAAGGAAATAATATCAAGAATCCTTTTCCAAAGAGTGAAACAAAGACTAAGAACATTTTGGAGCTATTCAATTCAGATGTGTGTGGACCAATGCCCACCACTTCCCTAAGTGGTTTTGAATACTATCTCTCTTTCATTGATGACTATTCAAGGAAGACATGGATATACTTTCTAAAAGGTAAGAATGAAGTCTTTGGAAAATTCAAAGAGTTCAAGGCCTTAATAGAAAATCTCCCAGAAAAGAAAATCAAGATTCTCAGAACAGATAATGGGGGAGAATATACTTCAAAGGAATTTGAAGACTTTTGTAAGGAAGCTAGGATCAAGAGGGAACTAACCACTCCCTATAATCCCCAACAAAATGGGGTGGCTGAAAGAAAGAATAGAACCATCATGGAAGCTGTAAAAACTATGATACATGATCAAGATCTACCTATGTATTTATGGACTGAAGCAGCTAGGAAAGCAGTCTATGTACAGAATAGACTTTCCCATAGTGCTCTTGAATTCAAAACTCTAGAAGAAGTGTTCACAGGAAAGAAGCCTGAGGTAAGTCATCTCAAAATATTTGGTTGTCCTGTGTACATTCACATTCCAAAAGAAAAGAGAACCAAGTTGGATCCTTCTGGTAAGAAGGGAATATTTGTTGGATACTGTGAATCATCCAAGGCCTTCAGAATATACATACCAGGTTTTCATTATATGGAAATAAGTAGAGATGTAACATTTGATGAAGAAGCAGCTCTCAAGAAATCCAAGAAGTGTCAACTTGAAGAAATCTATGAAGAAGATACACCTCCTAGAATCACATAAGCTGTGCACATTCCTGAAGATGATACTCCAGAAGATCATGACATGATAGAACCACAAGAACCCCCTATTTCAGACTTATCTAGGAAAAGAAGGCCAGCATGAGCTAGAGACATTATTCAAGGAGCTGAAAGATATGGAGCTCCTGAAGGCTCCACCAGAGAAAGAAAGAAACCAAATCTAGTATCCAACTATGTAGCCTTGATGTGTGATCTTGTGGATCAACATCCTACTAGCTATGAAGAGACAGCTCAAAAGAAAGAATGGGTAGAAGCAATGACAGAAGAATATCATTCAATAATGAAAAATGATGTTTGGGATATAGTTGCCAAACCAAAAGATAAAAGTGTGGTTTCTTCCAAATGGATTTTTAAAATAAAACATGCTGCAGATGGTAGCATTGAAAAATATAAGGCAAGATTTGTAGCCCGAGGATTCTCTCAGAAAGAGGGAATTGACTATGAAGAAACATTTGCACCAGTTGCTAGGTATACTTCAATTAGAACTATCATGGCAATTGCATCTATGCTGAAATGGAAATTACATCAAATGGATGTTAAGACAGCTTTTCTGAATGGTGTAATTGAAGAAGAAGTGTACATAGAACAACCACAAGGGTTCGAGGTTAAATATGGGAGAACTCATGTATGCAAACTGAAAATGGCATTATATGGATTAAAGCAAGCTCCCAGAGCTTGGTACAGAAGGATTGACAATTTCTTAACAAGCATGGGATTTACCAAGAGTAAAGCTGACCCTAATCTTTATCTTAAGGTAATGGATGATGAACCAGTTATACTACTATTATATGTAGATGATCTATTTCTAACCGGAAATGAGAAACAAATTATTGAATGCAAGAAGAATCTTTCTTCAGAATTCGAGATGAAAGATCTCAGATTAATGCACTACTTCTTAGGTCTAGAAGTATGGCAAGAACCAAAAGGAATCTTTCTAAATCAAGGTAAGTATGTTGTGGAGATTCTAAAAAGATTTAATATGTTGGAGTGTAAAGCCATGGCCACTCCCATGAACTCCAACTTGAAGTTATTTATTAATGACACATCAGAATTAGTGGACATAACTCTATATATACAAATCATTGGGTCTTTAATGTATTTAACAAATACTAGGCCAGATATATGCTTTGCCGTAAATACCCTGAGTCAGTATCTAGTAGAACCTAGAAAGGTTCACTTAATAGCTGCAAAGCATGTGATGAGGTACCTAAAGCGTACTTTAGATTTTGGTCTATATTATCTTGGGAATCATGAACTCAATTTACATGGTTACTCAGACTCTGATTGGGCAGGAAGTATCTCAGACAGAAAGAGTACATCAGGTGGATGTTATGGTCTTGGATCTGCCATGATCTCATGGTTCAACAAGAAACAATCCAATGTGGCTCTCAGTACTACTAAAGAAGAATACATAGCTGCCTCCTCTGCTAGCTGTGAAGCAGTATGGCTTCAGAAACTATTATCTGGAGTGTTTGACTTAGAGATGGATCCCACTGTGATCATGTGTGACAATCAAAGTTGCATCAAAATGACAGAAAATCTTGTATTCCACGATAAGTCAAAACACATAGAGATCTGATACTTTTATATACGAGACATGGTGCAGAGAGGAGCTATCAAACTCGAGTATATAAGTACTGAAGAACAAGTTGCTGATATATTAACCAAACCCCTAGCTCGTGTAAAATTTGAATACTTCCAAGACAAGCTTGGTGTAGCTCTAAAGGACCCTCCTTGAAAGGGGGAGTAGTATCGTCACTAATGATGAAGATACATGTCTACCACTCTTAGATATTTAGGTTTATTTAGATTTAGACTTCTTACACTTAGAACACTTACACTATTTTTATTTTTTATGTATTGATGAGGATACATGTTGTGATAATGTATGTATTGATGAGGATACATGTTGTGATAATGTATGTATTGATGAGGATACATGTTTTGATGATGTATGTATTGGTGAGGATACATGTTTTGATGATGTATGTATTGATGAGGATACATGTTTTGATAATGTATGTATTGATGAGGTACATGTTTTGATGATGTATGTATTGATGATGATACATGTTTTGATAGTGTATGTATTGATGAGAATACATGTTTTAATGATGTACTTGTATGGATGAGAATACTGGTATCCATATTGATGTGAGGATTGGATCATCCTTGGACTTCAGTCCTAAAAGTGAGACGTAGACAGATGTCTTCGAGAATGAAGTCCTTGTGGACATGTGAGGATTGGATCATCCTTGGACTTCAGTCCTAAAGTGAACCGTAGACAAGATGTCTCCGAAAATAAAATCCTGAATGAACAGGTAAGGGGATTGGATCATCCTCGGACTTTGGTCCTTTGAATTGAGCCATAGACAAGATGTCTCCTAAAATAAAATCCTGAATGAACAGGTAAGGGGATTGGATCATCCTCAAACTTTGGTCCTTTGAATTGAGCCGTAGACAAGATGTCTCCGAAAATAAAATCCTGAATGAATAGGTAAGGGGATTGGATCGTCCTCGGACTTTGGTCCTTTGAATTGAGCCATAGACAAGATGTCTCCGAAAATAAAATCCTTAATGAAAAGGTAAGGGGATTGGATCGTCCTTGGACTTTAGTCCTTTGAATTGAGCCATAGACAAGATGTCTCCGAAAATAAAATCCTGAATGAACAGGTAAGGGGATTGGATCATCCTCGGACTTTGGTCCTTTGAATTGAGTCGTAGACAAGATTTCTCCAAAAACAAAATCTTGAATGAATAGGTAAGGGGATTGGATCATCCTCGGACTTTGGTCCTTTGAATTGAGTCATAGACAAGATGTCTCCAAAAACAAAATCCTGAATGAACAGGTAATGGGATTGGATCGTCCTCGGACTTTGGTCCTTTGAATTGATTCGTAGACAAGATGTCTCTGAAAACAAAATCCTGAATGAACAGGTAAGGGGATTGGATCATCATCGTACTTTGGTCCTTTGAATTGAGCCATAGACATGAGGTCTCCGAGAGTTGAATTACAGGACTAGATCGTCCTTGGACCTCGGTTCAAAAGGTACATGGTAGGATTGGATCGTCCTTGGACCTCAGTTCAAAAGGTACATGATAGGATTGCATCATCCATGGACCTATGTCCTAAAGAGAGTAGGATTGATCATCCTATAATATGATCGTATGATGACGATGCTAATGATCGTATGATGACGACGCCGATGATTGTATGATGACGATGTCGATGATCGTATGATGACGATGCTGATGATCGTATGATGACGATGCTGATGATGATGATGCTGATGATCGTGTGATGACGATGCTGATGATCGAGTGATGAAGATGCTGATGATCGTGTGATAACGATGTTGATGATCGTGTGATGACAATGCTGATGATCGTATGATGATGATGCTGATGATCATGTGATGACGATGTTGATGACATTAATGTTCCAGTAACTGGTTGAGTTACTGATAATGATGAATTGAAGAAAGCTTACGATGATTTATAGATGTATCATGTATGATGTAGTCGATGACTCCTTGCTCCTGCAGATGTTGTTATAATATCCTTCTCGTTAAGGGGGAGTGTTGAATATTGTAAATTCTAAGAATATTATATTTGTACACTATTATTTCGGATATGTTTCATCCCTCCGAGGTAACCCTATTATGTATCCGGAGATGATTATTCCTCCGATGGGTTGTGGTAACTAGGGTTATTAGACCCACCATGTAGGGGTCGGCCCTGATCTTATATTTTAGGGGTTATTAGACTTCCCCAGGAGAGGTTGGCCCCATTAGGGGTTTTAGTCAGTTGAGAACTAATATAAATAGAGGTGAGCTCCTCATTAGACACACTTGTACAACTCAGAAAAGTAGCGCACTTGTCTGGGAGGTTTGCTAAGGAGGTAGAGAAGGAGGGAGCACATCTTGTATTTTGGTTGATCATCTTATTGAGGAAAGCTTTGCTGGGTTTTCTACCCCATGAGGGTTTCCTAGGGTAAATTCTGTGTCTATCTTGTGATTATGTTTCTTTCAGTGATCTTACTAGTCTATTTGGTTTAAACTTAACATCTTCTTCTTGGGACAATTTGAAGCAAAGTGTCCCATTTCATTACATTCGTAACATCGAACATGAGATAAATCTTTCTTCTTGTGATGAGGGTGAGAATGTTTCTTGTTATGATATTTCTCCCTCTTAAACTTGCTTCCCTTGGTGTGAGCTGTGAGAGCTTGATCTTCATTCCCCATCTTTTCTTCTCGTGCCACAAGCTTCGCTTCTTCTTGTGAGCATTCTTCCTGCAGTCTGCTGAAGGATGCCAACTTCTTTCTTGCACAGATTCCTTGGATAAAGGATTCCCATGGCCTAGGTAGGCCATTCAATGTGGTCATGACAATTTCACCGTTGTCCACAATTTCATCCACAGCTTTGAGTTGTTCCTTGACCTGGGAAACCCTAGAAAAATAAGATTGAATGGATTCTCCATTCTGAAGCTTCACCCCTTTCAATTGATTCCGCAGAGTCATCTTCTGATTTATGTTCTTTCCTTCAAATTGCTTATATAGGGAATCAAACATCTCTTTGGGTGTCTTTAGAGATGACACATGGGGGATGAGATGGTCCTTGATAGAATCATCAATGATTCTCTTTTCCTTGACCAAGTTCTTCTTATGGAGGGCTTTAGCCTCTTATTCCTCTGGGACAGGGACCTCTTCCCTTATGTAAGTATCGAATTCATTTTCTTCCAGGATTAACCCAATCCTATACTTCCATGCTCGGAAGTTATCAACCCCTTCAAGCTTATCCTCAAGCTTGGTGTGGTGAGACATCTTAAAGAGTACTTCAAATGGAAATAAAAAAAGATTTAGGTCTTACCACTTGATTTGCTGAAAACTGTATCTGGTCCTAGATTAGGGTTTGTTAGAGAAACCCTAAAAATTCAAAATGTGAATTTCAACTTTCTGAAAGGATAGAAAGATGCACCTTGATGAGCTGATCAGCCTGGTGTATTCAGAATTTGAGATCTGCAAAGCTTCACCCTTCAGAAATGCCTTTTAGTCTTCTCGGGTTCACTGGGGAGGACCCTGAATTAGGGTTTGAGTTTCCCAGAGATTTACCCAGCCAAAAATCTCGATCCAAAGCTCTAAAATTCGATTTTTCCAAGGAGCTTTTAGATATCTCTTCAGATTTCAGAAATTCCTATTTTTGTGGAAACCCTAATTTTTAGGGCCAAAACTGAAAGTGCTCAGAACTGAATTCTGATTGGACAGAAAGATCCACCTTGCTGAGGAGAGTCAATCTATCATATTGCTTTTCCAAAATCTATGGAGAGAAACTCAAAAACAAGAATCCCTAGCTTCCACAACTGCACAGTGTCTTCTTCTCAGGTTAACTCTGATACCATGTTAATTTTCGAGCATTAATTCAATATGAGCTAGGATCTTTATTGCGAGAATAACATGTATAGTATATCAATGCATATCAATCATAGCAAGCATATCAATCATCATAAGATGCAAACATAAGAGATAATAGACACACAGAGTTTCTGTGGGAAAAACCCTAAGGTGAAAAACCCCACAACTTTCTCAAAGATATATAGAGCAACAGTACAACCAAAGTACAACCCAAGTACACAAAGATAGAGTCCTCCTAGTAGCTAATCCTCCTCCTCACATGTGCGCCACATTCCAAGTGATGGATAAGTGAGTAATGAAGTGATCAAATAGAGAGATCACGCTCTCTATTTATACTTGTTCTGAGTAGCCTAATAAACCTATGGGGCCGACTTGTCTAACTCAGCCTAATAACCCCAGGTTAACTTAATCAGGGCTGACCCCACACATGGTGGTCTAATAACCCATCGGCAAGTTACGACATTTGCGACACTTGTCAATACAAATGACGACACTTCCATATAGAGTTATAATACATCTCTATAGGAGTACAATAAAATACATAGATGAAATACATTCCGAAGTTACATATACATCAACAAAATGAATCTTTTCTCTCAACTCTGTTATTTGATAAAGATTTCGGGCTTGAACACTACCTTGTTTTCAATAATTATAATTATGGTTGCAATGTATTTTAATGTGGTTTGATGTTTTTAAGAGAATGATAAAAATGGGTGAGCTTATCATGAGACTCAAACCCTAGATCTATCCGAGTTATAGACCTACTTCATGATATCGAGTTTATTGTTAAAGTTTTGTTCAACTTGTTTAGCTCATTCAAAAGGATAAAATGAAATAACTTATTGTTATGTTTTTAGTTGATTTTATTAATCATTGTAAGGATGTCGAGACCCAAAGTATGAATATATTGTTGGGCCAAAACCCTGGTTTGTATCACCTGTTCCCTTTCGACTCGGGATGAATCACTTAGGGGTTTAGTTGTTGTTATGAGTGTGCATAGATTTCAATATTTACGATGTTGAAAAAGTTGAGTACAGGAAGATTAATGTCGTAAAACATAATGTCGATAAGTTTGACATTTGACATGATAATGTAATTTTTGATATAATGTTTTTCAGTTATAAAATTGGTAGTGAATATTACTGTATAGTTTATCAAAGATATTTTATTTGCACTAAAGTTCTTGCCTTATACTTGGTTTATGAAGAATGATTATATTATCTCTATTTTTCTTACAGAAATAAATATGAGATATGTATACTTCATTCATTTTGTGAATAATACTCTATTAGATGCTCAGGTCTTGTTAAGTTTAAACCAAATAGACTAGCAAGATCACTGAAAGAAACATAATCACAAGATAGACACAGAATTTACCCTGGGAAACCCTCATGGGGTAGAAAACCCACCAAATCTTTCCTCAATAAGATGATCAACCAAAATACAAGATGTGCTCCCTCCTTCTCTACCTCCTTAGCAGATCTCCCAGACAAGTGCGCTACTTTTCTGAGTTGTGCAAGTATGTCTAATGAGGAGTTCACCTCCTCTATTTATACTAACTCCCGACTGACCAAAATACCTAATGGGGCCGACCTCTCCTGGAGAAGTCTAATAACCCCTAAAATATAAGATCAGGGCCGACCCCCACATGGTGGGTCTAATAACCCTAGTTACCACAAACCCCCGGAGGAATAATCATCTCCGGATACATGATAGGGTTACCTCGGAGGGATGAAACATCTCTGGAATAATAATGTACAAATTATAATATTCTTAGAAGTTATAATATTCAACACTCCCCCTTAATGAGAAGGATATTACAACAACATCTGCAGGAGCAAGGAGTCATCGACTACATCATACATGATACATCTATAAATCATCGGAAGCTTTCTTCAATTCATCATTATCAGTAACTCAACCAATTACTGGAACATCAATGTTATTAGCATCGTCATCGCACGATCATCAACATTGTCATCATATGATCATCAGCATCGTCATCATACGATCATCAGCATCGTCATCACACTATCATCAGCATCGTCATCACACGATCATCAGCATCGTCATCACACGATCATCAGCATCGTCATCACATGATCATCAGCATCGTGATCACACGATCATCAACATCGTCATCACACGATCATCGGCATCCAATCAATTTACAGGATGATCAATCCTACTCTCTTTAGGACATAGGTCCATGGATGATACAATCCAGATCAAGTTCCAGGATGATCAGTCCTTATCACTTTAAGACAAGTCTCATGTCTAGGGATGATGCAATCCCAATCCAGTTCCAGGATGATCAGTCCTTATCAATTTAAGACAAGTCTCATGTCTAAGGACGATGCAATCCCGATCCAGTTCCAGGATGATCAGTCCTTATCAATTTAAGATAAGTCTCATGTCTAGGGACGATGCAATCCTGATCCAGTTCCAGGATGATCAGTCCTTATCAATTTAAGACAAGTCTCATGTCTAGGGACGATGCAATCCCGATCCAGTTCTAGGATGATCAGTCCTTATCAATTTAAGACAAGTCTCATGTCTAGGGACGATGCAATCCCGATCCAGTTCCAGGATGATCAGTCCTTATCAATTTAAGACAAGTCTCATGTCTACGGATGATGCAATCCCGATCCAACTCCAGGACGATCAGTCCTTATCAATTTAAGACAAGTCTCATGTCTAGGGACAATGCAATCCCAATCTAGTTCTAGGATGATTAGTCCTTATAAATTTAAGACAAGTCTCATGTCTAGGGACGATGCAATCCCATCACGTACATTTTGAACCGAGGTCCGGGGACGATGCAGTCCTATCTTCCATTCTCGGAGACACCTATCTACGGCTCACTTTAGGATTGAAGTCCAGGGATGATCCAATCCTTTTTCTTTCTCGGAGACACCTGTCTACGGCTCACTTTAGGACTGAAGTCCAGGGATGATCCAATCCTTTTTATTTCTCGGAGACACCTGTCTACGGCTCACTTTAGGACTGAAGTCTAGGGATGATCCAATCCTTTTTCTTTCTCGGAGACACCTATCTATGGCTCACTTTAGAACTTGAGTTCAAGGATGATGCAATCCTATCATGTCCACCAAAGACTTCATTCTCGGAGACATCATGTCTACGACTCTCTTAAGGATGATGCAATCCTATCATGTCCACCAAGGACTTCATTCTCGGAGACATCATGTCTATGGATCTCTTAAGGATGATGAAATCCTATCATGTCCACCAAGGACTTCATTCTCGGAGACATCATGTCTACGGCTCTCTTAAGGATGATGAAATCCTATCATGTCCACCAAGGACTTCATTCTCGGAGACATCATGTCTACGGCTCTCTTAAGGATGATGCAATCCTATCATGTCCACCAAGGACTTCATTCTCGAAGACATCATGTCTACGGCTCTCTTTAGAACTTGAGTTCAAGGATGATCCAATCCTCACATGTATTCTAATCAATACAGGTACAAGTATCCTCAACCATACAAGTACATTTAATCAATACATGTATCATCAAAAATTATGTATTCTCACTAATACATCAAAAGCATGTATTCTCACTAATACATCTATCATCAAAAACATGTATTCTCACTAATACATATAACATCAAAAGCATGTATTCTCACTAATACATATAACATCAAAAGCATGTATTCTCACTAATACATCTATCATCAAAAACATGTATTCTCACTAATACATCTAACATCAAAAGCATGTATTCTCACTAATACATCTAACATCAAAAGCATGTATTCTCACCAATACATCTAACATCAAAAGCATGTATTCTCACTAATGCATCTAACATCAAAAGCATGTATTCTCACTAATACATCTAACATCAAAAGCATGTATTTGTAAAAACTAAGTATTCTAAGCATAAGAGTCCTAAATCTAAAATATATCTAAGTATCTAGGTGTGGTGAGCAGGTAACCTTATCATCGACCTTGTGTTCGATGAGGCAATCTCATCATCAGTGATTATACTACTCCCCCTTTCGAGGAGGGTCCTTTTGAACCACACCAAGCTTGTCTCGGATGTATTCAAATTTCACTCGAGACAGAGGTTTGGTCAAGATATCAGCAATTTGATCCTCAGTGCTTACATACTCGAGCTTGATAGCTCCTCTCTGCACCATATCTCGTATATAAAAGTATCGGATCTCTATGTGTTTTGACTTATCGTGGAATACAGGATTTTTTGCATCTTAATGCAGCTTTGATTGTCACACATAATCACAGTGGGATCCATTTCTAAGTCAAACACTCCAGATAATAGCTTCCGAAGCCATACTGCTTCACAACTGGCAGAGTAGGTAGCTATATATTCTGCTTCAGCAGTACTGAGGGCCACACTAGATTGTTTCTTGCTGAACCATGAGATCATTGCAGATCCAAGACCATAACATCCACCTGATGTACTCTTTCTGTCTGAGACACTTCTTGCCCAATCAGAATCTGAGTAACCATGTAACCTGAGTTCATGACCTCCAAGATAATATAAACCAAAATCCAATGTACCTTTTAGGTATCTCATCACATGCTTTGCAACTATTAAATGAACCTTTCTAGGTTCTACTAGATACTGACTTAGAGTATTTACAACAAAGCATATATCTGGCCTAGTATTTGTTAAATACATCAATGACCCAATAATTTGTCTATATCGAGTTAGGTCTACTAGTTTCGATGAGTCATCAACTAATAACTTCAGGCTGGAGTCCATGGGAGTGGCCATGGGTTTACATTCCAACATATCAAACCTTTTTAGAATCTCCACAGCATACTTACCTTGATTCTGAAAGATTCCTTTTGATTCTTTCCATACTTCTAGACCTAAGAAGTAGTGCATTAATCCGAGATCTTTCATCTCGAATTCTGAAGAAAGCTTCTTCTTGCTTTCAATAATTTGTTTCTCATTTCCGGTTAGAAATAGATCGTCTACATATAACAACAGTATAACTGGTTCATCATCCATCACTTTGAGATAAAGATTTGGGTTAGCTTTACTCTTGGTAAAACCCATGCTAGTTAATAAATTGTCAATCCTTCCATACCAAGCCCTGGGAGCTTGCTTCAACCCATATAATGCCTTTTTCAGTTTGCATACATGATTTCTTCCGTCTTTAACCTCAAACCCTTGTGGTTGTTCTATGTACACTTCTTCTTCAATTACACCATTCAGAAAAGCTGTCTTAACATCCATTTGGTGTAATTTCCACTTCATCATAGATGCAAGTGCCATGATAGTTCTAATTGAAGTATACCTAGCAACAGGTGCAAATGTTTCTTCATAGTCAATTCCTTCCTTTTGAGAGAATCCTCTGGCTACAAGTCTTGCCTTATATTTTTCAATGCTACCATCTGCAGCATGTTCTATCTTGAAAATCCATTTGGAAGAAACCACACTTTTATCTTTTGGTTTGGGAACTACATCCCAGACATCATTTTTCATTATTGACTGATATTCTTCTGTCATTGCTTCTATCCATTCTTTCTTCTGAGCTGCCTCTTCATAGCTAGTAGGTTGTTGATCACAAGATCACACATCAGGGCCATATAGTTGGACACTAGCTTTGGTTTCTTTCTTTCTCTAGTGGAGCCTTCAGGAGCTCCATATCTTTTAGCTCCTTGAATAATATCTCTAGCCCATGCTGGCCTTCTTTTCTTAGATAAATCTGTAATAGGAGGTTCTTGTGGTTCCAAGATGTCATGATCCTCTGGTGAATCATCTTCAGGGATGTGTACAGCCTCTGTGATTCTAGGAGATGGATCTTCTTCATAGATTTCTTCAAGTTGGCACTTCCTAGATTTCTTGAGAGCTGCTTCTTCATCAAATGTTACATCTCTACTTATTTCTATATGATGGAAACCTGGTATGTAAATTCTGAAGGCTTTGGATGATTCACAATAACCAACAAATATTCCCTTCTTACCAGAAGGATCTAACTTGGTTCTCTTTTCTTTTGGAATGTGGATGTACACAGGACACCCAAATATTTTAAGATGACTTACCTCGAGCTTCTTTCCTTTAAACACTTATTCTGGAGTTTTGAAATCAAGAGCACTATGTGATAATCTATTTTGCACATATACTACTGTCTTAGTTGCTTCATCCCATAGATACATGGGAATATCTTGGTCATGTATCATAGTCTTTACAGCTTCCATGATTGTTCTATTTTTCCTCTCAGCAACCCCATTCTGTTGGGGATTGTAAGGAGTGGTCAGTTCTCTCTTAATTTCGGCTTCTTTACAAAAGTCTTCAAAGCCTTTTGAAGTATATTCTCCACCATTATCTGTTCTGATAATATTGATTCTCTTTTCTGAGAGATTTTCTATTAGAGCCTTGAACTCTTTGAATTTTCCAAAGACTTCATTCTTACCTTTTGGAAAGTATATCCAAGTTTTCCTTGAATGGTCATCAATGAATGAAAGATAGTATTCAAACCCACTTAGAGAAGTGGTGGGCATTGGACCACATACATCTGAATGTATTAGCTCCAAAATTCTCTTAGTCTTTGTTTCACTCTTTGGAAAAGGGTTCTTGACATTCTTCCCTTTCTTACACCCTTTACATGAGCCATCATGATCAGCCTTCAAGTCTGGTAATCCTATGACCACCTTGCTTACATAGGGTAAGGCTTTGTAGTTAATGTGAGCTAATCTTCTATGCCATAGCTCACTGGGGCTAGAGATATCATGAGCAAGGGCAGTTTCTGGATGACCCTTGAGCTTATAGAGACCTCCTTCTTCTTCACCAATGACAACTACATCTTTAATTGATTTTCCTTTGGACCACATGAGTACTTGTCCATCTATGAAAGCCACCCTAAAGCCTTTCTTATCTACTGCTGAGATAGAGAGAAGGTTATTCTTTAAACCTGGTACATATAAGACTTCTTTCATTTTCAAGGGTGTTCCAGAATCAAGCTTGTAGCTTGCTTCACCAATTCCCTTGATGGGATATTGATAATCATCTCCTAGAGATACCTTTTGGGGTGAGGACTTTTCTTCAATTCTTGAGAGAGTTTTCTTTTGACCTGTCATGTGCTTTGAAGCACCGCTGTCAATGAGCCATGTATCTTCACCAGGGGACACAGATCCAGAGAGTGCAGAAAATAGGACATATTCTTCTGGATCTTCTTTCTTTACTTTAGATCTTTTCCTTTGAGGCCTTTCCTCCTCCTCTTCTTCTTCTTCTTCTCCTTCTTCTTCTTCACTATCATCTTTTGCCATATTTGCATGATGTCTTTTGTGAACAAACTTCTTCTTCTTCTTTCCTGGAAA
Organism: Larix kaempferi; assembly: GCA_027924585.1. NCBI lineage: Eukaryota > Viridiplantae > Streptophyta > Pinopsida > Pinales > Pinaceae > Larix > Larix kaempferi. The sequence continues at coordinate 7,756,377 of BSBM01000249.1, forward strand.
AGTACAGTCTTTAGCATAGTGTCCTAGTTTAAAAAAACTATAACATTGGACTGTGGAGAGGTCTCTTTCTGATTTTGATCCTCCTTTCCTTTTGAATCTATGAGAGGGTTGAGACCTCTTGTAGTTCACTTTCTTGAAATGGCCTCTCTTTCCTCTTTTGGTGTGGGTGGCCAAAGCTTGGTCATCCTCTTTGAGAAGAGCTTCTCTGTTGGCTACCCTAGCCTCTTCTTGAACACAATCCTCCCATACTACATCAAACTTCATGCTTTCTTTTCTGGCACACATGGTTTGTATGAAAGATTCCCAAGGTCTAGTGAGACCATTTAGGGAAGTCATCACAAGTTCATCTTCATCAAGAGTATCACCAATGGCATCTAGTTGCTCCTTGATTAGAGAGACTCTTGAGAAGTAGTCTTGAATGGATTCTCCTTTGTGCATCTTGGTACTTTTCAATTGAGTCCTTAAGTTCATCTTCCTATTGATGTTCTTTCCTTCATACATTCTTCCTAGGGCATCATACATTTCCTTTGGAGTCTTCTTGGAAGCCACTTGGGGAATCAAGTGGTCTTTAATAGAATCAGCTATGATTCTCTTTGCCCTAATCAAATCCTTCCTATGCTTCTCTTTGGCTTCATCTCCTTCCGGTTCTACAACTTCATCTTTGACATAATGAGCAAGATCATTCTCTTCAAGAATGAGACCAATTTTGTATTTCCATGCTCATAAATTCTCTATGCCTTCTAGCTTGTCTTCAAGCTTAGTGTTTGGAGCCATCTTCTCTTGGGGGAGTCCAAGAGATAAGAGACAGAGTAGTACTTACCCGGAAATATTTACCTTTTTACCTTTCCGGATCTTGGGACAGAATTTCTGGATGATCGCACTTTTGGTAAAACTAGGGTTTGACTTTCCCGGAGTTCTACCCAACCAAAAAGTTTGATATAGGGCTCAAAAGATTGGTTTTGAGAAGGGCTATCCAGCCATGTAATCAGAATTAAAAAATGCCAACTTTTTTCTGAAACCAATTTCTGACTTATTGCACTTTTGGTAAAACTAGGGTTTGGATTTCCCGGAGTTCTACCCAACCAAAAAGTTCGATCTAGGGTTTAAAAGATTGGTATTGAGAAGGGCTGTCCAGTCATGTAACCAAAATTCAATAATACCAACTTGTTTCTGAAACCCTAACTTTCACCGGAGAGAGAGAGAGAGGTATTCTTACCTTGTGAAAGATGTCCTATTCAGTCTAGCTCTGATACCATGTTAAGTTTAATCCAAATAGACTAGCAAGATCACTAAAAGAAACACAATCACAAGATAGACACAGAATTTACCCTGGGAAACCCTCATGGGGTAGAAAACCCACCAAAGCTTTCCTCAATAAGATGATCAACCAAAATACAAGATGTGCTCCCTCCTTCTCTACCTCCTTAGCAGACCTCCCAGACAAGTGTGCTACTTTTCTGAGTTGTGCAAGTATGTCTAATGAGGATTTCACCTCCTCTATTTATACTAACTCCCGACTGACCAAAATACCTAATGGGGCCGACCTCTCGTGGAGAAGTCTAATAACCCCTAAAATATAAGATTAGGGCTAACCCCCACATGGTGGGTCTAATAACCCTAGTTACCACAAACCCCCGAAGGAATAATCATCTCCAGATACATGATAGGGTTACCTCGGAGGGATGAAACATCTCCGGAATAATAATGTACAAATTATAATATTCTTAGAAGTTACAATATTCAACAGGTGTTAATACTGCATAGTTGCATAATGTTTACAGGTTGAAATGTTCGGGTATCTAGGGTTAATGTTTGAGTTCTGGTTATAAATTAAATTGTTTTGGTTGAGTATGAACTCTATTTTCAGTTTATGAAAGCTTATACTACTTAGATAGATATAAATTAAACATAGGCTGACCATATAGAATATTTTCTTGATCTCTACTATTTATTCTATGAATTATACTACTTAGAAAAATAAACCTAGATGGCTTAAGGAACTGTTTATGTAGCCACCGTGATGACTTTAGATAACATCATAAACATAAAATACAATTAGTTTTCATTTGTATCTAGATATCATATCTAATCTACATTATTTAACTCTCTCCCTGTACTAGAGTACATCACCTTAGGGTGAAAGGAAAAATACAGGGAGGTATTTATATTCATTCATTCAATATCCAAATTCTGATCATTCATTTAACTTACAAAAGTAATATTCAGTTCAGAAAACTCAGACATTTAAAACAGACTATAAATAAACAAACAGTTTTCAACCTAATTCAACAATTCAGAAAATAAATAAAATATAACAAGTAGAACCTAATAACTTGAGAGGGTGGACAAACACCCAAAGAGGCCTGTTTCTCCCAACCTTCTCCAGAAGAAGCAGCCAAATCACTTGCTCCCTTGGACACCCGAGTCTGTTTACTGAACCACTAGGAAGAAGTCTCTGTGTAGAAGCAAGGCACTCAAGTTGTACTTCAGCAATCAATGGAGACTTGCGTACACCTCACATATGTACTTCAACAATCAATGGATACTTGCATACATATCCAAAACTCTGCACTCAGCAAGAATAAGACAGTCTCACTCTACAACTCAAAGCATAGCTTCCCCTCATCGAATCTCTTGTGTGCAATTCCTAGCAAAACCACAAGGTAAATTTTCTCGTCAGAAAAAGTGTGAGCCTCAACTCAAATTCAATGGATTATAAAATATGCCTAGGTATTTTCGTGGTTATTTTTGAATAAATGAGCCATAAGCTCCAGTTGCACAATCCAGGGAACTTGACCACAAAATAAGGGATTTGTCCCATAACAACAGCTAGTTACTGAGTTCAGATGCTGCCACTTGTCCATTTCCTTCTTCCCCAGATTCCTTTCCTCCTATTGGGTCAGTAAACACTCTTTAAACAGTTTCTTTGGGTGAGTGTCTCCTATTTTTATTTATTAAATATTAATATTATTTATTTACAGTCATCCTTGACACTTGGTCAAATATAAAACTTTACAATAAAAGTTAAGGTAATTTTTTTCCACAAACATAAAATGTCTCCAGTATTGGGTATGTTACACTGGTTCATCATCCTTTGAAGCATGAGCATGATGTCTTTTCTTGTTTCCTTTCTTCTTGGGACAATTCCTAGAGATGTGTCCCATCTCATCACACTAGAAGCATTCGAAACTTGAATAGTATTTTGAATTTATTTTACCCTTGTGTGGTCTCTTGTGATGATGATATTATTTCTTGCCTCTCTTGGCATGAGTTTCCAGGCCTTGATTATATTCATCCCCAACTTTTCTTCTCTAGCAGCAATCATTGCTTCTTCTTGATTGCAAGATTCTAAGAGTGCACTGAAAAATATAACATTATTCTTGATTGCAAGATTATAAGAGGGCACTGAACAACATAAGCTTCTTCCTAGAGCATACCCCTTGAATATATGACTCCCATGATATTGGAAGTGTGATAATTCTATATAGGTTGAATACCATGAAAGAATTCTAATAACCAAAAATCTTGAAGCAAATAAGTCCTCACAAGAATTATTCAAAGATATGAAAGAATAAGAAGAAGAAATATTGAGACAGAAACATAAGAGAAGGAAATCAATTGATGGAAATATAATATCATATATTATTCCTCAATATGAATACAATATATAATACATCACAAGAGAGAAAATATAATTCCTTAAAGGAAAGTTATAAAGCATAAAAAAGTAAGGCTTACTAAAAGCATAAAAACCCCCTAGGTGTCAAAAGCACTTTCCAAAACACTCTAAAGGATCACGAATTGGAAGAAGATGGTATGGAAGCTCATGAGTGATGTAAATGGAATGTAATAATGAATTTAGGAGAGAAGAAAGTGGTGGAGGTCGAATTGGTCAAGTCGAGAGAGTTTCCAAGTCAACTAGCTTTACCTTATCCACTAGAAAGTACAAAAATAGGATAAAGCTATATAAATCAATAAAGTGTCTTTCTAATTTAGGCATGGAATAAAATTAGGCAGAATCCAAAACAATATTATCCACAATCTATCCAAATTCATTTTTGTGACTTAGGATGGCATATGGAAGCATAAAAGACAAAACTAGGCAAACTACATAGTCTACACCTAGAAAAATTAATCTAGATGAATAACAAAATATATCCCAAGTATGGAATGGGTTTTTAAATGTTCCAAAATCCCCCTTAAGCCTGAATGTACGTTAGTAAAATATCATAAATATAGGGCCCAAGAAACAAGTCTTATGGTCACCCCATTACAATTATTATTAGTCCATGTATATGAGGAAAGAAGGAAAACCACTTGAAAAGAAAACCTCCTCTCAAGATCATGGAATACACCATAATAAGTCTCTCCAAGCTCCAAGAAGATGAAAACATGGTCAAATATCTAGAGGAATCTTTTTATTGGTAAGAAGTGGAATGTTCTCACTAGACTTGAGCTTTGTGAGATTAGGTCCAAATGGGACTTGATGATGTCCTTCATCTTTTGTCCAATAGGTTCCAATAATCATGGAGTGGATCAAAAGCATGACAGAGAGAGTGAAACCAGTCACTCCAAACTATAATTTTTCCTCCATAATATTCAATAACACACCAAAAAGAAACTCAAGGAGAAGTTTTGAGCATGTAGGAACTACAAAAAATGATTGATGATTCGAATCATAAGACATATGAGAGAACTAAGAGGTGTCTCCAACTTTTTGAAAAATGTGTTGGAAATCATGTAAGAGCTGGAAGGAGCATGGACAGAGGAAGTGAAGGCGCAACCAACAATATCAACTATATACTCAATTCCAAATAGCTATAGATCACCTTCTTGGATACCATTGACCAGCAAATGATCCTCAATATCTTAAGTGTAAGAGGAGAACAATGATGAGAGATGGAAAGATCTGAGTTCTTCTTAAACAATAAATTTCTTCCATTTGATGTTCAGTACCTCCAAAACAAACTCTCTGAAACTTATATTCGAAAACTAATTTAATCAAGAGATCCTAACGCTCTGATGACATGTGATAATTCTATATAGGTTGAATACCATGAAATAATTCTAATAGCCAAGAATCTTGAAGCAAAGAAGTCCTCACAGGAATTATTCAAAGATATGCAAGAATAAGAAGAAGAAATATTGAGACATAAACATAAGAGAAGGAATTGAATTGATAGAAATATAATATCATATATTATTCCTCAATATGAATACAATATATAATATTACATCTCAAGAGAGAAAATAGAATAACTTAAAGGCAAGTTGTAAAGCACAAAAAAGAAAGGCTTACTAAAAGCATAAAACCCCCTAGGTGTCAAAAGCACTTTCCAAAACACTCTAAAGGATCATGAATTGGATGAATATGGTATGGTAGATCATGAGTGATGTGAATGGAATATAATGGTTAATTTAGGAGAGAAGAAATTAGTGGAGGTCGAATTGGTCAAGTGGAGAGAGTTTCCAAATCAACTAGCTTTACCTTATCCTCTAGAAAGTAGAAAAAAGAGGATAAAGTTGTCTAAATCAAGAGAGTGTCTTTCTAATCTAGGAATGGAATAAAATCAGACATAATCCAAGCAGGGATAATTTGAAGGACCCATACTTATTTAAAAGTGTATAAACCTTGGCGAATATTACTAATTCTTAAAATGTCGACTGTAAAATATTTGGCGATATTTTTCTAAAATTATTTCAATTTATAAGGATTATATATAGTTTATATAATAATTTGTCGATTTTTAGAGTAAAAAAAGTTGACCCCATCAAAATTGGGTGAAATGGGGCTTCAAAAAATGCAAATTGGCGAATCGTTTTTTGGAAAAAAACATGGAAAAATAGCCCATGGGCTAAATTTCGCCCCTAAAATTATCCTTGGATCCAAGGAAATCTTATCCAGAATCTATCCAAAGTAGTTTTTTATACTTAGGATGGCATATGGAGGCATAAAAGACAAAACTAGGCCAACTACATAGTCTACACCTAGGAAAATTAATCTAGATGATTAATAAAATATATCCTAAGTATGGAATGGGTTTTTAAATGTTCCAATAGGAAGACCATTTAGGGTAGTCATCACTAATTCTTCATTTTCAACATTGTCTCCAATTGCACTTAAATAATCTCTGATGTTGGAGACCCTTGTGAAGTAAGACTGGATACTTTCATTGTTTTGCATCTTCACATGATTGAGTTGACTCCTTAAGGTCATCTTCCTATTGATGTTGGTTCCTTCAAATAATCCCTTCAGTGCATCAAACATCTCTTTCGGAGTCTTCTGATATGATATGTGTGGGATCAATTGATCCTTGACGAAATCATCTATGATCCTCTTAGCTTTGATTAGATCCTTCTTGTTATTTGTTTTATCCTCATCTCCCTCTGACTCTGCAACTACTTATGTGACATACTTATCCAATTCATGCTCTTCTAGGATGAGCATCACCATATACTTCCATGCTCGAAAGTTCTCAGCCCCTTCAATCATATCCTCAATCTTGGTATTGTTTGTTATGTTCATAAAATTGATAAATGAGAACCTCAAATCGAAATAGAGAGAGAATAACTTACCAAATAATATGCTCCAATGAGAAGTTGATTTTTGTGATCTGGATTTAGGAGGTTGTAGGGTTTGTCAGAGAAACCCTAATTTTTCAACTTCTGGATCTTGGTAAAATGAGAGGATGAAAATATTCAACTCCTAAAGGAGAGATGAGCAATGTACTCCTTTTCCCAAATCTATGGACATAACTACAAAATATTTGATGCCCTAGTTTCTTCAATTTCTCTTGTTGAATTTCTCTGTCTTAATTCTGATGTATCTCAGAAATTTATGCTCCTCAAGGTCTGAAACTTCTTTCTAAGGTATTATAATTTTTCCTGTATATAAAACCATAGGTTATAGAAATATTGGATTCATCAAGTGGAACATATGATAACTTTCCTAAGCTGACATGTTTATGGACTCTTTCAGTATAGAAAACTTGTACAGACTTCCACATGTCACTTTTTTTACTTTGGGTTCTAAAAATCGCATTAGAGAAACTAAATTATGTTCCCTTTCTGTAATATCTGATGAAATTTGATTTGGATCTTCCTAGAACGATATATATCATTTATCCCTAGGTCACCTGCTTAAAACTGAATTCTGTAAGAGGCTGGAACCCTGATTTGCATGGACCATATATACTAAAGTACATCGAATCTGAGGATGAAACATGCATAAAAGGTATATTAACATTTCATATTCGTCCTGTCTGAGTTTCAACACCCGGACCTTCACCAAAATATATTTGTAGTGAAAGTTCCCATATGACTATATTTTTCCTTCTAGGGTTTTGATTCTGTAGTTGGAGTTGCTGCACAATGTTCTCATTCAGGCCTACTTTGATACCATGTTAAATTTTAAGTGCAATAACAATAAGGATTACTGAAATATAAACAAGCACAATATAGACAATAGTACACAACAAATTTCATGGGAAGACCCTCTCAGGGAAAAAAAATAGCAAACTTCTTCTATATAGATTCTTCAGAATGTACAATAGTATCCCTCATGCAAAGACCCAAAAACACGAAGACTCAAAAAGCAGCTACTCTAAACGACTCTCCCTCCCTCTACTCATTTGAATTATATGAGTGATTGAAGTGACCAAATGAGGAGGGACAACCTCCTATTTATACTAATAAATTGACATTACCTTTTTACTACCAAGGTCGGCTTGACTTACATAACTGGGCCAACCTATACAATTTACAATAAAATATTCTTTTCTATATATTTCCAGGATGACCTAACAGTTAGGGTTTACGTTGACTCTTTCAATGACTTTTACATGATCAATTACATCAATAATAATCCTCGTAGGGTGTACAATACATATAATACAAATGACCAAAATAATACAAATAAGAATATCTTCTGAAGTTACATTCTTCAACAACATCCACCCCGTAAGGGGCATCTCCCATAATCAAATCAACAATTTAGTGTGCCACCATGGCCAATAGCCTCATGGTACAACTCCCTTCTATCAGTTAATCAATGCCATGTCGGTAACTCTCTATGAGAGCACCCACACTACATCGACACCTCTATGCTGGGAGGCATGCTCGATTATATTTACCCTGGGATAGGGGGAATGATTAATCATTTTGATCCTACCTTGTCGCATCTATATTGGTAATTCAATGAGCCCTTAACTCAATCCAACACATGTGCGATCCATAATCATAAACCCTGTGCCCATAACATGGGGTAGGACCTTAACCCTGCTCTGTTTTTCACGTGCATGATATCGGCCATTTCCGATGTCACATGTCCCTTGTATATTTGGTTTGATTTTCAGATGCACCTTTTATGCTTTGGTATCGTTTCCATGTGTACAGGTTCAAGTTGCATTGAACTCTACTTGTTTCAATTGGCAGACAATCCTTGTAGGTATAATTATTTAAATGGCATGTAGTTCATATTCTCCCCTAGGGTATCTGATGCATTGATCTAGTTCATTCTTTCGCCTATAGGAACCCCCTATTTGAATAAGCAGCCTAGCCCATCCACCATTGCATTCACCCTTACTTGGAGGTAGATCCTACCTTACATGGGTGACCTTCTTAGTACCCCTTACATTTGGCGCCCATGTCATTTGTATTACCATAGGATATGGATTCCTTGTAGTTGGCATCCAAAAAATGAAGCTGCATGAATTCCTTCACATTGTCACTCATTGGCCATTCCCTGTAAATGGACTCCTGGTATGGAGTTTCTTTTATGTGTTTTTCTAAATCCTTAAAGAACGAAAAGACCGCTAAGAAAAATTGCTTCATTTCATGATTGTTGAATTATTTGAAAGGGAATATGTCTTGTATAAGTTTACCCCTTTTTTAGGCCGGATAGCCTAATTACGAAAAAGGAATACTCTAGTCCCTTTGGCTAGAAGAGTTCTCACCTACATACTTTTATTATTTTTTGGGCTTGGGAGACTAAATTTATGAAAAAGAACCCCAATGGATTTTTATTCATGCTTTTCGACTCACTAAAATTGAAAACATTGACGAACATTAACTAACATAGGCTCGATCAAAATCCATGGGTCAGTACATTATTGAACACCCTTCTATCCCTTCTTTAAGCTCATTATACCACAAAGAAGGCTCAAACGGTGCCTTTTGATGCCTATGCATATCACATATGATCCCTTATTATGGAAACACCCCCAATATGGTCTCTTTTGTTTAGATTATTCTACGATGAGTCAACCTTGGAGTCCCCCTGATGTCATGTATCAGTCCCCCTCTCCAAGCATAAACCATTGTAGTCATCCCCACAATCTCACCCCAACTATGTTCCCCTCCTCCGACATCAGTTTCATATGCTTCCATGTAATCCCTACCATCATACTCTGAACAAAGGAAGTTTGTGTCCCCCTACATAGTGTCACTTTTGTCCCCATTAGGTGTCTCAATCCCTTATCCAGTTCCATTTCATCTCTTGTTATATCCCTTGTGCTCCTATCAAGGAAACATCATTTCCTTGGTAGTTGCAGGTCTTTCTCTGTTGAATTTAGCACATATATTCCAGAGGATATACCCAAAGGTCGTTGTACCTTGGTTTCATCCACATCATTGATGAGTTGCTTGGACCACCTGAGGGGAGCCCTCAATGCCCATCATATCAATTGTGTCTCACATGGTTGACTTCATCTACATCATCACACGATTGAGATTCGTGCAGGGTATTGGTTCCTTCATTATTTGATTAAAGACCCAGATATCCTATGACTCTAGTATATTGGTGAGTCTCTCTCGAACTCTGGAAGTCTTATGTTCCTTCTGATATCTGGTTCGTGTTGGCGATAGTGTTCAGGAAGCCACTCCATTCCATGCTTCCTAGTGTATTCAGTTTCAGATGCAGTTCATTGTACTTTCGAGATTTCAACTCTTAGTTTTTTAGTCCATCAAGTTGTTGGACCCCTTTATATCTTGCAATGCATTAGTTATTGTGATCTTGCATCTTTGGTGAATGTCATTGTTTTCATGTATCATTTCTTCAAATCATCCATGGTTGGACCATGATTACAGTCCATTATATTCAGTCTCTTATCAGACACCTATGATATACACAACAATTATCTATGTATTGAAGGACCCCCTTTTGGGCCTTGATCTATTTTGTATATCCTTGAGACATTGATACAAGCATGAGTATGCCTTCCTCGTCCATATATTTTAGATTTAAATTTCTTGAGTTTAAATTTAAAAGCTCTCGACCTCGCACATCATGGGGTAATCTATTAACACCAAAAGTTTGTCCTCTTTTCTTATCCACTAACCACACCATATCATACATCATGTCCAATTTCCATTTCCACCACTTTGACCTTCACATGGAAAAAATATCATAAATGGTCCATTATTACTATTTCCACGAAACAAGGAAATTGACACATTCCTAAAAAATGGGAAAAGGCGAAAATCCCCCAAAAATAGGAAATTCCCACAAACAAGAAAAAAACAATAAAAATGGGGAAAAAGAGTTGGATCTAACCAATCATAATGTTTATCCAAATACCATTTTCCAATCCCATAGGCCATGAAATACGATGCGCCACAAAACCATCGGTGGAATATCTATATATACATCTGAAGGTTCCCCTATTTCAAATACCAAATATTCTCCACCTCATTTACGCCATTACTTTGTGAAAATTCCATTGATTCCTTTTTACCCATATGTTGAGTTTTGGTACCTCTTGTGACTTGTAGTTGGAGACTGCAGAGGTGCTAGGAGACTAAGAACATACTTCTTCATAAGGTTGCAAGGGCTATCATGGTCCTAGATTGTGCTCTTTTAAAATCATTTTAAATTGATGTTAGTTTAATGTATGATTAGTGTAGATTTAGTTTATTTTTCATTATTTACACTATCATTCAAACATTTAGTGAGACATCCATAAGTCTTAGTAGGTGCTTTTTAGCACCAGCTAGTGTGAGAACACTAACTACAACCCCATTGCAATGGAATAATACGACACTTTCATATCTATTTTGGAAGCATGTTGTGTCCATTTTTGAAATGGTTGTTGATGTCTTGGAAATTTTTGGTGTTTGTGTATAATTTTTAAAAATGTGTGGATTTGATTAATGAGTGAGTGGTGAAATATAGGTTAAAAGTTATAATATTTTTTATACAATAATGGGAATGGAAACCAATATTTTTAATTAAAATTTAGTAAAAGATATATTAAATTAATGGAATAGTATATTTCAAAATTTAGTATTACATTTAATTTGTTTCTGTATCGGTATTTGATGATATTGGATTCATTTATATATTAAAAATGAAATAATATTAATCCAAAAATTTAATTTGATAAAGATTAGATAATCAAATTGATAATGATAAATTGAAAATTTTCAAATTCATTACATATCATTTGACAAATAATACAATTATATATATAATTACAGATATAATTCCTAAAAAATAATAAACATTAAATATTATGAAAAAAGAAATTTGATTGGTTTGTGAACTATAAGTGGAAAATATTTGCTTTAATAATTTTTCAATACTTTTACATTTCCAAAAATAAACATATCATTGGCTAAACTTAATTTTAATATCAATATTTTTATTGCACTAATTTTACAAAGCAATATTAACCATTAACACGACCTATTAACTATTAGTATAACATAACATTTTAACTATTAACTATACCATAAAGAATAGATCCCTCATAACTCTTGCACCCTTTTCACTAAGGTTCACCGTGAGCCACTTAATTTACGTTTATATAATTCATATAGTATCTTTTAGGTTATTTATGGTTTGTTAGAAAATAAATTATGATATTCCCTTAATTTTATTATAATCAATTTAAATTTATATAAATTGATAATGAATAATTAATCACTTTTTAATTTTTAAAAATTTAAAAGTTATAAATTTTTAATAAATAAAAAATTATTGATTATTTTTTATAATAAAAATTAATAGAATAAACAAACTAAATAAATATTTTTAATATAAATATAAATAAAATACATTATAAATAAAATATTAAAATTTCAATATCAATTAAATAAAAATAATCAAATAAAATTATTGATACTTACTAATTCAAGAAATTGCGGCTAATAAACCCTTATTGATGTTGTAATATCCAACTTAATATCAATGAGTAGTACATAAGATCATAAATCTATATTTAATCTAAAATTTAGAGAATTTAAATTACTTATAATTTTTTTCATTTTAATTACTTAAATTTTTTTATATTTTTAAAAAACATTAAAATTTTAAACTTAATTTTTAAAAGCTAATAAAAATATAATTATATAAATCTACTCAAAAAAAATAAATTTAAGTAATCATTAATAACACATGGCATGATTCCATATTTTAAAACTTTCTTATGAGTTTACTATTATTTAAAATATATTAATACAAATATCTTATCAAAGAAAATAAAAATAAAGAATTCTGAAAATTATATTACTATTATTTAAAATATATTAATACAAATATCTTTTAAAAAAAATAAAAAAATAAAAATTCTGAAAATTATATTATTATATTAGATCTAAATTAAACTATATTAATAAAAAATTTAATTAAAAAAAAAAAAATAATAAAATAAAACATTAAATACTTAAAACTATATATAATTATATATAGATTTAAATTAGAAGAAGTAATTTAAATTCAAAATACATAAACAGTTTCAAGTTTGAATTATATAGTTATATATAAATCTAAATTAGAAGAAGTAATTTAAGTTCAAAATCAATAAACAGTTTCAAGTTAATAGAGAAACAGTTTTAACTTAAAATGATTCTTAAAATTACTTTAATGAGTCCCAATAATTAAAACATTAAATACTTAAAATTATATAAGTGTATATAGTTTTAATTTTAATAAGTAATTTAAGTTTAAAATGGATAAACCGTTGTTAAAACTATTTTAATTTAATAGATGATGAGTCCTTGTCATTAATAAATAATCACTCATTATTATTTTAAGTATTAATTTGACACATGAACTATAATAAATTTTGTTGTTTAATTTAACAATTGAATTATAATAAATTAATAAATTTTATTGCTTTCATTTGACACCATTCAAATTTTTGGAAATTGTTAAACGGATGTCTTTTGGATGTAAGATGTAAGGTTCAAATTTTTGGAAATTGTTAAACCGATGTCTATTGGAGGTTCATATTTGGTATGATAAATATTATGAATATAATTGTTGTTATACAAAATTTAAAATATATTCTACTGAAAAATATTTTTTTGTAACTAGATTGTTCAATATTATTGTGTTTATCAAAAACTCCTAAACAACATTCATCCACGTCATATTATCAAAAAACATTTAAAAAATATAGAGCTATAGACAATTTTTTGTTAAGGACAACTTTTCTTGATTTTATTAAGAATTTGCCTAAACTGACCGAGGCGCTGGGATTCAGGTGACAGTACCGGACTCGTTGCTTGCCCCAAAGCCACACCTTTTCCACTTGTAGTAAAAATTTATGTTGGTGATGTACATCTCGGCGGACAAGATCTTTAAAATGTTGATGACTTAAAAGATATTTGTAAATTTGTTAACATTACAGAAATGGGGATATTCCGCAATGAATATTATACGCCCACTGCCAGCTTCAATGCCTGTCCCTGTTCCAGGATCCTTTTCTATCTTCCCCAAATAATAGGGCCGTGATGAAACCTTAACATCGTGCAGTGTACTCAACTCACTTGCTTCATGTAGCATGTGCTCAACAAATACTGACAACGAATTTGATGTAATGTGATAGGTACGAATTGAACAGAAACTGAATCGCAAATAATCTACCAGTGTCATATCAATCTGTGCACTACATGTGGTTGATCATGATTCATTTAATTTGTAGAGTTCTTGGATGCTGTGCAAATCGAAAGATCCAGTTGATGGTGATTTGCAATTTTGTCCAACGTTCATATTGTTTTCGTTACTAAGTGGTTTGGTTTGGTCCATCAGCTTTCATGTTGCCTGTGTCTCACACAGTGCGTTTAACGAAGTAGAAATCCATATATAGAATACCAAATCCACTAGGCTGGAAAAAACGCAAACGGATTTTCGCCAACAGTTTCAAATAACTCGTCCAGTCTTCGAACCTTCTGGTTTTTTGAGAAGACTTCTGGTTTTTTTGAGAAGATTATTCATGATAGCTGTAACAGCAAATCAGAAAGTTGATGCCGGCGGGGGAAATTCAATTAACATTTGACATCTTTATGCGATGTCCGGCTACAAACAGACAACCGTTTTTCACGATGCGACGCTCGGCGCCATTCGAGGGAGTTGCAATTGTGTCCAGATGCATATCATTTCCGAAGCAACAGAAGCGCCCATGAAACTGGACAGGTTATTGGCTCATCATAGAATGATAACGAATTGACTGGGAAAGCAAGTTGTGAAGTTAATCGCTGTTGGTTGTCATTTTCTGAAGTTGTACCCACTGCCGTCCATATTTATACATGGTCTGCCTCCACAAAGGATGGCATGAAATGAATAATAATACATCACAAAATCACAATCACTGTGGTTAATCAATAAAAAAACGAAATTTGAAAAGTACATTTCACGAGCACAGCATATCATTTGAACAGATTCGTTTTCATTTTGTTAGAAGTCTTGACATTAAAATATTAAGTTTCTTTAGACGAATGTTCTTAATTTTTATGTTTTGATTGAAAATAAAAGAATAACAAATTGATGTCATGTGGTATGAAATTATTATATAATGATAAGAACACGGCATGATCTCTGAAAACAAGGGTTAAATGTCCTCTCTATGTTTTCTGAAAACAAGGGTTAAATGTCCTCTCTATGTTTTCTGTAGCGTGTGATACCGTGCACGTAATTACATTTATTTTTCTTTCTTATTAATCTATTTCGTTCTGATTGTAGTTATTCATTATTAACTTTAAATGAATTTTTTTTTTAATTAAAAGGTTGTTATTTATTTACATTATTTTTTATTTGGATTTTTTTTAATTTATTTACAATATTTTTTTGGGAGTTTTATTATATGTATTAGAAACCAGTTTTTCAAGTGGATGCTTTACCCATATTGGCAATATCATGATAAAGATGTGATAAGATTATAAACGACTATAGGTAGGGTGAATATGTTGGAAATGGTGTAATAGCAGTTAGGGTTCACGTGGAGGAGTTTGAACTCTTGGAAGAGGAGTTAAATAGTAGATATGAAATAGAAATTAAGTATTTTATACTAATAATAAGGAGGGTACAAATGAACAAGTAAGGGAACCTTAGAATAAGGATCACTTCATAAAAAAATAATTGCTTGAAGATGAAGCTATGCATCAAACAACAAAGGGGAGAAACCAAATTTAAAAATAAGTGTAACCATTTTAATTCTAGAAAAGTCTCAACTTGGTCATTACGGTTATCATTGAACTTCAAACTTTTTTATTTTAGGATGCATTAGTTATGATTAGTCTCACACACCCCATCATTGAAAACTCTCAAATAATCTCTCATGAGACCATTGCCATCAATTTCTTAACAATGTCTACCGCGACTGAGACTCATCAACAATGCTTGTTAGGTGGACACCATGTTCACATGATCCCTGAAAACATTGGCACTATTCCACCCAATCAAACCTTTCATCCCCCAAGCCCCACGCACATAGTAATTCGATCGTGCACTACATGACCATGTTGATCGTGTGGGGTTTTAACACACTACTAATTCAAATTCCCCATTTTGTGTGCAAAATGAGTTGTTTGTCTCAAGTATATGAGAGCATCTGACAACCCTACTCTTACCCCAGCAGGCCCATTAGTTTTGCCTCAAGAATAGATCTCACCTCCTACCCACGATACCACTAACCATGTTGATATCCTATACATGTGTCATCATCATTCCTTTCTACTAGTGACGAAGCTTTGTCCTTACCATTAGAAGAAGCTCTGAGTACAATGTCAATGCACACCTGTGATGTTGTAGTAGATGACATGGACCCATCTTGCATTAGTGAATCATGTCCCATGCAAAACATTGTTCCCCTAAACAACCCTACTCAAGTTGCTTTACCCCTTGAACCAACAATTCCAAGCAATTTTTTCTACCACCTCTTCCACTCAGATTAGGAGATCTTAGAAACCATTAATACCGTTGAGCTTCCTTGGAATGATCTACATCATAGATATTCCTTCTTATCTTAGAGTGTGGGCACCCACACCTAGTTGGCTTAGCAATGTGCCATTGAAACTAAGGATTGTATCCCTCCTGGCCATGTCGATTAGTTTAAAAATCATATCCCTACTCCCAACACCTTTGAAGGAAATATGGATAACATTTCATCTACTGTAAAAGTGGATATTTATGTCACTCCCAGTGTAATACAAAACATGTCACTTGGAGCCTCATGTTCTCAGCAAGAGGTTATTTATTAGAAAGCATTGTTCAAAGAATTTCAGGTTATTTTCTCCCGATCATATGCAAAGATGCCAGATCTTGATCATGCCATTGTTGAACATCACATCGACACATGGACTAATGGGCTCATATTTTAGAAAAGGATAAGTAGGTATTAGATTCAATCACTGATGATGGTTGTCCTTTTGACAAAATGCTATCTCTACGGAAGCAAAATCTAATAACAAGCATGTCTATTCTTGCTTGGAAAACTTCAGGAAGGCCTTTGACATATAATCCTTGCATATGTCATTTTGAGGTACTGATATTTGTACTTTTGTTCCTTCAAAATGAGATTATTACCCTTGTAATGATCCTTTATAAAAAGGTTGTTGGACATCTACTTAAAAATTCAATACATCATATGACATGGGTATTCACTCTTATGTGTTGAGAGGTGTATGTCACATTCAATTACCTAGATAGTGGATTCCTACTTTTCAGAGTTATTATTTCCAGTATTGCAAATATCTCTAATTTCTCCCAATATTACCCTTGTAATGATCCTTTATAAAAAGGTTGTTGGAAATCTACTTAAAAATTCAATACATCATATGACATGGGTATTCACTCTTATGTGTTGAGAGGTGTATGTCACATTCAATTACCTAGATAGTGGATTCCTACTTTTCAGAGTTATTATTTCCAGTATTGCAAATATCTCTAACTTCTCCCAATCTTTCCAATTTCTCATGAGTTATTCATGTGGTTGATTAATCCAATATTTTCATATTTTTTCAAGTCCAATTTTTTTTCTTTCCAATATTTCCCCCAATATTTATGATAAGTTTATTTCTCGACACGTGGCTTATTTTCCTAAAAACAATATTTGCACAATGATTATTGTTAATATTCTTTTTATGGATGATATTGTACATATGGCTAACATGGTGGCAGGTCTTTAGTAGTAGCTTGCCATCAAGTACATTTTATGATACCTATAGCCTAGTAGCTAATTTGTGCAAAACAAAGATTGTGATCTTAAATATTTACAATATGGAAATGTAGATAGTTTCTCTCGGTTTTAAGAATGACATGGTGAAAGTAGAAATATCCTCCTATGTGCTTCTTCATTGGTCATGTTTGTTTTCTATGTCTCTAGCTTAAAAAATGAGTTTGTCTAAGAGTTACATAATCATTAACATATTAAACAGAACAGTGTTTCCAAATCAAGTTCTTAGATGTCAAGGCTAAAGTCTGAATATCTGGTACCATTGCTACACTCACATTGATATATGGTTATGACATTTGGGGAATTGGTTTGTAGCACTAAAATTGGTCACCGGTTGAGAGTCCCCATCTTCCTTTTTTTTGGTTGTTGAAAAATACGTCATATATTTAAATAAACATATTACAAGAAGCAAATTAAAATTACGGAAGGGTAATGGTACACAAGCCAGATGGATCATGGCATATGTATCCATATTATAGAGGGCTCAACAATATCACCATTAAAGATAAATTTCCCATTCTTGTAATCGATGAATTGTTAGATGAATTACATGGAGCAGTTTTCTTCACAAAGTTGGATCTACATTCTAGATATCATATGATTTTAATGAATGAGGAAGACATTCCAAAAACAACATTCAGAACTCATGAAGGTCATTATGAATTTGTGGTCATGCCATTGGTATCACAAATGCACCTTCGACATTTCAAGGTTTGATGAATTCCATTTTCAAGCCTTTCCCTAGAAAATTTTTACTTGTATTCTTTGATGATATACTAATATATAGCAAGTCTTGGGAAGAACATACATTCAACATGTTGATAGGGTACCAAAACTACTAAAGGAGCAACGACTATATGCAAAACCTTCTAAATATTTCTTTGGGGTGAAGTAGGTATAATATTTGGGCCATATTGTATCTCAAGAAGGTGTCAAGGTAGACACCAACAAAATTAAAGCCATGATGGACTTGCCAATTCCAAAAAACCTGAAGAATATTCGAGGATTCTTATGTCTAACAGGGTATTACTGGAAGTTTGTTCGGAACTATGGAAGAATAGTAGCACCTCTAACAAAATTATTGAATAAAAACACATTTTCTTAGACTCCATAGGCAACTCAAGATTTTGAATAGCTTAAGGAGGCAATGTGCAAAACTCTTGTTTTGGCCACACCGTATTTCACAAAATCATTTATTGTGGAATGTGATGCTTCAAAAAATGGGATTGGTGTTGTTTTGATGTAAGAAGGACAACCACCTGCTTTCACAAGTCATCCAATCAAGGGAAAGCACTTAAAGAAGCCCATTTATGAGAAGGAAATGTTGGAAATTCTAAATGCTCTTAATAAATGACGTACTTTCCTAAAAGGTAGACACTTCAAGGTCAAAATAGATCATGATAGTCTTAAATATTTCTTGGAACAAAGATTATCTTCGAAAGAGAAACAAAAATTGGTAACCAACATGTTGGGATATGACTTTGAAATCATCTATCGAAAAGGGAAACATAATGTGGTGGTAGATGCGCTTTCTAGAAAATATGAAGATGTCGGGGCATTACTTTATGCAATTTCTATTCTAGAACCCGATTGGGTAGAAGCATCAAGGGAAGAATGGAAAAATGACCTATTTGTTTGGACGCTCATTGAAAATCTACATGATGATCCCAGTGTATCAGATACTTTTGTGTGGAAAAATGATTCACTATGGTATAAGGATCGTTTATATTTATTCAAAAACTCCCAAATCAAACAAAAGGTCCTCTCATAATTACACACCTCTCCTATAGATGGGAACTATGGATTCTTGAAAATCTACCACAGGGTCAAGAAGGATTTTTTTTGGAAGGTCTTAAATCTTATGTTCTAAGGTTCGTGGCCAATTGCTTGGTTTTCCAACAAAATAAGGTGGAAACTATTAAGACTGTAGGACTTCTACAACCATTAGACATACCTTTCCAGTGTTGGGAAGAAGTCTCAATGGATTTTATCACAGGTCTACCCAAGTCAGAAGGAAATAATGTTATTATGGTGGTTTTTGATAGAATCATGAAGTATGCACATTCTTGTACAGTGTCTCACCCTTTTAATGCAAGTATAGTAGCCACAACTTTTCTGGACATAGTTTAGAAGTTACATGGAAATCTGAAGATTATTGTAGGCAATAGAGATCCAATTTTCACTGGAAAATTTTGGACTGAATTATTTTCTTGTTTGGGTACCCAATTGGCTCACAGTTCATCTTATCATCCTCAATCTGATGGGAAAACTGATATAGTGAACAAATGTTTAGAAGGATATCTTCGTTTCGTTTCCTCTGATAAACAAACATAGTTGGTGAAATGGTTATCTTTGGAAGAATGGTTGTACGATACTTCCTTCCATACATCATCAAAAATGTCTCCATTTATGGAACTTTATGGGTACTATCCTCCATCTATCACATCTCCCTTAAAGGGTAAATCTAAAGTTCAAGCTATGGAATACCACATAGAGAACCAA
This sequence comes from Larix kaempferi, assembly GCA_027924585.1. NCBI lineage: Eukaryota > Viridiplantae > Streptophyta > Pinopsida > Pinales > Pinaceae > Larix > Larix kaempferi. The sequence goes on from BSBM01000249.1 coordinate 7,776,332, forward strand.
CAAGAAGTTCTCCAGACACTTAAGGACAACCTAGCTATGTCACAAAACAAGATGAAACAACAAGTTGATCAACATCAGAGTGAAAGGAGTTTCAAATAAGGGGATTGTGTATATCTGAGGCTACAACCTTACAAGCATATGTCCCTCAAGAAAATAAATAAGGAAAATAATTATCACCCATGTCTTATGGTCCTTATAAAGTGTCACAGAAGATTGGTAGTATGGATTACAAATTGGAGCTCCCTTCATTTTCAAGAGTGCATCCAGTTTTCCATATTTCTTGCTTGAAGAGGTAATAGGAGACAAGATCCCAATTCAAACAATATAACCCAAGATTAATGAAGAAGGAAGAGTCATATTGGAACCTGAACAAATAACTAAAACAAGAACCAAACAACTACAAAATCAGGATATCACTGAGTACCTCATCACATGGAAGAACCTACTAGTAGAATATTTGACATGGGAAGATGAGTCCTTCATATAGAAGCATCCACAATTAATCAAGCGTTGAGGACAACACTTGTCTAAAGGGGAGGGACATGTTAAGCCCTAAATATTGGCACATTACCCCCTATGTAGTGGAAAACTACCCCCTTTATTATGGTTCATTACATATTATTGATGTCGGCTTGGGTCTATTACTGGGTCTATTAGTTGTTATTGTACCCCTTTGTCTCCTATATATAGGAAGGTGGATTTTTCATTTTAGTCATCTTTGTATCTTATCTTATGTTATGTACTTAGTACATTGTGTAAGGAGGTTCCTCCCTCGACGAGGATTGTTATTCATCGCAATTATTCATTATTAAGTCATGGATTACTTTCTTATGGTCTATTTCTACTATTTTTATGCTATATCTGGGACTTGCTTGCATAACAAACATCTATATAAATGGAGGTAGAAAACAACATTAGCAAATTCGACAACCCAAAGATCATTATAAATAAATTTGAAGAGTCTGAATTACTACTTTTTCTATTCTTTAGAATTATGAATGACATTGTACATAATGGTATCCCATGCCATTGGGATGACTATCTCACTTTTCACCCCACTGAGGTATATATCATGTCATTAAAGGAGTCTATGTGTAATTTGATTCATGTATGAGACAAGTTAACTATCCCCACAACTACTAAAATTCTAAGCCAATTAAAAACTTCCATTCACATTGCATATTTTTTATGGAGATTGATTTAAAATATGGGAGAGGTGAATTATGCACCATACTCTAAATTAGATAAATCATCTAGAATTCCAAATCCAAGGGAATGCCATAAACCAACATGGAATGGCCTCCATGAAGACATTGTAGGATTTTGTACATAACATGACGCAAAGGCAGGAAACTGACAGAGCAGGAGGGTTGTCACAGCTCGAGACCTCATAGCCACCAAGGAAAGATACTTCTAAAAGGTCTAAGAAATAAATTGCTTCTGGAAAAGGAGGAAATATATCAAATTTGTCAATAAAGGGGGTGATGGAGGGAGTATTAAAAATATTATTCATGGAGTTTGGGGAATTCACCATACTTCATTGTGACCAATTTCATTTATGAAAACTCGCCAATTACCCGATCATTGCATTAGGAATAACATTTCATCAAGCATATTTTCACGTGTTAGAATAAAACAGGAAGCACATAATTGAAATACAAGGGCTATAAGAGGAGAAATTGAGGAAGGAAAATAGGAGGTTCAGAAAGTCACACCCGATAGACTATAATTTTTTTTGAGATAGTCATACAAGGATCTACAACATTAGTTTTCCTCTTCTTCTTCCCCTCTTTCTGCATTGTAATGGAGGCCATAGTCCCAGGGACAAGATGAATGCCCCCCCCCTTGATTTATTTTCTATTGTATTGAAGAAATATAGATATTTCTACTGAATTGAATCCACAACCAAGGTGATTTGCCTCTGGTTTTTTAATAAAATATTTCTCATATATGTTCTTGCTTCAATCCATGATCTATATTTACCTTGTCACAATGATTTTCTATATATCATGAATATGTTTAATGGGAATATTCATGAATGCTTTATTGTTGAATTTGTTTATTGTATCACCTTTTCTTTTAGAGGAATAAGCTATGACTAAGGATCCCTTAAATTAATATTCCATTTAATTTGTGTTTCTTCAAAAATACTTTAGTCCTTCCACTCCTAAATAATGCTTGAAAGTTACAGACCAGTAGATAAGACTAACAGCTCCATGCACCACAAGTTCTAGCTATAAATCTAGTCAATCAAAGCACATATAAATCCATAGGCATCCTAGTGTGTCAAACTAGACAAATTTTCCTCCAAATAACCATGTACTCTCCCTTGACTCAAAGACTAGCTTAATGGTCTAATATGGCACAGGAATCTGCATCCTGCACATCCCTCTTTGGCCTTGAAACCCCTCCTAAGAAATAGTTGCTTCTTGACACTTATCCATGCCTTGAGAAGAAAGGGAAGCCTTACAACTTGAGGCATACAACCTAAGGAACAATGATGGGTTCATGGATGCAAGGTGCCATAAAGAGTTCATGGACTAATATTTTCATTCCTTATAGGTTTGATACAATCCATGAAATAGGAAGGTCATTTAGAGCACATGAGCATTGAATAAAATGAATTAACTAGAGTTCCTTGGGTATCAATCAAGAAGTCAATTGAAAATGCATAATGGTTAATGAGAAGCATGAGGGCCTTTATTTTACCATGGAGGTGGTTGTAAAACACCTCAATTTGGGGAAAAATAGTTGGACACGTCTCATACTAGAAGTAAAGGTTTTCATATTGTAAGGCATTCAAGGGGTGAGCAAGTCATGACTAGTTGTAGAAGAATCATTTGGTAAATTTTGGATGAAGGATACATTTAGTGAGAAGACAGAGTGAATAATCTTGGGGTTTTCGAATCTTGAATGGTGATACTTCAGTTTTGGGAAGTGTTCTTAGGAACCTTGGAAGATGACCTTGGATGACATATAAATTAATAAGGTATGAAATAACTATTTTGAGAGTGTTGTTGAGGAGCAAGATTCACAAGAAGAGAACTCATAGGTGCATTAGAGGTTTTTGTGTGTAAGGAGAGTGGCACTACGATAGGATTTCTTTAGTCTTTTTTTAACTTATGTAAACGAGTCATATGTAATGATTAGACTCATTTGTCTACCCTTGTTTTTGTAACATTATCACATATAAAGTTCAGGAACCCACCTTGTATGGTCGTGAGACATCTTATATTGTGATCTCTTTATGTTGGATGCTATTGTTCCTTGCAATATGTTATTTTGATAAGTGTTAAAAAGTAACTTATTATTGCTTGGAATGTTTCATGGATGTGGTTGGATGATGGAACAAGGGTCTTGGAACAAGGTGTTGAGATTTATAATTGTGCTGGAACATGAGTCTTTTAGAGTACTAGATCCATTTTTGCAATCAAAATACAATATACCATAAGACTTTGTCAATAATGTCCATAAAAGTCAAAATCATGTAACCTTAAGACAACTCCATCCATAAAAGTGCAACTTGAGTTATTAACCAATCACAAGCTATTTTAAATCGTACTATAAGACCAACACACACAATGTGTTTAATTAATAAAAATACAATAAAAAATCCCACATCTAAAAGAAGATATATCTTACCTAAACCAACTTCAACTAAGTGCATATACGAAAATTCTAATAAATATAGTTTTAATAATTTAATTTTTATATTATTTTCCAAATAAATGTCATAGTGTCATATATATATATATATATATATATATATATATATATATATAAGATATATATCTATCTTCTAGATGCCCTCTATTAGTCATTTCATTGATAATCCTTCCTTTACTTCAACAATGCCTTCGAAAATGATTTCCAAGAGTGGTTAGCTAACCTGAAAACGAACTTGTCTGCTTTCTGCACCAAAATTAGACTTCCCCTCCAGTTTCATGGGCGATTTTCTTAGGCCTCCGATACTATATTCTTTCGTTATAATATATATTTGTACCGAATTGCAAATGTAAGTCCTTCAATTCGCGAAAACTAACTCACAAGCGAAGTTGAAATTTATTCTTTTGCGAAAAGGGGAATGGATCTGTTTTCAAGTTTTTTTATGTACTGACTCGTGGTTATCACACCGGGAAAGAAGGAAGTTAACAATGATTGTGACATGAGATATTAGCATTAAAATAACTAATCTTGTATATATGCTGCTTTGCTTTATCCCACCTGCTTGGCGTTTGCTTGCAAGCAAAAAAAGTTTTACGTCAGTAATCAATGGGATATGCTGTAAAACAAATTCAGTTATGTCAAAGTATTAGGAACATGGAAGTTTATAGATCGATTCTGCAAGTATTAACGTTTGCGTGGAAGCAAAGTCAGGTTTAGGTAAACTTTCAGTGGGTTCTGTTGGAAAAACATTTCACTTATGTCAAATTGTTTACAGATAGTTTTTATTTAATTTTCCATTTATAATTATAAGAGGCATTGTTTAGAGAAAGTTTTTATTTAATTTTCTATTTATAATAATATGAATTTTTCTCTTTCATATGTATTTCTTAAAATATAAATTTTGATATTAATATTTATCATGTTTAGCATGATTAAATAATCTAATTTAAATCTCATATATTGAGTAATGAGATATTTTTTTTGAATTCAAATTTGAAAGCTTTTAAATTGCATTTTTAAATGTATAAATGAATTCACCACTCTCAAATACCCTTATAACACTTATATTATACAATTTCCACAACTAATAGATATGACTCTTTATATTGATTAGAAAAAATAGAAAACTTACAATATTTAAACTACTCCAAAAAGAATTATAATTATAATTATGATAAATAAATATAAAACATTATACTTTATTATATTAATTAAATTAGTATCTTTATTCATATTTATATTAATATGAATAAATATTATACTTCATTATATTTATTCTATGTTTTGGGAATGCTGTAAATTTATTTTTGGTAAAATTTATTGTGTTTTTGAATCCATGAATAGATTAAGTACCCTCTAATACTTCATAACATCCAAATTATGCACTTTACATAACTAATATGTGATTATAATATTTTTTAAAGATTTCCAACTAAACTCAGAACAAAATAAATAAAACTAAAAATATACTCAGAAAAAATTTAAACTACACCATATTTATCATTTAATTTCTCAACTTTTATAATAATACGAAATCTTCATTATCATTAATCAATAACGGTGGTCGTTTAATCATGAATATTGTTGCGATGTCACCATAATTAAATGCCAATCAGTAAGCTTGCAAGTTTTGGTTTATGATGTGGTTTTGGTAGTTTTTTTGTTTTGTTTGGATATAACGAATTTTAAATAATTAATTATATTTTACTTTAATAATATATTTATTATTAAAAATCTTTTTGGTTTGGTTTGTGGTGTGGTGTTGGTATTTTTTTAATATAATGGAATTTACGTTATTTAATATAATGGATTTTAAATAATTAATTATAGTTTAATTTAAATATTTAATAATATATTTATTATTAAAAATACATTTATTTTTGTATTTTTGGAGTTTGTTAAAAAATCAATTTAGTTATTTTATATTTTTTTAAATTTTTGAAATTTTTTATTTTATTGAATTTAATGTAGGAATATAAATTTTTCTATACAATAAATCTTAACACATAACACATAGTGGTCATTTTATTAAAATAAGAGTGGGTTGTTGTGGCATGAATATATAATTTTGTTGGACATCTATGTCATTTTTAGCATAATCAAATAATTAAATATACAATTTAAAATCTCTTTCAATTAGGAAATACCTTATCTTTGGAATTGAATTGATGAATTTCTAGGATGAAATACGCATTCTTAATTATTAGGCCCTCTTAAGGTGTATGGAAAAACCTAAAAACTTATATGGAAAAACCAACATTTAATGGAGGACGCTTCCTTCTTTCTATTTATATTATGGATATTATAATACAAATTATAAAACATTCTAAGATTACTATGACACATGTTATTTATCATCATTTATAATATTATTTTGTCTCTCTTCATTTTGATATCATGTCCACACTTCTATGCATATTGTTATCCCATGAGATGTTCCAAGGATAAATTTGGACTATGCCAGGGCAAAATGAGGCTCAATTATTAAAGATTTAGAGATTATTATTTCTTGTATTTTGATACTGATGGTTTATGTGTGAAATTTTGCATATATGGAGATGATGAACATACTATCAGTTAGGTATTTCGCTCCACAATATTTTCAATGCGAATATTCATACATTAAATGTAGGTGATGGTGAATTGATAAAGTGGAAACATAAAAGAAGTGTGTGAGGTTCCATTTAGACAATTCTTACACATTTAGGGTGGAAGAAAACACATTGAGCTTATAAATAATTTAGTAGTTAAATGCTATGCAAATCATTCTCGATAATTGCATAACAATGGTAGAGTTGAAATCCATATATTTAGTTAGCAACATAAACCATCAATTAATATTTAACAAATGAACATCAATTACGAGACATAGGTCATAACATGAAATTTGTATTCCAGTCATACTACTTAGCATATATTCATATCAATGCTACAAACATGGTGCAAAGCTTGTCGCTCTGAGCTTTTATTATCTCGAGAGAATTCACATGAACAGAGAACAAATATGGAATTGACACCAGAGGGACAAAATTACAAGGAGAATACAATATTGATATACATCAAAATCATAATCTCAAAATCTCATTCCTTGTATACATATGTTAGATCACCAAAATCGACTCAACATCTTTCCAAGAGGCCCTCTCAAAATTGTACCAACCTTTGTTTCTTCTTCAAATTTTCCTTATATACGAAAAGTTTCCTCTTGTTACCATCTTTCTGTTTATTCTAATTGCTTAGTTTGTTTTATTTCTAGCTATCCATTTCACTCTGTTGAGGTTGTTGCTTTAAATTGTCCTAATTGTATTTGGTTTCATTTCGGTTTAGTCAAGACCTTTTTAGTGGACCTCATCCTAAGTGTCTCTCTAACTTATTACCCAACTATATGCACAACTATCTACCTTGTTGACTACTCTATTGTCTTCCTAGATGGATTCCTTGCTAAATTAGGATACCCTACATGTGGTAGAGAAATTTTATGGTATTTAGAAAATTTATGTCATTCATTTCCCATTTTCAGCTTATGGTCTAAGAGCTAGACCCCTTTGTTTTTTTATGTGCCCTTTTGCAATCCTTTTACAATGTGTTTGATCTATTAGGATATTCTTAAAGATATCACCAACCCCCTTACTGACTTCCCTCATACTCTTTGTTCAAATTTTCAAGACTTTGAAAACCGTCAGAGCATGGAACATCTAGAGTGCTAACATTGGCTCCAGCATTGGCAACATTTATGCTACTAAAATTATGAGAACAATGTATTAGTGCCTTTAATATTGGGATAAGGATTCTTCCCTTTTTATCATGAATATTCTGAAATCAAGCAAATATTTTGAGCTTTGCATTATTAATGAAAAAAAGGTAAAATTTGAACAGTTGATAATGCTGAAAAATAATAAAAGCATAAATGAAATTGCTTATAATCTACTATGTACATAGCTATGGAATTCTTGTGCGTTTAATATTGCAAGAAGCACTTGAGCATCCTTCCATTCATATTTGTATCGAGAATCTCGCCATTTAGCTAAGAAGAAGATACGTGGTGTTGCCTTGGACAATTGAGATGTGAGGAACCTACAACAATTAATTGATGAAATACACGATATATCAGATCACAAATTATTTTTATTGATTGCGGGCCACTTTGATGGGGAAACCTCCTTTGAGCAAGCTCAATACAAATAACTTCACGGTGCCTTCATTGGCCTCAACAAAAACTTATATACTAAATCTAGGTGCCAATATTATGGGTCAATACCGTGGGACATATAATACTACATGACGACTTACAAAGCATATGCATCCAATACTATGGATCAATACTATGGGATAATACAAGCTATGGATCAACATATAATACTACGAGATGACTTACAAAGCATATGCGTCCAACAACAATACACTAACAAAGTAAAGAGAAGGGTTGACACAGGTTCCTAACGTTCCCTCTCCCTTAGAAAAATACTTGTTCTAAAAGATTTAGATGTGGAAATTGATGCTGAATTTAAAGGAGTGGTTCCAATGTAGCAGCCTCGGGTTGCATTCCATGCCACTGAATTAATACCTTTGTGATAGATCGAGAGAGAAGCTGATGTGTCACGTCCCCTTCCATCAATCCAATGCAAGGGAGGGAACATGACTGTAACATGGGGTGTCTAATTCTTCCCCAAAGCCATAATGGTAAAATTTTTGCCATTTAAATAAAATGCATAATTAAATTACATAGTGGAACTAAAATACATAATTGCACACACACAACATAAATACATCAATATATTGATCTGAAGCAAATGATGCATCAACAGGCAAGGAATCCATCCCATTCTCATGCTATGCATAGACTTCATATCAATTCCATTAACATGAATAATTACCATTATGAATTAACACATTACAGAACACAAAATGCATATAATTTATAACACAAATAACACTTATCTTGAAGATGAAGTAGTCCAAACAACTGTCTATGTGAGAGCAACGTTCCACCCAACCATAGATCTCTATCCAGCTTGTATTCTTTCAGCTGAGAGATCACCCCCGAGCTGGGTTGTGTATCCACTAAGGAGGAACTAGCTAGGCTCACTCACAACCATGGTTTCACTCAACAACTATGCTAAGCCAACACACAGTTGGGTTTTTCAAGCATATGAAAGACAAAAGAGGGCAATGCTAAGCCATTGAGCTCAACCATAGAGCTACAAGCATCTCAAATGAATTCAACAGTCAAGGCACCCACATTACCTACCACACCCAACACAAGGAAGGTCCCCTTCTCTGCTACACAGTCCCTCAGGCATCCCTTCCCTCTAGTGCTCTTCAGGGTGGGCATAGAAAGGTCCAGATGCTAATCCTTGAGATTCTAGCCTTCACTGGGTTTATCAAGCAAACCCAACCTCTGCTCAGTCATTCACAATTGGATTTCTCACAATTTTTTTCATTAAGTAACTCCATCCCGTCACTGGTTTTCCAAGCTATAAAAACTAGGTTTTCCAATGGATTTCAGGGTATCTAATACTCTCAAATTCGCCCCAAGGTTCATATCTATGGATCCCCCATTGGATTTTACTGTCCAATACCAAATCTGGGCATTTTTGGCACTTCAAAATGTGGGTTCTTGCAAAGTTGCGATTATGGTTTTTCTCCCTACTGGCAATTCGTTTTTGGATGGAAAATGATGTTGGGTTCTTCCACACTAGAATGGGAATGAGAATGAAGCAACTCCCATGAGGTAGAGTGACTTGTGGTACAAGAAAATAGAGCCCATACTTTGCCATACGAATTTATGGGCTGCCAAGCCATGGACTGAAATATTCAACTACTTCCTTACAACATAAATAAATGTCATCAAGGAAAGTCAAATGGGTTATCACAATGACATTTGATAGCATATGGTTCATCTCCACAGCCCCCTCACCACTCCCTAGTGGATACACATGGCCCCTTCTCATTCGTTGCTCCCATAGCCAGTTTTTGGTATTTTATTGCAATATTAAATATTTACATCAATTTACAATATCCCATGGCTTAATAGCACATGGTAAAAAAATGTCAAATGTTTGTCCATTTTAAATAAAATCCGAGCATACACTAGTAGGGCCTTGGCTTGTGCTCCACGATAGGAAAACATACATAGCATGTATACAATATTTACATAAAATCCAATAAAGCACAAGGGTCAAAATTGGGGTGTTACATTTCCCTCCCCCTTAGAACAACACCGTCCTTAGTGTTCTCAAAACTGAACAAAAATGGGAATGCCTCTCTCATGGCATCCTTCAGCTCCCATGTAGACTCATCGGGGCTAAGGTGCTCCCATTGGACCTTTACCTGCTCGATGGCTTTGTTCCAGAGCAAAGTGACCTTCTTGTCGAGAATGCGCATAGGCTCTACTTGGAACTCTCCCTCGGGTTCCACTTGTATCACATTCCAATCAATCATATGATTAGGATCATGTACATACTTTTTAAGCAAAGTCACATGGAAAACATTATGAGCTCTTATGTTAGCAAGCAATGCAACCCTATATGCAACTGGCCCTATCCTATCTAGGATTTCAAATGGCCCTCAATATCTTGGTGACAACTTGGCACAATTTTCCAACTTGAGGGAAATTTTTTTTGGTTTCACTCTCAAATAAACATGATCCCCGATCTGAAATTCCCTATGCACTCTTTTCAAATCTGCATAACTCTTTTGTCTGTCTTCAGTTGCCTTTAAATTCTGTCTGATCTTAGCAACTTCCTATTCCATTTCCTTGATCATCTCTAGTCCAAGTACTACCCTCTTCACCGGGCTGTCTCAATTCACTGGAGTCCTACATCCCTTGCCATACAATTCTTTAAATGAAGTCATTCCCAAGGATGCATGATGTCCATTATTGTATGCAAATTCTACCAAGTGTAGGAAATCTTCCCACTTGGATGGTTTATCCATCACATACATCCTCAACATGTCTTCAAGAACCCGATTCACCCTCTCAGTTTGGCCATATGTTTGAGGATGATATGTTGTATTGAAATTCAATTTAGTTCCCAATTCCTAAAATAGTCCCTTCCAGAAATTGGAAGTGAAATTTGTATCATGATCAGAAATTATTGCCTTAGGCAATCCATGCAATTTGAATATCTCTTTCATGAAGATGTTTGCAATGTCATTAGCCTTGTGACTGGACTTGACCGGAATAAAGTGAGCTACCTTTGATAGCTTGTCCACCACAACCATGATTGAATGATGCTTCTTCACTGTCATGGGTAGACCTGTTATAAAATCCATAGAGATCACTTCCCACTTCCATTCTGGAATGGGTAAGGGCTGCAACAATCCTGTTGGACGCTGGTGCTCTTCCTTGACTTGTTGGCACTTTTGACATCTAGCAATGTACTCAGCTATGTCCTTCTTCATACCATGCCAAAACTATTGCTTTCTTGGTGATGTTATAGTCTTCTGATATCCTGGATGTCCAGAATATGGCATTTGATGTATTTCATCCATCACTAGCTTCTTCAAATCTGCATTATTTGGAATGTACAGTCTATCTTTATATACAAGGATATCATCTTCACCAAGCTGATATCCTGCATACTTTTCATCCACATTGCCCCGCTGCAACTTCTCTTTAATTTGAAGGCAAGTTTCATCACCATTCTTGGCCTCAAGAACCCTGGTCTTCAAATCTGATTTGCACATACTTACTGCTACAACATGAAATTTTCTGCTAAGAGCATCTGCAACCTTATTATCCTTCCATGTTACATGCTTAATTTCAAAATCAAATTCACAAAGAAACTCCATCCATCTAGCTTGCCTAGCATTCAAGTTTGGTTGAGCAAACAAATAATTTAAGCTCATGTGGTCGGTTCTAAGCTCGAATCTTCTTCCCATCAAATAATGCCTCCACATCTTGAGAGCATGCACTATGGCTGCTAATTCTAAATCATGTGTGGCATAATTCTTTTTATGCTCTTTTAATTTCCTTGACTCGTAGCAAATCACAACTCCTTCTTGCATGAGCACTCCACCTAGCCCTTCAATGCAAGCATTTGTGCACACTACAAATTCCTTCTTTGGATCTGCTATCTTCAAAACAGGAGCGCTGGTAAGTAGCTCCTTCAACTGCTGAAAGCTTTTCTCACACTTTTCAGACCATGTAAACTTGATATTCTTCTTCTGCAATGAAGTGATTGGGTGAGCTATCTTGGAGAATCCTTCAATGAACCTTATGTAGTAACCAGCAAGGCCCATAAAAGACCTAACATTATTTGGAGTAGATCAATCCATGATGGCATTAATCTTTTCTGGATCAACCGCAATTCCTTCTTCAAAAATAACATGACCAAAGTATTGCACCTTCTTTTGGTAAAAATCACACTTGCTTAGCTTGGCATACAACTGATGTTCTCTAAGGATTTGTAACGCCATCCTTAGATGCTCCTCATGTTCTTCTTCATTCCTTGAATAGACAAGAATGTCATCCAAGAACACAATCACAAACTCATGCAAATATTTACTGAATACACTATTCATAAGACACATGAACGTGGCAGGTGCGTTGGTAAGACCAAATGGCACCATAGTGAACTCATAATGACCATATCTAGTTCTGAAATCCATCTTGTGAATGTCTTCTTCTTTAATCCTTACTTGATGGTAACCAGACCTTAAGTCAATCTTGGAAAACACTTCAGCTTCCTTCATTTGATCAAACAAGTCATCAATTCTTGGCAATGGATACTTGTTCTTGACTGTCACTTTTTTGAGCTGCCTGTAATCAATACACAGCCTTAGAGTCCCATCCTTCTTCTTAACAAATAAGACCGGTGCTCCCCAAGGAGACACACTGGGTCTGATATACCTCTTGTCCATTAACTCTTGTAGCTGCATCTTTAACTCCACCAATTCTGGTGTACTCATTCTATAGGGAGCTTTGGAATTTGGTGCTGCCCCTAGAACAAGATCAATGGTAAAATCAATATCTCTCTTTGGTGGTAGTCCTAACACTTCATCCGGAAATACATCTTGGAACTCTTGCAACAACGAGAAGTCTTCTATCTTTGTCCCTTTATCCTCTGACAAAGCTAATATATGGAGTGCATAAAATTGACAACCTTTCTTATAAAAAAATTTCAACTGTAGGGCTGAAATTTTTCTTACTGAAACTTGCTTGGGAATTCCTCTTACCAATCTTGGTCTTCCCTCTTCATCAATACATTCAAGTGCTTTATCATAACATTCCAATTTGGCCCTATGCTTTTCCAACCAATCCATGCCAATTAAGGCATCATAATATTCCAATGGTAGTATATTTAAATCAGCATGTGTGTGGAGTCCATTCAATTCTATGCGGCACTCCACCACTACTTCACTTACTTTCCTCTTGGTCCCTATGGCTAATTGAACTAACCAAGACTTATTGTTTTTCACTTTTCTAAGGGAACAACCTTTAACAACTTTTGGAGAAACATAACTATGAGTAGAACCTGGATCAATCAAAACAGAAATAGATTACGTAGCAATCTTACCTTCCACTTCCACCACTGATGATTGATGGTCTGCTTGATGATTATCCAACGCTGCATAAATTTGAGGCATTTCCCTTGCCATGTCCTCCACTGTAACTTCTCCCTTTAAGTTGTGCAACCTTCGGGGATTATCCTTCCGATGTGGACAATCCTTCAACATGTGGTTTTCTCCACATCCCCAACACTGAAGTGGTCCCTTTGATTCTTTGTCTACTGCTACTACTGGTTTGAATTCACTCCTTGCTTGCTGCCCCTGTGGAAAGGTTCTAGGATGACTTTTGAATGGTGGCTTGAAGCCACTCTTCTTCTGATCAAATCTCCCTCTTGGATTTGTTTTCCATGCTGGGTTAACCTCCATTTTTTATTTTATTCTACTCATAGCAATGCATTGTCATCCTAATGGCCTCATCAAGACTTGGTGGATTAACAAATTCAATCCTATCTCTGAAACTCTGAGGTAGACTCCCAAGAAAGCATTGGGTTTTTACTCTCTCATCTTTGATATAGTCAACATACCTCAGTAATTCCAAAAATTTGTGGACATGCTCTTCCATAGATTTTTGTCCCAACCTGAGTTCATTAAACACTTTTCTCTTACTGTCATAATACCTAGCAGAAAGGTATTTCTCCTTGAAGTACTTCTTGAATCTCTCCCAGCTGATCTTTCTCTCACTGATTCCTTTCAGTTGCAAGAGATTTTACCACCAAATTGAAGCTCTTCCATTTAGGTTGTAAATGGAAATTCCGGCTTTCTCATTTCCTAAGTAGTCTTGAATTCTGAAATATTTCTATTAGCTCTCCAGGAGTCTTTCTAGGTTGCATTCGAAAGAGCCTGGTAACTTAATCTTATTTTAATGATGGGTGTATAATTGGATCAAGATGAATAATTCACTCACTGATTTCTTTACTCAGGAAAACTTACTAATATCCGGATAGGGCAAGGCCTTTGAAAGCCATTAATCAGATAGTTTTCACTGAATTAGATGGGTGGAGAAAAACTAACTATATTAACCAGAACATACATATATAATAGTGCATATGATGGGTCAACGGAACTAGCAATAGTTACTTATGATCCTAGTTTACTAATATCAAAGTGAGATGACAATCACCAGCTTTAAAGTAAACATAGACAAGAGAACCTCTGCTCATAAGTACAGAAAGAAGGAGATGATGGTCTGAAAACAACAATGAAAGAAGCTTGTATTACTAAATCTATTAAAAAGAGGTCTTTTCCAAAAAGAGTGTATTGGAGCCTTAAAAATCCAAACTTTTCTTGCTCTCAATTTCAAGGATTTATAGCCATTACAACATCTTCCCATATCCTAAGAAGCTGGGTCGAAATCAGTAAAAATAGGAAATCAAACCCCTTTTCAATAAACTAGGGAAAAATGCTCTTTAATTTGGCCAAACTGCTGAAAACTGGGGCTCAGAGATGGATTCGATTCTCCCAATCTATGACACCTGTAGGAAAACTGAGAGAGGTTATTGTTCTCTGACATGTAAGGAAAAACAACCTCCTCCCATTTTACAAAATGATTCTCCAGCCGTTCAGAATGATCATTTTAAAATGATGGCTCTGCACAGTAAAAACGTCATTTTTGATGAAACTGCTAAACAAGAGGCTCAGAGATGGGTTATGTTCTCCAGATATGTGATACCTGAGTATACATTGAAAGAGTTTGTTGTACATTGATTTTTTGTGAGCAAAAACCTCTCTCAGATCTTTGAAATTCGTTTTCATTTGCCCGAGATGTGCATTTCAAAAACTTGTGTCAAACAGGAAGATTCCGGGATCCGAAAATTAGGGCTCAGTGAGGGATTCGATTCTCTCATTAAGAAACACTTGTAGGAAAATGGAGAGAGGTTATTTTTCTATGACATCTTAGGAATAAAAACCTCCGATCGTTTTCCAAAAATATTTTCCAGACGCTCAGAATCATCATTTTGAAATGATGACTCTGCACAGTAAAAATGCCATTTTTGCAGCAAATATCCTTGCCTCCATCTTGGTAGTCTTCGTGTCTTCGACAGCTACAACAATCTTCCAGGTGATGACAAGGCACTTAAAATCTTCCTCAAATGATTTGGTAGTGAAAACATTTGATCAGAGCAAAAATATCATCATCCTACTTGTCTCTGTGCTTTCGGTAGCTGTGGACAATTTTCTTCCATATTGTAAGATGCCGAAAGATGGGTTTTCGGTAGCTAATGAATAATTTCCATGTCCCCCTAAGCTACCAAAACAAATCTACATTTTTATAGTTTTCTGAGAGTCATCTAGTCTATTTGATGTTTTAATACTTCTCTTGCAGCAGTCTATTTGCTTGAAATACCCATGGCATTTTACGAAAACCAAGTTGTAAATAGAGAAAAAAAAACTCCTTTCTAGATCATCTCAGCATGTGGCAGAAAATTCCTTTGCTCCTAATAGTGTGTGTTTTTGGAATGCAAGACATAACCGGAGGGAAGGTCCTCTTCTCTTTGTTATAGTGGTAGCTTCTGCAAATTTACCATCTCTAGAACATTCTTCATTTTCCTGATTGAAATTGCTGCAATTCTTCATGTACAAAGTAGTCATTTTCTGCTATTGTATTTATAGTCACACGGTGCAATTGTATTTAGTCTTGCGTATAGGTAGGAAAAATTGACTTGACAATTGTATGATAGCTTTCACTTGCGGATCCTCTCCAAGGCAATCAAAATCATAAGCTTTGTTTTTAAAAAATTGTAATGGTATGGGTATCTTCTTATCTGATATGCTTTCATTTTAAATTTTCCTTTCACTTTTGGTGGCTAAGAGAGCCCTGAAAATTTCATTTAAGCTGCCGAAAGTAGAGCTTTCCATGGCTTACGAACCGTTTTAAAAAATCACTTAGCTACCGAAACCTGTCTTTTGAAATTTTTAAATGAGAACCCAATCGAATGTTTTTCAAACTTTATTACATGCATAAAGGTATCAACAATGAGCCTTAAGAAATTTAGAAATGGATTTTCCAATGACATCCTATCATCTAAAATTGATCAACTCAGCAAATTTATTTGGGGACATAACATCTGGCTCCTACTTGGGCATGAAAACCTCCCTGTGAGGTTTCAAGAACCACATATTTGATGCCTTTCCTGGATAAACAAAATACAGAGCCTAGTCTAGTGTTCCATTGGGCATGGAATCATTTAAACTGCCCCCAAATCTCCGCAATCTATCCACAAATGTTCAACTGTAAACTTGCTAGCAACACCTTACATCGATTGGGCATGGAGTCTGTATTTCAAAACTACAACCACAATACTAAATGCAAGCATCAGGCATTATGCAAAATTGAAATGCTCAGTTATGATCTTATTCATCTACGCTACCCTACTCTAATCATTATATCGATGCTTAATCAAGTAAACTCCTGCTTCCAATGAAGCCATATAAGAAATTGATTTACTGAACTAGTTCTTGATTTTGACCCGAAAAATAATGGAATGCATAGCCAACAGAAAAGTAGTTTGAACTGATGACAAAGCCAATTTTCATCTGACCAAAATACTTTAACATGTATGTTGTTCATGAGTTCCAAAAAGTTTGCGATAGGGTCATTAAAACCATAAAAGAATACCTCTTTGAACTGTTGATTCGACTGAAAATTGAAGTGATGCTGGATGCCTTCAATGCTGAATATGGACTACTCAACCTCTGTCAGAAAGTCATAACAAATGGACTGCTAATCGGAACTTTTTAGCACATCATCTCCCTCTTCGTATATGTTGGAATCTTTTTTTGTTTGTAAATCAGAAAAATGTGAGCTGCCCTCAACATCTACTATAGATTCAATACTTTAACCTGTTGTTCTTTCAATCTACTCATCATCTTTCAAGTCTTCAAAGGGGACAATCTCAATGTCATGACACCCTAAATCAATAGATATATTTGATGCAATGTCAAGAACATCTGTAATATGATTATCATCCTGAGGATCATTGATATTTTGATCACGATAAGAGGTGTCCCCTATTTCAGCATGTCCTTCATGACAATTTGAACCTTTATTCAACAAACTAAATTCATGACAACATTCAGCGTATAAAAGATTGGATGAAAAGTTTTCTTTACAAACTGAATGAAATGCAGCATGAAAGCTTGCCAAAGAATTGATACTTGTAATAGGAAAAGATCAGAACCAATCACGCGCAATCCCCTCTAATGAAAAACAGAAGAGCTTGATCCTAACATCTTTATTTACAATTTGCAACCGATGAATGCAATCATGAAAGTCAAGCAAATGTTCAGTTGGCACTTCTCGTTCTTCTCCTCGAAATCTGGGAAGGCTTCCATCCCATTCATCTCTTCTAGGGACATGATTAGGGAAACCAACAATCTTTTGAAAAATCGCAGAAAGCATACCTCTTTGCTAAGATTTTGTTCATGTCATAGCAATTGAGTCGCCAACAGATTTCTGGGCAATGGAGCTGCCACTGAATATTTCCTTCATGGAGTCGCCAGATATATGATTAAAACCAAGAAAATTTCCAGGATTTGTCTATCATTAAAGATGGATCTATGTCGTTCTCCCAAGGAAGTTGAGCTTCAATCTCCTCTCCCTGGCAACGACGCCAATTTGTTAGCTCTCTAGGAGTCTTTCTAGGTTGCAGTCGAAAGAGCCTGGTAACTTAATCTCATTGTAATGATGGGCGTATAATTGGATCAAGACGAATAACTCACTCACTGATTTCTTTACTCAAGACAACTTAGTAATATCTAGATAGGACAAGGCCTTCGAGAGCCATTAATCAGATAGTTTTCGCTGAATTAGGTGGTTAGAGAAAAACTAACTATATTAACTAGAACATAAATATATAACAGTGCATATGATGGGTCAATAGAACTAGCAATGGTTACTTATGATCCTAGTTTACTGATATTAAAGTGAGATGACAATCACCATCTTTAAAGTAAACATAGACAAGAGAACCTCTGCTCATAAGTACAGAAAGAAGGAGATAATGGTATGAAAACAACAATGAAAGAAGCGTGTATTACTGAATCTATTAAAAAGAGGTATTTTCTACAAAAGGAGTGTATTAGAGCCTTCAAAATCCAACCTTTTCTTGCTCTCAAGTTCTAGGCTTTATAGCCTTTACAACATCTCCCGAGATCCTAAGAAGCTGGGTCGAAATCACTAAAAATAGAAAATCAAAACCCTTTTCAATAAACTAGGGAAAAATCCTCTTTAATTTAGCCAAACTGCTGAAAAATGGGGCTCAGAGGTGGATTCGATTCTCCCAATCTATGACACCTGTAGGAAAACTGAGAGAGGTTATTGTTCTCTGACGTGTTAGGAAAATATTTTTCTTCCCATTTTGAGGAATGATTCTTCAATAGCTCTGAATGATCATTTTAAAATGATGACTCTGCACAGTAAAAACGCCATTTTTTTTTAAACTGGTGAAAAATAGGCTCAGAGATGGGTTCCGTTCTCCATATATGTGACACCTGTGTATAAACTGAAAGAGGTTATTGTACATTGATTTGTTGTCAGAAAAAAAACTCTCTCAGATCTTTGAAAATTGTTTTCATTTTCCCAAGATTTTCATTTCAAAAACATGTGTCAAACAAGCAGATTCTAGGATCTGAAAATGGTGGCTCAGTGACTTATTCCATTCTCTCAATCTGTAACACCTGGAGGAAAACGGAGAGAGGTTATCTGTATATGACATATTAGGAACAAAAACCTCCGAGCGTTTTGAAAAATGATTCTCCACACGCTCAGAATCATCATTTTAAAATGATGACTCTCCACAGTAAAAATGTCATTTTTGCATAAACTATCCTTACCTCCATCTTGGTAGTCTTCGTGTCTTTGACAGCTGTAGCAATCTTCCAAGTGATGACAAGGCACTTAAAATATTCCTCAAATGATTTGGAAGTGAAAAGATTTGATCAGAGCGAAAATATCATCATTCTGCTTGTATATGTGCTTTCGGTAGCTGTGGACAATTTTATTCCATACTGTAAGCAGCCAAAAGCTGGGTTTTCGGTAGCTAATGAACAATTTCCATGTCCTCCTAAGATACCAAAACAAATCTACATTTTTGTAGTTTTCTGAGAGTCATTTGGTCTGTTTGTTGTTTTAATACTTCTCTTGCAGCAGTCTGTTTGCTTGAAATACCCATGGCATTTTCCGAAAACCAAGTTGTAAATAGAGAAAAAAAAAACTCCTTTCTAGATCATCTCAGCATGTGGCAGAAAATTCCTTTTCTCCTAATAATGTGTGTTTTTGGATTGCAAGACATAAACGGAGGGAAGGTCCTCTCTAGAACATTCTTCATTTTCTTGATTGAAACTGCTGCAATTCTTCATGTACAGAGTAGTCATTTTTTGCTATTGTATTTACACTCACACGATGCCACTGTATTTACTCTTGCACACAGCTAGGAAAACATGACTTGACAATTGTATGATAGCTTTCACTTGCGGATCCTCTCCAAGGCAATCAAAATCATCAGCTTTGTTTTTAAAAAATTGCAATGGTACGGGTATATTCTTATCTCATCTGCTTTCATTTTAAAATTTCCTTTCACTTTCGGTGGATAGGAGAGCCCTCAAAATTTTGTTTAAGCTGCCGAAAGCAGAGCTTTCGGTGGCTTAGGAACCGTTTTAAATAAGCGCTTAGCTACCGAAACCTGTCTTTTGAAATTTTTTAAATGAGAACACAATCTAATGTTTTTCAAACTTTATTACATGCATAAAGACGCCATTTTTGCTAAAACTGCTGAAAAAGAGGCTCAGAGATGGGTTCAATTCTCCAAATATGTGACACCTGTGTATAAGAAGAAAGAGGTTATTGTATATTGATTTTTTTCTGAGCAAACACTTCTCTCATATCTTTGAAATTCATTTTTATTTTCCCGATATCTGCATTTCAAAAACATGTGTCAAACAGGCAGATTCTGGGATCGAAAAATTTGGGCTTAGTGATGGATTTGATTCTCTCAATTTGAAACACTTGTAGAAAACTGGAGAGAGGTTATTGTTCTCTGACATGTCAGGAACAAAAACCTCTGATCGTTTTGCAAAAAGATTCTCCAGACGCTCCGAATCATCAGTTTAAAATGATGACTCTGTATAGTAAAAATGCCATTTTTGCTGCAAATATCCTTGCCTCGATCTTGGCAGTCTCTATATCTTTGACAGCTGTAACAATCTTCTAGGTGATGACAAGGCACTTAAAATATTCCTCAAATGATTTGGCAGTGAAAACATTTGATCAGAGCGAAAATATCATCATTCTGCTTGTCTCTGTGCTTTCGGTAGTTGTGGACAATTTTCTTCCATACTGTAAGCTGTCGAAAGCTGGGTTTTCGGTAGCTAATGAACAATTGCCATGTATGCCTAAGTTACTGAAACAAATCTACATTTTTGTATTTTCCTGAGAGTCATTTGGTCTGTTTGTTGTTTTAATACTTCTCTTGCAGTAGTCTATTTGCTTGAAATACCCATGGCATTTTTCGAAAACCAAGTTGTAAATAGAGAAAAAAAAACTCCTTTTTAGATCATCTCAGAATGAGGTAGAAAATTCCTTTGCTCCTAATAATGTGTGTTTTTGGAATGCAAGACATAAACAGAGGGAATGTCCTCTTCTCTTTGTTATAGTGGTATCTTCTGCAAATTTACCATCTCTAGAACATTCTTCATTTTCCTAATTGAAACTGCTGCAATTCTTCATATACAGCGTAGTCATTTTCTGCTATTGTATTTATAGTCACACGGTGCCACTGTATTTACTCTTGCGCATAGTTAGGAAAACTTGACTTGAAAATTCTATGATAGCTTTCACTTGCAGATCGTCTCCAAGGAAATCAAAATCATAAGCTTTGTTTTTAAAAAATTGCAATGGTACGGGTTTCTTCTTATCTGATCTGCTTTCATTTTAAAATTTCCTTTCACTTTCGGTGGCTAGGAGAGCCCTGAAAATTTCATTTAAGCTGCTGAAAGGAGAGCTTTCGGTAGCTTAGGAACCATTTTAAATAAGCGCTTAGCTACCGAAACTTGTCTTTTGAAATTTTTTAAATGAGAACCCAATCTAATGTTTTTCAATCTTTATTACATGCATAAAGCTATCAACAATGAGCCTTAAGAAATTTAGAAATAAATTTTTGAATGACATCCTATGATCTAAAATTGATCAATGCGACAAATTTATTTGGGGAGATAACATCTGGCTCCTACTCGGGGATGAAACCCTCCCTGTGAGGTTTCAAGAACCACAGATCTGATGCCTTTACTGGATAAACAAAATACATAACCTAGTCTAGTGTTCCATTGGGCGTGGAGTCATTTAAACTGCCCCCAAATCTCTGCAATCTATGCACAAATGTTCAACTGTAAACCTGCTAGCAACACCTTACATCCATTAGGCATGGAGTCTTTATTTCAAAAATGCAACGACAATACTAAATGCAAGCATCACGCAGTATGCAAAATTGAAATTCTTAGCTATGAGCTTATTCATTTACGTTACCCTACTCTAACCATTGTACCGATGATTAATCAAGTAAACTCCTGCTCCCAATGAAGCCATATCAGAAATTGATTTATTGAACTAGTTCTTGATTTTGACCGAAAAAATAATGGAATGCATAGCCAACCTTAAAGTAGTTTGAACTAATGACAAAGCCAATTTTCATCTTACCAAAATACTTAAACATATATGTTATTCATGAGTTCCAAAAAGTTTGTGATAGGGTCATTAAAACTATAAAAGAATACCTCTTTGAACTGCTGATTCAACTTAAAATTGAAGTGATGCTGGATGCCTTCAATGTTGAATATGGACTGCTCAACCTCTGTTAGAAAGTCATAAAAAATGGACTGCTGATAAGAAATTTTTAGCACACCATCCCCCTCTTCGTATATGCTGCAATCTTCCTTTGTCTGTAAATCAGAAAAATGTGAGCTGCCCTTAGCATCTACTGTAGATTCAATACTTTCACCTATTGTTCTGTCAATCTGCTCATCATCTTTCAAGTCTTCAAAGTGGACAATCTCAACTTCATGACACCCTAAATCAGTAGATATATTTGATGCAATGTAAAGAACATCTGTAATATGATTATCATCCTGAAGTTCATTGATATTTTGATCACAATAAGACGTGTTCCGTATTTCAGCATGTACTGTTAGGATATTCCTATACTCCATCCTAGTCCCACCAGTATTTTGATCATTTACATTTTCAGTCATGCATGCACTTTTAGGGTTTGCCTGCATTCTAGGATTTGCATGCATCCTAGTCATCAGTCCAGCACCTAACCCTCAGTTAGCCAGCCCCCAGGAGCTTCTCACTATTCAGTTTTATCCCTCCAGTTGCTTAATGCACCCTTCTTCCTTGATTTTAGGGAGCAACTTGCCCTTCTTCACCTACCAGTCCAGTTGTCTTTAGTTTACACTCAGTTACACTTAGTTACAGTCAGTTACACTTAGTTACACTGAGTTACACTCAGTTACACCTACTAGAGTTAGTTTGACTGATGGTTGACAATTACTTGAGCATTGATGACTCCACTGATGATGATGAAGACTTCCAGTTGTGCTCCGATGATCATGAGGACACCTAGTTGTGCTTCGATGATACTCTATTGATCTTATGATCACTCTGAGAGGCTAATTCGAATTGCCACCTTAGGCATTCGAATCCTCTCTACCATTGTACTATTTATTTGTCCATACTGTGATTAATTAATTAGTGTTTGTGAAGTATTATTGCTTCTATTCGAGTTCTACTGTACCATATTATTCTATTGCTCATTATACTATATTGTTCACTCTTCTTCTATTTTCCTGCTTAATCATAATTACTCTTGTGAGGTATACATCATTTCTTAGATCTGCTGTGAGGATTTTCACATGGTATCAGAGCATGTTGAGAGTATTGTTTATCTCCATTCTTGAGTGTTTTTTGCAGGTTATTATCAAGATTTCGAGTGCAACAGTTGCAACAGTTTCTGCATTTTTGCAACAGCAGTAGTTGCAGACATTTCTATTGTTTTTGCAAGTCTTCTACATCTTCAATGTTTTCAGAAGACCCTCCTCTTAATCTATTCAACTATGTTGAATGGAAACCAAAAATGATAGCATATTTGAAGAGACATGATCTCTTTGATTATTGTTTTGAAAGAGAGTTCGAATCCTCTGAAGAAGAGAATGACTGGTTAGATGAAGGTGGAAGAGCTATTGCAGCCATGATGTTTGCTATGTCTCGAAGCTTGGCATTCTACTCCCTTGATGATGAATATTTTAAATCTCCAAAAGAGCTATGGGCCCACCTGGATAAAAGTTTTGGCAAGCAGGATGAAGGGATTGGTCCAAACCCTTTCGAGAGAAAGCAAAGTGATTCATTCACCCTCCTTGATGATCTCATTGATCATGAACCAGTATCAAACACATATCATATTGAAGTTAGCCACAAAGAAGAAGAACTTGCAGATTCTACACTCATGCTCCAAATTTATTCTATTTCGAATTCTGTGCCAGCTCACACTCTACAAATTGCAAAGGTCCTAAATCCTCTCTTTCACCAGAGTCTGTTGGTTTGCATCATGATCACATGATTATTTCGGAGGTCAAAACAACTATTGAAGTTAATGCATTCGCTCCTCTCCAACTATCTCCTCTTTTATACTACTATATGATCATAATTCCATGCTTTCAGAAGGTTATTGAAAAATATGGCTATTTCCACCCGCTTGAGATAATTTCTCATGCATCCATTGGTTTTGACCTCACCTCTTATGGTTCAAAGGAGATCTCAAGAAACCATTGCCATTCACTTGGGATAATTTCTCATGCATATGATAGTTTTGATCTCACCCCTGTTGGTTCAAAGGAGATCTCAAGAAACTATTCTTCAAGTCTTAAATCTGATTTGGATTTCAAGCAATTATTATTTGATGGTTCTTTTTGGCAAAATCTCACCCATGATGGTTCGAAGGAGAATGCAAAAGACTATCTACATATTCATGATTTTGATCCTACCTCAGCTGATTCAAATCATAGGTTCAAGGATCATCCTCATACTTTTGGATTTGTTCTCATCACATTCGATCTGAAGAGCAAGTACAAGCACATGTTTTTTGAGCATGATCCACTTCTTGCCAAGAAGAAGATACCTCCAAACTTATGACCAAGCATCACACCTACTTGAGTTTGGAGCATTTATTTTTGTGTGTGCCTTACAGTCTGTTTTTTGAGGAGGGGGTATGTTTCCCATGAAATTTTTCCACTTCCTTGGTTTATTGATTGTTATTATTCATTGTATTGGGTGACCTTTGGTCTTAGTTACCATGGCCCAAGATGGATTAAGGGGGGGTGTTAGGATATTCCTATACTCCATCCTAGTCCCACCAGTATTCTGATCATTTACATTTTCAGTCATGCATGCACTTTTAGGGTTTGCATGCATTCTAGTATTTGCATGCATTTTGCATGCATCCCAGTCATCAGTCCAGCACCTAGCCCTAAGTTAGCCAGCCCCTAGGAGCTTCTCACTATTCATTTTTAGCCCTCCAGTAGCTTAATGCGCCCTTCTTCCTCGATTTTAGGGAGAAACTCGCCCTTCTTCACCTACCAGTCCAGTTGTCTTTAGTTTACACTCAGTTACACTCAATTACAGTCAGTTACACTCAGTTACACCTACCAGAGTTAGTTTGACTGATGGTTGACAATTACTTGATCATTGATGACTCCATTGATGATGATGAAGACTTCCATTTGTGCTCCGATGATCATGAGGACACCTAGTTGTGCTTCGATGACACTCTATTGATCTTATGATCACTCTGAGAGGCTAATTTGAATTGCCACCTTAGGCATTCGAATCCTATCTACCATTGTACTATTTATTTGTCCATATTGTGATTAATTAATTAGTGTGTGTGAAGTATTATAGCTTCTATCCGAGTTCTACTATACCATATTATTTTGTTGCTCATTATACTGTGTTGTTCACTCTTCTTCTATTTTCCTGCTTAATCATAATTACTCTTGTGAGGTATACATCATCTCTTAGATCTGCTGTGAGGATTTTCACATGTCCTTCATCACAATCTGAACCTGTATTCAACAAACCAAACTCGTGACAACATTCTAGGTATAAAAGATCAGCTGAAAAGTTTTCTTTACAAACTAAATGAAATGCAGCATAAAAGGTTGCCAGAGAATTGATACTTGCAATAGGAAAAGATCGGAACCAATCATGCGCAATCCCCTCTAATGAAAAGCATAAGAGCTTGATCCTAACATCTTCATGCACAATTTGCAACCCATTAATGAAATCATGAAAGTCAAGCAAATGTTCAGCTGGAACTTCCCATTCTTCTCCTCGAAATTTGGGAAGGCTGCCATCCCATTCATCTCTAGTAGGCACTGGATTAGGGAAACCAAAAATCTTTGAAAAATCACAGAAATCATACCTCTTTGCTAAGATTTTGTTCATGTCATACCAATGGAGTCGCCAACAGATTTCTGGGCAATGGAGCTGCCACTGAATCTTTCCTTCATGGAGTCGCCAGATAGATGATTACAACCGAGAAAATTTCCAGGATTTGTCTATCATCAAACCTGGATCTATGTCATTCTCACAAGGAAGCTGAGCTTCAATCTCCTCTCCCCGGCAATGACACCCATTTGTTAGCTCTCCGGGAGTCTTTTTAGGTTGTAGTCAAAAGAGCCTGGTAACTTAATCTTATTTTAATGATGGGTGTATAATTGGATCAAGATGAATAACTCACTCACTGATTTCTTTACTCAAGACAACTTAGTAATATCCAGATAGGACAAGGCCTTCAAAAGTCATTAATCAGATAGTTTTCGCTGAACTAGATTGGTGGAGAAAAACAAACTATATTAACCAGAACATACATATATAACAGTGCATATGATGGGTCAATAGAACTAGCAATAGTTACTTATGATCCTAGTTTACTAATATGAAATTAAGATGACAATCACCAGCTTTAAAGTAAAAATAGACAAGAGAACCTCTGCTCATAAGTACAAAAAGAAGGAGATAATGGTCTGAAAACAACAATGAAAGAAGGTTGTATTACTGAATCTATTAAAAAGAGGTCTTTTCTACAAAAAGAGTGTATTAGAGCCTTCAAAATCCAACCTTTTATTGCTCTCAAGTTCTAGGATTTATAGCCTTTACAACATCTTCCCAGATCCTAAGAAGCTAGGTCGAAATCACTAAAAATAGAAAATCAAAACCCTTTTCAATAAACTAGGGAAAAATCCTCTTTAATTTGGCCAAAATGCTGAAAAATGGGGCTCAGAGATGGATTTGATTCTCCCAATCTATGACACCTGTAGGAAAAATGAGAGACATTATTGTTCTCTGACGTGTCAGCAAAAAAGAAGTCCTCCCGTTTTGCAGAATTATTCTCCAGTTGCTCAGAATGATCATTTTAAAATAATGACTCTGCATAGTAAAAATGCCATTTTTTATGAAACTACTGAAAAAGAGGCTTAGAGATGGGTCCCGTTCTCCAGATATTTGACATCCGTGTATAAAATGAAAGAGGATATTGTACATTTATTTGTTGTGAGAAAAACCCTCTCTCAGATATTTGAAATTCGTTTTCATTTGCCTGAGATCTGCATTTCAAAAACATCTATCAAATAGACAGATTCTAGGATCCAAAAATTGGGGCTCAATGACAGATTCAATTCTCTCAATCTGCAACACCTATAGGAAAATGGAGAGAGGTTATTGTTATCTGACATGTTAGGAACAAAAAGCTCTGATATTTTTGTACAAAGATTCTCCACAAGCTCAGAATCATCATTTTAAAATGATGACTCTGCACAGTAAAAATGCCATTTTTATAGAAAATATCCTTGCCTCCATCTTGGTAGTCTTTGTGTCTTTGACAGCTGAAGCAATCTTCCAGGTGATGAAAAGGCACTTAAAATATTCCTCAAATGATTTGGTAGTGAAAACATTTGATCAGAGCGAAAATATCATCATTCTGCTTGTCTCTGTGCTTTCGGTAGCTATGGACAATTTTCTTCCATACTGTAAGCTGCCGAAAGTTGAGTTTTCGGTAGCTAATGAACAATTGCCATGTCCGGCTAAGCTATTGAAACAAATTTACATTTTTGTAGTTTTCCGAGAGTCATTTGGTATGTTTGTTGTTTTATGGATTAGTCTATTTGCTTGAAATAGCAATGTCATTTTCCGAAAACCAAGTTGTAAATAGAGAAAAAAAAACTCCTTTCTAGATCATCTCAGCATGTGGAAGAAAATTCCTTTTCTCCTAATAATGTGTGTTTTTGGATTGCGAGACATAAATGGAGGGAAGGTCCTCTTCTCTTTGTTATAGTGGTAGCTTCTGCAAATTTACTATCTCTAGAACATTCTTCATTTTCCTGATTGAAACTGTTACAATTCTTCATGTACAGAGTAGTCATTTTATGCTATTGTATTTGCACTCACACGACGCCACTGTGTTTACTCTTGCACACAGCTAATAAAACTTGACTTGACACTTGTATGATAGATTTCATTTGCCGATCTCTCCAAGCCAATCAAAATCATAAGCTTTGTTTTAAAAAAATTGCAATGGTACGGGTATCTTCTTATTTGATCTACTTTCATTTTAAAATTTCCTTTCACTTTCAATGGCTAGGAGAGCCCTGAAAATTTCATTTAAGCTACCGAAAGCGGAGCTTTCGGTGGCTTAGAAACCGTTTTAAATAAGCGCTCGGCTACCGAAACCCATCTTTTCAAACTTTTTAAATGAGAACCCAATCTAATGTTTTTCAAACTTTATTACATGCATAAAGCTATCAACAATGAGCCTTACAAAATTTAGAAATGAATTTTCCAATGACATCCTATTATATAAAATTGATCAACTCGACAAATTTCTTTGGGGAGATAACATCTAGCTCCTACTCTGGGATGAAAAAATCCATGTTAGGTTTCAAGAACCACATATCTAATGCCTTTCCTAGATAAACAAAATATAGAACCTAGTCTAGTGTTCTATTGGGCATGGAGTCATTTAAACTGCCCCCAAATCTCTGCAATCTGTCCACAAATGTTCAACTGTAAACCTGCTAGCAATGCCTTACATCCATTGGACATGGAGTCTTTATTTCAAAACTGCAACCACAATACTAAATGCAAGCATCACGCATTATGCAAAATTGAAATGCTCATATATGAGCTTATTCATCTACACTAACCTACTCTAACCATTGTACCGATGCTTAATGAAGTAAACTCCTGCTTCCAATGATGCAGTATCAGAAATTGATTTACTGAACTAGTTCTTGATTTTGACCCGCAAATAATGGAATGCATAGCCAACAGAAAAGTAGTTTGAACTGATGACAAAGCCAATTTTCATCTGACCAAAATACTTTAACATATATGTTGTTCATGAGTTCCAAAAAGTTTGTGATAGGGTCATTAAAACCATAAAATAATACTTCTTTGAACTGCTGATTTGACTGAAAATTGAAGTGATGATGGATGCCTTCAATGCTGAATATGGACTGCTCAACTTCTATTAGAAAGTCATAAAAAATGGACTGCTGATTGGAATTTTTTAGCACACAGTCTCCCTCTTCGTATATGCTACAATATTTCTATGTCTGTAAATCAAAAAAATGTGAGTTGCCCTCAGCATCTATTGTAGCTTCAATACTTTGCCCTGCTGTTCTGTCAATCTGCTCATCATCTTTCAAGTCTTCAAAGGGGACAATCTCAACTTCATGACACCCTAAACCAATAGATATATTTGATGCAATGTCAAGAACATCTGTAATATGATTATCATCCTGATGTTCATTGATATTTTGATCACAATAAGAGGTTTCCCCTATTTCAGCATGTCCTTCATGACAATCTGAACCTTTATTCAACAAACTAAATTTGTGACAACATTTAGGGTATAAAAGATCGGCTGAAATTTTTTCTTTACAAACTGAATGAAACGCAGCATGAAATCTTGCCAGAGAATTGATACTTACAATAGGAAAAGATCGAAACCAATCACGTGCAATCCCCTCTAATGAAAACCATAAGAGCTTGATCCTAACATCTTCATGTACAATTTGCAACCAGTGAATGCAATCATGAAAGTCAAGCAAATGTTCAGCTGGCACTTCCCATTCTTCTCCTCGAAATCTGGGAAGGCTTCCATCCCATTAATCTCTACTAGGCACTGGATTAGGGAAACCAACAATCTTTGAAACATAGCAGAAAGCATACCTCTTTGCTAAGATTGTGTTCATGTCATAGCAATGGAGTCGCCAATAGATTTCTGGGCAATGGAGTTGCCACTGAATCTGTCCTTCATGGAGTCGCGAGATAGATGATTACAACCAAGAAAATGTCCAGGATTTGTCTATCATCAAAGCTGGATCTATGTCATTCTCCCAAGGAAGCTAAGCTTCAATCTCCTCTCCTTGGTAACGGCACCAATTTGTTAGCTCTCTCGGAGTCTTTATAGGTTGCAGTCGAAAGAGCCTAGTAACTTAATCTTATTTTAAGGATGGGTGTATAATTGGATCAAGATGAATAACTCACTCACTGATTTGTTTACTCAAGACAACTTAGTAATATCCAGATAGGGCAAGGCCTTCAAAAGCCAATAATCAGATAGTTTTCATTGAATTAGATGGGTGGAGAAAAACTAACTATATTAACCAGAACATACATATATAATAGTCCATATGATGGGTCAATAAAACTAGCAATAGTTACTTATGATCCTAGTTTACTAATATGAAAGTGAGATGACAATCACCAGCTTTAAAGTAAACATAGACAAGAGAACCTCTGCTCATAAGTACAGAAAAAAGGAGATAATGGTCAGAAAACAACAATGAAAGAAACTTGTATTACTGAATCTATTAAAAAGAGGTATTTTCTACAAAAAGTGTGTATTACAGCCTTCAAAATCCAACCTTTTCTTGCTCTCAATTTAAAGGCTTTATAGACTTTACAACATCTTCCTAGATCCTAAGAAGCTGGGTCGAAATCACTAAAAATAGAAAATCAAAACCCTTTTCAATAAACCTGGGAAAAATCCTCTTTAATTTGGCCAAACTACTGAAAAATGGGGCTCAGAGATGGATTCGATTCTGTCAATCTATGACACCTGTAGGAAAAATGAAAGAGGTTATTGTTCCATGATGTGTTAGGCAAAAAAATCCGCCCATTTTGCAGAACGATTCTCCAGTTGATGAGAATCATCATTTTGAAATGATGACTCTGCACGGTAAAAACGCCATTTTTACTGAAACTGCTGAAAAAGAGGCTCAGAGATGGGTTCAGTTCTCTAGATATGTGACACCTATGTATAAACAGAAAGAGGTTATTGTACATTGATTTTTTGTGAGCAAAAAACACTCTCAGATCTTTGAAATTCCTTTTCATTTTCCCGAGATCTTCATTTCAAAAACATGTACCAAACAATCGGATTTTAGGATCCGAAAATAGGGGCTCAGTGATGGATTCGATTCTCTCAATATGCAACACCTATAGGAAAATGGAGAGTGGTCATTGTTCTCTGACATGTTAGGAACAAAAACCTCTAAGCGTTTTACAAAAAGATTCCCCAGACGCTTAGAATCATCATTTTAAAATGATGACTCTACATAGTAAAAATGCAATTTTTGTAGCACATATCCTTGCCTTGATCTTGGAGGTCTTCATGTCTTTGATAGCTGCAGTAATCTTCCAGGTGATGACAAGGCACTTAAAATATTCCTCAAATTATTTGGCAGTGAAAACATTTGATCAGAGCGAAAATATCATCATTCTACTTGTCTTTGTGCTTTCGGTAGCTGTGGACAATTTTCTTCCATACTGTAAGCTGCCGAAAGCTGCGTTTTCGGTAGCTAATGAACAATTGCCATGTCCGCCTAAGCTATCGAAACAAATCTACATTTTTGTAGTTTTCTAAGAGTCATTTGGTGTATTTTTTGTTTTAATACTTCTCTTGCAGCAGTTTATTTGCTTGAAATACCCATGGCATTTTCCGAAAACCAAGTTGTAAATAGAGGAAAAAAAACTCATTTCTAGATCATCTCAACATCTGGCAGAAAATTCCTTTTCTCCTAATACTGTGTGTTTTTAGAAAGCAATACATAAACGGAGGGAAGGTCCTCTTATCTTTGTTATAGTGGTAGCTTCTGCAAATTTACCATCTCTAGAACATTCTTCATTTTCCTGATTGAAACTGCTGCAATTCTTCATGTACAAAGTAGTCATTTTCTGCTATTCTATTTACAGTCACACGGTGCCACTGTATTTACTCTTGCACACAACTAGGAAAACTTGACTTGACAATTGTATGATAGCTTTCACTTGCAGATCCTCTCCAAGGCAATCAAAATCATAAGCTTTGTTTTTAAAAAATTGCAATGGTACGGGTATCTTCTTATATGATCTACTTTTGTTTTAAAATTTCCTTTCACTTTCGGTGGCTGGGAGAGCCCTGAAAACTTCGTTTAAGCTGCCGAAAGTAGAGCTTTCGGTGGCTTAGGAACTGTTTTAAATAAGTGCTTAGCTACCGAAACTTGTCTTTTGAAAATTTTTAAACGACAACCCAATCTAATGTTTTTCAAACTTTATTACATGCATAAAGCTATCAACAATGAGCCTTAAGAAATTTAGAAATGAATTTTCCAATGACATCCTATCATCTAAAATTGATCAACTCGACAAACTTATTTGGGGAGATAACATCTGGCTCCTACTCGGGGATGAAAACCTCCCTGTGAGGTTTCAAGAACCACATATATGTTGCCTTTCCTAGATAAGAAAAATATAGAACCTACTCTAGTGTTCCATTGGGCATGGAGTCATTTAAACTGCCCCCAAATCTCTGCAATCTATCCACAAAAGTTCAACTGTAAACCTGCTAGCAACGCCTTACATCCATTGGGCATGGAGTCTTTATTTCACAACTGCAACCACAATACTAAATGCGAGCATCACGCATTATGCAAAATTGAAATGCTCAGCTATGAGCTTATTCATGTACGTTACCCACTCTAACCATTGTACCATTGCTTAATCAAGTAAACTCATGCTTCCAATGAATCCATATCATAAATTGATTTATTGAACTAGTTCTTGATTTTGACCCGAAAAATAATGGAATGCATAGCCAACAGAAAAGTAGTTTGAACTAATGACAAAGCCAATTTTCATCTAACCAAAATATTTTAACATATATAATGTTCATGAGTTCCAAAAAGTTTGCGATAGTGTCATTAAATTTTTTGCAATAGGGTCATTAAAACCATAAAAGAATACCTCTTTGAACTGCTGATTCGACTGAAAATTGAAGTGATGCTGGATGCCTTCAATGCTGAATATGGATTGCTCAACCTCTGTTAGAAAGTCATAAAAAATGGACTGCTGATCGGAACGTTTTAGCACACCATCTCCCTCTTCGTATATGCTGCAATCTTTCTTTGTCTATAAATCAGAAAAATGTGAGTTGCCCTCAGCATCTACTGTAGATTCAATACTTTCACCTATTGATCTATCAATCTGCTCATCATCTTTCAAGTCTTCAAAGGGGACAATCTAAACTTCATGACACATTAAATCAGCAAATATATTTGATGCAATGTCAAGAACATCTGTAAAATGATTATCATCCTGAAGTTCATTGATATTTTGATCACAATAAGAGGTGTCGCCTATTTCAGCATGTCCTTCATGAAAATGTGAACCTTTATTCAACAAACTAAATTCGTGATAACATTCAGGGTATAAAAGATCGGCTGAAAAGTTTTCTTTACAAACAGAATGAAATGCAGCATGAAAGCTTTCTAGAGAATTGATACTTGCAATAGGAAAAGATCGGAACCAATCATGCGAAATCCCCTCTAATGAAAACCATAAGAGCTTGATCCTAACATCTTCATGTACAATTTTCAACCGATGAATGCAATCATGAAAGTCAAGCAAATGTTAAGCCGACACTTCCCATTCTTCTCCTCGAAATCTGGGAAGGCTGCCATCCCATTCATCTCTATAAGGCACTCGATTAGGGAAACCAACAGTCTTTGAAAAATAGCAGAAAGCATACCTCTTTGCTAATATTTTGTTCATGTCATACCAATGGAGTCGCCAACATATTTCTGGGCAATGGAGCTGCCACTAAATCTATCCTTCATGGAGTCGCCAAATAGATGATTACAACAAAGAAAATGTCCACGGTTTGTTTATCATCAAGGATAGATCTATGTCGTTCTCCCAAGGAAGCTGAGCTTCAATCTCCTCTCCCCGCCAACAGCGCCAATTTGTTAGCTCTCCGAGAGTCTTTCTAGGTCGCAGTCGAAATAGCCTGGTAACTTAAGCTTATTTTAATGATGGGTGTATAATTCGATCAAGATGAAAAAATCACTCACTGATTTCTTTACTCAAGACAACTTAGTAATACCTAGATAGGACAAGGCCTTCGAAAGCCATTAATCAGATAGTTTTCGTTGAATTAGATGGGTGGAGAAAAACTAACTATATTAACCAGAACATACATATATAACAGTCCATATGATGGGTCAATAGAACTAGCAATAGTTACTTATGATCCTAGTTTACTGATATGAAAGTGAGATGACAATCACAGCTTTAAAGTAAACATATACAAGAGAACCTCTACTCATAAGTACAGAAAGAAGGAGATAATGGTCTGAAAACAACAATGAAAGAAGCTTGTATTGTTGAATCTATTAAAAAGAGGTATTTTCTACAAAAAGAGTGTATTAGAGCCTTTAAAATACAATCTTTTCTTGCTCTGAATTTCTAGGCTTTTTAGCATTTACAACATCTTCCCAGATCCTAAGAAGGTGGGTTGAAATCACTAAAAATAAAAAATAAAAATCCTTTTCAATAAACTAGGGAAAAATCCTCTTTAATTTGGCCAAACTGCTAAAAAATGGGGCTCAGAGATGGATTTGAATCTCCTAATCTATGACACATATAGGAAACCTGAGAGAGGTTATTGTTCTCTAATGTGTAATGCAAACAAAAATCTACCAGTTTTGCAGAATGATATTCCAGTTGCTCAGAATAATAATTTTAAAATTATGACTCTGCATAGTAAAAATGTCATTTTTGCTGAAATTGCTGAAAAAGACGCTCAGAGATGGGTTCAGTTCTCCAGATATGTGACACCTGTATATAAACAAAAAAAGGTTATTGTACATTGATTTTTTATGATCAAAACCCCTCTCTCAGATATTTGAAATTCATTTTCATTTTCCTGAGATCTGCATTTAAAACACATGTGTCAAATAGGCATATTCTGGGATCCAATAATTGGGGCTCAGCGGTGGATTCGATTATGTCAATATACAACACCTGTAGGAAGAAAGAGAGAGGTTATTGTTCTCTGACACGTTAGGAACAAAAACCTCTGAACATTTTGCAAAAAGATTCTCCAGACGCTCATAATCATCATTTTAAAATGATGACTCTACATAGTAAAAATGCAATTTTTGCAGCAAATATCCTTGCCTCCATCTTGGTAGTCTTTGTGTCTTTGACAACTGCAGCAATCTTCCAGGTGATGACAAGGAATTTAAAATATTCCTCAAATTATTTGGCAGTGAAAACTTTTGGTAAGAGCGAAAATATCATCATTCTCCTTGTCTCTGTGCTTTCGATTGCTGTGGACAATTTTCTTCCATACTGTAAGCTGCGAAAAAAACTCCTTTCTAGATCATCTCAGCATGTGGCAGAAAATTCCTTCGCTCCTAATAATGTGTTTTTTTTTAATGCAAGACATAAATGGAGGGAAGGTCCTTTTCTCTTTGTTATAGTGGTAGCTTCTGCAAATTTACCATCTCTAGAACATTCTTCATTTTCCTGATTGAAACTGCTGCAATTCTTCATGTACATAGTAGTCATTTTTTGCTATTGTATTTACAGTCACACGGTGCCACTGTATTTACTCTTGCGCACAGCTAGGAAAACTTGACTTGACAATTGTATGATATCTTTCACTTGCGAATCCTCTCCAAGGCAATCAAAATCATAAGCTTTGTTTTTAAAAAATTGCAATGGTACGGGTATCTTCTTATCTGATCTGCTTTCATTTTAAAATTTCCTTTCACTTTTGGTGGCTAGGAGAGCCCTGAAAATTTCATTTAAGCTACCGAAAGCAGAGCTTTCGGTGGTTTAGGAACCGTTTTAAATAAGCGCTTCGCTATCAAAACCTGTCTTTTGAAATTTTTGAAACGAGAACCCAATCTAATGTTTTTCAAACTTTATTACATGCATAAAGCTATCAACAATGAGCCTGAAGAAATTTAGAAATAAATTTTCCAATGAAATGCTATCATCTAAAATTGATCAACTCGAAAAATTTATTTGGGGAGATAACATTTGGCTCCTACTCGGGGATGAAAACCTCCCTGTGAGGTTTCAAGAACCACAGATCAGATGCCTTTCGTAGATAAACAAAATAAAGAACCTAGTCTAGTGTTCCATTGGGCATGGAGTCATTTAAACGGCCCCCAAATCTCTGCAATCTTTCCACAAATGTTCAACTCTAAACCTGCTAGCAATGCCTTACATCCATTGGGATTGGAGTTTTTATTTCAAAACTACAACCACAATACTAAATGCAAGAATCACGTATTGTGCAAAATTGAAATGCTCATCTATGAGCTTATTCATGTACGCTACCCTACTCTAACCATTGTACCGATGCTTAATCAAG
Organism: Larix kaempferi; assembly: GCA_027924585.1. NCBI lineage: Eukaryota > Viridiplantae > Streptophyta > Pinopsida > Pinales > Pinaceae > Larix > Larix kaempferi. Next base: position 7,812,265 of record BSBM01000249.1, read on the forward strand.
TAAACTCCTGCTTCCAATGAATCCATATCAGAAATTGATTTACTAAACTAGTTCTTAATTTTAACCCGAAAAATAATGGAATGCATAGCCAACAGGAAAGTAGTTTGAACTGATGACAAAGCCAATTTTCATCTGACCAAAATAATTTAACATATATGTTGTTCATGGGTTCAAAAATTTTTGCGATAGGGTCATTAAAACCATAAAAGAATACCTCTTTGAACTGTTGATTCAACTGAAAATTGAAGTGATGCTGGATGCCTTCAATGTTGAATATGGACTCCTCAACCTTTGTTAGAAAGTCATAAAAAATGGACTGCTAATCGGAACGTTTTAGCACACCATCTCCCTCTTCGTATATGCTACAATCTTTCTTTGTCTGTAAATCAGAAAAATGTGAGCTGCCCACAGCATCTACTATAGATTCAATACTTTCATCTGCTGTTCTATCAATTTGCTCATCATATTTCATGTCTTCAAAGGGGAAAATCTCAACTTCATGACACCCTAAATTAGTATATATATTTGATATAATGTCAAGAACATCTGTAATATGATTATCATCCTGAAGTTCATTGATATTTTGATCACAATAAGAGGTGTCCCCTATTTCAGCATGTCCTTCATGACAATCTGAACATGTATTCAACAAACTAAATTCATGACAACATTCAGGGTATAAAAGATCGGCTGAAAAGTTTTCTTTACAAACTGAATGAAATGCAGCATGAAATGTTTCTAGAGAATTGATACTTGCAATAGGAAAAGATCGGAACCAATCATGCACAATCCCCTCTAATGAAAACTGGAAGAGCTTGATCCTAACATCTTCATGTACAATTTGCAACCGATGAATGCAATCATGAAAGTCAAGCAAATGTTCAGCTGGCACTTCCCATTCTTCTCCTCGAAATCTGGGAAGGCTTCCATCCCATTCATCTCTACTAGGCACTGGATTAGGGAAACCAACAATCTTTGAAAAATCACAGAAAGCATACCTCTTTGCTAAGATTTTGTTCATGTCATACAAATGGAGTCACCAACAGATTTCTGGGCAATGGAGCAGCCACTAAATTTGTCCTTCATGGAGTCGTCAGATAGATGATTACAACCAAGAAAATGTCCAGGATTTGTCTATCATCAAAGTTGGATCTATGTGTTCTCCCAAGGAAGCTGAGCTTCAATCTCCTCTCCCCGGCAACGGCGCTAATTTGTTAGCTCTCCAGGAGTCTTTTTAGGTTGCAGTCGAAAGAGCATGGTAACTTAATCTTATTTTAATGATGTGTGTATAATTGGGTCAAGATGAATAACTCACTCACTAATTTCTTCACTCAAGACAACTTAGTAATATCCAGATAGGACAAGGCGTTCGAAAGCCATTAATCAGATAGTTTTGGCTGAATTAGATGGGTGGAGAAAAACTAACTATATTAACTAGAACATACATATATAATAGTCCATATGATGGGTCAATAGAACTAGCAATAGTTACTTATGATCCTAGTTTTCTGATATGAAAGTGAGATGATAATCACCAAATTTAAAGTAAACATAGACAAGAGAACCTCTGCTCATAAGTACAGAAAGAAGGAGATAATGGTATGAAAACAACAATGAAAGAAGCTTGTATTACTGAATCAATTAAAAAGAGGTATTTTCTATAAAAAGAGTGTATTAGAGCCTTCAAAATCCAACCTTTTGTTGCTCTCAAGTTCTAGTATTTACAGCCTTTATAACATCTTCCGAGATCCTAAGAAGCTGGGTCGAAATCAATAAAGATAGAAAATCAAAACCTTTCAATAAACTAGGGAAAAATCCTCTTTAATTTGGCCAAACTACTGAAAAATGAGGCTCAGAGATGGATTCGATTCTCCCAATATATGACACCTATAAGAAAACTAAGAGAGCTCGATGTTCCTTGATGTGATAGGAAAAAAAACCTCTGCCTGTTTTGCAGAATGATTCTCCAGTTGCTCTGAATCATCATTTTAAAAGGATGACTTTGCATAGTAAAAACGCCAGTTTTCCTTAAACTACCGAAAAAGAGGCTCAGAGATGGGTTCATCTCTCCAGATATGTGACACCTGTGTATAAAATTAAAGAGATTATTGTACACTAATTTGTTGTGAGCAAAAACCTCTCTCATATCTTTTAAATTCATTTTCATTTGCCCGATATCTGCATTTCAAAAACATGCTTCAAACAGGCAGATTCTAGGATCTGAAAATTGGGGCTCAGTGACGGATTCGATTCTCTCAATCTACAACACCAGTAAGAAAATGGAGAGAGGTTATTGTTCTATGACATTTTCGGAACAAAAACCTTCGATTATTTTTCAAACAGATTCTCCAGACGCTCAGAATCATCATTTTAAAATGATGAATCTGCATCGTAAAAATGCCATTTTTGCAGCAAATATCCTTGCCTCCATCTTGGTAGTCTTTGTGTCTTTGACAGCTGTAGAAATCTTACAGGTGATGACAAGGCACTTAAAATATTCCTCAAATGATTTGGCAGTGAAAACATTTGATTAGAGTGAAAATATCATCATTCTGCTTGTCTCTGTGCTTTCGGTAGCTGTGCACAATTTTCTTCCATACTGTAAGCTGCCGAAAGCTGGGTTCTTGGTAGCTAATGAAAAATTGCCATGTCCACCTAAGCGACTGAAAAAAATCTACATTTTTGTAGTTTTCTGAGAGTCATTTGGTCTATTTGTTGTTTTAATAATTCTCTTGCAGCAGTCTATTTGCTTGAAATACCCATGGCATTTTCCGAAAACCAAGTTGTAAATAGAGAAAAAAAAAACTCCTTTCTAGATTATCTCAGCATGTGGCAGAAAATTCCTTTGCTCCTAATAATGTGTGCTTTTGGAATTTAAGACATAAATGGAGGGAAGGTCCTCTTCTCTTTGTTATAGTGGTAGCTTCTGCAAATTTACCATCTATAGAACATTCTTCATTTTATTGATTGAAAGTGCTGCAATTCTTCATGTATAGAGTAGTCATTTTATGGTATTGTATTTACAATCACACGGTCCAACTGTATTTACTCTTGCGCACAGCTAGGAAAACTTGACTTGACAATTGTATGATAGCTTTCACTTGCAGATCCTCTCCAAGGAAATCAAAATCATAAGCTTTGTTTTTAAAAAATTGCAATGGTACGGGTGTCTTCTTATCTGATCTGCTTTCATTTTAAAATTTCCTTTCAATTTCGGTGGCTAGGAGAGCCCTGAAAATTTTATTTAAGCTGTCGAAAGTAGAGCTTTCGATGGCTTAGGAACCGTTTTAAATAAGCGCTTCGCTGTCGAAACCTGTATTTTGAAAATTTTGAAACAAAAACCCAATCTAATCTTTTTCAAACTTTATTACATGCATAAAGCTATCAACAATGAGCCTTAAGAAATTTAGAAATGAATTTTCCAATGACATCCTATCATCTAAAATTGATCAACTTGACAAATTTATTTGGGGAGATAGCATCTGGCTCCTACTCGGGGATGAAAACATCCCTGTGAGGTTTCAAGAACCACAGATCTAATGCCTTTCCTGGATAAACAAAATACAAAACCTAGTCTAGTGTTCGATTGGGCATGGACATTTAAACTGCCCCGAAATCTCTGCAATTTGTCCACAAATGTTCAATTGTAAACCTACTAGCAATGCCTTACATCCATTGGGCATGGAGTCTTTATTTCAAAACTCCAACCAAAATACTAAATGCAAGCATCATGCATTATAAAAAATTGAAATGCTCAGCTATGAGCTTATTCATCTACGCTACCCTACTCTAACCATTATACCGATGCTTAATCAAGTAAACTCCTGCTTAAAATAAAGCAATATCAAAAATTGATTTACTTAACTAGTTCTTGATTTTGACCCGAAAAATAATGGAATGCATAACCAAGAGAAAAGTAGTTTGAATTGATGACAAAGCCAATTTTCATCTGACCAAAATACTTTAACATATATGTCGTTCATGAGTTCCAAAAAGTTTGCGATAGAGTCATTAAAACCACAAAAGAATACCTCTTTGAACTGCTGATTCGACTGAAAATTGAAGTGATGCTGGATGCCTTCAATGCCGAATATGAACTGCTCAACCTCTGTTAGAAAGTCATAAAAAATAGACTGCTGATCGAAACTTTTTAGCACACCGTCTCCCTCTTTGTATATGTTGCAATCTTTCTTTGTTTGTAAATCAAAAAAATGTGAGCTCCCCTCAGCATCTACTGTAGATTCAATACTTTCACCTGTTGTTCTGTCAATCTGCTGATCATCTTTCAAGTATTCAAAGGGGACAATATCAACTTCATGACACCCTAAATCAATAGATATATTTGATGCAATGTCAAGAACATCTATAATATGATTATCATCCTGAAGTTCATTGATATTCAATAAGAGGTGTCCCCTATTTCAGCATGTCCTTCATGACAATCTGAACCTTTATTCAACAAACTAATTTCGTGACAAAATTGAGGGTATAAAAGATCGGCTGAAAAGTTTTCTTTACAAACAGAATGAAATGCTGCATGAAATCTTGCCAGAGAATTGATACTTGCAATAGGAAAAGATCGGAATCAATCACGTGCAATCCCCTCTAAGGAAAACCATAAGAGCTTGATCCTAGCATCTTCATGTACAAATTGCAACCGATGAATGCAATCATGAAAGTCAAGCAAATGTTTAGCTGGCACTTACCATTCTTCTCCTCGAAATATGGGAAGGCTTGTTCAATATTGTAACTTATAAGGATATTATATTTGTACTTTATTATTCCGGAGATGTTTCATCCCTCCGAGGTAATTCTATTATGTATCCGGAGATGTTTATTCCTTCGTCGGATTGTGGTAACTTGGGTTATTAGACTTCCCTAGTGGGGGTCGGCCCTGTACGTGTTATGTGGGTCAAAGGGTTATTAGACCACCCTAGAGGGGTCGGCCCAGTCAGTTGTAATGGGGTGTTTAGCCCAATAATTAAGTTGGGGCCGACCTAGCTTGTGTAAAAGTCAGTTGGGGAACAAGTATAAGTAGAGGAGGATGTTCCTCACTTAACTCACTCATTCATTCACTTGTGAGTTGCGCACTTGTGTGAGAGAGGTCTGTTGTGGAGGAGGAGGAGCTCATGCCTTTGGTTTACATCTTTTTATTTGTTGGTCATCTATATTGAGGAAGTTTTGCTGGGTTTTCTACCCCATGAGGGTTTCCTAGGATAAATCTGTCTCTTGTGTTTATGCTGTGCTTGTTATTTCTTCAGTGATCCTGTATAGGATATTGTTGTGAAATGAAATGAAATGCTCATATTTTCTATCTTAGGATATTGAATCTTAACATGGTATCATAGATAACCTAAAGGAAGGCAATGTATGGAACTTACGAAACTTGCTTCACTTGCAACAATTTGAAGGTTAGGGTTTTATATAGCAAAAACCAGTCATCGTGGAAATTTCACAATAAATCCATTTTTGAAAAGTTTCAGGATCTAAAAAGTTTACAGGGAATAGATAACATCCCCATGTACCTTGTGTCCAAAGGATACCCTCAAATTCGTTCTACTGTGTGAGTTATGATCAGTACACGTTAGGGTTTCTACCTCTTCCAGATCTCAGTCATAATCAGGTGACCTAGGTAAAAAGGTCATAACTTGGGCTAGGAAGCTCCAAATGAAATTTTTTAAAAGGTGACAGGTATTGTACAAACTGTACTATCTCAGGAAACTTGATTAGAGGTTGAAGTTGAACCAGTGACATGTGGCATGTTGCACAAGTTCGCTCTCCTATTTTATCCCATAAACAGGTCACATTGCAACACTTGGCATAACTCTCTCAGAAAATCGAATTGAGATCAGACCTATCGAGATGGAAAGATGACAGGTCAGGATACCATAGAAAATGTTTTCAGACCCTGTGGATCAAAAAGTTTGGAGTTACAGCAAAAACAATCAGGTACATATTTCTGTCAAAACAAAATTATTTTTGGAGCACCTTCATTCATGGCTTCCGGAATTTAGGGTTTCGGAGAAAGTTAGAATTTTTGGAATTGGAGTCGACGGCTGAATGCTTCTTAGGAAAATCAAAATTTAGAGACCAAGATCGAATTTTTTGGTTGGGTAGAAGACCGGGCTTGATCAAACCCTAGTTCGGGATTTGGATTGGAAAGATGGAAAATTAGGGCTTCAACAAAAGTTGGAATTTTTGAAGTCTGTGACCATGGCTGGAAGCTCCTCAAAAAAACAAGATTTTAGAGCCTTGGATCGAACCTTTTGATTAGGAAGAAGGGTGGGCTTCATCGAACCCTAGTTCGAGATCCTGTCCAGAAGATCCAGAAGTTTCAAAGGCAATTTTTGAGGGGTCAAATTTTTTGAGATTTCGAAATTGAAGTATGCAAGTTTGATCATCTCAACAAGACACATCCTTCCATCCATGCAAAAGTGTGAAAGTCAAATATTGAATTGTTAGGGTTTCTCTAACAAACCCTAATCAAGCTCCAAATCCAGTTTCAGGGGGAGTTGAGGCTAAGGCCTTACATAAGAAGACTACAAGAAGTCTCGATAGGTATGACTTAAGGAGATACATGTATGTCTTGAAATCTGATTCTTGATTAAGTTCATAATATGTTTGTCTTCATATTATTTATTAGTACAATCGTGATTAATGTTAGAATTTTCTTATCAGACTAGTAAAAGTATGTGAATGATAAAAGGCATTCATTGATTAGGGCTATATGATTGTACTAATGCACTGTGGTGTTGTATGAGGTTGATGTTGTTTGCTAACAAGATACAGGTACATCACAAAAGACAAATCAAGTTCCATGACCATGACCATGACGACATGAAGGCAAAGACTCATCCATAATCTTTGATCACATAGAATGTCTACTTACGAGGTATGTATGACTTTGTTCTATTATGCTTAACCTATGAGATATGCAGATTCTAGCACAGGATCTCTAAATAATTGAAGAGAACAAAGAAGATATTGTCTAGGTATACTAATCCAAGTATGTTTTCCTATATCAAGTTAGAATCTTACCTTGTGTTAGGATCCCTTATATAAGTATACTTGGTATGATTGGTTATGCTTATTCATAAAGTTAGAAATGTAAGTAATCAAAGGTTTATGCATATTATGTCTCTTATCTTGATTGATGATTTAACTAACTAGAAGAGTCCTATGATCAAATAAGAATATACATGAGTAAAAGAAGACTTCCCTGAAACCTTGAATACTAATGTTTATTATCTATGATCATGACTATACATATTCAAGATTATTTAGAATTATAATGTTTTGATAATATTGAGATTATACTAATGAATGTATGTTTGTGTATGAGATCATGAGGATGACACTAGTGCACACTTGAGCATGCACAGTGGTACAGAATGAATAGAAGTTCAAAAGTCATATAGAAGTTCAAGCGGGAGGCAACCACACAAACATAAAAGATAAGTATTTGAGTTGTTATTTGAAATAGTAAATGATATTGCTTGTAATAGTTGTATGCATATTTGTATTCCTAGAATATATCATGCTGAGTGTAAACATTCATATAACATTGAACAGTATACTACTAATATGCATATTATTGGTAAGTTGGACAAACATTCCATTGTTGCTTGTCTAGAATGAAACCTCTTTGCTGACATGCTGAGAGCTGTGCACACTCTCGATAGTATGTTCTGGTAGAGATGGAAGGCATCTAGATAGCCACTGTATGCATACAGGATGTGGAAAAGTGTTGTGCCAAAGTATTGGTCAAGATAGTAGCATAACTATGTAAATCATATCTGTATGCATAATAGGTTATCATGTCAACATGATTTGATGACTATGAAGTGTTACTAATCATGTACTTAATTTTGATTTGTAGGAAAGATCATGAAGAATGATGAACACCGAACAAGTGATGGATGTTCAACAATAAGATTTACAAACCAAACATAATATAGAAGGCTTGTGGCTAGAAGATTCTCTTAGAAAGAGGAAGAGAATCATGACGAGATGTTTGCTCCAAGTGGCTAGATAAGACCATTATCTTAATAATTTAATTGAAGAAGAAGTGCAAATCAAGGATTCAATTGAAGAAAGCTCTGTTCGGGTACCCAGGATCGATAGTCAATTGATAAGCTTAATGATCATGATGGGTGATGTGGATCTCAACCTTTGCTGCAAGGTTGAATATGTTTTCTATACACAGATGACATGGATGCAAGAAGGAACTCACCACAGATTTTGAATGATATTGAGGCTCATATCATTAGACCCATCTAACGAGAGATGGAACAGATAGATATGCATAAGATCACTCAATGCAGAGTGTGAATGATGTTCAATCACAAAGGGAGAATTGACAGTTTCTTGATAAGCTTGGGCTTTACCAAAAGTAAAGCTGATCCGTTATGAATGATGAACCTGTCATACTATTACTTTATGTGGATGATCTATTTTTACAAATAGATCATGAAAAGCAAGAAGAAGATGGCTACAAAATTGAAAATGAAAGATCTTAGATTGATGCATTACTTCCTAGGTCTAGAAGTATGGCAAGGCTCATAAGGAATCTTTCTCATCTTGGGAAAGTATACTGTGGAAAACTTGAGAAGAATTGATATGTTGGAATGTGAATCCATGGCCACTCTCATGGGTTCCAACTTGAATTTGTTAGCTGATGAATCCTCAGAGTTAGTTGATGTGACTCTGTACAGACACATTATTGGGTCGTTGATGTATCTGACGAATACCAGGCCAGATATATGCCTTGCTGTGAACACCTTGAGTCAGTATCTAGTGGAAACTAGATGTGTTCACCTGATAGTTGCAAAGCATGTGATGAGGTACCTAAAGGATACGATAGACTTTGATCTATGTTATCTTGGAAATCATGACTTCAGATGGCTACACAGATGTTGATTAGGCAGAAAGTGTATCAGACAGGAAGAGCACATCGAGAGGATGTTATTGTTTGGGATCAGCCATGATCTTGTGGTTTAGCAGGAAGTAATCTAGTGTGGCTCTCAGCACAAGCAGAATATATGGCTACTTGCTCTACTAGTTGCGAAGCGGTATGGCTTCAGGATTGTTTGACTTAGAGATAGACCCAACTGTGATCCTATGTGAACAAACAGAGTTGTGTCAAGATGGTAGAGAATCCAGTGTTCCATGATAAGTCAAAGCACATAGAGATCTGACAAGATATGGTGCAGAAAGGAACTATAAAGTTCAAATTTGTAACAAGTTGCTGATGTACTAAACCAAACCTCTACCTCAAGAGAACAAATTACCGATGTACTAACCAAACCTCTACCTCAAGTAAAGTTTGATTATTTCCAAGACAAGCTTGGTAGGACCCTCCTCGAAAGGGGGAGTGATGTAGACGCTGATGATGAGATTTCCCGCATCGACAATGAATCCGATGATGAGGATACCTGTATCAATGATATGTATACATGTATTGATGAGGATACCTATATTGGTGATGCCGACAGAGATGTTGGTGGATGGTCCTTAGACAGGGTCTAAGTTGACAAGGGGATTGCATCATCCTTGAACACATGTTCTAAAAGGATCTGTAGACATATGTATCTGATAAAGAAGAGGGATTGCATCATCCTTGAACACATGTTCTAAAAGGATCCGTAGACAAATGTTTTCGAGAATGAATTCCTTAGTGGAGAAGTAGGGATTGGATCATCCCTGGACTTCAGTCCTAAAGTGATCCATAGACAGATGTCTTCGAGAATGAAGTCATTAGTGGACAAGGATGGGATTGGATCATCCCTGGATTTTTGGTCCCTTGAATTGAGCCATAGACATGATGTCTCTTAGAATGAAGTCCCTAGTGGACAGGATGGGATTGGATCATCCCTGGATTTTTTGTACCTTGAATTGAGCCGTAGACATGATGTCTCCGAGAATGAAGTCCCTAGTAGACAGGATGGTATTGGATCGTCCCTGGATTTTTGGTCCCTTGAATTGAGCCGTAGACATGTTGTCCTTGAGAATGAAGTCCCTAGTGGAAAGGATGGGATTGGATTGTCCCTGGATTTTTGGTCCCTTGAATTGAGCCATAGACATGATGTCTCTGAGAATGAAGTCCCTAGTGGACAGAATGGGATTGGATCGTCCCTAGATTTGGTCCCTTGAATTGAGCCATAGACATGATGTCTTCGAGAATGAAGTCCCTAGTGGATAGGATGGGATTGGATTGTCCTTGGATTTTTGGTCCCTTGATTTGAGCCGTAGACATGATGTCTCCGAGAATGAAGTCCCTAGTGGACAGGGTGGGATTGGATCGTCCCTGTATTTTTGGTCCCTTGAATTGAGCCGTAGACATGATGTCTCCAAGAATGAAGTCCCTAGTGGACAGGATGGGATTGGATCGTCCTTGAATTTTTGGTCCCTTGAATTGAACCGTAGACATGATGTATCTGAGAATGAAGTCCCTAGTGGACAGGATGGGATTGGATCGTCCCTCGATTTTTGGTCCCTTGAATTGAGCCGTAGACAGAGGTCTCCAAGAATTGAATAATAGGATTGGATCGTCCTTGTACCTCGGTTCAAAAGGTACATGATAGGATTGGATTGTGTTTGGACCTTGGTTCGAATGGTACATGATTAGGATTAATTATCCTGGAACTTGATCTGGATTGTATCATCCATGGACCTATGTCCTAAAGAGAGCGGGATTGATCAGCCTGTAATATGATCGTGTGATGATGATGCTGATGATCGTGTGATGACAATGATGATGATGATGATGATGACGGTGCTAATGATCGTGTGATGACGATGGTGATGATCGTGTGATGACAATGGTGATGATTGTGTGATGATGATGATGATGATGATGACGATGTTGATGATCATATAATGACGATGCTGATGATCGTATGATGATGATGTTGTTGATCGTGAGGATTTAGATATTCCAGTAACTATTTGAGTTACTGATGATGATGTATTGAGGAAAGCTTCCAATGATTTATAGATGTATCATGTATGATGTAGTCGATGACTCCTTGCTCCTGCAGATGTTGTTATAATATCCTTCTCATTAAGGGCGAGTGTTAAATATTGCAACTTCTAATAATATTATATTTGTACTTTATTATTCCGGAGATGTTTCACCCCTCCGAGGTAATTCTATTATGTATCCGGAGATGTTTATTCCTCCGTCAAATTGTGGTAACTTGGGTTATTAGATTTCCCTAGTGGGGGTCAGACCTATATGTGTTATGTGGGTCAAAGGGTTATTAGACCACCCTAGAGGGGTCGGCCCAGTCAGTTGTAATGGGGTTTTTATCCTAGTAATTAAGTTGCGGCCAACCTAGCTTGTGTAAAAGTTATTTGGGGAACAAGTATAAGTAGAGGAGGATGTTCCTCACTTAACTCACTCATTCATTCACTTGTGAGTGGCACACTTGTGTGAGAGAAGTCTGTTGTGGAGGAGGAGGAGATCATGTCTTTGGTTTACATCTTTGTATTTACTGGTCCTCTATATTGAGGAAGCTTTGCTGGGTTTTCTACCCCATGAGGGTTTCCCAAGATAAATCTGTCTCTTGTGTTTATGTTGTGCTTGTTGTTTCTTCAGTGATCCTGTATATGCTATTGTTGTGAAATGAAATGAAATGCTGATATTTTCTGTCTTAGTATATTGAATCTTAACAAGGTTTCCATCCCATTCATATATACTAGACACTGGATTAGGGAAACCAACAATCTTTGAAAAATCGCAGAAAGCATACCTCTTTCCTAAGATTTTGTTCATGTCAGACCAATGGAGACGCCAACAGATTTCTGCACAATGGAGCTGCCACTGAATTTGTCCTTCATGGAGTCGCTAGATAGATGATTACAACCAAGAAAATGTCCATGCTTTGTCTATCATGAAAGCTAGATCTATGTCGTTCTCCCAAGGAAGCTAAGCTTCAATCTCGTCTCCTCGACAACGACACCAATTTGTTATCTCTCCGAGAGTCTTTCTAGGTTGCAGTCGAAAGAGCCTGGTAACTTAATCTTATTTTAATGATCGGTGTATAATTGGATCAAGATGAATAAATCACTCACTGATTTCTTTACTCAAGAGAACTTAGTAATATCCATGTAGGACAAGGCCTTCGAAAGCCATTAATCAGATAGTTTTTGCTGAATTAGATGGGTGGAGAAAAACTAACTATATTAACCAGAACATACATATATAACAATGCATATGATGGGTCAATAGAACTAGCAATAGTTATTTATGATCCTAGTTTACTGATATGAAAGTGAGATGCCAATCACCAGCTTTAAAGTAAACATAGACAAGAGAACCTCTACTCATAAGTACAGAAAGAAAGAGATAATGGTTTGAAAACAACAATGAAAGAAGCTTGTATTACTGAATCTATTAAAAAGAGGTCTTTTCTACAAAAATAGTGTATTAGAGCCTTCAAAATCCAACCTTTTCTTTCTCTCAAGTTCTAGGCTTTATATCCTTTATAACATCTTCCCAGATCCTAAGAAGCTGGGTCGAAATCACTGAAAATAGAAAATCAAAACCCTTCTCAATAAACTAGGGAAAAATCCTCTTTAATTTGGCCAAACTACTGAAAAATGGGGCTTAGAGATGGATTTGATTCTCCCAATCTATGACACCTGTAGGAAAACTAACGGAATTTATTGTTCTTTGACGTGTTAGGAAAAAAATACTCCTCCCGTTTTGCAGAATGATTCTCCAGTCGCTCAGAATCATCATTTTAAACTGATGACTCTGCACAGTAAAAACACCATTTTTGTTGAAACTACTAAAAAAGAGGATCAGAGATGGGTTCATTTATCTATATAGGTGACACTTGTGTATAAACCTAAAGAGTTTATTGTACATTGATTTGTTGTGAGCAAAAACCTCTCTCAGATCTTTGAAATTCGTTTTCATTTTCCCGAGGTCTGCATTTCAAAAACATGTGTCAAACAGGGAAATTTAGGGATCCAAAAATTGAGGCTCAATGACAGATTTGATTCTCTCAATATGAAAAACCTGTAGGAAAACGGATAGAGGTTGTTGTTCTCTAACATGTTAGGAACAAAAACCTCCGAGCGTTTTGCAAAAAGATTCTCCAGACGTTCAGAATCATCATTTTAAAATGATGACTCTCCATAGTAAAAACGCCATTTTTGCAGCAAATATCCTTGCTTCCATCATGGTAGTCTTCATGTCTTTGACAGCTGCAGGAATCTTCCAGGTGATGAAAAGGCACTTAAAATCTTCTTCGAATGATTTTGCAGTGAAAACATTTGATCAGAGCGAAAATATCATCATTTTGCTTGTCTCTCTGCATTCAGTAGCTGTGGACAATTTTCTTCCATACTGTAAGCTGCCGAAAGCTGGGTTTTCGGTAGCTAATGAACAATTGCCATGTCCTCCTAAGCTACTCAAAAAAATCTACATTTTTGTAGTTTTCTGAGAGTCATTTGGTCTGTTGGTTATTTTAATACTTCTCTTGCAGCAGTCTATTTGCTTGAAATACCCATGGCATTTTCCGAAAACCAAGTTGTAAATAGAGAAGAAAAAAAAATCCTTTCTAGATCATCTTAGCATGTGGCAGAAAATTCCTTTGCTCCTAATAATGTGTGTTTTTGGAATGCAAAACATAAATGGAGGGAAGTTCTTCTTCTCTTTGTTATAGTTATAGCTTCTGCAAATTTACCATCTCTAGAACAATCTTCATTTTTCTTATTGAAACTGCTACAATTCTTCATGTACAGAGTAGTCATTTTCTGCTATTGTTTTTACAGTCACACGGTGTCACTGTATTTACTCTTGCGCACGACTAGGAAAACTTGACTTGACAATTGTATGATAGATTTCACTTGCGGATCTTCTCCAAGGCAATCAAAATCATAAGCTTTGTTTTTAAAAAATTGCAATGGTACGGGTATCTTCTTATCTGATCTGCTTTCATTTGAAAATTTTCTTTCACTTTCGGTGGCTAGGAGAGCCCTGAAAATTTCGTTTAAGCTGTCGAAAGCAGAGCTTTCGGTGGCTTAGGAACCATTTTAAATAAGCGCTTAGCTACCGAAATCTGTCTTTTGAAAATTTTGAAACAAGAACCCAATCTAATGTTTTTCAAAATTTATTACATGCATAAAGCTATCAACAATGAGCCTTAAGAAATTTAGAAATGAATTTTCCAATGACATCCTATCATCTAAAATTGATCAACTCAACAAATTTATTTGGGGAGATAACAATTTCTTCATTCCAAGAAGCCATGCCTCTGCCTCTTGGCCAGTCTTGCCTTCTCCATTAAATGTGGGAGGCCTTGCCTTTATGAATTCTCCTTGTGGGATTCCCTTGAACTTCTTTCTTCTGTCAAATCTCTTAGGTGCATTCCTTGGACTTCTTTGAGAACCTATGGATTCGCATGATCTACTGGAAGAAGATCTAGAGGAAGATGTTCTATGCTTTATGCTCACCAAACTCTCCCTTGGGCTTGGAGTCCTCTTCTTTGAACGGCCTTTAGAGCGACTCTCTGCATCTCTTCCTTCTTCACCCACATTACTTGGGTTGGACCCAAGGTTTCTCCTCTACTGCATATCAGTGAGACTTTGCAAGATAGCAGCATTACGGTTGGTGTTGTTCTTCTTGAGCCTTCATCAATCTTTCATTGAAGCTCACCATGGTTCAATCAAATTCTAAGGATTCACCTGCTCCCTTCTCCCATTGGATTCAGTCTCAGCATTCTCTTCATGCACATTTTCTCCTAGGACGTTTTCTTCATGCTCATAAGGATCTTGAGCATCATTTATGGTCACTATTTTCCCTGTATGCTACCTCTGCTACAATTATTAATTTTATGAGCTACAAGAACTGTGCATTAGGAAAATATTTGTTAGACATATTAGGAATGCATATAGAAATATAAAACATCAGCATTTAACACAATCAAACTCATGTAATAATTCACATATCTGTTATGCATTCATTTCATTTGCCCATTCATGCAATTCTAGAAATTGCCCATACTGTTAACAATATGTAAAAAACAGTCACTATCACTTGACGGTTCTAAATATCTATGAGGTATGATTTCCCATCAAAATTCCAGTTATGTGCCCTTATTACCTGCTGGATAAGCTTTCCAATGCCTATCCCTGTGCTCCATTCCAACCTCGGGTGTGGAAACTACGTTATTTCAAAAATGACAACTTTCACCCCAATTTTGCACATTTTTACACAGTTGTATTTTGGTCCAGAATGCCAACTTCAGCCACCTGTGGAAGAAAATCTATGAAGAATCACGAAAAATTTTCAACCGGGAGAAGTTATTCCATATAACAAAGAATGCTCAGCAACTTGCGGATCTTTGTTCTGATGCACCATTCATCTTCTATAAAATTCTGGGTTTGACTACTTTCCACTTTTCACATTTTTTCAAAATTTCGAATTTTGGACCAAAAATGGCTATTTCCCAAACGATGCATTTCTGGGAAATCTTTGTCTAATCGAATATGTCTGGTTTACTGAGAATATGAAATGTTGAGTTCAGTAACTTTCTTGATTCCGAATTATAGCTTTCAACCACTGCAAGCTTTTCAAAATTCCCAAATTGTGGCCCGGAATAGTTTTTTTTGGCCTTCTTGCACACCCTGACTCCACATCCTTTGGATTTTGGCTCCAAATATCCAAACTTAACATAGTTCCTACTCCATGACTACCCCATATCAGTTTCGACTCAATCTGACCTTCTGTCAAGCGTCGGGACACCAATTTGTGAAAGCCATTAATCTCAATTTTATGCTCAATTGGAGCATAATAGTATCAGGATCCTCACTGGTTCATTCATGGCCTTCACCAATGGCATCAAAATGCCACCGACCTCATCCAATTATGACCTTGCATGCTCCTACTACCCAAAAATCGATTTTTGGGCTCTATTTTTATTTATTTATTTTGTCCCGCCACACACAGGTCGCAACCCATAACTCGACATTGCGGGTTCGGGGGGTCAAGTTGCAGTCACGGGGATGTAACCATCCCGCAACCCGCAACCCACAACCCGAAACCCGAAATTGCGGGTTCGGGGGGTCAATTTGCGGTCACGGGGATGTAACCATCCCGCAACCCGCAACCCACAACCCGAAACCTGAAATTGTGGGTTCGGGGGTCAAGTTGTGGTCACGGGGATGTAACCATCCCGCAACCCACAACTCGAAACCCAAAATTGCGGGTTTGGGGGGTCAAGTTGTGGTCACGGGGATGTAACCATCCCGCAACCTGCAACCCGCAACCCAAAACCTGAATTTGCGAGTTCGGGGGGTCAAGTTACGGTCACGGGGATGTAACCATCCTGCAATCCGCAACTCGCAACCTGGAACCCGAAATTGCGGGTTCAGGATTTCGGAAATCCAAACACAAATTTTGAAAATTCGCATTCCCGAAACCCGAAACCCGACATCCCGAAAGCCGAAAATTGCAGGTTTGGGATTTAAGAAATCTAAACGCAAATTTTGAAAATTCACATTCCCGAAACTCGAAACCCGACATCCGCAAACTACTAAAACATCTGCGTTTCCTGTAACTTCTGATGTTCATAACTCCCTCATCCCTTGGCCAAATGAGGTGAGTCTGGTACCATTTTAAATCTATTTGAGAGATCTATGCAATCGTGTGATCCTTTCCCACACCTGAGAACTCTAACCCTGCCATTTTTCCAATAAAAAATGCCGCCCCAACTTCACCAATACTATGTTAAAACCATTATGTTACCTGCTTGTAACTCAGAGTTTGGCCCAAGTAGTCCCAATGCTGCAAGATGGGCTCTGATACCACTCTATCACATCCCCTTCCATCAATCCAATGCAAGGGAGGGAACATGACTGTAACATGGGTTGCTTAATTCTTCCCCTAAGCCATAATGGTTAAATTTTTGCCATTTAAATAAAATGCACATTTAAATTACACAGCGGAACTAAAATACATAATTGCACACACACAACAGACATACATCATATATTTATCTCAAGCAAATGATGCATCAACAAGTAAGGAATCCATCCCATTCTCATGCTATGCACAGACTTCATATCAATTCCATTAACATGAATAATTACCATTATGAATTAACACATTACAGAACAAAAAATGCATATAATTTATAGCACAGATAACACTTATCTTGAAGATGAAGTTGTCCAAACAACTGGCTATGTGAGAGCAATGTTCCACGCAACCATAGATCTCTATCCAGCTTGTATTCTTTCAGCTGAGAGACCACCCCCGCGCTAGGTTGTGTATCCACTAAGGAGGAACTAGCTGGGCTCACTCATAGCCATGGTTTCACTCAACAACTATGCTAAGCCAACACACAGTTGGGTTTGTCAAGAATATGAAATACAAAGGAGGAAAATTCTAATCTAGTGAGCTCAACCATAGAGCTACAGCCATCTCAAATGAATTCAACAGTCAAGGCACCCACACTACCTACCACACCCAACACAAGGAAGGTCCCCTTCTCTGCTGCACAGTCCCTCAGGTGTCCCTTCCCTCCAGTCCTCTTCAGGGTGGGCATAGAAAGGTCCAGCTGCTAATCCTTGAGATTCTAGCCTTCACTGGGTTTATCAAGCAAACCCAACCTCTGCTCAGTCATTCAAAATTAGATTTCTTACAATTTTGTTCATCAAGTAACTCCATCCTGTCACTGGTTTTTCGGGCTATAAAAATTGGGTTTTCCAATCGATTTCGGGGTATCTAATACTCTCAAATTCACTCCAAGGTTCATATCTATGGATCCCCCATTGGATTTTACTTTCCAATACCAAATCTGGGCATTTTTGGCACTTCAAAACATGGGTTCTTGCAAAGTTGCGATTTTGGGTTTTTCTCCCTGCTGGCAATTCGTTTTTGGATGGAAAATGATGCTCGGTTCTTCCACACTGGAAAGGGAATGAGAATGAAGCAACTCCCATGAGTTAGAGTGACTTGTGGTATAAGAAAACAAAGCCCATACTCTACCATATGAATTTCTGGGCTGCCCATGGTCCATTGAAGCCATGGACTGAAATCTTCAACTACTTCCTTACAACAGAAATAAATTTCATCAAGGAAAGTCAAATGGGCTCTCACAATGACATTTGGCAGCATATGGTTCATCCCCACAGCCCCCTCACCACTCCCTAGTGGATACACATGGCCCCTTCTCATTCGTTGCTCCCATATCCATTTTTTGGTATTTTATTGCAATATTAAATATTTACATCAATTTACAATATCCCATGGATTAATAGCACATGGTAACAAAATGTCAAATGCTTGTCCATTCTAAATAAGATCCGAGCATACACTAGAAGGGCCTTGGCTTGTGCTCCGTGCTAGGAAAACATATATCGCATGTATACAATATTTACATAAAAGCCAATAAAGCACAAGGGTAAAAATTGGGGTATTACATGATGCCTTTTGAGTATCGGGGAGGATTGCTTGGAAGCTTGTAGATGAAGAAAAACCATATCACTTGCTTGAAAAGTGCGCTCAGGATGGTGTTGATAGACTTGTTGTTTCATTCGAATTCTTTCCATGTGAATATTGTCCTGCAAAATGCGAAGAATCTAATCGTGATTTCAAAGAACCGTGTCAATTGCCTGAACTGGTGAACTGCTAAAGATGTATGGAAGAAGAAATGGCAGTGCCTGACCATAGATTGCTTCATATGGAGCCATTTTAGATGCAATATTGTACCACCATTCAGAGAGAGGGAGCCACTTCTCCCACTGAGGTTGTTGTTAGGAGGTGAAGCAATGAAGATAAGTTTTCAAAAAATTATTGGTTATTTCAGTCGGACCATCTATGTGTGGGTGAGACCCTGAACTCATCTTTAGTTTGGTGCTAGTGTGGTCAAATAGTTCTGTCCAAAATTGACTGGTGAAAGTTGCATCGTGAGCTGAGACAATGGAAGAAGGGGTTTCATGAGGACGGAAGAGCTGGTCCAAGGCACAAAATTGAGTATAGTTGTATATAAGAGCAACCACAACCAAAATCATTGTCTTCCCTCTAGATTTAGGGAGCCCTTTCAATGAATTCCATAGAAACATCTTTCCAAATCCATGTAGGGATGGGCAAGGTTTCGAGCAATCCGAGAAGACGTTGGAAAGTATCACATTCCACCACCATCTGTTGAACTGTCCTTTCCATGCCCTACAAAAGAAGTTACGATGTGCCCGCTCATATGTCTTGAGGAACCTCGAGTGCCTTACCGATGGTGGAGCATGGAGTTCATAGAAGACAACCGGTTGAAGATCTGTGTTCTGGGGAAGCATGAGATGACCCTTGTATCTCAGGGAAATACCATCCCAAGAGTAATGCAGTATAGTAGAAAGGTTGTTGGCCAACCATTGGATGATTTGAGCTAATGGGGAGTCATTGACGTAGCCATGTTGAACAGATTGCAACAAATGTGGAACATGCATAGAAATAAATGAAAGAGAATCTTGATCATCAATTGTGCGAGAGAGAGTATCTTCGACCAGATTTTCCTTACCATGCTTGTAAGTGATCTCATAGGCATAACCCATGAGTTTGCTAACCCATTTCAATTGTGCTGGGGAGGAGACCCGTTGTTCCTAGAAATATTTCAGACTTTGGTGATCAGTCGTGATGCAAAAATAATTCCCTAATAGGTATGGCCGCCATTTCTGTACAGTATGCAAGATAACCATCATTTCCTTCTCAGGTGTAGAGGTGGCTAAATTCTTACTGGAAAGGTCTCTTAAAGGCGGAAATCCCACTAGCTCAACAAAGACACCTGTATGTCTATCCAAAATGTGTTGTAGATCCAAAGGAGTAGTGGAGACCGTTGATGGGTGCATCTGAATTGAGTGGAGCTGAGCGATGACACCATGTGAATTATTCTTAATGATCTTTTCCAAGCGATGTGAAATGATGATGCGGAGAGACCCTGGTTTTAATCCTGTAAATGTGTGTGGTTTCCCATTGACTAAAAACTACATCAAAAGTTTAGCAAAATCCCATAAGATGGGGCCAAGTGTGCGTAACCATTGAGCACCCAAAACCACATCACATCCACTTAAGGGAAAGGAAAACACGTATAAGCGCAGGGTATAATCTTCCATATAAATACGCACATTGTGACACTTCCCCTTGCAAGGTAAGGTGTCCCCATTGGAATCATGACTTCAAAGTTGGAGCAAGGATGGATAAAATGATCAGCCTGTTTGCCGATCTGAGGGCCGATGAAGTTATGAGTGCTACCAGAATCAATGAGTATTGTAAGAGGGAACTTCTTGAAGTAACTCCTGACCTACATTGTTTGTGGGGTGGTGACTCGCTAAAGCATGGAGAGATATCTTTGGGTGGTCGTCTTGAGATGGAGGGTCAACAGGAGGCTGCTCAATGTCGACCTGATCATCTATTGTATCTGGAGCTTCTTAAGCAAATTGATAGGTAGGTGAAGAATCCACATCAAAGAGATAGAGATTTTGCTCAATACATCTATGTCCCCAAGTGAATTTCTCATCACAATTATAACAAATCCCATTTTCTCTACGTTGTCGCATCTCTGCTTCAGACAAATGCTTGATAGGATTTGGTCGAGGATCTGGCGTGATGGGAGGTTGTTGGGAAACCATATTTATGAATGGAATAAAAGTGGATTTGGAGCGTTGTTAGGTTGTGATCTTGTCCTCTACCAATTTAGCCAACCCTAGGAATTGCATCATTGTGTTGGGACAGAACATTTTAACCTCTGAGTGGATTTCATCTTTGAGAGCACTAATAGAACAACTCCTGTAGAATTCATCCGACAATCCTTTTGTGTGATTCGTCAGTTTCTCAAATTCTGTCTGATACTCTCTCAGAGTGCCACTTTGGAGAAGTTTAGTGAGTGCTCCTGTGAATTCATCAAAATCACTAGGACCAAATCGTTACAAAAGGAGTTAGAAAAAATCTATCCATTTTGGCTCGTCGTGAGCCTTGATGTACCAACGATACAATTGAAGGGCTTCTTGTTCCAAATGAAATGATGCAAGTGGAAATTTTTGGACATCAAAAGTATTATGCAAACTGAAATATTGTTCTTCCCAGTATATCCATCCAGTCGGATCATTACCATTGAAGCGAGGAAAATCAAGCCTCGGCCCACGAAAAATTATTGGAAGAAGAGAACCCAGTGTCTGCAGAAGAGTCTAGTTGTTGTTTAGTGTTCATGGCTGAATGCTAAAGATGGAGGCTGAGAAATTTTCCATCCAAATCTTGGATTTTGGTTTTGAGGGTTGCAAGTTCTTCCACCATGATTTGTGCTCCTGCGCGGGTGATAACCATAACAAGGATTATTTTTATTTTTTTTGTGAATGGGTAGAAAAACACGAACAAAAGCTTCTTTAGTAAAGGAAAATTTGGATTTGGGCAAAAATTTGATGGGTAATTTGGGTTTGACTAGGTTTTGGACACTTTCGAATGGACAAGGAATAAAAAAATGAGGATTTCAGAAGTGGGGTGAAAGAATGAGAAAATTTGTCAGATAGAGACATAGAAGCAGAAATAGGAAATGAACACTCTGGAAAAATTTAAAGGTGGTTGGGTTAAAATTGAGGAAGTTATGAGAAACCCTAAAAATAGACAAATGTGGGATTTCTAGCTTTGAGAAGTGGAATTTGGGATAGGGTCCTTAGGAATGAAATATGTAGAATGGGATTGTAGGGATGTCAGTGAATTTTCAAGGGAAACGGAGTTAAAACAAAGGATATATGGAGAAAAAAAAATCTGGAATGGATTTGCAACGACGCGAAAGTGATCGGAAATAGATGGATCTACAATGACGCGGAAGTGATTGGCAATAGGTCTAGACAGATGTAATCGATGATTTAGCAGCTGAAAATAGACATGGACCCCAGGTATGCTCGGCTTCATAATGGTCCAGGGTATTCACTCGGCCAACAATGTTGTTTGATGGCTTGCGTATTGGGGAATTACCCCTCACTCCACGGCTCAGGTAAAACTGATAACTGCTTTGCCACAAATGACAGCTCTTGTTTCACCTCACGGGTGGGAACTAGTCAATCAGGTAGGGGTTGTTTCCCTTTTCACTGGCAAGTCCTCTCAATGGGCCATCTACTTCGGGGTTCCTGTGGTACTCCTAAAAATGATTTTTAGGGCTTATGCCCAAGTACTTCCCACATTTAAGAAGATAGGGATTATTCCCAAATCCAAACCTGCAACAGATGCGAAAAATTGTTTTGGCAGAAATTGCACCCAACGATCCCAAGAAAGTGTTATAATACTAGATGTGAGGAACCTACAACAAATAATTGATGAAATACATGATATATCATATCACAAAATATTTTTATTTATCATGGGCCACTTCGAGGGGGAAACCTGCTTTGAGCAAATTCAATACAAATAACTTCACGGTTCCTTCATTGGCCTCAACACAAACTTATATACTAAGTCTAGGCGTAAATACTATGGGTCAATACCATGGAACATATAATACTATGGGACAACTTACAAAGCATATGCGTCCAACAACAATATACTAACAAAGTAACGATACGTGGTGTTCCCTTGGACAACTGAGATTTGGAATGGTCCATTTAGAGATTTTCAAACTTGTCATGTTTTCCTTTATCCTCCCTTCTGGCATCCCATTTAAACATTAAGTCTCCTGGCTAGAAATTCCTTTATGATGATCTTTTTTCAAAACATTCCTTGATCTTATTTTGACTCCCTTGCATTTTTAGACCTACCTACTCCCTATTTTTCTATAGTTCAACCAACTGATATATTCTTCTTATCATGCCATTTGGACCTTCCATCTCTTTTGGAATCATCTTCATGGCTTGAAGCCCCAATTGGATTGGGAAAATTGCTTCTTTACTATAAAATAATTGAAATGGTGAGGTACCAATGGATATCTTGGTGTTTACCATCCCATAATGCATACATTAATTGAGTATCCCATACTTTCTTATTTTGTGACATCATTTTCTTGATTATCCTGAGTAAATTAATATTTGAGGAATCTGCTACTCAATTTACTTGTTGATAATAAGGGGTAGAATTCCCTAATTCAATATGGTATTCTTGACATAACTCCATTACCTTAACGGATTTGAATGCATGTGCATTGTCAACCATGATTTTTCTAGGGCATCCAAACCTAGATAATATATTCTCTTCAAGGACTTTGATGATCACTGAGTCATTTGTTGACTTGGTTGAGATGGCCTCTACCCACATTATGAAGTAATCAACGGTTTTCAAGACCCACCTATGTTATCCACTAGAATGTAGATTTATCTCACTAATAAAATCCATCCCGCATTATTGAATAGGTTCTTCTGCCTTGGTAGGTTTCAGAGGAAGAGTTTTTAGCTTTTGTCTCTCTACAAACATTTGGCACACTATGCATGCTTTGATTATGTTCGTGACATTAGAAAACAATTTAGGCTGGTAGTACACTTCTTTTAGTATTGTGTATGTTCTATACCTCCATGAATGATGACCTCCACAAATTCCTTTATGGAATTTTGTTATCATACCCTCAATTTATTCCTCTACTAAATAGTTCAACAATATACCCAGAGGGTCTTTCCAATATAAATACTCATCTAATATGTAGTACTTAATGGATTGGAGTTTCATTAACTATACCGATATTTATTTAAATGGCTTGGACATTGGATACGTAATAGAGTAAATACTATATCCTTGTACCATATGGAGTCAACAAATTTAAACTTCACTTTTATAAGTGTTTCTTGAAGATTACCTATACCCTTTACTTATTCTTCTATCATTTCAGCTACTAAATTTAAATACAATGCTTCGAAGTTTGATCTTTTGAACTGATAATCCTTGTCCTTTAACCAATTTAGTTGGATTTGCCTCCGGTTCATACTCTTGGATCTTGTCAATCCATTTCCCTCTTCTACCTTCACTATATAGTTGAGTGATGATTTCCTTTAATGTATTGTTAGGCACATAACCAACAACATGAGAATGCAAAATATAAAACCTGAAATATTTTACTTCCTTGACCATTACATAGTCATGTTTTTTCATGACACTATATTCTAGCTCATCATCTCTCAAAACCTTGATGAAGAATGATATAGGTTCCTCCTTTCCTTCTTTATTTTTCCGCAAAAGAAAAACTACAATAGTCCTTACTGAGGAAAAAGAAAATATGAGAAAAGGTTTAGTATAATTAAGTCCAATTAAGAGAGGAGAATATCCTAGATACTTCTTGATTTGATGGGAGGATTCCCTAGGTTACCTGGTCCACTTAACACCATTATCATTCTTCAGCATGTTGGTGATACTTTTTACAATTTCTTCCAAGTTTGGAATAAATATTATGAGAAAAATTATATTTCTCGTGAAAGTGAATTTCTTTTTTATTTTAGTTTTGGAAGGGTCTATCAATTGCTTTATAGATACCCTCTCTCAATCGATCTTGAACCTTCTTTCGAAAGAACGTGACCCAACAAATTACCTTCTTGCAAAGCAAAGTGTGGTTTTTTGGGTTCAAGGATAATACGTATTTTCTGCATTTGTTAAAAGATTTCTTTAGATGATATAGATGATCATCATCGGTCTTTGAATAAATGATCATGTCATCAATATATATGATAATAAGCTTGTCCCTTTCTCCTATGAAGACTATATACTTGGC
This sequence comes from Larix kaempferi, assembly GCA_027924585.1. Classification (NCBI taxonomy): domain Eukaryota; kingdom Viridiplantae; phylum Streptophyta; class Pinopsida; order Pinales; family Pinaceae; genus Larix; species Larix kaempferi. The sequence goes on from BSBM01000249.1 coordinate 7,836,948, forward strand.
CAACGTTGGAAAGTGGCCCATACATTCATCAATCCGAATGGCATCTTTTCATGCATGAAAGTACCCCATGGGGTTGTAAATGTTGTCTTTTCTTTGCCATGTTTATCAATAGCCACCTTGTTGTAACCTGAAAAACCATTCATCCTAGAGATTATTCTAGACCCCACAACTTTTTGTAGAATATGGTCCATTTTGGGAATGGGGTAGTTATCCTTTAAAGAGAACTTGATGAGATTTATGAAATCAACACACAACTTGATTTCCCCACTCTTTTTCCTGAAATGCACTAAATTGAACCACTCTAAATATCTTAAAGGAATTACAATTTCGGAATCTAGCAATTTCCTTATATCCTTTTTAGTAATAGGTAGGATAATAGGATTGGCCTGTCTCAGTTGCTGCTTGAACGTTTGACTCCTGGTTTTAAAGGTATCCTATGTTGTGTTAACATGCAAAGTATTTTTTGAAAAAAAAATTCTAATTTTTATATCATTTTAAGTTGGTCATATGAGATTATTATTTTAAATTTAGAATTCATCCAAAAATTTTACACCATGGTTAAAAATAAAACTATTTGAAAGGTGGGGATTAAAATCACAATGGCACCAAAGAGAAAGGACCGGGGGATAATAAAAAAAGAGTCCTAGGAAAGAAACCATATGACCTTAACCTATGACCAAGGGCCGAGATGGAAAGGTGCTAAAGAGTTGGACGAATAGCACCAAAGTCACAAATGTGTAAAGTCGAGGATAGATCGATGGTGCAGACACACCGCGAGGAAGATCAATGGTGGAAAGGAGTTTTAGGGCGAGAAAGTGCACGAAGGTTAAAATCGGAAAGTTGGAGCATAAATTAAACCACTTACCACGTGGTGGGTGTTGGTGGATTCTACTACAAAAAGCGGTTGGAATTATACCAGTCATTGAGATTTATGAAACCACCTTGGTATGTGTTATATAAAAGGTACGTTGGAATTTTAAAAAAGGGTATTTTTTATTTGGTGCATTGAGTTAAAGGAGCCGTCGAAAGCACATCACTTGTCTTCGTCAACCTACACATAAGTAAACCCAAATTTCTCCTATTTGTAATCTCACTCCACAAGTAGCTCGAAACCTTGTACTCTCATATTTCTTGTCCAAATGGAGATACTTAAAGAGATTGGTCCACTCAGTGAAAATTTAGATGAAAAAGAGGAATTTTTGGTTGACAGAGAAAGGGACATTTTCGACCACCTCTTATTTGTAGGTAGTATTTCGCAGTCCAAAGAGAATTTAATTGAGTTCAGGTTACAAGGAAAGGATGTGTTAAATTTATTTGGTTATTTTTTGTATTTTTTTTGTGTTGAACAGACCCTACACTTCCCCGAGTTTGGTGGTTGGTGTGCGACGAATTATTCACAGGACGAAAGAGTAATTATCAATATAAATACAACCAAAATTCTCTGTTGAGTTAATGCACAGACTATTCATGAGATTTTAGGTTTAAATAAAAATTTCCCCCAAAACCCTGAGTCATTTAGTGAAGAAAGTTTGGTAAAGTCATATAGAAGTTGCAGTCTAGAAGAAAAAGAAAATTTTTTGTTACAAGTTTTAAAAGATGGTCAATCACATGAAAACCTATCCTTCCCTTTAAATATTGATGTCTTTGTTGTGTCAAATTTTAGGTCTTGAGAGTGGTAGATTAGTCACAAAAGTTATTTTAGGTTTCCTTCTACAAGTCAATTCACTTGAGTCACAGTCGAGTCCAATATGTTGTTTTAATTTTGATGACTTCCTAGATGAAGCAATTCATGCTAAGTTAGTGAATTTCCACAAGTTGACGCATTTCAAATATTAGCCATATCTCCTCAACTTGTTCTTATGTTCAAATATTTATGAGTTGAAAATTCCTGGAACAATGTTTTCTCATTATCTTCCTAAACATATCAATATGTTTGAGTTTACAAATAAAATCATGGAATAAGTTTACAGAACTATTTTTGATGTTGAGTTTCCTCGAGTTTTAGAAGATATGAAAGAAATGTTGCAACTTACACTAGAACGACAGCTAGGTTATTGGTTCTTGTATAAAGAACATACTATAGTTATAATGTATGGTTTTACTGGAGCATCATATATTTTTCCATCCTTTTTAACACCAATGGTTTTTTGCTTAGAATTTATCAGATAGAGGTTGCATTTAGAAGATGAAAATTTTGGTGTTTCCAAAAAATCATCAGATGTGAAATTCCCTCTTAAAGTTGGTCCATTCATAATAAAGAATAAGGAAACCCTATCTGTAGTAGAAAAATTGTTAATGATCATGGATTTTCAAGAGGATGAAAGGATTAATTATGATCCTCATCAAATCATATCTTAGAGGAGACAATAAAATAGAAACAAAGCTCTTGATCATAAAATAGTGGAAGGATTAAAGGAAATAACAAATTTATTCAAAATTTGAACATAATCAAGAAGTAAATATCGAACAAACAAACAATTTGGCAATGTTGGTTCAGACACCAGTTAAATTTGATATCACCAACAAAAGAACTATTTCAGAAGTTGATAGTATGGAATTCAATGAAGAGTTTTCAAGTAAGAAGGAAAAGGTGGAACAACAGAAGGAAATTATCAGTATGGAGGAACGAGAATCAATTGTTTTAGAAAAAAACTACTTTGTTTACACAACCACCTGTAGATATGCAACAATATTAATTTTCAAAAATAAAGGAATCTAGAAGCAACTCTCAGTATAAATACAGATTTGATTTTCTTTTATAGTATGCAGACACTACTACATATGGGCGGATTGTTCCATGAAAATTTTCCACGTTTTCAACATTTGTGGGTTAAAAAAAAGTTTTTTTAACTTTTTTTTTGTCAGGGCGGAAATATCGTGGCAGTATCCACGTTTTTTAAAGTTCCATGAACATTCATTGATATAGGGATGAAAAATCTAGGTTTCCATTTTCGTGGAAATAGGGACGAATGTCGAGCTATATAAACTACACACTCTCACCATGATTTTCACATTTTCTTTTCTTGCGGCACATTGAGCACGGATTTTGGACTTGCGGGGTGATTGTATGAGCTTGGATATTCTGCATAGCTCTGATTTTGAACTTGCAAGGTTAGTAATGTGTAATTTTTTGTCTACATTTTTATAAGGATTAGATTTTAATATTGTTTAGTAATGTGCTAGATTAGGTCATGTTAACTTGGTTTTTTGCCTTTCTAATATTTTTTTCAGGAACTTGCTATCATTTTCATTTAACTTGCTATATTTTTTTCAAGAACTTGTTTTTTTGGCTTAGGTCATGTTAACTTGCTTTTTGAAAATGTTTTCTCTTGCAATTGGTACTATCTCTAGTGTGTTTGCAGTCCTATATAACATTTGACATACATAATGCTTGGGATATATTACAATCCTTTCTTCTTTTTGCTTTGCATATTCAATGTATATATGGATCCAAATTTTTTATGGCTTGACCTCATCAAGATTTGCTACTTACCTAATTACTAGTCTTCAACTATTGCAATGGATCGACTAAATAAAGGATTTTCAATAGTTGACCTTTAACCAGCTCATTTCTTAGCTCTTGTGTGCACTTCTCAACATCATTGATTTTCTCTATCGTACCTCAAACCAATATTATTACCTTGAACCTATAAAGTATGATTATGGACTCACACCCTTCAATACCTAATGGATACTTCACAATATTTGTCAATAAACTAGTTAATGTTTCCAACCAAATTTGAGCTTCCCAAGGTGATATCCCATGTCATGTGGGTGAAATACATCTACAATATTGGTTAAGAGCCTACCCTCTTTGGTGGTCAAACTATATGATCAGGTCTTCAAACTATATAAGTAGTTATCAATTTTCCAATATTTTTGGTTCCTTAACATTTGACATTTACCATTTTTTTTAGTAACCAATCAGAACCACTTCTAATTTTAGTGCTCTTGATACAATGCATTCCTAAAAATATGGAAATAATATTTATTTAAAATTCCAACCACTACATGGGTACAATCTCCCTCCAAGTGTTCACATTAAACGTTAGATTATATTAACTTACCATCTTTCCATTCTCAATTCACTTTCTCACAACCAACTTATAACCATCTTTCCATTCATATTTACTTTAGTCTTCATGTTTTTCTTTATAAATATAGAAAATATTGGATTATAATATACTATATTCAGAAATGTACTTATAATATCTAATTTAATTGACAAGTTATTGTTTTGTATGGTGTAGGTAAGTCAATTGCTTGTACCACTACAAGGATTTGTCACTATGAATGAAAATGCAAGGAAGCTTGCTTAGTTTAGAGCTGCATTAGATGCGCAAGGAGATGCCAAATGTTATTTTCCTTGCTTTGATTGCAGGGGCTTGCAGAAAAGAAGACTTTTAATAGAAATAGTTGAAAGACATTGTAGGGAGAAGGGGCACGCCGAAGGGGGTTATGAATATCATCCTCTGGTAAGACTATTTTTGGGGTTCAATTTCTAATATATTCACTGTAATATTCATCATGTCTGCATGGATTTTAGTAAAATGTCTTATTTTTTTACTATATGTTCTATACAAACTATTTTTTCTATGTTGTTTGTAAATTTATAGACAATGCCCCCAAAATGTCGCGTTCCAGAGAGTTATTTGCCAAGTACTAGCAGAAATACTCATTCACAGCCTGACAAACTTCTACATCAGAATATTGAAGATGATCAAGTAGTTATTTCTAATGATATAATGGATGTAGATAACATTAGTGACACATATCAGGAAGATGAGATACATAGATTGATCCAAGACACATTTGCTCCAATGGATGATGACAACTAGGATGATAGTGATGATGTTGATCCTCTACTTGAGAAGTCACGTCAACCTGTTTTTGAAGGCTCAAAAAAAATCTTTTATCCGCTATATTGTTGTTATTGAACTTGAAGGTTTTGAATGGATTATCAAACACATATATGACACAGATACTAAGGTATGCAATTTGTTTTTTTTATTCTTGTCTGCATGTTCACAATATATATATATATAGAAAGGGTTGAATTTTTTTCCTATATTGTTGCTATTGTTATCTAATGTGTAAAGTTTGGATGCGATGTTGATGATTAATATTGTTTTCATTGATTTATTCATTTGAATTTTGTAGCTTGTTAGGTGAATTTATATTACCAACTTCAAATATTGTAGCACGCACATATCGAGGGATATATGTCATTATGAAAACATTTGGTATGGAGTATCAAGCTATTGATGCATGTCCTAATGATCATATCATATACTATGGACAATATGTATTAGAAAATGAATGCCCACAATGTCAAACAAGTAGGTATCGAACCGATAAAGTGACAAAAAAGGTGCCGCAAAAAGTTCTTCTTTATATTCCGATAATCCCACGTTTCCAGTGGTTGTTCAGGTGTCAAAGTATAGCACAGTTTATGGATTTCCATGCAAAGAACGGAATTCATGACGATGTTCTTCGAATGCCTGTAGATGGTTCTGCATTGAGATACATTGAAGAAAAGTGGCCAAGTTTTAAAGAAGGTCCTCGTAATGTTAAATTTTATTTGGCAACTGATGGTGTCAATCCATTTGGAGAGCTTCGTTCTACCTACTCAGTGTGGCCTGTTTTTGTTATAAACAATAACCTTCCTCCTTGGATGTCGATCAAGAGAGAGCACACAATGTTGGCAATGATTGTTCCAGGTATTTAATTAATACGTATTTTTTTAATTGAAAGTCTGATAAGTAAATATTTCATTGATTTGTTTCGTGCATGATAATTATGTCTTTTATATATAACGACATATAGGTGGTAAATATAATTAATCATGTATGTTTGACCAATTAGGCAAGTACCAGGTTAAACATATGAACGTATATCTTGAGCCTCTTATCGATGAGTTGTTGAAGTTATGGGCTGGCATCACTATGTATGATATTTCTAGACAAATCGGGAAAAGACGATTTCAATTCCATGGAATACTTGCATTTACAATTCATGATGCTCCCGGGTTAACACATTTTTCTGATATGTTGTTACTTTCTTTTATTCCTTAATATTATATATATATTGATAATATCATGCATTATTTTAAATTGTAATGCTAATTTGCTACACCAATTCATATATCTTGTAGGTCTTCAAACCAAGGGTAAATTTGCATGTCCATTTTGTGGTCCCATGATAAAATCTCGTTGTTCAAGGAGTTTAGCAAAGGAAGTGTTTGATGAGTATAGGCACTTTTTGCCTAAGAACCATAGTTATCGAACTACAGACAAAGAAAAATTTAACGGTAAAGAAGAGAATGGAAAAAACCCATGAAGAATGACACCTCACCTATGGAAGGTGGAATATAATAGAAACCGTCAAGGTATGCCAATTTGTTTTTTTGTATTGAATTATGTTCAACGCGATATGTTATACCATTATTGATTAATTGGTTTTAATTTGATTTTGTTGATGTTTCATGAATGTTGTTAAGGCACACGAGGAATCAAAATTTACCTGATTCAATTGAGTAGGTTGCCATACTACGAGCACATGCAAATAGTTCATTTGTTTGACAATGTATATCGGGAGGAACATAACAAAAATGTTATGGCGAATATTAGATGGAAGGACTGGAAAAGAAAGAATTGGAAAGATTTGTAGTGACATCCAAGAATCTAATCACGCATTGCAAAGTGTGATCATTAATTCTAATGGCAATGGCCGTCAACAGAATATTAGTCTTCCTTGGTGCTTGACAGAGCAACAGAGCAATATTGTAAGAGAGGTCATAAAAAATATAAGGTTGCGGACGAGTTTTTCGTCAAACATAAAGAATATCTTGACGAAAAAAGGTGATTTTGCAGGGGTTAAAACACATGATTGGCATACATTCATTAAGGTAATCATTAGTCTATAATATATTTCATTATCGGTATGCACTATTTTATTAATTTTATTCTCTTATCTAGAAATAAATATTAATAATTATGTGTTTTTTGATACAGTATGTTCTACCTTTGTCTCTACCAGATGACTTTGACAACAACATAAAACATATTATTTATGTTCTTGGAAAATACATGAGGTAAGTAATGTTTTACTTGGAAAATGTACTTGGTCTGTGGTCTGTAGCATAAATTATTGGCATATAATATGTTTTTCCCACAAATATTATATATGCCTTGACATATTGTTTTATTGCATCATTTGTAGGTGGCTTTCATCAAAATAAATCCATAAAGAAGATATAAGGCATTGGAAGAGAGAAATTCCCTGACTAATGTGTGAAATCCAACAGTATCTACCTCCAACATTTTTCAATGCACAAGAACACTACCTCATACACCAAGTTGAGGAGATTAAATTATGTGAACTAGTACACACAAGGTCGATGTGGATGGTGGAGAGGTAGTTGAAGTCATTGAAGGATTTTGTTAGACAAAGAGCACATCCCGAGGGTTCTATGGTTGAAGGATATATGGTATATCAATGCATGGTGTACATTAGTGAATATCTACCTAAAATAGCAAAAAATATGAGTGTGCCTCACATTTGGCATCTCGACTCCATCAACAAATTTGAAGGGGAGGTTCTACTAGGGAGGGGAGAGGTACATTGAGGACTGTGAAAGGTAATTATTATTATACGTTGTTGAATTAATATGTTACACATTTATTTTTTCCAATTTTATATTATCATACTGTTTTTTAACTCTTTTTAATAATTATGCATTTTCAACTATATTAACTATGTTCCTTTAATGATGATCTAATTAATTATGAAATTGAATTGTTTTTTAATCATATAGTTGGTCGAGTGTGGGATGCTTTACATTTATACATTGCAAACAACCTTGATTGGATGGAGCATTGGATAAAATATTGTGAAGAATTCTTCAGTAGGTTATCATGGGAAGGGGTCAGTAACATGATTAAAACAACTCATCATCTTCAACATCAAATTCCTAACCTTACATTGTAAAGGGAAGTTGATTTCGCGTATGGTTTAAAAGATAAAAAGGCAAGTAATTTTTTTACCCACATTTCTTCTAGTTACTTCGATCCATTTTTCCAATTATTACATTTCGTTTGTTTAAGTTTTCAATTATATTTACTAACTCCTATATGACGTTTATTAATTCACAATGTATTTGTAACATGTTGTCAATGTTACAATTGAAACATCACAAGGCTATGTGGTTTAATGGTCGTAAATTTTGTATCGAAAAGTTGGATGATAACAGGAAAACCTCGGATTGTGGGATAACTGCAATGTTTAAGGTCACCAATGTTTCCTCTAGAAGTGATAGACATCCAGAAGAAACCGAGAATAGGTAGTATCGCTATTTGGAGGACATTCTTGAGTGTGATTTTAATTCCTTTAAAATAGTTTTGTTTGAGGTGAAGTGGTATAGGCTACGGATGCATGAATGTGATCCTGAAAGAACTGTTATTGAGCATGCTAATGGATTTACCATGCTAATACAAGGACATTTGAACCAGGTATAGAGCATTATGTTCTTCCAAGTCAATGTGAGCAAGTATACTACTCCGAGGTACCAGGTAAATCAGGTTGGTCATATGTTGTTCGTTACGATCCAAGAGGAAGACTAGTAAAGTATAATCATGTACTAGATGATGAAGATAATCAGGGAGAAGAAGAAGATGATGATGATTTAGATCAGGCTACAGTCAATGTGTTAGATGAAGAAGTTGAAGAGGTTGATCATGAAAACGTAGCAGACGATGATCTCATTGACGATATGGATGACTATATTAGCAAAGATGACTTTGATGATGATGACGATGTGAATGATCCTTTCATCAACATCTATTCAGAACCAAATCTTGATACAGATGTTGAGTTGGATGAAGAAGAAGATGAATGATATTTGATTGTTGAAAAGTTGAGGTACGCATTGTTTATAGGTTAAAGTAAACGCACTCACGTACCATATGTTCATTGTGTTGATTAACTTGGTTATATTTGAAAATTAGTTTTCTAATCTTATGTTCTACATGTGCAGAAGCGTGGGTGTTCCTCGAGGTTGTAGTGGTAATGGTTTGAATCGAACATGTGTCGATTAACCAAGACACAAGATCAAGTTATAAGATTTATGTGTTATTTTTTGGGATATTTCAATTACTAATTAGTGGATTTGTATAATGTAAAGAAAAGTAGATTTTTTTCTTAATTTTGAATAATGTATAGAATAATTAATGTACCGAATGGGGCCAACGTTGAATTTTTTTCAATGGGTGGTTGTATGGACTGGATTTTTGCATGGTTATACTCGACACATGTAGTGACGGTATGGGAGGGTTTCTAGACTCAATATAGGCTGGTAAATCACTTCCGATAACTCCTTCTGTTAGGATTAAACCATGGTATGTACCATATTATCCTCAATATGGTAGACACTTGCTATTGGTTATTACTCTCAAACCTATAAAATTATTGTTTTACTATTTTTTAAAGGTTGCAAAGAGATTGGAGTTAAGGTACCATGTTGTAGGTTGCTAATTGTACACACGGGTGACAAGAAGATTCACCCCAAATTTCTCTTATTTGTGACTATTGTTTATCCTCTTTGTTGTTGTACATTTTGTCTATAAGATCGCCGCCCCTTTGATTCATTGTTCAATTTGTTTGCACCCTTTAACACACATGAAAACTAGATCTAACATGAAATCAATGCAATGGGTGGCACAAGGAGTCCAATATAAGGTTTGAGACCTCTCCATAAGCAATGTGAAACATAATTAGCATCAATGTCCATATCATATTTCTCCACCCCTCAAGAAAATATCACCTACTAAGGATGTTACCAATGAGTTCATATTGACATGTAGTTGGTTTCAAACAAAACACCAACAAGTCTACAAACTTCCCCATAGACTGCCACTCTCATGTGGGGAGCATGATTATGTAATTATATTTATTATAGTAATCCAACCAACCAATGTGCACCAACATCAACATCCTATTACACACAAAAATGAGATGGAATAATTCATTCATGAATTGTTTGAAACATGTGTGATCCATACAGCTAGTACCAACCCCCACTCTCTACTCATCATGGTTCTTCATTTTAAGTTAAAATTTATTTTTCAAATAAAAAAACATTACATAAAAAATAAATATTAATCATAGTAAAATAATAATAATAATAAATAATAAATAATTTAAATTTGAATTTAAAAAAAAACATAAAACAAAACAAACATTTGAACCTTACCTTATATGAAACTTACCTTCCCTCCCGCACACGCACAACATTTGCATTTTCACCATTTTTCACTTGCCTCACCAAGCACAGAGCCTTGAGGTTTGCTGCGAGGAGGTGAAGGAGGACACATAGGGTTCGTGAGGTGAAGGAGGACTCCAAGGGGTTACCTCCCCTATCGCACACGCACAACATTTTCATTTTCACTGATTTGCACTTGCCTCACCAAGCGCAGAGCCCAGAGGTTTGCTGCAAGGAGGTGAACGAGGACACATAGAGGTTACGAGGTGAAGGAGGAAACCAAGGGGTCAAGAAGGACGTAGAGGGGTTGCAGAGGTCGCCAAGAGGACACATTGTCCCCAAAATCAGTCAGTATCTTGTAATTAAACCCCATTACTCTGTCAAATTTCTCAAAAAGAGGTCATTTGGATTTAGGGATAAGGCATTTTATGTTTGATTTTTTGAAACTAATCTGAATAAATCCACCATTTGAGTTTATTTTACTATAAAATATGAAAACGAGTTGTCTTTATTGAAAATCGAAATCCCACTGTAGTTTATGGGGGTTGTCTTAATGAAAAACATGACGACACTCTTTGAACAAAATAGGATCATTTTGGGCATAAATTATATTATAAATTGATTTTTTCTTGTCAAATTTTGAAATTGCACTTCAAAATGAGAGGTATTTGGTCGTAAATCATCTTTTGTGTGGCTATAATTATTTTGGAGAAAACAAATTTTGATCTTGGGGTTGGATATTTTCACAATGAATCCAAGTAAAGTCCTTCTCAACATTTTCACTATCAATAACTTTGTGGCAAGGAGGGGTTGATGTTATTTGGGAGGAATAATGGACAGAAAAAAAGGAAAAAACCTTGAAAATTGGACTTGAAACCGTTGAAAAACCAATAGTAGGAAGAAAAACAAAACAAAATAATAACTCCAAAAATAGTAAAATGCCCTAAAAATAGTTGTTATTTAACCCTAAATGACTAAGGACAACAAAGAATGGAGAATAAAATTGTGTTGAGATACCTTATATGATAAAAAAGATAATGTAACAATTAGTCCCAACTGGTATAAAGCTTGCGCGTCAAAAAAAATTGTTGCTTTGATGCCCCATTTTCCCTAGATGTGTCAATGGATTCCCAGCAAACATCTATGGACTCCCTAAGATGTACCAATGTGACCTCCTTTCACTCTATTTCACACAAGAAAATCATGTGATAGAGGAGAAATGCACTTTGTAGAGCTAAAATTGACCAAATTCAAGTAAAAAATAGGTTTTAATAGGTTGTCATGCGAGTTTGAATAAGTTAGATTAGTGATTGATCATAGTTAGGGCTAACAACGAGTCAAAATTGTGTTGAACATCAAAATCGCGTTGATGGAGTCAAACTTGTGTTGAACATCAAACTCACATTGATGGAGTCAAACTTGGTCAAACTCAAGTTTGACAAAAGTCGTTCATGAAAAAACATTTCCTACCCAATCCAAGTTAAGCTCATTATTTCGCGAGTTTGACTCACAATCCTCATAAAATTGTTGACAAGTATCATGATGCAAAAAATCGAAATTTTGATGATTCCTTCTTTTATGAACTTGATGCATTCAAAAATTAATTTTGGCCATTTTTGCCAATTTTGAACATGCAAGACAATTAAAGGAAAATTCCCTTCCTAATCAACAAATGCATTTTCAAGCTTGGTGGAGACATGGTAACTATGTATGATGATAGTGGAAATTCTTTTCTTTCCAAGGATTCCAACTACATGCTTGGAGGTTTTGTTTAAAATTAACCATGAAAAATTTATACATAGGTAGATCATGGACATGACTCTAATTTTGTGAAAAATTGAAGTATAATATCACTTGTTAACATTGGATCCATATGGGGATAGAGACCCCATTGTAAGGTGCTAAATGTCCTCAAAATATAGATTTAACCCTCTTTTTTAGACACCCCTTTCAAATATGCCTCCATAAACCCAATTTGCTACCATGTGAGATTCATCATGCCTCATGGATATCTCAAATTGTACATGGAATATGAGGGTTAACACACACTAATCCTTGTACAAGCTATTTCAATGGAATTTGTAGCAAGGGAGGTGAATTGTCCCAGGGTTCTCATATTTCCACATTTCCAAGTTTCTCCATTTCATTATGAGCAAAGAATTATAGGTCTACAAAAGTTTCCATTTTCCCCAATTTCACTTTTTTTTACATAATTGCCAAAATATAAGCCATTCTATGTAGTAAAGTTAAAAATGGGATTTGAAAATGGTCAAGTCTTCTACTAGACATACTTGACCTTTCCACATTTACCCTTTTTTATATCCAAATCTCAAAGCATATTCCATTACAACCTAGTAATTTAGGTCTAAATGTGCAATAAATTTGAGTTAGTCAATTAGATGTTTTCAAGGGTTAGTATTTTAGGGTTATATGGAATTCAATAGAACAATAATATGCTTCAGGGATTCGCTTGTGTTCCAACATCTGGTTCCATCAAATTTTGTGGTGCACAAAAATTCTTACCTCCAATCTCATTATTTCAAAATTTTGAAAGTCATAATTGTTGCAAGGTTCCCATAATAGGTTCCATTTCCCTTCGATGTGGGAATAGTGGAACACTTAAAAGGAAATATTGAAAGACCACTGCACACAAAGAAAAATTATAATGACAATTATAACCATGGAAAGAGGGATTCAACCATTGCTTGCAAATTTAGAGCGGACCCTTACTTTGAGAAAAGGTAGTTGTTGAATCCTTGAATTGAAATTTGATATGAGAAAAGTTTATTTTTATCTCTCCATGGGTGTAGTTACAGATCTACAGGGATATTCAATCTGGATCGACCCTCACACTAGAAATAGAAATAGCCAATAGTGTAGTCTGAAAACCTTTCATCTGAATTCCATACTACACATGATAATGATGGATTAAATGTTGATTTTTATTTATTTATTTTTTCTGTTGAAGAGATGAAACTTTATCATGTTGAGCTTACTGCCAATATTATCCTCCAGCTGCCATCATATCATTAACCAAATGCACAGATCATGCTACAGGTCAACATTATTTTAGCTAGCAAAATCACCATCTTAGATCTTAATATATCCTGTAATGTTGTAATATGATGAAGGATCTACTAGTGGTCCATTCAAAATCGGATGCCATGTTGCTACAAACACATCAATGTCATCTTTAGGAAAAAAATATCCAATAGACCTAACATTGCAACAAACCCCTGTTGAAAGGTGGGCAGATCCATGTGTTGTTTTTCATCAGATGGAAGAATAAATGCATGCTTTTAACTGCTGTGTGAATTCAGGCCTAAGATACTGATTTTTTGTGAGTCTGCAATAGTCTTCAAATATGAGTGAATGGGTTGTTTACCTAAATCGTTATCTAATATTTCCATGCATGCAACAGAGAGAAGTGTGGTTGAATCTGAAAGTACATTCTGCTAGCTATTACAGGAGCCTATTTTTCATTAGAAAACCCATCCACATCTTGTTTTACAGCTTTAGGAGCAAGTGAATTTACCATAAATAGTTAAGAGAGAAATTTGTGGAAATTAAACCATGGGAGCATATATGAATAGGTATCTTCACCTCAACGTTCATCTCTCTTGCTTCACAGCTTGTGCTTTTCCAGCTATCGTGAGTTATGACTAAGTCACTAAGTGTTGTGTCTGATATGCAAATTAGTCTCAGATGTGTATGACAAATCAAATCAAGATAATGTGTTTTGATTCTAATTTCTATTGAATATTTGTAAATGTTCTAGTTTCTAAATTTTATTGGATCTATATGTCTATATTTTTAAATTTAAATATATTATATATATATGTGTGTGTGTGTGTGTGTGTGTGTGTGTGTGTGTGTATCTAAAACATGTACTTAGATATACACATAATGTCTGAAAATAGTCTTTGAAAATCAAATTTCTCATGGACATTTGAGTGCCAAGTAGGTACCACCAAATAGGTATCTGTCAGATCTATCTTCCTCAAGTGATGATGAAGATATACTCAGAGAGGTTGAAAGTGAGACGAGTTGTACTAGATCTACCAGTTTTATATCAACTAGATCAGAAAAGATAAGGAAAAGATTTCATAGATGCATGAAATATTTTATTTCCAACGTTGGGTCGTGTAATTATGATGCTGAGAGCATAGGAGACATTGATTTGCCACTGAGGTATAAACATCTACTGCAATGATGGGTACCTAATATGCTACCTCAAGTGGACACAGATTTCTTCATCAATGGGAGGATGTATCGCATCGCTCCTTCATCCTTACATGGAGTGGGGCTATTTTCCATGGATGGAATAAAGGTCCATTATGGAACTGTAACTGAATTGATGGAGTATGTAGGAACACTATACAAATACAATAATTGGTTGATCTTGGTCCAATATACTCGAAGTATGCGGAGATACGGAGTTGCCGCGAATTATATTCAAATAGCAGAAAACAATAAAAACAAAGGGGCGACTATGTATATTGATGGGAGACCAAAAGCGTTCGGAAACGTTGTTGGATTTATAAATAGTACCCAACTAGTGACAACAAATAAGCTACCAAATTGCGAATTCGAGGCATGCGAACATTATCGTATATTTGAATGTGCAATAAAAACAATACTTGCAGGTGAAGAGTTGTTGATCGATTACAACTTAAATAGAATAGATGTGGCTTTTGCGGTCCAGGGGAACTGTGGACCATCAGAAACTATGCCTCATCAGGTAAATGCTAAATGTAGTATCTAAACATGACTACAATAACTGAATGTTTCGTTATTTTCTATTAACATTCGATTTCCACTATTGTCATTCGCTTTATTCATGGTTATTATGAATATTTTTGTGTGATTACATGGTGATTACACTGCTATGAATATCTCATTTTTGTTTATGATGCATTTATTGACTATTGACGTTTGTTTAGGGTGACGGCAGTGGAAAGGCACATGCTTCTTCCATGGTCCAGGGTGACTGTGGAAGGTCAGAAACTATGCCTCGTCAGGTAAATGTTAAATATAGTAAATAAATATGACTACAATAACAAGATGTTCTGATTTCCGTTGTTAGCATTCATTTTTTTAGTGCTTATTGTTAATATTTCCATATGAAAGCATGCTTATTAAACTGCGATAGGAGTCTGCTCATGGCCATGGAGCATAACATGTATCTTCCACTTCTGAGGTAAAAATTAATATTAATGCAATATCTCATTTTTCTTTATGTTACAATTATTTAGTATGAGGTAAACGTTTATTTATTGATTGATTGTGTCAGTGTCGCGCCATTGGAAAGGAACCTGCTACTACCATGGTCGAGGGTGAGCGTGGAAGGTCACAGTCTGTGGCCTGTTAGATAATTATTTAGTAAAATAACTAAATTTTTTGATTTAGTATGTTAACATTCAATGTCCACTATTGGCAATCACATTTTTCCGAGCTTATGATGGACTACTGGTTCATTTTTATGACATTATGATGGCTTACTAGTTCATTCAGGACCATGGAAAGGCACCTACTGCTTCCACGACGACGGTTCATCGTGGACACTCACCAGCCATAGCACTGCGCCAGGTAAGTGTTAGTGCATGATAGTGACTTAATCTTCATTACAATATCAATATTTGAATGATGTTAAAATTATATTTCTTAATTTAATTTATTGTTTGATGAATTTAGTCACGTGCACACGATCTGGGTGATGAGGGGTTTGAGGAAGAAATTTTCTATTCCACTGACCCACTGCACACTTTTAGAACATCCTTGAAAAAGGAAAACATAGAAATGCTTGCCTTGGCTCGCAAAAAGCCCTTGACACAGGAGGATAGGGAAAGGATTCTAGAGTTGCAAGATCAAATACAATCTATGGGGTAAGTGGCATCTTCGCAATTTTTTTAAGCTATGTTGTGATTTCATATCTGATATTATGTTTTTTATTTTTCCAAGTGATCTGATAAAGTAAAGTTTATTGTTTTTAGGATTTTTTTAAACCCATGACTACAGAACCTGCCTCGACAGGTAGAGGTAGCAGTGATGGTCCAATGAAGCAAAAAAGAAGCAATGTACCAATGAGGCTTTTTGGCACTCCTGCGGTTGGCCTTGAATCCGTTGATGATGACATTGATGAGAGAGAGCATGATGCCATGCCGGAGCCTGATTCTATGCCTCAACATGATGAGACAGAGCCTATCACTCCACATGACTCTGGAGATGAACGTACTGTAGACAACCAGGATAGTTTTCCTGGAGGAGCATGAGTTAAAAGCACCAGATCACTCGATCTCACCTTTCTGGTGGATGACTCTTGTGTTCCTATCAAGATCCAAAAGATTGCTGGTATTTATTAATTAAATTATTCATTTTAATCATGAAATTGAAATAGTCATACGTTGAAATTATTTTAAATTAATGGATTACATATTTAATTTACAAGAAACAATGTATTCTACTGGCATTTGAATGACAAATCCATGGAGTTGTTTGGCCCCACCATTCGCACACGGTGGAATAGCCAAGATAGCAATAAGAGAGATGAATTGATGGTCCACATGGTCAACTTGTTTGGCAATAATTTCAATAAGAAGGTTGTTGCAAGGTTAGCCAGTGAGAATTTGAAATATACCAGGGCCCAATATAGGGAAAGATTGCAAGCTGAACTCAAGCATGAGCGCCCTCCCATGGTTCGGGAGAAAGAGTGGAACGCACTCATAGATGATGAAAAGGATAACTTGCTTAAAAGACAAGGAAAACAACCATGGCTTGGTAAAGCAAGGTGCAACATATATCATCTTTTTATTGAAATAAGCTGAATTATTTTTTTCTTTTTTGTTTTAAGTGAGATTTTTTATATCTAAGGTTTTCAAAATTTTCATATATAGGCTACCTGACACCTCCAAAGCAACCAAGGCTAGAATGGAAAAGCACGGGAAACATAGACTGGGCCAGGGTGGCTATAGAAAACTAAGAGCAAGAATCGTAAGTATTAAATGATTAATTGTTGGGAATATTTATTTAACAATACCGAACAAATATCGGATTTTGATACTGGAAATTTTGAAATGTGTTATCATGCATTGCAAGGAAATACATTCCAAGCTGCTGCCACTAAGGAAGACCTAAAGCTTGGTTTTAAAAGTGTGGTTGAATATCGAAAAAGCTTGGGGCAGACTCCAATCTCCCCAATGACGCAAATGCAGGTATATCACCAATGGTAGTATACTATTATAGTCTATTAAGTACTTTTGATTATATCACCCATAACTAAAAATTTATGTCTATTTTTAAGCAATAATGCAACCACAACAGTGAATCTAGCGGTACACAGCAAGTACTAGTTGATGTTGGGGTGCACATGTCCCATGATAGTGTGGAGCATAGTGTCCATTCTGGTATGTTTGCTTTGGAAATAGAAATATCTATTATGATTAGATATATATATTTCCTGACACATACTTATAAATTTTTGTCTTTCAATGAAACCCCATGCGGCTGAGGAGAATGAATTGCAAGAGGAAGCAACTATACGTCCAATTAACACCCCAGTTGTCACATCTATAGCGACTGGTAAAGAGAAATATTGTAATTTAAATAAGAAAAATGAAATATTTATTTCAATAATAGTTCTACGTCATATATATATGGTCATTTCCGTTGTTGCAGTTCACACCCCTACATAACTTCCTCCACGCCTTGCTCAGCGACGTACAAGAATTGGCATTAATGAGGGCATGGAAACACAAACAATAATAGGAGATATCGCAGTAAATACTGCGCCATTGGATGATTGTGATACCCCACTCGCAAGTTTTTTACATGCAAAGAAACATAAAACAATGAAAAAGTAGATGCAACATAAATTCATGATTTGTATTTTGATGGATGTCGATGTTGTTAGTATGAAACATTGTTAGTATGCTACATAGATAAATTTTATTTGGTATAGTTACGAGGTACTTATCTTTAATTTGATGCTCTAAGGAATTTTCCCATTTATATCTTTTATTTTCTTAGAATTTGAGTTTTAAATTTAAATGTCATCACAAGTCTGAAACATTGATTTTGTTTATATTAGATATATTAGATATGTTCATCATGACTTCGATCATCATCACTCTTTATAATTTGATTACTTCCCATTACATCTCGAGAACCAATTTCAGCACAGGGACCAGAGAGGAGTGTTGAAGTTGATAGAGATCAAATTTATGTTGTAAAATCTTGTACTGTTGCTTTAGCACTATTCAGAAATAGTACCACACTTCAGATCTGATTTTTGGTTAAATGTTGACGTGGAGATATTCAACTATACCTCTATTATTGTTATATGATCGATATGTTTAATTTATTACACGTTACTGAAAGAGATGAAAATTATGTTATACAATATTTTACTGTTGCTTTAGCACTGTTCAGAAATAGTACCGTTTTATCATTCAGCTGTATAATTGTTATGTTACTGTACCTTTCTTTCATCTGTGTGCTGAATTGTTGTAGTATGTGGATTGTGTAAACCTGTTTGAGGTCTGTACTTAAATTTACATCTTGAGGACCAACTTTAGCACAGGGACGACAGAGGAGTGCTGAAGTTGATAGAGACCAAAATTTATGTTGTAAAATCTTGTACTGTTGCTTTAGCACTATTTAGAAATAGTACAACACTTCAGATCTTATTTTTGGTTAAATGATATCTTCAACTATACCTCTCTTATTGTTATATGATAAATATGTTTATTTTATGACATGCTACTGAAAGAGATGAAAATTATGTTATAAAATGTTTTACTGTTGCTTTAGCACTATTCAGAAATAGTATTGTTTTATCATTCAGCTGTAGAATTGTTATGTTACTATACCTTCTTTCATCATTTGTGTGCTTAATTGTTGTAGTATGTGGACTGTTTAAACCTGTTTGAGGTCTGTACTTAACTTTACATCTCGAGGACCAAATTTAGCACAGGGACCAAAGAGGAGTGTTGAAGTTGATAGAGATAAAAATTATGTTATTAAATCTTTTATTGTTGCTTTGGCACTAGTAAAAAATTTGGATGGTAATTGTGATGAAAATTTTCTTTTGTAGACCATATTCCTAAATTTAAAGGTTAAATAGGTGGATTTTATTTTTTATAGTACAAGGTACTTAACTGTTATGTGATGCTATTAGGATTGCATAGAGAGAAATGATGGATATTTTTATCTGGCATCCCACCACCCTTCCTTATACTGTGATGATGAACTTTCAGGTTATATGGAACGTCTATACATTTGAGAGAGATATGACTGGTTGTACCTTCGCCACCTTGATTGTGCTATGATTGGTCTCGTAACTTTTTAAAAACCACCTTGTTGAATTTCTGCTCTTATAGAATCCTATGGTTGTTTGGTGACATTTGGAGTAAATTTTTAAAAATCACCTTGTTGAAGTTTTTCTCTTATAGAGCCCTATGGTTATTTGGTGACATTTGGAGCATAACCTTGGTTCTAAGGGTCATGGGTATTCTACTACCCACACCTATGTTATGACCGTTGTTTATATTTTTCTTATTTTATGACCATTGTTTATATTTGTACCCACACTTCAGATCTGATTTTTGGTTTAATGTTGACATGGAGATCTTCAATTATAACTCACTTATTGTTATATGATCGATATGTTTATTTTATTACCTGTTACTGATTGAGTTATTAAATACTTGTTGTACCTTCCCCACCTTGATTGATTTATTATTGGACTTGTGGTACCTTCCCTAATACTTGTGGTTAATGCGGTCATTTACCCTCATTCATTTTTTTTATACTACCTTGTTGAAGTTTTGGTCTTATACAGTACTTGACTTTGTCGAAGTTTAGAATTTTTGTGACTTAATTTATGTTGAGTTATGTACTGTGCTTGACTGTCATTGACCTAATCAACTCCAGTCATTTCTCTCTCTCTTTGGTTTGTACACACCCTTTTGTAGGGTAAGCTGGTTACTAGATAAGACTGGACTCTCCGAGGCACAATCAGTCTTTGTTGAAAGTAACACTTCTGAGTATATTTTCAATAATGGTTTCACACCCAGCTGGTTGGTATCTTCAACTATATCTCTATTTCTGTTATATGATATACATGTTTATTTTATTACATGCTACTGAATATTAGTTTTTCGTTCTAGTTTGCCTGTCATTGTAAGCAATTATATTCTGTTGATATGGCAGTTATGAATATACCAAAGAGCCTGTGTTAAGAACTTACTGGTTGTACATTTGGAGTGCTTGGTTAGAGGAGGTAAGTATGCATGTGAAGCTTAGTGATTATGCCACATATCCAATTCTAGGAGTGGGATCTATCTCACTCCAAATAACACAAGGTGATATCCTTGACCATATTGGTGTTTTGTATATCATGCTGTGGTAGTGTTTCTGATGTTTTCTTTTTCTTGTTGGGTGGTTTCCTTATAGACACTAAAGAAATATTGGATAGACAGGCTTGGAATCCAAATATTTAACTTGTTCAGTTGTTAGGTAAAAGTTTTGCTACATAGGAGAGAAAGGTTGCACATGAATACTTTCTTAGTTTGGAAGCTTGCAATACAATAGTCCTGGAGTATTTACCGTGTTTATTGAATTATGCTGCTCACAGATGTCTACTATTTAAAATAAGGTTTGTGGAAGACTATAGATAGATGTTTTCTATTGTTTCACTAGTTTTTGTGAAATTGTTTTTGAGCATATCCAAATTCTGAATTGGAAACCTTCAGCTTTTACAGTGTTCATGGGTCGTACTTCTAGGAAGAATGCCCATGGGATTGGAACAGGTAGCTTGTTTATCTCGCTTGTAAATAGTCCGATTTATAAAAGGTTTTGGCTTGTACATATAAATAATTATTCCAGTCATAATATAATATTAAATTCAGTGCCTTCTTATGAATTTGCATGATACAACTGATGCAATGAGCTCCATTGGATTATCCAAGGTCGGATATCGGTATGTAAATATAGGTAACTTAACATATTTTCTATCTCATGTGCTTATGCATTATCAACTCTTGATTTAACATATATATAGGTAACTTAACATATTTTTTGTTTTGTACATTTGGACAAATCCAATACATGACGTAAAACGATGCCAAATTCACTTGGACATGAGGAACAAGATACAAGCACATTTGCTTCATGGGTAGTTTCTTGTCAATAAATTTTCTTGTCTCTTTGATAGATTTGTTAAAGAATGCCATCAATGCAATACTGAAAAATGGTTGCCTAATTTGTGGAAAGGAACATGCTGTTGGTTGTGGGTATGATAAAAAAGTATTGCATGATACCCAAGTCATCCATTCAGTAGCCATTAATGAAGACTCGAGAAGAAATATAGAAGATACATCACAATTCGAAACCCAACATTCCCCACCAAAAGATGACTATTTGCACACCAAAGTATAGGAAATTAGAACTTAGAAGTACTATCCTTAATGATTGTATCTTTGGTATCTTGAAGTACTTTTTGGTCGTGTTTTGTTGCATGTCTGGAAATATTATTGATCTTGATAGGATTTTCTACATATTTTTCAACAACATATTTAATATTACTAGGTACATGGCATGCATAAGTGTTTTTGCTAGGGATTGTAATTGCTTGGCCACTTGTATGTAAGGTGATGCTATCTTTTCCTATCAAGAAAGGAAGATGATAGTCAACAAAATCTTGACCAAACAATAGATCAACACCTTTATCAAAACAATACCAATTTACAGAAGTATTATGGCCATTAATCATGATAGAAAAATTAAGAGGAAAACTTATCATGATTGTACACCATTTAAGCAAATAACTTATCATGCCTACACACCATTTAACTCTTGCAACTTTTGTTGTTGTGAAGAAATTCACAATAAGTTGTCATCTTTGCTTCACAATTGATCTACAATTGAGGGTCCTCTTATGCTGGTTCAATAAAAAAGGATGAAACTATTGGGAAATGGTTAGAACCTAGGACCAACATTTGGAGATCAATCGCTTTGCCTTGGGTACTTGCAAATGTGATAGCATTTTTGCGACCATAAATTCTGTCCAATGACAATCTAGTTTGAATACACTTGTCTCTTGGTTGCATATTAGATCAAGTGAATTCCCCCCCATAATCAAGATGATTTGGTCTCCAATTGGGATCAAACCCATGTACTGCTACCTTGTTGATGTTCTGCAGACCAAAAGGGGCCTCACCAACCCATCCTAGTCCTAATCTCAAAACGAAATGTACTCACTTCCTGAAGGAAGGCAATATCTGACTTCACATCATGCAACATATCTCTCACAAGCATGATCCTACCGGGGATAGACATCCCTGTCACATACCATGACAATGGTGACAATTACATTGGGAATACCTTGCATCAAAAGTGAACCAAAGCAATTGTTGGGCACAAAATTTCCCATGGTGATGGCTTAGTGAGTGGGAGATTTCCTAGTTGCATCCTTGTTAGCCCTATGATGTGGCTGAGAATACTCCTTTACTAGATTTCTTTGGATGGACTAGGTTTAGTTTGAGATCCTCTCATTCTTGATTGCTTTACTTGCCATTCCTCATCCATATTTCAATGTTGATCTCAAGAAGGTGATGCTTGCTAGAAGGTGGATCCATGCCCTTATCCTAAGAAGAATCTTTAATAGAATGATTTGAGGAACAACATCGACATATGGGTCTCCTCATGGCCTTGGCATTTGAGCAGTTGTCGGGGCAAATTCTTGAGGTAGGTTAGAAGTAGGATAGCCTTAAGTGCATAACAAGGCTTTGTACTAGGGTACCCCCTTATCTAGTAGTCTTGAGCTTGGTAAGCAAAGCAAGCATTCAATAAATTCAAGTATTTCACCTTCTACGAAAGTACCCCATCAACTGTAAATAACACTGTTACACTAAGTTTCCAAGATGTAGGGACACGGGAGTGGGGAGATGCAATGAGGGGATGTGAAAGCACCCCTCAAATTCTAGGGAACATCATAGGGGACAATGGGGTCTTCAACATAGGGGACAGTACGAGAAATACTAAGAAATTAAAATATATGAAAACTGAAACATAATTAATTGAAATATTAAACATAACAATGCACCAATAACATTTATCATTGCATGTAACCAAAGTTATTAGGATTGGAAATGGTTAAGGTTTGACCACTATGGAAGCAGAATTGGCTGGTAAACCTGTCTAATAAAGAACATATAAAATATACAAAATTTAATTATATATATATATATATATATATATATATATTCATGTACATCAATGTAAATTCAAACCATTGGACACTAAATATGCAAATTTTCCTCGTGCATGTAGCATCTAAGTACTATGTGTGAATATAGAAAAATGGCATAGAGTGTGAATCATGATACATATACGAAATGAAATACATATAAATCGGGGCTCTAAATAGCCTCTATAGACCAGAAAACATTATGCTACAAAGGAATTCAACAATCAACACCATGAACATCAAGGTACATAGAGGGATTGGTGCTCTTGATTAAATGCCAATTCCATACTCCCATACATGAAAGAATCCATTAGAAACACTACAATCCTGTCCATCCTGAAATCTTGAAAACTATTGAGTCTGCTGAATTCTGAAAGGGAAATGAAATTCTACTTTCTCCATATGAAGTTTGATGAGGTTGGAACCACTCTCAAACATCTTGGAACAATTAATGGTAATGTCCTTAAAAAATGAGACACTCCCATGCTCCCTTTTTACGAAAGTTCACCGTTTTGAAATCCCTTAAGGTCCACAGGATCCATCATTAGGCTAATATTCTCTTCATCATCAGATATTGTCTCTACTACTGTGTTTCTTTAGGAAATCACTATGACACGTGTATTTTGAATGCCCTAATAGCGTTGACTTGATCTTCAACAGACCCTGCTTCATTGTTTCTCAGTTGAGCCCCATTGGATCCAACAAAGCAATGATTTACAAGGTCTGCATTGTTCTGCATAGGTGTATTCCCTACACTTGAGAGTAACCCAAATCTAGCAGAGGGCTCACTCTACACTGCTTCAAACACAACCACTAAACTTGTGTTTTTGGGCATGCTAACTTCTTCATGATTTATAGATTCACATATATGCTACATCACACATACACAGCCCAAGTGTGAGATATTATGCCATGATATGATATAGAAGTGATGATGACATATTGCATATAAATAGTCCCCAAGTTAACTCTTCCCAAGCAAGCAAACAGTCCTAGAATGTTGAAGATTATTGAGGCAGCCTCAAGGTCATAGATGGAAGATGACTCCTTGGACATCAATGCACAGGTGTAGCTCTTGTGTTGATCCAAAAGATCTTTTACACCAGCTGGAAGTAAAATTGGAACATGTTCAAACATCCACAAAGTTTTGAAGATGGTGAGCAGCTGAAGCAGTCTAATGACAAACACTGATTGACCAAGTGAGTATATCAGATTGACATAACATAATTATACTTGACAGATCAATTTTGGTAAGGTTGAATTGGACAAGTTCATATTTTTTACTTTTAGCAAAAGAATTGTTGAAAAGAATTCCTTTTAGCTTGATTTGACAAGAAGTTTGAAGTAGCATATTTGATAGGGGGAGTGTGTTTATTAAAAACTTGAAGATGAGCAGACTTAAATGAACATTATGATGAAAAGTTAAAGGTTTGAAGAATGATCATGATGCATGCTTACCTTTTATGAATTTACTGAACTTCAACATATCAGTTAGGGGGAGCATTTATGCTTTGAAATGGTGCTTTGCTATGATTCAACGATTGCCATTTAGGATTTTTGTTTTTTTTTAACACTTCCAGGTATCGTCACAATATTGATGGATTCATGTCACGAAATTTAATGATATTTAGACGAACAACCATGGAACCAAAGAAAAAGTTTTGATGCACTTGATGAACCTGCCACGATTTTTCGTGGATACAGAGACAAAATTTTGTGGATACAGAGAGGAAGTTTCAAGGAACTATATAAATGTTTCCACCCAGATGTTGAACCTGCCACGGAAATTAATGAATCCAATCGTCCCTATTGCGACAAACATTCATGGAGTTGTATAAGATGTTTCCACATAGATGCTGAACCTGCCACGAACATTCGTCTCTATAGAGACACACCTCCAATTTAAGTTCGTCTCTATAGACACAAAAGTTTGTGGCAGGTAAAGCATTTGCGTGGAAACATATTGATGAGGGGCATTGAAATATCGACAAAACTTTGTGGAAGAATTAATTTTCCAAAAATCTGATGACTGTTGTGAAGGTGACACGTGGGCACTGAGAAACGTTGTTATTGCCACGACAGGGAATCTTCGTCCCTATATCCACGAAGTTGGTTCCATGAAAAAACAAACCCCAGATCATTGCAATAGGGACGAAAAATCGTGGCTATTACAACGAAAAAACGTGGCAATTTTTGCCATATGTAGTAGTGAGAAAAGAAGAAGCAATATTTAGAAGAAACTCAGAAATTTTTCCTCCAAGTAAGGAAGTTAAAAAAACAAAAAGTTTCCCTTGTTATAGTTAAAGATTCATAAATAAATACTCTAAGGTTCGCAGTTGTGAGTGATGAATAAGTATCTCAGATGGAAGTCAAGCTTGATGATATTGATATACCAGATAAGATTCAATTGCATAGACAAACATGAGAGGTCATGTATTATGATTTATTACAATCTACTTAAAAAATTTCTAAGCTACAACTTGTAATAGGAAAGCTGGAAAGTCAGTTGAGGTAAGAAAAAACAGAGAATAAATCTAATTTGGTCCAGATTAAAAGACTACAAATGGACCTTGTGACTGTGGGAGCAAAGCCTGTGAACACTCAATGCACAAAAAATCTCCTTGATGAAAAAGAAAATACCATTGAAATGCTCAAGAAAATTTTTATGGTGCCAAATAATCAACATGTACAATCTTCGAAGTTGACAACACTACAACAAGAAAAAGAAGCGATATATCAAGAAATGATGGATTGCAAAGCTAAGATGTTAAATTTAGAAGATGAAAAACATGCTTGGGAAAAATAAAGGACTGAATTGTTGTCACAAATTTCAATGTTAAATATAAATCAAATTGAAAAAATGCAAGTACCAGAGGAGCCAAATGATCAATCTTTAAGTACATATGAAATACAAAAAGGATAAATATTCCACGGAGGAATTGACCAGTGTTATGTCGCAAATTAGTTTAAAATATGTAGAGATAGAAGAATTGAAAGGAGAAAACCATAAGCATAAACACTAATTAATTCAAAATTCTGAGGAAAAGAAAAAAAATTGAGTGATAGAAAACAATTGCAAAAGAAGGTTGATGAATTAAAGGATTAACAAGAAAGATTCCATTGCAAGGAGCTAAGCACCATATATGGGATGCAATATTAGTGGAAGTTACCAAATTCTGGTCACATTTGAATTTTATAGATGATATAGATGACATATAAAACAAAACTCTCCAAAGATATAAAGTGGTGAATGAGACATTAAGTAAAAGGCCTTCAGAAACTACTCAAACTACAATCATTTTTTTAAACACTCTATTTGATAATAAAATTTAAGGTAGCGATGTGTATATACTTAATTGACTATATTACTATCAAATGGTGAGGTTCAACGTTAGAAATGAACAATTATCTAACATTTCCTAAGATCTTAAAACAATTATCTCGCATTTCCTAATATCTTTAACCATTTTGAATTCAAACTAAACTTGAGAAGAAAAACTTAAACTCACGAATGGAAGGAAAATTGAATTGTTTCATTTAATATCAAAGAAGAAAACATAATTACATACAATATTACTTGAGATGCATCCATCCTCCATTTCTTTGAGTTATCCTTCTCCATCCTTGCCTTTGATGAAGATGAACTTTCCAATCTTGAAATATCCCCAGCATGCCTTTGCTCTTCCTTTTTCCTTCTCTACCATGCCACAAATTCCTTTGTTCTATAGTATTGGGAAATGGGATCTCAAGTTTCAACTTTTTCAATGTGGGATAATCCATTTTCTTGATTTTTTATTGTTTTTCCTCAAAAAACCACTTTCCATAGTATTTTCAGGATTTTGTCGCAAATTCAGAATTCTCAAGCACAATTAATGCAATCTTCTGCATTTCTTCTCTTGGTTTACTGATGGAGACTAGGTTTGAGCCTTCAATTGAGAAGTTCAATCATTGAACCTTGTCCCTTTAGGATCCTTCTTTCTTCACTCAATCCTTTCGATCATGGAAGTAGTGATTATATAAGAGAGGATTGCTCTTCTATTTACTTGTCTTACGTCTTCATGTTCCGGCCACATAGTAAAATGTGTTGATTCCTTGCACTTTGTTAAGGGTGTTAATTTGATTGTTAACAGATTCCCCCTAATGTGTGATGTCCGAAGTAGAGCTAAGGTCTGAAATACATTACCAAAACTGATAGTCTTCATACTAATACTCATTGATCAAATAAAGGATGAAAAAGGATGATCTCGTCGGCGCAAGATTCATGACAACACCTGCAGGTCAAACATAGCAATTTCTCATATATACAATATCTTCCTTAGGTGGGCATACCCATGCTCAACAATAAACAAGCATGGCCATGAACAATACACAGTGGACCCATGTCAAAAGTAAAATTTTCAGAAGTGTAAACATGCACTTTAATGAGTGCGAGAACAAGGTCTTCATCAAACTTCTGACATGGTAGTATAATCTTGCGCAACTAGTGCAATGCATCAATGAGTGATACAACTATTTTCCCCAAGGTCTTCAATACAAACTGATTATAGTACAATTTTATATAATGCGAATAAATGAATTGATGTCAAGCATAATAAAACACCATTTGATTACCGACCATTGATGTATACCATTAATAGATGCGAAGAGAACCACTGATAATGATGATGGACTCTAAGGTACTGAGTATAAACTAGCAAGTGTGAAATAGATGTTCTGAAGTCAAACACTTGTAGAATCAAATAATAAGGGGTCATTGATGTATATCCACTGTCATTTGTGAGGAAAATTTCCATTAATGACTACAAGATCCAAGGTACTCCTAGGTTTCTTGTTGTAGTCCCAAGGTTCACGCGGTTATCATGGATACATTACATAATATAAGAAAACATACATAATGACATAGATACAAGAGACGAGATAGAGAGAGAGGCAAGCCTTTATATTAACCAGCAAGATCAGAATACAGTCATAGAACCAATATTAACTAGTACATCGGCTCACCAGCCTATACATATATATATATATATATATATATATATATATATGTGCAAATACAGTTACATAACCATCTGTCGGTTTATCCAACCGACCTGACCTATACTAGTCGACGCAACCTGTCAACATGTGCTACAGAGTGGTCGGGAGAAGGGCCTAGTTGACAGGCCAACCTAGGCCCCTCCAACATCTCCCCCACCTCAAAATCTTTCTTCATCCCAAAGAAATGGAGATATCAAAATTTAAAAAAAAGACTTATATAGACGGTTATGACGAAGGAACGCTGGACTCAATAACATCAGGTATCTAGAGACAGGCTTCAATGATAACTTCAGCAGAGACATAGAGGTGGTGCTAGAACTCTTCCCAAGTTCGTAGCAAATTCTGGATGTCTACCGTCAGAGTTGTCGACAGTAGCAAGTAACTGATGGAATCGAGGCTGAATTTCTCCAAGTTTGTTGAGGCCCCCTTGGGATTGGGACATCCATTGAACTTTTTGTTTCTCTAATTTATCCAATTTCTTGTTTTCCATTATGATTTGGCTATCATGTTTTTTGATAAGGGATTCATCTGTAGTCAAGCGCTGGTGCTGAAGCTTGCTTAGTAGTGTTCTTGTTTTCTGAAGATCTTTGTAGACGTCACCATAATAAACATACCAATTGTTCAGAACTGCTATAAGTTTTTCTGCTTGATTATCGTACTGCTTGAGTACCTTGAGAGCTTCTGAAAAGGCTGTAAACTGAGTTGTCATGACGGAAGCTACCTCGACAGCTTGATCTTGTTGTTTCTTAAGAAGCTCAGATTGTAACATCAACACGACAGATTCAAGTAGCTAGTATGCTCTATCAAGAGGTGATGTCGTGTCGGGACTAGCTGGGAGCTTGATAACTTGTTGCGCTAAGTGTTCGCATTTGGTGAGAAATGTAGTCCTTTCTTCCTTGAGCTGTATTATTTGTTCCTGTGATTCTTGTCGGTGACATCTTTGGACTCTGAAGACCACGTCTTCAAGTAAATCAAGTTCATCATGGGACGCCAAGTATGGCTGATAACTTGTAGTAGCTCCCAATTGGTCTAAATATACAGATGGAGTATTTTCCTGTATTTGCTACATTTCCAATTGTTGCTGCAATTCTCTTTCTTTGCGTTTCTTTTCTTTGTGCTTCCTGTGGCTACTCTTTTCTTTTTCTTTTTCTTTGCTTACAATTTGTTGTTCTGGGCCCTTATCTTTTCCTTTTGTTGCTGGGTTCCTATCGATGACTTCTTGTGTGCTGACAATAGCCTGTTCTTCCTGACTTTGTGTACTGGGTACTGCTGTTGTGATGACTGGGCTTTCATGTTCCGCTACTTCGACACTTGGTGAATTTGTTGCTGGTGTGCTAGATATTTCTATATTGCTGTTAAATTTCAATATGCTAAGATAGAAAATAGCAGCATTACATTCCATTTCATAATAATAGCATATACAGGATCACTGAAGAAACAACAAGCATAGCATAAACACAAGAGACAGAGATTTATCCTGGGAAACCCTCATGGGGTAGAAAACCCAGCAAAGCTTCCTCAATATAGATGACCAGCAATATACAAAGATGCAAACCCTGAGCATAAGCTCCTTCTCCTCCATAGCAGACCTCTCCTCCACAAGTGCGCCTTTCTCAAGTGAGTGAGTGAGTGAGTGTATATAATGAGGAACACACCTCCTCTATTTATACACTACTCTGATGTGTATTTTACACAAGTACACGTAGGCTCGTATTTAACCAATAGGTTAAATACCCCACTACAACTAACTGGGCCGACCCCTCTAGGGTGGTCTAATAACCCTTTGACCCACATAACACATACAGGGCCGACCCCTACTAGGGAAGTCTAATAACCCGAGTTACCACATTCCGACGGAGGAATAAACATCTCCGGATATACAATAAGATCTGCACGGAGGAATGAAACATCTCCGGAATAATAAAGTACAAATATAATATTCTTTGAAGTTACAATATCTCAACACTCCCCCATAACGAGAAGGATATTATAACAACATCTGCTCGAGCAAGGAGTCATCAACATCATACATGATACATCTATAAATCATTGGAAGCTTTCTTCAATTTTTCTTCATCAGTAACTCAAACAGTTACTGGTACATCAATGTCAACATCAACATCAACATCACGATCAACAGTATCATCATCACACGATCGGCAGCATCGTTATCACACGATCAGCAGCATCATCATCACACGATCAGCAGCATCGTCATCACACGATCAGCAGCATCGTTATCACACGATCAGCAGCATCGTCATCACACGATCAGCAGCATCGTCATCACACGATCAGCAGCATCGTCATCACACAATCAGCAGCATCGTCATCACACGATCAGCAGCATCGTCATCTCACGATCAGCAGCATCGTCATCACACGATCAGCAGCATCGTCATCACACGATCAGCAGCATCGTCATCTCACGATCAGCAGCATCGTCATCACACGATCAGCAGCATCGTCATCACACGATCAGCAGCATCGTCATCTCACGATCAGCAGCATCGTCATCACACGATCAGCAGCATCGTCATCACACGATCATCAGCATCGTCATCAGCACGATCATCAGCATCGTCATCACACGATCATCAGCATCGTCATATCAGCATCGTCATCACACGATCATCAGCATCGTCATCAGCACGATCATCAGCATAGTCATCAGCACGATCATCAACATCGTCATCACACGATCATCAGCATCGTCATCAGCACGATCATCAGCATAGTCATCAGCACGATCATCAACATCGTCATCACACGATCATCAGCATCGTCATCAGCACGATCATCAGCATCGTCATCACACGATCATCAGCATCGTCATCACTATCATCATCATACGATCATATTCCTAGGATGATCAATCCTGCTCCTTTTAGGACATAGGTCCATGGATGATACAATCCAATCTTCAGTTCTCGGAGACTTCAGTCTACGGATCAATTCTGGGACCTCAGTCCGGGGACGATGCAATCCCCTGCCTGTTCATTCAGGACTTCATTTTTCGAAGACCCAGTCTACGGTTCTATTCTGGGACCTCAGTCCGGGGATGATACAATCCCCTACCTGTTCATGTAGGACTTCATTATCGGAGACCCAGTCTACGGTTCTATTCTGGGACCTCAGTCCGGGGACGATACAATCCCCTACCTGTTCATTCAGGACTTCATTATCGGAGACCCAGTCTACGGTTCTATTCTGGGACCTCAGTCCGGGGACGATACAATCCCCTACCTGTTCATTCAGGATTTCATTATCGGAGACCCAGTCTACGGTTCTATTCTGGGACATCAGTCCAGGGACGATGCAATCCCCTACCTGTTAATTCAGGATTTCATTTATCGGAGACCCAGTCTACGGTTCTATTCTGGGACCTCAGTCCGGGGACGATACAATCCCCTACCTGTTCATTCAGGATTTCATTATCGGAGACCCAGTCTACGGTTCTATTCTGGGACATCAGTCCGGGGACGATGCAATCCCCTACCTGTTAATTCAGGATTTCATTTATCGGAGACATACATCTACGGCTCTCTTTAGAACAGATGTTCAAGGATGATACAATCCCTTTTCTTTCTCGGAGACACCTGTCTACGGCTCACTTTAGAACATGTGTTCAAGGATGATACAATCCCTCTTATTTCTCGGAGACACCTGTCTACGGCTCTCTTTAGGACTGAAGTCCAGGGATGATCCAATCCCCTCATGTCCACCAAGGACTTCATTCTCGAAGACATACGTCTACGGCTCTCTTGAGGATGATGCAATCCTATCATGTCCACTAAGGACTTCATTCTCGGAGACCTCACGTCTACGGCTCTCTTTAGGACTGAAAGTCCAGGGATGATTCAATCCCCTCAACTGTCCACTAAGGACTTCATTCTCGGAGACCTCACGTCTACGGCTCTCTTTGGGACTGAAAGTCCAGGGATGATTCAATCCCCTCAATCTGTATTCTCATCAATACAAGTACAAGTATCCTCATCCATACAAGTACATAATCAATATCTAGCATCAACAGCATGTATACGTCATATATCAAAAGCATGTATTCTTACTAATACATCTAAAATCATGTATACATCTGTCATCAAAAGCATGTATTCTCACTAATACATCTATCATCAAATCATATATACATCTAACATCAGAAGCATGTATATATCTAGCATGTATTCTCACTAATACATCTATCATCAAAATCATGTATACATCTAACATCAAAAGCATGTATACATCTAGCATGTATTCTCACTAATACATCTATCATCAAAATCATGTATACATCTAACATCAAAAGCATGTATACATCTAGCATGTATTCTCACTAATACATCTATCATCAAAATCATGTATACATCTAACATCAAAAGCATGTATATATCTAGCATGTATTCTCACTAATACATCTAACATCATGTATACATCTAACATCAAAAGCATGTATACCTCTAGCATGTATTCTCACCAATACATCTAACATCAAAATCATGTATACATCTAACATCAAAAGTATGTATACATCTAGCATGTATTCTCACTAATACATCTAACATCATGTATACATCTAACATCAAAAGCATGTATACCTCTAGCATGTATTCTCACCAATACATCTAACATCAAAAATCATGTATGAGTAAAACTAAACAGAAATAAAAATAGTCCTAAATCTAACTATTTCTAAGTGACTAGGTGTAGAGAACAGGTTACCTCATCAACGACCTTGTTGTTTGATGAGACAATCTCATCAGTAGTGACTATACTACTCCCCCTTTCGAGGAGGGTCCTTTTGAACTACACCAAGCTTGTCTCGGAAGTATTCAAGCTTCACTCGAGACAGAGGTTTGGTTGGTAACTTCTTCACTTGACGTAGAGGCTTGGTTAGTACAACGGTAACCTGTTACAAATTCAAACTTTTAGAGTTCCTTTCTGTGTCATATCTTGTTAGTTCCCTATGTTCTTTGACTTATCATGGAACACTAGATTCTATGTCATCTTGATACAACTCTAATTATCACATAGGATCTCAGTTGGTTCTATCTCTAAGTCAAACAATCCTAAAGCCAAACTTCTTCACAACTAGCAGAGCAAGCAACCATATATTCCGCTTGTGCTGATAGCCACACTAGACTGCTTCCAGCTAAACCACGAGATCATGGCTAATCCTAGACAATAACATCCTCTCGATGTGTTCTTCTTGTCTGAAACACTTCCTGCCCAAACAGAATCTGAATAGCCATCTGAAGTCATGATCTTCAAGATAGCATAGATCAAATTCTATCGTGTCCTTTATGTGCCTCATCACATGCTTTGCAACTATCAGGTAAACACATCTAGTTTCCACTAGATACTAACTCAAGGTGTTCATAACAAAGCATATATATATAACCTAGTATATGTTAGATATATCAAAGACCCAATAAATTGACTGTACAGAGTTATATCCCCTAACAGCTTCAAGTTGGAATCCATAAGAGTGGCCATTCCAACACCTCAAGTCATATTTCTCATCATACTTTCCCTGGTTGAGAAATATTCCTTCTGAGCCTTGCCATACTTCCAGACCTAGGAAGTAAAGCATCAAATTGAGATCTTTCATTTTCATTTCTGCATTGAATGATCTTCTGCATATCTATCTGTGCCATCTCTCGTTAGATGGGTCTACTGATATGAGCCTCAATATCATTCAAACTCTGTGGTGAGTTCCTTCTTGCATCCATGTCATATGTGTATCATATTCAACCTTGTAGCAAAGGTTGAGATCCACATCACCCATGGTGATCATTAAGCTTATCAAATTATTATCGATCCTAGGTACCTATACAGAATCTGATTCATACTTCTTCTTTAATTACACCATACTTGGAGCAAACATCTTGTCGTGATTCTCTTCCTCTTTCTAAGAGAATCTTCTAGCCATGAGCCTTCTATATTTTGTTTGATTTGTAAATCTTCTTGTTTGAACATCCACCACTTGTACGGTGTCCATCATTCTTCATGACCTTTCCTACAAATCAAAATTAAGTACATGATTAGTAATACTTCATAATCATCAAAAGATAACCCATTATGCATACAGATATCATTTACATAGTGATGCAACTATTTTGACCAATACTTTGGCACAACACTTTCCCATATCCTGTATGCATACAGTGGCTATCTAGATGCCTTCCATCTCTACCAGAACATACTATCGAGAGTGTGCACAACTCTCAGCATGTCAGCAAAGAGGTTTCATTCTAGACAAGCAATAATGGAATGTTTGTCCAACTTGTCAATCATATGCACATTAGTAGTATACTGTTCAATGCTCTATGAATGTTTACACTCAGCATTATATATTATGGGAATACAAATATGCATACAACCTATTGTAGGAAATATTATTACTATTTCAAATAACAACTCAAATACTTATCTTTTATGTTTGTGTGGTTGCCTCCCGCTTGATCTTCTGTATGTCTTTTGAACTTCTATTCATTCTGTACCACTGTGCATGCTCAAGAGTCATCCTCATGATCTCATACACAAACATACACTCATTAGTATATTCTAAATGCTATCAAAACATTATAGTACTAAATAATCTTGAAAACGTATAGTCATGATTATAGTTAATAAACATTAGTATTCAAGATTTCAAGGAAGTCTTCTTTTACTCATGCATATCATTGATAAAAGATATAATATGCATAATCCCTTGATTACTAACTTTATGAATAAGCATAACCAATCATTCCAAGTATACGTATATAAGGGATCCTAACACAAGGTAAGATTCATGGGAAACATACCTGGATTAGTATACCTACTTGGTTATGTACAACATACCTAAACAATCTCTTCAATGATTTAGAGATCCTGAGCTAGAACCTGCATGTCTCATAGGTTAAGCATAATATAACAAAGTCATACATACCTCGTAAGTAGAACAGAGATTATGGATGACTCTTTGTCTTCATGTTTTCATGGTCATGGAGCCTGATTTGTCTTTTGTGATGTACCTGTATCTTGTTAGCAGACAACCTCAACCTCACACAACACCATAATGCATTAGTACAATCATAAGTGTCAACCCCCTAACCAATGAATATCTTCTATCATGCATTCATAATTTTGTTAAGGTGATACAACAAATCTAAAATCAAGATTGTACTAACTGTAATAACATGAAGACAAACATACCATAAACTTAATCATGAACAAATCTCAAAACATACCTCGATGAGTCATACCTGTCGAGATCACTTGTAATCTCCTTATGTAAAGCCTTAGCCTCATCTCCCTCTGAAACATGAACTCCTTCACTTATGTAGGTGACCAATCCATCTTCTTCTAGGATTAACCCTATCCACTTGATTTGCAAGAACTGGACCTGGAGCTGGATATGGGTTTGTCAGAGAAACCCCAAAAATTCAAACTTTGAATTTCAAACTTCCGAAAGGATAGAGATATGCGCCTTGATGAGCTGATCAAACTGATATATTCAGAATTTGAAAACTGCAAAGTTTTACTCCTCAATTTTGCCTTTGAAACTTTCGGATTCACTGGACGTGACCCTGAACTGGGGTTTGATGAAGCCCACTCTTTTGCCCCATCAAAAAGTTTGATTCAAAGCTCTAAGCTTCTAATTTTCTGAGGAGCTTCCAGCCGTGGTCACAGATTTCAAAAATTCCCATTTTTACAGAAGCCCTAATTTTCCGCTTTTCTGATCAAAGTCCCGAACTAGGGTCTAATCAAGCCCGGCCTTCTGCCCAACCAAAAATTCTGATCTTGGTCTCTAAATTTCTATTTTGATGAGTAGCATCCAGCCGTGGTCTCTGATTACAAAAATTCCAACTTTCTCCAAAGCCCTAAATTCCGGAAGTCATGAATGAAGGTACCAAAAAATAATTCTGTTTTGACAGAAATATGTACCTGATTGTTTCTGGTGTAACTATGAAATTTTTGATCCACAGGGTCTGAAAAAGTTTCCTGAGATAGCCTGACCTGCTATCTTTCTATCCTGACAGGTCTGACCTCAATTGGATTCTCTGAGAGAGAGTTATTCCAAATGTCGCAACGTGACCTGTTTTGGGAAAATACAGGAGAGCGAACTTGTACGGCGTGCCACGTGTCACTGTTTGACCTTCGGCCTCTGAAAAAGTTTTCTGAGATAGCTCGGCCTGTTATCTTTCCATCCTAACAGGTCTGACCTCAATTGGATTTTCTGAGAGAGAGTTATGTCAAGTGTCGCAACGTGACCTGTTTATGGGATAATACAGGAGAGCGCACTTGTACGGAGTGCCACGTGTCACTGGTTCAACTTCGGCCTCTGAAAAAGTTTTCTGAGATAGTGCAGACTGTGTACTACCTGTCACTTTTTACGAAATTTCATTTGGAGCTTCCTAGCCCAAGATATGACCTTTTTCCCAAGGTCACCTGATTTTGACTCAGATCTGGAAGAGGCAGAAACCCTATATTGTACAGATCATAAATCACAAAGTACAACGAATTAGAGGTTGTCCTTTGGACACAAGGTACCTGGAGATTTTATCTTCGTCCTGTAACAATTTCAGATCCGAAAAATTCGCCAAAACGGATTTATAGCGAAAGTGCTACGATGACTGGTTTTTGCTATGTAAAACCCTAACCTTCAAATTGTCGTAAGTAGAGCAAGTGTCTTTAGTGCCATACCTTGTCTTCCTTCAGGTTTGCTCTGATACCATGTTAAATTTCAATATGCTAAGACAGAAAATAGCACCATTACATTCCATTTCATAATAATAGCATATACAGGATCACTGAAGAAACAACAAGCATAGCATAAACACAAGAGACAGAGATTTATCCTGGGAAACCCTCATGGGGTAGAAAACCCAGCAAAGCTTCCTCAATATAGATGACCAGCAATATACAAAGATGCAAACCCTGAGCATAAGCTCCTTCTCCTCCATAGCAGACCTCTCCTCCACAAGTGCGCCTTTCTCAAGTGAGTGAGTGAGTGAGTGTATATAATGAGGAACACACCTCCTCTATTTATACACTACTCTGATGTGTATTTTACACAAGTACACGTAGGCTCGTATTTAACCAATAGGTTAAATACCCCACTACAACTAACTGGGCCGACCCCTCTAGGGTGGTCTAATAACCCTTTGACCCACATAACACATACAGGGCCGACCCCTACTAGGGAAGTCTAATAACCCGAGTTACCACATTCCGACGGAGGAATAAACATCTCCGGATATACAATAAGATCTGCACGGAGGAATGAAACATCTCCGGAATAATAAAGTACAAATATAATATTCTTTGAAGTTACAATATCTCAACAATTGCTTGTACTGATATCTAGAGTATTTGTGTGCTCTGATGGTCATGTCATTTCAGCTGCAATTTCTTGAGTTGCGACTTATTCCTTGGTTAGAGTAGAAGCGGCTTTATCTGATTCTGTTGTAGTTCCTTCTTTGTTGTGCTGCTGTGTAACTAGACTAGAATTGGTTCTGTCAACAGGGGGACATGACTGGTTTACCGGGAGTGATGGTAGGTCGATAGATGTCGGAATTGGACTCGATGAAATGGTACTTTTGAGTGGATCTGAACTAACTAGACTAGACTCAATTGTGGACTCAACCTGGGAACTCATGACTTGGGGATCTTTACTTCGAACAATTTTTGGTTGAGGTGGATTCATCTATTGTGGTAGTGTATTGACTGGAAGAGGGGTATAGATGCCTGTTTGTTGTGCATACACTAGAATTGATGGGTTAGGATTTCTGATATGATGGGTTTTCATGTGATCGACAATTTCTGGAAATGATGATGGTAAAGGTAAACTTCTAGTTTGAATGATTTTGGGGAGAGCTAAGTTAACTGGGACAGTAGACAGAGAGGCAAAAATTGGTTGTTTGATGACCATCTTGCGCCAGTTGGGACAAAATATCGAAATG
Organism: Larix kaempferi; assembly: GCA_027924585.1. NCBI lineage: Eukaryota > Viridiplantae > Streptophyta > Pinopsida > Pinales > Pinaceae > Larix > Larix kaempferi. The sequence continues at coordinate 7,875,442 of BSBM01000249.1, forward strand.
TTTGCAATGAATGTATTCAAAGCGGTGTCTTCTGTGCTAGGGGGAGTAGGTAAAGCTAACAGACTTCTTTCTTCTTATATTGTAGTTGGGGAAGAAGGAGGGGACTAAATGGTTAGGTCAGCATCAGGTTCGACGGAAATTTTGGGTTTTTTAACAATGACTTTAGAAGAGGGATACTTATTTGTTTCTAGAAATTTTCTAAACTGGTCTTCGATAGGTAGTTTTTTCTTGGCTGCATCCTCGAGAAGCTGATTAGCAGTGTCGTATAACTCGATCTCGTCATCTTCTGTCTGTTATTGAAATGTTACCTGTCTCTTCCCTTTCCCCTTGATCGATGTTACTTAGTTTTGTTGGGCTGTGAAAATTTCAGCTGCTACCTTCTGTATATTATCGTCTGTCAGAAGATGTTCTGGATTGTCGGACTCTGTGTCGTTGTTTGACTGCTCTCCGGCCTCTACCGATTTTGTGTGCGGAGTCTGGGTGAGTGCTAACACCTTAGGGCTAGGTGTCAGCTCGGGTTGATAGCTGAAATTGTTCATGTACAACCGACTTTCATATGCTTCTTCTTGTTCCATATCAGATAGAGGCTCAACATATTTGAAGTTGGTTTTTCTTGCTTGTGCTGGGATGGGTAATACTTCGTTAGATTGGCAGCTTAACTCTGTGAAGATTTCACTTATTGAAGGGTAATAGTCGAGCCATTCTACTGGGCCTGCTGCTCCTTCCATGTACGATACTGTTGTGTCATCCAAAGATAGTTGGATGTGAGCTTTCGGGGGCAGGCTTTGATGAATGTTATATGGTACCCTCCATCTTGTTGATATTTCTTTAAGGTCGATAAACCATGCTTCAAGCCAAAGTTTGACTATTGTAGGTCCATGTCGGCTTGCTCTAGGTGCAAAGCAACGGAAATTTTCCATAAGGACAAGTCGGTCTTCAGCAAAATCCTTGTTTCCTTTTGGTCGAAGGTGGGTCATAGCAATCCAAATGAATACAGATGGGTAGCGGATTCTATCTCATTCCTCCTGACACTTATGACATGTATATTTGAGAATGTCGACCAGGTAATCTACCGAGTTGTATACCTTTCCATTCATAGCCATATTCTTGATAGATTCTAGCATTTCGGTCTTCAAGTCTGACCCCCTTCCCATCCATGAAAGTGCGTGTGACACAATCTTGGCGGTGGTTTTGTAATTTCCAAAAACAATCTGGCTCACGACTATACCTCGTGAATTCTTTCCAGCAGGAGAATCAACAAACTCATCAATCAAGTCTGCACCTAAACTTGTTGGTATATCATCTCCTTTATGTGAAAGGCCAGTTATTTTCTGGATGATTTCACCATTGATGTCGACTGGAACATCAAAGTAAAGCTTGCCATTGTGATATGTGCTAATGATGAATTGTGCAATGACTTCTTTCAATCCTCCAAAATTATCCAATAAAGTTGCCTTCAGGTAATGCAGAATTGTGGTTGTCTGCAAACGTCATGCTTCCTCTCTCCAGTGACCATTTGAATCCTTCCCCCAATCTTCAACGTTCTTCCATGCTTTCTTCTAGGTGGGTTTTGATGCCTTTGCATTCTGAATCAACTGGAGTCTAGTTTCTAGTGGTGTTTGTTCTTTCTTCAGTTCCCTAACTGTTGTTGCAGCAACTCTGCTAGTTGTTAAATTTTTTCGGGGGGCCATGGTGGATTTAGGGTTCAAGAATGCAAAGTTGGCTTCAGTAGTATCAGGGAGCTCTGTATCTTGTAGTTGAAGTTCGCGGCAAAAGAGTAGCCAAGAATCCTCGAGCTTTGGATTTATGGTGGAGTTACTCGGCATGGGTGAACGAGACATAGAGGCCCTTATTAATGGTTGATTTGATGGGTCTATTAAATCAGACTGAACGGATATCGACGCTTCATCAGATGCATTACTTATGGCGTCGCGGGTATCTTTAGCTTTTATTGCTTTGACATCATGGCGCTGCAACACCTCGTTCGATGTGTCATTTCGATGAGCTTCTCTTATTGGGTTTGGTCGATCTGATCTCCAATGCTTCTATCGTGCCTGATTTTCCTCTGCAAACCGTCTATGTTCTTGTCGATGCCTGTAATATTGATGGTTGTGCGCTGTACTTCTTTCTCTTCTTTTTCCATCCTTCTTCTACCATTCTCTCATCATTTCTGCTTTTGACGTGTTCTTCCATATTTTCTTGATTGCTTATAGTACTCTCATTTGGTTATTTCTAACCGTTTTCTCTCTTTTATTATTTTAAACATTTTTTTTTCGAATATTCATGATTTATACCTTTTATGTCGGGTGCCATTTACTGCTTTCTTGAAAATATTTCCTTGTAACATTTTCAATCGGACTGATCCATTAGGATTTAACGTTTCGATGATATAGGGTCCCATCCATTCTGTATACAACTTCTTTGGCTTCCCTTTTACTCAGCTAATATAGAGGAGTGCTAAATCTCCAACTAACATATTATTTTGTTTGATATTTCTATCATGCCATGCTTTCTATTGTTTTTTTTGCACTCTATGATCTATTTCCAACTAATGACTTTCATCCAGCTTCGACAGCTATAGTAGCCGTTCGTGTCGAGTATCTTCAACGTCGATATGTAGAGATGTTGCAATGGTCGATGCTTGTCGTTGAAAATGTAATAGGATGACAGCCTCTTGTCCATAGACAAGTTAAAATGGTGTCTGTCCTGTCATTCTGTTATATGTTGTTCTATATGCCTAGAGGAAAGCAGGTACTTTATCGTCCCAGTCATCTTTCTCTATGTTGCAAATTTTCGTCTGTCCTTTTGTAAGTGTTTTATTGAACGATTCTATTGCGCAGTTCGACTGAGGACAGTATGGTATGCTTATTCTATGATCAACTGCAAATTCCTTAGTCAATGATTCAATAGTTTTACATACAAAGTGTGTACCTTGGTCACTTATCAATGTTATGGGGCATCCAAAACGTGTTATGATGTTTTCATAAATAAATTTAGAGGCAACTTCATTTGAACATGTTTTGACCGGTTCTACTTCTGCCCACTTGGTAACATATTTGACGGCAGTGATAATATGCCGAGCACCTGTTCGTCTCCCCACTACTGGAAATGGTCCAATAAAATTGATAGCCCAAATTTCAAATGTTCGGATAGGGTTAATTGGGACCAATGCCATTTATGTTCTTGGTAGTGGTCGGCCCATGCGCTGACATCTATCACACTTAGATACAAATTCTCGATAGTCTTTATGAACTGTCGACCACCAAAGTCCTACTTGCAGGATTTTTCTAGCTGTTATGTCTGCATGATAATGTCCTCCCGCTGGTCTAGCATGGGCTTCTGTAAGTATATCCTGTCATTCATGCTCAAGTGCACATCGACATAATATATCATCCAAGCCAAGTTTATAGAGGAATCCATTGATCAAAGTGTAGGGGGCTACTTTCATTGCTAATATCTTCCTCTTTTTCTCGTTCATTCCCTCAAGATATTTCCCATTTTCAAGAAATTGTGCAATTTTCGCGAGTTCTAAAGGTACTACTTCAATGTGAAACAAGTGTGCGTCCGGTAAGTCATCTTCAATTCCTATCGATTCTTCTCCTGTATCGACTCTTGACAGATGTTCTGGTCCAACATTAGCTTTTCCAGGTCAAATGATTACTTCAAATTCAAATTCTTGAAACAGTAATAACCAATGACATAATCTCCCGTGATGCAATGGTTTATTGACTAAGTATTTTAAAGCTTGGTGATCTATATAAAATACAAAGGGGTTAGCCAATAAATAATGACGGTATTTCTGAAGGGAAAATACCATACCTAATGCTTCTCTTTCGGTCGTAGAATAACTTCTTTCAGCTTTATTCAATTTTCGACTGCTGAATGCATTAGGATAATCCATGTCATCTTCTCTGGGTTGTGTTAGAATGCCTCCCACTGCTATTCCAGATGCATCAATATGTACAAGAAATTTCTTTGACCAATCCAGAAATCGAAGGATCGGTGCTTCGACCATTTTTCTTTTCAACAGGTTGAATGAAATGTCACATTCCTCCATTCACCTATAATCTCAATCATCTTTTAGCAATTCTTCCAGAGGATAAGTCATATCGGAATAGTATCTAATAAACTTCCTGTAATATCTAGTATGACCCAATAGGATTCGTACTTGTTTCGGATTAACTGGAGGCTTTAGGTTGAGGATAATTTTGGTCTTCTCTTAATCGACCTTGATTCCTTCTTTGCAAACTACATGGCCAAGTAAAATGCCAATAGGTATCGCGAAGATGCACTTTTTAATGTTCAGGGACAATTATATTTGTTGACATCTTTCCAACATTAGTCAAAGCCACTTGCAGTGATATTTCAACATTGTATAAATTGTCCAATCATCAAAGTATACAACCATGGTTTTGTAAATATATTCTTGAAATGCTTTGATGACAATTCTTGAGAAAACTGCAGGTGCGTTCTTCAAACCGAAAGGCATAAATTTATATGCAAATGACCCAAATTCGCACACGAATGTTGTCTTTTTCTGATCTTCCTTTGCTATAGGTACTTGGTTGTACCCCAAGAATCCATCCGTGAAAGAATAACACTCATGCCCTACAATTTCATTAATAATTTCATCTACAAAAGGGGTAGGGAAGGGATCTGTTAGTGTTACCTTGTTCAGCTCTCATAAGTCGTCACAGATTCTTAGTCGTTCCAGATCTTGTTTCTTTGGGTGAACGACCATTGGACTTGCCCACTCCGATTGGTCGATAGGATATATGATTCCTGCAGCAAGCATGCTATCGATATCCTTTTTGACAATATCCTTATATTTGTGAGCAAGTTTGTAAGGTCTTTTCTTTACGAGTTTGGCGTCAGGTTTAATATCAATTTTCATCTCACCCATTTCCTTTACAAGTCATTTCAAGTCTCTATATTCTCGAGCAAAAACATCTTGAAATTCTTTGAGGATACTGGAGATTTCTGTTGTTTGTTCCTCATTCCAGTAATTGCCAATCTTTTCCATTTTCGGTCGTTCATCATTTGAAATATCTACTTCCTTTGTTTTAATCTTCGCGTCCATCCATTCTGGTGCACGACTGTTACTTATCTATCTTTCACCTTCTTTGATTTGTGTGAAAGTTGGTGGAAAGTCTTTTTCTAACAATATTTCGGGTTCCTCTTTCTCGACAATATCTGTGCTAAAGATTGTTCTTACGGGCTTTGACACATTGGTATGATCCTTTCTCCATTGAAAACTTTTTCCTACTGACATCTCTATTTCTAGACTCAGTCTTGTCGAATGTTGTTTTTTTGTCGACTTTATATTGTAGCAGGTGTTAGGTGGGTGCATAATCTTCTATTTGTCTACAAGTGTTAAGTTTATGTTGGATGCATAAATTCTTTGATGCTTTTACTTGCTTCTACCATTCTCTCATCCTACGGAGAAAACTGGAAATCCTTAATAAAAAAATTTTTTAAGTCTTTCCAAGAGAAATTTTCTCCTCTTGCTTCTTCCATCTTGTACCATTTGTTAGGTAGTGTTGATGTATATGTAACTTCGGAATGTATTTCACATATATGTATATTGTATTCCTATAGAGATGGTATTATTCCTCTATAAGGAAGTGTCGTCATTTATATTGTAAGTGTCGTAACTTATACTTGATGGGTTATTAGACCACCTTGTTTGGGGTCGGCCTTGTATAAGTCATGTGGGTCAAAGGTTTATTAGACCACCCTATTGGGGGTCGGCCATGTGGGTCAAAGGGTTATTAGACCACCCTATTGGGGGTCGGCCCAGTCAACATTATGTTATGTGGTTAAGTTCGAGCCTACATGAGTTAGGTAAAAAGGCAAGTCAAGTCAAGTATAAATAGAGTGCGGGAGGCACTCTATTTGCTCACTCACTTTTCACACATGCACTCAAGGAGGAGTGGCGCACTTATGGAGGAGGAGGATCTGCTGCTAGGTTGTGTCTATCTCTGATGGTTGGTTGTATCATTGCTCTATCTATCTCTGAGGAATTTATTGGGGTTTTTCACCTTTATGGTTTTCCCCAAGTAAATCTTTGTGTCTCTTGTGTGCTTGCATTATTGTCTCCATGATTGATATGCTGTAGATATGCTGTACATGTTGTTCTCTCAGTTAAGATCCTAGATTAGATTGAAGTAAATTCTGAAAATTTAACATGGTATCAGAGCTAGCCTGAAAGAAGGAATGATATGGCATGTATGACACTTGTTGCACTTACGATGCTAGGGCTTGATATAGCAAAAACCAGTCATCGTAGAACTTTCGCTATAAATCCGTTTTGGCGAATTTTTCGGATCTGAAATTGTTACAGGACAAGGAGTAAATATCCAGGTACCTTGTATCCAAAGGAAAACCTCTAATTCGTTGTACTTTGTGATTTATGATCTGTGCAATATAGGGTTTTTGCCTCTTCCAGATCTGAGTCAAAATCAGGTGACCTTGGGAAAAAGGTCATAACTTGGGCTAGGAAGCTCCAAATGAAATTTCGTAAAAAGTGACAGGTATTAAACAGTCTGTACTATCTCAAAAAACTTTTTCAGAGGCCGAAGTTGAACCAGTGACACGTGGCACGCCGTACAAGTTCGCTCTCCTGTATTATCCCATAAACAGGTCATGTTGCGACACTTGGCATAACTCTCTCTCAGAGAGTCCAATTGAGGTCAGACCTATCAGGATGGAAATATAACAGGCCTATCTATCTCAGGAAATGTTTTCAGAGGCCGAAGTTCAAACAGTGACACGTGGCAAGCCGTACAAGTTCGCTCTCCTGTTTTATCCCAAAACAGGTCACATTGCGACATTTGACATAACTCTCTCTCAGAGTATCCAATTGAGGTCAGACCTATCAGGATGGAAAGATAACAGGTCAGGCTATCTCAGAAAACGTTTTCATACCCTATGGATTGAAAATTTTGGAGGTACACTAGAAACAATCAGGTACATATTTCTGTCAAAACAGAATTATTTTTTAGTACCCTCATTCATGGCTTCCGGAATTTAGGGCTTTGGAGAAAGTTGGAATTTTTGTAATCGGAGACCACGGCTGAATGCTACTCATCAAAATAGAAATTTAGAGACCAAGATTAGAATTTTTGGCTGGGAAGAAGGTCGGGCTTGATCAAACCCTAGTTCGGGACTTTGATCAGAAAAGTGGAAAATTAGGGCTTCTGTAAAAATGGGAATTTTTGAAATCTGTGACCACGGCTGGAAGCTCCTCAGAAAAATAGAAACTTAGAGCTTTGGTTCAAACCTTTTGATTGGGCAGAAGAGTGGGCTTCATCAAACCCCAGTTCAGGGTCATGTCCAGTGAATCCGGAAGTTTCAAAGGCAAAATTGGGGAGTGAAACTTTGTAGTTTTCAAATTCTGAATATACCAATTTGATCAGCTCATCAAGGCGCATATTTCTATCCTTTCGGAAGTTTGAATTTTTGGGGTTTCTCTGACAAACCCATATCTAGCTCCAGTCCCAGTTCTTGTAAATCAAGTGGATTGGGTTAATCCTAGAAGAAGATGGATTGGTCACCTGCATAAGTGAAAAAGTTCCTGTTTCAGAGGGAGATGAGGCTAAGGCCTTACATAAGAAGATTACAAGCGATCTCGACAGGTATGACTCATCAAGGTATGTTTCGATATTTATCCATGATTAAGTTTATGGTATGTTTGTCTTCATGTTATTACAGTTAGTACAATTTTGATTTTAGATTTGTCGTATCACCTTAACAAAATTATGAATGCATGATAGAAGATATTCATTGGTTAGGGTGTTGACACTTATGATTGTACTAATGCATTATGGTGTTGTATGAGGTTTATGTTGTCTACTAACATGAAAGGTACACCAAGAAAGACAAATCATGTTCCAGTTCAAGAACATATGATCATGATGACATGAGGATAAAGACTCATCCATTGTCATGGATCTCATAGAAGATCCATTTACGAGGTATGTATAACTTGGTTTTATAATGGTTAACCTATGAGATATACAAGTTACTAGCACAAGTCATTGAAGAAGAACAAGAAGACATCGTGTGAGTATGTTAGACATAACTAGCTAGCATGCTAATTTAGGTATGTTTTTCCTATATCAAGATAGAATCCTACCTTGTGTTAGGATCTTATACTGTTGTTGATAATGATTATTCATGAAGTCATAGGTTTGAATAATCATGGTTGTATGCATATTATGTTTCTTACCATATTTGATTATATGACTAACCAGAAGAATCATGAAGGTATAGGTTTGAATAATCACAGGTTTTATGCATATTATATCTCTTATCTTAATTGATGATTCAACTAACCCGAAGAGTCATAGGTTTGAGTAATTATAGGTTTAGACATGTTATGCTTCTTATGATTTGACTAACCATAAGAATCCTACATAAACCTTGAATGCTAATGCTTATTATTTCTGTTTGAAATGATCATGACTATACATGCTTGAGATTATTGTGTTTTAATAGTATACTAATAAATGTATGATTTTATATGAGATCACAAGGATAACACAATCATGATACTAATAAGCATGCATAGGGACCAAGGATGAATATGAGTTCAAGAACAGGTAATCCAGGAAGCAAAGATCAAGAGGGAGTACACTCCAGTGGTTTATGCAAGGATGCAAATATTCAGAGGGAGTTGACCATCTCTCTACATTCCACATCAAAAGGTGTAGAAGAAGCTACTTCAGATTAGGACTCCAGTAGCTCCTGCAAGGAAGCGAAGACTTAGAGGGAGTCCACCCAACGAACAAACAAAGATAAGTATTCGAATTGTCATTTCTTAAATAATACTGTTCAATAATGTATATACTGATGTTCCTAGAATTAGGTTGCGTATTATGCATATTAGAATAATTGCATTGATGAACAGTATACTCCTAATATGCATGGGTAAGTGGCCTATGGCACTGTACAACATTTCATTGCTACCTATCTAGAATGAAACCTCTTTGCTGACATGTTGGGAGTTGTGCACACTCTTAACAATGTTCTTGTAGAGATTGGAAAGCATCTAGAAAGTTACGGAATATGGATAAATGTTGTATTAAAGCATTGGCTAAAATAATTGCATGACTGTATGACATATTTCTTTATGTGTAAGAATTTGTTCTGAAAATTATGAGATGTTTCTAATCATGCAATTTAATCTGTTTTGTAGGAAAGACCGTATATCTTCACCTACAAAAGGACTACAACATTTGTTCCAGCAACAAAGATATCTATTGAAGATATTGAAGTTCCCAGGATCTGGGATGAAGAAATGGAATGCCATGATCCGTCGATCATGAAGAATGATGTTTGGGTTGCAGTCCCAAGACGTGAAGGGAATTTTGTTAGGACTTCCAAATGGAACTATCAGATCAAGCATATTGCAGATGGTAGCATTGAGAAATATAAAAGTGATGAAATAGAAGATGCACCAGATGGATTTCAAGACAGCATGGTGTAGTCAGATATGTGTGCAGAACTTGGTATGGTAGGATAGACAACTTTCTATCCAGTTTGGGCTTTACCAAGAATAAAGCGGATTCCAACCTTTTCTACAAGGTTGAGGAAGGGAATCCTGTGATTCTACTCCTGTATGTGGATGACTTGTTTGTAACAAGAGATGATAGATTGATTGCTGACACGCATCGGAAGCTTGCTGCCAAGTTCGAGTTGAAGAACTTGGGGATGATGCACTATTTGTTTTTTTGGCATGGAGGTGTGGCAGAGTGCAGATGGAATCTTCCTTGGACAAGGGAAGTATGCAGTAGAGATCCTAAAGAGGTTCGGGATGATGGATTGCAAGGCCATGGCCACACCTATGGCATCGAATCTGAAGCTTCTATGTGATGCGTCATCTGAGCTGGTTGATGTCTCTATGTATCGTCAGATGATTGGGTCCTTGATGTACCTGACGAACACGAGACCAGACATTTGCTTTGCTATGAACACATTGAGCCAATTCCTAACGAATCCGAGGAATGTTCACCTGGTTGCTGTAAAGCATGTTCTGAGGTACCTGAAGGGTATAGTGGATTATGGGCTCAAGTATGAGGCGAATCAAAAGTTTCACCTGCAGGGTTATGTTGATTGATATTGGGCTGACAGTGCTGCAGATAGGAAGAGCACATCTAGGTGTTGCTTCAGTATGGGATCAGGTGTGATCTCTTGGTTTAGCAGGAAGCAGTCCTGCGTAGCACTGAGTACAGCTGAGGCAGAGTATGTTGCAGCCTGCTCAGCTAGTTGTGAGGTAGTATGGCTACGGAAGCTACTGTCTGAGTTATTTGATCTCCCGTTGGAGGCTACTGGTATCTTCTGTGATAACCAGAGTTGTGTGAAGCTGTCCGAGAACCCAGTGTTTCATGACAGGTCGAAACACATAGAGATCAAATATCACTATATCAGGGATATGGTGCATAGAGGAGCTGTGAAGCTCCTATATGTTGCGACGGATGAGTAGATTGCAAATGTGCTAACGAAGCCACTAGCCAGGGTGAAGTTTGAGTACTTCAGAGAGAGGCTTGGCGTGCTTCAGATCGAGGATACTTCGAGGAAGAAGTGATGGACACATTTGCTGAAGCCATTCCAAGCATGTTGGAAGGGGGGTCCTTCACATGGCTGTGGATGTAAGCATTGGATGATGAGCATCAGGATGATGTTCTGGTTTCTGCTTGGATATGATCAGTTGGATCATTTTATGTATGTATGTACGCATCATGCTGGATGCTGGATATGATCAGATGGATCATTTTTTTTTATGTATGTACGCATCATGTTGATGCTGGATATGATCAGTTGGATCATGTGTATGTATTTTGTATATGCATCATGTTGGATGCTTGGATCATGTATCTGTATATGTATCAGGTGGATACATTGTATGATCAGGTGGATCATGTATGGTGATATGTATCATGTATTTGTATTTGTATCAGGTGGATACATTGTATGATCAGGAGGATAATGTATGATGATATGTATCAGGTAGATACTTGGTATGCATCAGGTAGATGCATTGATGATCAGGTGGATCATGTATGATGACATGCAGCAGGACATTGCAGTGATGATCAGGATGATCATGGATGACGAGCTTCAGGATGTTGCTCTAGATGACATGCAACAGGAAGTTGCAGTGATGATCAGGATGATCATGGATGACGAGCTTCAGGATGTTGCTCTAGATGACATGCAGTAGGACGTTGCAGTGATGATGATCAGGATGATCATGGATACATCAGGATGATGTATGGTGAGTATCAGGTTGATACTCTATGGCCGTGGATCAGGTTTTGCAGATGAGCATGTAATCCGGTGCCCTGGGAGATTTGTAGATGGTCTTTCGAGGTTTTTCCTATGGCATGTAATATCGGTGCCCTGGGACATTTGGCAAATGCTCTTTCAAGGTTTTTCTCTGGGAGGACATGTAATTCGGTGCCCTGGGAGATCTACAGATAGTCTTTCGAGGTTTTTCCTATGGCATGTAATAGCGCCCTGGGATATCTGGCAGATGCTCTTGCGAGGTTTTGTCCTATGGCATGTAATAGCACCCTGGGAGATCCGATAGGTTGGGCTGTGTGCCCGTAATCAGTCCTAGGATGCTCTTGCGAGGTTTTTCCATGACCACATATAATAGCGCCCTGGGAGATCCTACAGGTCGGAGTTGTGTACCCGTAACATCCTGGGATGCTCTTTCGAGGTTTTGTGGTGGGGTCACTTGTAATAGCGCCCTGGGAGATCCTACAGGTCAGAGTTGTGTACCCATAACATCCTGGGATGCTCTTTCGAGGTTTTGTGACGCACGTAATAAGTCCCGAGGATTCCACAGTATGGCCAGTGATGATGAAGACCTGCAGGTGGTGGGCCTACATCCAGTATGAAAAAGGACTGGCTCTGTAGAACTTCCTATGACGAGTAGATTTAGAGATTGATTGAGATAGCAGCAGCAGTGATGATGATGATGACTCGATGACGATTATCCAGTGACGATGATCCAGAGAAGATGACTTGTGCTAGAAGAACCGTGCTGAGAAATACCTTCCTAGTTAAGAGGGAGTGTTGATGTATATGTAACTTCGGAATGTATTTCACATATATGTATATTGTATTCCTATAGAGATGGTATTATTCCTCTATAAGGAAGTGTCGTCATTTATTGTAAGTGTCGTAACTTATACTTGATGGGTTATTAGACCACCTTGTTTGGGGTTGGCCTTGTATAAGTCATGTGGGTCAAAGGGTTATTAGACCACCCTATTGGGGGTCGGCCATGTGGGTCAAAGGGTTATTAGACCACCCTATTGGGGGTCGGCCCAGTCAGCATTATGGTATGTGGTTAAGTTCGAGCCTACATGAGTTAGGTAAAAAGGCAAGTCAAGTCAAGTATAAATAGAGTGCTTGAGGCACTCTATTTTCTCACTCACTTCTCACACATGCACTCAAGGAGGAGTGGCGCACTTATGGAGGAGGAGGATCTGCTGCTAGGTTGTGTCTATCCCTGATGGTTGGTTGTATCATTGTTCTATCTATCTCTGAGGAAGTTATTGGGGTTTTTCACCTTTATGGTTTTCCCCAAGTAAATCTTTGTGTCTCTTGTGTGCTTGCATTATTGTCTCCATGATTGATATGCTGTAGATATGCTGTACATGTTGTTCTCTCAGTTAAGATCCTAGATCAGATTGAATTAAATTCTGAAAATTTAACAGGTAGATCATCAAGTGTTCTAGGGAAGAGGTGAGGCCATTTTCTTTCATCTTTATAGTATAATTTTCTCCATTTTTTTTTGCAATAGTCGATGTGAGCTTCAGGGTTTTGTCCTTGTGTAAATAGAGGAATGTCAGCTTGAGTTGTCAATTTTCTTCCTCCAAACCTTTCTATGAAAGATGTTGATGTGGTAATCCAATTTTGGAGTTTCGACTAATGAGTGTCCCACCATCTTGCAGCTTGACCAGTAAATGTCTCCACCAAACTTTGTAGTCGGCCTTGCTCTCCGACATGTTTTGATAGCTATTCGACATGAACATTAGGTGAATCACGTTCTTTATATCTTAATGTTGATCTATCGTATTGTACATTTTTATCTAGAACAAGTGTTGGATATGCTCACATTTTTCGTTCAAAAATATTCGGTGTGTAAGATACTGAGAGACACTTCTTTATTTGCTTCTTTGAGATGGCTTCCATAGTCCAACATTCTTTTGCATGGAAATCATAATTCTCTATTTTCCAGTCGTAGAGTTCTGCATCGGAATTGTATGCAAGCGAGATAGGATCTCCGAGATGAAGTTCTCCCTGGGTGTTTGGCTCAATGCGATCTTCATTATTGTCTATCCGGTAAAGCTGTCGGACATCATTATTGACTTTTGTAGGTTCTAACCAAGGTTCTCCCTGAGAAGGGAAGATTGGTACGATAACCTTATGACTGTTGCCTTTCAACTTGATACGACTTTTATCTAAGGAAATTGAGGCCTTCATCTTTGTCCCCATGGTCGACCGACCAATGTAGGAAATGAGCTTGCATCATATTTTGGGGTGATGATCTCTAAATCTAATGCCTTTAATGGAAGTTTCGACTCCTTTCCATACTCCAATTGGCTCAATTAATCCTTGATCCACGAGCTTTAAGTAGATGCCTGATTCCTATAGTTGAGGTCGACCAAGTTGGTCCCAAGTATCACGAGTCATGATATTCACTTGGGATCCAAAATCTAGTATGACTTGTCATACATGATATACATTTATGTCGAGATTGACTAATGGGTCGGCATCATTTTTCTCTTTTTGTTTTAGTCAGCAAATGTTTTTAGTTTGTCTTTGCTCGACATGTTTTAATTTATGCAATAGGACAATCATTTTTCCTACAGCTTCTTCGTTTGAAATTAATTTGAGCAATTCATTGAGAACATCTTCATGTGCTGCTAAGTCATGAAATATGTCGGATGCATCTTTGTACACAGATTTTTGTTTTATAGGATTTGGATAATCCTCCTTATCGACAATTCTAGTTATCTGAGGTTTATCTTGACCAATGTGAGTGCCTTGCCTTGTTACAATTTGCAAGTTTTTTGTATGAAGCACATCATTCTTTTGAATACAAGATAAAAAATGAACATTCTTTTTATTATTTATTTTCTCAATCATGGTAGGGAAATCCTCTAAATAGTGATTGCAAACCCCACACTTTGTACAAAATTTAAGGTCAGTTCTTTCTTTATAGGGGCATTCTGCATGCCGATGATTCTCACTAAAACATGTAAAACACGCACCAGGTCGACCAGATCGAATGCCTCAACCTCCACTAGCATGACTGCGACTCTGGTATCCCCCGTGTCTGTTGTAGTCGTCATATCTCCGATCGTACCGTCGATCATTATACCTTTGGTATCTGTTATTCCTGTTTTGATTGTACCGGTTATTTCTTCCATCATTTCTCTCGAATATGTCGTTTGTTGGATTTCTATCTTAGTTATGTTTGACAGAATTTGTCTAGTACACTGCATGATAATTTTGCCAATTTTTCAGGTTCATATGACATTCTTCAATTGTATGTGTATTTACTTCACAAATTTGACACCATCTTGCCTTCTTATTTTTTCAGATTGTATGGACAATCATTTGTGGTATGTGAATCATACTCTTTGCATAGATTGCAGAAACATCTGGATTGAATGAGTTTCACTTCTTGTCGTCGATCCTCCATTCGACAAGAATATTTGGTATGTCCTGAAGTTCGACAAGTTGTGCACCATAGTTCTAGTCCTTTTAGCGTCATATTTCTGATAGCTTGCTCCATACTTTCAAGGCGTTAATTGATGTGTCTATCCATGGATACTAAAGGGTATTTGTCATCCATTTCGATTTCTAGTGCTACTCTTAGTGCATCTGCATACATATTAACATTTTGTCGACGAACATGTATTCTGATTTTATTGATTAGACTAGCAATAAACCATTTGATTAATAGTTTTTCTTCGATTTCATAGTCCAATTTGCTCAGAAAGTCTTTAAACCTCTTGTCGTATTCCTTGACAGTTTCTGTCGGCTTTTGGACTGTCGTCTTTAGTCGTTCTGTCACCAGGTATGTCGCATCTTCAATCATAAAGAAGGCCAAAAAGCTTTGTATGATTTGCGCTTTTGTTGCATTTGGTGATTTTGCTACATACCCCATGTACCATGTCAGTGCTCTTTTCCTTAATGAACCAACAAACTGAGCAATCTGTCTTTCTTCACCGGTAATTTGATTGGCTATCCATACTGCTTTGCACACAAACCAATGTCTTCTTGGGTCTTCATCTCCTTTGTAGAACGAAAGGTGTGTTGTTGTGTGTGCCATTCCTGCTGGTGTATTATTCTAAGAATTTGATGGAGGTGTGGGTGGGTTATTTCCACAATCAAACTTGGTGATTCATTAATTTGGATTAGCTGTCTTTCTGGACTTGGTTCTCTGTGTTCAGAATCAGTAACTATAGCTTCTTTGGTATCTCTCTATCTTCCTTCTTCGACCACTTCTGTCGAAATCCTATTAAAGTTCTGCTCGAACAGGATTTAATCTCAGGCTTTTTGACGTGCTTGTCGAGTCGCTCAAATTTGGTATTGGCAGGGGGGGCGCTTCCTCATGCTCTGAGTACACTAGATGAAAAATTCGGGTTGAAAAGATACCCAATTTCCTTTGTCCGGCCGATGAATCAATAGTCTATTAATATCATTGCCTTCTATGCTTCAACGACTCCAAATTCCCGACTGACTAGCATGGAGACCAAGGTTTTCTTCGACAATTTCTTCCACCCGAACGCTTTGTGTTAAACGAAATGGAGACGGAGGTGCTACCGTTTCAGGTATTTGAACTTGGAGAGCTCTACCATGCTCTATCCACAAGTCTTCATCCATTGGCAATAATTCTTCTTTGACATCCCGATCATCGCGGGTTCTGCTTGATTCTGGTAGATTTCCTTCTCAATCTGTCGCAACGTTTGATCCTCGCATCCTCTGGAGCACACTTTCCTCCTCCCACAACTCTTCACATTGCTGCCTCCTCTTTTCTCTTTCGATTTTCTGAATATCTGTGGTGCTTTTGTGACTCAAAAGTCTGTCTTTGCCAGATTTTTTTCCACTGCTGGTCATGTCGTTTGTCATATGTTGAGTTTCATCAAACTAGGTACATCAGAGAATGCTTCATCACCCCCCCAATGCCAGCCCGAAGGTTTCTAGATTATTGGGGAAGTGCAGACCATCATTTGCTCAAGAAAAATTCCCATCGCGCTCCTTTACAAATTTTTCCCACTTACGTTCTTTCTCATCCCTGTTAGAGTTCAGAGGGGGTGGGAGTAGCAACGGTCTTGTTTCGACAATCTGTGTGACACCTTTGTTGATAAAAAATTTAAACAACAAGGTTGGCAGAGAACACAGAAATTGATCAGTTAATTCGGTGAAGAAATTTCTTCTTATTTCGTCTACCTAAACTCGATTTTCGATCGCCTATTCTTCACAGAAATCATCTACAATATTTTCGCACCACTCTGACATATATGTACGTCCTATGTTGATCAACTTCGATAATAGCTTCTGCTCTGTTTCATCAACTGGTCTGTTCATCCAAAATTTTCTTCAAGGCGATCGGCATGGATTCTACAAATCACTCATGGGTCTCAGAGAAGAATCGATTTCTTGCTTGGATAATCGTTAGCTTGTTACATCGCTCGTAGTTCTGCAGATAATTCGTGAAATAATAGGTCATGCTGCTATTATTTTTTCATGTATCAACCAGAAACGGAACCAGATGTTGTAGTCCCAAGGTTCACGTGGTTATCATGGATACATTACATAATATAAGAAAACATACACAATGACACAGATACAAGAGACGAGATAGAGAGAAAGGCGAGCCTTTATATTAACCAGGAAGAGAAGAATATAGTCATAGAACCAATCTTAACTAGTACATCAGCTCACCATCCTATATATATATATATATATGAAAATATAGTTACATAACCGTCTATCTATTTATCCTACCGACCCGACCTATACTAGTCGACGCGACCTGTCGACATGTGCTGTAGAGTAGTCGGGTGGAGGGCCTAGTCGATAGGCAGACCTAGGGTCCTCCAACATTTCTATATCCATTTCCTACATGATGATTTGGTGTCATCAGGAATAGATCCACTAGAAGGAGGGAATTAATGCATCCAACATCAACTGATACGAAACAAAGATCAATAGTCTGATATAATTTGGTAGAATTGTGAGATCCAACACTGTATATTGACACAAGGAAGGCCGACATGATTGGTCAGGAATATTTGAGGAATGGACGACATAGTTTGAACTTCCCTTGAACACATAACACAACACAGAATGGAAAATTGGAAACATAGGAATTGAGTAACCGGCCTTAATGAAATACGCCAATGCCAGATGCATTAATGAAAGATCCATTGGTGATGGGAGGATAACCCGTCGGTGGATATATGTTCGAAATAATGGTACAAGTTCCTAAGGAAAATGTATATGGTGTACTAACGAAAGATACCAAGTTATGTGCCATGTTGAAGGGAGAAAAGAACCAACTGTTTCCAGTTTCTTCAAGGATATAATATGAAATGATTCATTTCTGCCTCTTTTTGGGATTTTTGTGTTTTCCAATTTTTAACCTTTTTCATTTATTAGCTTGAAAAAAGAATAAACCATGCTATGATACATTAGAAGAAATGAGTGTCTCAAGGGAATGTGCCTATATTTCAAGGGCATGGGTCAATCCAAGGCAAATATCCATATTACAAACAAGGGCTGAGCTAGTTATGTACACACTTATGGGTGTTTCCTCCATGGCTATGTGTCAAATATATAAAAGCAATGGTTTATAGGAATCATGTAACAAAAAGTGACTGCAAAGGAAAATATGCAACATAAGCAATAAGCAATGAAGTAGTTGGCATGGATGTTCAAGTATGTTTTAACACATGCTTTTGTAAAATGACAAAATTTTGGGATCCCATCAGAATATGGTCAGGAATGTATGAAAGAGAGATATGCGGTCTCAAAATCCAAGTCACTAAGGGACTAATAGGGCTCCATCGCTTATGAGAATAACTCAACATTGACACCGAAACGACAATGGGGTACTGACTAGGGTGTTCCATGTTCGACAGGCTCTTCTGTCGGAATGGTGGGAAATATAGATATGATGGGGTAACCCACCAATTTCCAACTGGTTCAATCCTAAGGAAAATTTGGGTTCGAAAAGGTTCAAATTCATCTTTACAGAGGGATAATCTAAACCTATATGCGAGTTTCCAAATATACCTGATCAGATCAAGGAACATGCAAAGAATGCTCCTATGCTTGGGTAGATTTAAACCAATTATGCTCCCAGTGGCCCCACAAAAGATATCCTTAGGTGGGTGCAACCAAATGTTCACAAATTCAAGGATAGCTTCATCTGATGATAAAATATAATCCATGAAATCATGTGAACTGGTAGATCTCACAACCCAAATGGTTCAAGTAACTGAATCATATTCCTCCATCAAGGGAATATTTTGATCTGAAACTACTGAAGCAATTTGAGTAGCTTGGTATGAAACTTCTACAATAGATAGGGGTGATCCAAATGCTTTCCAACATTTAAATGACATTACACAAGCTTAGGTCTCTTCATCTACTAGGGTTTGAAAAATGTTCTTACCATGATTCATTACTTGAATCTTAAAAGAAACTTCGGAAGGGATCCTACATATTGAATGGTCTATGTGTGATGTGATCAAATTTGCATCGAATAGATCAACAACGCCAATTGTAGATAATAGTTCCTTTCTTTGCATATGACGACATTGCAATACCTCCAATGCCAACATGGCTCATGGTACTTGAGCTAGGTTTTCAAGAACATTTCCGTTCTAAGAAGCTCACGTGTTAGGATTATGCATTGTTTTACGTAGAAAACATTTAGGGGAGTGTGGTACTAATTCTATGGCTGGTTTCTCAATGTAGAGAGAACAACTTGGTTGTGATACTAATTGATCCGATGTACTAGGAGAGACATCATAAGAATCAAGTCTTGTTTGAATGTTCACCTCATGATCACACATGAATACATTGGCATTGGGATCATTTCCCCCTTGCATCGAGGTTGGATGGTTTCCCCCTTGAGGGGCTACTGGTGTCAAAATAGTGGGTTGTTGTTTCCCACCGCATTGAATCATGTCCGTTGCATCTCTTTTCTGAGAGTTAGCATTTTTCTTACTCGTGTATTTCTTCTTCTTTTCCCTAAGGTATTCGGATTGGACTATAAGTATTTCAAAATTCTGGGAAGGATTAACACTTTTCTTACCCTTATGCTTCTTATTATTTCCTCTAAGGTTTATGGATGAGGCTATGACGATGTCAGAAGTGTTGGAAATATTTGTAGGTTGCTACAATGCCTGGCCAGATGTGGGTTGTGAAGTCTTAATAGAAGCGTGTCCCAAATGTTGGGTAATATGTTCAAGTTGGTTGACGAAATCCATCATACCATTGTCATGAGGTACATGTGGTGGCCTAGCTGGATCAAACGAAAGTTTTGCAGTTTGGTTCCAAAAGTATTGATTACTTCCTAGAATAGCAAAGCCTGACCACTCCATTTCAAAATGGGGTTAATGGTTGGATTTCCCCCTTGCGGGGTTAGGCCCCAAAGAGATTGGTTACTTTCTAGAACATGAACACTCCATTGATGTGTTCCTTGGGTTTGATAATAATTCCAAGGTGGGTTACCCCTTTGCAGAGACTAACCCGAAGAATATTGGGTACTTCCTGGAACATGACCAATGGGTGGATTTCCTCCTTACAGAGGTGGGTCCTAAGAAGATTGGTTACTTCCTAGATCCCAACCACACCATAGAGTTTGTCCTTGGGATTGAAAATCATTCCAAGGTTTATTTCCTCCTTGTG
Source organism: Larix kaempferi (assembly GCA_027924585.1). Lineage (NCBI taxonomy): Eukaryota > Viridiplantae > Streptophyta > Pinopsida > Pinales > Pinaceae > Larix > Larix kaempferi. The sequence continues at coordinate 7,895,392 of BSBM01000249.1, forward strand.
GAGGTTGCATCCAAAAAGAATGGTTACATCCTGAATGTTGTCCATTCCATGGTGGAACAGGATGAATGTATGGATTTCCCCCTTGTGGGGGTATGCCCCAATAAGATTGGTTACTTTCTGGAACCTAACCATACCATTAATCATTTCCTTGGTTTAGATAAGCATTCCAAGTTTGATTTCCTCCTTGTGGAGGTGGGCCGCAAGAATATTGGATACTTCCTAAAACCTTCCCACTCCATTGTAGAATGGGGTTGATAGGTGGACTTCCCCTATGTATTGTGCTAGGACAAGTTAGAGGATAACCCCCTGGGAAATTTCCACTAATCTATGGAGAATAAACCCAATTGGCATGAATGTTCCATGGTTCATTGCTTCCACCAGGAATATTACCATTCGATGGTGAAGGGTTGCCCCCAGAAGTAGAATTTGGACAAGTGTTAGGCATACCAAGAGGATTTTTGTTTACTCCTTCTTTGTTTTGACCTTGATTAGCCAAACCATATGGAAAACCCAGGTTTGGTAAGTGTGATGTACCATCATTGATGATTAGTGGAAGGAGTTCATAGCCAAACCAATCCTTTGGGTTGAGTAGAAGATTTCATGCACTTGGGGTTAATTATGAAGTTAAGGAATTAACTAGTAGGAAGTTTAATTTTATTTTTATCTTAAGTTTGAAATGCAATTGGTAGAATTAGTTTTTATTAATTAGATATTTTTATTTTGGAATAAAGTGGATCATGATCCACAAGTGTGACTTATAGGATAAGGTTGACTAAGAGCTAACTTGCAATACAAGAAAGGATAAAGCAGTCAAAACAAGGAAAGTAGGAAAAGGAGAAGAAAGTCGAATAAAGCAACGAAGCTTAGGAAAAGAAGAAAAAAATCCTAAAAGAAGGACGAAAGCATAAAACTAGGACAAAAGCACAAAAGTAGGACAAAAGCACAAAAGCAGTACAAAGCAGAAAAGCAATACAAAGGCAAAAAAGCAAGAAAAAGCATAAAAAAAAGCAGGACAAAGCAAAAGGAAGGGTAAGCCAGAAAAGCAGCTAAAAATAATGACACAATAGAAAAGAAGGGTAAGGTAGAAAAGCAGGAAAAATAAGGATAAAGAAAAATAAAAAGCAAAAGCAAAAGCAAAAGCAAAAGAATAAATCATAGCAAAGCAGAAAGCAAGGCAAAAGATAAAGCAGATGGCAAAGCAAAGAAGAAAGCAAGGAAAAAGATAAAGAAGAAAGAAAAGAAACCGTATTGACTCCATGATGGTTCCTTAGCCTATATTAATTTCTCAACAAGTCAACTCAATCTATAAAATAATTATTACAACTCCATTTCACATCTTTTGATCATTTGTGATTTGAATTGAGTGCAATTTGGCCTCGTTGACCTAGGAGATGTGCCCCTAGTCCTAGCTACGAGATGTACCCCATGCTTCTACTGAGAGGATGATGACATCTAATATTCATCATTGAGTCTATTTTAGGTCTTGAATCTTGATCCATTGGTTTGTGATCTCATTGTGTGTTTCAACTCCTTCATTCAGTAGGAACAATGTTGGAGGGCCGAAATGGAGATTCTGGTTTTGGCCTTTCTGAGAATTTATGGACATTAAGACATGTTCGTTTAAACTAGGAATTTTTTTTTTATCATTAAAAAGGTGTCCAGATGAGCAATTTATGGGCATTTTACTAGATTGAGGGGTTTGAGTTATGAAGATCACACCCTACTTCCTGTGAGAGGATGATGGAATTGAGTCATTAGAGGATGATGGAATTCAAAAAATTTCATTGATTTTTATTTCAGGTCATGTAGCTTATCCAAGTCTGGTTTTAATATCAGAATAAGTGCCATGAATTTTTTGATTCGAATCTTCAAGCTTCCTATTGATTTCTAGTGCTAGATTGTTGTGTAGAGAGCAGGAAGGTTATTGTTGTATTCTGAGAATAATATTGGATTAAAGATTATGTAATCACATTCATTATTATCCTATGATATCATTTAGCAAGTTTAATATTACAGAAGTCCGAAATATTCTGATTTTTCTGCACCCCTTCTAGAAAACTCAGAATATTTCAGACACATTGATGCAAGCAAGTTTGCGGCTTCACTAGTCCAAAATTAGAGCCACTTGCATTGAGGTGTAATAGGAAACATAGATGCAGATATTATAGGCCTGGACACTTTCAAAATAATTCAGCCACTTGCATTTACAATTGTTAAAATTCAATATGCTAAGACAGAAAATAGCAGCATTACATTCCATTTCTTGTTCAGTAATAGCATATACAGGATCACTGAAGAAACAACAAGCATAACATAAACACAAGAGACACAGATTTATCCTGGGAAACCCTCATGGGGTAGAAAACCCAGCAAAGCTTTCCTCAATAAGATGATAAACCAAAATACAAGATGTGCTCCCTCCTTCTAATCCTCCTTAGCAAATCTCCCAGACAAGTGCTCCTCTTTTCAAGTGTGTGAGTGTGTCAAATGAGGAACACACCTCCTCTATTTATACACTACTCTGACATATATTTTACACAAGTACATGTAGGCTCGTATTTAACCATTAGGTTAAATACCCTATTATAACTGACTGGACTGACCCCCACATGGTGGGTCTAATAACCCTAGTTACCACAACCAATTCAGAGGAATAAACATCTCCGGATTCATAGTATAATCACATCGGAGGTATGGAACATCTCCGGAATAAATAATATACAAATATAATATTCTTAGAAGTTACAATATTCAACACTCCCCCTTAACGAGAAGGATATTATAACAACATCTGTAGGAGCAAGGAGTCATTGACTACATCATCTATATATCATCGGAAGCTTTCTTCAATTCATCATCATCAGTAACTCAACTAGTTACTGGAACATCAACATCATCAGAGTTGATATTGCTCGATCATCAGCATCGTCATCATCATCGTCATCACACGATCACACGATCATCAGCATCGTCATCACACGATCATCAACATCGTCATCACACGATCATCAGCATCGTCATCATACGATCAGCATCGTCATCATACGATCAGCATCGTCATCATACGATCAGCATCATCATCACATGATCAACAGCATCATCATCACACGATAGCATCGTCATCATACGATCAGCATCATCATCACACGATCGGCAACATCGTCATCACACGATCAACATCGTCATCATACGATCAGCATCGTCATCACACAATCAGCAGCATCGTCATCACACAATCAGCATCGTCATCATATGATCAACATCGTCATCACACGATCGGTAGCATCGTCATCACACGATCATATTATAGGATGATCAATCCTGCTCTCTTTAGGACATAGGTCCATGGATGATGCAATCCAGATCAAGTTCCAGGATGATCAATCCTTATCTCTTTAAGACAAGTCTCATGTCTAGGGACAATCCAATCCCAACCACAGTGCCAGTCCTTTTTCATACTGGATGTGACCTAGATCAGATCTAGGATTTACCGCCACAGAGCCAGTCCTTTTTCATACTGGATGTGTCACATCTACAGAGCCAGCCCTGTTTCATGCTGGATGTATCACATCTATAGAGCCAGCCCTGTTTCATGCTGGATGTATCACATCTACAGAGCCAGCCCTGTTTCATGCTGGATGTATCATATCTACAGAGCCAGCCCTCTTTCATGCTGGATGTATCACATCTACAGAGCCAGCCCTCTTTCATGCTGGACGTATCACATCTACAGAGCTAGCCCTGTTTCATATTGGATGTATCACATCTACAGAGCCAACCCTGTTTCATGTTGGATGTATCACATCTACAGAGCCAGCCCTGTTTCATGCTGGATGTATCACATCTATAGAGCCAGCCCTGTTTCATGCTGGATGTATCACATCTACAGAGCCAGCCCTCTTTCATGCTGGATGTATCATATCTACAGAGCCAACCCTCTTTCATGCTGGATGTATCACATCTACAGAGCCAGCCCTGTTTCATGCTGGATGTATCACATCTACAGAGCCAGCCCCGTTTCATGCTGGATGTATCACATCTACAGAGCCAGCCCTATTTCATGCTGGATGTATCACATCTACAGAGCCAGCCCTTTTTCATGCTGGATGTATCACATCTACAGAGCCAGCCCTGTTTCATGCTGGATGTATCATATCTAAAGAGCCAGCCCTGTTTCATGCTGGATGTATCATATCTACAGAGCCAGCCCTGTTTCATGCTGGATGTATCATATCTACAGAGCCAGCCCTGTTTCATGCTGGATGTATCACATCTATAGAGCCAACCCTGTTTCATGTTGGATGTATCATATCTACAGAGCCAGCCCTGTTTCATGCTGGGTGTATCACATCTACAGAGCCAGCCCTGTTTCATGTTGGATGTATCACATCTATAGAGCCAGCCCTGTTTCATGCTGGATGTATCATATCTACAAAGCCAGCCCTGTTTCATGCTGGATGTATCATATCTACGGAGCCAGCCCTGTTTCATGCTGGATGTAACATATATACAGAGCCAGCCCTGTTTCATGCTGGATGTAACCTAGAACAATTCTAGGATTTGTGACGTACATTTTGAACTGAGGTCCAGGGACGATCCAGTCCTATCATGTACCTTTTGAATCGAAGTCCAAGGACGATCCAGTCCTATCATGTACCTTTTGAACCGAAGTCCAGGGATGATCCAGTCCTATCATGTACCTTTTGAGCTGAAGTCCAAGGACGATCCAGTCCTATCATGTACCTTTTGAACCGAAGTCCAGGGATGATCCAGTCCTATCATGTACCTTTTGAACCGAAGTGCAGGGACGATCCAGTCCTATCATTCAATTCTCAGAGAGCTCATGTCTATGGCTCAATTCAAAGGACCATAGTCTGAGGATGATCCAATCCCCTTACCTATTCATTCAAGATTTAGTTCTCGAAGACATCATGTCTACGGCTCAATTCAAAGGACTAAAGTCCGAGGATGATCTAATCCCCTTACCTGTTCATTCAGGATTTTGTTCTCGGATACATCATGTCTACGGCTCTCTTTAGGACTAAAGTCCAAGGATGATCCAATCCCCTCAAGTCCACCAAGGACTTCATTCTCGAAGACATATGTCTACGGATCTCTTTAGGACTGAAGTCCAGGGATGATCCAATCCCCTCAAGTCCACCAAGGACTTCATTCTCGAAGACATATGTCTACGGCTCTTCTTTCGGACTGAAGTCCAGGGATGATCCAATCCCCTCACATGTTCACCAAGAACTTCATTCTCGAAGACATATGTCTACGACTCTCTTTAGGACTGAAGTCCAGGGATGATCCAATCCCCTCAAGTCCACCAAGGACTTCATTCTCGAAGACATACGTCTACGGCTCTCTTTAGGACTGAAGTCCAGGGATGATCCAATCCCCTCAAGTCCACCAAGGACTTCATTCTCGAAGACATATGTCTACGGCTCTTCTTTCGGACTGAAGTCCAGGGATGATCCAATCCTCTCACATGTTTACCAAGAAATTCATCAAAACATGTGTCAATCATGTATCCTCATCATCAAAACATGTATAACAAAACATGTATCCATATCATCAAAACATGCATAGCAAAACATGTATCCTCATCATCAAAACATGTATAACAAAACATGTATCCTCATCATCAAAACATGTATAACAAAACATGTATCCTCATCATCAAAACATGCATAACATCTATCATCAAAAGCATGTATACATCTATCATCAAAAGAAAAAATATAATATTCCTAAATCTAAATAATTCTAAGTAACTAGGTGCAGTAAATAGGTAACCTCATCATTGATGAGACGAACTTGTTATCAGATACTATGCTACTCCCCCTTTCGAGGAGGGTCCTTCTGGACTATACCAAGCTTGTCTCGGAAGTATTCAAACTTTACTTGAGACAGAGGTTTAGTCAAGATATTAGCAATCTGATCCTCAGTGCTTATATACTCGAGTTTGATAGCTCCTCTCTGCACCATATCTCGTATATAGAAGTATCGGATCTCTATGTGTTTTTGACTTATTGTGGAATACAAGATTTTCTATCTTGATGCAGTTTTGAATGTCACACATAATCATAGTGGAATTCATTTCTAAGTCAAACACTCCATATAATAGCTTATGAAGCCACACTGCTTCACAGCTGGTAGAGCAGATAGCTATATATATATTCTGCTTCAGCAGTACTGAGAGCCACACTAGATTGTTCCTTTCTGAACCATGAGATCATGGCAGATTCAAGACTATAACATCCACCTAATGTACTCTTTCTGTCTGAGGCACTTCCTGCCCAATCAGAATCTGAGTAACCATGTAAACGGAGTTCATGACCTCCAAGATAATATAGACCAAAATCTAATGTACCTTTTAGGTACCTCACTACATGCTTTGTAGTTATTAAGTGAACCTTTCTAGGTTTTACTAGATACTGACTTAGGCTATTTGCAGCAAAGCATATATCTGGCCTAGTATTTGTTAAATACATCAATGACCCAATGATTTGTCTATATAGGGTTAGGTCCACTACATACGATGAGTCATTAACTAACAACTTCAAGTTGGAGTCCATGGGAGTGGCCATGGCTTTATACTCCAACATATCAAATATTTTTAGAAACTTCATAGCATACTTACCTTGAATTAAAAGATTCCTTTTGGATCTTGCCATACTTCTAGACCTAAGAAGTAGTGCATTAATCCGAGATCTTTCATTTTCATTTCTGCAGCCATTTTCATGACCTATTTCTCATTCCTTGTCAGAAAGAGATCATCGTCATACAATAATGGTATGATAGGTTCATCATCCACAACCTTAAGGTAAAGGTTAGGAACAACTTTACTTCTGGTAAATCCCAAGCTTTGTCATGAAGCTGTCAATTGTCCATTATTCACACTCAGCATTGAGTGATCTTCTGCATATCTATCTGTGCCATCTCTCGTCAGATGGGTCTACTAATATGAGCCTCAAAATCATTCGAACTCTGTGGTGAGTTCCTTCTTGCATCCATGCCATATGTGTATAGAACCCATATTCCACCTTGTAGCAAAGGTTGAGATCCACATCACCCATGATGATCATTAAGCTCATCAATTGACTACCAATCCTGGGAACCCATACAAAACCTGATTATATTATTAAGAGAATGGTCTTATCTAGTCCCTTGGAGCAAAACATCTCATCATGATTCTCTTCCTCTTTCTAAGAGAATCTCTTAACCACAAACTTTCTATAGTGTGTTTGATTTGTAAATCTTTTGTTGAACATCCATCGCTTGTTCAGAGTTCATCATTCATCATGATCTTTCCTACAAATCAAAATTAAGTACATGATTAGTAATACTTCATAATCATCAAATCATATTTGACATGATAACCTATTATGCATACAGATATCATTTACATAGTTATGCAGCTATTTTGACCAATACTTTGGCACAACACTTTCCCATATCCTGTATGCATACAGTGGCTATCTAGATGCCTTCCATCTCTACCAGAACATACTATCGAGAGTGTGCACAGCTCTCAGCATGTCAGCAAAGAGGTTTCATTCTAGACAAGCAACAATGGAATGTTTGTCCAGCTTACCAATCATATGCATATTAGTAGTATACTGTTCAATGCTTTATGAATGTTTACACTCAGCATGATATATTCTAGGAATACAAATATGCATACAAGCAATATCATTTACTATTTCTAATAACAACTCAAATACTTATCTAGTATGTTTGTGTGGTTGCCTCCCGCTTGATCTTCTGTATGTCTTCTGAACTTCTATTCATTCTGTACCACTGTGCATGCTCAAGTGTACACTAGTGTCATCCTCATGAGTCTTTGTATTCATGTTGTCATGGTCATGGAACTTGATTTGTCTTTTGTAATATACCTGAACCTCCTTAAGTTATACATGTCGAGACTTTTTGTAGTCTTCTTATGTAAGGCATTAGCCTCAACTCCCCCTGAAACTTGATCTAGAGCTTGATTAGGGTTTGATAGAGAAACCCTAAAAATTCAATCTTTGACTTTCATACTTCTCAATGGATGGAAGAATGTGTCTTGCTGAGCTGATCAACCCAGCATTCTTCAATTTTGAAATCTCCAAAATTTGACCCCTCAAAATTACCTTCGAAACTTCTGGATCTTTTGGACAGGAACCCGAACTAGGGTTTGATGAAGCCCACCCTTCTGTCCAATCAAAAGGTTCGATCCAAGGCTCTAAACTCTTATTTTTTTGAGGAGCTTCCAGCCATGGTTACAGACTTCAAAAAAATTCCAACTTTCTCCGAAACCCTAAATTCCGGAAGCCATGAATAAAGGTGCTAAACATAATTCTGTTTTGACAGAAATATGCACCTGATTGATTCTGTTATAACTCTGAAATTTTTGCTCCACAGGGTCTAAAATTTTTTTCTGCAGTATCCTGACCTGTTGCCTTTCCATCCTGATAGGTCTGACCTCACTTGGATTTTCTGAGAGAGAGTTATGCCAAGTGTCGCAACGTGACCTGTTTATGGGATAAAACAGGAGAGCGAACTTGTACGACGTTCCATGTGTCACTGTTTGAACTTCGGCCTCTGAAAACTTTTTCTGAGATAGCTCGCCCTGTTATCTTTCCATCTTGATAGGTCTTACCTCAATTGGACTCTCTGAGAGAGATTTATTCCAAGTGTCGCAACGTGACTTGTTTATGGGATAAAACAGGAGAGCGAACTTGTACGGCGTGCCACGTGTCACTGGTTCACTTTCGGCCTCTAAAAACGTTTCCTGAGATAGTACAGTCTATGTACTACCTGTCACTTTTTATGAAATTTCATTTGGAGCTTCCTAGCCCAAGTTATGACCTTTTTTCCAAGGTCACCTGATTTTGACTGAGATCTGGAAGAGGCAGAAACCCTAACTTGTACTGATCATAACTCATAAAGTACAACGAATATAAGGGTTCCCTTTGGACAAAAGATACCTGGGGATGTTATCTTCGACCTGTAAACTTTTCAGACCCTGACCCTTCGCAGAAATGGATTTATAGCGAAAGTTCCACGATGACTAGTTTTTGCTATGTAAAACCCTAACCTTCAAATTGTCGTAAGTAAAGCAAGTGTCATAAGTGCCATACCTTGTCTTCCTTTAGGTTAGCTCTGATACCATGTTAAAATTCAATATGCTAAGACAGAAAATAGTAGCATTACATTCCATTTCTTGTTTAGTAATAGCATATACAGGATCACTGAAGAAACAACACGCATAACATAAACACAAGAGACACAGATTTATCATGGGAAACCCTCATGGGGTAGAAAACCCAGCAAAGCTTTCCTCAATAAGATGATAAACCAAAATACAAGATGTGCTCCCTCCTTCTAATCCTCCTTAGCAAATCTCCCAGACAAGTGCTCCTCTTTTCAAGTGTGTGAGTGTGTCAAATGAGGAACACACCTCCTCTATTTATACACTACTCTGAAATATATTTTACACAAGTACATGTAGGCTCGTATTTAACCATTAGGTTAAATACCCTATTATAACTGACTGGGCTGACCCCCACATGGTGGGTCTAATAACCCTAGTTACCAAAACCAATTCGGAGGAATAAACATCTCCGGATTCATAGTATAATCACATCGGAGGTACGGAACATCTCCGGAATAAATAATATACAAATATAATATTCTTAGAAGTTACAATATTCAACAACAATTAGAGAATGAAAGGAAGAATTACAATGAAAATCTATGTTGAAACCCCCAAGGGTAGATGGCTCCAAAAGACTCCTTAGGATTTCGAATTGTGACTGAAGGTATATGAATGGTATTAAGAAATAAAAATGAACCTCATGGATTCTTAGACACTACCATAATACTTCTGCAACATTTATTTAACTTCAATAGAAGTAGGGGAATTTTACTAGTAAATTCGAGGTTCAAACCCCCAAGGGTAGGGGACAAAGATGGCTTCCCAAATGCTGTAAGAAATTCACAAATTTCAAAACAAAGACATGTTACTATTAAAGGAATTTAATGGGATCCCAAATACATAATCAGTCAATTTCTAAAGGCTTTTGTAACTCCCATAAATCAGAGGTTTGTGTACATGTCTTCACATAGGGGGAAATGCTAGTAAACTTCACCACTTACTATGAAATTCGAGATTTATGTTCCAAAGGATTATCAAATGTATATTAAACTTCTTCCAGACATTAATTACCATCCATACATCATAAAAATCATAGATATGAACTAATACAAGTCTAAATAGAGCAACTTCAAGATTTCATAACAATATGTTGGGAAAATGGCACCATATATGCATTATTTGGTATTTTTACATAGTTCCACTCGGTATTTCAAACTAACAGTATTATGAGCATTAAATTTAGAGTATATATATCAGAATAAAAATAAATGGGCCACAATAAATCCCCCAAAGATAAAAACATCTCACCAATTGTGCCCTTCCTCCAAGAGCCAAAATATTAAGAGAAAAGTGAGAAAGTGTGGAAGCAAGTTGAGGATGAGAATGTCACGAGCTTCCCTGTAGCTTCAACCTGCAAAAAATCACTCCATTGTAGCTCTAAATGAAAGGTTTGAATTGCCCCTCCAATTTCCAATTAGGATGGGAATTTTTCACCTTCGAAATTGGTACTAAGGAAAGAAGAGTAAACACTCCACAAGGATGGACAAGCTATGCTCTCCAATATGCAAAATGATAAATGATCAAAATCTACTCTCATTATTTGTTCTTTCCTTTTATAAACTTCTCAAGTCCTTCATGGGTCGAATTTCTTCCAAAAGACTCATGCCAACTCAATTTGGGAAGAGATTCCAATGTGTGCCACTTGTCCAACAATTCCTAGTCTCCATCTCCCCTCATTTCGAATGGGTGTCTCTTTGGCTGCCCTAACTCCCTTCTGTGCCTTCTTGGAGGCTATTTTTAGTCCTGACATGTCATATATGTCATATGTCATCATTCAGGTATGATTTTTGTCATAGGTGTTATAGCATCTTCATCATTGTTGTAATAGAAGCTAGGGAATCTAGCCCAAGTGTCACAATTCTTCTGAAATGCCTCTTCCACTTCCATGGGAGTTATTCTTCCACCCCAATTAGACCTTACATGACTCATTCAATCAATTATACCTCTTAAAATCCCCCAAGTATGTTACCCTTCATCTTGAATTCGAATTGGGGAGAGAATCATGCCAAGTGTAGTGGGGAATCTTGCCACATGGGGGTCCCACAACCTCTTATCTGCCCTCATGATCCAATGCCACCTTCTTTTCTTTTCATTATTATTTATTTGACCCATTTAATGTAAATTTTTAAGTCTAAGGTCACTTTGGGTCTTGGAGCTCCCTTATCCAAAATTTTAATGCTTCCACCCCCAACCTAGGGGACTAGTAATTTTCCTCGATGACAGTTCATTTGGATGGATATATTACAAACTTTGAATTGGGAATTTCTCTTAATGTGACCCACCTTGTCCATTTGGATCTAATTTCACATTATTACTAACTGGGACATCATTCTTGGCAATTATTAGAACCTTAGCACCAATTTGACAAACTATCATGAGTATGGCCAAGGGGTTTAGGCCATTGTGACCCAATGCAAAATTTTGGGACATGACAGTGCCCTCTAAGAGTCCAAGATAGAGATAGAGCAAATTCACCAAAAGTTGCAAATATCACTTGTTCAATCCATCCAATCTTTTATGGTTGGTTGTACTAAAAATTTCATGGAGGAACCTCGTGAGATGATGGTTCATGAGGTGAAGTATGAAATTCATGTGCTTGAGAAGTTTTGGAATGCATATGGTGAGCTCCAAGCACATACTCTCTACCAGAGTGAAACTGAGCTTCTTCATGGAGAAAATCATTCATCCATTAAGGAGTCATAATAGCTCATGTGTGATGGACCATCCTTTGATGGAGTTGATGCATCCATTAGCTTGATGGATGAGGATTGCAGTAAGGAGATATTTTTCCATGATCCTACTATGAAGCCTTCACATGATGAAATTTTCACACTTTCTAATCATATGGGTGAGTTGGTTCATTCTCCTACATCCTACGCTTCCACATTTTGCAGCATTCATCCTAATGAAGTATGGGTGAAAGGTTTCTTTTTGATGGTGCCACATGAGCAGTATGAAAATACTATCCCTCCTTTTGATTATGACATAACTAGAGCACCTAGCTTCTTTATATTTTCAACAACAACCTTTGTTACCTTATGATGATCCACATCTTCATGGATGCATATATGGTACTCCCTTGAGTCCCTTGAAGGCTCGTTGTTCCCTTTGTTTCTTACTTCATGGGAGAGTTCCTTCATCCATTGTTTGCGTGAAAGGACACATGGAATAATTACTTCACACCTTCCACAAATCTTTGGGGAAGCATCCATAGCTCTCATTTGATGACCCTCACATTCGTGGATGTATTGATGAGACTTATTTGAGCCAATTGAAGTCTCCTTGCTTTCTTTCGTCCTTACTTGGTTCAAATTTCGGTGGAGGTTCTTCATTCACTTCTTGGATGAAAGAACACATGGCTGATTATTTTTAAGCATCTTAAATTCTTTTGGAACATCCTTATATGGAATGGGATCATCACCTATGTCATTGGAGCATATTTGATTGGTCACTTGATGCTTGTGTGCACTTGGAAAATGGTGGTCTACTTGCTTGGATGGAGAAGCGCTTGCACAATCCTTTGATGAGGCACCTTATTGATGTACATTTGTATGATGTTTATATGTAATTTTATGATATATATTTTGTACTTATGATGTTTGGGAGGATGCTCATTAGAGAGTGGGATCCTAGCATTCCACACTTCACTGAAATAATTTGAAGGATATTGTACACCTCCTACTTTGAGTTATTGTTTTGGGAGACCTCGTGCATGATAGGAATGCACGAGCATTGGGACATGGGCATCCCATATTCTGATTTATATGTGTTCACACTATGTATTGTTGTGGTGCGTATGTTTTGGGACACTGGCATCCCATAATTGCTAGATTAGTTCTTGAAGATATTGTGCACTAGGAGGGTGCACAAGCAGTGGGACCCATACATTTTTGATCATGTGCATCTCAATGGGAGCACATTTTGGTTGGTTGGATTGAGAAACCAAGCCTCTTCTCTTCCCCATGGGTTCATATTTGTAGTATATGGTGATGGTTTCTTACATGGATAACATAATTTTGGATGGCTTGTGATTTTCTTGTAGGGTGTTATGGTGTCTTTCATGTGATTCTTATGCATTGCATAGGAGAATATATATTGAAACTTGTATTCTTGAGGATCAATTGGGATATTGGTATTAGTTTTGATTGGTCTCCACACTAAGTGTATGGTTTGATGGTAATAGAAAAATATGTTGGGAGAGTTCATGAGTAATTTATAATCATAGTGGTGCAGCAGAAGCATGACGGATCATGATGCTTAGTTGGGTTGGATTTCATTATTTCTTGAGGAAAAGCAATATTGGGAGGGGAGGAATGCCATGTACCCTCATTGATGATTAGTGGAAGGATTTCCTATACAACCAATCCTTTCGGTTGAGTAGAATATTTCATGCACTTGGGTTTAATTATGAATTTAAGGAATTAATTAGTTATGAAGTTTAATTTTATTTTTATCCTAAGTTGAAATGCACTTGGTAGAATTAATTTTTATTAAATAGATATTTTTATTTTGGAATAAAGTGGATAATGCACCAAAAGTGTTCCATATAGGATAAGGTTGAATAAGAGGTAACTTGAAAGACAAGAAAGGATAAAGTAGTCAAATCAAGGAAAGTAAGAAAATGAGAAGAAAGCATAATAAAGCAACAAAGTTTAGGAAAAGCATAACCAAAGCATAAAAGTAGGACAAAAGCATAAAAGAAGGACAAAGGCATAAAAGTGGGACAAAAGCAGGACAAAGGTAGAAAATAAAGAGAAAAGCACAAAAGGAGGAGAAAATAGAAAAGCAAGACAAAATCATAAAATAAGGACAAAGGAAGAAAAGCAAAAAAAAGCAGAAAAGCAGGAAAAAACAGAAAAGCAAGAAAAAGCAGGATAAAGCAGAAAAGCAGGGTAAGGCAAAAAAACAGGGAAAAAGAAGGACAAAGCAGAAAAGCAGGGTAAGTTAGAAAAGTAGTAAAAAGAAGGATAAATAAAAATAAAAAACAAAATCAAAAGCAAAAGAAAAATCAAAATCAAAAGAAAAAGAAGAAAGCAAAGCAAAGTAGAAAGCAAGGAAATAACTAAAGCAGAAAGAAAATCAAAGAAGAAAGCAAGGCAAAAGCTAAAGCATAAAGAAAAGAAACCTTATCCACTCCATGAGGGAGCCTTAGCCTATATTACTTTCTCAAAATATCACCTAAATCTATAAACTAATGATTGCAAATCCATTTCACATCTTTTGATCATTTGTGATTTGAATTGAGTGCAATTTTGCCTCATTCACCTGGGAGATGTGCCCCTAGTACTAGCTCGGAGATGTGCCCCATGATTATAATGAAAGGATGATAACATCCATTCTTCATCACTGATTATATTTCAGGTCTTGAAGCTGGATCCATTGGTTGGTGTTCTCATTGTGCGGTTCAACTCCTTCATTCAGTAGGAACAACGTTGGAGGGATGAAATGGAGGTTTTGGTTTCTACCTTTATGTGAATTTATGAGCATTGAGACCTATTCCATTGTGTTTGTACCATCATTTACAGTTGGAAACACTTTTTTCTAATAAAAAAGGGTGTCTGGATGAGAAATTTATGGCCTTTTTACTAGATCCGGGAGTTTGGCCTATGAAGAACGTGCCCTGCTTCCTGTGAAAGGATGATGGAATTCAATCATTAGAGGATGATGGAATTAATCCATTGTAATTGATTTTTATTGCAGGTCTTGTATCTTATCCAAGTTTTTTTTTAATATCATAAGAAGTGCCATGAAGTTTGTGATTCGAATCTTCAAGCTTCCTGTTGATTTCTAGTGCTAGATTATTGTGTAGAGAGGAGGAAGGATTTTGTGCTATTATGAGAAGAGTATTGGATTAAATATGATGTAGTTACATTAATTATTATCCTTTGATATAAGTCAGCAATTTTAATATTACATAGGTCCTAAATGTTCTAATTTTTCTACACCCCTTCTAGATTTGCATAGAATTTGACTAGTTTCCAGACTGTCTTTAATAAATGAATGAGTATAGATACAAATGAGTTAATTTATGTTCCTGATGTTATTTAATATTTTAAATGACTCAATACATGTCTGATATAATAAAATAGTGATCCTTCATTGTCTATTTGGGAGTTACTTAAATTAACTAGTTGTGCAATCCTAGAATGCCATTTTGCTTGTATCTTTGTGAATATTTCTCAAAAATTCCTAAAACTTGATAGAGAGAAACATGAATGTATATTGACTTATATTTCATTTTTATTATCCTCCTTGAGTCAGAATCCTTCATCCATAGCTTCCAATCAATGAATAGTGTAGTACTAGTCTGCATATGCTGGGGTGCCCATGGGAATTGAGGTAGATTTCATCCTTGTTTATTTCAACCCATCAATGGTACCAGTACTTTGTGCATATTTATTAACATATATCATAGTATTCCTTCCATACAGAGCTTTTGATTTGGCCCACCCTAGTCAAACTAGCTCCCTGAACCATTGTTTTTAATTGATTCTCTAAGGAAGTAAGTTTTTGTATCACTAATCCTAGTTGGTACATTACAGTAGTATCATATATATTTCCTCTAATCATGTGGGAATAATACTCTCAATTCGATGAATTTTCATCCATGTCCATTTTCAGTGAGGAAGATTCTTACTCTTATGATGATTTTTATGAGCAGTATGATGATGACTATGATGAGCAATATGAAGAGTACTGCAGACATTATGAAGAAGAAAATTTCCAAGAGGTACCTTCTACAAGTACCTCCCATCATATCATATTTGGAAGGAGAAACTATCGTTATTCTTATAGCCATATGTATGGAAAAGTTGCATGTTCCACAGTCAAAGATCAACCTACTTGTGAAAAGAGAAGAAAAATATATGAATCTTCGTTGGATGCATGTGCTTCATACTTGATGAGAATTTTTTAATATAATTCAAAAATTGTGTGCAAAGATCTTGATCCTAAGGGAACTAAAGAGAAAAAACAAAGTACAAATCAGGCATATGAAGAAGATGAAGGTACAATCCTTATTGAGGAGGGTTGTAAGCATGAAGAAGCCACCACTAATTTTTCTAAGGATCATCTAGTTCTTGATCAAAAAGTCATTGTTGAATGGTGCCAAGAAGAGGCATCTACTATTGGTTGTTCAAGTTATAACAATCCATCTACTTATGGATGCTATGAAGAGGTACCTACTAGTAGGTGCCTATGTTTAGAGGAGACATCTACTGATGGATGTCCATTCTTCTATTTGGGTGACATAGAGATACAACTTGAGAAGGATACTCAAAGTACAAAACACACTGAATTTGAAGAAGATGAAATCCTTGCAGTCAAAAAAGAGATACAAGTATCAACCTAACTTTTACCACAAGATCTTCATGAGGTTGATCCACTAATTGATGATGAGGAGGTTCGCTCACAACCTTATCATTTTGAGAGGCCACCCAAGATGAGCGAAAGAAAGATCAAGGAGGCCTTAAACATTCTCCATGACACACATGATTCAGTGTCACAGTCTTGTTGGATAGCTTCTTTATTGGAAGATTCATCTTTCCTTGAAGACATGGAGAAGATACAGAAAGCAATGACTACTATCCAAGGTAATTTTATACATATTCCTTCTGACAAAGATTATTTGTATGAGATTGTTCACATGTTGCAGGGAACATCATTGAAGGATGATGAGAAGATTTTAAAGCTCAATGATGAGTTAATGGAAACCCAAGATTCTTTGAGAATCACTCAAAGTTCCCTCCAAGAATCCAAGATAGAGATAGAGCAACATCACCAAAAGTTGCAAAGATCAATTGTTCCAGTCAGGCAATCTCTTATGGTTGGTTGTACTCAAAATTTCATGGACGAACCTCATGAGATGGTGGTTCATGGGGTGATGTATGGAATGCATGTGCTTGAGAATTTTTGGAATGCCGATGGCCATTTCCAAGCACATACTCTCTACTAGAGTGAAACTATGTTTCTTTATGGAGCAAATCATTCCTCCATTAAGGATTCAGAAGAGATCCTGTGTGATGGACCAACCTTTGATGGAGTTGATGCTTCCATTATATTGATGGATGAGAGTTGTAGTAAGGAGATATTTTTCCATGATCCTACCCCTATGAAGCCATCACATGATGAAATTTTCACACTTTCTGAGCATATGGGTGAGTTGGTTCATTCTCCTACATCCCACACTTCCACATTTTGTAGCATTCACCCTAATGAAGTATGGGTGAAATTTTTCTTTTGTATGGTGCCACATGAGGAGTATGAAACTCCTATCCCTCCTTTTTATTATGACATAAATAGAGAAACTTATTATTTACATTTGCAGCAAAAACTTTTGTTACCTTATGATGATCCACATCTTCATGGATGCACATATGGTACTCCCTTAAGTCCCTTGAAATCTCATTGTTCCCTTTGTTCCTTACTTGATGGGAGATTTTCTTCATCCATTGTTTGGGTGAAAAGACACATGGAAAAATTACTTGACACCATCCACACCTCCTTGGGGTGGCATCCATTTCTCTCATTTGAAGACTCTCACATTTGTGTATGTATTGATGAGACTTCTTTGAGCCACTTGAAGTCTCCTTGCTTTCTTTGGTCCTTGGTTCAAATTTTGGTGGAGGTTCTTCATTCACTTCTTGGATGAAAGAACACATGGATGATTATTTTTAAGCATCTTAAATTCTTTTAGAGCATACTTATAGGGAATGGGATCCTCACCTATGTCATTGGATCATATTTGATTGGTCACTTGATGCTAGTGTGCACTTGGAAAATGGTGGTATACTTGCTTGGATGGACAAGCACTTCTATGACGCCATCACATGATGAAATTTTCACACTTTCTGATCATATTGGGGAGTTGGTTCATTCTCCTATATCCCACACTTCAACATTTTGCAGCATTCATCCTAATGAAGTATGGGTGACAGGTTTATTTTTTATGGTGCCACATGAGGAGTATGAAACTCCTATCCCTCCTTTTGATTATGACATAAATAGAGCAACTTATTATTTACATTTGCAGCAGAAACCTTTGTTACCTTATGATGATCCACATATTCATGGATGCACATATGGTACTCCCTTGAGTCCCTTGAAGGCTCATTGTTCCCTTTGTTCCTTACTTGATGGGAGAGTTTCTTCATCCATTGTTTGGGTGAAAAGACACATGGAAAAATTACTTGACACCTTACACACCTCCTTGGGGCAACATCCATTTCTCTCATTTGATGACGCTCACATTCATGTATGTATTGATGAGACTTCTTTGAGCCACTTGAAGTCTCCTTGCTTTCTTTGGTCCTTACTTGGTTCAAATTCTGGTGGAGGTTCTTCATTCACTTCTTGGATGAAAGAACACATGGATAATTATTTTTAAGCATCTTACATTTTTTTAGAGCATCCTTATAGGGAACTATGTCATTGGATCATATTTGATTTGTCACTTGATGCTAGTGTGCACTTGAAAAATGGTGGTCTACTTTCTTGGATAGACAAGCACTTTCATGATCCTTTGATGAGGCACCTTCTTGATGTACATTTGTATGATTTTTATATGTGCTTTGATGATCTATATTTTGTACTTATGATTTTTGGGAGGATTCTCATTAGAGAGTGGTATCTTTTCACCCCCCACCTTGAGGTAAAATTTTGTGTTACTTTTCTCATTGATGGAATGCACCAGTTATGGGATCCTGACATTACACACTTCATTGAAATAATTTGGAGCATATTGTACACCTCCTACTTTGAGGTATTGTTTTCGGATACCTTGTGCATGATAGGAATTCACAAGAATTAAGACATGGGCATCCCAAATTCTGATTTATATGTGTTCACACTATGTATTGTTGTGGTGCGTAAGTGTTGGGACCCTTGAATACCATACTTGCTAGATTGGTTCTTGATGATATTGTGCACTAGGAGGGTCCACATGCAGTGGGACTAAGGCATTGTTAATCATGTGCAGCTCATTGCGAGCACATTTCGGTTGGTTGGCTTGAGCAAGCAAGCCTCTTCTATTCCCAATGGGTTCATCTTTGCAGTAGATGGCGATGGTTTCCTACGTGGGAAACATATTTTTGGATGGCTTGTGTTTTTCTTGCAGGGTGTTATGATGACTTTCAAGTGGTTCTTATGCATTCCATATGAGAATATATATTGTAACTTGTATTCTTGACGATCAATTGGGATCCTGGTATCAGTTTTATTGGTCTCCATGATAATAGCTTTAAAGGTAGGGTTAGATCTACATTAAACAAGCTATCTTACTATGAAATGGTGAGTTCCAATGTAAGATATGAAACAATTAACACAAAATTCCTAAGATCTTTAATCAACTATCAAGCATTTCTCAAGATCTAAAGCCATCATGAATGCAAACAAAATGGAAGGAAACTTGAATCATTTCATATTAAAATAGAGAAGAAAGTACATATCTACAATGAAGCTTGAGGTGCATCCTTCTTCCTTTGCCATGAGATATCCTTTTTCCACCCTTGCTTTTGATGAAGAAGTTGAGCTTTCTAATACTCCAAATCTCTCCAACATGCCTTTGCTCTTCCTTTTCCTTATTTCCTTACATGCCCAAAATGCCTTTGCTTTATATCATTGGGAAATGGGCTCTCAAGTTTCTCTTTTCAATGTGGGATAATCTCTTTTCATGATTTTTCATTATTTTCTCTCAAAAACCCACTTTCCATAGTATTTTTAGGCTCTTGTCACAACTTTAATATATTTAAGTACAATTAATGCAATCTTGTGCATTTCTTCTCACTGTAGACTGATGGAGACTAGATTTAAGCCTTCAATTGAGCAGTTCAATCACTGAACCTTGTCTCTTTAGGCTACTGCTTTCTTCACTCAATCCTTCCAGTTGTGGAAGTAGTGATTAGATCAGAGAGGACTGTTCTCTTCTGTACTTGTATGATGTCTTCATGTTGCGGGCGCATAGTAAAAATATGCTTATGCCTTCACTTTGTTAAGGGTGTTAATTTGATTGTTAAAAATCCACACTAAGTTCATGGTTGGATGGTGATAGAATAATCTGTTGGAACATTTCATGAGCAGTTTATAATCAAAGTGGTGCATCAGAAGCATGACGGCTCATGATGCTTAGTTGGATTGGATTTCATTATTGCTTGAGGACAAGTAATCTTCGGAGGGGAGGACTTTCATGTACCCTCATTGATGATTAGTGGAAGGATTTACTCGCCCAACCAATCCTTTGGGTTGAGTAGAATATTTCATGCACTCGAGGTTAATTATGAAGTTAAGGCATTAATTAGTTAGGAACTTTAATTTTATTTTTATCTTAAGTTTGAAATGCACTTGGCAGAATTAATTTTTATTAATTAGATTGATCCGTGTCGTGTCCAAGAAGCATGAGGGGGACAACAGTTTGACTGAATGAGCCATCTATGTTATGGAAAAAGCTATAAGAATAAGCAAAATGATCAAAGCGGGATTACACTACACAGACAAACACAAAATGCGCAGACAATATGCAGGAATGCGAACTGAACTTTTATTCAATGTAAGCAGGTAAATCCTTGATTGTATATTACAATATTATACATGCTTATATATATTTCTGAGATGCTTGGGTGACTTCCCATTACGTTCATTTACAAATAAGAAGTTAGAATGGTTCAATAGTTCAACCATTACAGTCGACTGGAAGACAGATAAACAGTCTATCGAAGTTTGACAGTCTCTGGTCGCATGTCTACGCTACTTGTCGATGTCGTGAACTGTGAGGTTGTTGAACATGTCAAAGGCGCGAATGTGTTCAAGTCGAGACTCATCGGAGTTGTGTCTATTTCGGAACCTGTCGTAGATAACTTGTCGAGTTGAACTTGTGTCGAAATTGAGACTTGTCATAGTTGCATCAACGTTGATGACTTGCCAACTGCGATGCGGATCAGACCTCCTTCCTTAAGAAACAATGGACCCCATTGTTTGCTCGTGAAGGTGAGGAAACTTGTCGGTCAATTCAGTAATAGAGTACGACTTTCCTTGAGAGGGGATCTAGCTAGCCTTGGAAACCTGAAACAAGGGACCTGTGTTTGTCCTTGTATGGCGTACCCATCATCCCACAATGGTGTTGCAGGGAAGAGGATCCTATAAATATGGATGGATGTCTTTGGGTTCTGCTGTCTGCAAATCGTTTTGTTCCAACAAGGGTGCATGGCATCATCGAAGTAGATCCACATTAAATACTGGATGCAAACCTAGGCATGCAGGAATGTCGAGCTGGAAAGCGTTCTCGCCAATCTGTCTAAGAATACTGTACGGACCATATCGCAAAGGCTTGAGCTTCTTGAATGGACCAATGAAGTGCTCCTTCTTGAGATGTAATGAGACCTTATACCCAATTTGGAATGAATGAGGGATACAATGGTTGTCATGTCGGGCCTTAGCTTTCTCGCTTACTCTGTGCAACATTTCCTATGTTTTCTTTTGAATGTCACATATCTGATCTCTAAACTTGACTACTTTATCAACTTCTCACTAGTTGTAGTCAGTGTCACTCAGTTCTGTCGAGGAGCTGATCAAGTCGATAGGCGCTAAAGGATGAAATCCATAATAGACTTCAAATGGACTCTTTCCTGTAGAGCTATAATAAGATCGATTGTAGCTGTGCTAGATGTACGGAAGACTTTCATCCCATGTGAGTTGATGTTGATGATTGTACATGTGAAGCAGTTGTACTACCAGGTGATTCAAAATTTTCATCTATCCGTCAGTTTGAGGATGGAAAGATGTCAACAATGAGAGTCGTGTGTCTGGAAATTGCCAAAGAGTCTTCTAAAAGATGTTAACGAATCTGGCATCTCGGTGGGAAATGATGGTTGTGGGTAAACCATAGTGTTTCCAAACATGTGTACACAAGAGCTGAGCAGTCTGTTGCACTGTTGTGGTCTTATTACTTGGTATGAGAATGGCCATCTTGTAAAATCAGTCTTATTACATGGTATGAGAATGGCCATCTTGTAAAATTGGTCGACTACTACTATTATCACATCATGGTTATGTTTGGTAGTAGGATAACCCATTAAGTAGTCCATAGAAACAGATTCCCATGGTCGACTAGGAACTTCTAGAGGTGTATACAATCCCCGTCGTCGATTAGAAGGTTTAGTAATGGCATAAACCAGGAATGTTTGAATGTACTTGTTGACGTCGGATTTAAGTGTAGGCCAAAAGAAATACTTCTACAGAATATAAAGTGTCTTTGCTACTCCAAAGTGTCCTACAGTCTAGCTGTAGTGCGCATCCCAAATGAGTTGTTGTTGATGTTCACTGGTCGGTACACAAAGTTGTCCAAGCTTGTATAGCAAGGTATCTTTCAGGAAGTAGTCAAAGTCTGAGGTCGACGACTTATTAGTGTGTAACTAGCATCCTCATACAATTGTGGCTAAGTGGTCGTGTCATACCCATGCATACTCATCACTGTGAAAAGGAGAGTAATGGGTGGTCAACTAAGGAAATTGGCGGCGGCGTTAGCTTTTCTTTTTTGATACTTAATCACCAACTGGAATTGTTGTAGGTAATTAATCCACTTGAGTTGTCAGTTTGTATACAACTTTTATTGTGTCAGAGCGAACTATAGAGGGTTATGACCGGTGAGAATGACCGTTTCCTTGCCAAGGATGTAATCCCTCCATTGCTTGAGAGCTTGCACAATGGCGTACAGTTCGTTTTTGTATGTCGCGTATCTTCTAACTGTGTCATTAAAAGTATCGAAATGAAAAGCGACTGGGTGACTAGATTGAGTGATCACTGCACCCAAGGCATAGTTTGATGCATCTATCTCAATCTCAAAAGGCTGATGCAAATCAGGTAACACAAGTACTGGTGTAGTGCAGAGCTTGTGTTTGAGTTGGTCAAAAGATGCTTGTTGTGTTGTTGTCCACTGGAAGACAGTTTTCCCATTTCCCTTCATCAACTAATTCAAGGGCCAGGCTATGTGACTGAAGCTGAGTATGAATCGTCGATAGAAATTATCCAAACCAAGCAAACTTCTTAGTTCTTGAATGCTTCTAGGAATGGGCCGATCTTTGAGGATCTGTACTTTTTCTGGGTCAACGTGAATGCCTGCAGAGTCAATTACATACCCCAAATATTTAATTTCGGTCATCGCAAATGAGCACTTGTCCATGTTCAAATAAAACCAATGTTGTTGGAGAGTGTCGAGGACTTTTCGAAGATGTTCAACCTGTTCCTCCCATGATCGATTGAAAATCAGTATATCGTCGAGATAGACAATAACCCATTTGTCGATGAAAGGTCGAAGAAGGTTATCCATATGTTGCATGAAGGTCGCAGGTGCATTGGTTAAGCCAAAAGGCATGACTAAGCATTAAAACAATCCTTCCTTGGTTTTGAAAGCAATTTTCCACACATCTGAGGGCTCGATTGGAATCTGATGGTATCCCGACTTGAGGTTGAGCTTAGTAAATAATTTAGTACCTTTCAGACAGTCGATGAGCTAGTCACATGTAGAATTGAGAGAAGAAAATGTAGAACATTGGGTAGGATTGAATCGAGTTTCCCTGAACTTAGACAAACTGGCGAAGTCCGTGTGAGAAAAAACCATTATCTTGGGTTTATGTGTTGTGTCTACAATCGATTCTAGGACAGCAGGACTCTCAAATCTCCAATTCCATGTTTTTGTGGCTCCCTAATTACTATTTCCTACGAGATATTTTGTATAGCTAAGATGCTAATGCGAACCTTACAAAAAGATAAAGGAAATTGGAATTCGTTTGCTTAAAGGAGCTCAAGGCTGACTAGGTTGTTGTGAATTTAGGGGTATGTGCAACATTTATCACTTTAAATTTTCAAATATGTGTATCATTTTGTATGTGGAGAAGAGTTAGATGTGTTTCTTGTTGGAGTTCCTTCTCGTTCTATAAACATAAGGGTTTCAACTTTCTACATCATAATTGTTTGAAATTTGTAATGCATTATGTGACTGCGAGACAGAGTCTCAAGTCCTCAATAGATGTAACCTACAAAAACGTAGTATTTAAATGAACTGAGAACCAAAATAATTTATACTTTTCATAATATAGGACCACAAATTCTTTTGGGCAGAAGAGAAAGCAGAAAGAGCCTAATATTTCAGTTCCAGTTCTGCCAATTCTGTTTATTTTCCGTGAATTATAAACATTAGGTTGACTGAAAGAAAAATATTTGAAGACCAGTGCTATAATTATTGCAGTTTCTTTGAAATCATAAAAGATTTAACGTCTCATGATGTAAATATTGTAGTTATATTTTGTGTATATATGTATTTATGGTGGTGAGCAGGATGAATCGTAGTTCACAATCCAGATACTTAATATCAGTGTGCATTCTACAGATCCCAAATTGTTTAACCATTACATAAAATAGTCCTTGGAACACACATTTACCATATTTTAACCCATAGGGAAATTGTTGAGGAGTAAAAATCCTTCTTGACCGAATGGATGATAGAAGTATTCTAGGTACAATTTAAGGCCCTGAATATGTATGTATATTTTTCATCATTGTTTCAAGCCTTCAATGGGATGAGTATTTAATTTTAAGTGAATCATAAACCTCCTAAGTTGTATGTCTAATGAAAACTTGATGAAAACTTAATTATAGAATTTGCATTAAATTATGAATGAGTACTTACCCTTCAATAACCTATGCCATGTCATAACTTTGATAATCCAATTTGGATCAGGAACACTCCAATAATTTTGGACTATTCCCCTTGATATAATTACACTAGGGAAATAATTTATCAATGGCTCAATACTGACTAGCCCTTACAACAACCAGATCTAGGAGGCCGGGAAAGGATAGACTGACTCACTCAACAACCTGATTGAATAGATGGTGAAAGCTTAACTGACCCTTAAGAAACCAATCACTTATTTTATTTCCTTGACCTGTTTATGGGTTTCTCCAATTACAAGGACTTTAAATTATGTATTTTTACAATAGACTATCTATTTTGGGAAAGAGAAACAATATTCTTTCTTTTGGGTTATGGGTCCATGGAAGAGATGAAGCGAGAGGCTACTCTCTTTTGGGCCTAAATTCTAGACTTAGTATTTGGCCTAAGATCCCTAACCATAATAGCAAAAATTGTAAATATGCTTTTTGTCAAAATGACATTTTTGAATTGTGTAAGGTTTAAAAAGTGATTACAATATAGAATAGTCCTTGTTTTCTGCCTAACCTTTTCACAT
Source organism: Larix kaempferi (assembly GCA_027924585.1). Classification (NCBI taxonomy): domain Eukaryota; kingdom Viridiplantae; phylum Streptophyta; class Pinopsida; order Pinales; family Pinaceae; genus Larix; species Larix kaempferi. Next base: position 7,920,835 of record BSBM01000249.1, read on the forward strand.
AAATATAAGATGTACTTTTGGAAAGAGAAATGGGGAAGCCCTCATGTAAGATCCAAATACTAGTAGGCTCAACATTGAAGTTTGAAGGATACTTTTTCAATGTGTTTTAATAATCAGTATATGCATTGAGTTTTGAAAAGAGAAATGGGAATCCTTATAAGTCCCTCTCATTTGACATCTAGATGTTAGTAGACTCAAGACTAAAGTTTGAAGGATAATTTTTCAAGTGTTCGAATACTTAGGTTTATTATGGTAAATGTGATGCTTGTTGATTAGGTGGATTTTGAAATTGAATGGTTATTTACTCATGAAATGGGTCCATATGGACAAACATATCAATTAGCTTTGTGATGGTGTTTGTAACTTTTTTTGGTCATTAATGGAAATATGGATTGGAAAAAACATATGTTTTTAGTTGGAAAGATAATAATACAATGATTATAATAGTTTGTAGAAATGTTCATTTCAAAACAGGTAAGATTTAATGTCATGGAAAAGTTATTCTTATAATTTTTTTTCTTTTGTCTTATTTATTTGAACCATTTCCTATGGTAATGATCAACTAGTCACAACAAAGATCAACAATTTTAAATCTCTAAAGGACGTACAATGTTAGAGGTACACTAGTTTTAGGTGGATACATTGGCAATGGACAAAAAACATCTTTTCAATTTTTGCTATGATTGTAAGGGATCATAGGCCTGATCTCTTTTGTACTTGTAACATAATACTTCTAGTAGTGGATATCTTGTCAAAACAATTATAGGAACACATAAGCTTTAAAACCCCATGAGTCTACATACATCCCGAACTTCATCTTATGAACTCAAATAATGTTGTAAGTAGTTATCAACTACTCTAATCACATTCCCAGGATAGGAAACAAACATTTACCTTCATGAAATAAATAGGCCAAAGAACAATGCAATACAAAAAAACCAATAGTCCTAATGGTTATGACTATGTTCACATAATTAACAAAACAAGTACAGTGTTGGGTGTATTTACTGTCTTAATGAATCACCAAAGATTTAATTATCGACCAAGGTTGGTAATATTAGATTTGTGGCATGGTATATGCTGAGGTAGAATGGTACTTAAGACATCGGCTCGGCCGACCTTAGAAATTTTTAATAATGAAAAGATCGAAAGATCTTTCAAAATGAAAAACCGAGTCAAACTTCAGAAATACAACTACTAAACTGATTAGACCTAACTAAACCAATAGATCAAAATATTATCAATCTATACTACTCTACTCTATGAACAATAATTGAAAAGATAAAAACAACAATAGTATTCTAGGAAACAAGACTTGATCAAAAGAAAAACTACTCTTATGAAAATGGAAACTAATGATCAATTATTCAAACTCTAATCTAGGAATCAGAAAGTGATAACTGTGAACAAGTTCAGAAACCTATCTATAAAATGATTCAGTTTACAACTAACTATGGAAACAAGAAACTATGTTATCTTATAGCAATATTATAAACTACTTAATTGTTGAGATATTGTAGCTTCAAAGAATATTATATTTGTACTTTATTATTCTGGAGATGTTTCCTTCCTCCTTGAAGATCTTATTGTATATCCGGAGATGTTTATTGCTCCATCGGAATGTGGTAACTTGGGTTATTAGACTTCCCTAGTAGGGGTCTTCCCTGTATGTGTTATGTGGGTCAAAGGGTTATTAGACCACCCTAGAGGGGTCGGCCCAGTCAGTTGTAGTGGGGTATTCAACCCACTGGTTAAATACGATCCTACATTATTTGTGTAAAAGACAAGTCGGAGTAGTGTATAAATAGAGGAGGTGTATTCCTCATTTGACACACACTCACTCACTTGAGAGTGGCGCACTTGTGGAGGAGAGGTCTGCTATGGAGAAGGAGGAGCTTATGCTCAGGGTTACATCTTTGTATATTGCTGGTCATCTATATTGAGGAAGCTTTACTGGGTTTTCTACCCCATGAGGGTTTCCCAGGATAAATTTGTGTCTCTTGTGTTTATGTTGTGCTTGTTGTTTCTTCAGTGATCCTGTATATGCTATTATTGTGAAATGGAATGCAATGCTGCTATTTTATGTCTTAGCATATTAAATCTTAACATGGTATCAGAGCTAACCTCAAGGAAGGCAATGTATGGCACTTACGACACTTGCTTTACTTGAAGTATGCTAGCAAGACACATCCTTCCATCCATTCAGAAGTGTGAAAGTCAAAGATTGAATTTTTAGGGTTTCTCTAGCAAACCCTAATCAAGCTCCAGATCAAGTTTCAGGGAGAGTTGAGTCTAAGGCCTTACATAAGAAGACTACAGGAAGTCTCGACAGGTATGACTTAAGGAGGTTCAGATATGTCTTGAAATTTTATTCTTGATTAAGTTCATGATGTGTTTGTCTTCATATTATTTATTAGTACAATTTTGATTAATGTTAGAATTGTCTTATCACCCTAGTAACAGTATGAATGCATGTGAATGATCGAAGAAATTCATTGATTAGGGCTATATGATTGTACTAATGCATTATGGTGTTGTGTGAGGTTGATGTTGTTTGCTAACAAGATACAGGTACATCACAAAAGACAAATCAAATTCTATGACCATGACAACATGAAGACAAGGACTCATCCATAATCTTTGTTCTACTTACGAGGTATGTATGACTTTGTTATATTATGCTTAACCTATGAGACATGCAGGTTCTAGCTCAGGATCTCTAAATCATTGAAGAGATTGTTTAGGTATGTTGTACATAACTAAGCAGGTATACTAATCCAGGTATGTTTTCATATGTCAAGTTAGAATCTTACCTTGTGTTAGGATCCCTTATATAAATATACTTGGTATGATTGGTTATGCTTATTCATAAAGTTAGTAATCAAGGGTTTATGCATATTATGTCTCTTGTCTTGATGATTTAATTAACCAGAAGAGTACTATGATCAAGCAAGAATATGCATGAATAAAAGAAGACTTCCTTGAAACCCTGAATACTAATGATCATGACTATACATATTCAAGATTATTTAGAATTAGAATGTTTTGAGAATATACTAATGAATGTATGTTTGTGTATGAGATCATGAGGATGACACTAGTGCACACTTGAGCATGCACAGTGGTACAAAATGAATAGAAGTTCAAAAGACATATAGAAGATCAAGCGGGAGGCAACCACACAAACATAAAAGATAAGTATTTGAGTTGTTATTTGAAATAGTAAATGATATTGCTTGTATGCATATTTGTATTTCTAGAATATATCATGCTGAGTGTAAACATTCATAGAGCATTGAACAGTATACTACTAATATGCATATGATTGGTAAGTTGGACAAACATTCCATTGTTGCTTGTCTAGAATGAAACCTCTTTGCTGACATGTTGAGAGATGTGCACACTCTCAATAGTATGTTCTGGTAGAGATGGAAGGAATCTAGATAGCCACTGTATGCATACAGGATATGGGAAAGTGTTGTCCCAAAGTATTGGTCAAAATAGTTGCATAACTATGTAAATGATGTCTGTATGCATAATAGGTTATCATGTCAATATGATTTGATGATTATGAAGTATTACTAATCATGTACTTAATTTTGAATTGTAGGAAAGATCATGATGAATGATGAACACTGAACAAGCGATGGATGTTCAACAAAATATTTACAAATCAAACACACTATAGAAGGCTTGTGGCTAGAAGATTCTCTTAGAAAGAGGAAGAGAATCATGATGAGATGTTTGCTCCAGGTGGCTAGATAAGACCATTCTCTTAATGGTGTAATTAAAGAAGAAGTGTGAACCAGGTTCTATATGGGTACCCAGGATCGATAATCAATTGATGAGCTTAATGATCACCATGGGTGATGTGGATCTCAACCTTTGCTACAAGGTTGAATATGGTTTCTCTACACAGATGTTGATTGGGCAGAAATTGTATCAGACAGGAAGAGGACACCGACAGGATGTTACTGTCTGGGATCAGCCATGATCTCATGGTTTAGAAGGAAGCAATCTAGTGTGGCTCTCAGTACAAGCGGAATATATGGTTGCTTGCTATGCTAGTTATTAAGCGGTATGGCTTTAGAATGGACCCAACTGTGATCCTATGTGACAAACAGAGTTGTACCAAAATGGCAGAGAATCTAGTATTCCATGATATGTCAAAGCACATAGAGATCTGACATTTCTATATACAAGATATGGTGCATAAAAGAATTAAAGTTCGAATTTGTAACAAGTTACCGATGTAGTAACCAAACCCCTACCTCAAGTAAAGTTTTCCGAGACAAACTTAAAATAGTTCAGAAGGACCCTCCTCGAAAGGGGGAGCGATGTGATCACTTATGATGAGATTGCCCGCATCGACAGTGAGGTCGATGATGTGGATACCTATATTGGTGATGCCGACAGAGAGGTTGGTGGATGGTCCTTAGACAGGGTCTAAGGTGACAAGGGGATTGCATCATCCTTGAACACATGTTTTAAAAGAGAGTCGTAGATGTATGTCTTCGAGAATGAAGTCCTTGGTGGACATGAGGGGATTGGATCATCCCTGGACTTCATTCCTAAAGAGATCCGTAGACGTATGTCTTCGAGAATGAAGTCCTTGGTGGACATGAGGGGATTGGATCATCCCTAGAATTCAGTCCTAAAGAGAGCCGTAGACGTATGTCTTCGATAATGAATTCCTTGGTGGACATGAGGGGATTGGATCATCCCTAGACTTCAGTCCTAAAGAGAGCCGTAGACGTATGTCTTCGAGAATGAAGTCTTTGGTGGACATGTGAGGATTGAATCATCCTTGGATTTCAGTCCTAAAGTAAGCCGTAGACTGGGTCTCTGAGAATGTAGTCCTGAATGAACAGGTAGGGGATTGTATCTTCCCCGAACTTTGGTCCCAGAATTGATCCGTAGACTGATGTCTCCGAGAATTGAAGATAGGATTGCATCGTCCCTGGACCTCGGTTCAAAATGTATGTGATGGGATTGCATCGTCCCTAGACATGAGACTTGTCTTAAAGTGATAAGGACTGATCATCCTGGAACTTGATCGAGATTGCATCATCCCTAGACATGAGACTTGTCTTAAAAGTTATAAGGACTGATCATCCTGGAACTTGATTGGGATTGCATCATCCCTAGACATGAGACTTGTCTTGAAGGTATGTGTGAGGACTGCATCATCCATGAACTGGGTTCAAAATATACGTGATGGGATTGCATCGTCCCTAGACATGAGACTTGTCTTAAAGTGATAAGGACTAATCATCCTGTAAGTAGATTGGGATTGCATCATCCCTAGACATGGTGAGGTGTCTTAAAGTGATAAGGACTAATCATAATGTAAGTAGATTGGGATTGCATCATCCCTAGACATGGTGAGGTGTCTTAAAGTGATAAGGACTAATCATCCTATAAGTAGATTGGGATTGCATCGTCCCTAGACATGTTGAGGTGTCTTAAAGTGATAAGGACTAATCATCCTATAAGTAGATTGGGATTGCATCGTCCCTAGACATGGTGAGGTGTCTTAAAGTGATCAGGACTAATCATCCTTTAATTTGATTCGGGATTGCATCATCCCTAGACATGGTGAGGTGTCTTAAAAGGATAAGGATTGATCATCCTGTAAGTTGATCTGGATTGCATCATCCATAGACATGAGAGATGTCTTAAACTGAGAGGGACTGATCATCCCGTAAGCGGATCAGGATTGTATTATCCTTGGACCTATGTCCTAAAGTGAGAGGGATTGATCATCCTGTAATAGGATCTTGTGTGTTGCAGAGTATGCTGCTATGTATTGTTGATAGATGTATTAGTGAGAATACATGCTTTTGATGATAGATGTATTAGTGAGAATACATGCTTTTGATGATAGATGTATTAGTGAGAATACATGCTTTTGATGATAGATGTATTAGTGAGAATACATGTTTTTTTTTATGATATATGTATTAGTAAGAATACATGTTTTGATGATAGATGTATTGGTGTGGATACTAATACAGATGATCCAAATGCTGTAGATCGAGATGATCCAGATGCTGAAGATCGAGATGATCCAAATGTTGTAGATCGAGATGATCCAAATGTTGTAGATCGAGATGATCCCGATGATGGTGATCGTATGATGACGATGTTGATGATCGTGAGGATCCATATGTTGATGTTGTTGTAGCTATTCGAATGCTGCAGAAGATAAAGACTCAGTACTGAAGATGTTGATATTCCAGTATTGAAGATGTTCCAGTAACTGCTTGAGTTACTGATGATGTTGAGAAAGCTTCCAATGATTTATAGATGTATCATGTATGATGTTGATGACTCCTTGCTCGTGCAGATGCTATTATAATATCCTTCTCATTAAGGGGGAGTGTTGAGATATTGTAACTTCAAAGAATATTATATTTGTACTTTATTATTCTATAGATGTTTCATTCCTCCTTGAAGATCTTATTGTATATCCGGAGATGTTTATTCATCCGTCGGAATATGGTAACTTGGGTTATTAGACTTCCCTACTGGGGGTCGGCCCTATATGTGTTATGTGGGTCAAAGGGTTATTAGACTACCCTAGAGGGGTCGGCCCAGTTAGTTGTAGTGGGGTATTTAACCCACTGGTTAAATACGAGCCTACATGATTTGTGTAAAAGACAAGTCAGAGTAGTGTATAAATAGAGGAGGTGTATTCCTCATTTGACACACACTCACTCACTTTAGAGTGGCGCACTTGTAGAGGAGAGGTCTGCTATGGAGAAGGAGGAGCTTATGCTCAAGGTTACATCTTTGTATATTGCTGGTCATCTATATTGAGGAAGCTTTACTGGGTTTTCTACCCCATGAGGGTTTCCCAGGATAAATTTGTGTCTCTTGTGTTTATGTTGTGCTTGTTGTTTCTTCAGTGATCTTGTATATGCTATTATTGTGAAATGGAATGCAATGCTGCTATTTTTTGTCTTAGCATATTAAATCTTAACATTAATAAACCTAAAAAATTCAATAGTTAAACTATTCATGCATTCGACAAATACTCAAAACTAAACTAAACTACCTAATTCCATTCTCCTTGAGGATTCTGAAGAAATGTGTCAAACGTAATAGGAACTGGAGAAAATGTATTGAAATGAATTTCAAATGTGACAAGAAAACAGAACGGAAGTAAATCTAGTTTAACTTCTACAAAGAGATGCAAACTAAAAAGTGACCAATAACAACTAACTTTAAGCATTGTAATCTATTCTTTATCCATAAGCAAATGACTCTAGTTATGCTACCTAAGACTGATTTGAAATGAGATGTTATTAAAAATTGATCTATTAACAAGAAACCAAGAACATGTGTTTCTAATGACTACTTTGAAATCAAAGGCAGGAAAATATCTTTACTATCCTACAAAGGTGAAGCATGAAATATAATTATCAACACAAGTTTAAGGAAATCTAAGCATATGCAAATGACTTGGAAATAAGTTTGTTCTAGAAGCAAGTAGAAAACTTAATAAAGATATTTACTTGAAAATGAGTTTGATCTAGAAGCAAGTAGAAAACTTAATAAAGATATTTTATTTCTAAATCAAATCTAATCCTATGAACATCTTCATTAACTATGTAAATGAGAAGAGCAAATCCTATGCTTGAACTAAGAAACCATAAAAACTAATGTACTTTTGAAAGTGAAATTACCAAGCTTAATCCAAAATCAATCTTAAATAAAAATGAAGTAAACTAAACTAAGGATGAAATGAACGAGTTCTAGAACAGTAACAAGTTAAGGAATCAGACATACAAGATCAATTACAGAAACAAAATCTAAAAAGCAAACAAAGGCAAAGTTACGGAGATAAATAAGAACTAAGAATAGTTATAAATCCTAATTAAAACTCTATGTAGTTCAAAACAAGGTCCTAATTACATATATAACAGTTGGTTAACTACAGGAAATAATACAATTCGAAAACCTAAAAAACTGAACTTTAAACGAGCATAAAAACAAGACAGAAAATATTAAAGTCCGTATGACAGTCTGGTTGACAATCTGAAAGACAGTCTGGATGACAGAAAATGATATAAACTATGAAAATGAGCAGACTAAATGATTCTAACGCTAGCTGGTTTACGCATTTTATGCTACAGTGCAAGGAAAGCAGTAAATAAACTATTTAAAGATGAAATAATAAGAAACAACTACACTAATCTATATCTAAGGAAATAAATTGTTTCCTACTGCATATTAAAGAAAGCTAAAAGGTAAGTGAATCTAATCTACAGCTACAGGAGAATTAACAGAAATGAATCTAATTATGAATTGAACTTGAAACACTAAACTAACTAAACTCTATGTAATTGCAATGGAAAGATTGAAAGAAAGAAAGGAAACTATGCTTGACCGGTCACTTTGAATTATGAAAATGTAAATTGTATTAGTAGCAAGAGATAAATTACAGGAAACAGAGAAGCGACATCTACGGGAAAAATAAAATTAAATACATGTAATAAAAATGTAAACTACTTATCTGCAGAAAGAAAACAACAAAATATACACAGTGAAAAACCTCTGGTTGTTGAGGGTCCCTTCTCAGCAATTAGGGATTGGCTAACTCAAATTAATCACCAAGAGAACATGAATTTGATCATCAACAGCTAAAATCAGAAACTGTTACACCTAAAATCCTACCATCATGAGATTCAGTTTATACATCCCTAAAGTACCATTGGCTAAGTCATTAACTTGGAAGAGACTCCATTACATTCATGCTAGGTTTTGAGAGGTTGTCGTAGGCTGCACTCATGCAACTTGTGACCTCGCACCTTGCTCTCTTGCAGGGTGTGACAATGTCAGTTAATGGAAAAAAATAGCTTCTTCGAGCTTATTCTCGAAGCCTGCTGACTTGGATCCTTATCCCTGACCTTCTGGGAGAGCTAGCACTCGGTTCCTAACCTCTTGGGAGGATCCCCTATCTCTCTCCTACCATATCTCAACCTATCCTATCCATACCCTATCCACTTAGTCATATATAAGTGAAGCTCTACCCCTCTCCAAAAGGAGGAAGTATATAGTGTCTACATGCTGGTGAAATCATTATTGAGATATCTCTACTCATCCATTGAGAGACTCATACTTCCTCATGAGGATATGGCATTGGATTGGATGGAGAAGGATTGCTACATTAAGCCTCGGTTGTAATCATTCTTCTATGTAATTTCCCTCTATTTTACAGTAATATAAATGATTTTCACCATTATTGTTGTGAATTGATGATATTGTGTAGTTTACCTGCTTTACTGTTTACTTAGATCTATTATTGTATAGATTCTCTTTGTTGATGTATATGTAACTTCGGAATGTATTTCACATAAATGTATATTGTATTCCTATAGAGATGTTATTATTCCTCTATACGGAAGTGTCGTCATTTATATTGTAAGTGTCGTAACTTATACTTGATGGGTTATTAGACCACCTTGTTGGGGGTTGGCCCTGTATAAGTCATGTGGGTCAAAGGGTTATTAAACCACCCTATTGGGGGTCGGCCATGTGGGTCGAAGGGTTATTAGACCACCCTATTGGGGTTCGGCCCAGTTAGCATTATGTTATGTGGTTAAGTTCGAGCCTACATGAGTTAGGTAAAAAGGCAAGTCAAGTCAAGTTTAAATAGAGTGCGGAAGGCACTCTATTTACTCACTCACTTTTCACACATGCACTCAAGGAGGAGTGGCGCACTTATGGAGGAGGAGGATCTGCTGCTAGGTTATATCTCTCAAGGTTGGTTGTATCATTGCTCTATCTATCTCTGAGGAAGTTATTGGGGTTTTTCACCTTTATGGTTTTCCCCAAGTAAATCTTTGTGTCTCTTGTGTGCTTGCATTATTGTCTCCATGATTGATATGCTGTAGATAGGCTGTACATGTTGTTCTCTCAGTTAATATCCTAGATCATATTGAAGTAAATTCAGAAAATTTAACATGGTATCAGAGCTAGCGTGAAAGAATGCATGATATGGCATGTATGACACTTGTTGCACTTACAATGCTAGGGCTTGATATAGCAAAAACAAGTCATCGTAGCACTTTCGCTATAAATCCGTTTTGGAGAAGTTTTCAGATCGGAAATTGTTACAGGACAAATATTAAATCTCCAAGTACCTTGTGTCCAAAGGAAAACCTCTAACTCGTTGTACTTTGTGATTTATGATCTGTGCAATATAGGGTTTCTGCCTCTTCCAGATCTGAGTCAAAATCAGGTGACCTTGGGAAAAAGGTCATAACTTGGGATAGGAATCTCCAAATGAAATTTCGTGAAAAGTAACAGGTAGTACACAGACTGGACTATCTCAGAAAAAAAATTTCAGAGGCCGAAGTTGAACCAGTGACACGTGGCATGCCGTACAAGTTCACTCATCTGTATTATCCCATAAACAGGTCACGTTGCGACACTTGGCATAACTCTCTCTCAGAGAATCCAATTGAGGTCATACCTGTCAAGATGGAAAGATAACAGGCCAAGATGTCTCCAGAAACGTTTTCAGAGGCCGAAGTTGAAACAGTGACATGTGGCATGCCATACAAGTTCGCCCTGCTGTATTATCCCAAAACAGGTCACATTGCGACATTTGGCATAACTCTCTCTCAGAGAATCCAATTGAGGTCAGACCTGTCAGGAAGGAAAGATAACTGGTCAGGATATCTCAAGAAATGTTTTTCAGACCCTGTGGATCAAAAAGTTCATAGTTACACTAGAAACAATCAGGTACATATTTATGGTAAAACATAATTATTTTTTAGTACCTTCATTCATGGCTTCCGGAATTTAGGGCTTTGGAAAAAGTTGGAATTTTTGTAATCGGAGACCACGGCTGGATGCTACTCATCAAAATAGAAATTTAGAGACCAAGATCAGAATTTTTGGTTGGGCATAAGGCCGGTCTTGATCAAACCCTAGTTCGGGACTTTGATCAGAAAAGTGCAAAAATTAAGGCTTCTGTAAAAATGGGAATTTTTGAAATCTGTGCCCATGGCTGGAGGCTCCTCAGAAAAATAGAAGCTTAGAGATTTGGATCAAACCTTTTGATTGGGCAGAAGAGTGGGCTTCATCAAACCCCAGTTCAGGGTCACGTACAGTGAATCCAGAAGTTTCAAAGGCAAAATTGAGGAGTAAACTTTGCAGTTTTCAAATTCTAAATATACCAGCTTGATCAGCTCATCAAGGCGCATATTTCTATCCTTTCGGAAGTTTGAAATTCAAAGTTTGAATTTTTGGGGTTTCTCTGACAAACCCATATCCAGCTCCAGGTCCAGTTCTTGCAAATCAAGTGGATAGGGTTAATCCTAGAAGAAGATGGATTGGTCACCTGCATAAGTGAAGGAGTTCCTGTTTCAGAGGGAGATGAGGCTAAGGTTTTACATAAGGAGATTACAAGCGATCTCGATAGGTATGACTCATCGAGGTATGTTTTGAGATTTGTTCATGATTAAGTTTATGGTATGTTTGTCTTCATGTTATTATGGTTAGTACAATATTGATTTTAGATTTGTCGTATCACCTTAACAAAATTATGAATGCATGATAGAAGATATTCATTGGTTAGGGTGTTGACACTTATGATTGTACTAATGCATTATGGTGTTGTATGAGGTTTATGTTGTACACCAAGAAAGACAAATCATGTTCCAGTTCAAGAACATATGATCATGATGACATGAGGATAAAGACTCATCCATTGTCATGGATCTCATAGAAGATCCATTTACGAGGTATGTATAACTTGGTTTTATAATGGCTAACCTATGAGATATACAGGTTACTAGCACAATTCATTGAAGAAGAACAAGAAGACATCATGTGAGTATGTTAGACATAACTAACTAGCATGCTAATCCAGGTATGTTTTTCCTATATCAAGATAGAATCCTACCTTGGGTTAGGATCTTATACTATTGTTGATAATGATTATTCATGAAGTCATAGGTTTGAATAATCATGGTTGTATGCATATTATGTTTCTTACCATAATTGATGATATGACTAACCAGAAGAATCATGAAGGTATAGGTTTGAATAATCACAGGTTTTATGCATATTATATCTCTTATCTTGATTAATGATTCAACTAACCCGAAGAGTCATAGGTTTGAGTAATTATACATTTAGACATGTTATGATTTGACTAACCATAAGAATCCTACATAAACCTTGAATGCTAATGCTTATTATTTCTGTTTGAAATGATCATGACTATACATGCTTGAGATTATTGTGTTTTAATAGTATGCTAATGAATGTATGATTTTATATGAGCTCACAAGGATAACACAATCATGATACTAATAAGCATTCATAGGGACCAAGGATGAATATGAGTTCAAGAACAGGTAATCCAGGAAGCAAAGATCAAGAGGGAGCACACTCCAGTTGTTCCTGCAAGAAAGCAAAGGAACACACTTCAATAGTTTCTGCAAGGATGCAGATATTCAGAGGGAGTTGACCATCTTTCCACAACAGAAAGGTGTAGAAGAAGCTACTTCAGATCAGGACTCCAGCAGCTCCTGCAAGGAAGTAAAGACTCAGAGGGAGTCCACCCAACGAACAAACAAAGATAAGTATTTTAAATAAAATTGTTCAATGATGTATATGCTCATGTTCCTAGACTTAGGATATGTATTGTGCATATTAGAATAGTTGCATTGATGAACAGTATACTACTAATATACATGGGTAAGTGGCCTATGGAACTGTACAACATTCCATTGCTACTTATCTAGAATGAAACCTCTTTGCTGACATGTTGGGATTTGTGCATACTCTTAACAATGTTCTGGTAGAGATTGGAAGGCATCTAGAAAGTTATGGGATATGGATAAATGTTGTATTGAAGCATTGGCAAAGATAATTGCATGGCTGTATGACATATTTCTTTATGTGTAAGAATTTGTTCTAAAAACTATGAGATGTTTTCTAATCATGCAATCTAACTTGTTGTGTAGGAAAGATCGTATGCCATCTCCTACAAAAGAAGAACTACAACATTTGTTCAACAAAGATATTGAAGTTCCCAGGATCTGGGATGAAGAAATGGAATGCCATTATCCATCGATAATGAAGAATGATGTTTGAGATGTAGTCCCAAGACATGAAGGAAGTTTGTTATGACTTCCAAATGGATCTATGAGATCAAGCATGTTGCAGAAGGCAACATTGAGAAATATAAAAGTGATGAAATAGAAGATGCACCAGATGGATTTCAAGATAGCATGGTGTAGTCATATATGTGTGCAGAACTTGGTATGGTAGGATAGACAGCTTTCTACTAAGTTTGGGCTTTACCAAGAATAAAGCGGATTCCAATCTTTTCTACAAGGTTGAGGAAGGCAATCTAGTGATACTACTTTTGTATGCGGATAACCTGTTTGTATCAGGTGAAGATAGATTGATTGTCGACACGCAGCGGAAGCTTACTACCGAGTTCGAGATAAAGAACTTGGGGATGATGCACTATTTTTTTTTGGCATGGAAGTGTGGCAGAGTGTAGATGGAATCTTCCTTGGACAAGGGAAGTATGCAGTAAGAGATCTTGAAGAGGTTCGGGATGATGAATTGCAAGGCCATGGCCACACCTATGACATCGAATCTGAAGCTTCTATGTGATGCTTCATCTGAGCCAGTTGATGTCTCTATGTATCGTCAGATGATTGGGTCCTTGATGTACCTGATGAACACGAGACCAAACATTTGCTTTGCTGTGAACACATTGAGCCAGTTCCTGACGGATCCGAGCGGTGTTCACCTGGTTGCTGTAAAGCATGTTCTGAGGTACCTGAAGGGTACAGTGGATTATGGGCTCAAGTATGAAGAGAATCAAAAGTTTAACCTACAAGGTTATGTTGATTCAGATTGGGATGGCAGTGCTGTAGACAAGAAGAGCACATCTGGGTGTTGCTTCAGTATGGGATCAGGTGTGATCTCTTGGTTCAGCAGGAAGCAGTCCTGCGTGGCACTGAGTACAGCTGAGGCAGAGTATGTTGCAGCCTGTTCAACTAGTTGTGAGGCAGTATGGCTACGGAAGCCACAGTCTGAGTTATTTGATCTCCCGTTGGAGGCTACTGGTATCCTCTGTGATAACCAGAGTTGTGTGAAGCTGTCCGAGAACCAAGTGTTTCATGACAGGTCGAAACACATAGAGATCAAATATCACTATATCAGGGATATGGTGCAGAGAGGAGCTGTGAAACTCCTATATGTTGCGACGAACGAGCAGATTATAGATGTGCTGACGAAGCCACTAGCCAGGGTGAAGTTCGAGTACTTCAGAGAGAGGCTTTGCGTTCTTCAGATCGAGGACACTTCGAGGAAGAAGTGATGGACACATTTGCTGAAGCCATTCCAAGCATGTTGGAAGGAGGATCCTTCACATGGCTGTGGATGTAAGTGCTGGATGATGAGCATCAGGATGATGTTCTGGTTTCTGCTTTGATATGATCAGTTGGATCATTTTATGTATGTATGTACGCATCATGTTGGATGTTGGATATGATCAGTTGGATCATTTTTATGTATGTATGTATGCATCATGTTGATGCTGGATATGATCAGTTGGATCATGTGTATGTATTTTGTATATGCATCATGTTGGATGCTTGGATCATGTATGATGATATGTATCAGGTAGATACTTGGTATGCATTTGGTAGATGCATTGATGATCAGGTGGATCAGGTATGATGACATGCAGCAGGATGTTGCAGTGATGATCAGGATGATCATAGATGACGAGCTTCAGGATGTTGCTCCAGATGACATGCAGCAGGATGTTGCAGTGATGATCAGGATGATCATAGATGACGAGCTTCAGGATGTTGCTCCAGATGACATGCAGCAGGACGTTGTAGTGATGATGATCATGATGATCATGGATACATCAGGATGATGTATGGTGAGTATCAGGTTGACACTCTATGGTCGTGGATCAGGTTGTGCAAGATGAGCATGTAATCCGGTGCCCTGGGAGATTTGCAGATGGTCTTTCGAGGTTTTGCCTATGGCATGTAATTCGGTGCCCTGGGACATCTTGCAAATGATCTTTCAAGGTTTTGCTCTGGAAGGACATATAATTTGGTGCCCTGGGAGATCTGCAGATAGTCTTTCAAGGTTTTGCCTATGGCATGTAATTCGGTGCCCTGGGATATATGGCAGATGCTCTTTCGAGGTTTTGTCCTATGGCATGTAATTCGGTTCCCTGGGAGATCCGATAGGTTGGGCTGTGTGCCCGTAATCAGTCCTGGGATGCTCTTGCGAGGTTTTTCCATGACCACATGTAATTCGTTGCCCTGGGAGATCCTATAGGTAGAGCTGTGTGCTCGTAACAGCCTGGGATGCTCTTGCGAGGTTTTGTGGTGAGGTCACATGTAATTCGGTGCCCTGGGAGATCCTTAAGGTAGAGTTGTGTGCTCGTAACAGCCTGGGATGCTCTTTCGAGGTTTTGTGACGCACGTAATAAGTCCTGAGGATTTCACAGTATGGCCAGTGATGATGAAGACCTGTAGTTGGTGGGCCTACATCCATTATGAAAAAGGACTGGCTCTGTAGAACTTCCTATGACGAGTAGAGTTAGAGATTGGTTGAGATAGCAGCAGCAGTGACGATGATGATGACTCGATGACGATTATCTAGTGATGATGATCCAGAGAAGATGACTTGTGCTAGAAGAACTGTGCTGAGAAATACCTTCCTAGTTAAGAGGGAGTGTTGATGTATATGTAACTTCAGAATGTATTTCACATATATGTATATTGTATTCCTATAGAGATGTTATTATTCCTCTATACGGAAGTTTCGTCATTTATATTGTAAGTGTCGTAACTTATACTTGATGGGTTATTAGACCACCTTGTTGGGGGTTGGCCCTATATAAGTCATGCGGGTCAAAGGGTTATTAGACCACCCTATTGGGGGTCGGCCATGTGGGTCGAAGGGTTATTATACCACCCTATTGGGGGTCGGCCCAGTCAGCATTATGTTATGTGGTTAAGTTCGAACCTACATGAGTTAGGTAAAAAGGCAAGTCAAGTCAAGTATAAATAGAGTGCGGGAGGCACTCTATTTACTCACTCGCTTCTCACACATGCACTCAAAGAGGAGTGGCGCACTTATGGAGGAGGAGGATTTGCTGCTAGGTTATATCTCTCATGGTTGGTTGTATCATTGTTCTATCTATCTCTGAGGAAGTTATTGGGGTTTTTCACCTTTATGGTTTTCCCCAAGTAAATCTTTGTGTCTCTTGTGTGCTTGCATTATTGTCTCCATGATTGATATGCTGTAGATAGGCTATACATGTTGTTCTCTCAGTTAAGATCCTAGATCAGATTGAAGTAAATTCAAAAAATTTAACACTCTTTACTTGTTTGCATTGTTCTGTGTATCTTGACAGGTCTTGCAGCTGAGATTTGACGACCGTAAGGTGTGAAGCAGCATCCAGGAGAAAGGACTTCAAGTCTAAGGTAAGACATCTAGCGACTCGATCCTTAATTAGATCTAGGAAAGTGGTTTATAGTCTTTATTATTTGTTCTAGACTCACATTGAGCTAGGGGGATCCGACTCGCGTCTGCTCAAGTGAATTGTCCATAAAACAAATCTGGCGACCATACTGGGGAAGAACATTGCTTTGTAGTGTCAATTTGAATGTTGTTTTCAGCTGATTTCTTGCAAAGCCATTTTCATTTGTCATTAGCCTCCTAAGTTGATTTCATCATCAGATCTTCACTTTGAAGAGTCTGATTACCGTCCTCTAAGCTTGTACTTCTCATTTTCAAACTAGTTCATTGCTCATTACTTGGAGATTTGGCTCATTTTTTTACTTAGATCTCACCTGTCGCACCTGGTCAGTATACACAGAGCGACACTATGTCATTTTTTATCTTTGTTCTCTGCCTATTAGTCAGACATTGCAACCCTTCCATTGGTATTCTGTGACACCTTCTCACTTCTCGCATTGCTAAATTGCGATGTCGGACTGTGTACAAGCACAGACTGTGCCGATCTATCAAAGTTGAGATACAGACACCCTTTCTCCTTTATGGTTTTGAGTGTTGGTTTGTATGCAAACTCTCTCTGTACTGCAAGATCCAGTCAGAGATCCCATTTTGCTTTGTCTGATTGAGTTGTTTGGTTTTGTTTGGAGTTGTTTTGGGTTCCATCTTGGACAAGTCTGGGATTTGGTAGTGGTGGACACTTTCGTCTCACCCACCTGCATCCACTCACCCTTGCATTCCCGCCTCTCCTTTCCATATCTGATCATTGTGTTGGATCGATTTACAGACCTCATTTGCATTCATTTGTTGAGCTTTGCTTGCTGTAGTGCTGCTTGTTACTATTTGAGTTTGAGTGTTTGTGTGTGTTTTCAGTCTATTGAGTGCTCACTTTCTCTTGAGATTTCCTGAGTTATTGGAGTGTTGCAAGTAATATTTTCAGTTCAGTATCTATGTTTAAAAGCATCGCTATTATCAAATTGTCATTTTGATGCATCCATTGAAAGATCAAAAATACTTTATTTCCATCATTTTTCAAGATCATTTGAAGAATTGGACATGCTTTGGAATGTCTCCTTTGTATATATTTTTGGAAAGTTGAAAGAAAATTGCATTATTTGTGTTTTTCATGAACTATGAATTGCTCATTTTCTTGAAAAATTCGAATAGACATCAATTTTTGCAAAAGTAGTTCCATGCTTGGAAAGTTAATTGTATCTTTTGATTTTTATGCTTTTAGGCTATCATAGTGAAAGTGAAAATATTGCATACTCTGCTTAGAAATTAGCTCTTTTCATTACTTAGCATCATTTTTGTTTTGAAAAGACAAAAGAAAAAGAAAAAACATGCTTTGATTTGGCTTAGTAGTGTTGTGTCAAAAAAAATTTCATTTCGCTGAAAAGGAAAAGAATACTTCATTGTCTTTTTTCATAGATTTGGGATTGTGTTGCATTACATTGTTTTGGTAAAATTGTTGGAAAGAAAAAGAAAAATTCTCCTTCCCATACATAGAGTTCATCAAAAGAAAAGTGTATATTTTTCCATGTAGTTAGGGCCTGCATTATGTTTACAATTATGTACTCACCTCATGCATTCACCTAACCGTCCAGATAAACTTAATGGTATAACTAGGGTAAAATTTTTAGTAACTTGTGTGTAAGTTAGAGACGTGTTCTGGCGTTGTTAAGCGTGGAATCTATCATTATTTTCCAGCACTGTATCCCAGCCGTATTGTAGTCTTCCACGTACTTATCGGTATATCGAGCTCTTTCACGTACTTACCAAGTACCACACGTACTTCGCATATATCGAAAGGTATTTCACGTACTCGATAGTATATCGGAAGGTCTCTTATCGAACGGTTGTGCATTAGACAACACCACTACGCATTTGAGCTCCCACGCACCTTGCGTATATCGGGAGACACCCTTAGGATTCCTGAAACCAACTGAGTTAACGTTTTGGCCATCTTGGCAGAGCAATACACCAAGAACATCACTCAGGGAGATTACTATGCACGTACTGTCCAGGTAATCGAGTATTCAGGAAAGGGTACTGTCCCAATCCTCCTTGTCATGTTTTACTGTTGGACCCTGCAGTATATAGCAATTTGCAAAGCCTTGACAATCCTGTGAGGTTCCAGACCTATGAATCCACTCTTATAACATAAGTTTGCTTGTGGCCTTATTTTGTCTAGGGTTTTTTTTGGTCTGCTTTTCTTTCGTGTAGCTTGCCTTAGGAGAAACTTTTTGTTTCAGTCACTCTGGTTGACTTTCCTTGGAGAAGGTCTCGTAGGATTCAGAATTTGCACCCAAATATCCCCTTAACCAAGAGGTAATTTCGAGGGTAAGGATGGATCCACAAGCTAGGGTCAGGTCATATGAAGTGGAAAACCCCACTTTGAATGTTGGAGGACTTTTGTTTCCTCATACTCCTCCAGATTCACCTTCCTCTAACCCCCCGCAGTGTGAAGAAGCACAACTCCCCACTTCACAAGACTTACCTCCCATTTCAGCGGGAGAGCCTGGATCATTGGAATGGATAAATCAACCTAGGATGACCCCACAGTAGCTGTTGGTCCTTCAACAGCTTATTGGACATCTTCTACAGGCCACCTAGTGGCCCATTTTGCCATTACACCCCCACCTAGTGGGACTACTCCGGAGGACCCCTTAGCCTACTATCGTGACCAATTGGCTAAGTTTCGTTTTATGGTTGAAAGGCTCTAGAGATCGAATCTCCAATGAAGGTTTGAGGACTCGTCGTTACCCCCTTACCGACCAATCCTAGGTCACTCTTTATCTTTCGAGTCACCAAAATCATCCACGCAACATGTGACCACTACTGAAACTGGACAACCATCCATTTCTGCACATACATCTCCTAGATAGGAGACCAGTTCAGTACCCCTGACACCCAACTTATTGAACAACAACAGTTCAACACACCTATGGTCACCATAGTTACGTTACCTTCTCCTCCCCCACCCCAAACTTCGAGGGGAGGATACTCTTTACCCCTACCTTTCTTACAAGTAACGTTGATCCTACGGTGAATAATTGCCAACCAGTCTTGGGTCAACCTGTACTTAGTGGTCAGCAAGTTGTTGCTGGGGGGAAACCCCCATCTCTTAACCATAATACTACAGCAGGAGTTTCCAACGGGCCTTCTGTTGGAAATTATGTACCTCTCGGACCATCCACCACAGGACTATCCCATGTTGGGGGACCGTCCAACATAATTCAACCTCCGTCGAGTCAAGTGTATCTAGGTCATCCTAACCCTGTTTCGGATCAACTTAATCCTGGAAACGCACTTTATGGGGTACCTTACCCCGGAAATCCTTACACTCTATGGGGACATCAAAATGTTTTAAAACATGGACCCCCACTTACAGTCCCTCCACCCTCATTTGGTCCACCCTGACCTCCCAGTGGAGGCATAGGGCCCCCACATAACTCTAGGGGAGGTGGACCTCTACCTTCCGGTGGAGGACCACTTCATTTCGGTCATCATGGCCCACCCCCCCTAGTGGGGGTGGCGGAGGACCACCACCCTCTCCTGGAGGTGGTGGTGGTGGAGGACCATCCCATCCCAGTGGTGTTGGTGGAGGACCTTCTCATCCTGGTGGCAGTGGTGGTGGACCACCACCCTACTATGGTGGAGGTGGAGGAGGAGGATCTTACCCTTTCGGCGATGGTGGTGGCCCACCACCCCCTCTCGGCTGAGGTGGTGGATGCCTGTCCTATTCCGGTGGTGGTAGCGGACCACCACCTCCTCCCAGCGAAGGCGGTGGCGGTCCATCCTACCCTGGAGGTGGTGGCGGACCCCCACCATTAGGAGGCGTTTCACCCCCTCCCGGCGGTGCAGGAGGCCCCCCACCTTATGTTAATGGGCCACCTTATTATTGTAATGGACCACCTTACTTTGGCGGCAGACCTACATTTGGTCTAGGCGGCCCATACCCCTATGGCCAGTTTCCTCCTGGAACACCCTATGGTCAGTCGACACAAGGTCTCATTGGTCCTTACATGCCTTATCTGTACTATCAGTACTCGCAGCCTAATCCGTAGTTGCCCTTTTTGGCTACTTTGGATCTACCTGATCTATCTCGCTTGACCAACAACCCCATCTACCACAGAACTAATTGGCCACCCATTCTAGTGAAACTCCCATCAAATATCCCAAAATTTGATGGTAATTCGGGTGAGGATCCTAAACACCACGTGATGACATACCACCTATGATGTTCATCCAACTCCTTGATGGATGACTCGATCCGTCTTCGGTTATTCCAACGGACTCTCACTGGTTCGGCTGCCAAGTGTTATATTGAATTACCACCTCATTCTTTTCCCGATTTTGGTTCTCTTGCTATGAACTTTTTGACTCACTTCCAGCTTCCTATACGATACGAGACTAGTATAGAGCTTTTAACCTTACTCTGTCAGAATACTGCTACTCATATCTCAGATCATATACATGAGTGGCGGAGGAGACGACGTCTCATTAAGGCTCCTATTCCAGATCAACTCCTAACAGACTAGTTTACGAAGTCTGTCATTCCTACCATAGCACGGGATGTTGCGATGGGTGGCACCATCACTGAGGAACAAGCCATCACTCATGCCCATTTGCTAGAATTAGTCTATGCTCAATCCGGCACTTTGTTTGATATTCTTCCTCACACGCCACAAAACACTTACGACCCCGGGAAACCACCCAAGGGACCCCAAGCCAATAGCATCATTAGATCCCTTCACACCCAACCTTCCTCTCAAACTGTTGGTTCGTCGAACCCCCAGGGTTCTTCCGCATATCCAACATAGGCTAGTCACGGAACCACCAAATCATCCACTCCTACTATCACCAAAGAAGTGAATTATGTTTCATCAGTCTCACCTCGAAAGTCTAGTGGTAAGAAAAAGAATAAGGGGAAACTTAAGAAATCTTCCACCCAGCAGGAACAAAAGAGCACCCTTGATGATACCAAACAGAAAGAAAGTTGAAGTATCCTTGCCTACTATGTGGTGATGATCACTTTTCTAAAGAGTTCCCCTATAAAGACGAAGTTCGAAAGTTTCTTATGGGAAAACTCACACCTGCAGTTCTCAATGATCCCCTCCCTGCTCAAAATCAGTAGTGGATCACTCACACTTCTTCTTCCCAAGGAGAAGCATCCACCACTGCACATGTTCTCATGATGCATAGTGAAACTATCAACTTGAACACCCGTTCTCGTTCATATGACTCCATTCTGGAAAAGGAATCCGTTTTAATTAATATTTAAAAAGCTTCCACTTCGATGCCTGATGTCACCATACCGGCTGCTTCTCTCACCATTGAGAAGCCCTTGTTTGAGTCAGTGTTGCCTCCACCCAAGAGAATGATTAGAAAACCAGTTTTTAATCCTAATGCTCGGGTTGCTCAAAACTACAATATTGTAGAGGACCTATCACAATATCTATGTGATATGTCAATGCTTGAGGTCTTGCAAAACTGTCTGAATCAGTGCAAGACTCTCCTCGCTGCCATTGGTGCAGTTGACCCAGATGCATCGAATACCATCATGTTCCGACTAGAATATTTCAAATCGAGGCTCTCCCATCAATTGGCATTTCAAGTTGCTACAAACATTGCTGGGAAGATAATCCATCGTATCGTTTTGGACAAAGGATCCTCTACATCAGTCATCTCGATCGCATGTTGTAGATCCATTGGTTCTCCCAAGCTGAACCGTTCTCCTACCACTTTGAGAGCCTTCGATGGATGTGGCTTTCAACCTCATGGGCTGTTACAAGCTTTACCAATCGAGCTGGGGGGAAAGACTGTAGCCCTTAACATGGAAGTTGTCGCTACCCCGTTAGATTATAACATTATGCTTGGTCCTAATTGGTCTTATGCCATGACTGCGGTTGTATCATCTATCTTCTACATAGTACAATTCCCCCATCAAGGCTGAATTGTCACAGTCGACCAACTGGATTTCTACACACCTAACACCACTACTCACCTAGGCGATAATGTTCCTTGAATTGGAAAATCTTCGCAAAATTATGAGAGTGTGGGGGTTGGCCTCCTTAAGGATTCATCCCTTATGGGTGTCTTTCCTACTTCGGATCCCCCAAACCATGTTGCCAAGGTGAACATGATCTCCTTGTAGATTTCATCTATCCCTAACTCCACTGATTCATGGCTTGTACCTGATGAAGCCACCACAAACCTGATTGGAGACACTATGCCTCTGTCACCCGTTGAACTCATGTACGTGGCTATCCAGTCAGCAACGGAGGACCACTTAGCTGTGGCCTCCCCCTCCTGTTCTCTACAATGGACATCATCTAATCCTCTGCTACAGACTTTTCATTCTGACGTGTCCATTATGGAAATCCTGAGTGCAGATTATCCTCCATGAGAAGACCTCCACCATAATTCGTCTTTCCTTCCCTTGTTGGATACTGTGGAGAACAACATTCACACCATATTTACACTGGATTTCTACTATGGCTCTCAGTCCTTGATACTCGCATGTCAAACAGACTCTGAAGGCAATTTAGCCAACATTGAGCCTACCATTTTGATAGACACATCGATTACTCCTGGTGTAGTAGAGCACATTCAGTTAGGCCAGAAGTGTTCCCCTGAAGAAGTCCTTGCGGCCACGGCCTTATTCAAGCGATTTCGAGATGTGTTTGCTTGGAAATACGAGGATATGTCTGGGATAGACCCCTCCATTGTTTTACATGAAATTAAAACATATCCCGATGTCAAACCTATCCGCCAAAAGTTGCGACCGGTACACCCTTGGAAAACTGTGTCAATCAAGGCAGAGATTGAGAAACTCTTGAAGGTCAGCTTCATTTACCCTGTCCCATTGACAGAGTGGGTCTCAAACGTCATCCCTGTGAATAAAAATTAGGGGACCATCAGTGTCTATGTCGATTATCGGGATCTCAACAAAGCTTGTCCCAAGGACAACTACCCGACTCCCTTCATCGACCAGATTATCGACAATTGTGCTAGAAGTGTCATTTTTTCATTCATGGATGGCTTTTCCGGATGCAACCAAATTGAGATCCACCCCACCGACCAACATAAGACTACTTTCATCTGTCCTTGGGGAAATTTTTCTTATCATAAAATTCCTTTCGGTATTAAAAATGCTGGTTGCACATTCTAGCGGGCCATGTCATACGCCTTCCATGATGTGAAGGACTTTGTGGAACCTTATTTGGATGACCTCCCTACCCACTCAAAGCAGCGTGAGTTCCACTTAGATCATTTGATGGTCATTTTCCTCAGATGCAGGCGGTACAAAATCCGTTTGAATCCTCACAAGAGTATTTTTTGTGTCGAGTCTGGATGCCTCTTAGGATTTATCGTCTCGAAAGATAGGACTCGTATTGATCCCTCGCAGGTGGAAGCCATTGTCGCTCTTCCACCTCCAACCAACATTACGGAACTTTGGAGTCTACAAGGAAGAGCAACTTATTTACAGTGCTTCATTTGTAATTTCGCACAAAAGATGCAAGGATACATGAGATTGATGAAAAAGGACGTCCCATTTATATGGGATGACCTAGCTCAACGATCTTTTTATAGTTTGAAACATGCCATTACGCATGCCCCTATGATCCAACCACCGAATTACTATCGATATTACATTTTATATCTCACCGCTTCCAACACCACTATTGCCATGGTTTTGGTACAGGAAGACCAGAATGCCCAAGAACATGTGATATACTATGCCAGTAAAGGTTTTATTGACGCTAAAAATCGCTATTCACATGTTGAGAAGCTCGCTCTCATGGTAGTCATAGCCGTGCAGAATTTTCGACATTACATTTTGCTTCGCACCACCACCATCATCGTTGATTCGAACCCCATGTACCATGTTCTGACTCGTTCGGTACTTGGGGGAAAGTATTCATGCTGGATCGTGATACTGCAAAAATTCGATCTTCTTTTCAAAAAATACAAGTCGAAAAAGTATTTGGTGTTTGCTGATCTCATCTGCGACCTCCCCCGTACTGATGTAGAATCTGAGCCCAATGACTTTTTTCCGGATGAGTCATTGTTTCTTATCAGTACATCTAATCCGTGGTATGGAGATATCACATTGTATCTTCAAACCCAATGTTTAAGCCCCCAATTGTCTCGTGACGACCGCCATTGTATACGCCACTATGCAAAGTATTATCTGATCATCAGTGATACTTTGTACCATCGTGGTATCGACTCTATTCTTCAATGCTATCTGACTCATGACGAGGCTGAACACGTTCTGAATGACTGTCATGCTGGGGTGTGTGGTGGTCACCTCTCTGGGATGGATACAGCTTAGAATATTCTACGCGCAGGATATTATTGGTCGTCTATCTTCAAAGATTGCATTGAGGCCATCAAAAAATGTCCTCCATGTCAAAATTTTCATAGGAAAAAGCACACTCGTCCCGCCTTGTTACACTCGATTATTACCGTTGGCCCCTTCGCTAAATGGGGCATCGATTTCATGCATTGTAATCCTACCTCGGCCATGGGGCATAGTTACGTCATTGTAGCTATGGACTACTTTACAAAGTGGGTTGAGGAAATGCCTACATTCACGAACGACAGCAGGACCGCCGCACTCTTCATGTTAAATCATGTAATAGCACAGTTTGGAGTTCCTCAAGCGATAATTACTAACCATGGTTCTCACTTTATGAACAATATGGTTGACGAGTTGAGCGAGAGATTGGGTTTTCGTCATGAAAAATCAACACCATACTACCCACAGTCAAACGAACAGGTTGAGGCCATTAACAAGGTCTTGAAAACTATGGTCCAACATATGGTGGGTATGCACAAGGCTAATTGGCATAACATGCTCTTCTCCGTACTTTGGAATTATCGAACCTCCGTTAAAACCGCCACTGGATTTACTCCCTTCCAACTAGTGTATGGATTGGAGGTGGTCCTTACTATTGAGTGCGATATTTTGTCCCTCAAGCTCACCATCGAACTTCTCCCAAACACGACTACCAAGGAAGAATGCTTCCTCTACCTAGCTAAGCTCGACGAGATTCACAGATATGCCTCTCTTGCCAACGAGGCTCATAAGAAACGCATCAAAGCACAGTATGACAAGTCGGTAGAACCTCGCACCTACTGCGAGGGAGATTTGGTCCTCACATATGACCAAAAACATGATAAGCTGGGGGAAGGAAAGCTTGAGTCCATGTGGCATGGACCTTACATAGTGAAATGCGTCATGGAGAAGGGAGCTTATGAGCTTGAAGACTACGACGGGATATCTTTGGGTAAGCCCCGCAATGGGCTCTACCTGAAGAGGTACTATGCCTGATTCTTTCACGCACAACTACTTTTTTATATACTGTACATGGCGTGTGTGTGTTTTTGTGTGGTGTGACGCTTTGATTTTTTGTGTGTTTAGGTCTTGTTTAGTTTCTTATACCATGTTTTGTCTGCATGTGCATATGGAAACATGCTATGGATTCGCGGACGGCGCCAGCCGGCATACCCATAACCTTGCTTCGTCAGCGTGGGTACTCTATTCACCTACTGGCGAGCTCATTAGCTCAGGGGGAATGTATCTAGGTTTTGCAACCAACAATGCTGCAGAATATCAAGCAGTCATTGAAACCCTAACTAACGCTATTTCTTTGGGTATGGACTATGTTGCCATCCACCTGGATTCTCAACTAGTGGTCTCTCATCTTAACCAAGTCTACGCCATCCGCGATCCCACCTTATTCCATCTCTATTGACAAGTACATCTCCTGGAAAGGTCCTTTGAGTCCATTCAGTACCTGCACATTCCATGAGACGTTAACACAGTAGCCGACACTATGGCCAACTTCATCTTAGATTGGTACATTGCACACACATAAGCATGTTCATGAATTATTAAAAGTAGACATAACATGTAAATAACTCATTTTATAAGAAAACACATAAACAAGATCACACCATTCATCCATTTAAAACACATAATGTATAAATAGCCACAATGTCTGTATATATATCATCATAAAAAGTAGTGCTGGTACAAAATTTGAAGCACAACGACTTTCAGTGAGTCTCTACAAAATCTGAAGCCTCATAGCTTTCAGTAAGTACAAAAATATGAGGCCTCTAAGCTCTTAGTACATGATAACAACACCAGGCCTAGCGCCTGGCACGTACACCCCTAGGTCTAACAGCTCTAGCTTGATGAGTGTGGAAATAGTCAACTGCTCTCGCAACCTTGCGAAGCAGTACATTGAAGCGTGCCATTGCTCCAACCGTATACACCTGCATGGGCCATGGTACCTCATCTACCATCGTCGGGAACTTCTACCATCAACCCACTCAAATTCATGTAGACTCCATCCATTTCTACGATGGAAGCATTTACGATTGGAGCCATGACTACTCCCTCTCCTCTATCTCTCCTCGTAAGAAGAGAGACTCCCACTAGTCGTACAGGGCCCACATCTGCACACAAATGTTGTTAACTCGTCAGTACTATAACAAAAAATTCATAAATACACAAAACTTAAAAAGTACAAGGGTTACTTTTCTTACCTATGTCTCCCCATGCTGCTCCCTCAGGTAGTATCAAGTCTGGGTCATCTCGATAGTCCGTACCACTATACAGGAAATCCTCTACCATAAGTAACTGGTCCTCTAGCCAGCTGAAGAAATCAACACCGTATGAGATTATGGGGCCCCCACCATGTCGGGCCATCACCTCTGCCATCTATCCATGTGAGGATCCATAGGATCCCTATCATCCAATGGCATTTGCGAGTATAGAAGGGGAACCCGCTCAAATAAGAATGAGATGACTATCGATCCGTAGCCAAACTGTTTGAGCTCTCCTCGCCAACACTTGGTCAGTTGATCTCAAATGTTTGCAAGGAATCCCTCGCACCAGCTGAATATCTTCGGAGACATACAGTCCTCCGCATATAGCATCTGAGATTGAGTAGCCAAGTGAGGAGCATGACTCCCTGCTATCCTCATACTAGTGAAGAGAATGGCCCGCAACAGATGCTCTCTCACATCTTTTATGGGAATCTTCCCACTAGAGGCACGAGCAAGAGGAATGCAGTTGTTATCACTTATAAATTTGGGCAAAGGAATGTTATAAACTTGGGCAAAGACATGTGAATTTATGCAAATAAAACATAAAAAATGGTTTTTAGAACTAAATTTGCCTCCGGGTTTGTTTATAAGAAGGTTTAAATATTATTTTATAAGAAGTATTGGTCCAACCCCAATCTCCAAATTTTTGAACTAAGCACCAAAAGCAATCTCAGCACCCGAGAGCTATACCAAGTCACATGGATGAGGAGCCACGACTAGACACCTTTTGGCTTGTCACAATAAATACTAGAAAGTATTAAGAATTTGATTTCAACACTTGTCGGCAGTAAGCATCAAATGCTGAAAATTGGCATTGATGTGATTTCTTTTGATGGCTTGATATTCGAAACTTCAGAGGATGGGAGCAAGACATTTTCTTGTCTCAAGTTCCTAGTATAAAATGCTGCAGCGGGATCAGTTATTGGTAAGGGAGAAGCTACAATAAAATCATTTGTTAAAAAATCAAAAGCCAGTATTAAATCGTCTTCCCAAGACTAGATCCTGCCCGGTGTCAATGACCAACTTGTGATCATAATTGGAAATTTAAAGCAACAATTGTGATAAATTTTACTTATTGTGTCAAAGCTTGCAGAAATTCGTTTCGTCCAACCAGTGCGGCACTCGTATGAAGATATTTAACCATTGCGGCCATTTCTTGTGCATGTACAAATGGTGGATCATATTCGAAGGCAAGGTGTTCAAGGTTTCCTGAACACGGTTTATGTGAGCAGCTCCATTAAATTTCCAACAACATATTTGCATGCATATACCCGCATTCCCCTACGACACTCCACAAGACAAGCTGTAGGTATTTTGTTTCTGCCATGTGCCAAGATGCACAGTCCATTGTTGCACCAAAGGTTCAGTACATTGAGCACCATCTAGCAATGTTCTTCAAGGATGATTTTTTGTCTTGGTCCTCAAGAAAACCACCTGGAATGCCATTGACACTAGTTGCAGCAAGTGGTATAAATCCTGTAGAATTTGAGCAAAAAGTGACAAGAAATGTTGAAGAGGTCATACGCCGTATTAAATGCATTGCTCCACAATGCTTCCATGAAGACGATGAGAATGTTATTAAAACACCACGGTCTATACAACGAAAGATGACAAAACTATTCAAGGCTACTATACAAGCAGATGAGACAATGGGGAAAATTTTAAAATGCATTGGAGACGAAATCATATTCAATTCTGTTGAAGCAGGCCACTGAGTTTTCAAGTTCTTTTGGAGACACGGATTCTTTTGACAGTGATAATGATGGTTCAGACTCTATGATATATAATACTACCGGCAAATATACAAGTTAGCAAATCGTAGAGGGATAAGCACCAAGTTGTGAAGGCATTTACAGCAAGATCTTTCCCTTTAATAGATAATACTTACAGGCAACGGATTTTGCGAAGAAAAAAGATTGAAAATACAGCAGAATTGTCCTCAGATAGCTCTCGTCATCATGTGTTTTCTTTATATGAGAAAAGCAACAGTTCGTAGGCTTTTCGAAGCAACAGCTTGCATGGAGAAACGATGAAAAGGGCGCGTCTCTTTGGACCTTAAGCTTTGAAATTATAGGGGAGGTGTGGCCGTGATTGTGTCCTTATTACTATAATCATTTGTTTTCAATTGCCTTCGTCTAAAAGGAGATGCATTGAAAAATGTTGACTTATGGCCCAGTAAATATGATGGCGATTGAATATTTGAAAAGATCGACGGCTGGCAATGCATTTGGCGTTGTCCACATGCTCGGGAGGTAAGGGACGATTAGTGGTCGCGGAATACAAACTGCCATCACATGTGTCATGGTTTGATACATCCGCATGTGAAAGAATGGTATTACAAACCGCCCCAAAAGCCAAGCGGAAACCACCCTTTGCACGTGGGAAAATACTTTTTCCAAAAGTTATTTATTAAATTAAATAATGTATTGTTTTTAGTGGCTCGATGGTTAAAAGGGCTGAAGAACCCAATGAAATCCATTGGATGGTTAGGGTTCAATGCAGCCGTGTCTTTCAAAGCTAAACACACCGTCGTGGAGCATTTCAAACATTAAAGATAATACAATTTTTCAGGACGCCAAAGAACATGCAGAGCTAGGTTATTGCCTCCGAGTTAAAGGTATTGTGGTAGGTAGGAGAAGTTATAGTTCTGTGAAGTTTTTTGGGGAAGCTGATGTGAAGCGTCCAGATTTAGAGAATGTTATTTAGTTTGACAAATGCAAAGTTCTAGGGTACATGGATGAAAGCAAACAGCTCAACAGGTCAAGGATGAGGTGGCAAAACACCTAACAATCGAAAGATAAACAGAATTGAAGAATTTTCGAAGCTTTTTCAACAGCTAGAAATTTTTTTACAACCGTTCCGATTTTCATGACAAGAGTTTCTCTTGTTTACTGTTTTTGTAAAACTTTTTTAAAGATTAGTTTGATAAATATTATTATTTATTGTGAAATTTTCAATGTAAAAGTGAAATCAAAACACTTGTTAGGTCAGTTATAAAATAGTTAGGGTTTGCTCGGGGAGCATTTTTTGGTATAAATTATACATTTTACAACATGTAAAGGGTTCGATTTTCAGTAAGAAGGTTTACCAAAGGTTCTATTTCATCTTCATATTTGAAAAAATGTTGCAGAGCTAAAGCAAGCATTTTTAACAGATTTAGAGATTCTCGTGCTGGGTTTTTTACATTTTGTCCTTTTTCCCTTCTCATAATGTGAATGTTTATTTTTCTTTGTTAAATCCTTACCATTATGTTTTTTCTGTCATATTTGAATAAAGGTTATAGTGAAACTGGAATTCATATTGATTATGCTCTGGTTCATCCTATTTCAAATATCCACCAAATTTTCCTCTAAAGTTAATATGGATTCGTCTTAATTTGATGCCCGTATTTAATGGACTGTTCATCTTTCCTTCTATTACCACCAGAAATCAAGAAACTTGACGGTAGAAAACACAGCTATCTCGCCTCTAATGAAAAACTATTTTGCTGAAAACTCTGCACATCTTTCATATTACATGATTTTGACTCCATTGCCCAACAGTATCTTTTTCCTGTTTGATCCAACCACATTATTTAAAGCTTACAAAGTTTTTTACTGTGATTTTACAAATTGGCCCTTGAGTTTCATTGTCAAACTGCTGTCGTGGTGACATTGGATGGCAGATTTGCTGAGAGAGCCCTCTCTGGCTGAAGGAGGCCAACTTTCAGTCTAAAGATTGGTTTGAAATAGGTTACCTCGGGTTTCTTTGATACAGCCCAAGGAAAATCCGAGTGCTAACATTTTGGCGCCGTTGCCGGGGAACGAAGGTTTCATTTTCCCTGGGTATGAACGACAAAGTTGCAGATTTGATTGTTGATGGTGAACAACAGTCAGATATCAAGCAGGCTGTGCATCTTTCACCTGGCGACTCCATCTTCAACGAATCCAGTTTTCAGAAATTTCATGGCGACTCCACATTAAAGAAATCCAGTTTTGCATTGGTTCACAGGCTAGTCTCCTCAGTTTTCATATCAGAATCTACAGCTCCAGTATTTCGAGATGGCCTCGTTATTAAGAAGGTATGCTCCTATGAGCAGGTCTCATATTCCCGATTTCCCGAATCAAATTCCTAAAATAGATTGGCAGTCTTATTTGCCTAAATTCAGAGATGAAAACAGTGATAATGCTACTTTACATTTAATCAAATTTCACACACATATACACAAGTTGAAGGTTATGTTTCATGAGGACTATCTTATGAAGATGTTCATGGCTTCTTTAGAAGGAAAAGCAAGGGATTGGTATGAAAGTTTGAGACCTGGAAGCTTGTTTTCTTTAAAAGATTTTCACATAACATTTCATGAGCAATATGCAGTAGATTGTCCAGCTTTGTCTTTAGTGGAAGATTGCTGCGATCAATTTGAGTGTTTCATACAGTACCTCAAAAGTATTGGTGAAGATCTGGAAGGTATGAATGATGAAGACTTGTCAGAAATATTTTATCATTTTTCTTCACAAGTCCATGGCCATGATGATCGAGAGGAGTTTGCTGTAGATGAGATCAATAAAGAAATGATAGTAGTTTCCCGTGATTCCTCTTTGAAAACAGGGGTTGAATCATCCGCTCTTTCGTATACAAATGAAGAATGCATTCAGCATCAATCTACAGAAGAGAAGGAAAATGATAGTTGCTTGATTCAGAAAATGCACAGGCCACCTCCTCTTTTAACAGAAGAAGAAATAGATCGGCTCCTGCAGAGTCATGCTACGACCCCTGCTTATACAGATTTGCATTGTTCACATATTCCGGGATATGTAAGTCAATCTTCTTCCATTTTTGGGCATGTAAATCTGAATTTGAATGATGACAATCATGATGATAGTTTGAAGGAACCCATTTGTGATAATAATTCTCCACAAGAAAATCAGTTATTAGGCACCAGTTTCTTTCATCAAGAACATAGAGCTATCATGTCTAATGATCTGGAAGTCTTAGAAGGTGAAATTCAATCCCAGGATGTTTATTATCAAAATTTATCTTTTGAGGATCATTCTCGAAGACCTTTAATTGTCAGAGAAAAAGAATGTTTTAATATTGAGTATGAGGTTAATCGTTCATTACTGGAAGAATATGTTGAAGAAGAAAGAACATTTCGATTCTCTCATCAGATTGCAGGAAATTTCAAAGGACATCAAAAACCATTTATCTTTTTTGATCCTATAGTTGAGTATATGGAAGATTTTCTCGGTTTAAATTTGCAGCAAAATTTTTACTATGAGAATAAAGAATATCATTGGTTGCCGGTGCTGTCATATTTTCTGTTAGTGACTTATTTCAACAGTGAAAGAGTCAGATTATTTGAACATTTAATGGATTGGCTTCATTGGCGTTTCCGAATTACTTGATTGATGGAAAGTCTTTGACATTCTAAAGGTAGGGTAGGTAGGAGAAATAAGTTTGCCAGGCAAGCAGTCTTCAGTATGTACAGCAGTGCTTTCAGTTCAATTTCAGCATGTGAGTTTTCAGTTTTCTATAGTTAAATGGTTTTCGGTTACAGTTTTGGATGGAGGACTGGTTACAGGATATAGGATACAGGTTAGTTACAGGTTGTAGGTTGCAGTTTTCAGGACTGGGATCCACCCAATGGTCAGGCACAGGGTCTACGGTGTTATTTGCTGCCTCGTTGGGAGGACAGCATCCCCAGTAGGAGCCAGTTGTTATCACTTATAAATTTGGGCAAAGGAATGTTATAAACTTGGGCAAAGACATGTGAATTTATGCTAATAAAACATAAAAAATGGTTTTTAGAACTAAATTTGCCTCCGGGTTTGTTTATAAGAAGGTTTAAATATTATTTTATAAGAAGTATTGGTCCAACCCCAATCTCCAAATTTTTGAACTAAGCACCAAAAGCAATCTCAGCACCTGAGAGCTATACCAAGTCACATGGATGAGGAGCCACAACTAGACACCTTTTGGCTTGTCACAATAAATACTAGAAAGTATTAAGAATTTGATTTCAACACTTGTCGGCAGTAAGCATCAGATGCTGAAAATCGGCATTGATGTGATTTCTTTTGATGGCTTGATATTCGAAACTTCAGAGGATGGGAGCAAGACATTTTCTTGTCTCAAGTTCCTAGTATAAAATGCTGCAGCGGGATCGGTTATTGGTAAGGGAGAAGCTACAATAAAATCATTTGTTAAAAAATCAAAAGCCAGTATTAAATCGTCTTCCCAAGACTAGATCCTGCCCGGTGTCAATGACCAACTTGTGATCATAATTGGAAATTTAAAGCAACAATTGTGATAAATTTTACTTATTGTGTCAAAGCTTCCAGAAATTCGTTTCGTCCAACCAGTGCGGCACTCGTATGAAGATATTTAACCATTGCGGCCATTTCTTGTGCATGTACAAATGGTGGATCATATTCGAAGGCAAGGTGTTCAAGGTTTCCTGAACACGGTTTATGTGAGAAGCTCCATTAAATTTCCAACAACATATTTGCATGCATATACCCGCATTCCCCTACGACACTCCACAAGACAAGCTGTAGGTATTTTGTTTCTACCATGTGCCAAGCTGCACAGTCCATTGTTGCACCAAAGGTTCAGTACGTTGAGCACCATCTAGCAATGTTCTTCAAGGATGATTTTTTGTCTTCGTCCTCAAGAAAACCACCTGGAATGCCATTGACACTAGTTGCAGCAAGTGGTATAAATCCTGTAGAATTTGAGCAAAAAGTGACAAGAAATGTTGAAGAGGTCATACGCCGTATTAAATGCATTGCTCCACAATGCTTCTCTGAAGACGATGAGAATGTTATTAAAACACCACGGTCTATACAACGAAAGATGACAAAACTATTCAAGGCTACTATACAAGCAGATGAGACAATGGGGAAAATTTTAAAATGCATTGGAGACGAAATCATATTCAATCCTGTTGAAGCAGGCCACTGAGTTTTCAAGTTCTTTTGGAGACACGGATTCTTTTGACAGTGATAATGATGGTTCAGACTCTATGATATATAATACTACCGGCAAATATACAAGTTAGCAAATCGTAGAGGGATGAGCACCAAGTTGTGAAGGCATTTACAGCAAGATCTTTCCCTTTAATAGATAATACTTACAGGCAACGGATTTTGCGAAGAAAAAAGATTGAAAATACAGCAGAATTGTCCTCAGATAGCTCTCGTCATCATGTGTTTTCTTTATATGAGAAAAGCAACAGTTCGTAGGCTTTTCGAAGTAACAGCTTGCATGGAGAAACGATGAAAAGGGCGCATCTCTTTGGACCTTAAGCTTTGAAATTATAGGGGAGGTGTGGCCATGATTGTGTCCTTATTACTATAATCATTTGTTTTCAATTGCCTTCGTCTAAAAGGAGATGCATTGAAAAATGTTGACTTATGGCCCAGTAAATATGATGGCGATTGAATATTTGAAAAGATCGACGGCTGGCAATGCATTTGGCGCTGTCCACACGCTCGGGAGGTAAGGGACGATTAGTGGTCGCGGAATACAAACTGCCATCACACGTGTCATCGTTTGATACATCCGCATGTGAAAGAATGGTATTACAAACCGCCCCAAAAGCCAAGCGGAAACCACCCTTTGCACGTGGGAAAATACTTTTTCCAAAAGTTATTTATTAAATTAAATAATGTATTGTTTTTAGTGGCTCGATGGTTAAAAGGGATGAAGAACCCAATGAAATACATTGGATGGTTAGGGTTCAATGCAGTCGTGTCTTTCAAAGCTAAACACACCGTCGTGGAGCATTTCAAACATTAAAGATAATACAATTTTTCAGGACGCCAAAGAACATGCAGAGCTAGGTTATTGCCTCCGAGTTAAAGGTATTGTGGTAGGTAGGAGAAGTTATAGTTCTGTGAAGTTTTTTGGGGAAGCTGATGTGAAGCGTCCAGATTTAGAGAATGTTATTTAGTTTGACAAATGCAAAGTTCTAGGGTACATGGATGAAAGCAAACAGCTCAGCAGGTCAAGGATGAGGTGGCAAAACACCTAACAATCGAAAGATAAACAGAATTGAAGAATTTTCTAAGCTTTTTCAACAGCTGGAATTTTTTTTACAACCGTTCCGATTTTCATGACAAGAGTTTCTCTTGTTTACTGTTTTTGTAAAACTTTTTTAAAGATTAGTTTGATAAATATTATTATTTATTGTGAAATTTTCAATGTAAAAGTGAAATCAAAACACTTGTTAGGTCAGTTATAAAATAGTTAGGGTTTGCTCGGGGAGCATTTTTTGGTATAAATTATACATTTTACAACATGTAAAGGGTTCGATTTTCAGTAAGAAGGTTTACCAGAGGTTCTATTTCATCTTCATATTTGAAAAAATGTTGCAGAGCTAAAGCAAGCATTTTTAACAGATTTAGAGATTCTCGTGCTGGGTTTTTTACAGTCTATCCTTTTTCCCTTCTCATAATGTGAATGTTTATTTTTCTTTGTTAAATCCTTACCATTCTGTTTTTTCTGTCATATTTGAATAAAGGTTATAGTGAAACTGGAATTCATATTGATTATGCTCTGGTTCATCCTATTTCAAATATCCACCAAATTTTCCTCTAAAGTTAATATGGATTCGTCTTAATTTGATGCCCGTATTTAATGGACTGTTCATCTTTCCTTCTATTACCACCAGAAATCAAGAAACTTGACGGTAAAAAACACAGCTATCCCGCCTCTAATGAAAAACTATTTTGCTGAAAACTCTGCACATCTTTCATATTACATGATTTTGACTCCATTGCCCAACAGTATCTTTTTCCTGTTTGATCCAACCACATTATTTAAAGCTTACAAAGTTTTTTACTGTGATTTTACAAATTGGCCCTTGAGTTTCATTGTCAAACTGCTGTCGTGGTGACATTGGATGGCAGATTTGCTGAGAGAGCCCTCTCTGGCTGAAGGAGGCCAACTTTCAGTCTAAAGATTGGTTTGAAATAGGTTACCTCGGGTTTCTTTGATACAGCCCAAGGAAAATCCGAGTGCTAACAGCAGTGTTGTTGGATCATGTCCTCTGCGGTTCGATCACTTCCCCGTGATCTAGTAAGAAGCACATTGTCCCCCCTCTGGGACAACCCAATCAGGAAGTATATGTCCTCGACATCTATAGTAAGCACGTGCTCGTCGATCACAAAATACTGTTGAGACGCATCCCAACATCTAATCATGTGCGCCAATAGGGGGATTTGGGATCTCATGCCCTTGATCTCAAAGAACTTTAAAAGATCACAGTTCCTCGACGCTGTCACACACAATGGATCATTTGTAATTTGCATATCATCTACCTCATGCTCCCATTCTTTCCAGTCCAAGACCATTTTGGCTGCTTGTAACCTACCAAAAGGAGAGTTTAAACATTGTTAATACTCACTTCAACCACTGAAAGGTCATTTTTTGGGCTTGGTTTGATGGTTGGGATGGAAATTTCTGCCATCGCACCCCATCAATTATGATAGTGTGACGTCGTCGCATTCCACCTTTGCAGGATTTGCGATGACCCAGATTCGTCGTAGTTCTCGTAAAGGCCACCTACGACGACCCGT
The DNA here is from genome assembly GCA_027924585.1 of Larix kaempferi. Taxonomy (NCBI): domain Eukaryota; kingdom Viridiplantae; phylum Streptophyta; class Pinopsida; order Pinales; family Pinaceae; genus Larix; species Larix kaempferi. The sequence goes on from BSBM01000249.1 coordinate 7,957,560, forward strand.
GGACGCAATAGACCTCCACAAATCCACTCAAAACCCAAACAAAATCACCAAAATAAAAAATGTAAACCACTACAACTATGTTGGATGAAGTTTAGAGTTACCTGCAATGGACTATGGGTGAAATGGTCACTCATAGCTCTCGAAATCGACAAGTGAAGTTTTGGCTCCAAATGGCACTTCTCCTCCCCAATTTGGCAAATGAAACAATGGTGACTCTATTTGACCCATTTTTCTATTTATAGATTAAAGGAATATTCTTTTTTCAAATATTTGATGCCCTTTAGGTCATTTTCTATAGTTTAAATCATTTTTTATTGCATTTGAATGCCTGGTTGACCATTTGACCTAGTTTTCGAGTGTACAGGAGTCATTAAGTGTATTTTTACACCTTTTTCACATTGGAATGATCTTCTCAGGTATGAACACCCCTTGTGTATTTTGTCGTTATATTTTCATTCATTAGATTGTAATTATTTAATGATAATGAGCTTACTCTTTGTTCTTTCTCGTGCTCTTGAAACTATGAGAATAAGTTACCAAGCTACGATTTATCACTTTTCCGGGCTCGTTAAACTCCTACGGAAAAGGAAGCCCCTTGGAGTGTATCTCTAAGCTCTTTTCAGGCTCTCGAAATATGAAAAGATTTCTAAGAGAACTTGTCACATTCACACTTGTTAAAGAATTTGAATGGTCATCTTCCTGGTGATAGTTTACCCCTTTTTCGGACCAGGGGGCACTACTTACGAAAAATGTATACTCTAGCCAATCATGACTGGAAGAGTCCTCTCCCGCGTTGTTTTACCCTTTTTTCGGGCGATGAGGCTAACTTTACGAAAAAGGACCATTGGAGTCTTCTTTAGTTCTTTTCGGACTCTCTAAACATGAAATGACGACCGAGTTTACCTTCTATGGACTCGTTAAACTTTTACATTGAAGGGCCCGCCATGGAATGAACCCCTCCTATCCCAGGTTCGAAAAATATTTGGGATTGGACTCAACTATGAGATGAACTATACCAAGCATCTGGTTACCCTCATCAAGCTCATAAAAAACACATGAGGCACTCATCGTTCATGATAGGGAAAAAGGAAATATTTTATGTTACACCCTTTTTAGTGGCAGTACCTAGTCATTTCTTGAACATGGCACTCATTTGCATTTGCATACTGCACTTGGATCACCCGTTTGTCCTCATGTTTTTCCTATTTCCTGAGTCTTGTTACTCCTTTGAGTCATTCAAAGAACGCTTCCATAATCAGTTGCATTAGGATTTGGTACCATAACTCATCAACTCAATACTGCCAAGGCATTCCATTCCCATGTTCAAGAATACTCTCACTATTAATTATCTGCAATTAGTACACCTTCCATCATTTCGATCTATTCTGAGTCAGTCTTACATGTCACTGTACCATCCGATCTTCTCTACACATCCTTTCTCGTGTTTCGTGTCGATGATGGGGGATTCATCATTGCCCTCCTTTGATGGATTCATCCTTGTTGACTTCAACACATCATCTGAGGATCGAATCTAGAAACCAACCAACTACCTTGGCCCTACATGCCTCAATGGCAGGTTACCTCGCTTTCGACATGAGTTTACATCATTGACTCTTGATCAAAAGATTTCATCTCACATTCGACTTCAACTCATTTATTCACGCTTGATGATATGTACTGTGATACCTTGGGAATCATTGACATCAATGGTGATTTCCCTCACGCTTGTTAATGGTATAAATCAATGACCAGTAATCAAGTGGTTTCTACCATGTTCAATGTCAAGACATTTGTAATCACATGGATAGATTCATATCATTGCGGGTTTTGCTTGAAGACCCTATGGAGTCATGTTTTACCCAGGTTGTGATGGAGTTTGTATTGAGTTGTATTACACAAATCCACATTTGTATTGGTCGTGGCTATGTTATCATCTCGTCATGGATGTACGCTTGTGTCTAGTAGCCATAATTGTGTTCAATCGGTCATTACTGTCATGGATCTACATTGTATTGGTCGGAAGCCATGTTGTACATCATATGAGATTTTGTACTTAGAGTGAGTTATATTGCAGCAGCATCCTTCATCCGACAATCCATTGCCATTTCTTCTATCAAACCATTTCACTTGTCCAAATTTCAACAGCTTCATGCTTTGGGGGGCATTCTATTACACCTAAAATCCTACCATCATGAGATTCAGTGTATACATCCATAAAGTACCATTGGCTAAGTCATTAACTTGGAAGAGATGCCATTGCATTCATGCTAGGTTTTGAGAGGTTGTCGCAGGCTGCACTCATGCAACTTGCGATGTCGCACCTTGCTCTCTTGTAGGGTGCGACGATGTCAGTTAATGGGAAAAAATAGCTTCTTCAAGCTCATTCTCAAATCCTGCTGACTTGGATCCTTATCCCTAACCTCTTGGGAGAGATAGCACTCAGTTCCTAACCTCTTGGGAGGATCCCCTATCTCTCTCTTACCATATCTCAACTTATCCTATCCATACTCTATCCACTTAGTCCTATATAAGTGAAGGTCTACCCCTCTCCAAAAGGAGGAAGTCTATAGTGTCTACATGCTGGTGTAATCATCATTGAGAGATCTCTACTCATCCATTGAGAGACTCATACTTCCTTGGGAGGATATGGCATTGGATTGGATGGAGAAGGATTTCTATGTTAAGCCTCGGTTGTAATCATTCTTCTATGTACTTTGCCTCTATTTTACAGTAATATAAATGCTTTCCACCAATATTGTTGTGAATTGATGATATTGTGTATTTTACCTGCTTAACTATTTATTTAGATATATTATTGTATAGATGATCTTTACATATTTGCATTGTTTTGTGTATCTTGACAGGCCTTGCAGCAGAGATCTGGCGACCGCAAGGTGTGGAGTAGCATCCAGGAGAAAGGACTTCAAGTCTAAGGTAAGACATCTAGTGACTCAATCCTTAATTAGATCTAGGAAGTCTATATTATTTGTTCTAAACTCACATTGAGCTAGGGAGATCCGAATCGCATCTCCTCAAGTGGATTTTCTGTCAAACATAAACTTCCATTAATTGAGTCAAAAGTTACACAGCATTCTCTAGCTCTGCGTCTATTCTCTCTACTAGCTAACTAGCTCACTTTGCTTCTGAACAAGAGACATCTTTATATAATTTTACAATGGGAGAAAATTTTGACCCTTTCAGTGGTCGACCTCTATAAAAATAGGAGGTCTTAATTACTGAATAAAATGGCTACAGGACGGTTCATGATAGTGCACAGGCCGTCTCCCACAATCTGCGCATGTTGGTTCTCCTAATGTGAGCAGCTAGTGTGTTGATTTTCTTTTGGTGTGGGAATCTGATGCATTGTCAAACTGGGTGGACAATAACGCGGATCTTCTAGAACGAAGTCTCACGAACCATGAGGGCCACGTTGCCAACCGAACCCATGTCACGGTTTTTGCTTTAAGTGCCCTCGAATATTCCAACCAACAAATCCGCAGGTGTGAACGAAGGGATGAATGATGGTCTGAATGCGGATGGGCATCTTTAGTGTGAACGCGTGTTTGAATGAGAGTCTATTTGAAGACCATAGCCTATAGAACGAAATCTATTTTCCAAACAAGTCGTGAAATGCAAGATTAATGTTAATAAACCACAAAATAATGATAATTAATCAAGGTTCATGTGATATTCAAATAAGTTCATACTTAGGTTTGATTGGTGATCTAAATGGAAAGAGGTATGAATTAATACGCCAAAAATGAAAAAAGTAATGCCAACAGAGAACGTTTAATGACCAAAAATGATGACAAAATTGGGCATCAACACTCCCCCAAACTAGAGATATGCCAGGTCCCATTGAGCAAAGCAAAGAGGAGGTCAGGAAGAAGGATGAGCTATAGTAGAAGCCGCCTTCGACTTAGATGAGGAATTAGATTTTGTCTTGAAATTCCTGGCTTGGGCTCTCAAGGTATCGTGCCTCGTCCGTAGAGAGTCACAAGAAGATGTTATGGTGTTGTTCAGGTCTTCGACACACTTCACTTGTATATGCAGTTCCTTATTCTCTTCGCGAAGCTCAGATATTATCTCAACGTACTTCTCATTCTGGCTTTTTAACTGTGTTATGTCCTGGGTTAATCTATCCATGGTCTGATGGATTGGAGTGGATGGTTTTGAAAAATACTTAGGATCCTTATTAGGGCTCGATCCCTTTAGACATGTTTCAAGATCAGCAAAGGTGGTTTGTTCTTCAAGAGCCTTGTCTTCAATGTGTGCAGGAGCAGGTTCAAAGGTAGGGGCTTCAAGCAAGCAAGAAGAGACATTGGCTAATGCAAGAAGGGGTGTTTCAAGGACAGGATCTCTCGTATGGTCATCATGGCTATCTAAATGCACTGGCTGAATCACGGACTGATCGATGGGTTGGACGACGTTATGGTCTACAGTTTGACCATGATTTTCCCTCCTAGATTTAGTGGGTATTGGTGAAAAGAGTGGAGGCTTCATGGTAATGTCTTCGTGGACAATCTCAGGAGAGGAGGATGAATGGACAAGGTGCATTTCTCCTGAGGTACCCTCATTAAACTGCACAGAGGGTTTTGTACTTCGAACACAAAACTTTCCCATGTTTTCCCCTTTTCCTTCAACTGGTGAATGATCAAGATTTTAATGAGACAGTGATGATATAAACTACCGGCGGGGTTAACTACATTTTTCCTCACCTGGTTCGACATTTTCTCAAGCCTCTTCAGAAAATAAAATGGGAAATTTAGGGCTTGATTATTAACAAAATGAGCTAATAATCAGAAGTGGAAGGCTTTGAAGATGTTAAAATTACCCTCATAAGTGATCAACTAGATGATAATGGTCAAGGGCTCGAGGTATTCTGGCTTAATCCACTCCCGGTGGAACCCTTTTGTGCCTGCAACATGTTGATAGTCGGATTTGAGAGCAAATTCATGAGCCGTCTGTGGGAGGAAGAGGTGCTTGTACCAACGAGCACCCTCCCTAGGAAGCTTTGTGGCCAACACAATAGACTCCTCCGTTACAGGAAAGGTAAGGTGGCCAAACCTACTTGTTTTTCCATCGAATCCTTTGGCGAATAGCAGTGAGATCTAGTCATCATGGCCCTCAAGAAGATGGAGGAACGAACCCCAACCTGCTCGAAGAAAAATCTCATGGCAAGCTTTAAATTCAAGGATACAGATCAAATCCTGGTAGCTTCCAGGCTCATAGTGGATTGGCATTGTTAGATAGAGGTAGATGGATGCAAGGGATACAGGGGGTTACAGGGAATTCAAGGAATGCGGCTGGATGGACTCAGAGAGGATGAGAACGGACATAATGAAGGTAAAAATCACTCAGGCGTTGGTTTAAAATGTGATTTGTTCGAACGGTTGAATGATCATGATCAGAGATTTAGCACGTTTGAACGATCATGCTATCATTCAGAAATATTGAATTGTGTGCCTCATAAAGATGTGTGCATTAGTGAATTCGTATAGTTATGACATATTCAACCATGTCCAAAGTAAACTTTGGACAGGTTGAATGTAATTTTCATCATGATATTATAGGCAGAGGTGACATAAAAGAACATTATGACTTTTGATTAATACAATGACAGATCACATGACGAATTTTGCATATAACTTAATGAGGAGTTAAAACCATATGATAGCCATATAATGATTCTGAAAATTGCAATAATGCATAATTAAGTGATTCATTTGATGAAGTCGAGATGAGTAAAGGAATGAGATCGAGTGTAGAGATGACATTTGATTGATCCTTGGTATGGTTAGTCAATTGGATCTTATCAACGGAATTCAAAAATTAGATACCTTAACACACTTAATCATGCTGTTATAAGCTATGGTTTCATTCGGATCATCATTCGACACTTCATTCGGATCGTCATTCGACCCTTCCTTCGATCCTTCATACGGACCTTCTGTACAAAATGTGCTTTGCTGGATCTGAGTGCTGCTGATTATGCAGAGAATTTTTCTGGGCTGCCAGCACACAAAAGGATGATGTAAACCTGCTTTCTGAAACCTCAGTCACGCTCTTCTTTATTTATCATGGATTAGAACAATCTTCCGCTACTTGCATTATTCCTAAAAACACCTATAATTTTGTCATAGATAAATGAAATTTTCATAAATAATCAGAAAGTAAAGACAGTTTTGAACCTCCCCCAAACCAAAAATATGGCGTGTCATGAAGCCATCAAATAAAAACTGATTGATATTCAAATATTTTCAATTAATATTTTAGCCAATAGCTCTAAAATGCAGTTTTTTTTTATAAGAAAACGAAATACTAACTAATAATGGAGATGATTCATATATGGACATTCATAAAAAAAAATAACAGTGCTTAGGAATACCATATGAAATAATGATAGTACAATCGATGTGAAAATTTCCATAGGAAAACCAGTCATCCTTGACTCATTTTAAGATCTCTTTTCATCCAAAGAATATAGATAAAGTTCACCCTGGAGTTCTTTAGATTTCTATGGTTATGGGTCCCACTTCTAGGATAATCATATCCTAGGTATTGTTTGAATTAGATGACAGAATCCGAGTCCAACTTACATCCATTCTCTAATGACAGTATAAATAATTGGCCTAAACATGTATTTGTATACTCCGATTTTTTTAAATGAGCCATGTGCATAGTAATACATTAACCATATCTCTTTTACCCGATATTTTCCTGCTTCCAGCAGGCCTGTTCAGTACCCCGACGGGTTTATCTTGGTACCATGCAAGCATAGCCCCACTACCAGTGAGCCTGTTCAGTACCCCGACGACTTTACTTGCATTTACCAAGCTTCCTTGTTTACGATTTTACTTAGCATGGACCTGCTACCAGAGAGCCTGTTCAATACCCCGGTGGGTTTGCTTCATATAATAATTTTAGTATGTGGAAGCCGATTGGCACTAGAGTGTGTTAAGCCTGCTAAACACATAACTCAATTTTTTAGAGCGAACCTTATGAGTGACTTTATTTATAATAGCCTGGATTATATATCATGTCAAAAGAGAATAACCTAAAGTTGTTCCTTGACCTCTCAGTCTATCTTATTCATAAAAGATCACAAATTTTCCCTACAAGTAGAAATATCACTTACTCTTGGGATACCATTTTAAAGAATGCTTAAGGTACAAGTTTTGATAATGAGTCTAGGATGAACTAGTAGTCCATAGGTGTAAGATAGAACTTTGAAAAACATGATGATTAGAGTAGGTCTTAAGCAACTTTTCTAATGATAAATCAGGAATGTGCATGTTTGAATTAAATACCATATATAGAAGCATGAAATTAACAAAAATAATCATAGAAGAAAGTGGTTAGAAATGATATAAAGAACACTTTGACTTTTCACTATAAATTTTAAATTTTCAACAATAATCGAAAGAGAAGGAGTTAAGATGCATTATGAGTTTTTTTTTTAGAGCACTTCCCTTTTTCAAATAATATTTCATGAGTTGATTACAAAGATAAGGTTCTTGTAATCAAACTGCAAAACCACTTGTTAGATGATTCAAATTTATTCAAAACAAAAACATATGTACAAAGAAAATTCATATGAAATTTATCAAAATTAGGGAAAGGAGAAGAGTCTTCCTATTTTAATTGACAAAATTCCATAAGTTGATCATAAGAATGAATTTCTTGTATAAATGCAATCAACTGTTAGAAATGACTCTTATTTATTTAAAGAAACAAAAATATATTTACATATATACAAATGAAGATAACCCAAAATAATTCAAGAACCGGGAAAAGGAGGAATGACTTCCTCTTCAACCAGCTCCATATCCTTCTGTTGTAAGGCATTCTGCACAAAATCTTGTTTATATATTGGTTGATGATAGAGTCTAAGTCTATGTCCATTTACAACAAAGGAAATTTGTGAATCATCAATTGTCTTAATCTCAACAAGTCCATTATCAAAAGTTGTAACAATTTCATATGGACCCATCCAATGAGTAGTTAATTTACCTTTAATTTTTTTGTACCTTGAATAAAAAGGTAACGCCCAGTCTCAAGTTTTGAATTGTTTTTCTTTAATGTATTTATCATTCCAATTTTTGCGTTGGTTTTGTATTAGAATTGTGCGTTGAATGGAATCTTGTCTAATCTCATTTAATTCATTTACCTGCAGGATTCATTGCTCTGTGCTTCTTCCAGATCCATCCCTAATTGTGCATCCATACGAAAGGTTTTGACTTGAAATTCAATGGGTAAAATAACTTGTTTACCATAAATAAGTTCATAAGGTGTGTGGCCAATGGTATTCCTGCAAGTTATTCTATAATCACACAAGGCTTCTGGAAGCCTATATGCCCAGTCTTTGTGGTGTAACTGGATAGTCTTAGTCAGGATGGCTTCTAATACTTTGTTGGTACACTCTACTTGACCATTGGCTTGCGGGTGATATGGTGAATATTTACAATGTCTAATACCATATTTTTCAGTAAGCTCTGTCATCAACTTGGAGGTAAAATGAGATCCTTGATCGGTTACAATTTCCCTAGGTACACCGGATCGGGTAAATATTTCATCATATATAAACTCTACCACAGATTTTTCTGTGGCTTGGAATAAGGATTTAGCTTCCACCCACTTGGTGACATAGTTTGTACAAAATAGGATGTACTTCTTCTTGCGAGACATAGTGGAAATTGGCCCAACGAAATCTAGAGCCCATTTTTCAAAAGGCTCAATCATAACCTCGGGCTGTAAGGGCATCTCATTGGTTGGCGTAGGTCTACCCATTCTTTGGAAATTGTCACATCCCTTGACATACTTGGAAACATCTTTAAAAATGCGTGGCCAATAATATACAGAGTGCAACACTTTGTATGTTGTTCTCTTATCAAAAAAATTCCCACCACAAGGTCCACCATGACATGCATGGAGGATCTCTGCCATCTCATCCTCTCATACACATCGTCTAATAATAAGATCAAGACTAGTACGAAGAAGATCATTGTCCACCCAAGAATAATTAGAACTTTCAATTATGATCCTACATTTCTTAGGTGGGGAGAGATGGTTTGGTAGCCTCCCAGTTGCTAAATAATTGGCTATGTCTACAAACCAATGGGTTCGAACAGACACAACGAACAAATGTTCATCAGGAAAGTTATCATCAACAGGACTTGAATTATCGTCAATTTGAATTCGAGAGAGAAAATTTGCTACCACATTCTCTCGACCGAGATGATCAACATCAGTGATGTTAAATTCTTATAACCAAAGAAGCCACCGATTCACCCTGCCATTGGTGATTGGTTTATTCATCAAAAATATAATGGTGGAGTGGTCTGTGTGTACAAAAACTTTTTATCCTGTGATATAGTGATGAAACTTGTTGATGGCATAGACTACTGCCAGAAACTCTTTTTCAGTAGCAGTGTATTTTGATTCTACAGGAGTCAAATTTTTGCTAGCAAAATAGATGGCATATTATGTTTCTCCTTCCTTTTGACCTAAAAATCCTCCTATAGCCATGTCGGAAGCATCAGTGGATATATGGAAGGGAAGGGACCAATTGGGGCCCCTATGTATTGGTGCCATTGATAGCTTTGCCTTCACAGTTTCAAAGGCATGTTAACAAGGTTCAGTCCATTGAGATTATGTATCTTTCATGAGTAATTTGAACATAGGTGCAACTATCTTAGTGAAGTTTTCAATCAAACGTCTATAATAGACTGCATGGCCAAGAAAGCTCCTTACCTCCTTCTGAGTTTTTGGAGGAGGAAGATTAACAATTATTTCTATCTTGGAAGGATCCACCTTGATTCCTTGAATAGAGACATGATGTCCCAAAACTATGCCCTCAGTTAGTAACAACTTACATTTTTTATGATGAAGGGCTAAGTTCATTTCTTGGCACCGAATAAGAACTGTTTCAAGGTTATCAAGGGCTTCTTAGAAGGAATTACCATAAACTACAAAATTGTCCATGTAAACTTCTACACATTCATGTATAAGTTCAGCAAAAATTCCTAAGACTGCTCGCTGGAAAGTGGCAAGTGCATTACATAGGTCAAATGGAAACACTCTATAAGAATATGACCCCCAAGAACAAGTAAAGGTTGTCTTGTCTTGATCCTCATGTGCTATTAATATTTGGTTTTATCCACTATACCCATCAAGGAAAGAAAAGTATTGTTTTCTTGAAAATGTATCTAATACCTGGTCAATGAAAGGTAAAGGGAAGTAGTCCTTAAGAGTGGCCTTGTTCAATTCTTGAAATTCAATAAAAATATTCCATTTCCCTGTAACTTTCTTTGGAACTACTACCAGAGGAGACACCCATTTACTATTAGAAATTGGGTAGATGAAACCAACATTAAGGAGTTTCTGTAATTCATCTTTAACTATATCCTTTAGGGCTAGATTCATTCTTCTCTAGGGATTCCTGACAGGAGGTATGTTTGAATCTGTGTAAATGTGGTGAATACAAGTATCTGGGTGTATACCCTTCATATCAGTGTATTTACATGCAAATGCTTCAGTTTTACTTTTGAGAACTTTTAGTAACTGTTTTTACTGACTCTCATCTAAACCAGCATTCAAATGTAAAGAAATTTGAGGACTAACCTCACAAGGTATGGTATAGGATCCTATATGTTCTTCGATTGTAAAGACACAAGGAGTATTCGTAAATGTTGAGAGGTTCATATTTTCTTGGAATTCATCACCAAAGATTTGGCCAAGTTGGGAAAAATACAGAGGAAATTCTATACATGTTGTGGAAGAGACAAATTGGTCCAACACATTTTTGGTATTTTGTCCTTGAAGTGCCTAGGAGAAATCACTAACAAGGGAAAGTTCTTCCAAGTTCTCATCCCCAAAAGAACAATCTAACCAAAACATGTTTTCGGTTACTGGTTGTGCTAGTGGATATAAAGCGAGTTTTCTTGTAGACAACCTATCAGAGATGATCATCTCTCCATCCCTACATCCTATAAATGCATTAGCAGTGGCTAACCAAGGTCTTCCCAGAATGATGGGGTGTCCTTTAGAAGGGTCCTTTGATTCTATAACCATAAATTCCATGGGATATTCCCATGAATCCACTGATACAATGATATCATCTAAGATCCCAGCAAGCTGCACCATAGTGCGATCTGCTAATTCTAGCATTGTCAGAGTAGGGAAGAGAAACTATCCTAAATGGAGAGTTTCTAAAACTATGGTAGTCATCAGGTTAATAGCATCTCCTAGATCAATAAGTGTGTTTCCTATAACAGTGTTATTGATGATAACAGTTACCACCGGATTTCTTGGATTTGTATACTTTGGAATTCTAGGTTGGTTTTCTATGTAATCTGACATTTAACCTATGACATGAATTGTCGGAGGGTCTTTTTTATTTTTACCAGGTATTTTAATAAATATTTCCTTTATCACTTTACTATAGATTGGTATATCTCTAATGGCTTGTAACAAAGAGATATTGATACAAATATTTTTCAATTCGTTGATGATATCATACTCTAGATAAGTTACAGGTTTTTCTATTACTAGACGCTCCTAATATGGCGGTGCTTTTTCTCCCATAATTACTTCTTTATGAGGATGGTTGTGTGTTGAAGCTTTAGGAATAACCACATCTTCAAGAATGGCATCATTCAAAATTTCATTAGGTGTTTCTTCTTCTTCATTATCTTCTTGGATAACAACTCATGATTTGGGTTGATCTTGCAGAACTCTTCCAGAGTGCAGCTGAATCTCATGCACTGGTGCAATCAAAATGGCATATGATGGAAGAGGTAGAAACCTAGTGTTGTTAAGAGCTTGATTCGGCTTATTGTTAGGATTTGATATCGGTTGTGCAGGTAACATTGTGGGTCTTGGGGGATTCATTTTCTGGAAATGGTGAGGCTGACTTGTGATAGGGGGTAGTGAAGGAGGTACAAATATAGGAAAGAGTTGCTGGATATTAGGTGGGTAAGGATAGTTAGGCATAGGAGGAGGTGGTTGAGCATATACTTTTCCTCTCCATCCATGTGGCCATTGCTGTTGTTTTTGCATTCTAAGGAGGGTCCTGAGGTGGCCAATTTTTCCAACATGAAGTGTTCCATTGTTGAAAGGGTTGATAAGGATGGTAATAGGGTGGAAATTATAATGATGGATCATGATATGATGGTTGATATCTAGGTTGCCAAGGCCTCCTAGATGTCTCACCAAAATTTCCACTCTTATATACAGCTTGCAACCCAGGAAACGATGGACAATTATCAGTTGGGTGTTCTTCTATACAAATATGACATACTAAAACATTATTCAATGGGCATTCCCATTGGGGATGTTTAGTTCTGCACCTAGGACAGAAAACACTCATTGTTGCACGCTCTTCATCCTATCTCTTTTTAGCTTGTAATGCATCTAATTGAGAACCCATCGCTCCTAAGATATCTGTTTTGAAATTTTCTAATAGGTTTCCCAATTCTACCCTTGTAACTCCACCAGGACTGGATGTATTTCCTTTTAGGTTTCTAGTATAAGATTCTCGAAAGTGTCTTCCACTTTTCCCTTTGCTCCTAGAGTAATTCCTACATAGCTCACAAATCTGTGTGAAAGACTTATGAGAGATGTCTCCTTCTTCCATGAGATTAAGGTTTTATAAGAATTCTTCTGAGATTCCCTTAAGGAAGAGTTTCGTTACTACATCTTCTCAAATATCACTATATTTAGATTTATGTAACACATAGTTAAATCTTTCGAGATAGTCTTCTAGGCTCTCATCTTCAAGTTGTTGTATTTTGAAAATATAATTGAGAGAGTCCTTAGGTTTACAATAATCCTGATATTTCCGTAGAAATGCAGTCTTCATGTCTTCCCAAGTTCTAATACTAGATTCTCCTAACCCCATAAACCATCGAAGAGCAGAACCTTTTAATGTGGCAGGAAAAAGTTTTAGCTTTTGGCCATCTTGCAGGTAGTTATAGTTCCTACCGAAAATGTCAAATTCAAATAAGAATGTATTCGGATCCTCGCTACTCTTCTCATAAAAGGTCGGCAGTGAGGAGGGAGGGATGTTTTTCATGGTTACATCTTGTGTAGTGTCCAAGATAGGGAACCCAAAACTACCTTCAGTTCTAACCTCTGTCTCTTCTTCTTCTTGTTGGACATCATCTTCAATTTCATTCTCCAAAAAAACTTGATATCCAAAGAGAGAATACCTAGGTTTTTCCTTTCTTGGTGAATGTGGGATGTACCAAGGTTCTTTTTCAGGATAGTATTCCTCTTTTTAGGAGAGGAATTACCAACTATGTGGGAGTCCAGTTTTGAAGGCCCTATAGTTGTTGTCTCAATCTGTGAAACAACTATGTTCACGAAATTTTCAAAAAGAGCGTCTACTTGTGTAGGATCAACAAAGTCTACTAGGTTTGGACCACCTACTATTGAAAAGGTACTATCTTTGGGTTTTTGAGATAATGGAGGGTTGAGAGGTTCTGATCTTTTATCCTTTTGAATTTCCTCTTATCTAAGTTCTGTCTCAATATGAGCTTGAGGTTCTTCTAATGGTATGTCTTTATGAACAGACTTCTCTGATGTCTCTATGGTTCCCCCTAAATGGTTTCTAGAAAGGATTTCCTTAGCTTTCCAAGTAGAACTATACCCTTTAGGTGTTTTCCAATACCTTTCTATTGAGTTAGTAGTTGGGGTGGTACATCCCCCGTAAAGGTTAGTAGGGATTTTAGTAGGAAGGCTAGTTTTAATGTATCTACCTTTTGAGTCTCTAGACCTATTCATGAAAACAAAGCTAAAACTGAAATAAATTCTAATTGCATTACTACTATTTTCAAGTTTTCAGGTTGCATGTTATAACAGATATACAGGTTCTTACCTCTCATCTTACCGCTCACCCGCCACTAACCTATCTCTAAGATTCAAAAAGGAAAATTCTAACTATCACTAAGTTTTAAGAAGAAAATTCTACCTACCTACAACTAAATTCTACCTATCTACAACTCCCTGACAATGGCACCAAAATGTTGGGCGTATTTACTATCTTAATGAATCACTAAATATTTAATTATCGACCAGGGTTGGTAATCTTAGAGTTGTGGCATATTATATGCTGAGGTAGAATGGTACCTAAGACATCAGCTCGACCGACCTTAGAAATGTTTAATAATGAAAAGATCAAAAGATCTTTCAAAATGAAAAACCGAGTCAAACTTCAGAAATACAACTACTAAACTGATTAGACCTAACTAAACCAATAGATGAGAATAGTATCAATCTATACTACTCTACTCTATGAACAATAACTGAAAAGATAAAAACAACAATACTATTCTAGGAAACAAGACTTGATCAAAAGCAAAACTATCTTATGAAAATGGAAACTACTGATCAATTATTCAAACTCTAATATAGGAATTAGAAAGTAATAACTATGAACAAGTTCAGAAACCTATCTATAAAATGATTCAGTTTACAACTAACTATGGAAACAAGAAACTATGTTATCTTATAGCAATATTATAAACTACTTAATAAACCTAAGAAATTCAATAGTTAAACTATTCATGCATTCGACAAATACTCAAAACTAAACTAAACTACCTAATTCCATTCTCCTTGAGGATTTTGAGGAAATGTGTCAAATGTAATAGAAACTGGAGAAAATGTATCGAAATGACTTTCAAATGTGACAAGAAAACATAATGGAAGTAAATCTAGTTTAACTTCTACAAAGAGATGCAAGCTAAAAAGTGACCAATTACAACTAACCTTAAACATTGTAATCTATTCTTTATCCATAAGCAAATGGCTCTAGTTATGCTACCTAAGAATGATTTGAAAATGAGATGTTATTAACAATTGATCTATTAACAAGAAACCAAGAACATGTGTTTCTAATGACTACTTTGAAATCGAAGGCATCCAAATATCTATGCTATCCTACAAAGGTGAAGCATGAAATATAATTATCAACACAAGTTTAAGGAAATATAAGCATATGCAAATGACTTGGAAATAAGTTTGTTCTAGAAGCAAGTAGAAAACCTAATAAAGATATTTACTTGAAAATGAGTTTGATCTAGAAGCAAGTAGAAAACTTAATAAAGATATTTTATTTCTGAATCAAATCCGATCCTATGAACATCTTCATTAACTATGTAAATGAGAAGAGAAAATCCTATGCTTGAACTGAGAAACCATAAAAACTAATGTACTTTTGAAAGTGAAATTACCAAGATTAATCCAAAATCAATCTTAAATAAAAATGAAGTAAACTAAACTAAGGATGAAAATAACAAGTTCTAGAACAGTAACAAGTTAAGGAATCAGACATACAAGATCAATTACAAAAACACAATCTAAAAATTAAACTAAGGAAAAGTTACGAAGATAAATAAGAACTAAGAATAGTTATAAAGACTAATTAAAACTCTATGTAGTTCAAAACAAGGTCCTAATTACATATATAACTCCTGGTTAACTACAAGAAATGATACAATTCGAAAACCTGAAAACCTGAACTTTAAACAAGCATAAAAACAAGACAGAAAATATTAAAGTCTGTCTAATCGTCCGGATGACAGAAAACGATATAAACTATGAAAATGAACAGACTAAGTGAGTCTAACACCAGTTGGTTTATGCATTTTATTCTACAGTGCAAGCAAAGCAGTAAATAAACTATTTAAAAATGAAATAACAAGAAGCAAGTACACTAATCTATATCTAAGGAAACAAATCGTTTCCTATTGCATAATAAAGCAAGCTAAAAGGTAAGTGAAGCTAATCTACAGCTACAAGAGAATTAACAGAACTGAATCTAATTATGAACTGAACTTGAAACACTAAACTAACTAAACTCTATCTAATTGCAATGGAAAGACTAAAAGCAAGCTAAAGGAAACTATGCATGATCGGTCACTTTAAATTATGAAAATGTAAATTGTATTAGCAGCAAGACATAAATTATAGGAAACAGAGAAATTACATCTACAGGAAAAACCAAATTAAATACATGTAATGAAAATGTAAACTACTTATCTGCAGAAAGGGAATAACAAAATATACACAGTGAAAAACCTTTGGTTGTTAAGGGGGCCTTCTCAACAATCATGGATTGGCTAACTAAAATTAATCACCAACATAACATGAATTTGATCATTAATAGCTAAAATCATAAACTTCCATTAACTGAGTCAAAAGTTACACAACATTCTCTAGCTCTGCATCTATTCTCTCTACTAACTAACTAGCTAACTTTGTTTCTCAACAAGAGACTTCTTTATATAATTTTACAATGGGGGAGATGGTTGACCCTTTCAGTGGTCGACCTCTCTAAAAATAGGAGGTCTTAATTACTAAAGAAAACAACTACAGGACGGTTCATGACAGTGCATGGGTCGTCTATCACAATCCACGCACGTTGGTTCTCCTCGTGTGAGCAGCTATTGCGCTGATTTTCCTTTGACATGGGAAGCTGATGTGTTGTCAATCTTGGTGGATAGGAACGTGGATATTCTAGAACAAAGGCTCACTAACCATGAGGGCCACGTTGCCAACAGAACCCATGTCACGGTTTTTTCTTTAAGTGCCCCGAAATATTCCAACCAACGAATCCGTAGGTGTGAACAAAGGGCTGAACAATGGTCTGAATGCGGTTGGGCATCTTCAACATGAACGCACATCTAAATGAGAGTCCGTATGAAGACCATATCCTGCAGAATGAAATCTATTTTCCAAACAAGTCGCGAAATGCTAGATTAATGTTAATAAAACACAAAATAATGATAATTAATCAAGGTTCATGTGATATTCAAATAAGTTCATACATGGGTTTGATTGGTGGTCTAAATGGCAAGAAGTATGAATTAATACACCAAAAAAGATAAAATTAATGCCAACAGAGCACGTTTAATGACCAACAATGATGACAAAATTGGGCATCAACATACACCAATCTCTTTCCAAATGGTCTTTTTCCCAATCTCATATTCCATCACTGGTAAAGGTTCTACATTCTCCACCTTTATTTTAGTCTCTCCTCATCTACACTAACTCTTGAGTAATCCCCATAAAGGGTAGTTGGAAGTGATAAATCATCATGTACATGGTTTACCTCACTAATTCCATGTAAATGTTGAATCAATTCCAACTACCTTACTTAGTAAAATCATAATGTACATATTCCAAGTCAAATGAATATGTAATACATTCCAAGAAATCACATGTCTTGTGATAACTAGAAATGCATAGTCCAATGAAGCTAACATCATCCTAAAAATATGATCTAGGAAACCGCAATAATAATAATTTATCATGATGTATGTAAT
The DNA here is from genome assembly GCA_027924585.1 of Larix kaempferi. Taxonomy (NCBI): domain Eukaryota; kingdom Viridiplantae; phylum Streptophyta; class Pinopsida; order Pinales; family Pinaceae; genus Larix; species Larix kaempferi. The sequence goes on from BSBM01000249.1 coordinate 7,974,893, forward strand.
ATCAAAGAATTCAATCATCAATAGCTAGGTGAATAAAGTAGGAAAGTTGCAAAATAGGGTGTTACAACTCCTTACCCTCAAGAGGGTTATGTCCCTCGATCTGAATTGTCTACAAAAAAATGGATAAATTCCTTTAATATTAGACTCTAATTCCTATGTGTAATGCTCCTATGAGTATTGTGAAATTATATATGTGTCACAGGTGGATCTAGATTACTAGAGAAAGCTTCACTTAGAATTTACCAAAGATTGACAGTAAAATAGAACAAATATGAAGAACATATTAAGTAGAACATAAGAGAAAAACACTCATGTGGACTAATATTCCATTACATTATTATTCAATAATATGTGTACAATATATAGATTCTCTTAGGAGCAAAGATAGAGAGACTTAGTGGCAATTTTAGTAGCTCACATTAATGTTAGGCTTAGTGGATTAATTCCCCCAATCTATGACATTGTGCTAAGTGTAACTCATAGATTGGTCTGTAATGTGGTCTAATGAACCTATGAGGACCATGATAAGTTAGGAAAAGAAATAAATATGGATGGAATCATTATGAGGGTGAATTAGGTAGTTTAGGCCTTTGGTAGTGGTCATTAATGAACAGTTTGAACATTTCTAGTGTATTAGTGCCCTTGGTCCAACCTTATCCCATAAAACAGGGAAGTGGTGCACCTGAATCATTAAATGAATTAAATAGGGCACCTTTGAATCCGTAGAATAAGGAAATGAGCACACTTGTGGACAAACTTGGATATATTGGAAAAAAACTAGTCTAATACGAGCACAAACCCCTAGACTAGGCACTATGAAGCCAAACCATGGAACAACTTACATTAAACACTTGGAACTTTATGCAAGGATATTTAACCAATGTCTAGATGGGAATTTTGTTCCAACAAGTATTTCTTCCAATGATATTTGACCTATTCAATATTTTTTCTTTGTAGATGTTATAGCTTCCTACCAGGTTCCTATGATCATTTAAGGAGTTTGGTATGGAACTCCCTAGTGTCCTTCATGAGGTACATACCTCTCAAGTAATGATACATTAAATACATTACGAATAATCATGATAGTGAGCATGGTTCATTAACCCATTGTAATACTACCCAATCCAACACACCCTGTTGCAGTTGATTGATCCTCCCATGAGGGGCCATAGTTCAAGATATACAACAATAGATTATTGAGCGAGTTAGTTAAGATAAGCATCTCATTCTAGCCTTGTGTTCCATGTGCTAGCATAACGTTATTATTTTATACTAGTACATTAGTTTATTAGTTTGTGAGGCATAACTAATTATATTGTGGACTCATTGTAAGACTATAAGAGTGGTCATTGGCCAAATTTATTGAATTATGCTTTCCATTCTAATATATATTAATGGTTGGGATTCATGGATCAACTACACTTGTTTTATTTTATCTATCACATTTTCTAATTTCTTCAAGCAACTTCAACAATTTCTTACTTTGGTTATTTTCTTTCTATTGGTAGTGAAATTGTTTCTTATCATCTAGTATCAAAGCAATGAGGTCTTGACTTACTCGTCCAAGCTCTCTTGGCCCAATTCCCACCTAAGAAATTCTAAGGCTTTGGGTTCCATGAGGACTTCTCTCAACTACAACAATAGTCTATTTAGATAGTTCTCTTGTCCCTTGGCTCCATCCAACAAACTAAAATTCATCACACCACTTTATCTATTTGGTTCCTTAGTCTCAATGCCCACCCAAATTTGCACTTTGGTTTTTTTTTGGAGGCTACCCTCCCAGCACAACATCAATCTTTGCTACATATCCTTCTCCCCACCTCATCTTCAATATAATACACTTCCAACATTTCTCTGTTGTCAAATTAGTCTCGATGATTCTCCAAATCCCCTTAATCTCTCAATCCCAGTGTTCTCAGCAACAACAAAAATTTCTTGTCCTAAGATGTTTTCATAGGGCTTCCTTGGAACCAACCTTAGATGTTATTCCTAGGGCATGTTATCTCTCCTTATTTTCCCAATTATGTTTCATCTCAACACCATATTGGAAGATTGATCTTGTTCTTTAGACTTCTCTTATCTCTTATGGGAATCTCTCTCTCTCTTCTTCATCATCTTTTTCCCATGCTACACTAGATATTCTACAAACAATCCATATCATCATGCATCCTCTCCCTTTCTAGTCTGAAATAGGAATCTCCCATCCCTAGTACAATGGAAAATGAATGGTCAAATGTTTAACTCGGATCACTATGTTTCAAGTTTATTTTCAAACATACCCTACTATGCTTGAACAAATACAGTTAGGGCTTGGATTTAACTTGAGTACATTACATGTTTATGGTGGTAGACATATCTCTCTTCTTCTCATAAACTGCCTATTACTACCTAGAGAATGTTTCACTAGGTCCTAACCCAAGGATGTTAGAAACTAGGTTATCCCCAAGACCTCATGTATCGATGATTCTAGCTCAAGAAACACCCAAGTCAACATTTGCAACATTACATCCTCTTTTTGTCTAAACACTAAATACAACTCTACAAATCTAGATCACTAATACAACCTAAGTACTTGGTTCAAAATTTATTTATTGCATTTTTATTGTTTGAAAATTTAATTGAATTTATAAATTATATTTTTTCACGTACTGAAATTTTCTCTTCAAATTAGTATTGTTAGTTTATTTATAGTCCTTAGTGTAACTTATTAGTATTGAAATTAGTAATCATTTTGTCTATTTTTATTTATAGAATCTTATTTTTGGATTGATAGTTTATCTTGAAAATTAATTTTTGCATTTTTTTCTCAAGTCATAAACATTTGTTGATGTTAGAACATTATTACACCTAGGACCATAGTCTCATGTTAATTCTGTGATTATTTGGTCCAAAACATGGTTAATTATGTTAATCCAAGGTTGTTAGAAGGTTGTTAGCGCATTTATGACACATTCCATCACCCAAGGACCCAATTTTGGTCAAAATAGCTGTTAGGATCCCTCATTTATGGCCACCTCCATCATTTATTGCCACTACCTGAGTGAAGGCACACTTATCCCCTAATTTAAGGATCTTGCTTCGGCCTCAGGAACCCATGCATTTAATGTGATCATTTTGGCCCCTCCTTGGAAGTTTTGGCCTATCATGAGCCACCTACACTCTTCCAAGTCCTCACCCACACATATGGCATCATTATTATTGACTTCCCATACCTACTTAATGTTCAGATTAGGAATGTGTGATAGTTTGAGTATATTTGGGAGCCTATTGGTCAACCTAGGGGGATTTAGGTCCAATGTAAGCTAGCCACTTATAGTTTCCTCCAAAGGCTCGTGAATTTTCCCAAATTCTATGTAAATGTATTCACAACTCATTTTTGGGTTGGACAGTTATAATAAACCCACTATTTGATCATTTGTGTCTAGTTTTTTATCATTTGTGTGTCCATAATTATTTTTACACTATTAACTGCATACTTAGTCAAATTTATTAATTGTGAGGATATCCTTAGCTAGTATATCCTACCATGAGTTAGATTTCACATGGTATCAGAGCTATTGGAGCTTCTGGTAGAACCAAGACTGCTTCAAAAGTGCACCAGAAGCAGTGGAGAAACAACAGAAGTCCTCGAGGCCATTTCCTTGAAGCCATTGGAGCAATCCTTTGGAGTCTACCCAGGGTGTGAAACACTCCCAAATGTTCCTTCTGTCAATGCAAGGTTTGAATTAGATAGTTAGGATCTCCTCCTGAGTGATTGAGAGTTTTCATTGTGGGTTTACAGTGTTCTTTGTCACCTAGTGTGCAAGCTACAGAATGGAGCAGTCTCATGTCTTGTTCACTCCATTCAACTATTTTGAGTGGAAGGATGAAATGATAATCCAGCTGAGATCCAAGGGTTGCTTTAGAGTTACCATGGGGAATGAAACTGATCCAAATACTACTGTAGATAAGTCTAAGTTATTCAATAGAATAGATGAATCTTTTGTCATTCTTTGTCTCATAATTTCAGGAGACCTCTTGTTCCATATCGACAGTCTCACTACCCCAAATGAAGTGTGGCTCAAGCTTGAGTCATTTTTTTGGAATAATGATGAGATGAGAGGCCACCATCTTGAGAATGAGTTGATCTCACTAAGCCCAAGTAGTTTTGAAACTATCCAAGACTTCTTCACCAAGTTCAAATCCTTGGTCTTATAGCTCAAGCAATGTGGCATTAAGAAGAAGGACGAGCAGTTGGTGTTGTCCATTATTTAAAAGTTGGGTCATGAGTAGTTTGTATTTGTATCTACATTTCACTCCATGAAGATCATTGTTCGCAATTGGAAGATTCCATCTTTCGAAGATTTCATGGAGATGCTTACACAAGAACAAGATAAATTCGTTGTCATGGGTGCCATCAAGAAAAAGGATCAAGTTCTTGTAGCTGGGGATTCGAGGCAAGCAAGGGGAAAGAAAAATCCCAAGGGTTCAAAACATCAAGAAAATAATAAAGACAAGGAGAAGCCCAAATATTATGATGGGGGTTCGAATCCTATCAAGGAGAAAGGAAAGAAGAAAGATAAGACCAAATGCACTTACTTCAAAAGGTTTGAAACCCTGAAAGTGCATGTATGAAGAATACTATTGGTATGATGACCCATGTCCTTCAGAAAAATAACATTCCTCTTCCAGAAAGTTCAAAGAAGAAGGAGGATTTTTATGAAGACAAGGAGAGGTGCCATGCATTGATGGCTAGTACCTCAAGATCTTCCTATTTCGTCATAGATTCAGGTGCCTCAAAGCACATGGCTTCTGCAATAGATGTTTTCTCCACTCTTTCATCTTATAGTGGTCCTCCCATTCTCATGGGTGATGATTCAGGGAACCTAGCGAGAGGCATTGGGAAGATCAGTATAGACAATGGGTACTTAAACAATGTGTTGCATGTTCCTGATCTTGCAACAAATATTCTTTATGTGTACCAAATGACCCACACTAGTTTGGCCAAGAGAGTGGCTTTAACTCAAGAATATGTGGAAATTTTTGAAATTTCTACAAGAAAAGTCGTCATAGTTGGTGTTGTCGATCATGAGTCAAGAATGTAAAAGTTCTCACTTTTTCTCTCTTACTTCTCCCTTAACGCACTTCTTCCACATGCTAATGAGGTCAGTAGAATTTGGCATGAGAGGTTTGGACACCTCAACTACATATATCTTCATGCATTGAGCAAATAAAATATGGTCGATGGAGTTCCAAGGATCAAGTTTTCCAAAGGCACTTGCAAGGGGTGCATTGTTGGAAAGCATGCAAAGTGCAAGTATGAGAAGGGGAAGGAAAGGAGAGATGCTCATCCTCTTGCTTTGGTACATTCAGATGTGATAGGACGACTTCTTACACCCTCTCAAAGTATGTCCTAAGATTCATGGATGATTTTTCAAGGTATTGTTGGATATTCTTTCCCAAGCAAAAATATGAAGTCTTCCATTCATTCAACGTTTTCAAAGCTTCAATGGAGAACTTCAGTGGGAGGAATATATGTATCTAGAGGACTGATAACGGAAGGGAATATTCCAATAAGGACCTGTAGCAACTATGTGAAGAATATGGCATTCAAATGCAACATTATGTTCCTTACACACCCGAGCAAACTGGTGTTGTAGAGTGCAAGAATAGAGCATTGAAGGAGATGGGACACAAGACTGATGTGTATCACCTCAGGGTGTTTCGCTCAAGAGCATGGGATATAATACCTATAGAGAAGAGAAAGGCCTTGCAGCCCCAAAGCAAGGAGTCCATCATGGTTGTATATGAGAAATATGCAAAGGAATACAATCTCTTTGACCCCTCATCTCAAAATAATTTCATTGAGACGAGTGTTCAGTTCGAAGAAGATCTCATGCATGCAGCTGAACAAGAAGAATGGGAATGCTCAAACCCCTTACCTGAAGAGTATGTAAGTGATGATTCATTTTCTGATATTTATGATTCTGATGTTGAGGATGAAGATGATGAAATTCATGCAGATCCATACCCTCCTACAAGGCCCAAGTGGTATAATAAAACCATACAAGTAGTTAGTGAACTTGCAGGTGATCCACAAGAACCTAGGAAGACTAGATCACAGTTTAACAATGCATTGTCTATCTGTGATTCGAATATTCATGGGAGAGGTTTTCTCATGGTTGGATATGATCCACATTCATATGAAGAAGCATAATATGATCCAAGATGGAAAAAAACCATGCAACAATAGATCAAGTCTTTCCATGCCAATGAAACTTGGGAGTTGGTCCTTCTTCCTTCTGAGAGGAAACTGGTGCAATGCAAGTGGGTGTAATGGACCAAAATGGCCTATGATGGTTCTGATCTGAAGTATAAGGCCATATTGGTTTCTAAAGGCTTCTCTCATTTCCATGGAGTGGACTACATAGAGACATTTGCTCCTGTGGCAAAGATGGAATCAATCTGGCTAGTTTTGGCCATTGCAGCTTCCAAGCGATGGGAGGTTCATCACATGGATGTGAAGAGTGTTTTCCTTCATGGGGATATTCATGAGGAGATCTATATGCAGCAGCTTGAATGTTTCATTGATGACCCCTCACTTGTTTTTAGGTTGAAGAAGTCCCTCTATGGTCTCAAGAAATCTCCTAGAGCTTGGTATGCCAAGATGGACAATTTTTTGCTATCCCAAGGTTTTGAGAGATGTAAAGTTTATCCAAATTTTTACATGAAGCATGTTAGTGACATTATTATGATTATTGTACTGTATGTTGATGATATTTTGATTACTGGTAGTTGCATCAAAGAACTAGGCTCAGTTAAAACTGCATTGCACAGTGCATTTGCCATGTCAGATCTAGGATTGTTGAAACAATTTATTGGCTTGGAGATTGATCAATCTAATGATGGGATCAAGGTTTCACAATCAAAGTATGATTCAGATCTGCTACAAAATTTCAAAATGGCTGAATGTAAGGCTCCTAAGTTTCCATTCCTTTCAGGAGTTAAGCTTCATGAGTGGGGTTCTTCACCATTGGTTGACAATTCGTTGTATAGACAACTAGTTGGGAGTTTGTTGTATCTCACACACTCTCGATCAGATTTGGATTATGCAGTAGGTTTTGTTACAAGGTACCTGCAAGAGCCTCATGAGATCCATTGGAAGGATGCCAAAAGGATCTTGCATTATGTGCAAGGTACCAAGCAGTTTGGGATACACTATGCAGTTGGTTCATCACTTGAACTTGTTGGTTTTTCTGATTCAGATTGGGTTGGAGATAGAACTGACCGGAAGTCCACTTTTGGTTATGTATTTGTGCTTTCACATGGTCCCATTTGCTGGTCTAGCAAGAAGCAACACACTATTTCCTTATATTCAGCTGAGGCCGAATACAGAGGAGCAGTGAATGAAATTACACAATGTGTGTGGTTGCAAGGTATTCTTGGAGAGTTTGGATTTGCATTTGATTCATCCATAGTCATTTGGTGTGATAATCAAAGTGCAATCAAGATTTCCACTAATCCAGTACAAAGACAGAGGACCAAGCACATAGAGATCCACATGCACTATATTCGAGGCTTGGTGCATGACTAGATTATTTCCGTGTAGTATTGCCCATATGTTGAGAAAAATGTCGATATCTTCACCAAGAGTTTCACTGAGAAGAGCTTCACTTACCTTAGATCACTCCTTGAGGTGAGTGATATATGGTGAAGACTGGTATATTTCCAAGATTTTGTTTCATGTCCATTTTAGAGGGGAGGTTTTATTTCCCATGTGGTTTTCCTCCTTATCTTGGTTACATGGACTAATAAAAATTGTTGTTGTAAGAGTTGACTTGAGCCTTAGTTTCCAAGGCCTCATTTTTTTCTAGCTACATAAGTCTAGCTTAAGGGGAGTGTTAGAACATTATTACACCTAGGACCATAGTATCATGTTAATTCTGTGATTATTTGGTCCAAAACATGGTTAATGATGTTAATCCAAGGTCGTTAGAAGGTTGTTGGGGCATTTATGACACATTCCATCACCCAAGGGCCCAATTTTGGTCAAACTAGCTATTAGGCACCCTCATTTATGGCCACCTCCATCATTTATTGCCACTACCTAAGTGAAGGTGCCCTTATCCCCTGATTTACAGATCTTTCTTTGACCTAAGGTGCCCATGCATTGAATGTGGTAATTTTGGCCCCTTGGCCTATCCTGAGGCACCTACACTCCACCAAATCCTCACCCACACATCTGCCATCATCATTAATGACTTCCCATGCCTACCCAATGTTCAGATTAGTAATTCGTGATAGTTTGAGTATATTTGGGATCCTATTGGTCAACCTAGGGGGAATTGAGGTCCAATGTAAGCAAACCACTTGTAGCTACCTCCAAAGGCTCAGAAATTTTTCGAAATTCTATATAAATGTATTGACAAGTCATTTATGGGTTGGAAAATCATAATAAACCTATTATTTGATCATTTGTGCCTAGTTTTTTTTATCATTTGTGTGTGGTTTTTTATCATTAGTGTGTCCAGAATTCTTTTTACACTATTTTTGTGCATACTTAGCCAAATTAGGCTTAATTGTGAGGATATCCTTAGCTAGTAGATCCTACTCTGAGTTAGACTTCACAGTTGATGCATAATAATTTATTTGGTAAATCTATTATTTTAATTATGCATTGTTTAGTGTTGTACGTTGTTCATATCTATGTGTTTTATTTTTTTATTATATATATTAAAAGTTGAAATAATGTTTCTTTTCTCTTAATGATGGTGAACTAATCAATTTTCTTTTAAGATCTTTCACAAAACTAACGTTTGTACACCTTTTTAGATTTTAGTAGTTACATTCTTGCATCCCTTGTCCCATAAACAAAGAGCCTCATACACTAAATTGGTGTCTAATTTAATTGCTACCTTAAAAAATAAATTAAAATTATTAAAATAAAAATGAGCTTCATCAATATTCAATTCCACAACTCAATTGTATACATTTATTTTACATAGAATAAAGAGCTTTCATATCTCTCACTACATGTTTATTTACACAAAATTTCCTATTATACAAATTCAAAACCTCCCATATACTTACAAGTAGCTATCTCCAATTTTTCACTATTACAATATTAGAATCTTAATGTACTATTACGTTTTCAAATGAAAAAAATGTTTTTCTTTTTTATTTTTAAATGTCAGCATTGAAGGGTTAAATATCTCATAACCCTTCAAAGTGAAATGTGACCCGCCCTTCAAATTTGATCCCTCCAACGTGTGTGTCACTCTCACAAAAAGGAAAGGGTGGTCAGGATTTTGGGCAGTTGGCTGAATTTAAAACTTTCCGCAAGTTACAGTCCAAAATACAATATAATCCATTGATTTTAAACAAACAACAATCAGATCTACTCACCTATTGATTTGCTTGAATCTCAAACTGCTACATGAATACGCCCGACCTCAGACCAAAATGACAAAGAAGATGGCAACAATTCTATTTTCAGAAACGAGATATCAATGCCAAACCTTGTCCTCAACAGGTTCAAGAGTGCATCCTTTGCTGCTCTTCAACATATGAGACTCCTTTGTGAGGCACAATAGCCAGTCTAACCCACACGGATTCGAATCCTGCACAGTTGCACTCAAATCCCTCTGAAAGGGAACTTTAAGATGCTGCCATTAACTTTCCAAAACAAAAGTTACCTCTCTTTATGAATGTTACGCAATGTCCTGGACTTCAGTCGCTTTTGTCATACGTGTTTTTTTCAGCTGCACATAGGTTGTTGATAGGTTATCTTTATTGAAATTTCTTCAAAATAGTCAAGTTTTTTTTTAGCAGCATCCAACTTATAGATCTCTTCTCAATGATGTAGTTATCTTAAACTGAGCGATCCATCAGAATCGTGAATCTCTACTTCTGCGGCCTCCAGCAGAGACAGAAAAATCCTCACGCTATCTATGTTCTATGTTGTTCTTCTTTGCACAGATCACAGGGGTCCTCACGCTGAGAAGCTTCAGCCTGTTCATGTCCATATCCTGTACGCTCTTCACAACCAGTTTTATAAATGTACAGACATATCTATCACAAGCAGCGTCGATCAGAACCAAGCCTGTGCAGTCTGCTCCTCAGGCTCAAGTGGTGCAGTCTTATGGAATTTCTCTCAATGCAGGATCAAGTAAAAAACAAAGTAATTTCGAGAGCGTTTGACAGAACAAGACTACTATCCACGCCCCGTTCAAACAAAAAGTTCAAATCTTTTTTCTTGGTATTTGTATAAAAGTAATACAAATACATTATTAGTTAGATCCAAAATACATACAATTTTAAATCTCTATTCAAAGAGTTTACTATAAACTAGAGGTTAAAAAACTGGAGAAACAGGCATATTCAATATGTCATGATGCATTGAGACAGTTCTTATAATGTTCCTACCTTGGATGCTGTCTAAACTCAACTTTCGCAAACTATTAATCATGCATAGGCAATCTTTGGTATGTGAATAAGATGTCGTGTCATATCTGAAGGTTTAGTACACCAAGGACTGTTCTCACGACCCAAGTCAGGGTCTAGGGTGAAGATACAAAGTTTTAGTCCATAACATGTGGATTTCAGGTTCGACATAGGCCATCCATAAATCCTTAACCCATGTTGTCCCCATGACAGGAATATCATGACAGGAATATGCTGGCCATTTTGAGGTTTGTCATATCATGGATGCTTCTTGGTCACTAATCCATGGTTTGACACCAAAACCCATGTTGTTGGGTAAGAACATTTGTCTATGGGTCTCATGTTCTCTGCATAGTAACCCACATCATTGCATAGGGCATGTGTAGGGAATCCTTATCCTATATGTGAGATATCACCACCACGTTGATGAGGGGCACACAAGGGATGGATCTTGAGGATAATTCCATGGTATCAAGAAAAATATATGACCTTACGCTGTAGCATTTTACTATGGAGGTCATGGTCCGTGTGTGTGGTCACAAACCACCACATTATCCCTCCATAGGGAATCTTTGGCCTGCAAGTGGGATATGATGCTCATTTTGAAGTTTAGAACACTAGATATGGTTCTTGGCTCCATTTATGTTGCTCAATGCCAAAATCTAGGGTATTATACCTTAATAGTTTTCTATAGGGCTTGTGAGACATCCTTGTGTCCCTTGGACACCACAAAGGTCCTGCAAAGGGAAGCTTTGTCATGTGATCGGGGTATGATGGCAGAGACCACGAGTGATGGTAATGTGGAGACCAAAGTGACCAATGGTGCAGAGACAATGAATCCACAAGGTATCAATCATATGGTAAAAGGACAAAAAATGCAAATAGTTGGGCTAACATAAGATTGCAAACAATTGGACTAATCACATGAAATCCACACAAGTGTGTCCTTAACTAAATTGTATAATTAGCAAGCCACCCTTTGTGAAGTAACCTACTAAGGTGCTATTAATAGGAACTATAGACATGCAAAATTATTCAGAAACTACTTTAATTTCATATCATGGCCTTCTTATATCAATATCCAGAAGTAGAAGTGCAAGAGGTGAAGATCATTTTTTCCATTAGAGTTCATCTAGAAACATGCAAGGTTGTGTGAAAGATCTTACTGTTCTGAATTGCATTGGGGCCTAATCCCTAATGTTTCAACCAAACTAGGGTTTAGGTCTCAATACTAATACCTCGTACATTAATCCTTAAAATTATGCACATATCTCTTTCTTAGGTAAACATTTAGGGTCCATGTGGTGGAAAGGCTCTATCCATGGCCCATGAGTCATATAATTAATAGTTATCTACTAAGAGCCTAGTTTTTTTTTAAATGATCAGGCCTTGCTAACCATTCATCATGCAACAACACTTGCAATTGTTCCCTTATCACATTCATAAGTGAAAAAATCCTTCTACAAGTATTGTGTGTGACTGAAATCCCTACACATGGCAGATGGTTCTTATAATAAAAAAATATGGAATAAGACCCTAGTTTCCATCCCCAAACCATGTCCTAAGCCTTGACACCAATCCCTATTGTATGTAACCAAGATTCATGATTATCAACAAATTGATCTAAGTCTAATAAGGTTCTTAATGTATTACTTTGTTCACAATAGGACATGTTAATGAGGAAGTCCCACTAAGGATGTTGTGATCTAAGAGCTTGATTTTCATTTTGCATTATTTCATTTCATTTTAAGAATTTTTTTAAAGAGAATAAATTTGATCTTGGTTTGGGAGATCATCCCATTGATTATCCCTTCAGGTCTCTATGAAAGGTTAGCCTTAGAATAAAATCTCCACTCTTCATTATATATGATTCTACTGTATGAATCATCAAGCTTCCATTAGTAGTGGTGCATTGTATATGAGGGATCTTCTAGTAGCATGTGAAAACCGCTTGGCCTTCGAACACTGCACCCATTGATATCCCTTGTCTCTCCATTAACAAGAAGTGGATATGTAATCCATTTAAACTTGATCAATAAGTTATTACCAAGGCCAAAATGTATCATAAATAAGAAAAAACATGAATATTCGAGGAATCTTTCGTATTTTGGGAATAGCGTTTTGCTCGTAAATTGGAATTGGAAGGACTTTGGACCGTTGGAAATATCTTGAAATTATATACAACTTTGTTTTTTTGAGTTTTCTCTTACTCCTTACCATTTGTCCGGTACGGGAATTTTAGTAAAAAATATCTTTCAAAAGATGTTTTAGAAAAGCATATTTTGAAATATGCTTTTTACTAAAATGCCCATATCGGACAAATGGTAAGGAATCGGAGAAAACTCAAAACATCGAAGTTGTAGAGAATGTCAAGATATTTCCAACGGTTTAAAGTGCACCCAATTCTAAGTTACGAGCAAACCGTTATGCCAAAAATACGAAAGTTTCCTGAAATATTCACGTTTTTTTGTAAATATGATACATCTTAGTGTTGGGTAGAATGTTATTCGGACGTATCTAATGTATTACCATATCCCGGCTTCAATATTTGAGGCAATAATAGTCTAATCAAGGTATTTGTAATCAATCCAAATATCTAAGCAGATTGGAATGATTGTAATTAGCATTTTTGTGTGATGTTACATTTTATATATGTAGAAGAATCCATGTCCACAAACAACAAAAAATCAATTCTTATCTCCCTATGATCACTAACTGCATATCCCACACACCTTCAATTGAACCAAGAATGAAGTGCATTATTGGATCTAATCATTGACACGAACAATCATTGGAATCCATGGAATTTGCACCAAACACCATACCCTATAATTCTCATAACTTGCTTGCACACATTGAACATGTCAATTTAACATGCAAAGACACCAACTCAACAAATATTTATCCCCAATAGTGGCATATGACCTGATAGATGGATTACAAGCCTTGAAAACAAATGTTATGGTCCAATACCATTGCTTTTCACATCAAACCATGGGATGGGTATCGAGAACCATCCCTAGTAGTTTAAACTTCAAAACACTAACAATATCACACTCAAAAGCCAAAATTCCTTATGGATGGCATGTATGTTAGCTGCAGGCCCCATACATGGACCATGATCTCCTTACACAAATGTTTAGTGTGAGATGGGCCTTTAGAACCATACCTAGTTTTTTAATCCTCAAAATGATGACCATATATCACATGTATGCTAAATATTCCTTTCAGAAACTCTATGTGGTGGCCTAGAATACTCTGCATGGACCATGAGCCCTATATGGAATTGGTAAATACTTAGACCTTCAATTTAAATCTTGGTTCATTAAAACCATCCTTAGCATTACAAATACTGATATGGCCGCCGTATTCCTCTTGCACATTAAAAATTTCCTATGTAGGGCTTATGTGATAGCTAAGGCCCTACACATTTCCCATGGGCCATAAAGGAAAATATTGGTGTAAGGATTTGTTTTTTGGCATTGTACCACTGGATGGGCAATGAGAACCACACTTGGAATCCCAAATCTTTAAATGAGCACCATATATCTCTCACATGCCACAGTATGGTGGCTTGAGGCCCCACACATGGCCCATGAGCCTCAAGGACCAAACAACCTTTATCTTGGCATCAAACCATGTCTTAGGCACTAAAACTAACTTCTAATGTGGAAAAAATCAAAATCACCACCATAATGCACTCATGGGATGATATTTCTTACTAATTTCCTATGTGGTTGTTGTGGCCCCACGCATGGCCCATGAGCTCTACAAAAAATGTTATGGCTCAAGACCTTGACTTTCAACCCTAAAAAAATTTATGATCCCTGAAGACCATCCATGGTGTGATAAACCTTGAAATCTCACTCATGTGCCAAATATTTCCTTTGTAGGACTTGTGCGGTTGTCCAAGGTCCCATGTATGGAACATGAGATCCAAAGAAAAATGTTATGGGCCAATAACTTGTATTTTTGTATCAACCCTGGCTTGGACACCAAGAAGCATCCCCATTATAGGATCATATTTTGTTGACATGATGAAGGTTCCATTTGTAAGGTCTATGGTGGTTTATGACCCCACAAATAGATCATAAGCCCCATATATTGTTATATTTTCACAATTTAATTCAAGATTATCTAGGATCTTATCTGAGAGAATAACAAGCACAACATTCAAACACAATAGACAAGAGACACAAATTTTTTCCTCGGGGAAACCATAAAGGAGAGAACCCCACAACTTCCTCAAAGATAGAATGAGCAATAATACAAAAAACCCCAAAAGTAGAAATGGTCTTCAGCAACTTCTCTCTTCTCCACTTGTGTGAACTTGTCCTCCTACTCACTTATACAAACTTGATGAGTGAGTGAATGATACAAATGAGAGAGGTACCCTCTCTATTTATACTTTATCTTTCACTTGACTTTTACCCAACTAGGTCGGCCCCTAGTTGTACTTGACTGGGCCGACTTCTCTAGGAGAGTCTAATAACTCATAGACAACTTAAATATGGGGTCTAATGCCTCGATATACAAAGGATGGTTAACCTCAATGACTTTACATGACTCAATTACAATAAAGACTCTCTCGACCGGAGGAATAAACATCTCCGTTGGAGGTACAATAATAAAATACAAATACAATATAAAATATACAAGTGAATATCTTCCGAAGTTACAATTACATTAACACTCCCTCTTAACTAGTAAGGTATTCTCTTGACACAGTCATCAGCACAAGTCTTCGTCGCTGGATCATCATCAAAGTTGGATCATCATCGTCATTGCTGCCGCTATCTCGACCATCAATCTCCATTCTACTCGTTATAGGAATTTGTATAGAGCTAGCCCTTTTTCATGCTTGATGTAGGCCTAGCCTCCATGTAGGTCTTCATCATCTCTGTGAGCAAGCCATCAAGTAGGTACATCTCCAGACATATTATATGCCACTGCAAAATCTACAATATCTCCCAAGAATGATTATATGCCATTGCAAAACCTAAAGGAGCATCCCAGGACTGATTATATGCCTCTACAAAACCTGTGTACCCTACTGTCACCTCATCATCTTCAGATCATCTCATCGTCACACAAAGCACATCCCAGCTACACATCACACAATGCTTACATCAACCGTCATGGGAGGACCAACCTACCACCATGTTGGAAAAGATTAGCAATTACATCAACGACCATGGGAGGAACAACCTACCACCATGTCGGAAAATCTTGGAAATTACATCAACGACCATGGGATGACCAACCTACCACCATGTCGGAAAAGCCCAGAAATTACATCAACGAACATGGGAGGACCAACCTAACACCATGTCGAAAAAGCTCATGTGCATCTCCATCTTCCGGACTCATCACTTCCCCTTGGAAGGAACCTCAATCTGAAGTACACAAGCTTCTCTCTGAAGTATTCAAAATTCACTCTACCCAGTGGCTTGGTCAATACATCGGCTATATGCTCGTCTGTCGCAACATACTGGAGCTTCACTGCTCCTCTCTGCACCATATCCCTGATATAGTGGTACTTGATCTCAATGTGCTTTGACTTATCATGGAACACTCGATTTTTAGACAACTTCACACAACTCTCATTGTCGCAATATATATAAGTTGCATCCAACTAGAGATCAAACAAATCAGACAATAGCTTCCTTAGCCATACTACCTCACAACTAGCTGAACAAGCTGCGACATACTCTGCTTTGACTATACTCAGTGCCATGTAGGACTACTTCCTACTAAACCAAGAGATCACACTTGATCCCATACTGAAGCAAAACCCCGAAGTGCTCTTCCTATCAATGGCACTTCCTGCCCAATCCGAATCAACATAACCCTCTAGGTTAATCTTCTGATTCGCATCATACTTGAGCCCATAATCCACCGTACCCTTCAGGTACCTCAGAATATGCTTTGTAGCAATCAAGTGAAAATGTCATCGATCCGTCAGGAACTGGCTCAATGTGTTCACAACAAAGCAGATATATGGTCTTGTATTCGTCAAATACATCAAAAATCCAATCATCTGACGATACATCATGGCATCAACCGAATATGATGAAGCATCACTCAGTAGCTTCAGGTTCGATGCCATAGGTGTGTCCATGGCCTTGCAGTCCATCATCCTGAACCTCTTCAATATCTCTACTGCATACTTTCGTTGTCCAAGGAAGATTCCATTCGCACTCTGCCACACCTCCATGCCTAGAAAATAGTGCATAATACCCAAGTCCTTCATCTCAAAATCGGCAGCAAGCTTCCTCTTCATGTCAGAAATCAACCCATCCTCACCTGCCACAAACAGGTCATCTACATATAGTAGGATTATCACTGGGTTCCCTTCCTCAACCTTGTTGGAAAGGTTGGAATCCGCTTTACTCTTGGTAAATCCCAAACTAGTCAGAAAGCTGTCTATCTTGCCGTACCATGTCCTAGGTGCTTGTTTCAATCCATACAAGGATTTCTTCAATTTGCACACATGAGTCTCCCTGTCATTTGTCTCAAATCCAAGTGGCTGCTCCACATACACGTCCTCCTCTACTACACCATTCAAGAACATTGTCTTGACATCCATTTGGTGTACCTTCGACTTCATCACTGCAGCCAGAGAAAGTACTAATCTGATGGAAACGTATCTGGCTACAGGTGCAAATGTCTCCTCATAGTCTATCCCTTCCTTCTGGGAGAAGTCATGTGCTACAAATCTCGCCTTGTGTTTCTCTATGCTTCCATCTGCATCATGCTTGATCTTGTAGATCCACTTGGAAGTCACAATAGACTTCCCTACTAGTCTTGGTACCACATCCCAGACATCATTCTTCATGATCGACTGGTACTCCTCGATCATGGCATCCTTCCATTCCTTCCTTTATGCCACTTCTTCATAGTTGGCAGGTTCCTAGTCAATGATGTCGAACAACAGGGCTACATAATTGGAGAATGGTCTCGGTCTCTTTCTTTCTCTATGCATTCCTTCTGGAGCACCATATCTCTTTGCATCTTGAATTGCTTCTCGTACCCATGCTGGTTTCCTCTTGTGAGAATTCTTCTCACGTGGTTGATCTACAGGTTCCTGTGGGTCTTCCATCTTGTGTTATCCATAATCTTCTGGATTTACTTCATTCATTGTTGTATCTCGAATCTTGGGTGCCTCTGGTTCTTCGATGTCTTCAACGGGTAGCTTTCTGGATTTGTGATATGCAGAGTCTTCGTCGCTTGTTCTTTGAAACAAGTCTCTCTTGTAGGTGATGGTATATGATCTTTCCTACAAGTCAAGTTCAATTGAATGATTAGAAACATCTCATAGTTTTCAGAACAAATTCTTACGCATAAAGAAATATGTCATATAGTCATGCAATTATCTTAACCAATGCTTCAATACAACATTTATCCATATCCTGTAACTTTCTAGATGCCTTCCATCTCTACCAGAACATTGTTAAGAGTGTGCACTACTCCAACATGTCAGCAAAGAGGTTTCAATCTAAATAAGTAAAAATGGAGTGTTGTACAGTACCATAGGCCACTTACCCATTAATTGCATATTAGTAGTATCTTGTTCATTAATGCAACTTTTCTAACATGCATAATATACATCCTAAATCTACGAACATAAGTCTGTACATGACTGAACAACATCATTTAAGTAATCATATATACAAGAAATGAAAATTCAAATACTTATCTTTGTTTGGTTGTTGGGTGGACTCCCTTTCAATTTTGGCTTCCATGTAGGAACTATTGGAGTGTGCTCCCTCTTGATATTTGATTCCTTGGAGGAACTACTGGAGTCTCTGATAGTGTGCACCTTAACCAATGATCAAAATGGATGAGAGGTTCTTCCACAGATTATTGATCGTTATTTGTTTTCCGGAGTCCAACTCTGCAATAGCTTCTTCTACTCCTTTCATGTAATACTGAAAGTCATCTCTAGCTTCACCTTGTGAGGTGGAACCTTCTAAATAAACCCTTGTAGCTGGTTACCTTCATTACAACACATATTCTTCATTACTTGAAGAATCTCCACTGTCTTCTTTGGTTTTCTTCCTTGGAGGTTCATCATCCTCTGCAGTGTGAGCATGATTTCTTTTCTTGTTGTTCTTCTTCTTGTGGGAGATTATGTTGTTCCTGAGACAATCTCTGGAATAGTTCCCCTTCTCATCACAAGTATAACATCGAATGTGAGAAATATATCTCCTGGATCCTCCAACGTTCTCCCTCTGATTCTGGTGGTGATGGTTTTCCTTATTACTGTGATGAGGATGCTCCCTCTTGGTGTTATTATTTTGGGTGTGTGTTGTGAGAGCCTGGTCTTCATTATACATTTTTTTTCTTCTCGAGCTACAAGTCAAGCTTCTTCCTGTGAGCACTCCTCCCACAGCCTACTGAAGGTGAACAACTTTCTTCTTGTTAAATTTTGAGCATTAATTCACAATACTCTAGGATCTTCACTGAGAGAATAACATATACAGTATATTAATGCATAACAATCACAATAAGCATGACAAGCATCACAAGAATCAAAAGCATGAGAGACAAGAGACACAGAGTTTCCGTGGGGAAAACCCTAAGGTGAAAAACCCCACAACTTCCTCAGAGATAGAGAGAGCAATGGCTCAACCAAAGTACAACCAAAATACACTAAGATAGTCTCCTAGTAGCAGATGATCCTCCTCCTCACTAGTGCACCACTTTCTAAGTGAGAGAAGTGTGACTTTCCGAATGATCTAAATAGAGATCACCTGATCTCTATTTATACTAATCTGTTTGCCCAGTGACCTTATGGGGCCGACTTGTCTAGCTAGGTATATCCACAATATAATATTTATTTGATGGCCGACCCCACACATGGTGGTCTAATAACCCATCGGCAAGTACACACACTTGCGACACTTGTCAACCCACATGATGACACTTCCTTATAGAGGAATAACACATCTCTAATAAGGGTGCAATAAATATATATGAAATACATAGATGAAATACATTCCGAAGTTACATATACATCAACACTCCCTCTTAACTAGGAAGGTATTTCTCAACATAGATCTACTAGACAAGTCTTCTTCTCGAGATCATCGTCATTGATGAATCGTCATCGTCAGTGTAACTACTGCTGCTATCTCAACCAATCTCTGACTCTGCTCGTCATAGGAAGTTCTACACAGCCAGTCCTTTTTCATACTGGATGTAGGCCCACCACCTGTAGGTCTTCATCATCACTGGCCATACTATGGAATCCTCAGGACTTATTACGTGCGTCACAAAAACTCGAAAGAGCATCCCAGGCTGTTACGAGCACACGACTCTACCTATAGGATCTCCTAAGGCCACATTATATGTGACCTCACCACAAAACCTCGCAAGAGCATCCCAAGCTGTTACGAGCACAAAGCTCTACCTATAGGATCTCCCAGGGACAGATTATATGTGGTCACCACAAAACCTCGCAAGACCATCCCAGGCTATTACGAGCACACAGCTCTACCTATAGTATCTCCCAGGAACAAATTATATGTGGTCATGGAAAAACCTCGCAAGAGCATCCCAGAACTTATTACGGGCACACAGCCCAACCTATCGGATCTCCCAGGGACATATTATATGCCATAGGACAAAACCTCAAAAGAGCATCTGCTAGATATCCCAGGGCCAGATTATATGCCATAGGAAAAACCTTGAAAGACTATCTACAGATCTCCCAGGGCCAAATTATATGTCCTCCTAGATAAAAACCTCGAAAGAGCATTTTCCAGATATCCTAGGGCCAAATTATATGCCATAGGAAAAACCTCGAAAGACTATCTGCAAATCTCCCAGGGCCAAATTATATGCTCATCTGCACAACCTGATCCACGGCCATAGAGTATCAACCTGATACTCATCATACATCATCCTGATGTACACATGATCATCCTGATCATCATCACTGCAACATCTTACTGCATGTCATCTGGAGCAACATCCTAAAGCTCATCATCCATGATCATCCTGATCATACAATGCATCTACCTGATGCATACCAAGTATCTACCTGATACATATCATCATACATGATCCACCTGATCATACAGTGTATCCACCTGATACAAATACAAATACATGATACATATCACCATACATGATCCACCTGATCATACAGTGTATCCACCTGATACATATACAGAAACATGGTCCAAGCATCCAACATGATGCATATACAAAAATACATACACATGATCCAACCGATCATATCCAACATCCAGCATGATGCATACATACATATAAATGATCCAACTGATCATATCCAGCATCCAACATGATGCATACATACATATATAAATGATCCAACTGATCATATATAACATCCAACATGATGCATACATACATACATAAAAATGATCCAACTGATCATATCCAGCATCCAACATGATGCATACAAAGCAGAAGCCAGAACATCATCCTAATGCTCATCATCCAGCACTTACATCCACAACCATGTGAAGGATCCTCCTTCCAACATGCTTGGAATGGCTTCAACAAATGTGTCCATCACTTATTCCTCGAAGTGTCATCAATCTGACGAACACCAAGCCTCTCTCTAAAGTACTCAAACTTCACCCTGGCTAGTGGCTTCATCATCACATCTGTAATCTGCTCGTCTATCACAACATACAGGAGCTTCACAGCTCCTCTCTGCACCATATCCCTGATATAGTGATTTTTGATCTCTATGTGTTTCGACCTGTCATGAAACACTAGGTTCTCAGACAGCTTCACACAACTCTGGTTATCACAGAAGATACCAGTAGCATCCAACGGGAGATCAAATAACTTAGACAGTAGCTTCCATAGCCATGCTGCCTCACAACTAGCTGAACAAGCTACAACATACTCTGCCTCAGTTGTACTCAGTGCTACGCAGGACTGCTTCCTGCTAAACCAACAGATCACACCTGATCCCATACTGAAGCAACACCCAGATGTGCTCTTCCTATCTGTAGCACTGCCAGCCCAATCTGAATCAACATAACCCTGTAGGTTAAACTTTTGATTCGCTTCATACTTGAGCCCATAATCCACTGTACCCTTCAGGTACCTCAGAACATGCTTTACAACAACCAGGTGAACACTCATCGGATCCGTCAGGAACTGGCTCAGTGTGTTCACAGCAAAGCAAATATCTGGTCTCGTGTTCATCAGGTACATCAAGTACCCAATCATTTGATGATACATATAGACATCAACCGGCCCAGATGAAGCATCACAAAGAAGCTTCAGATTCGATGCCATAGGTGTGGCCATCCATGGCCTTGCAATCCATCATCCCGAATCTCTTCAAGATATCTACTATGTACTTCCCTTGACCAAGGAAGATCCCACCTGCATTCTGTCACACCTCCATACCTAGGAAATAATGCATCATTCCCAAATCTTTCATATCGAACTTGGTAGCAAGCTTCCTCTTTGTATCACACCAAGTTCTGGGAGCTTGCTACAAGCCATACAAGGATTTCTTCAATCTGCACACATGTGACTCCCTGTTAGGTCTTGGGATTGCATACCAAACATCTTCTTCATGATTGATGGATCATGGCATTCCATTTCTGCATCCCAAATCCCAGGAACTTCAATATATTCAATAGATATCTTTGTTGCTAGAACAAATGTTGTAGTCCTTTTGTAGGTGAAGATATACGGTCTCTCCTACAAAACAAGTTAAATTGCATGATTAGAAACATCTCATAATTTTCAGAACAAATTCTTTACACATAAAGAAATATGTCATGTAGTCATGCAGTTATCTTAGCCAATGCTTCAATACAACATTTATCCATGTTCCACAACTTTGTAGATGCCTTCCCATCTCTACCAGAACATCGTTAAGAGTTTGCACTACTCCCAACATGTTAGCAAAGAGGTTTCATTCTAGATAAGTAGCATTGGAATGTTGTATAGTGCCATAGGCCACTTACCCATCACATGCATATTAGTAGTATACTATTCATTAATGCAATCATTCTAATATGCACAATACATCTCCTAAGTCTAGGAACATAAGCATAATATTATTTAAACAAACAAAATAGGCAATAAATGATAATTGAAATACTTATCTTTGTTTGTTTGTTGGATGGACTCCCTCTGAGTCTTTGCTTCCTGGCAGGAGCTGCTGAAGTAGCTTCTTCTACACATTTCTGTTGTGGAATGTAGGAAGATGGTCAACTCCCACTAAAAATCTGCATCCTTGCAGGAGCTGCTGGAGTGTGCTCCCTCTTGATCTTTGCTTCCTAGATTACCTATCCTTGAACTGATATTCATCCTTGCTGACATCAATCTTCTTGAACCCTGGAAGATATATTATGTAATCCTTCGATCTTTCACTGTAACCCACAAAGATACCCTTCTTTCCTGAAGGATCTAGTTTGGTCCTCTTTTCCTTTGGGACATGAATGTATACTGGACAACCAAATATTCTGAGATGGCTGACTTCATGTTTCTTACCAGAAAAGACTTCTTCTAGAGTTTTGCTTTCCAATATCTTGTGGGGTGTTCTGTTTTGCACATATACAACTGTTCTAGCTGCTTCTGCCCATAGATGCATAGGTAGATCCTAGTCATGCAGTATTACCCTTGGTGCTTCCATGATAGTTCTGTTCTTCCTTTCTGCAACTCCATTTTGTTGAGGATTATAAGGAGCAGTCAACTCCCTCTCAATCCTTGAATCACTACAAAGCTTCTTGAAGTCACCTGAGGTGAATTCTCCACCATTGTCGGATATGAATGTTTTGATCTTCTTGTCAGTTTGATTCTCCATCAAGGTTTTGAATTCCTTGAATTTATCAAACACCTCATCTTTGTTCTTCAAGAAGTATACCCAAGTCTTCCTGGAGAAGTCATCAATAAATGAGACATAGTAAACATACCCACTAAGAGAATTGGATGACATAGGACCACATACATCTGAGTGGATGATTTCTAGGATATCTTTTGCCTTGCTTTCATTGCTTGGGAAATCCTTCTTAATGTTATTACCTTTTGCACATCCTTTGCAAACACCTTCATGTTTGGTCTTTATTTCAGGAAGACCTTCTACAACCTTGCTTGCAATTGGAAGTGCCCTATAGTGCATATGAGAAAGTATTTTATGCGAAAGTTTACTTGGCTCCATGGATTCATGTACCATGGCATGTTCAGGTTGTCCCTTCAATTTATACAAACCTCCCTCTTGCTCTCCAATCACTACCGCATCATCTATGTTCTTTCCCTTTGGCCACATTAGGACTTGGCCATCCATAAATGCAACCCTCATACCTTTTGAATCCAATGCAGAGATGGAGAGTAAGTTCTTCTTGAGCCCGGGTACATAAAGGACTTCTTTCATCTTCAAAGATTTTCCAGAATCTAGGTTGTAGGAGGCTTCACCACTTCCTTTGATTGGGTATTGATAATCATCCCCAAGTTTCACCTTATGGGGTGATTCATGTTCAAATAGATTCACAAAATATTCCTTAAACCCAGTCATGTGTTTGGAAGCCCCACTATCAATCAACCAATCATTACAACCATGGGAGATAGTGCCTGTGAGAGCAGATATTAGAACATACTCTTCTTCACTTGATGAGTCATCATCACTTTCTTCCCTAGCCTTCTTCTTTGGAGGTTCATCATCCTCGGTAATATGAGCATGGAACTTTCTTTTGCTGCCCTTCTTCTTCTTGCTGAAGTTGTTGTTATTATATCTTTTGTTCTTGAGACAATCTGAAGCAAAGTGACCCTTCTCATTGCATGTGAAGCATCTTAGATCCTTTTTATTCTTTTGATAGTATCTTTTGTAGTGAGAGTGCTCCTTCTTGGGCTTGCTTCTTTTGGTGTGAGTTGCAAGAGCTTGATCTTCACCTCCCATCTTTTCCTCATGAGCTACAAGTCTAGCTTCTTCTTGAGAGCATTCCTCCCATAGTTTACTGAAAGAGATCAATTTCTTTCTTGCACAGATTCCTTGAATAAAGGAGTCCCATGACATAGGTAGGCCATTCAGAGTGATCATAACAACTTCACCATTGTCCACTACTTCATCCATAGCTTCAAGTTGCTCCTTGATCTGATAGACCTTTGATAAGTAAGATTGAATGGTTTCTCCATTCAACATCTTGACTCCTTTCAATTGATTCCACAGAGTCATCTTTGGATTTATGTTCTTCCCTTCAAATAGCTTGGTCAAAGAGTCAAACATCTCCTTGGGTGTCTTTAGAGAAGACACATGGGGTATGAGATGGTCTTTGATAGAATCAACAATGATTCTCTTTTCCTTGACCAAGTTCTTATTATGCAATACCTTGGCCTCTTCATCCTCTAGGATAGGGATGTCTTCCTTTATATATGAGTCCAACTCATTCTCTTCGAGGATTAACCCAATCCTATACTTCCAAGCCCGGAAGTTATCAGCTCCTTGAAGATTATCCTCAATCTTGGTGTGGTGAGACATCTTAAAGAGTACTTCAAATGGAAATAGAAAAGATTTAGGTCTTACCACTTGAAATGCTGAAAACTGGATCTGGTCTCGGATTAGGGTTTGTCGGAAAAACCCTAAAAATTCAAAATGTGAATTTCAATTTTCTAAGAGGATAGAAAGATGCGCTTTGATGAGCTTGATCAGCCTGGTGCATTCAGAATTTGAGATCAGCAAAGTTTTACCCTTCAAATTTGCCTTTTTGTCCTCCCGGGTTCACTGGGAGAGCCCTGAATTAGGGTTTGAGTTTCCTGGAGATCTACCTAGCCAAAAATCTTGATCCAAAGTTCTAAACTTCGATTTTTGCAAGGCACTTCTAGCTATGTCTTCAGATTTCAGAAATTCCTATTTTTGTAGAAACCCTAATTTTTAGGGCCAAATCTAAAAATGCTCGAAATTGAATTCTGATTGGACAGATAGATGTGTTTTGATGAGTAGAGTCAATCTACTATACTGATTTTCCAAAATCTGTGGAGAGAAACCCAATAAATAAGAAACTCAAGTTTTCGTCACTACAAAATGTCTTCTTCTCAGGTTAGCTCTGACACCATGTTAAATTTTGAGAATTAATTCACAATACTCTAGGATCTTCACTGAGAGAATAACATATGCAGTATATCAATGCATAACAATCACAATAAGCATCACAAGAATCAAAAGCATAAGAGACAAGAGACACAGAGTTTCCATGGGGAAAACCCTAAGGTGAAAAATCCCACAACTTCCTCAGAGATAGAGAGAGCAATGGCTCAACCAAAGTACAACCAAAATACACTGAGATAGTCTCCTAGTTGCAGATGATCCTCCTCCTCACTAGTGCACCACTTTCTAAGTGAGAGAAGTGTGACTTTCCGAATGATCTAAATAGAGATCACCTGATCTCTATTTATACTAATCTGTTCGCCCAGTGACCTTATGGGGCCGACTTGTATAGCTAGGTACATCCACAATATAATATTTATTTCAGGGCCGACCCCACACATGGTGGTCTAATAACCCATTGGCAAGTACACACACTTGCGACACTTGTCAACCCACATGACGACACTTCCTTATAGAGGAATAACACATCTCTAATAAGGGTACAATAAATATATATGAAATACATAGATGAAATACATTCTGAAGTTACATATACATAAACACTTCTTGCATAGATTCCTTTAATAAAGGAATCCCATGACCTAGGAAGACCATTCAAGGTGGTCATCACTATTTCTCCATTCTCTATGTCTTCTCCCACAGCTTCAAGTTGTTATTTTATCTGGGAGACCCTTGTAAAGTAGGACTACATGGTCTCTGCATTTTGGATCTTGACATTCTTCAATTGGTTCCTCAATGTCATCTTCCTATTTATATTCCTCCCTTCAAATAAGGTGGTTAAGGAATCAAACATCTCTTTAGGTTTCTTCAGAGATGACACATGTGTTATGAGACGGTCCTTGATAGAATATGCAATGATTCGCTTAGCCTTAACCAGGTTCTTCTTGTGTAAGGCTTTAGCCTCATCTCCCTCTGGAACTAGAACTTCTTCATTCACATAGGTGTCCAATTCATTATCTTCTAGGACAAGCCCAATCCCATACTTCCATGCTCGGAAGTTATCAGCCCCTTCAAGCTTATCCTCAAGCTTGGTGTGGTGAGACATATTTAATGAGAAACTCAAATGGAAATAGAAAAGCTTTAGGTCTTACCACTAGATCTGGAGGTGGCTGGCCTAGGGTTTGTTAGAGAAACCCTAATTTTCCAAAGTTTGAATTTGGAATTCTGGTTAGACAAATAGATGTTCCTCCTTAAGGAGAGTTGTCCCATGTACTCACTTCCATAAATCAGTGAACATAAACCCAAAATATCTGATGCCCTAGTTTTCCTCTACCAGTAGTGATGGGCCGAAAAATGAAAATTCTTGGAATTGAATTCTTCTTTCCCCAGAAGATTCTCCTGGATGAGGCGAGTATGCTGGTGTACTTGGTTTCTGAAGATTCCAAAAATTGACCCCTCAAAAGTGACTTGCGAATTTTGGACCTGTAGTTTTTGGTCCTTTCTGGTTTTCTTGTTTTTCTAGTCCAGAGTCAAACTAGGGTTTGAGTTATCCCAGGGTCCTACCAAACGAAAAACTTCGATCTTGGTCTCTAAATTTCGATTTTGATGAGGAGCATCTCCCTGTGCTAAAAGCACTCCAAAATTTCACTTTTGTGAAAAGCCCTAATTTGCCACAGTAGTGAGAGGCCAAAAATTGAAAATGCTCAGAATCAATTTCTATTTCGACAAAAAGATGCTTCTTCCTTACGTGAGTTAACCTAACCTCCTTTTGATGATGATCTATGGAGATAAACCCAAAAGTTAAGAATCCCTAGGTTCTGCAGCTACACAATGTCTTCTTCTCAGGTTAGCTCTGATACCATGTTAGATTTGCACAACTTAATTCAAGATTATCTAGGATCTTATCTGAGACACAAGCATAGATTTCAAACACAATAGAAAAGAGACACAAAGTTTTTCCTCAAGGAAACCATAACGGAGAAAACCTTGCAACTTCCTCAGAGATAGAATGAGCAACAATACAATAGAAGGAGTGGTTCCCATGTAGCATCCTCTGGTTGCATGCCGTGCCACTGAATTAAGACCTCTGTGATAGAGGGAGAGAGAAGCTAACGCGTGCGCCGATTGAGGATGGCCTATGGCTCCAAAAGGATGGATCCTTCATTATCCAGTTCGGGTAAAATCGTTTGTCCACTGATGTTGGTGCCCAGAACTTTCTTCAGACAAGAGACATGAAAGAATGGATGAATGCGGGAAGAAGGAGAAAGTTCCAATTTATAAGCAACAGACCCAATTTTCTGAAGAATCCGATATGGCCCATAGAACTTTGGAGCGAGCTTATGACGCCCTTTGAGTTTCAAGGATGATTGTTTGTACGGCTAGAGACGAAGAAAAACCATATAGCTGACTTGAAAAGTGCGCTCAGAATGGTGCTGATCAGCTTGTTGCTTCATGCGATTTCTTGCCATGTGAAGATTGTCCCGTAAAATGCAAAGAATTTGATCGCGGTTTTAAAGGACCGTGTCAACTTCCTGAACTGGTGAACTGGTGGGGGTGTATGGAAGAAGAGCTGGAGGTGCCTAACCATAGACTGATTCATATGGGGTCATTTTAGAAGCAGTGTGGTAAGAGGTATTGTATCACCATTCAGCGAGAGGGAGCCATTTTGCCCACTGATGTTGTTGTTCCGAGGTGAAGCAACGAAGATAAGTTTCCAAGCATTTATTGACAATTTCAGTCTGACCATCTATTTGTGGGTGATACCCTGAACTCATCTTCAGTTTGGTGCCAGTGTGGTGAAATAGTTCTGTCCAAAAATGACTGGTGAAAGTCGCATCACGATCCGAGACAATGGAAGAAGGGATGCCATGAAGACGAAAGATCTGGTCCAAAAAAATTTGAGCGACGGAGGAGGCTGTATAGGGATGGCTGAGAGCACAAAAATGACTAGATTTGGAGAGGCGATCAACCACAATGAGAATCACTGTCTTCCCACCAGATTTAGGGAGCCCTTCAATGAAATCCATAGAAATATATGTCCAAATCCGTGTAGGTATGGGAAAGGGTTCAAGCAAATCTGGAAGGAGTGTTGTTTCACCCTTATTGCGCTAGCAGGTATCACATTCGGCCACCATCTATTGAATTCTCCTTTTCATGCCCTGCCAAAAGAAGTTATGCTTGTTCATACGTTTTGAGGAACCCAGAGTGCCCTGCCGATGGAGAAGCATGGAGTTCATAGAAGACAACCTATTGAAGATCTATGCTCTGGGGAAGCACCAGATGACCCTTGTATCGCAGAGAAGCACCATCCCAAGAGTAATGTGGTACAGCAGAAGGGTTGTTGGTCAAGCGTTGGATGATTTGAGATAAGGAGGAGTCATTGACATAACACTGTTGAACAGATTGGGCCTCAAATGTGCGAGAAAGAGCATCTGCCACAATATTGTCTTTACCCTTCTTGTAAGTGATCTCATAGTCATAACCCATGAGTTTGCTAACCCATTTCTGTTGTGTCGGGGAGGAGACATGCTAGTCCAAGAAATATGTCAGACTCTGGTGATCAGTCTTGATGCAGAAATGAATCCCTAATAGGTATGGGTGCCACTTCTGTACTGCATGCAAAATAGCCATCATTTCCTTCTCATAGGTAGAGGCAGCTAGATTCTTACCTGAAAGGGCTTTGCTGGTGAACGCAATGGGGTGTTCATCTTGAAGGAGAACAACACCAAGTCCATTGCCGCAAGCATTACTCTCAATAGTGAAGGGCTTGGAAAAATCGGGCATAGCTAGCACAGGTGTAGTACACATAGCTTGTTTTAGTTTGTCAAATGCACACTGAGCAGCAGGTGTCCATGTGAAGGAATCCTTTTTCAATAGAGCGGTTAATGGAGCTGCAATATTCCCATAATCCTTGACAAACTTGCGGTAGTAGCCAGTCAACCCCAAAAAACCACGAAGGCTCTTGAGTGTCTGAGGATGCGGCCAATTGTTCATGGCATCGATTTTGGCAGGATCCACGCAAACCCTTTGTGCTGAGATAATGTGCCCGAGATACTCAACTTCCTTCTATCCAAAAACACATTTAGACTACTTGGCATGGAGATGATGGTCAGAGAAAAGTTGCATGACAAGATCCAAATGCTGGAGATGTTCATCCCATGTTTTACTGTAGATGAGGATATCATCAAAGAAGACCAGAATGAATTTCCGCAAGTAGGGTCGAAATATTTTATTCATTAAGGCCTGGAATGTGGAAGGAGCATTAGTGAGGCCAAAGGGCATGACCAAAAACTCATAATGGCCATCATGTGTGCGGAAATCTATGTTAGGGATATCATCCTCATGAACCCGAATTTGATGATACCCAGAACGAAGATCCAACTTGGAGAAAAAGTGAGCCCCATGAAGCTCATCAAGAAGCTCATCAACAACAGGAATTGGAAACTTATCCTTGATGGTGAGGTGATTAAGTGCTCAGAAGTCAATGCAGAGGCGCCATGACCCATCTTTTTTGCGGACAAAAATAACTGGAGAAGAAAAGGAACTAGTGCTTGGGTGAATAATACCTTGCTTCAATAAGTCCTGAACGAGCATTTCAATCTTCGTTTTTTGGTGAAATGGGTAGCGATAGGGCCAGATGTTGGGAGGAACGCTGCCAGGAAGGAGCTGAATACGATGGTATTCTGGCCTGGAAGGTGGCAATCCCATTGGTTCAGCAAAGACACCTGTATATCAATCCAGAATTTGTTGTAGATCCAAAGGAGTAGTGGAGACCGCTGATGGTTGCATCTGGATGGAATGGATCTGAGAGATGACACCATGTGAATTCTTCTTGAGTACTTTTTCCATGTGATGTGAACTGATGATGCTGAGAGAACCTGGTTGTAATCCTGTCAATGTGTGTTTGTGTCCATTGAGGGAAAACTGCATCCAAAGTTTAGCAAAATACCATAAGATAGGGCCAAGTGTGCGTAGCCATTGAGTGCCCAAAACCACATCACATCCTCCTAAGGGCAAGGCAAACATGTCAGAGCGCAAGGTATAATCTCCCATAGAGATACGCACATTTCGACACTTCCCTTTGCAAGGTAAGGTGCCCCCATTGGCAACCATGACTTCAAAGTTGGAGCAAGGATGGATAAAACAATCAGCTTGTTTGGCGATCCGAGGGTCAATGAAACTATGAGTGCTACCAGAATCAATGAGTATTGTGAGAGGAAGCTTCTTGAAGTAACCCCTGACCCGCATTGTTTGGAGGGTGGTGATTCCATCTAAAGCATGGAGAGATATCTCTGGCTAGTCATCCTGAGACAGAGGGTCAATAGGCAGTTCCTGAATGTCGACTGAAGCATACTGTGTTTCTGGATCTTCGTCACCAATTTCAGAGGCAAGCGGAGACTCCACATCCAAGAGATAGAGCTTTTGTTGAACACATCTATGTCCCCGAGTGAATTTCTCATCACAATTATAGCAAAGCCCCTTTTCTCTGCGTGCTTGCATCTCTGGTTCAGACAAACGCTTGATAGGAGTCGGTCAAGGAGCCTGTGGTATAGGTGGTCGCTGAGAACCCATATTTCGGAAGGGAACAAAAGTGGGCTTGGAGCGTTGTTGGGACGCAATCTTGTCTTCTGCCAACTTAGCCAACTCTAGTGCTTCCATCATTGTGTTGGGACAGAACATTTTGACCTCAGAGCGGATGGCATCCTTTAGACCACTGATAAAACAACTCCGGTAAAAGTCATCAGACAATCCTTCGGTGTGGTTGGCTAGATTCTCAAATTCGGTTTGATACTCTCTCACAGTGCCAGTTTGGCGACGTTTAGTGAGGGCTCCTGTGAAGTCATCAAAAGTACTAGGACCAAATTGTTGCAAAAGGAGTTGGCAAAAGTCTGTCCATTTGGGTTCTGGATGAGCCTTGATGTACCAAGGGTACCATTGAAGAGCTTCTTGTTCCAAATGAAAGGATGCCAACAGAACTTTGTTGACATCAAAAGTATTATGCAGACTGAAATACTGTTCTGCACGATAATTCCATCCAGTTGGATCGGTACCATTGAAGCGAGGAAAATCAAGCTTTGGACCACGAAAATTGCTGGAAGAAAAGAACCCATTGTCTGTTGAAAACTCGGACTATCGTTTGTTGTTCATAGCTGAATGTTCAAGATGGAGACCGAGAAATTTTTCATCCAGATCCTGGAGTTTGGCTTGGATGGCTGCAAGTTCATCCTCCATGGTTTTTTCTCCTGCATGGGTGACAACCATAACCAAGATTTTTTTTTTATTTTTTTAAATTTATTTATTTTTATTTTTTATTTATTTATTTATTTTTATTATTATTATTATTATTTTTTTTTCGGTTGACTGGGTAGGAAAACAAAAATAGAAACTACTTCAGTAAAGGAAAATCTGGACTTGGGAAAAAATCAGAAGGGTAATTGGGGTTTGACTAGGTTTTGGACACTGTTGGATAGATAGGGAAGCAAAAATGAAGATTTCAGAAGTGGGGTGAAAGAATGGGAAAATTTGGCAGAGGGGAACAAAGAAGTAGAATTCAGAAAGGAACTCTGTGGTAAAATTTGAAGGTGACTGGGTGAAATCTGAGGAAGTTATGGCAAACCCTAAAAATAGACAAATGTGGGATTTCGGGCTTTGGGAAGGGGAATTGGGGATAGGGTCCTCGGGACTTAAATATGCAGAATGGGATGACAGGGGTTCCCCGATATAATTTTTTTTTTTTTTCCAGACTGGAGCGGCTATGGCTCGAAAGGGATCTGGAACAGTGCCGAATGGATTGAAAATGGTTGAATCTGGAACGACTTTCAAAATGGATCTGAAATGGCGCAGCAGTGATCGACAATAGTTCAGCTGAAAGTAGATATGGACCCCAGGTATGTGCGTCTTCCTAATAGTTCAGGGGTTTCACTCGGCCACCAATGCTGTCTGCGGCTTGCGTATTGGGGCAGTACCCCTCACTCCATGGCTCAGGTAAAACTGATAACCGCTTTGCCACAAACGACAGCTCTTGGTTTACGTCACGGGTGGGAACTAGTCAATCAGGTAGGGGTCGTTGCCCTTTTCGCTGGAAGGTCCTCTCAATGGGCCAGCTACTTCGGGGTTCCTGTGGTACTCCTCACAATGAGTTTTAGGGCTTATGCCCAAGTACTTCCCACAGTTAAGCGGATAGGGATTATTCCCAAATCCGAACCTGCAACAGATGCGAAAAAAAATTTGGCAGAAATTTCACCCAGCGAGCCCAAGAAGGTGCTCTGATACCAGATGTGATGTACCTGTAACAATTAATTAACAAGAATATGCGAAATAGCAGAAATGACAGAACTCAGAATCACTTTTATATTGATCACAGGCCACTTCGAGGGGTCAACCTCCTTTGAGCAAGCTCAATACAATTAACTTCACGGCGCCTTCATAGGTCTCAACACACACTTATATACTAATTCTAGGCGCCAATACTATGGGTCAAAAGCATGGGCCGTTACAAACTATGGATCAACAATACTACGGGCGACTTACAAAGCATATGCGCCAAC
This sequence comes from Larix kaempferi, assembly GCA_027924585.1. Taxonomy (NCBI): domain Eukaryota; kingdom Viridiplantae; phylum Streptophyta; class Pinopsida; order Pinales; family Pinaceae; genus Larix; species Larix kaempferi. The sequence goes on from BSBM01000249.1 coordinate 8,007,908, forward strand.
AACAATAACATAAACTATTGATCAACAAATACTACGGGACGACTTACAAAGCATATGCATCCAACAACAACATACTAACAAAGTAAAGACATGGGTTCCTAACAAGCAGAGACCGACCATCCCTTATGAGAGACTGAGCATCCATTGTGAGCAAATACCAACCATCCATTGTGAGCAGAGACCAAAGAGCAATAGATGAGTAACCAGAGGAGTAATGGGAGAGTAATCAAATTTATTGTGAGTAGAGACCAAGCGGTGAATTTCTCTTTTGGACGTGAGCAGGGGAGCCTCACAATGTTAGTGATTTTGGTAAGTTTCATATATTTTATTATCGGTCTTTTACACTCTCTGCAACTGCAGTGACCTTATCAATCCCCATAGTCACCTTCTGTCACATCCCCTCCCATCGATCCGACGCAAGGAAGGGAACATGACTATAGTTCTTGGTCTATTTTAAGAAACTCAGCCCCATTCATCAAATTCATACTAATAAAAACACATGTGTGCACATGCATACTCAAATAAAAACAACGGAATGAAACATTATCCACACACATATCTATCATGCATTCAACATATAATATAACAGTCTTCAAATAATTAAAACATTGCAAAAGTAAAACAAATAGAGAGTATACTTATCTTGATGCCAACGTTGTCCCGAGCAACTACCTATGTCACTGCAACGTTCCACCCAGCCATAGGCTAGTTGTGTTCATCAATCTATGAACACAACTTCCACCCTTGAGCTGGGCATGATTTATACAAGGAAACGGGACAATCAAGCTCATGCACATCAAAGTGCACATCACATCTAAGACAAGCTAGTCCATAGCTAGGTTTATCAAGCCAAATGTGAACCCTCTTCATTTTTTGGAAGCTTGCACTCAAGCTCAATCCAAATCAATAGATACCCATAACTCAAACCACATCATTCTCTCCCACACATAGCAAAACACATATGTTGGGAATGGGGAAAACGTTTTTAACTATGGGATTTGCAAAAAAATATGTCCAACGGTTTTCCCCAAATCGTGGCTAGTCAAAAACGGATTGTGGGAAGGGGAAAATCGACCACAGGGAGAGAAACAAATTTTCCTTGGGTATTTGAGCATCCAAATGGCCAAAAATGGCCTCAATGAAACCTCAAGGACCCCAAATCGGTTTCATCTTCTTCCCCATTTTTTCTATATAAAAAAACGCTCTTCTCCCAGATGAGAATGAAGGAAAACACAAAAAATTCCCAGATAAAAATGCCCAGCAAGATCCAAACTGGTTGATGGATAATGGCTTGGGGAGAAAATTCATGGATCTTTTCTTTCCAAATACTCCAAACACGTTTTTCCAAAAATGGTGGCTTTCCCATACCTGAATTTGGATAGCCATACCTCTCCATTTCCCGCAAAAAATAACAATTTCAACCAATTCTTGGGAGAAATAAATGATTGGGTACAAAAGTCAACATGGGTAGTTGAAGGTTCATGGGTTCTCTCATTGACACTTGTTTTGGATTTATTGGCTCCAAGGGTTTGAATATTTCCATCCCAGTTCCTTGTAAAAATCATGCCCCCATACTCTTGTTGCATTGCATTGCATAGCTAGTTGTGGGTATTTGATTAAAATGCATATATACATGATATTTACGATTTCTATTGTGCATGGCTAGCACAAAAACCATATGCATCAATTTCAACACTAAATCAATGGTGAGGACTTGGCCTTGAGCTCCTCACCACGATTTCATAACAATATTACTTCATTTACATTTTAATGTAGTGGGGTCAAAATCAGGATATTACACATTCTCAACCCAGTTAGTTACAAAAAGAACTCGAACAGCTTAATGCCGAACCTGCTTGCACTAATTCATCTCAAGCATTAGGTACAACAAGGAATCCCTTCATAAACAATGACTAAGCCTTTGGATATGGAATGAAGTTGTTGGTTATATGGTCACTATTTATGGGGGAATTCTTGTAGGCTACTAACACTCCTAAATCAAAACTATATCCTTCCTTTCCCACACAATTGTGGAGGGTATAATTGGCAGTAAGAAAAACATTTCTTAGCCTTATCCATATTTAAACTAGTCATTAATGCTCTATCCAAACCTATCTTTAATTCCCTTATAAAAGTGGAAAAATGACTTATACAAATCTAAACAAATTTTAATTTGATAGTGCACTTCTTGGCCTAGTTGGTATTGTATGTTCACTCTGTCCTTCAATCGGCATGTCCTTTCTTACCAATGTGATAAGAATATACAAGGTTTGGCTAGTATTTTTATTCAAATTTGAGGTGGATGCAAATAGAGTTTTGAGAAATCAGTGGTATTGGGATTCATTTGTCTTATCACTATCAAAATGGGATTCTTGCTTTGATCCAAGGCCCAAGCCGATATCAAAACATCCAATGTGGGTGAAGCTCTTAATCATAGTAACATGCCCTTAATTAATTACACAAACAATGGATAAACCTTTTTACATCGATAAAAAAAAAGGAAGTACATCAAAAAGTGCTCATAATCAACAATAAATAGACATACATAGTTCCATGTTCATCTTTTATAAGCAAGCAAAAAATGGCCTATATAGGCCTACAAAATTTGTGAAATCACTTCAAACAACATGTAGTTTCAAGAATGTATCATTTTAAAATAGCCAATTACAAGGGTCATTATGAGAAACAAGATATGTTTTCCTAATTGAGAGAACCATACATAAAAAACTACCCATAACCATCAAAAGATAGACATAGTTCCATGTTATTCATCAGTAAGGAAGCAAAAGAAGACCTACATAGGTATATAAGATCTTTAGGAAATCACTTTAAACAACATGTAGATTCAAAATCATTCATCATATAAAACCTACTAGTCATACGGGTCCTCAATTGAGAACATAGATAGTGTGTCCCTATATCCCAATATGATCAACATTGATTCTACATGAAATTTCTACTTCATATATCATAAAATTTTTAAGAAACCTGCATTATCTAATTCATTGTTTTTTAAAGAGCATAAATAATAGGTTATAAAGTGGCACAGGGGATTTCCCCCTACCATTAGAAATGCGCAAATGGTGAAGTACAAATTTGGTATTATATATACGATTGGCACTATGTTTGTACTACTAATGTTAAAAGCTTGATGTCTCAGGTGCAAGGCTAGGGACTAACAATTGGCTTAATTGCTAGGGAAAAGTCTAATAACATTTTGTGTATGTAGTGTAGACTATAAATAGATTGTGAGGGTAGCGGAACCGAACTGGTACCACGCACTGGTGGGGAGATGCCTAGCTATTTAGGTATGTATGCTATAAAATAGATGTATTCAATATGATTATAAATACATAATTGATGACGTTTACTAATTAATATTTTCTATGAATGGCAGAGCATGTACCTTCTCATGCTCAGCTAGGAGAGGAACAAATGGCAGAGCCAATGAACACTCCAGTTGACTCAGCTAGTCAACCCGCAAGTAAATATCATTGTAATGATATTTGAAATAATTAAATACGTATCTCAATAATAACTTTGCATTTATATCTATATAATTGTCTTGGTTTTTGCAGATGATGCCCCTATCCATCCACCTCCACCCCCTGCTAATCGACGCACCAGAATGGTATAGGGGTGCATATTCACACAATGAAAGGAAAAAGAGGGCACAACAACTACAATGGGTCAAGACAACGAAGATGAATTCCTCCTCTTTGAATTTATGAGAAAAAAAACCAAAACATAAAAAAATGTAGTTGTAGACATTTGAGATTTGTATTTGATTGAGTGAAGGCATGAACTATTTTCAGTTTTGTTACAAGTTTCTTGATCTAGTCGGTGCAAGGTGATATTTTAGAATTGAGGTTTCACATCTGTATGTTATTGCTTGGATCATATGTCTGAATATGTGTGACATATTTAGATGACTATGGTTATCCTCAAGGGTCTGGCCACCCCTTCCTGAGTTAACCTAAGGAATATTAGATGACCATATTGTTTATAATTGGTTTACTGCCATTACTATTTTTGTTTTCAGTACTTTAATGATTTATGTAGCTCTATGTTTGATAGTAATGTGCTGATTAGAACAATTAATATAACTATGTTGTTCTTTCTGAAATTTATATGCTAAATTTTTGTTCACTTTATTGCATAGATTACTTTTTAATATGTGTGACATCTTCCAAGGACTATGGTTATCGTGAAGGGGTTGGCCACCCCTTCTTGAGTTAACCTAAGGAAGATGAGATGGTCACATGACCTTACTTATCCTGGGATGATGATTATGAGCTTCCTATCATTGCATGAGACACATGAGACGTATGACCACATACAGTTGAGAAGGTCGGGTAACCTACCTTGACAATGACTTGATGTGCATCATCCTAGTATGATGTCATGTTTCCTTATTATGATACATTGACTTGCATGTTTACTTGTATGTGATGTTTAGCCTTGTGGTGATTCGTGATTGACCCTTGCATGGTAGCATTGAGCTATATAACCCTTAATTGTTGACGTCCAGCTTGTTGATGACCAGCGTGACCCCTTAGTATTTATGTCCACCCCTGCGTTGACTTTATTAGACTTCCTTAGGTGCCATCCACCACAGCGTTACCTTATATGATTTTTTTTGGAGTACTTTGCCATCGTTTTTTTATTGTGTGTTGGTTGTAATGCTGTGCTGCTAATGATTTTTATTTGTGAGGGTTGGATGATCTATTTTAGGGTCTTTTCCAGTTCAGCATTCTCTCCTTTAACATGTATGTTGGTCTAGTTGAGTCTCATGCAACTAACCTAATGCTAATAGGTTGAATTATGAGGATAAGGGAGATCTTCCCCAACATCTGAATAGATTTTCTTTCTCCTTAGTCATTTCACCATTGCAAATGATAATGTGACATGTCCACAATAATCAATTTGTTTTTCTTCTCGGCGTCAATGGGCTTGCTATAGCTTCCATCTTCAAATGCAACTCAAAATAGCAGTGCAATTATTGAACTTCTATAATGCCTTATATTGCTAATATGTTTATTTGTATATGATTAACTAACACCTTGGTACATTTCAAGCTATGCATGACTTTAATGGATGTGCATTTGTACAGGTTGGATGCATTGTGACTTCATTCTTATTAAATGAGAATCATGACTTCCTACGACTGGTTATCAATACTGTCCGCAATGATGTTATTGGGAGGAATGAGATGTTTCAATGTTTGGCACTTACTATGGTAAGATCTTGTTTGGCACTTACAATAGTAATTCAATCTTGCATACAAGTACCTAGCTAGTCCCTTTTATTATCCATTTTTGAAAAATTAAAGTTGTGCATGTCAACACTTGAGTTAACATGACATTTGGATCTCGAAGGCACTTCCAACTCCAAACCCTTAGCTACAATATCTACTATTTATGAAAAGCATTTCTCTATTGATTTTACGAATAGATCAATCAAAGAATATATACTAGATCAATCTCTTTCTTCATTCTCTTCTTTTGCATTTAAAAATTAAAAAAACCATGATAAACTCTCGTCAACTTAATTCAATCATCTTTGTTCTCATAAAACATGATAAACTCTTATCCAATTCCAAATTCACTGATAGAGCATCACATGGCTTGGACATTTAGGTTATATTGTTTATCTCTATAATATGCATTTTCTCATCATGACATAGTTTCACAAAAGGTGGGTGTCCTACAATATTATCCATTTTACATATTCCATCCAAAGAACTTTCTAGTTTTATATTTGCAGAAGAGAAAAATGGCACTGTATTTTTAATTGTCCCTGGTACACATGAATTTTTAGGACTATTCACTTCATTTGAAGTTTGTAGTCATAAGACATCAATTTCCATACCTATATTGCAATTTGGAATGGGTACCTCAACTAGCAAACCATTTCCCATGGTTGCAAGTTCACAAGTTTCAATATCAAAGACCACACACATTGCTTTCATCAATTCTTGAAGGATTGTTGTTATAATTGTTCAGACCCTCTTGGAAAAGTTTGGCATCTTTTGAAGTTAAATCTGAGACTTATACTTTGCAGCAGTCAATGGGAATCGATTTTACAAGCTTATTTTATCCTTTAAACTAAATTAAAGGAGGCCAATCTGAATGAAATGTTCAAATTTTGTTCATGGGGGGTTCTCTTATCTACAATATTTATGGAACGGGCCATAGACAATTGTTTGGGATAAAATCTATCTAATGCAAATGAGGGTTGTCTAGATAGTCATATGAACTAATTACCAAATATAGAGAATAAATTTCCAATGGAAAGTAGACCTTCTCAGTTCTATGGATGCTACTATATTACACAAGTGAACATACTATTGGTTCCATTCAGTCAACAAAGTCATTAGAGGTAACAAAGGTTTTTATGAATATGTTAGAGAAGTGGGGTGTAGTTTGTATTGCAATGAGGTAAGGGCAATTGATCTGAGGTTGCTAGAAGCATTATTGGAGGGCCTGGAACTGGAGGTTGACTTCCTAGACAAAGCACTGGAAACGTACGAGCAACACATGGTTATAAACTACTACCCCAAGTGCCCCAATCCTGAACTTACATTCAGTTTACCAGCCCATTCAGATCCAAATGTCCTCACTCTTCTTCTTTAAGATGAGGTACCTATTTTACAAGTGTTGAACTATGGACACTGGATTGCTATCAACCCCATTCCTAATTCTTTTTTCATCAACATCGGTGACTAATTATAGGTTCCATCATTCTGTTTAATCTCTTGTTTTGGTTTAATTTTTGAAATGGGGAATCAAAGTGCCTGTGGTATATGACACGAGGATGTGGTAGCATTTGTTAAGTGGCTTGATGTCGAGTTATATTTCCTAGTTAGATATCCGTCAACTTTGACCAGTTTACTTGAAATTTGAACCTTGTTATTTCTCTATGAAACATTGACACTGGCTATAATATGTTAATTTATCTTAGGTTATTGAGTAGGGTTCCACAATTATGATTTTTTCTGCTTCCTATTTCCAAAGTTTTGTAAAATTTGAGCTTTTTCATTGGTTGATAAACTAGAAGTCAAGGAATGGTGACCCCCATGATATTTATCCTTTAGTCCTAGATTCTAATGCAGGGTTAGTCAGGAATAGACTTTGGGTCATTTCAAAGGCACAACACACACACTACCTTCACTATCTTGAACCGTTAACTACAATCAACATCATTGTGTTATTTGGAAATCTAAAAAGTTTGTATCCTATTTTTTTTGTTTTTACGACACTCACCATTGAATAAACATTTTTTGAGATAACCCTAGAGCATAAACACGCACATGAACTTCATAGGCACACACAGATATAATTATTGTTTATATGATAATATTTTTTATTATTATTATTTATAATACACATAAAGACACATCTCTCAACACCCTGGATGTAGAGCTCCTCACTTTTCTACATCTACCCACACTCTACATGTAAGCTACTCATTTCTCTAGGCATAATTACTTTGATCTTGTGTGCCTAATCCTTGCTCGCATATATAGTTTACTTGGTATGCCATCCAAAATTTTGTACACACATATGGTAGCTGAGTGGATATTTGATATTTCTATGCTTCCTATACTATACCATTTGGCCTTTACAACTTGAAATTAGGATCTCTCAGTTTCAAGAGTATTCATTTTTCTGTAGAATGTAGGAAGGATTAGTGCATTTAGCTTAGTTTCTCTTTGTGTTGAACAAGTAAGAATTTCCCACATTTGTATTTGTAGGTTAATGAATAAATAGTATTGAAGCATTTTGACTGGCCAGAGAAGAAATTTGATGCTTTAAGAGAAGGTGCCTGTGGATATCGTGATTTGAAGAAGTTGGAAGTTTAAGTTTCATCATATGAGGCTAATCATCATCAAACATGTGATGTTGATTTTAAAAAGATGCTAGCTTTACTGGAGAAGTAAGAATGAAAGACCTTGTGATTTCATATTCCTAATATGTAATAGAACTGAAAAAGGTGACATGCACATTTTATAAACTTGGTTGCAAGCCCCATAATACATTAAGTGTCCAGTCTTTGGGATAGTTTTTGTCTTTCCTTTTTCTGCATAGATAAACCATTGCCAACATTATAATTTTTCAATTTTGGTGAAACCCACCATAGGAACTGGTGGAAACTACTAGATTATCAACCAACGTCACCTCCATTTTGAAATTTATACTTCCCATTTTTAAGTTCATTAAGCCACCCGTTGATTCCTCTAGTTGAGAAAACCTTGACAGAGATTTTCTTTTTTAGAATAAAACTGGTTAATGTTTGCACTCTTGTTCTGGCAGATTGGAGTGTAAAGTTGATAACTTCGTGCAAATGAGAGATATGGCAATGAGATGGTACAAAGAGTTTCAAACACACTGCTATTGGATTCTTGACAATGAACTTATGAGAAAGGTACTAAATAAAATTCTATAATGGAACATTTGTATGTTTTCCTGCCGACTACTCCATGCAAAAGGAATATGTTTCAACATATTAAATTTGTTTTGCAATTTATTAAAGTTTTCTTAAGACTATTCTTGCTTACTTAATCAAAATAGGTACGTGTGATTCAATTCTAGTGCTAAGGATCTTAGCTTCCTAATATTATGTCTTGAAAGCTTAATCCTATAGTGTCAACAATCTTTTTGCAACTCTTCCCTGCCTTAAGATTTGATCATAGGGGGGGTTTCAGTTAAAGCCCCAAATTAAAGAAAAAATGGTTGGATCTTCTGTTTACTTGAATAATATTTATTAGTAATGAAATTGGTACAAACATTTGAAGTAACAGTTTATAAGAGTTGCAGGTTATTTCAACTTCAGGCATGCTAATATGGTCATCACTCTAGAAGCATTTTGAATTTATCTAAAGATTTATTGTTTTCCATCTATTTTAGTTTGATTTAACACATATAAAGAAAAACATAATTAGGAGAACATAGCTTGAGAGGGTATAACTTTTGCTCAGGGAGGTCCAAGTGTTACGAGAACAAGGGGGCGATTCAGAAGTTGTTAACAACAATTCATGCATTCATTTTCTCCCTAGATTACAGAGATTGTAGTATTTGAGAACCCAAGTAGATTGTGTTCCAAGGTTGATCCCTACCAGTTGGTTAGGATTACATTTCAATATTTTCTAGTGCATATGCTAAAATGGGACAACATAAATGGATGCAAACTAATCCATGTATGTGCTTACTGAACTTTGATATGCAGTGGATATTGTTGGTGATCATATTCTACTACATAACACTTTAACCTGAGAAGAACTACAAGAGATTTTAACTTTGCACCTCTGCCTTGAAAGTTGAATGCATTTATTATCTATCCAAGGGGTAATCACAACAAGCTGAGCTCACTAGATTGACGTCGGTTCCCCATTTTTTAAATTGGTTGGTTGTGTGCACTAGAGAATGACACCTATATATAAATTCATGTTTTAGAAGTGATTATATGTCAATAGTTCTGACTTATAATTGATGGCATGGCATTCTTTAGTGACTAGGTTAGAATAATTATCCAGTTGACTACAGAGTGTTTGAAACCTTATAATGAATGACTCATATAAATGTGCCATCATATTTAAGAATGGTGCAACTGAAACAAAAAACAAACCTTGACATGTTGCAATTGCTTCTCGTGTGCATAAGTTTTTCTTGTAGAATTTTTGTCTTTCAGATTTAAACTGTCCAATATTAAATTTTGATCTTTTGAAGCTAATTTTCTTTTGTAACATTGGGGACTTTCCAAGCTTGAAGTTCACTTTCCAAGTTTCCTTGGAGAGCAAGATAATTTTTTTGTGTCAATTTCCCAAAGTCTCTGAGTTAGGGGTTCATTTGAGTCATTAACCTTTTCTCACCTTTTCCAACTATAAAATATTATGTAAGACTATAAAATATCCTCTCCTTGTGTGTTAGGTCAAATTGGTAGCAAGGGATGGTCCACAATAGCATATAAGTCCCAACAATATTTTAAATTCTAGGTTGGTTGGGAGGAGATTAAAACTAAATAAAGGAATTAGAGACAACTTTACTTAGTCATAGGCTGTGGGTGTCATAGCTTTGACTAGTAATGGAGCTTGGCCAACTTTTCTTAGACACAGATTTACAAATTCTAAGAGCAAGCATCCACTCTGGCTAAGGTGTTTTGCAATGCTTCTAAAAAAAAAATGGAAAAGAAAAACAAAGAGATTGAAAGCATGGTAAATTGATGCTACAAGGTCCCAGACATACGAGATGTATTTAGTTAAATGTGAGGGTCTACTAAAATCCTAATCTGTGTAAATGTCTACTGGATCCTGTTTTCAGTTTTTCTTTTCACATGTGATTTCCTCAAAAAGTGGTGATTTATTTTGCATATCTTTTACTCTGTTTTAGGCTCTGTGTTGAAGAGTAGTGTTTTATTTCTAGGTCTTTGCTTTCTCTAACCAGATTGGATTCAGAGTGTTAAACTTCTCTAGCGAAGAACTGCAGTTTTATTTGTATCAGAGTGTCGATATACTTCTCTAGCAAGTGGTCTCCTTAGGAAACATTTTATATACATCGCACACCTGTGTTATGTTGCACTACTTTGATGAATTCATGAAAAAATCAAACTTTTGTTGCAACACAAAAGCATTCCAACACATGCACAACATTGGAAATTGTGTCATTGCGACATATGGTTGAGAATGCAGCGTTCATTCTTTATTTTACTAACGGCAATGACACAATAAAACTCATAACAAGTATTCACGCAATCTTGCTCAACGCTTGAAAAGGGACAAACATGAAAAATTTGTGGATTTGCAAAGATGGTGTAAATGGTGGGAAGCCATCCAAACGATGTAATTGGTCTAGCAACAATAACCAATATCTGCATTGCCACATTGATATTTTGGTCTAGAGAAATAGGATTTATGTTTCCAGAATAGAATCAAATAAAAGCTTTCTTCTTTCATGATAAATTAAATTTGAAGATTGACATGTCATGGGAAAATTGTTGGGAAAAATAATTGCTAGCCACCAGAACATGATAGGGAAATCATTTTTTTTAATAGATAATCAGTTGAATTGGACACTAACTAGTAGAAAATGCAAAGAATGTGATCATTACAAAGCCAGAGTGCCAATCCCTGCAGATTTTTCGATGCACTATTCTAGTAGAATTGATGTCAGATACAGTGATTATAGCTTATGGGAAAACATACCAGAGAGGTCACATCCAACAATGGCTGGAGTAGGGCATAATAACGTGTCCTAAAATATGCCAGACCCTCGGATATAAGAAACCTTATTCCCAATTACACTGTAAAGGCACTAATAGTAAATTGGTGTGAATCTAACAATATTCCATCTGCACTGTCTCAGCATGCAGCTCTATCCTCACGTGTCTCTCTTGCACTGGACAAAAGTAGAGTAGATTGCATAATGATGAAAGTGCAGCTGTGAGTTCAGTATGTTGTGGAAAGGACGAGAGACTGATAATACATGTGAAGGTGTCTATAGGGTATAAAGAAAAATGAGTTGATTAATGAATACCATGGCACATGGTGGGGGAAGTTGGGATTGAATAGTTGGGAGCTGGCAAATGCGATTTTCAGATCTGATTGTTTTGTTAGATCAAACCTTGGCAGTTTATGAAATGATAAAAGTTATGATGCGCACTGTCAACACTTTGGAAGTTTTCCTACAATAGTTTTTTTTGTTGATGCAGATCCGAAGTATTGGGAGGTATTCTCAGAGAAATCAGATTCATCTCTATGATGCATATTCGTAGCCTTATGACTTGAAAATTCTAAAAAGAAGCAGTTCATTTCCATCCTTGTGAATGTTAGTACCCTCAATTTCAATGCAACATTTTGAAATTTTCAAGTTCCTTCCTTTTGACCTGACAAGACAAAACATGTATGATATATTTACTGTTGTCCCTAGAGACAATAGTTTTTGTCAAGAAAATAAAATCTATGTAAATGGGATATTTAGCATAGGAGCCCTGTTGTGGGCACAACAGATCCCATGCTTCACTTAAGCAAGGGAACCCCATTTCTAGATAAATGAAAAGGTATTTGGGTGAGTCATCTTGTAATTATTTGATTTTGATCTTACCTCTAAAATTCCTCACCCATGCTTTTGGTTTGCTTGTTTGTAAGGGTTTGATTTTTCTTCCAAAGTGTTTCGGTCTGAAAAGAGACAAAATTTTGAGTATTTTGCTGATTGTTATCATCATCCCGAAACACGAATTTTAGAGAGCCTGAAACCTGCAACTCGACAAATGCGGGTTGCAGGACTGTTGTTTTTAATTTTTGGTTTTGCTAATTACCCCAAAACCCGCAACCCGATGACTGCGGGTTGCAGAATCATTCTTTAATAAGATTGAGATATAATTACCCCGAAACCCGAACCCGCAATGGCGGCATTTGGCTTTCCGGATTGTGGTCTTTCGTTTATTTGGTGTGTACTCCTGAAACCCGTAATTTCAGGATGTGGCTTTCAGGATGGTTATCTCTCCTCACAGTTTCACGTTCCCGAAACCCGCCACCCGCATAGACGGTTTTCGGCTTTTGGAAATCCTTTTTTTTTTACTTTCATTTTTGTGAACCCGCAACCTGCAAATCCGTACCTTTAGGTTTCGGCTTGCGAGATCTTTGAATAAGAACTTCATGAAAATGTTTGAACCCGATTCTGCATTCTGCCCCGATTAATCTCAGTCGTCTGTCTGTTATGATCTCACAGTCATGTTGATTTTGGGTAATCAGTTAAGTTAGTCTTTGCCATCTTGTCTTTTGAAACCTGGTTCTGCCAAATTATCATTTTTCTGTGTAATTCATGACAGCGGACACTATTACAAGTCTATCAGTTACTTCATGTTGAATGGATGCCATCTCTCTGCCTTAAGTTTTCCATGTCTAGACTTGAGATTTGACATCTTGTCGTTTTTGTTCAACCTCTTAATGATATGATTTGTTACGTGCGAAGAATCGATAGCCCGTGTACTGGAACTCCTAGTCGAGACCTTTTTGCACATCAAATCTATCACCATAACCTTCATCTCCATTATCAATCACCAGTCATAATTATTGATGGAAGATTTCGTTTAACGATGTGATCGTAAAGGCAATTCAAAATCATGCGAGTAGTAATTGAACTCGTACTTTGCACAAGATTTGATCCGACTGGCACATACCTCGGCTCTTTTCATTACAATTGAAGTAATTATAACGAATTGACTGGATAAGTTTAATCATTGCGTATTTGCCTCGCTCGATTATCATCGACCTGCTTGTTGGCCTTTAAATAGAAATTAACATGAAATCCCGAGTTCATCCCTTTCCTTCTGGAAGATGTAAGACTCTGTGCGGTTTTTTTTTTGCGTCGTACTATCCAAGACTCATTCAAAATGAGTAATATTCATGCAGATGGTGAATTTTCTAATGTTCAGGTTGAAAATGAAGAAATCTACCCTTTGTTGTATCAAGAAATGTTGTCACCACCGTTTGATGTAGGTGTTCCTGATCTTAGCAGCGGTAGCAGTGAAGAAGACTTCGAAACTTTGTCTGCCTGCATGCAATACCCGAAGAGAAAAAGGAAGGAAATTCTGGAGGAATCAACTGATCTCGATACTGATGTTATATAGGACTTTATAATCAATGAAGAACCTGTTGTACCAGCTACTGTTCCTGAAGTAAATCCTCTAATGGATTTCTCTATTTTTGAGAGTTGGTTCCCCAACGCCGAATTTCCTACAGCGGATGCTCTACAAGCCACACCATCTGTCGATGATAGTGAACAATCTGTGATTGAATTTTTATGGTGCTAAGAGACCTTATCTGATTAAAGAACGAGTCTTTCTTTTGTGAAAAGTGGCGGAAAATCTTTTAAGCTTAAAAATAGCAAGATTTCTTGGATCGATGGTTAGATCCGATTTTGTAATCCCTATTTTGTAGAATTTCTCCTTTTGGAACTCTTATGTAAATTTAGTGTATAAGGAGGAATGTTTCCCTTAGTAAGGGGTTGGAATATTTGGAATGATAACTCGGCAGGAGATAAGAATGAAGATACTCAGTGGTCAGAGTCATTGTAATGTTGGTACAAGGCATCTTAATACAGTAATGTTATCTTCGGATTCATCTTCTGATTATCACTTAAATTGCTTTAAGGATTTCTGATTTTATGTTCCAGATTATCATCCATTGTGCATATGATCTCTTTTTGAATACATAATGAATACATAGATCTATTGTATTGGTTTTTCTCTATAACTGATGTGTGTATGAAAAAATTTGATTAAATACTTTCTTTATCGATTTCTGCAATTGATCACACACACACACACATATATATATATATATATATATATATATATATTCTATCATTGTTGATTTTTCAATCAACAAAAGGATAACATGTTATATCTTGATGGTCTTTAAGCTTGGATTATTTTGTTTAATTTTCATTAAATAAATCATAATCTAAGTCAGCAAAATATCTCATCTAAACGCATTTCTGTTAAGGGTGATAGACTGTTTGTTCTCTTACACCTGAAGATTGTTTTGTATAAATACCAAGATTTTCATTTTAGGATAGATCTAACTTAAGATTAGGTTCTTTTCCCAAATAGGCTAAGTTAAAATTGCTAACAGCTTTTCCATACCTTTGTTTCCATAAATTGGGAAACTGATCTCATTGATCAAATCTTTTACTCATAGAGTGCCAGCGGAGGCCAAATATCCATGGGTGATCACCACACCAAACAGCTCGAGGATAGAATTTCCCTTGCGAAAGGTCTGTCGAAGTCTTTGGCTGGGTTTTCATCCCCTGTTGTGTGCCTTGGAACCCATTCCAGCACTTTGCACTTACCCTGTACCCCCGAGGCATCAACAAGCCCATAATTTTATAAGCTAAGAATTTTAGGCCTTATGATATTTACCAGTGTTCTGAGACTCATCCAAGACTCAAGAGTCTATCCCAGTCTTGCCGAGTCACCTGCCAAACGAATGACCACCATCAAACTTGACCGAAAATTCATGGCAATATTAAAAATCACAAAATATCATAGACTCGTGAGTCTATCATAAAACTCACCCATGACTTTTACAAACTTTCTTGTGTGACATATTCTAGGGAAAATGAGGGGCACACTTTGCCAACTTGGAATTTTGGGTTATTCTCAAGGAAAAGAATCATGGGAAATCCTCTTAACTCTCCACTCTCAGCAGTTGTTTCAAAATAATCCACAGTTTCATTACACAAAACCTTGGGGAAGGCCATGATTACCTTGTTTAGGACACCAAATCCAAGTTGTTCAATGGAATTCAACTTCCAATCCAGAAAAGTTGGTGAAAAATTGATTGCATTTGATTTCAAGAAACCAATGGGTACAATTATCAAAATTACATCACCAACAATCTTTTGACCATTCTATATCCAAATGTGTACCCCTCTATTTATTTTTCTTTTTGACTTTGGGCCATCCCCATGGTAAGACATCTTTGTTATAATCTGATGTAGCTGAATATTAAGACCTTCAACTAATTCTTCCATAACAATGTTATAGCCTCCTTTTATGATATTATAATGAGTGCCTCCTGTTATCATATAATGAGAAAATCCTACAATTGCAATTTTGGAGAAAATGGCAGGAGTTGGGGATGGGTCTTTCCAACATGATCTTGATGCAGTTGGCACGAAGCTTCGATAATTTGGCCACTAGTCTCAAGCCAAAGTTGCAGCTTCAAGCTAATAACGTTCTTCCCAATTTTAAGGTCAGATCTATAAACTTAAGTTGGTATAATCTTATACCATTCTAAATCTAATTTCTTGAATTAATATGTAGAGGCCTTCGTTAGTTTAATTTTAGCTTTTGCTAGGATATGGTCTAATAGAGCAGTGAATATTTGCATTCCAGCTGCAGTGGTTTCCACACTCTTGTTAAATTATCTAACGAAATTTTGTACATCTCAAATATAAAGTAGGTAGACTCAGAGTCTTGTTCATTACCCCAGGGATGCATTGTGATGAATGAAAGTTAGACATAAAGCTTTAAATCTTTCTGTTTTGAATAAGGACATAAGGTTATCACTGGAAGAAGATAGATCTAGATTTTTGAAGGAAAAAAAAAAAGAATAAACCTAACGACTAGGGTTGGTTTTAAGGAAGTTGGGAAAGGAAGAAAGGCCTCAAATAAAACATAAGAAAGTGGTCATACGAGGAAGGTTGACCCCATGCTGTATAATGGAATCTAGTTGTCATAAAAGCACCTTCAAATGACAAAAAAACAATCTCAAATAGCAAGTGATCAATGCATCTTCTAACCATATTAGAAGTGACGAGTTAGAGGGAAAGATCACTACTGTTATGGTGATAAGATAAGATAAGATAATTTTATTAATGACATTCAAGCATTTCCCCTAGCATTATTTTAGATTTGGAGATTGATCTCATTGTCATATAAGATAACCCTCAGATCTACTCAACTGAAATTTGAAAGAATAGTAGAGTAGGATTAGCCAGCTCATGGAAAAGGTTTGGTGATTGTTATGACAACCATACTTTCAACATAATTTCTTTTTTAAATGAATAGCTACGTCGCTCTAGCGACGACCAACTGTGCCACTTCCCGATGGACTTTCTATACTAGCGACGAAAATTATGTCGCTAGTATAGCAAGTCCGTCGGAATGTTAAAGGAGATTCTGTCGCAATAGCGATGTCATATCCTTTAACATTCGGACGGGCTTGATATACTAGGGATGAAATTTCTGTCACTAGTATAGCAAGCCCATCAAAATGTTAAAGGAGATGTCGTCGTTATAGCGACGAAATCTCCTTTAACATTCTGACGGACCTGTGTCGTTATAGCGATGCAAGCTCTTTAACATGGTCTATTTCAGAAAACAAACACTGTCGCTATAGTGACATTTCACCATTGCTATAGCGACGTTGTCAGCGTCGCTATAGCAACACTTTGTGGTCTATATAACGACAAAGGCCCATATATTAAAGTGGTATTTTGAACATGTGACCCCATTGTTATAGCAACCACACAATGTTGCTATAGCGATGATAAAAGTGTTTCTATAGAGATGGCGAGGTGTCGCTATAGCAACACTGTCTGATTTTTTGAACAATCCACATATCATGTATTTTGTGTCGCTATAGCGACAAACAGTGTAAAGCGTTTCTATAGTGACGAAAAGGTTGCCAAGAAAAAAAGGGATCTTGTTCCTCGCTATAGAAACGCATAGGTGTTGCAATAGCAACGATCTTCCATGGGAAAAATGTGCACATGCACTAGTGTGTGCAATAACAATAAATGAGAGAAGCCTGTAGGTTTTCTAGGAATGTAGTTGCACAAATAAATGCTAAGGATTGATATGCGAAGTATATGTTGAGTGAGTTGCACAACTTCACCATGCATAACATAACCGCACGTCACCAGGTTACAGAAACCTGATTCTGTAACTGTCCATCTTCGCTTCGGGTGAGACTTCAGCCTGTTCGCAGGTTGATGCCAAAAGGTCCAGTGAAGGTGATTTTGTTGGACTAAGGATAGAAGAACCTCATAGAACCTGAGTCAGCCCTAAAGAAAGTAACAAGAGGGAGTTGCAAAATAACAAATGGTATTCACTTAGGCTAAAGAATTTGTAGCTAAGGGTTATACATACTGCGATAGTTGCGAAGTGAGAATTCATTTGTTATTCTATCCCATTGGTAGATGTTAAATAGAACGTTAATCGAAGATGTTAACCACATTTGTGCATCGCCATGGTTACATAATATTTAGTCTGTAACCCTACTGAAGGGGCTAGTGAAAGGGGTTTTTTTGTGCCTACATTTATCTCGTGAATGAAGGGTCGACCGAACTTTATTTTGCTCAGTATTCTTTCAATGTTCACCATTCTGCATATACATTATTCGACATTCTAGGCTTTGGAGGTTGAATATTTTTACAATTCCCTCATAAATGAAGGGTAGGATGACACTTCTTCTACCCAATATTCTTCTCATAATAGTTCTAGACTACAAGAAGGGTTGCTCGATCCTTCTTTTGTTCACCATTCTGGATATAGGTGAATTCACAATTCTTTACTAAACGAAGGTGCACTCGATCCTTCTTGTCATATGTCGATAGTTGGGATAAAAAAAAAATTCATGTAATATCTTACCCAATGTCCGAATCGCACGGTTATAGAAGATTGATTCTCTAACGCCCCATATTCGCTTTAGGTGAGACTTCAACCTATTTACAGGGTGATGCCGGAAGGGCTAGTGAAATATTTCGCTAGTAAATTCGATCTTTCCATAATCCAAATTGCGGGTTGTGGGATTGTTGAATTGCAGGAACGTTTCTAAGAAATTTAGGTATCCACAATACGTAAAATATTTGCATGTTCATAAAAGGCGATGATTTTCTTTTTAAAGTTTGGTTTCCGCTTTTCACAATTCGTATTCCAAAATGCAAAAAGGTGGAATGCAAGAAATTAAAACTCATAAAAAATGTGTATTGCAGGATAGCGGAAATGATGTATTTCAAAGAAAAACAAGGCCTCCCGCAAATCATGAAAATATATAAAAACAAGCGTTATTTAAATTTTTTTAAACCCCACTTCGAGATATTTGCACAATTCACTCATAAATGAAGGGGCGACCTACCCTTCTTCTTCCCATTATTCTTTTCATGATAGTTCTAGACTGCAAAAAGGGTCAGTTGATCCTTCTTGTGCTCACCATTCTGGATACAGGTGAATTGTTGAATATATGTGTTCACACTTCTCTACTAAATGAAGGGTCGGCCGATCCTTCTTATCACAAGTCGGGATAAATATTGTTTATATGTTATAACTTAGCTAATTTACCGATCCCTACTATTTACTGCGGAAGTCGAAAGTCAGGAATTGTTGTCCCAACCTTCGTACATTAAATATTTTTACATTTCTCTCTTAAATGAAGTGTCAACCGACCCTTATTGTGCTCAGTATTTTTCCAGTGTTCACCATTCTGGATATAGATGAATTGACGGCCTATCCTTCATAGGTTGAATATTGTTACAATTCCCTCATAAATGAAGGGGCGACCATCCATTCTTCTGCCCAGTATTATTTTCATAATAGTTCTAGACTGCAAGAAGGGTCGGACGATCTTTCTTGTGTTAACCATTCTAGATACACGTGAATTTTTGGATATAGGTGTTCACAGTTATCTACTAAACGAAGGGGTGACCTATCCTTGTTGGCAGAAGTCGGAAGTCGAGAAAGCTCACTCGAGAATAGTGGTCATTTGGGAGATAGTTATGTTTCACATGCAACAAATGATTATCATGATCACTGACTTTTATGGACAAGAATATGTGTAGTTTCTTTGATTCATTATATGAATAGAAAAAGGCTCATTTTCATCTCGAAAAACAAAAAGAGCATCTAACTAGGATGAATTCTGCATTAATTTGGAAGAAATAACATTGACAATATTTAAATGTGTGAATCAGAGCATATAAAATGAATTAGGACTCACATATTATAGTCAAATATGAGACAAAGCAATAAGATGGTGTAACAAGAAATACATTCACAAATGAGAAATTGAAAGACTGAAGAAAGTGACAACATATGAATCTTTGTTTCCAATAGAATTGTACTTATACTCTTCATTAAAGTCTTCAAAAAATATTACATCACTGTTTTTTTTCCTCTCGGATCCAACAACTATTACTTTGTAAAATCAAAATTTATACAAAATGTTCTTTGAATTCTTTGCTAAAAAAATAAATTTCAAAGAAATCTCTAAACTTCAAGAACATTTGTTTTGTTTTCGACCAAGCTGACATAATGTTGCCTTGATTTGGGTTGCTATAACAATCGGGAAGTTAACAAAGTAACTGCTACGTCATTTAAAATTAATACACCTGAATATTCATTCTTGATATAACCTTTATTTTGTTTTCCCAAAATTTTCAACAATTTTCCATTGCTCTTGAGTTGGGATTTCATAATCCATCATTTATTTCACCATCACCTCCAATTCTATGCATCTGTGTAACATACGTTTGGTAGATCCTTCTTAATCATTATAAATTGTTCAAGTATTTCAAAATCATTGGTCAATTTATCAATTATTGTCTTTCTAGTTAATCCTTTGAACAAACCTTCAAATTTTAAGTGATCCATATGAGCCTATATTATGAAACTGTGATAATTTTCTTGAGTCATTATTTTCCATCGTCACTCCAAAAACAAGGTAAACCCCATGAATAATTTGTTAAAATTTTGAACTTCAAGGACCATCTATTGCGCCATGTCTTTTACTTCTTTCACACGATCATGCTTGCCAATAATTCTTCTTTCCCAAATGATGATTGATGTTCTGTCTTTGATTCCAAAACTCTGCATATCTAATTGGGTTAGTGTTTTAAAATATGACTGTATTTTGAGTTTTTTCTGAAGGCCTTTTGCATAATGTCATGTTTCCCACTTTAGACCTCTGGAGAGCTATGTTTGCTATAGTATCTTTATCTGCTATAAAATTCAAATGTCACCAGAATTTGGTCACTTCCACTAATATCGCATCCCATATAAGGTGTTTAGCTCCTTGTAATGGTATCCGACCTATCAATTTATTTTTTAATTCATCAACTTTCTTTTGCAGTTGATTTCTATCACTTAAAGCCTTTTTCTTTTCTCCAGAATTTTGAATTACTTCTTGTTTCAACTTTTGGTTTTCCGCTTTCAACTCTTCTATCTTTACATATTTTAGACTAATTTGTGACATAGAACTGGTCAATTCCTCAGTGGAGGACTTTTCCATTTTTCCTTCATCTGTAAATAGAGATTGATCCCTTGGATTCTCTGGCGCTTGCATAGTTTCAATCTGATTAGTATTCAACAATGAAATTTGTGACAACAATTCAATCCTTTCTTTTTCCCAAGCATGATTTTCATCTTGTAACTTTAACATTTTACCTTTGTGATCCATCATTTCTTGATATATGGATTCCTTTTCTTGTTGTAATGTTGTCAACTCTAGAGATTGCACATGTTGATTATTTGGCACCTTCAATATTTTCTTGAGCATTTGAATGGTAGTTTATTATTCATCAAAAAGCCTTTTGGTACACTGGTTGTTCCCTAGATTAGCTCCCATGGTCACAAGTTCCATTTGTAGTCTTTTAATCTAGATCGAATTTGCTTTGTTTTATGCCTTCTCTTGCCTCAATTGACTCTCCAGTTTTCCAATCACAGATTGCAATTTATAAATTTTTAAAGTCAATTGTAATAAATCAGTATACATGAAATCTCTTGTTTGTTTATGCAATTGAATCTTATCGGGTATATTAATCACATCAATGTCAAATTCCATTTCATAAAATTTCTCATCATTCACCACTTCCAACCTTATAGTGTTTCTTCCTGCATCCGTAATTGTAAGAAGGAAAACTTTTTGTTTCGCCAACATTCTTACTTGAGGGTACAATTTTTGAGTTTCTTCCAAAGGTTGCTTCTTTTTTGCTGCATATTGTGAAAGGGAATCAAATGTGGAATTCTACTGAGAGTTAGTTCCGGATTCCTTTATTTATGAAAAAGAATATTGCTGCATAATATTTGCAGGTGGCTGCGAAATCAAACTAGTTTTTTCTGGAAAAATTAAATCTCGTTCCTCCATACTAATAATTTCCTTCTGTCATTCCACTTTTGATTTCTTGCTTGAAACTTATTCATCGACTTCCATACTATCACCTTCTGAAATACTTCTCTTATTGGTGATATCATATTTAGATGGTGTCTGAACCAGGATTTCCAAATTGCATGTTTGTTCCATATTCACTTCTTTCTTATCTTGTTCAAATTTGAATAAATTTTTCATTTCTTTTAATCCTTCTACTGTTTGATGATCAAAATCCTTATTTCTATTTTGTTGTCTGCTTTGCAATATAATTTGAGGAGGATTATAATTAATCCTTTCAGCCTCTTGAAAATCCATGATCTTCAATAATTTTTCTACTACAGATAGGGTTGCCTTAGTCTT
Source organism: Larix kaempferi (assembly GCA_027924585.1). Classification (NCBI taxonomy): domain Eukaryota; kingdom Viridiplantae; phylum Streptophyta; class Pinopsida; order Pinales; family Pinaceae; genus Larix; species Larix kaempferi. The sequence goes on from BSBM01000249.1 coordinate 8,029,917, forward strand.
AATGATGAATGGACCAACTTTAAGAGGGAATTTCACATTTGATGATTTTTTAAAAACACCGAAATGTTCTTCTTCCGAATCAACCTCTGTCTAATAAATTCCAAGGAAAAAACCCTCGGTGTTAAAAATGATGGCAACAGATATGGTGCTCCAGTAAAACCATACACCATAATTATAGTATGTTCTTTATACAGGAACCAATCACCTGTTTGGCCTTCTGGTGTAGGCTACAAAGTTTCTTTCATTTCTTCTAACACTCAGGGAAATTCAGCATTAAAAATAATTATATAAACTTCTGCCATGATTGTATGGGTGAACTCAAACATATTGACCTGTTTAGGAAGGTCATGAGAAAAGATGGTACCAAGAAACTTCGATTCCAAAATATTTGAACACAAGAAAAAGTTCAGGATATATGACTGATATCTGAAATGCTTCAACTCATGGAAATTCACCAACTGGACGTGAATTGCTTCATCTAGGAATTCATCAAAATTAAAACAACACACCGGACTCGACTATGACTCGAGTGAAATTACTTGTAGAAGGAAACCTAACATAACTTTTGTGTTTGACCTATCACTATCTAGACCTAAAATTTGAATCAACAAGGAAAACACTAACTGGGTATCTCATTGAAGGACATCAATACTCAAACGGAATGATAGGTTTTCATGCATCTAGCCATCTTTCAAGACTTGTAATAAAAACTTGTCTTTTTTTGCCAGATTGCAGTTTCTATAAAAATTTACCAAATTTTCTTTGTTAAATGACTCATGGATTTTAGGAAATGTTTCAAGTAAACGTAGAAACTCACGGAAACTCTACGCATTTACTTGGCATAGAATTTTGGTCGTATTTACATTAATGAATACCCTTTCGGCCTGTGAATAATTTTCCGCACACCAACAAACAAATTCAGGGACGTGTAGGGTTTGTTCGACACAAAAATAATTCAGAAAAGAACCAAAAATATTATATACATCCTTTCGTTGCGACTTAAACTCCATTAATTTCTCTTTAGACTGTGAAATACTACACACAAACAAAATATGGTCGAAAATATCCCTTAGCCTATCAACTACAAGCTCATCGTTTTCATCTGAACTTTCATTGAAGGGAAGAAGGTTTTGGGTTTTCTCCATTTGGGAAACAAAATATAAACATTGATGCTTTAGAGCTACCTATGAAGTGAGCTTATTGGTTGTTGTTCTAGTTGACGGAGATAACGACATGTTTCATGTGGGTTCTTTTCCTCTAGGCAATAAGCAACAAAAACATTTTTTAAAACTTCGAACAAACCTTCTATATAACTTATGCTTTGCTAGTTTCAGAACTTGCAATGAGCGATTTAAATTTAACTGCTTTTCAAAGTGGAATCAACCAATGCTTGCTACGTGCTAAGTGGTTTAATTTACGCTCCACCTTTCCAAGTTTAACCATTGTACACTTTCTAGCGCCAAAACCAATTTCCACCGTCGAGTTGCTTCTTGGTGGGTCTGCACCATTATTCCGCCACGTTTTTGCATGTTTGCAACTTTTGGTGTGAGTCATTCAATTGTTTAGTGCCTTTTCCATCTCCTCCCTTGGTCATTTGAAGCCCCTCTATGCATTGGAATACCCTGCGCGTAATCATGAAGGCCATGAAGTTGACTTGCGAAGAACACGGTCGATCTCTGAGGAATCAAATCCAACGGATCACACACATTTCACTAGTTTAACATGTACGAATTTCATGTGTAGGATAAAAGGCAACTAAAACGCCCCGGTTTGGTGACATTACGAGTCACAAACCTTATATAGAGACCTTAATATACTCACAATATTTGCATTGTTCCTCTCTATAAACTTTAATAAGCAATGTTATATTAATGTTAAATAACTCAAGAATCCATATAGAATATATTTAAAAAACATAATGACAAAAAAGCTAACAATATGAAGAAATCACTTGTTTGATCAATTATACCAATTCTAGACATTGTTTGTAGAAGATCTAGTGTAACATGGGAAAATGTCAATGAAGAAGAGGGAGAGATGACCATAAGAGATAAGAGAAGTCTAAACAACAAGATCAATCTTCCAAGATGGCATTGAGATGAAACATTAAATTATGAAAAGAAGGAGAGATCACATGCCATAGCAATAACATCTAAGATTGTTGTTATTTTTTTACACAACCCATTTCATATTAGCTGCATAATTCTATCGTTTAAGACATGAAAATTGCAAAAAATGGCAGTGAGGTTGTACAATCTAGGAAGTGTGATTTTTTGTCTGTTCATTAGTGCGGGTCATTCGAGACTTTGCCTCCATAGACTAGTCACATAATGCATTACAAATTTCAAACAATTTGGTTGTGGAAAGTTAAAACCATACATCTAAGTATGATCTCCACGTACAAAATGCTACACATATTTGAAACTCGAATCCATTGTACAAAATTATGCACATACCTATAATTTCACAGTAGCCCAGTCATAAAAGGATCCCACTAGATGAATCATGAATGCAAATGTTGGAGTAGATGTTTGTAAGGAGCCCGTTGGATGAATCAGGGATGCATAGTGAAGAAAATGAGGTGTAAATGACAATGAGGATCAATTACCCAAGATAAAATCTGTTTTAAATTTCACCCCTACGTAGTTGGAGTATTGGGCATGGTTGCATCCAAATAAACCAAGAACCCATAGAGAGAAAATTTTATAAACATAAAAAATACCTGACAACATGTAAAAAACATTTGAAAAATATTCATAACCGTTGAGATTGAATTGACAAGTAATCAAACTTCTAATAGAAAAACCAAGGTTGTATGGAAATGAAATACAATCTATGCAATGTCCAATGAATATAGAGATCGATAAACACAAAAGAGGGAGTGAATTTAAAAAATATGTTCATGAATAGAAAAACTATTATCTCGAATCACTTCATTAACAAACTCCACTCCTTTGAAGCTCTTTGGAAACTTGAAAGTGGACAACAAAGTGCAAAGGTAACATTAACCAAAGCTAAAGCTATAGCCAATTCATGATCCTTTAGACAATTTTGGAAAGTGCTTTTGACACCTATGGGGTTTTATGCTTTTAGTAGGCCTTACTTTTTTGTGCTTTTCAACTTGCCTTTAAGGCATTCTTTTTTATCTCTTGAGATGTATAATATATTGTATTCATATTGAGGAATAATAAATGCACTAGTACAAAATGAGAGATAAGTGACCAAGATACTAAAAAGGTTAGTCACCATAGTTTTTTCAAGGGATAAACGACTAAAATTGAACAGTTTTAAGTGATCCAACTATAAACAACTAAGATAAATGACTAATTTGGTCACAGGATAAATTATACGACTAGATAACAAGTGGCTAAATTAAAAATGACTAACGTAAATGACTAATTTAGTCACAATAATACAAATATAACTAGCTAAAAACGACTAAGAATGTGAATTAGTCATTTATGTTAGTCGTTTTTAGTTGTTTCACCCCGACAATGGAAAATTACAATTTTTACAATGAATTTGTACAATTTACTAAATTTTAACACTGTAGATGGATTCATATACCCTCTGGATTCCTATAAGAGGGTATTTGAATCCATCTGCATGTTAAAATTTAGTAAATTGTAACATTGTAGGTGGATTCATAGACACGAGTGACGTTAATTGTGTCACTCAACAGTAGAAACTTGCAATTTTGACAATGAATTGTTACAATTTACTAAATTTTAACACTGCAGATGGATTCAGAGACCCCCATCTACAGTGTTAAAATTTAGTAAATTGTAATAGTTATAAGGAATTAAAGGTTGGTGGTATATATTGTATTTTTTTTACTTCAGTTGTTATTATCATTTACAAAATATATAATATTAAGGTCTTGACTTTCCCATTACATTACATCTTAATAAAATTCTAACATGTTGGAAGCCTACCCTAGTCCTCCATCATCCTCGTGAAAAATTACGAAAGGAAGAGTACATATTGTTATTTTGTTACTAAGATGAATATTCACATTGTTAAAAGTAGTGTTATATACTTCCGTTTTCTACATTGTTTTGGTTTTCTAGGTAATGATTTCACAGTAATTTTTGTTTTTTCCTATTCTATGCAAAACAACCCATGCATCTTAAACAATTCGAAATTCAATTGATATTTTCTACCACTCTTGTAACGTGTGGCTTTTTTCTAGATTATTTGGGCATTTCCCTCCTCAATGCAAAAAACCCCACACATCTCAAACAATTTCCAAAATCAATTGATATCTCTAATGTTTTGGTAAAGGACAATTCTCGTCCAAGTCATTGTGGCTATCCCCTTGCAAATTAAGCAATCCAATCCTCTCAAACAATTTCCTTATTGAACTGATATTTTACCACAGGCTAATCCCAAGTTCCTGAGTGTGCATGTACCACTAGGACCATTCCACTGAGATCCCGACAACAACAAATTTGAAACTCCTCAGCCTCTAAATACAGCCTAAATGACTGCATTAAAATCACCACCTTATTTCATGAATTAACATCAAATGGATCATTTCGTAACATGATTGAGTAGTGAATCAACATGACTACTAGGAAGTGCATAGTTTTCATTATGGCTTGCAACCTCCACAAGGTCTCTCGTGATGGCCAAATGTTGAAACACTTCCATAGATCACCTCCCATTATGTTGTGCATGTGTCGGGATTAGAGTGTCTTATCCTGCATGTTGAATCCTTCGATTGGTGGATACATGGATTTTAGATCCACCACCCACTTGAATCATGACGTGGCAAAATTATTCTCCAGCCTCAATCCGAGAGGATATATTTTATTAATGATTAATAATTAATACAATATAATTATTATATATATAAAATAACTATATAGATATATATAGATATATATCTAGTTATATTATATATATATAATATATATACACCAACATAATATTATGTATTAGTTTTATATTATATATTTATCAATATATATAAAACAAATAAAAAAATATAAAACAAAAACCAAAATAAACTATTCATTATTATTTCTAAATTTCGAGTTTCCCACGAATGTAACCCTCGTGTTGCAGGGGATCTACATTTTGAACAAAAGCGTCGTAGCAAAAGCTCATTCGCTCGAGGTTTTGGATCCACCAAAATCTTCTCCCATTTTAGCCCTTGCATGAGCAGTTTCTATGCATTGGCTTTATTCAACTTGAGGGAGTTACTAAGCAAATGGGAACGCCTTAGCCTTAATTCAAGAGCATAACAGTTTGGGTTTTTAGGGACTCGACCTTCTCAAGTGTCTTTCATTATCCCTGGAATTATGGATTTGCACACTTTCGGATCTATAGGGGTAGTGAACGACAAATTGATGTAAGCCATGTTGGATAGTTGGGCGATCCAAAACTTCATGAAGGAAAGTGTTGTGAGGGAGCTTGGGTTTCAACTTGAGCTTATGCAAACTTATTTCAAAGCATTGAACTCATAAGTGGAAAAGGATCCTGTGTTGCGAGGGAAAGTTTGTACCATGGTTCAGGTAAAATTTCAAGTAACATAAACTTGTGATTATGCGATGCACTATTGATAGTCTGAATCAAATTTGTTTTTATGCAAATGCACAAAATGGAGGTTTTCTTTAAGATTTGTTTGGTTTTCTATTCTTTGGTTTTAGGGTTTACATTTTGGTATCAGAGCTCAGGCTCAAAACCTAAGGTATCTTAATACCTTAATATTTTAGAAATTAGTATTTTCTCGGAGAGGAGATGTTTTGTTACTCCTGTGGTAGTTGAAGTAGATTGTATGGTTCGAACTCGAAGCCTGTGGCCTTCATTCAGCAATGGCGCGCCATGCCGATCCAAATCCATTCAGGGAAGAAGAATTTAACCCCTTCTCGGTTCGATTCCCATGGGCCATCGTTGAACCCAACCCGCCAAATGCGTGGCCGAGAAGAAGAGGAAATGGCGAGGACAGGCAAGGCTCCGTCGAATGCCTTGTTTGATCACATAAGAAAGCAAGGATTCGAAGGTCACCTGTTCTCAGACATAATGATTTCATTTCTCTCCAAACACTACCCTCTTCATAAGATCGTTCTCTCTCAGAGCTCCTATTTCTTATCATTTCTCTCTGGGCCCTGGAAAGAGAACGAGAATCCTAAGGTCCACCTCCAGACTGATGACCCCAATGCCACTATGCAGGGCATCAAAATTTCCCTTGCGTATTTCTATAGCATGATGCCTCTCCTCACAGAGCACAATGTTGTCTCCGTCCTGGCCTCAATGCACCCAATTTATCGTCCAGGATTTGAGAGTGGAGACTTTCGTCAATTACCGGCAATTCTCGGAGCAACATTGTTCTGGCAGGAATGTGGATACCGATGGGGATGCCTACTGGTATTTTTTCTGTACTCATTCCACCAGAGAGCTCCTGCACCTCTTTCCCAAGTCATCTCTCCGAGTATTTATTTTCAATTGGAATTTTGAATGATTGTATGCCCTAATTATTAGCTTTAGTTAGAATTCATCTTGTTATATATTTTTAGGTAAATTTTGCTAAATTTGAAGCCTCAACAAAGGCAATCTCCATTTATTACCTTCTGCGTGAATATTTCTAGGGAAGCCTTATACAATAAAGTTTAGATAATTAGGATTAATTTGTATTTTGAAAATTAGGAGTCTATTAAAAGATGCATTCCTAAGTCACCTGATTGTGTTTGGTGCAATGAAATTAAGAAAAAAAAAACATTCCTCATTGAAGAAAATGGAAACTTATGAAATTCAACATTGCCTCCTGCAAAACGACTCATTTTCATCTCTGTGCAAGATATTACATGATGCCTGCGTACTCTGGACCTCATCATATAACCATTTGGGGTGAAACCTTGTATTTAACGAGGCCCACATTAAATTCTTAAGGTCCAGTTCCAAAATGGTAAGTTTGTGATTAAATTCTCCGAATCTAGCAAATTTAATCATCATTGCTTCATTTTTTGCCGAAATTTAAAAAAAAATTGAAAATTATTGAACGTAGTGACTACCACTGTAACAAGAGAAATTACGCTTATATGAAGCACTGGGAAATTCTGAAAACTTAGAACCTAGGTCACCTGGTTTGTGTTCGAGTTCAATTTCAGCAATAATGAAATTTGGAAAAAAAATTACACCAGTGCAAAAAAAATGCTAGAATTTGCCATTGGGTTTGACAAAGAGAATCAAGTATATGGCATTAAATTCAGCTCCTTGGTGATTAAAATCAGAATTAAAACTTAGATTCAAATTTAGTCACTCTTTTTGTTTCTAATTTTTAATATAAGAGAATTATATCATATAAATTCTATTATATACACAAGAGAAACATGCCCTGAGGTTGGAGATTGCACTACATAACTTGTACTTCCTTTAGTTTAGGTGCCAGGTCTGAAGGGTATGTATTCCACCAAATTCACCTCAGTCTTGAACCAACCACATCTCTGCTTGACATGGCGTTTGGGTGGGGTAGACAAAAGTGAGAAAGGCACCCTGTTGAACAACTTAATATTCCATCAGCATCAAGGGACTATTGGCTAGAGGATCATATTCTGTGGATCAAGGAACTGTTATCTAAAGGATCATATTTAATAATTTAAACATCACATTACCATTCTCTCAAAGAATTTTAGATTCATGGTGATTCAGGAATAATTTAAACATCACATTACCATGCATTAGTACTGGATATTGTGTGCAGAAGATGATTATTAGCAGAATAAGAAGAAATATACATGTTGTGGACAGTGAAACGGGAAGATGGGCATCACTAAAAATGCCATGGAAGGAATGCACTTGTAAAATTTTGTCACCGGGATGAAGGATAAGATGCAGAACATGCATGCTTGAGTTTGTGCTTAGTTTACAGAAATATAATGAGCAAAAGTGTTCTATTTTCAACTCAATCCATCAACTATTCTCCTTGTGTGCTAGAAAGTTCATAACAAAAATCCTAATGTGCACATACAACAAATTAAGGACCAATTTTTCTTTTGATAGCCCTATAATCATATAATCACAAGTCTAATTAAGGATGTTAAAATGAAAGGCAAAAAAAAATTAAAAATTCAAAGACTTCATTAATAATTCAAGTAAATTTCTATACTGCCATATTATTTTATATTCATCTATCTTAAATAGATGCCCAATTATTGAGTCAATTCCATTGTCCAATTTACTTTTCTTAGTACAAGCCAACATTTTCTAAACCATGCAATCAAGAGCCAATATTAATACACAACACTAGGGATATAGGCCACGATGGCATACATTATATCTACTCTGACATTTTTATTTTTCATCTAGAATATCCCAGGAACTTGACTATTAAAGCGAAACAACAAACTGGTTTTGAGAAATAATCCATATAAGTACTCTGTCTCATATTACTGGGGTTAAAATTCTCTACAAATATGCAGGTAAATATTCCACCTGAAAGCTGTTCAGATTCCATACCTGAAGAAATTTACAAAGCAGCATGTGTCTATACAACCGAGGAAGCAATTATGAGTTTCCAGACAGTTGGCTATCCTTCTATGATAAAATCCTCTTGGGGAGGTGGTGGCAAAGGAATTCGAAAGGTATGTGATCATTCACCAGGTGTTACTTTGTTGTAAGCATTAACCAAGGAGGACTACAGGCTTTACAAAAACAATGCTTATATGGGATGGAAAATTATGGGAATAATTCTGACCTAGAGTGGTTGTTATAGATGTTCTGAACACATTTAATAAATGGAATTGCACTTATAGACATGTTAAATAATCAGACTTGAGAAAAATATAAGACAATGAAAAAGGAATGTAAAATTACCTGAGGAGGCTGCATGATTTGCATTGATACATACTGAGAAATTTAACAAAACTGGAAGAACATGGTAGGATAGAGTGTCCTACCACCCTAGAGGTGGATGCCCATCCTACAAGAAGGAAAAGGAACCCATGCATTACTGTCATTATTTGACATTATTTTCAAATGGAAAAGCATATTTGAGATTGAATTTCACTAGGCCCTAACTGGCCATAGAACATCTGAGCAATGGATTGACAACTGCTAAATTTTGAGCCATTAAACCTATAAAGTAGCACTACATAAGCCCAATGTACAATTAGCACCCTGTGCAAAAAAAATGAAAAGACCATAAATATACAATGTTATAATCCAGTGTTCAATGTCACACCCAAGAATTTTCAGGAAATATGTTAGGTGTCATAGTGATATGATTCATTTTTAAATTTTCCATTCATAAATTGGATTGCAGGCAACTAAACTAGAAACAAGAACCTATATAAAGTGATCCAAACTGTAAAAGGACATCCTCAAGGAAGTTGGTTCTCTTTCATAAGAATGCCATTTCACAATCCACCACTCTTTGAAGTGTTGCAGAGTCCAAGAAGATGGTTGGAAAAAAGGCTACTTGTTGGGACAATAATATCGAAGAACTAGATTTAATTTTAATGTCCACTAGCAGCCAAACTCAGCCAATGAGACTGTAAATGTCACACATGTTAGATAAAGTGAGCATTGGGAGTGATAAAAAATCTCCAAAAACAATGCAGTAATAGAAAACATATCGGGATTACTAAAGCGACTCCAATAAGAAGCTGGAAGAGCAATAGAAAGAGGAGAAAAACAGTTATAAGGAGATAAGACCAGGAACTAAGAAACCACAAATACAAAATGAGAATGAATAGAGATATGCCCTAAACCAAGGATGTTGGCATCCTGGAGCTTCCTAACACCCAAGGCCGAGTCGACGAGTGATGATATTCCTGTCATCCACCAATTGGGTTCGAGGGAAGCTTCGATGCTTGACTAACCTCATGATGGAGATTTTATCTTGAGGCCTCTTGTGACCAGAAACATCTAGAGGCCAAAAATAATAGGAAATGAGTTTGAGAGAAGCAATACAGGAATACCTATCACCAAGAATAATCCACCAAAAATGGAGCATCTCACAAAAGAACAACAGTAGACATATTTGGTCCCCGTACTGTTCAAAGAACAAAAGAATTCATGAGATTCTTAGAACATTCCATTATAACAACCTTGGATCTCATGATAGATAGGGAAACTGAAAATGAAATGTTCCTCCCACTCAGGGTCTTGTAGGCACAGTTTGCAAATACAATGCTCCTTCAGAAGATGATGATTCATCTCCATGTCTAAATAATGAGAACCAACATGAAACTAAGTTAGAGGCGCTCTTAGGTTGCAAGATAGTTGCAATATTGTTTAAGCAGGAGTATAGATGAAAGCATCCTTAAAATGCATCTAAGTATGAATTTTAATAGATACCTTCCTTATCTTAGGTTTTATTCCAGCATTTACATTTTTGGGTGTTCCATGCCTCCAACTAACTATGAGATATAACTATCTGTAAGACCGAGTGGTTGAGTGGACTGTCCTGGAAGCCGAGACCCACTCTTTTCAATAGACACCTTCCCACATAATATTCCAGCATTTCGATTTTTTGGGTGTTCCAAGACTCCAGCTAACCATGACTTATAATCATTTGTAAAATCCAGTTATTAAAAGGATTGCATTGTAATCCCAGACCTTCTCTTTTCCATCGATGCCCTCGTTATCTCAGAGCCTTTTCCAGTATTTCCATTGTGTGGGTATTCCAAGCCTCCCTCTTGATATAACCATGACAAATAATTGTCTGTACGATCCAGTGGTTGAATGGATTGTCTTGGAATCCTAGACCCACTAGTTTCCATAGTAACTTGGCTAGAAAATTCTTTAAACATTTACAACCTTATGAGTGCAGGTTATGGCAAGATCTTCAGCATTGGACAAGCATACCTTGGTGAAGCAGTTGCGCACTACTCTGGGAGAAGTCATTGTTGTGACTAGTGGTGGCACAAATGATGCACCAACTTTGCATGAAGATGACATTGGTCTTGCAATGGGCATTGCTGGGACTGAGGTTTGGAGTCTGGACTTGCCATAAAAAATTTCAGTTATACATGCATTGCATAAAACTCATCAATTTTGATGACATACATCACTGATAAGTATGGGTCCATGAGATATATTTGTATCAACCATCTTCTTTACATTATTATATGTAAATTTATCAATTAATTTTACATGGTAGACCGATCATATCATTATTATAAATGTCATGTTTCATTGTTTTATGTTTGATTTTGTTAGCAACCATCTCAGTGGCTTTTAGTCCGAAATAAACTATACTCATTTGGGTGGATTCCTAAGCATATAAATGGAATGGAAAAGTCTATATTTAGCATTACTATGGAGAGGAAATATGCATTTTATTATCTAGCGAAAGTGCTGATAAAGAGAAGGTTGTTGAAATAGATGGAAGTCTAAATACATGGAGGTGCATATAAATGGAATTGACGACTCTCCATTTAGCATTACTATGGTGAGAAAATATGCATTTCCTTATCTAGTGAAAGTGCTGATAAAGAGAAGGCTGCTAGTGTGGAATTGACCATCTCCCTTTGGCAGGTTGTTATGATGTTGCTGATCAGGAGAGTTTCAATAATGTGAAACAATGGTTGAATGAGATTGATCGCTATGGAAGTGAGAATGTCAACAAGTTGCTTGTTGGAAACAAATGTGATTTGACTACTAATAAAGTTGTTGATTATGATACAACCAAGGTAATGTTAAACGCTGAGTAGCTGTTGATTGTTGGTATCCTTGGTATACTCCATTATTTATTTAAATTTATGGTTTTATAATGACATTTTTCTTTTCTTGGCAGGTTGTTTATTATGTTACTGATCCAGAGAATTTCAATAATGTGAAACAATGGTTGAATGAGATTGATTGCTATGCAAGTGAGAATGTTAACAAGCTGCTTGTTGGAAACAAATGTGATTTGACTGCTAATAAAGCTGTTGATTATGATACAACCAAGGTAATGTTAAATGCTCAGTAGCTATTGATTGTTGGTATCCTTGGTATACTCCATTATTTATTTAAATTTATGGTTTTATAATGACATTTTTATTCTGTTGGCAGGTTGTTTATGATGTTACTGATCAGGAGAGTTTCAATAATGTGAAACAATGGTTGAATGAGATTGATCGCTATGCGAGTGAGAATGTCAACAAGTTGCTTGTTGGAAACAAATGTGATTTGACTGCTAATAAATCTGTTGATTATGATACATCCAAGGTAATGTTAAATGCTGAGTAGCTGTTGATTGTTGGTATCCTTGGCATACTCCATTATTTATTTAAATTTAAGGCTTTATAATTATATTTTTCTTCTGTTGGCAGGTTTTTTATGATGTTAGTGGTCAGGAGAGTTTCAATAATGTGAAACAATGGTTGAATGAGATTGATCGCTATGCGAGTGAGAATGTCAACAAGTTTCTTGTTGGAAACAAATGTGATTTGACTGCTAATAAAGCTGTTGATTATGATACAGCCAGGTAATGTTAAATGCTGAGTAGCTTTGGCATCATGTGCACTGTTATGTGTTTCACTGTATGCATCATCGTCTTTGAGTTGATGAGGATTTAAATGTGAGTGTGCCTTGAAGTTGTTGGTGCTCTGTTTTTTGTTAATTGCAACACTATGGAAATTTGTGGTCTTAAGTTTGTTGACTTGGCTTGTGGATTCTTTTTTTTTGTTAATTTCAAGGGTTAGGTTTTTTTGTCACTTTTCAATCTACATTTTTCTTGACATACTTTGTGTATTTTGTTCTTCAAGGAATTTGCTAATGAGATTAGCATTCCATTTTTGGAGACAAGTGCGAAGAATGCAACAAATGTGAAGCAGGCTTTCATGACCATGGATGCTGAGATAAAGAATAGGTGAACTTTTTTGTTATGATGTTTTCCAAGCTTTAACAAGCGCCTATATTATACAATTGTGATGTTAGATGTTTGTTTGACTCCCTAATTTTAATTGTGTGTAATGGTGTAAACGTGTGCCAGCAAATCCTAATGAATCTGATTGAGATTCTACTTTTTCTATGATCCTGCTATTTTATGATAAAGTTAAGTGGTGATAAAGTAATCTACAGGAAGCCACTTACTGAAACTTCATCTCTGTCAGCAAAATAAAGAGTGTTGGATGTCATAATAATTGATTTTAGCCTCATTTGAAGCAAACACAACCTACAAATATTTGTGGAAATATTTCATGCACCTAGTTGTTGTTGTGTTTTTCCAGAGGAGACAATTTGCTACAGGCAGAGGGTTACAACTTTTTATATGAGACTGTATTTGACTTCTCCAGACTATTGAAATACTGAAATACCTTCAATATTACTTAGCCTAAATCTCTAAACTAGTGGTGTCCTCTACAACACTCAAGTGATTACTTATTTGAGACAAGAGGTGTGCAAAAAGAACTCAAATCTGCTTCTCAAGTTTATCCAACTCTTGTTTGAAGAAGTAGCAACGGTTTACATCAGTTGGAAGGCTGTTAGCATCAATATCTTCTATAAAGGGACAAGTCTACTTATCTCAATAAAAAGAAACACTTCCAGGCATGTAATACAGTGAATTCTTATTATATATCAGTCCTTGTATTCTTGCTTCTCATTTTCTGTTTCGGTTTATGTATTTTTTTTTCTTGTTACAATATGAATATTTAAATTATCTCTATATCATACATGGCCCTAACCTTGAAACCACAAGTTACTATGCCTTGAAAACACAATTGGAAGCTTTAAAGGAGAGTGCAAGAATCATATTTGAACTAAGTTGTGAAGAAGTTAGTGGGTAGAGGAAGTGTTTAACGAAATATCAAAACCAAAAATATTCCATACAATATATCTTCAAGCCTCTAGACTCCAATAGTATGCTACAGTAGATGGAAAGTGAGGTGTTTGACAAAATTGGGATTTAAATAACCCTTACAGTAAGCCTAACCATTATCATTTGGCAAGAGAAAACAAAGTAGCAGTAGTTTAAAGGAGTAGTGGCATAAACAAGTCTTTCCTAACAACAATTGAGTTAAAAGTCCAGGGTAGTATTAGCAAGGGTTATTACAAAATCAAGAATAGAAATTTGTGTTTCGAAAAAAATTCAGAGTTTTGCTGTATTGGTCTCTTGCTATGGCTTTCTCTGTTCTATTATTTTGAGAAAGTAGAGATTTTATAACATATAGATCATTGAATATGATTTTCTAATCTATTATGTTGAGTAGGTTCAGTCCTGAGGTATTGAGATTCACTTCTAAAAGGGTCTCCTTGGTTGGTTGGCTTAGTTAATTTTTTTTTTTTATGTTTTTCATTATATACACTTGGTGGTGGAGAATATCCAATTTTAGACATCATTGCATATGGGGTATATTATTTTGTAGGCATATCTCTTTCTGTTTTGGCATGGATTCTCTAGAGTTATTCATACTATGACGTGATGCCTTAGATGTGCCTCCGCATGGGAATTTTCATAACAATTTTGGTCAGGCTCCAGGATTCCAGGCTATAAAATCTTGCAAGCATCTTGAGCATATCTATCAATATGCTCAATATATTCATGCCCAAGTGAATTGTATCCAAAAGTTTGCATGTTGCAAGCATATAAAATTATAAATGTTAAGATTCAATATGCTAAGATAGAAAATAGCAGCATTACATTCCATTTCACAATAATAGCATATATAGGATAACTGAAGAAACAACAAGCACAACATAAACACAAGAGACACAAATTTATCCTGGGAAACCCTCATGGGGTAGAAAACCCAGCAAAGCTTCCTCAATATAGATGACTAGCAATATACAAAGATGCAAACCAAAGACATGATCTCCTCCTCCACCATAGTAGACCTCTCCTCCACAAGTGCACTACATTCTGAGTGAGGGAAGTGTGTGTATATTGAGGAACACACCTCCTCTATTTATACACATCTCCAACTTGTATTTTATATTAACTAGGTCAGCCCCAAATTTACCACTGGGTTAAACACCCCATTATAACTGACTGGACCGACCCCACTAGGGTGGTCTAACAACCCTTTGACCCACATAACACATATAGGGCCGACCCCCACTAGGGAAGTCTAATAACCCAAGTTACCACATTCCGACGGAGGAATAAACATCTCCGGATATACAATAAGATCTTCACGGAGGAATGAAACATCTCCGAAATAATAAAGTACAAATATAATATTCTTAGAAGTTATAATATCTCAACACTCCCCCTTAACAAGAAGGATATTATAACAGCATCTGCTCGAGCAAGGAGTCATCAACATCATACATGATACATCTATAAATCATTGGAAGCTTTCTCAACATCATCAGTAACTCAAGCAGTTACTGGAACATCTTCAATACTGGAACATCAACATCTTCAGTACTGAGTCTTTATCTTCTGCAGCACTCAAACAGCTACAACAACATCAACATCTGGATCCTCATGATCATCAGCATCGTCATCACACGATCATCAGCATTGTCATCACACGATCATCAGCATCGTCATCTAGACCATCACGATCAACAACATCGTCATCTAGACCATCATGATCAGCATCATCATCATCTAGACCATCATGATCAGCAACATCGTCATCTAGACCATCATGATCAGCAGCATCGTCATCTAGACCATCACGATCAGCAGCATCGTCATCTAGACCATCACGATCAGTAGCATCGTCATCTAGACCATCACGATCAGCAGCATCGTCATCACACGATCATCAACATCGTCATCACACGATCATCAGCATCATCATCTAGACCATCACGATCAGCAGCATCGTCATCTAGACCATCACAATCAGCAGCATTGTCATCACACAATCATCAGCATCGTCATCACACGATCATCATCATCGTCATCTAGACCATCACGATCAGCAGCATCGTCATCTAGACCATCACGATCAGCAGCATCGTCATATAGACCATTAGTACAAGTATCCACACCAATACAAGTATACATCATCAATACAAGTATCAACGCCAATACAAGTATCCACACCAATACAAGTATACATCATCAATACAAGTATCAACGCCAATACAAGTATCCACACCAATACAAGTATACATCATCAATACAAGTATCAACGCCAATACAAGTATCCACACCAATACAAGTATACATATCATCAATACAACTATCCTCATCAATACAAGTATACACAATAGCAGCATACCCTGCAACACACATGATCCAATTACGGGATGATCAATCCCTCTCACTTTAGGACATAGGTCCAAGGATGATACAATCCTGATCTGCTTACGGGATGATCAGTCCCTCTCAGTTTAAGACATTTCTCATGTCGATGGATGATGCAATCCAGATCAACTTACAGGATGATCAATCCTTATCACTTTAAAACACCTCACCATGTCTAGGGATGATGCAATCCCGAATCAACTTACAGGATGATTAGTCCTTATCACTTTAAGACACCTCACCATGTCTAGGGATGATACAATCCGAATAAACTTACAGGATGATTAGTCCTTATCACTTTAAGACACCTCACCATGTCTAGGGACGATGCAATCCCAAATCAACTTACATGATGATTAGTCCTTATCACTTTAAGACACCTCACCATGTCTAGGGATGATGCAATCCCGAATTAACTTACAGGATGATTAGTCCTTATCACTTCAAGACACCTCACCATGTCTAGGGACGATGCAATCCCCAATCAACTTTCAGGATGATTAGTCCTTATCACTTTAAGACACCTCACCATGTCTAGGGACGATGCAATCCCGAATCAACTTACAAGATGATTAGTCCTTATCACTTTAAGACACCTCACCATGTCTAGGGACGATGCAATCCCAAATCAACTTATAGGATGATTAGTCCTTATCACTTTAAGATACCTCACCATGTCTAGGGACGATGCAATCCCTATCTACTTACAGGATGATTAATCCTTATCACTTTAGGACATAATTCAAAGGATGATACAATCCTGATCCACTTACGGGATGATCAATCCCTATCACTTTAGGACATAAGTCCAAGGATGATACAATCCTGATCCACTTACGGGATAATCAATCCCTATCACTTTAGGACATAAGTCCAAGGACGATGCAATCCTGATCCACTTACAGGATGATCAATCCCTATCACTTTAAGACATAAGTCCAAGGATGATGCAATCCTATCACGTACACTTTGAACCAAACGTTCAGGGACGATGCAGTCCTATCACGTCCACTAGGTACCACTTTCTCAGAGACATATGTCTACGGATCTCTTTTAGGACACGTGTCCATGGATGATACAATCCCCTCGTCCACTAGGGACCGCATTCTCGGAGACATCTGTCTACGGATCACTTTAGAACTGAAGTCCAGGGATGATACAATCCTCTTGTCCACTAGGGACCACATTCTCAGAGACATCTGTCTACGGATCACTTTAGAACTGAAGTCCAGGGATGATACAATCCTCTCGTCCACTAGGGACCACATTCTTGGAGACATCTGTCTACGAATCACTTTAGAACTAAAGTCCAGGGATGATACAATCCTCTCGTCCACTAGGGACCACATTCTCAGAGACATCTGTCTACGGATCACTTTAGAACTGAAGTCCAGGGATGATACAATCCTCTCATCCAATAGGGACCACATTCTCGGAGACATCTGTCTACGGATCACTTTAGAACTGAATTCCAAGGATGATACAATCCTCTCGTCCACTAGGGACCACATTCTCGGAGACATCTATCTACGGATCACTTTTAGAACATGTGTTCAAGGATGATGCAATCCCCTCGTCAACTTAGACCCTGTCTAAGGACCATCCCCCAACCTCTCTGTCGTCATCACCAATATAGGTATCCACATCATCGAACTCACTGTCGATGCAGGCAATCTCGTCATAAGTGACCACATCACTACCCCTCTCGAGGAGGGTCCTACCAAGCTTGTCTCGAAAAATACTCAAACTTTTCTTGAGGTAGAGGTTTGGTTAGTACATCGACAACTTGTTACAAATTCAAACTTTATCGTTCCTTTTTGCACCATATCATGGAACACTAGATTCTCTACCATCTTGATACAACTCTATTTGTCACATAGGATCACAGTTGGGTCTATCTCTAAGTCAAACAATCCAGAATCCATACTGCTTCACAACTAGCAGAGCAACCAGCCATATATTCCGCTTGTGCTGAGAGCCATACTAGACTGCTTCCAGCTAAACCATGAGATCATGGCTGATCCCAGACAATAACATCCTCTTGATGTGTTCTTCCTGTCTGATACACTTTCTGCCCAATCAACATCTGTGTAGCCATCTGAAGTCATGATCTGCAAGATAGCATAGATCAAAGTCTATCGTATCCTTTAGGTACCTCATCACATACTTTGCAACTATTAGGTGAGCACATCTAGTTTCCATTAGATACTGACTCAAGGTGTTCACAGCAAAGCATATATCTGACCTAGTATTTGTTAGATACATCAATGACCCAATAATTTGACTGTATAGAGTTATATCCACTAACTCTGATGATTCATCCCCTAACAGCTTCAAGTTGGAATCCATAAGAGTGGCCATTCCAACACCTCAAGTCCTTTTAATATTTCTCAGCATAATTTCCCTGGTTGAGAAAGATTCCTTCTGATCCTTTCCATACTTCCAAACCTAGGAAGTAACGCATCAATATGGGATCTTTCATTTTCATTTCTGCAGCCATCTATCTGTGCCATCTCTCGTTAGATGGGTCTACTGATATAAGCCTCAACATCATTCGAACTCTGTGGTGAGTTCCTTCTTGCATCCAGTTCATCTGTGTATAGAAACCATATTCAAACTTGTAGGAAAGGTTGTGATCAACATCACCCATGATGATCATTAAGCTCATCAATTTACTATCGATCCTGGGTACCCATACAGAACCCGATTCACACTTCTTCTTTAATTACACCATTAAGAGAATGGTCTTATCTAGCCACTTGGAGCAAACATCCCATCATGATTCTCTTCTTCTTTCTAAGAGAATCTTCTAGCCACGAGCCTTCTATATTTTGTTTGATTTGTAAATATTCTTGTTGAACATCCATCACTTGTTCGGTGTTCATCATTCTTCATGATCTTTCTTACAAATAAAAATTAAGTACATGATTAGTAATGCTTCATAATCATGAAATCATGTTGACATGATAACCTATTATGCATACAGATATCATTTACATAGTTATGCAACTATCTTAACCAATACTTTGGCACAACACTTTTCCATATCCTGTATGCATACAGTGGCTATCTAGATGCCTTCCATCTCTACCAGAACATACTATCGAGAGTGTGCACAGCTCTCAGCATGTCAGCAAAGAGGTTTCATTCTAGACAAGCAACAATGGAATGTTTGTCCAACTTACCAATCATATGCATATTAGTAGTATATTGTTCAATGCTATATGAATGTTTACACTCAACATGATATATTCTAAACAGGCATGTAATCTATTACAAGCAATACCATTTACTATTTCAAATAACAACTCAAATACTTATCTTTTATGTTTGTGTGGTTGCCTCCCGCTTGATCTTCTATATGTCTTTTGAACTTCTATTCATTCTGTACCACTGTGCATGCTCAAGTGTCATCCTCATGATCTCATACACAAAAATACATTCATTTGTATATTCTCAATATTATCAAAACATTATAATTCTAAATAATATTGAATATGTATAGTCATGATCATAGATAATAAACAGTAGTATTCAGGGTTTCAAGGAAGTCTTCTTTTACTCATGCATATTCTTGTTTGATCATAGTACTCTTCTGGTTAGTTAAATCATCAATCAAGATAAGAGACATAATATGCATAAACCCTTGATTACTAACTTTGTGAATAAGCATAACCAATCATACCAAGTATACTTATATAAGGGATCCTAATACAAGGTAAGATTCTAACAAGAGATAGGAAAACATACTTGGATTAGTATACCTGCTTAGTTATGTCTAACATACCTAATCAATATCTTCTTTGTTCTCTTCAATGATTTAGAGATCCTATGCTGGAACCTGCATATCTCATAGGTTAAGCATAATAGAACAAAGTCATAGATACCTTGCAAGTAGAAATTCCATGTGATCAAATATTATGGATGAGTCTTTGTCTTCATGTTGTCATGGTCATGGAACTTGATTTGTCTTTCATGGCGTACCTGTATCTTGTTAGCAGACAACATCAACCTCATACAACACCACAATGCATTAGTACAATCATATAACCCTAATCAATGAATGTATTCACATGTATTCATACTTTTATTAGGATGATAAGACAAATCTAACATTAATCAAGATTGTACTAATCTAAATAATATGAAGACAAACATTTTATAAACTTAATCAAGAATCAGATTTCAAGACATACCTGTATCCCCTTAAGTCATACCTATCGAGATTTCTTGTAGTCTTCTTATGTAAGGCCTTAGCCTCAACTCCCCCTGAAACTTGATCTGGAGGTTAATTAGGGTTTGTTAGAGAAACCCTAAAAATTCAATCTTTGACTTTCACACTTCTGAATGGATGGAAGGATGTGTCTTGCTGAGCTGATCAAACTTGCATACTTCAATTTTGAAATCTCCAAAATTTGACCCCTCAAAATTTGCTTTCGAAACTTCTGGATCTTCTGGACAAGATCCCAAACTAGGGTTTGATGAAGCCCACCTTTCTGCCCAATCAAAACGTTCGATCCAAGGCTCTAAACTCTTATTTTTCTGAGGAGCTTCCAGCCATGGTTACAGACTTAAAAGATTCCAATTTTTGCTGAAGCATTAATTTTCCATCTTTCCGATCAAGATCCCGAATTGGGGTTTGATCAAGCCCGGTCTTCTATCCAACCAAAAAATTTGATCTTGGTCTCTAAATTTTGATTTTCCTGAGTAGCATTCAGCCATGGATTCCGATTCCAAAAATTCTAACTTTCTCCGAAACCCTAAGTTCCGAAAGCCATGAATGAAGGTGCTCCAAAAATAATTTTGTTTTGACAAAAATATGTACCTGATTGTTTCTACTATAACGCCGAACGTTTCGCTCCACAGGGTCTGAAAATTTTTTCTATGTTATCCTGACCTGTCATCTTTCCATCCTGACAGGTCTGATCTCAATTGGACTTTCTGAGAGATAGTTATGCCAAGTGTCGAAACGTTACCTGTTTATGGGATAAAATAGGAGAGCGTACTTGTACGGTGTGCCACATGTCACTGGTTCATCTTCGGCCTTTGAAAGCGTTTCTTGAGATAGTACCATCTGTGTACTACCTGTCACCTTTTATGAAATTTCATTTGGATCTTCCTAGCCCAAGTTATGACCTTTTTTTCCTAGGTCACCTGATTGTGATTGAGATATGGAAGAGGCAGAAACCCTAACTTGTACTGATCATAACTCACAAAGTACAACGAATATGAGGGTGTCCTTTGGGAACAAGGTACCTGGGTATGTTATCTACGACCTGTAAACTTTTCAGATCCTGAACCTTCGCAGAAATGGAGTTATAGTGAAAGTTCCACGATGACTGGTTTTTGCTATGTAAAACCCAAACCTTCAAATTGTCACAAGTGAAGCAAGTGTCGCAAGTGCCATACATTGCCTTCCTTCAGGTTATCTCTAATACCATGTTAAGATTCAATATGCTAAGATAGAAAATAGCAGCATTACATTCCATTTCACAATAATAGCATATATAGGATCACTGAAGAAACAACAAGCACAGCATAAACACAAGAGACACAGATTTATCCTGGGAAACCCTCATGGGCTAGAAAACCCAACAAAGCTTCCTCAATATAGATGACCGGAAATATACAAAGATGCAAACCAAAGACATGATCTCCTCCTCCACCATAGCAGACCTCTCCTCCACAAGTGCGCTACATTCTGAGTGAGGGAAGTGTGTGTATAATGAGGAACACACCTCCTCTATTTATACACATCTCTGACTTGTATTTTATATTAACTAGGTCGGCCCCAACTTTACCACTGGGTTAAACACCCCACTATAACTGACTAGGCCAACCCCACTAGGGTGGTCTAACAACCCTTTGACCCACATAACACATACAGGGCCGACCCCCACTAGGGAAGTCTAATAACCCAAGTTACCACATTCCGACGGAGGAATAAACATCTCCGGATATACAATAAGATCTTCACAGAGGAATGAAACATCTTTGGAATAATAAAGTACAAATATAATATTCTTAGAAGTTACAATATCTCAACAATAAATACTCATGCCCATCATTTATTTATTTGAAATTTTTGTTGCATATGGATTGAACCTTCAACCATATGCTATTATTGTTTTTCTCTTTACTTGTGGTGGCATTACCATATGACTTGTCCATGTTCGAGTGACTTAGATATTTTAACATAAAAAATTTAAATATCAAATTTGATTAACCTATCATTGATTGCATTTGATCCACGACATCTAAGAACTATATCCCACACTTTATTTGTTGTTTCTAAACAATTTCTTAGAGCCAACAGTGCCAATGATAATTCCATTTTCAGTTAAGCTTTTGCCTAGGCCTGGACATTTGTAATTTATGGGTTGCATGCATTTGCATTACTAACCCATCTCCGTAACAATTTTGTTGAGGCTCCAAGCTTTAAAATCTTGCCAGCATCTTAAGCATATTTATCGAGCAAAGCCTTGTTTTCACGAAATTGTTGAACCATAGAGAGACTGATATGTTTCTCTTTCTACATGGAATTCTTTCCTAAGATGCAACATAGCCTTGAAAGAGGGTTTTCAACAAAATGACTTCCCCTATACTCCAGAATAGAGTGTCCTAGATAGAGTCCTCATTGTGACATCTTGCTTTTAAGGAGATTATATTTTCTATTTTCTATGAAATACTATTGACTTAACTCCATTTATTTTGTATTGCAGGATGATAAGTCAACCTTCCATGAATAGAAGCAAACCTGCTACTATACAAATAAAAGGGCAGCATGTTGTTCAAAAAAGTGGTTGTTGCTCATAAGACAATTCCTGGAATAATTTTTACTCCAACTGGTTTTGAAGAAGTGAAGTTGAAGATAATTGTATGTATTTTGGATCTCAGACAGGAAAACGTCTTTAGCTGTCGAGAGATCAACAATTGATAGACAATTAAAACAAATTTATTGCAAGTTGGATATTGTATTCTTTTCTGTCCGTGAAGGGGAACACCTTGCTTTTGTTCTTGATAATTTGTACAGCCATGGATTATTGTACTCATGTGTAGTTTGTAAGATCATTCTTCTTTGAATTTTCATCATTGTCACAGTTGAACTGCTATATCTTATAATTCTTTTAGTACTTGAAGCATTATTCTTAAATATGTTTGACATTCATTTTGTTCCCATGCAAAATTTGTTTGAATATCATCATTGTCAAGCAATAACAACTTCTTCAAGGGTGCTAGCTCAATGGTAGAGCACCTTCCTAATTATAGGCAGGAGATTGGTGGTTCGATTCCTTCGTAGCCTATCATAAATTAGTGACTAAGAAAACGACTAAATTCGCATATTTATGACTATTAGTAGCTAATTTCCAGTATCTTATAGCGTAACTAACGTTTAGTCGTATTTAGCTTAGTCATTAATATGTTATCATCTAGTAGTTTATTTAGTCGTATATTTGGTTATTAATTGTGACAATCAATGACTAAATCAGTGAGTATTAATGACTAAATCAATGACTAAATTAGTGAGTAAATCAGTGAGTATCATTGACTAATCAATGACTTAATCAGTGACTATCAATGACTAAATCAATGACTAATAAGTCAACCAATTAATGACTAGTGAAATACAACTAGAGATAAGATAGTGGAAATCGGATACTATTAGTCACCAACTCAAAAATAGTCGTTTATAGTCGAATTTTAGTCATGTTTTTAGTCATTAATTTCTCATTTTGTACTAGTGATGAGATGATATTTCCATCAATTGAGTTACTTATTTGCTTCAAGATTCTTGGCTATTAGAATTCTTTCATGGTATTGATCCTATATAGAATTCTCACAAGATAAAGTGAAGAAGGCCGAAATTATAGTAGAAGATGACATCTTGCGATGATTTCTACTTGGTCCTTTTTGTTTTAGGTCATCTTGGAAATTTTAGTATATCTTTGTTTCTAGGATTTTCAGACCGTGAAATGTTTATGGGATGGAGACATGTCAAGACTTGTGAGTTCCTACGGTAAATATTTCAGATGACAATTTTCTATAGTTCTGAAGATATTACCTCAAAAAGTTAGGGTTTTTGAATAACCTTCAAACATGTCAATTTGGAATTTTCCATATAAGTTTTGAAGCAAAATGTTTTTGGTAGTTCCCTTTGGAGGAGATGCAAAATAGCTCTTTAAGCCACTCATGGTTAACATTTCATATCTTGGTTCACTATATTTTTCAAAGTTATGTACTTGGGAAGACTCAGGTTTTAAATGACTCAAAAATCATCGTTAAACAAATTAGTTTGGCATTTTCATATAACTTTTGATCCATGACATTCCATAGAATGACCCTTAGAGGAAATCTCATAGAGATATTAACAAAATCTTGTATAACATTCTCATACGGTATCAAAACCACAAACTTGTTGGCACATTGGATCCACATTCTTAATGATGATATTGGTGATTATCATGGCACATTCTATGAAGATATTGGCATATATATTATTGGTGATTGTATTGGAATATTCCATGGTAATGTTATTGGCATGATATCCCTCTAATATTTTGGAATGTACTATGAGGTCTATGATGTAATGGTTTGAAGGTGCAAATAGATGAAGCCTATTGGTGATTATTTATGGGATTTGATTACACTATTTGGTGGCATATTTATGGTCTTGCTATACATCTGAAGTATATCTTGGAAGAAGTTGTTGGAATTCTTGGAGGACAGATTTGAGGCAGGTACAAGTTGACATTGTGACAACGATAGTTTTTGTGTCATTGTGATGAACATGGATTGTGATAGTGACAACAATACAATGATTATGGAAATGATAGATATAGGTACAAGGACAATGATACAGGTACAAGTACATAGATACACGTATAGGTTGATGGAAACTATGATACAATGGCAGTGGAATATTGTTCTTCTTATTCACATCAGGGTGGCAGGATCAAGCAAGGATAAGAGATTTAAGTCTCCTTTGGGTTGGTGCTTGTGATCTCAGGGAGTTGGGGATTCCTTCAAGTTGGTGCTAGTAAAACTATTGAGTTGGACTTTACTGAGGACTAGAGTCCTATCTATAGGTTGGAAATTATGAAAACCAAGCGGTTGCAGCCTCCTTCTAGATGGATCTTGTAAACCAAGGAGTTGGAGCTTCATTAAGGTTGGAGCCTATAAATTAGGGGGTTGTAGCCTCGTTCTAGACGGAGATAGTAAACCAAGGAGTTGGATATTCCTTCAGTTTGGAGCCTATATATTAGGGTGTTGGAGCTTCCTTCCAGTTGGTGCAGCTAGATCATGGATTCAATTCCTTCAAGAGAGTATGATAGCTAGACCAAAGATGTCTAGAGCACATGGATGAACATGAAAGTCTCTACTCTACAGATGGGGTTTGACTGTTCTATGGATCAAATTTTGATCTGATTGGATTATAAGAATGAGACTCAATTTAAATGCACAAGGTTTTGATATTTAGAAATCTGTTCTAAATGATTACATCGCTCTAAAAAGACTACAAAAACAACAGCCATGAAGGAGCTAACAAATAATAATGCAATGGAAATGGATATCATCTTGAATGGAATATATGATCATGTGAAATATAAATTTGGAATGTGTTCATTAGGTAAATTCCTATGGGACAAGGTACAAAATCATTGCACAAAGTGACCCCATTCTTAGCATTATTTTTGTCCCAAGTACCTAAAAAGATCGGGTAAATATTTCATGAGTTTTTGAGTCCAAAGAAGGATTAAAAAGTATAAGGGAACTAAGATTACCATAGGGGGCCTACAAAGTTATGCCAATAGGCCCAAGCACTTAAAATATTAAGCAGAGGAACTAGAGCATCAACTACGTAGGACCTTAGCCGATGACGAGGATGCTATGCAGAAGGTGTTGGTTTATCCAACAATACTAAGAGGTGGGGGGGGGGATCAATATTGCATTTTTCAAACCTTTTATATACAATTACTATCAAGCAAAAGTTAAATAATCATAAGTAACATGAATAATAAAATTAACAATTTGAGCACACCGATCTATCATGGAAACTTCAAAGGTAAAACCAA
Organism: Larix kaempferi; assembly: GCA_027924585.1. Classification (NCBI taxonomy): domain Eukaryota; kingdom Viridiplantae; phylum Streptophyta; class Pinopsida; order Pinales; family Pinaceae; genus Larix; species Larix kaempferi. The sequence continues at coordinate 8,056,128 of BSBM01000249.1, forward strand.
AAAAGCTTTCCTATTAATGAGCTAATCGTATGCAACTTTTTTTTACAAGCACCAACTTTATGGAGAAATTAATCTCATGGATTATTCTACCACTACATGAAAGGATGCTCCTACACCCCTAGTTTTCTACTTTCTTAACAGACAAGCATGCTCGATCACCCTAATTCTCTAGCCACGACTGGAAGAAGGAAACAAGTCCCTTAGAAGGACTGAACCTGCCCCAAGCACCACCCAACAACCCTCTAATTTATAATAGCTTTAACTCCGGTTTTTTAGATCTTTAGTGGTAGCTCAAACTTTTGTAATGCTTCATCTATCTCACTGGCCTATTTCTTTCTTCTGATATGCAATTAACAAAACTTTAGAGACACCTCTAGTCCTCTTCATACATTTCACTTGTATGGTTATATATCTTTTCAAATAACTTTATTATTTGAAACATTGTGTTTTTTAGGAAAATCATGCCTCTTCATAAAAAATATTGGATCCTTATAATGGCATCGATTCATCATTGATCTTCATAGTGTTTCAGTCTTGTTTTAATTATTAAGGAATTACTAGTTTGCAGAGTTAACCAATTTTGGAAATTATCCAAAGTTGGCAGTTTGGCCAAATTGTTCTCCAAATATACCATTTCCAAACATCTCTTCAACAGAGTGGATGTCAAACCGATGGTTAACTGAGATTTACAAATATTTCGCTTCTGATCCTTTTAAATAACCCTCCAACATATCTCAATAGTGAAATGATTCAAAACCATTGGATCTTCGTCAATCCACATCGACGGTGGACTTCAACATGCGCTTAGCTAGATTTCATAAAGAATTCACATCACATCCTAAGCTTTAAACGCTGCACAACTTAACCCAGCGAAATTGTCCTGTATCGTTGGATCGCCCCATCCAAGATCGATGGTGGACTTGAAACGTTTATGAGCCCAATTATGAACCCTAGTAATGAATATGTCCCATTAATTAAATCAAAGGTCGGTTAGGGTAAGGTATACCAGTTCTTGGGTAACGTCTTTGACTCGTAATGCCCTATAATGCACTATAACACTCTTTCAATTACTTTGATCTTTAATTCCGACGAATTTGAATATTTCTTTTGATCTGTGTTCTGTTTTTTTTATCATTTTAGTTCGTTTAAATAGGATCTGCCCCTGTTCCCTAAAGTTTGCCAAAAAATGTTGTCTAAATTAGCTCTGTCTTCGACTCTTTCTCCCTCCATTGGCCCTCCTCAACGTCTGGTTGTTAAAGTCAGAGAAAAGGGCAGTCTATGGATTCCAACCACTGCTCTTCTTAGTGGTCATGAGCCGCTATACGGGAAGCTTTGTTACAAAAGTTGTTCAGGCCTATCTGCTTGTTTTATAATGGTGGAAGGTAGCAGTCACGGAAGGACCTGCGTCATCGATGCAAACACCCGCAGCAGAGTCGAGAAGTTGGAAAAGGAGATAGTAGAGATTCGAAAGAAGCTAAGATTTAAGTGAAACAAAGAGGACTTCGATTCCTTGAAGATGACAATCGAGAATACCATGGAAAGTAACAAAAATGAACTGATCGAGCAAATGGTAGGGCTCCTTCTTCAATGCAATGAAGGATTTAGATATCAAACCACCAGATCTCAAGGTAATGTCGAGGGGAACCCAGTGACTTTGGTAGGTTCTGGATAGGCCCATCCATCTGCGGGAACTCCCTCAACTCCCTCAAAGGAAAGATCATCAGGGGTCAAATCAATGGAGATTGACTACTGAGAAAACCACGCGGCCTAGCCACCATGGTCTCTTGTTATTTTCATGATAACTTTAATATTTTAGGTTTACTTTTATGTTAGTTTAGGGGATAAATTTTTTCCAAGGCCCTTTTGTTCAGTTTGTATCAGTAGGTATTTTGAAGGGTTGTACTTTTGGTACTCTATATTTGGAAAGGATTTAAAATTTTTGTATTGAAGAATTTAACTCTGTATTTGAAAGAATTTAACCTTTACGTTTTGAAGAATTTAAACTTTAAATTTTGAAAAATTTAAACTCTATGATGATCATGTCTGGATCCCTACTATTTGAATAAAATATATGCAGTTTTTTTAATATTAATTTTAATTAATTTTCTTAATTCTTTGTTCTTCTCTAAATTCTTAACCTCTCTTATTTATCGGTTATGTTTGGATTTATGTATTTTGTTTCAATTTAGATAAAGTTTTGAATTTCTTTTGGATGATAGTTTAAATAACAGAAAACAAAAAATCCAAGCCATCAATTCAACATAGTGATTATTTACTAGAGAAAAACTCTAGGAGACACATTAATGAAGATAAACTAATTTAAAGATATTGGCATGAAGAATTACATGTCTTGTTGGGTTTGCGTTGTCCTCTCTCCTCATATGGCTGTCTTTTCCAAAAATTGTTCTTTCCAACTGCTTTTGGCGAAACTACTACTAACAAAGCATGAATTCCCACATGGATTTAGTTTTACATGATTTAATAATTATTTTATTTCATTTTTCAGATTGAGCGAGGTACCATATTTTTCTTGGAAGTGCATTTTTGCTATTTTATATAAGATTTGAAAATGGATTTGTATGGATTTTCCAAGTAATGTTTGTAAATTACCTAACTTTACTTTGCATAATATACATGGTTATCTAAATATGGCTTAATTTTTAAGTTTGAAAACAATAATTTTTAATAAAACATTATCAGCAGGATTATTATAACAATAGTATTATCGAAGGTCATGTATTTCTTGTTTTTTCCCTTGATATTTTTTCTCTTGCATTGGAATTACTATAACTTAAATCCATAGGTTTATATTGAAATTGTAGCTAGGGTTTTCACCCTAGCTTGTGCAAATGAGCACCTACTAAGGAGAAGGGCCTCCTTAGTAGCAGTTCAATAAATAGTAAATTTAAACAATGAAACAGTAAAATCTAAGCTAACGTGTGCATCAACAGAAATAAAAAGACAATGGCAAGATAATAGAAATTTTCTTTTGTATTATGATATGATCAAGATTACATTTACCTCAAGTGTTGAGGTTGGTGGAGCTCTTGCAGTAGTCCAGGAGGGCTGCTTCCATGCTTCAATGGGTTCCTTCTCCTTCTCCAAGATGTTTGAATAATGGGCCAAAAGGGGCACTCAAATGGGAAACTAGCTCAAATGGTAAGCTAGGGTTTCAAGAGTGATTTTGGCAGAGTGAGGATAGGGAAGATTGCGGATATCAAATGGGGAGCCTCCATCACCTATTTATAGGTTTTTAGTGGTGGAGTATTGACCCAAGGTTTTTGGCACCATATGGTTTAGGTCAATTGTTCAGGGTTTTTGCTTCCTTTTTCCCTCTTTTTCCTCTTTTTTTATATTTTTTATTCCCTTTTATTTGATTTTTGGGAATTTAGGGCCCTTTTAGAGGGTTTTTGCTATTTTTGGAGGAAATTTAAATTATTTTGGGGGGAAAAGGGGTTTTTTGGCATTTTTGGTGGCTTTTTAATGATTTTTTTAAGGTTTTGGCGGCAAATATGGTAGGAAATATAGACAAATGAGTCATGTAATGAAGGAGATGAGATGGTGAGCACTTTTTGGGTGTTAACAAATTGCCCCATGATATGTGAGGGTTGGAGCTCATTGTATGGACGATAGACATCATAGTTATTTTATGGTTTTCCTGGAGTGTGGAGAAGAGAAGAAACGAACTAGAGCCCAGAACAACAGTCCTGAACAAACTACAAGAACTAAAAATACATGACCTCAATAATGAATGAGGAATAATCTGAATATATGGATGAGGCGGGCATACACATGCTCGTATAAATATATATAAAATAACAATGAGGCCCAAAAAGGGGACCTGAAAGATACATGGAGAACTACTGTGTACATCATAAGGGTCCAGAGGGGACACAAATATGGGACATACTGCTGGTCTGACCATGTCTGAACTAAATAACTGATACACTGGAATAATAATAGTGTTGCTAAGTGTGGTACCAGAGGAACTAATGAGTTGTTGGATCATAATGATGGGGAGTCATACCCTCAGTGGTACACTGGACTGTAGCTATACTGGGTACTCAAGGAAGCATCTGAGTGAGTGGCTTCTGAATACAATCGCCAACGCAAAACGGATATCCATGGGAACATACAACTAGGTGTTCGAAGGTGACTCACCAATGTGCTAGAGTCGGGGGAAGTCTGGGGTCTTCGACCAATAAATGAAGGGTTATATACCCTACACAAATCTCAACGATGCGATCAAGGTGTTGAAGTTGAGCATGTGATAAAAAACCATTCGGAGAGGCATTGATGACTCCGTTCAAAATGGTCTATAGGCACTCACCACAGATGGTGATGAGTCCAAGGCGTAGGGACCTCTGGGCCTATTGTCTGGAATAGATGGGTTTTCGTCGATAGAGGGAGACCTACAACTAGCAAGGCAATGATGTTTCCTTGATAGAAGCACGAGGTGGATAACCGAAGTGTGAGAGTACTGATGGTAGGACTTACATACTATGGAGGTGGGGAATATCTGGGAAAATAGAGTGGGTGGACTCAAAGTTCCTTTGTTCAGAGTATGATTTCAGGGATGATCGAGAAGCATATGAAACTGACTATTGGGAAGGGGATCATAGCTTTAATGGATCAAGGATGGTGACTGGAATGAGGGATACTCAAGTTGGTGTAGGATGGCAGGAGACTCTGAGGGTGGTATATAGCATAATACTCTAAACAAAGGCGACCTTATTGGGGGTGCTGCCGAGATGATTGATCATAGTGCCGAGAGGCACCAGTGGGGACTTCTTCATGGCTTAAGGAGTTTAAAGAAGTGTGCTCAAAATGTTATTGTCATGAGGATTTATACAAACCTAGGACAGTTCATGCTCATGATTTCTTTCAATTTTAAGGAGTCTAAAAGAGATAAGAAGACTCTGAAATGATGGAATGGTACTGCCATGTAGATTTGTATGAGCCTAGGATGGTGCATGCTCATGGTTGCTTTCAATTTTAGAGTGTCTTAAAGCAATAAGAAAACTCTAGGGGAGTTCTTTTTTGTGTGTTAGTCTCCAAGGCTGAAAAAGAATAAAAGGATGCAATGAGGAACTCTTCTAGCCGGTGTGACTAGAGTATTCATTTTTTGTAATTAGTTTACCAGGTCTGGAAAAGGGTTAAACTTATACTAGATAGACGCCCTTTCAGGTACTTTAATGAGCATGAAAGGAAGCAAGATTGCTCGGAGATCTTTTCATTCTTTTAGGAGTTAGAAAAGAGCTTAACAGAAACTCCCTAAGTGCCTTTTTCGTAAAGGACTTGTTCGGCCTGAAAAAGGGATACAATTATACCGAACGAAAGGAATGGCCAAGCAAGTAGAGAGTGTTCAATCAAGGGACATTGATGAGAACCAAGAATGAGGGTTGGGGGCAAACACTGGTGTGCCTCCTTGCGGGATGATGAATGGTGGAAAAATAACGAAATAATTGTAGTATGAATGGAGTGAATGGCTCATGTATAAATGTGTAACAATTCGATGGCGGCCGATGTGGTGCGCAAATCGAGGCAACAAGGTGTCGGGAGACAATGTTGAAAACTGTTTCTGGTGAGAGCGAGAAATGATCTCAAGCATCATCATGAGATCGCAAAACTGAATTTGGTGATATAAAAAGTGTTAAAAATGGATAACAGCCAAGGCGATGCTCAAACCGAGATGACTAGGGGCTAATGAAAAATGCCCAAAAAATATGGGGGTGAGAGCGAGAAATGATCTCAAGCATCATCACGGGATCGGAAAACTGAGTCCGATGGTATAAGGAATGCTAAAAACTGACAACGGTCAATGTGGTGCACAAATTGATATGGCAAGGTGCATGGAAAAATTCCAAAAAATGGGTTTGGAGAAAACTAGAAACCGAGTCGACCATGCTGAAGGTCTCGTCGTTCTAATTCTAGTGGTGGAAATGGTTTGGAAAATGGACTCCATATGGATCCATAATGGCCAAACCAAGAAAAAGTAAACTGTCTATAAATAGTAAATCGACCCATAATGCCAAGTGTAATTTGTGTGGTTGACTTTGACCGAAGAGTGCGGTGGGCAAGAGCGGATTTGGCATTTCTGGGCGATTAGACCGGTCGATTTCATTTCCGTGAGTTGCAGGTATTTCATGGAACTCATAGCTTTAATTTTTTTCTCAATTCGGGTGGGTAGTGGGTCCTCAGGGAGGGTGGTACGGTCCATGCAGGTGTGGATCTCGAGTTTCAAGGAGATGGCCGCTAGCTGCGATCATGACTATGGCCTCCACAGCTGCGATTCGGGATCGCGGCTATGGCCTGGGTAGTCGCGATCCACACCTGCGACTGTGGCTTGGATAGCCGTGATCGGCGATCACGACTGTGGCCTAAACAACCGTGATCTGCGATATCAGCTGTGGCCCCCACAAGCGCGATCCACGACCACAGCTATAGTCCCAATAGCTGTGATTTGGGATCACAACATTGGGCTCCACAGCCATGATTTGGATCAGGATTGTGGAGTCATACCCAGGGGGAATGATGGTTTGTTTGCTGAGGTTCCAATGAGTTTTCATTGTGGGATTGATAGGATGCCGAGAGTACTATGGAGGAGCGCGAGATACCTGACGATTTGATGGACTACATATGGGATGACCAACATGTCCGGGGGACCTTGGGGCTGTGCGGACTGTTGAAGTTCACACAGGTGTCGATGATGCGTTCATCAGCACTACTGCTGAACAGATTGGTGAGCTTCTGGGAGAAAATAATCTGTGCTTCATGGTGCAGGGGGAGAGACTGGAGCTCTCCGTGGAAGACGTATACTTTTTGACGGGACTACTATGTTTGGGTAGGGTGGCAGATACTCAGCCATGGAGGTCCGCGGATGTGGACATGGAGGAGATGCTAGATTGGTACTGCCTCCCTAAAGCAGAAGTGCATAAGAATGCACTTCTGATTTGTGACTTAGAGGAGCCATCAGTTCGGGCAATTGCAGCATGTGTGGTCCGAGTGTTGGGGTCACAGGGGCCCAACTGGGTATCTGGGGGATAGATGCAGTTGATAGAGCGGGTACTACAGGGTACCTTATTTTCTTGGGGCCAGATGTTCCTCACCTATGTTCAATGACAGATGAGCTCGGTGAAGGTATCTAGCAAGGGGTTCGGCTACGGGTCATTTTTGTGCTCTTTCTTCATGGAGCAAGTTTCGACACTGCGACTGTGAGTTTCGGTCCGGGCTGGGGGTTTGAGGGAGCCACGGATGGTGCGATGGCGTGAGATGATGTGATGGCAGGGTGGGGGAGAGGTGGGGCGGTATTTCACGCAGGAGCTTTATTTACAGTGGTTGCAGCTGCCGCAGGCTTTTGATGACTATCCGTACTGTGGTAAGGACTACTGGCGAGATCCAGAGGCGCCACGACCCCCAGGGCAGGCTTGGGGCCCAGATGGTATGTATCTAGCCTCTTGATTGTTTTATATTGGATTTTTTGATGTCAGAGATATATGATGATGATGTGGGACCGCTACCACCACCGGGGCATAGGGAGTGTCGGGGGCATATAGTAGTGCCAACCTTACAAGATCAGGGGGAGGTATGACGATGGGATGCGAAGGGTACTTTGGAGGCCTTGCAAGTTACCTTCAACCGGATATTGGTTGGGATCTTTGATGAGGGGTGGCGGGAGCTTGATCGGGAGGTGTTCGAACCCTATCACGAGGCTCCACGGGATTGGCAGTCGATCTTGATTCGGGTGGTAGTTATGGCTGAGGAGAGGAGGGATCATGATCGACAGGGGGATGAGGAGGATCCAGAGGAGGAACAAGGAGAGGTTGAGTCCGCAACATAGGAGGCTGGTGAGGAGGGTTTAGATGGGGGATATGAATCTCATTAGGGAGTGCTGGGGACTCCCCCCCGATGCGTATGGGCATTCAGGATTTTTTGTATATACGGCATGTATTTTATGACAGGGATGCTATTGGGGCTCCTTGATGTGTATTTTTTGTATAGATGAGTGCTAGGACACTCATGACATGTATATGACGATGATATATTTATATAGATATGCACATGGATGCATTTTTGTGGTGATTATTTTGTGTACGCACGGGGATGCGCCTGTATGGTTTTGTGTTATTTCATGGCACGTGGATGCAAATGATGTGTTATGATAGGCACGTGGATGCCCTTTGTTGTATATGTAGTCTTTTTGGGATTTTTATGTTTTTGGTGTGTTGATATGTGATGATTATGCATGATCGATGATTTATATGGTGTGATTGATATGCCAGTTGAGTATGTTGTTATCCATTTGATCTGCAACACTATTCTTAGCTCTTGGGACATGAGTGAATGTTATGGATTCAAACTGTCGGCTTAGTTGTTTTGTGCATAGGAACTTTCTAAAGAGACAAAGATCATGCACTTGGTAGAAGTTGTTGAGTTGGGAGACAAGCAGTTGGGAGTTAAGGAACACATGAAGGTGATGTATACCCATCTGAAGGGCAGCAGTCAGGAGACCGGTCACAACATCATACTCAGCCTGGTTATTGGTAGCAGTGCCTATGCACATTCCGTCAAGGTGAATCAACTCATGTGAAGGGGAATATAAGACCCAAGCTACAGAGGTCAAGTTTGGGTACCAACAGCTTGCTCCATCGGTGAATCCAATGTAATAAGGTGGAAGATGGTCCATCTGTGATCATGCAAAAATGACAAATGTAAGGTTGCGGTAAAAAACTGAAAGAAAAATAAAAGAAATCAAACTATACAATACAAACCAACGCGTCCGCGGGATTGTTAAGGATAAAAGCGTTTAAGATACAACCCATTACGGGGTTTGCGTAAGGGGTAGCCTTCTGAGTCAGTTAAAATATATGCCCCATGTCCAAGGTAGGCATGCACTATGTAAGGGCCTTGCCACATGGATTTGAACTTCCCCTTACCTGTCTTGTCGTGGGCTTGGTCGTAAACGAGGACTAGATCTCCTTCACGGAAAGCTCATGGATGGACATGTTTGTCGTAACTAGCTTTGGAGCGGTTCTTGACAGCTTCAATGGTTTGGAGGGTTGCGCGAAGGTCTTCATCGGCTTGTTCTAACAATAGCAGACATTGTTCAAGTGGTGAGGTGTCTGGGAGAAGCTCAATGGTGATGTGTAAGGCAGGAATCTGACACTCAATGGGGAGGATAGATTCAACACTATGAACTAAGTGAAAATGGGTGAAATCGGTGGTGGTCTTAGTTTATGTACGGTAATCCCATAATTAAGGGAAAAGCATGTGATTCCAATTGGGGGTAGTAAGCAGAGGCATACTGATGTTTGAACTTAAGGAGAGTTGACAGCTCGCGCCAAATGGCATATTCAAAATGTGAACCATGGTATGAGACAAGTTGTTTTGGGACCCCGAATCATGTAGTAACATGGTTTAAAAAGAAACGGGAAACTATTTTTGGAGGAAATTTAAATTATTTTGGGGGGAAAAGGGGTTTTTTGGCCTTTTTGGTGGCTTTTTAATGGTTTTTTTAAGGTTTTGGAGGCAAATATGGTAGGAAATATAGACAAATGAGTCATGTAATGAGGGAGATGAGATGGTGAGCACTTTTTGGGTGTTAACAGAAATTGCACCTTTAATATCTATAATATGTTTTTAAATAGTAGCTAAACTAATTGTAAAAATCAAATATGCCACATGTCACAATCTGAGCATTCCACGTGTCACCCCGGAAGCTAGATATCAACATTTTAACAACAAAATTTATCGAAAGATTCCTTGAAAGTGTTTGCTCGAAAGTTGAAACTTGTGTTTAGAGAAAGGGTGTTGGAAGTAGATGCTGAGGAGAAAGAGCGTCTCCGCCTTCCTCCAGGTGTTGGTAGTACGGTTGCCATTACACCAAAACCTGCAGGTGATTGGTAAACTCACCACCGCTAGATTTCAAGGATCCACGAGAGGTGATTAGTCCCTTGTCACGATACACTGGGGAGTGCTGACTACTTGCAATTTCATGCAACAATCTCCCCCTCAGTGCGAGCCGAGTGTGTATCGAACTCGTGACCTCTAGCTCTGATACCAATTGATGGAATATTGGTCAATAATGAGAGGGGGGGTGAATCAATATTGTTAAATTCTTACCTTTTAACCACTTATTAAACTTTAATCAAAACATGGAATCAACACGATACACGAAAACACATAATTTATCGCAGAACCCCAATTGGGTAAACCACCAACACTTTATATATTGCAAAATTATGTTTACAATAAGTTTTGCAAGCCACAACTTGCTGGAGACACCAATCCCCAAGTTTCTCAACCACCACCGAAGGATGCATGTTAGAAACCTATGTCAACCCTTCTCTTTACTATGTTAGTATATTGTTGTTGGACGCATATGCTTTGTAAGTCGTCCTGTAGTATTTGTTGATCCGAAGTTTATATTAGCCCATAGTATTGACCCATAGTATTGGACGCATATGCTTTGTAAGTCGTCCCGTAGTATTATATGTCCCATGGTTTTGACTCATAGTATTGGGCATAGACTTAGTATATAAGTGTGTGTTGAGGTCATTGAAGGCACCGTGAAGTTAATTGTATTAAGCTTGATCAAAGGAGGTTGCCCCCTCGAAGTGGCCCGTGATCAATATAAAAGTGATTCCGAGTTCTGTTATTTCTGATATCTTGTGTATTTGGATTAATTAATTATTGTAGGTTCTTCACATCTGGTATCAGAGCACTTTGTTGGGCTTGTTGGATGGAATTTCTACCAATTTTTTTTTTTTTTCGCATCTGTTGCAGGTTCGGATTTGGGAATAATCCCTATCCGCTTAACTGTGGGAAGTACTTGGGCATAATCCCTAAAACTCATTGTGAGGAGTACCACAGGAACCCCAAAGTAGCTGGCCCATTGAGAGGACCTACCAGCGAAAAGGGCAACGACCCCTACCTGATTGACTAGTTCCCACCCGTGAGGTAAACCAAGAGCTATCGTTTGTGGCAAAGCGGTTATCAGTTTTACCTGAGCCGTGGAGTGAGGGGTACTGCCCCAATATGCAAGCCGTCAGACAACATTGGTGGCCGAGTGAAACACCTGAACTGTTAGGAAGCCATACATACCTGGGGTCCATATCTATTTTCAGTTGAACTGTTGCCGATCACTTCCGCTCCAGATCCAGCTGTTTCAGATCTATTCTGAAATTCATTCCAGATCCGGTCACCATTTCAAATCCATCCATTTTCGATCCCTTCCGCGTCGTTGCACTGCTGTTGCCGATCCATTTCTTAAAAAAAAAGAGTATAAAATTCTTTTTTTTCTGCATATCTCCCTTGTTTTCACTCTGTTTCCCTTGAAATTTTCGAGGAACCCTTGTCATCCCATTCTGCATCTTTCATTCTTGAGGACCCTATCCCCAATTCCCCTTCCCAAAGCCCGAAATCCCACATTTGTCTATTTTTAGGGTTTACCATAACTTCCTCAGATTTCACCCAATCACCTTAAAATTTTACCACAGAGTTCCTTTCTGAATTCTGCTTCTTTGTCCCTCTCTACCAAATTTTCTCATTCTATCACCCTGCTTCTGAAATCCCCCTTTTTGCTTTCTTGTTCTTTCGACAGTGTCCAAAATCTAGTCAAACCCCAATTACCCATCAGATTGTTTCCCCAATCCAAATTTCCCTTTACTAAATCAGCGTTTGTTTGTGTTTTTCTACCCATTCCACAAAAAAAAAAAAAAAACCTGGTTATGGTTGTCACCTGTGCAAGAGCACACACCATGGAGGAAGCACTTGCAGCCATTCAAACAAAACTCCAAGATCTGGATGAAAAATTTCTCAACCTCCATCTTCAACATTTAGCCATGAACAATACCAGACAACCAGAATCTTTTGCAGCCACTTGGTTCTCTTCTACCAGCAATTTTCGTGGGCCGAAGCTTGATTTTCTTTGTTTCAATGGTACTGATTCGACTGGATGGATATATCGAGTAGAACAATATTTCAGTCTGCATAATACTTCTGATGCCTAGAAAGTTCCACTTGCATCCTTTCATTTGGAACAGGAAGCCCTTCAATGGTACCGTTGGTACATCAAAGCTCATCCCGAGCCAAACTGGACAGATTCTTGCCAACTCATTTTGCCACGATTTGGTGCTAGTGCTTTTGATGATTTCACAGGAGCACTCACTAAACTTCACCAAATTGGCACAGTGAGAGAGTATCAAATAGAATTTGAGAAATTGGCCAATCACACTGAAGGATTGTCTGATGAATTCTACAGGAGTTGTTTTATTAGTGGTCTCAAGGATGAAATCCGCTCTGAGGTCAAAGTGTTTTGTCCCAGCACAATGATGGAAGTCCTAGGGTTGGCTAAGCTAGCCGAGGACAAGATCACAGCTCAACAACGCTCCAAACCCACCTTTGTTCCCTTCAGAAATATGGGTTCCCAACGACCTCCCATCATGCCTGCTCCTCAACCAACTCCTATCAAGCATTTGTCTGAAATAGAAATGCAGGCACACCGAGAAAAAGGGCTTTGCTATAATTGTGATGAAAAATTCACTCGGGGACATAGATGTGTTCAACAAAAGCTCTATCTCTTAGATGTGGATTCTCCACCTGCCTTAGAACTTGGTGAGGAAGCTACAGATATAGTAGATGATCAGGTCGACATTCAACACCCACCTGTTGACACTCCATCTCAGGATGACCCACCCAAGATATCTCTCCATGCTATAACCAGCGTCACCACCCTACAAACAATGCGGGTCAGGCGATACTTCAAGAAGCTCCCTCTTACCATACTCATTGATTCTGGTAGCACTCATAACTTCATTGACCCTCAGATTACCAAACAGGCTGATTGTTTTGTCCATCCTTGCTCCAACTTTGAAGTCATGGTTTCCAATGGGGGCACCTTACCTTGCAAGGGGAAGTGTCACAATGTGTGTATCTCTATGGAATATTATAACCTACGCTCTGACATTTTTGCCTTGTCCTTAGGCGGATGTGATGTGGTTTTGGGCGTTCAATGGTTACACACACTTGGCCCCATCTTATGGGATTTTGCTGAACTTTGGATGCAGTTTAAAGTCAATGGGGCACAACACAAATTTATGGGCTTACAACCAAGGTCTCTCTGCATCATCAGTTCACATCGCCTGGAAAAAATCCTTAAGAAGAATTCATATGGTGTCATCGCTCAGCTCAATTCCATTCAGATGCACCCATCAACAGTCTCCACTACTTCCTTGGATAGATCTGCAGGTCTCTTTGCTGAACCAATGCGCTTGCTGCCTTCAAGAGACCTTTCCGGTAAGAATTTAGCCACAACTACCTCTTAGCAGGAAATGATGGCTATTTTGCATGCAGTACAGAAGTGGCAGCCATACCTATTAGGGAATTATTTCTGCATCAAGACTGATCTCCAAAGTCTAGAAAATTTTTCTGGAACAATGGGTCTCCTCCCTAAAACACCTGAAATGGGTTGTCCAACTCATGGGTTATCCCTATGTGATCACTTACAAGAAGGGTAAGGACAATATGGTGGAAGATGCTCCTTCTTGCACAATTGATGACCTAGTTTCTCTTACAGCTCTTTCTCTGCTTATTCCAAATTGGTTGCTATATGTTCAACAGGGCTCTCTCTTCTATGAAATCCATGCTTCTTCATCAACAGGGCACTCTGGGTTCTGCAAAATGTATGACCGGGAACAATGTAACTTCTTTTGGAGGGACTAAAAATGACAATTCAACAGATGGTGGCTGACGATGATACTTTCCAAGTCAACAAGGATGAAATGACACTCCTTTCGAGATTGCTCAAACCCTTTCCCATCCCTACACAGCTTTGGCCAACTATTTCTATGGATTTCCTAGCAGCACTCTGGTGGTACAATACCACATCTCAAAGGACACCATATGAAGCAGTCTATGGAAAAACACCACCAATTCTTCTTCCATACACCCTTAGCAGCTCCCCAGTTCATGAAATTGACTCAGTTCTTCAAAACCGCGATCAGATTCTTCTCATTCTGTAGGACAATCTTCACATGGCCAGAATTCGCCTGAAACAACAAGCCAATCAGCACCGTTCTGAGCACATTTTCCATGCAGCTGACGGGGTTCTTCTTCATCTACAACCTTCCAAGCAATCCTCCTTGACACTCCAAAGGCATCAGTGGGCCGAAATGCAACCCAAGGATACTATCGGGGAACCACTCCTTCAGATTCTGTGGCAATTTCTCCAACTTAAGCTTTGAGGACAAAGATTTTTCTAAGGGAGAAGGGATGTTGGGAACCTATGTCAACCCTTCTCTTTACTATGTTAGTATATTGTTGTTGGACGCATATGCTTTGTAAATCATCCCGTAGTATTTGTTGATCCGTAGTTTATATTAGCCCATAGTATTGAACCATAGTATTGGATGCATATGCTTTGTAATTCGTCCCGTAGTATTATATGTCCCATGGTTTTGGCTCATAGTATTGGGCATAGACTTAGTATATAAGTGTGTGTTGAGGCCATTGAAGGCACCGTGAAGTTAATTGTATTGAGCTTGCTCAAAGGAGGTTTCTCCTTCAAAGTGGCCCGTGATCAATATAAAAGTGATTCTGAGTTCTGTTATTTCTGATATCTTGTGTATTTGCATTAATTAATTATTGCAGGTTCTTCACAATGCACCCACGCCCTAGTTTCTGCATGCACCTACAGACATGGATACACCAATTCCCTGATTTTCCAGCCACTACTGGAAGGACGCCAAGACCCCCCTTGCAGGCATGTAGCTTTCCCTAGCACCACCCTACCTCCCTTGCTTGATATTATTAATACTTCTTTGGTCTTCTTCAACTTATATCTCTTTCTATCTTGACTTGGTCTCTGTCTTTTATTCTGCTCTCTTCTTCTGCTTGACTGTGCACTCCTTGGTCTCTGCCTCTTCTTACTGTAGATTCTACAAAAGTCTTCACTAGTTTCTTGCTGGTCTCTTTCTTCTGTTTTAATCTTGCTCTGCTTCAGATCATCATCATTCCCCAGACATAGTTTTTCTAATCTTTATACTGATTCAGATCAACATCATTATTTTACCATAGAGACCCTCTTTAATACTGGATCTTCATTATTTCTGTCTTCTTCAACAAACTCGACTACAGAGCCATCTTCCTGCTTCTTAAAATATTCATTATCCATCCACAAAAGACACACACATTTCAAATGACTTTATTTTCTCAATATATATACCTCTATACCTCTCCAATAGTCATGTGTATTCTTTGGAAATAAAACAACTCTTCAAAACAATGTGACCCTTTTAAAAACACAACTCTTCATTTAAAATCACTTTTTAATTATATCTTTTTATTTAACCTTTTACTCCAACAAAAAGGTTAAATATTTCTTTATTTCTTTTCAGCAACAAGTTCCCCCCCTTGTTTTTTTAATTTTCAATTTTTATCTCTTATATCTTTTTATTTAACTTTTTACTTCCAAAAAAGGTTAAATACTTATTTCTTTCCAGCAACAAGTTTTCCCCTTTTTTAATTTTCAATGTACATCTCTTATATATTTTTGTTTAACTTTTCACTCCAACAAAAGGTTAAATATTTATTTATTTCTTTCCAGCAACAAGTTTTTCCCCTTTTTTAATTTTCAATTTACATCTCTTATATCCTTTTTATTTAACTTTTTACTCCAAAAAAAAGTTAAATATTTCTTTACTCTCACGTGCTTTAACATATATTTTAATTATATATTTAACATATAAAAAACCTGTCCAAAATTTGAAGGTCATGTCTCTTCATTAAGAATTTAACTAACATCACGTCCTTATCTTTTATAAAACATCATGACTTTTGACAAGATGTGCCTCTTTATGTTTTATAACATATCACTTAATTCTTATATTTTTTCTTAACAACATGCAATTTAATAAAGTATTACTCGTCATAAAACTTCGTTGACTTCATAGTTGTGAAACTTAGCAAGGGATTCTAAACCATCGATCACTTCATATGTTTTATAACATATCACTTAATTCTTATATTGTTATTCTTAACAACATGCAAACTCAACATTTTTCTTGGTTTTTGCAGGTTAATAACTTACACGTATGAACACTAGGAGAGGATCTGATCTCGTGGATGAATAGTCAATTCATCAAAGAACATGATCATGCCATCTTTGGATTTTACTGACACACACACACTCTTTGGCAGGTATTTGAAAATAGCCTTCCAACTTGTTTAATTTCAACACTTAGACAAAATTGTCAAACCCTAGTCATTACTGTGCCAGGAGGCATTTTGGCAGACTCATATCTTTGTCATCTAACCATCACTAAGCAAACTGAAGGTATGGCTGGATAGCCAGTCCACTAGGAAACAAAACCATGTCACCTTTAGAATTTACTGATACACCTTGAGCTTCTAGCGGGCATTTCAAATCAGCTTCTCAACCTCTTTTGAACATCAAAACACATTTCTTCTTATTTTGGCAGACTCATATTTCACATGTGTGAACACCCATAAGAAAACTATCTCCTTAGCTGGATAGCTAGTTCATCAATGAACATGTTCTATACTTTCTGATGAATTTATCATCACTTAGACAGGCTTGGGTGGGCATTTCAAAATTCCTTTTCAACTTTGTGAATTTTACACTTAGTCAATTTTAGGACTTCCTCCAAAACTTATTCTAAGACCCCTTTTTGGTAGAACCATAACTTTGTGTCCAGACATGTTCAAGGAGAACTAAGGCCATGGTTAGATAGATAATAAACCATACTACAAGACCCCCATGTGCTGTGGGAATTTACTCTAACCCATAAATTAGGTCGGGCATCTTTCTGAGGTAATTTAGTCATTTTTGCTTGCTAAACCCCTGTTTTGCCAGGTCCATAACTTCTCCCTTAGGCACGTTCTGGACAAAATGAAGACATGGTCAAGTAGGAAAAACAACAATCTACAAGACCCCCCTATAGTGTGGGCATTTATATTCTCCTATAAATTATGGCATGCATTTCCTTAAGACAATTTTTACTAAATTTCCAATACTTAGTCATTTTCTTGTTTTTCACCAAATTGCCATATTTTTCCAAAATGATGTCAGATTGCTATAATGACTTCCTGGTTACTCCAGAACACCATCATGTGTTTTTTCGGCCTCATCACACATGCCACATCACCATACATGCCATGTAATCACTACCAACCATGCCACATCATCATACATGCCATCCTTTGACTTTCACTAAGTTCACTCTTGCCATCATGTCCTTGGGTATGCCTTTGTCATCACTGAACTCCTTTTGACATCAATGAAAAACATATTCCATATTTCCAACATCGGGGATGTTTTTTAGCAGTGGAAAAAGTAGATATCGGCACTCTAAACACAAATTTCATAGGAACATTGCTTCGCACAATTTGCTTGCAAGTGGAAATATTCCCAGAGAAAGATCAGCCGCTCTTTTCCCAAGTTGTCTATTTTTACAATTCCCTCATAAAGGAAGGGGCGACTGACCCTTCTTATTCCCAGAACTCTATTCATAATAGTTCCAGAATTCAAGAAGGATCGGTCGATCCTTCTTGTGTTCGCCATTCTGGATATAGTTGAATTGATGTATATGGGTGTTCACAATTATCTACTAAACGAAGGGGTGGATCCCTACTAATTACCGTGGAAGTTGAAAGTTTTTAATTCTCATCCTAGTTATTATAGGTCAAATCTGCACTTCTCCGTCCCATGATCACCTCGCCTTGTAGATCACACAAAAGGACACAAAGGATTGAAGAGCTAGATTGCCTTGGATGACTTGCTGCCAGAAGTACACTCCTCACCTACAAAGATTGCAATTTTCCCTGATTTTTCCACATGTACACCCCTCTCTGCATAGAAGACCATGGTACACCTTGAGAAAATACCCTACTCTTATCAAAGACAACCAACGTACATCTCCCAAAAAGTTGTAAACGCTTTTTGTAAAGCCCAAAAGTTGCTTCCTGTACGCTACTCTTGTGGTATGAAACCCGCGTACATCTTAAGATGAAATAAAAAATATATTAATTTGACGAATTGGGATTAGTTGAAGTTGGTTCTGCAACTTCCCCAACCTCCCAATTCAACCACCTCTCGATCTAAACTGCCTACCTTGTCCCATAAATACAAGAAGGATCCATGAGAGAGGGACCTAGAAAAAAAAATTTAAGCATTGTTACGCTGGAGGAAATTCCCAAGTTAGAGTGAAGAGCAGGAGCCCAGGATCCGGTTGCAGAAACATCTCTACACGTCAAGTATATTGTATTGATTTCATGTTTCTTTGACAATAAAAAGGTCGAAACACCCTTCCTGTCCCAAATTAGATATCTATTGGATTGTATGTCTATTTGGCTTAATTCTTGATTATAGTTGATGTTAAATTGTTTTATGATTTCATCATATGTTATATGGTCAAGATACGCTGAGGAAGGTATCTTTTGTGTTGCAGGTTCGTCAAGCAGAAGAGCAAGTAGGAGATCAAGCGAGAGACCAAGCGAAAGCTAGGACCAGCTGTTGGAAAGAGGTATTTCTCTCAATCCCGATCCCTTTCTTTTGCAGTAACCTAATGCAATATAATCAATGTGTTTACCTATCAACCCCTCCCAGTTGGTAGTGTCCATCTCCTCACTATAGGGTAGAAATCCCGAACAACAGACTGACGACTCCGCTGGGGAGTAACTGTGTGTTTCACTTCTCTCGGAGACTTAGTTTTGTTTTCCTTCCAGCCCATATTTTAGTCTTTTTGATTGTGTGAGAGGCATTGTAGGTTTGTGTTACCTATCCTTTGTACTTGATTCATTTTAGTTGATTGTTTGCAAAGCCTGTTTGTACCTTGTTGAGGCATGTACGCAGGTCCTCCCTACTTACAACAATGTTTTTTACTTGACAAACACCCCTCCTTGCACTGCATAGTAGCATACCTCTTCTGATGTATGCTGGTTGCTACACTACACAGTAGGGTATTTCCCTTTAGTGTATAGTTTGTTGTTAGGGTTTGATTTCCAAGATTTGGTTTCTATTCCAGGCTGTTGCTTTGTTGTCTGCACTGACCCTTGAGACCTCCTATGTCTCTGTTGAGTCTTGTTGGCCTCTCCAATCTCTTTTGGCTTGTTTTTGCTTGCTTGAGTGTTTGATTAAGTGTCTTTGCCACCTACTAGCCCTTTTTTGAAGTTCTTGCACTATTCTTTTTCTGACATAGCTACATTTATTCACCCTAGTTGTTGTTACAGTCATACAGACCTGCATTTTGAATGTTTGTTGTCTATTGCAATGTATAGCACACTTTCTCTTTGTCTCATCCTTCCGATTAGGGTTTGACTATCAAGACTGAGTCCTTAGGGTTTCTTTCGAAAGGTTGCTTGGTTCAGATGCTTGCTGATTATCTTGTCAGTTCAATTCAAGTAAGTTGAAGCCTCTTAGTTGTCTTTCTGTTGAGGCCATGTGTTGTTAAAGTCACTTTTGGTTCACTTGCTTACTTATTGTTTGGCTTAGTGTTTTTCTTAGGGTTTTGATACTTAGGAGCAACTTATTTGGGTCTACCTTTTTGTCACAAGTGTCTCTTTTTCCTATTTCTTTTTCACTTTGTTTCCAAGCCTCGAGTTTTTTTTTTTGCAAAAACTTGGTAAGTCAAGTCTTCATTGAGTCTCTTGATTCGTTTGCTTTGAGCCATTTGGATGTTTGTCTTACACACACTTTATATTTAGATCTTGCTTGCTTTTGTACAAAGTTCACTTTCTTTTACATTTATTAGAAAAAGATAAAAAATTGTTCAATTTGCTTAGTAGTAAGATCTTGCATTATTTTGAGGTAGCATAGTTTGCTTTGAAATATTAAAAAAGAAAATACAAAAAGATTTTGTTTTAGGATTGCTTAGGTTTCAAGTTTTTGAAAGAATTATAAACGAAAAGAGAAATTTTTTGTGAATTTGAAAGCATTTGCACTTTACTTTCATAACAAACCATTCCACACACCGCACTACAACCCTTGAGTAACAAGTAGCCCTTAAAAGAAATTATTAATAAAATTTATTAGAAACATTTTATTTTTAGGAATACACGACATCAACTAGCTTAGGCTAGAGTTTCGAGCTTAAATCACCTTAAACTACTCGAAACTGGCTTCATTACTCAACAATCATAGTGCAACTTTCATTTAGGTAAGTCCATTTATATCAAATAGTCTTGGGAAAATCTACTTAAACCAGAGCTAAGGACGAGGCCGTGGGATACTAAAATTGTTGAGGATATCCCCTCACATTCCTTTTGACCATAAACTAGAGTTGACTCACGTATGAGGGTCCTTTCAAACTTTGGACTTTGTTACCCTGCCCATGTGTTTCGACTAGGCTGAGGAATGTCCCCCCAGGTTATTTCATATTGATGGTAGCCTTAGTATCAGACCTTTAGGATCTTACATAGGTAGAGTGGGTGCTTATTCCCACTTCACCTCGGACAGACATGGAAGGTAATGCTCTGGCAGTAATCCTGGGAAAGCGGTTTGGTGATTCAAGTGCTTGCACCTAGTGGACCTCCGGAGGATGCCGCGTAACTGACCATCGGTACTCTGTTAGTCTGTTTTGGGCCCTAATCATCCCATACTTTCTTATGAGAATATTTTCCATCTGTTTTATTGGTTTGATTACTTAGGAACTTCTTGTGGTATGCTGTTTGCTCCTTAGTTGTAGTGGCCACTAGGTTTTTACTTAGTTTTATTTTGTTATAGTTGTGGAGGACCAAAATCTTTGTCAGTCTCGAAGGTTGCAAAACCTTCCCCCACTCATAGTTGAGCCTCCACCGCCACCGCAACATAGGAAAACTGATTCCTGTGGTTCTTTTGAACTTACGGGCGACACAGAGGTTCTTGAGAACCATAGCCTAGAAAAATGGATTGGCAAGTCTTGGATACTGTCGAGGTTGAGGATCTAACTGCTATAGATTTTAACACTCATTTTAACCCTCCTCTTACAGGACCAAACGATCCACTTCTATTACCTGTTGATTTCCAACATCCTAAGTTTGGTGCTTGCCTTTTCACACCGGTTTATACCATGGTTAACCCAGGAGATGAGCAGGGATTTCCACAAACTCCCACAACTTCTATGGATGCAAGGATTCTAAATCCTTCTTTCTCAAACACTGCCCAATCGAGTTCGTCGCAGAATGCTTCGGCCTCGACCCCATCCTTTAGTTTCAATGTTGGCACTTGAGGCATGTTGAGCTCATTAGCCTCGACATCTGCCTTAGCCTCCACACCCACTTTTGGACCCAACAATGTACCTCTATCGGGGGTACCCATAGTGAGTTTCACTCAGTCTTCTGCCACTCAACTGTTATAAGGTGTAACTCAGAATATTGCTTCTTCATATGTGTTTAGATCTGTCCCTTCTACATCCATGCCCACCATGGGTACAATGATGACACAATCCACTACTACCACGTTGGGTTTCAACCCCTATGCAGGTTATAATGTTAATCCATCGAATATGCGTGTAGGGAGTATCCCCTTCTCTCTGTTTGTTGAAGGAGGGGGTAATAGCATTAACCTGCAGTTCGGTGTGGTTAACCCCCAGTCACAATGGACTGCTGCCCAAGGATTTAATCCGCTTACCTTTGGATGGAACAATTTCAATCCTTTCATTTCACAACCGGTGGCTGGGGACAACCCCAACCAACAGTACACGAACCAGGCCATGGGTGGTTCCCAATACCAAGTTCCTATTTACCAGATGCCATCGGCTCAGCCACATTTACCATTTATGGCAACTTTAAACTTGTCAGATCTTTCAAAGCTTATGAATGACCCTGTGCGTCATGATGTTGCATGGCCACCCATTCCCACCAAGTTTCCCTTGGACATTCTGAAGTTTGAAGGAAAGACTGGTGAGGACCCTGGTAACCATGTCACAACTTTTCACCTCTGGTGTTCTTCCAACTCACTGAACGATGATTCCATAAGGTTGAGGCTCTTTCAAAGAACCTTAACTAGTGTCGTAGCCAAGTGGTATATCGAATTTTCCACTGCTGCCTATGGAACCTTTCGGGATCTTGCCATTGTATTTTTGAACCACTTTCAACTTCCTGTCCGGTATGATTCCGGTACAAACCTTTTGTCGACCTTACGGCAAAACAAGGCCACTCATCTGTCTGATCATATCCAGGAGTGGCGAAGGTGAAAGAGGCTCATGAAGGCCAACATCCCCCTAGCATTCTTGTTACAATGGTACCTTAAGTATCTTCTTCCTTATGTTTCTAAGAAAGTTTCCACTTCAGGGGTGTCTTCCGAGGAGGAGGCCATTTTGAGAACTCAGCAGCTCGACTTAGTTTATGCTCAGACTGGGCTATTGTACGAAATTATTCCTGATGCGCCGAGGTCTAATATAGACCTAGGTAAGCCTAAACCTGGACCACATGCTGATGGCATTGTGGGTTCAGTTGAATCTACAACATTTGACGCCCTAACAAAGCAGGTTCACGCCTTGTCATTCAAACAATCTGCTGCAGAAGGAACTTTTGTTGTATCCTCCCCTTCTACTATAGAATCTGTACAGTAGGTGCAGAAAAACCAAAAGGACTCTCAACATCCCAAAAGAAAGGGCAGGAAAGGGGAGGGAAACCAACAAAATCCCAACAACAAGCAAAATGCCAAGGAGGGCAAAAAAGAGAAAAGGAAGGCTAGGTTCCCATGTAAACTATGTCAAGAGGACCACCTTGCCCACCAGTGCCCTCTAATGGAAGAAGCCCAGAAACTAATCTGTGAGAAGAAACCGGCTGTCTTGATCCTTTTCCTCATGGACAAAGTTCAGCTTCTGGTAGCTCTAGTGCTGGGGGCACCACTCGTGCCACCCCTGTTGATCAGTCATTCATTAACATGGTTAGCTCAGATGCTCTACTGCAAACCAGAGCAAGGAACTATACCCTGGATCCGCAGCAGAAAGATGCTCCTGAATCCTCTACTCCTCTTCACATACCTATGGAGACGCTGCCGAAGATACCGAAAGGTGTTTTCAAATGAGTTGTGCACAACCCTAATGTGCGAGCTGCTCCCAACTATAATGCTGTGGAAGACTTAGCCCAAACCCCTTATGCCATGTCTACCTTGGAGGTATTGCAAATTTTCCCATTACAATGCAGTGCACTCCTCGCAGCGATTGGGAGTTTTGATTCATCCGCCATGCTTTCGCGCTTTGATACGGCAGATATCAAGTACCAGTTGCCGTATCATGTTGTTATCTAGATAGAGGTCTTCCATGGTTCTATGACTATTCGACGATTTGTTGTATATGAGGGCGCATCAATGTGCGTAATGTCTATCTCTTGCTGGAAATATTTGGGTGAACCTGAGTTATCTCCCTCAAACACGATACTCACCGCTTTTGATGGAAGATATTGTTATCAAATACATAGTAGCCGGGCTACCATACATTATTTTTCTCATTCCAGTACACTATTCAGCCAGTTCCCTTACATTTGAGATGCTAAGATGAGCATCTATATTGGATCACTATCAGATTGTGGACAGCAGTTGTATTCCCCATGCCATGACTGAGTCTCAGGACACTCAGAGAGATGACCGATATAGCCATTATACCATTTGTACAGAGCAGTCAGTAGTGTTCAGAGTTGCAGCAGCAGTTCCAGAGGACAGGTGATGGTACAGGTTGATGAGCTTTCAGGTATATGACTCAGCAGGTATATCATGGTGTTATGGTTAGATTGCTTTTATACTTATTCTTATAGCATGCCTTAGCACTCAGTGTCATGATCTGGCGATCATATAGATATTTGGACCTGGTCGATCTATTATATATATTACATTGTCCCTACTCAGACTTAGAAGTTCACTATTCATACTCATTGGTTTTACCCTCCTTAGGGAGAATAGAGGTGATCATTCAACCATACCTTGGCTTGCTAGTGTTGGCTCCATTATTCATTGTCTTCATCCATCCATGGCCTACCTTTTAGATTATCACCCTGACTTACTACTTGACTAGTGGCATGGAGGACTTTTCCCCACTGTAGACTCTGTATTGGATGAGCTTCCCTGTTTATTGTGTCTCGGCTCTGAGTTGGTGACAAAACTTACCTATGGTGAGTTGGATTTCCTTGTGAATTCCCCCTAGTCACTAAAGTTGTGTTGGCTAAACCTGAAACTTTTGGTGCTGCCATGAATACAAAATCTGGAAAAACGAAATGTTATATCTTGTATGAAAAGCCCATTCATGTAATGTGTTTCTAAACACACATGAATGAGAGGCATGCCAAATGAACATGGCAATGAAAATAAAATGTTATATCTTTTGGAAAATAATTACCTAGGTAAACAAGCTGTCCTTGAGACACCTAGAAGTGCTCAGGTAAACAAGTGACTTAAAAACACACCTGCATGTTGGCAGCAAGCAACAACCTCTTCACTTCTTGACAAAGTGAAGAGAGATCAGTCCTTTATGTGATAAATGAATTAAAAATTATATAGAGCTCCTTCAGAATCTTTGATTCTGAAGGTGCTCTTAATCAAAGAAAAAGTAATTAATGACTCTAGAAGCTGATAGGGTCTTGATCATCGAACTTGGCTTTTGAATGAAGGATTGATAAGTTTCGTAAATTCTCATTAAAAATTGTTTAAAATATTGAAACGAGTTTATGTGACTTAAGGGTTTTGTGTCAAAGAAATATCATAAAACACATTGTTTAGGGTATTATTAGTCTCAAGACTAAGTGAATTTGGGAATCTAATATCATAAGTAATATCCTATCATAAACTTTGTCAATATCATACTTAATCGATAAATGATGGTTTATATAGGAAGCGTTTCACATATGATAAATACCCTATGTAATGATACATACTATAGTGTGTTAATACCATGTATAAAGGTTTCGACTTAGTGTTGTATATATATAGTTTGTACATATAAATAAAATAAACACCAAGCTGGCCATTTGATTAATACCTACTCAACCTTAAAACGCAATCTATGCTTCTTCACATCATGACGTAATATCATAGAACAATGATGATCGTTTGATGAACTGGCCATGCGCTAAATCAACGGTTAAATCGATAAACCTTTGGATTGGTGAGCTGGCATGGAAACGTGGCCTTCACCACTTGACGGACTCGACAATTGTATGCATTTGGTAAAACCATGTTGACAGTGTTAATTGCTAACACTCATTACGAACTGCGCCATCGTACCTATTAATTATGAGCCACTGTCAATAATCAATGATCGTAATAATGGATATATCAGTTGTCATATCGCTGGTTCGCCAAGTTAAGCAGTCTTCGTATTGCTGGCTCGCTAAGTTAAGTGGTGATCACTACTGGGCAGGGTCAAAATGCAGATAAGTTGGCATAAGCCATGGTGTAGCATGAAAGTTGTAATATTTATCACCATCCCGCTAAAATGGTAGGTTCAGAGATTTGATTTTGATCAGATTTCAAGCATGTGAAGATTTTTCTAGCATGTCGTGTGTGTGGATACCTATTCCCTCTGTTTTCACTTTCCCTTTCATTCCACGACTAAGCCCAGACAGTGCTGAAGAAACCATGTCTCCTCTGAATCGTTTTGAAATCTCAGGGTATGAAATTATTGAAGCTAATCATGAGGTTGCCCAGAAATTCGAGAAAATGGGATGGACGCATTTCTTTCAAAGCTTTGATGGTCATCATGTGGAGATTACCAGAATGTTTGCAATGGGTTTTAAAAATGACAGGGTGCGAATTGGGGGTTTTGAGTTTGTTATCAATGAAGACAAAATTGCTGAAGCCACGAAACTTCCCCAGGTGGGAGAACGCTGGTTTAAAGGCCTTATGGTGGATAAGAAGAAGTGTTTGGCTTTGTTTACGCCTTTACCAGATAAAACGAAATTGAGAGTAGGCGTGCCTGTAAAATTTCTCAAGCCCGAGTGGAGAGCTTACTATGAAATCTTGGTAAGATACGTAACCTGTTGTGGACGTTTTTCCCATTTGCATTTGTATCATTTACGGTTGTTGTTAGCGGTAAAGGGTTATAAAATTAATTTGCCCTTCTATCTGTGGCAAAGCCTGAAGAAAATGTCACAGTCTGTAAGGAATTTCAATAACCCTGATAATAGTCTGTGTCACCATGGATTGATTAAAATTTTACTGCAATTTCAATTATCCGCAAAACGTCGGTCTTGGGATGAATTCCTAGTCGATTGTAAATTGGGGCCAACACAGCATTGGCCTAATTCGTCTCCTCGAGCTCGTAGGAAACGAAAAATTATAGATCCCGAGGATGATAGCTCAGAGGATAATGAACCAGAGGCCATAAGCACGTCTGTAGACGATGAGGTAGATAAAGATGATGATAGGGTTTCAGTCCCTTGCAGTTCTAGGGAAATTTTAAATGAATCACGACCCGATAATAATAATGGCAACCCTGTAAA
Source organism: Larix kaempferi (assembly GCA_027924585.1). Lineage (NCBI taxonomy): Eukaryota > Viridiplantae > Streptophyta > Pinopsida > Pinales > Pinaceae > Larix > Larix kaempferi. The sequence continues at coordinate 8,082,561 of BSBM01000249.1, forward strand.
ATTAAAAGAGGGATCAGCCGAAGACGAAATTGATAAACCTACTGAATGTGATAAAATTTCTATGCATAAGCTGAACCATTTGGCTCAGGTTTGTTGTGATAAGGAAGGGTCGAAGGTTGGAAACTTATCGTTTTCACGTAGAATCACCAGAAGCATGCATAGTCTTCGTTCTACTCCAAGGTATAGGTCTGATCCACAGACTTCCAAATCTACTGCTGCCGAACCTGCAGTTGTAGATATTGAGGATGATATTCCCATACCTGTCCCTAGCACAATGGGTGTAGGGAATTCCACCACTGTCCAGGGGAATGATGTGCAATCAGGTGAGGTCGAGGGAAACCAACCAGAAATAGATGTCGATACTGTACAATTTGAACCATTACACAATCAGCGTTGTGATAGTCCTCGTTCTCCTCATGTAGCTAGTGAAGACGAAACCCTACAGCAGGTATTAGGAAATATCTATCAGGATAAAAAAGCAGAGTCTAGAGGAAAGCGCAAACAGTATACGGTCTTGTTGGAAGAAGAAAATAAAACGTTCAAAAAAGAATTGCTAGAATGGATTGACAGGTGGAAAAAGGCCAACGTGAAAAAGAATCAATTCAAGAAATCCAAGAAATCGATATTAAAAACAAATCAGATGCTTTTGGAACGAATTGAAAAACAAAATGTTAAAATTATCAGGTTGAAGGCTAAATTGGCCGAAGCTAGAAGAGTAGTCGCTCTTCATAATGAAGCCTAATAGTTCTTTTCCTTGTTGACAGGTAACGATTATTTTGATTTAGCATGTCTGTAAAATCGGAGATTTTACAGGCATGCATTTATAATTTTGTTTTAATATTTCGGTTAACTGTGTTAAATCGTTTTTGATATAATGTATTTATTGAATTTAATGCAGGAGGGTTTTATCACCGCTTTCTTCCAGGAATGCAGGACATGGTGGATGCGTTGGCATGAAAGTATAGCTGATCTGTTACAAGTTGGAGTATTCTGAATGGCCAAGAATGTTCTGAGATGCCTCGACTCAGGCTAGTCGATTCTATTTTTAGTATTTGGTGTAATTAGATGCTTTTATGGTTAAGTAATTTCCTATAATGTTGCATGCAACATTTATAGCAAAAACCGATTCTCACTAGTATATGAATGAAGATTTTTGATGAACTCGGGATGGATGGAGTGTAGAAGAAAAACTTCTTGAAATATATTATATTGCTAGTATTACTTCAAACTTGAAGCTGAAGCTTTATTGTGGATGATACTGGATATCTACGAATGATGCTGTGAATGGTATTCATTTTTGGGTTTTTATATATACATATATTTCGGTTTGTCATCTTCTGTTTATATGCAAACTCTGTATGCTGTGTCATACTGATGTTTAAACAATTTCTCACTTTGTCGTCTCAAGATTAGTTATTGAATGCATATGTCATTGTGGTTTGTTCATTAGTGTGTTCACTATAAACATTAGCTTGAATGATATAACTTCTTGTTTATTTAAGTTTCATTTGTATGTTAACGGTGAATTTTAAATAGACATTATCTCAAATTTGAATGACTGTCTTGAACAATAATTATTAATCAGTTCTGGAAGTGAAATTTGACTGTGTGTTTTAGGTTGAATCTCATCTCCATTTCTATACAGCAGAGTAATTGTTGTTATAATTTAAACATGTTTGGTTTATATCATACTTCAATTTTCTGTTATAAGATTAATGATTAATCTTAGTTTCAAATCTGCTCTCAGCTGAGATAGGGTTAAATAGGATAGATAGATTAGTTTTAAAGTTTATTTTATTTTTAGCATTGTTAAATCATTCTGCATACTGTAATTAAGCTTTCATACTTAGAAAATTTCACAAAAAATTGAAGTCTTTCTTTCGGAAAGCAGCTTTAGGACATTTGTAAATATATAGATAGGATAAACATTAGAATAGGTTAGATTTTGCTAGTTTTGAGGTTTCCTTAAGAGATAAACTAGCTGGTAGCAGGACCATAACCTGCGAGGTCTTGTTAATTTAAACACACCGGATACTGCTTTAAGTTGATTGTGTGGATAAAACCTCTTTATTCTGAGAGTTCTTCTAGTTCTCAAGGAAGTCCAATGGCAGGAAATGCAGGAGGAGGAGGTAATCCTCCACCCCCCCCACCTAATCCACAGCTCCCTTGGTTAAGGGCAGCTGCTGTAGCAATTCCTGGGGTACAACACCCATTACCAAAACATTCAGATAAAATTCTTCCTAAGTTTAACCCAGATGACAAAGAACCTGCAAAGGTACATATTGATAAATTCATGTTAGCTGTTCAAACCTTAAATGTTCAGCATGAGGATGTTGTTTGTCGATTATTTCCTCTCACCTTTGAGGGAAGAGCCTCTACCTGGTACTTTTCATTAGTACAAGGATCTATTACAAACTGGGAGGAATTTAATAAAGTTTTTTTAGATAAATTTGGGGAAGATAAAACACCTGCTCTTTTAGCCCTAGAATTATCTAGAATTAAAATGGAACCCAAAGAAAGGATTAAAGACTTTAATCAAAGGTTTCTAACATTAAAAAATAAAATTCCAATTGCTTCTCAACCACCGGAAGATATAATCATCGAAAATTATACATCAGCCTTACCTAGGAATTCCGGAATGTTTGTTAAGAGAGCTGGAAAAACAACACCGATAGAAACATTTGATGAGGCAATTAAAGTAGAAAAGGATTTCATGTCTTATGAACCAGAGAGGAGTGGTAAAACTGATTCTTTTCCTCGAAAGAAAATAGAAATATCTAGTTCAGATAAAGATAAAGCTTTCGATGTAGAACAGCTACAGAATGCTATTCGAACGTTAACTAATGAAGTTATTGGGTTAAAAAAAACTAGTTCTGAAGCTTCCCCTTCTAGGGATTACTTCAGAAATCAATTTAGACCAAACCCAAACGCAAACAATAAGAATGCACCCCCAGATATAGCTGCTAATGAAGAGATCTTTAACACAATTTGAGCTGTTCTCTCTTTATCTGAAACAACTAGTCAAGAGATAAATCAGAATAAAGAAGATGAAGAATCTGAAAATGAAGATGAATCAGAAGAACCTCAACAAATCAATGGGCACTTCTGGGATAATTTTGTGAAAAAACATGAGAACAAAAGCCCACCCCCAGGACAACACGCATATAATACGCGTAGTAAAGCAATTGCAAATACTCCTGGTGCTTCAAGCTCTACTTCAAACACTGATAATAATAACTCACAACTGAACAAACAAACTCAACTCGGCAAACAAACTCAGTCAAATAAGGGTACCCAAACCTTTCAAAACGCTCCAAAGTTGGATTTACAATATGACATAATTGAAGATTTGAAGAAGACACGTGCAAACATTAGTATGTACGATCTCCTTCAAATCTATCCAATGCCTGGTATTACTATTATCAATCCTGCGGTAAGCACGATCGTCTCTAATACAAAGCAAAATGTTGCTGCAAACAGTTTAGGCAATGATCCAACAGCAATTGATAAAGGGAAAACATCAGCTGATAAAGCTTCTTTGATAGGTAAGAACTCTAAGTCAACTACACCTCCATTCTTACTTACCTTTGAAATTTTTAATATAAATGTCCACAATTGCATGGTAGATTCAGGAGCATCTTCTAATGTTATGCCTTTATCTGTGTGCAAGAAATTAAATGGCAAATTTGTCCCATCCAATGCACAAATAACTCAATTAGATAGAACAAATGTTAAGGTTGTCGGAGAAATGAAAGATGTCTTAGTTAGGATTGCTTGTAATCCTTCAGTTTATCAAATCATAGACATCGTAATCGCTGATATACCTGATGCATATGGACTGTTCTTAAGTAGGGATTGGTCTCAACAGCTAAATGGTTTCTTTGCCACTGATTGGTCAACCTTGTGGTTACCAAAAAATGGAAAAGCAAATCAGATAAAGATACAAAGAGAAAGGTACATGAAACATACTATTACAGAACTACATGATCCCAGTGAACCTGTGTTATTTTCTGATTCCATTATGGGAAACTACATGTATGAGTTAGGTTTTGGAGATTTCAAAGCTGAAAACTCTCTCCTTTCAGTAAGCAGCCAACAATCTGAGATTTGTAATGTAACAGTTATTTCTCCTAACTGTTCCCTTAAGGAGACCATTGGTGATGAAAATAATGTAAATATTGTAAATATCATAGAAAGCAAAGTGATTGCACATAATTCTATTTGGACTCTTTATTTCGATGGTGCAAAATCTAAGGAAGGAGCGGGCGCCGGTTGTCTACTAATAGATCCTCAAGGTAATAAGACTTGTATAGCCTGTAGACTAGAATTTAGTTGTACAAATAATATGGTTGAATATGAAGCTTTGATTCAAGGATTGAAAAAAGCAATCGATTTGGGCATCAAAGAGATTGTGGTCTTTGGTGATTCAGAAATCATCGTTAGACAGGTGCGTAATTTCATTCATTGTTTATCTGAACATTTGCAAAGTTATCAGAAGGAGGTATGGAATCTTATTACATATTTTGATGCATTTAACATAAATTCTCTTCCTAGAAGTCAAAACCAAGAAGCAGACTTATTGGCAAATGTAGCTTCCAAATTGATTCCTTCAGAAAATTTTTCGTCAGAATTCTTTTCCGTTGAATTAATTTTTAGACCTTCCATACCTGATAACATTTTTAATTGGCGTGTGTTTGATAATGATACACAGGTACTGCATTTTCTGACTAATGATGGAATCTTTAAAGATTCAGCGATAGATGAAATCACTCACGACGACAATTTACGAGATTTTTCGGTAATTAATGATTTTTGTTCAGTTGAGAAAGCTTTTGAACAGGTAAAACCTGTTCCCAACTCAGTATTGAGATTAGAAAAGTTTTTTGATCTGCAGGATAAGTTTAAGTCAGTTCCAAATTGTAAAACCAATAGCTCTTGCATGAAATATGAAACTATCAATTTGGGAACGGAATCTAATCCCCAAACTATAAACCTAGGAATAGATTGTGATCCTGTAGAAAGAACAGCTTTCATAAAATTATTCAAAGAGTTTAAAGATATATTTGCGTGGACATATGATGACTTAAAAACATTTAATACTCAAGTCATGCAACATATAATTCCAATTAAACAAGAATCAAAACCTTTTCAGCAGAAATTAAGAAAATATCACCCATCACTAGAACCAACAATTAAAATAGAATTGAATAAATTGCTAACTGCCAGGATCATTTTCCCCGTCAGACACACTCAGTGGGTAGCAAACTTAGTTCCAGTTAGGAATAAAAATGGGGATATCCGATTATGCGTCAATTTTAGAAATTTAAATAAAGCTTCTGAAAAAGATAACTACCCAGTTCCACCCATGGAACAAATTCTTCAGAAAGTATCTGGGGCTGAGATACTGTCTCTCCTTGATGGCTTCTCAGGGTACAACCAAATATTAGTCTCCCCGGATGATCAATTAAAAACAGCTTTTAGAACTCCATGGGGAACGTATGCATACCGTAAGATGCCCTTTGGGTTAATCAATGCGGGAGCAACATTTCAACGAGCAATGGATATTGCCTTTAGAGGCTTGATCAATCATTCAGTCGTTGTCTATTTGGACGACGTTACTGTCTACTCTAAACATCGCCCTGATCATCTTAACCATTTGAGAAAAGTGTTTGAACGATGTAGAAAATTTGGAATATCTTTAAATCCTAAGAAAACAATATTTGCTGTTTCAGAAGGTATCTTGTTAGGATGTGTAGTATCAAAACATGGAATCATGATTGATCCGGAAAGAACACAAGCTATTTCAAAGATTACTTTCCCTTCCAGCAAGAAAGGAATGCAGTCATTCTTAGGGAAAATTAATTTTGTCAGAAGATTCATCCCTAGTTTTTCAGAGACTGTTCGTCCTTTGCAGAAAATGATTAAAAAAGATGCTGTGTTTAATTGGGGACAAACTGAAAAAGAATCTTTTCAGAAAATTTTAGAAGCTATTTCAGAAGCTCCTAGTCTTCTAAGTCCAGATTTTAACAAGGATTTTATATTATATACCTTCGTTTCTGATATTGCGTATGCAGCAGTGTTAACTCAATTAAACCAACAAAATAATGAGGTTCCAATTTCGTTCATGAGTTCAAATTTTAAAGGTGATGAACTAAACTATCATGAAGTGGATAAACAAGCTTATGCTGTTTTTAAAGCGGTAAAACATTTTCGTCCTTACTTGTTAAAATCCAAAACGAAAGTAATTGTACCTTATTCTTCAGTAAGAAATTTGTTGGTATAGAAGGATTTAGGAGAAAAAAGGGCACCTTGGATGACAGCTCTCCAAGAGTATGACCTAGAAATCAAACCATCCACAATAGTTAAAGGGCAAGGATTGTGTAAACTAGCTGCTGAAGCTGCTCATTTGTCTGATGATAAAACCGAAATTGTCATTGATGAAGATTTACTTACTAGAGAAATTTATTTTTATCCACCACCTCAAGATTCCTGGTACACAGACATACGAGTACTTCTGGAAACAGGGACTGCCCCTGATTACTTAGATCTAAGGAAGAAAAGAGCACTAAGATTGAAATCTGTCCCGTACTTATTGATAGATAATGTCCGCTTTCGAAGAAATTCAGATGGGGTATACCTTCGGTGTATAGATAAAGATGAAACAGAAACAATTCTGAAAGAATTGCATTCTGGACCAGCGGGAGGTCATTTCGGTGGAGAAACCACAGCCCATAAAATTCTTAGGGCTGGTTATTATTGGCCTACCTTGTTTCGAGATTCTTATGCTTTCGTCAGAAAGTGTCAAGAGTGTCAACTTGCCGCAGGAAAAGTTAAAAAATTTGCTTTCCCTTTACAACCTGTTTCAGCTGAAAGACCTTTTCAGCAGTGGGGTATCGATATAATAGGTCCAATAAACCCTCCCTCATCAATGCGACACAAGTACATAATAACTGCAACTGATTATTTCACTCGTTGGGATGAGGCTGCACCATTGAAGGTTGTGAATACTAATCAAGTTATATTATTTTTGGATTTCTTTATCATAACAAGATTTGGTGTTCCTGATTCTTTGGTTTTTGATAATGCATCATATTTTTCATCAATTGAATTGAGTCAGTTCGCTTTAGAAAAAGGAATAAGAATCAGGTATTCAGCTAATTACCATCCTCATGGGAATGGTCTAGCTGAGTCAACAAATAAAAATTTATTGAAAATTCTTAAAAGAACTATTTCAGTTCACCATCGAAATTGGCATACAGAATTGGTTAATGCTCTCTGGGCAGACAGAGTAACTCCAAAAGTTGCAATTGGTAATTCACCATTTTTCTTAGTGTATGGGACTGAAGCTATTCTTCCGCCAAATTTATTTTTACCTTCATTACAGTTAGCTCAGTCTGTCCAAGAAGAAGAATGCCCAGCAATGGAGAAAAGAATTAATGCATTGTTAAAATTAGAGGAAGATAGAGAACAGTCAAAACAACACTTTAACAAACATCAACAGATTGTTAAGTCATGGTTTGACCAATCATTTAGTTCTGATCGCGAATTCCAGGTGGGAGACTTGGTCTTAAAATGGGATAAAGCTCATGAAGTTAAGGGTAATCATACTAAGTTTCAAAAACTTTGGTTAGGCCCCTTTGTTATTTCTGAAAAAATAGGTCCAAGTACCTTTCGATTGCAAACACTTGAAGGACAGTCCGAGACATTCCCTGTGAATGGACTGATTCTTAAGAAATATTTCTGTTAATAATTGCTGTCTAAAATGTATATACTTATTCACTCTTTATAAATAGTTTTTATATTTTTTTTGTATATACATTAACAAATCGTATATGAGTCAAATTTTTGTCAATATCAGATATTTCAGGTTGTTAAAATTCATGTATATAACTAGTCCTCAAAACAGAAATATGTAATTAACAATTGTAATTAATATCAATAAGATCAATTATTCATCAGTCTTGAAAATTTTGATTTAAACTGAAATTCTTTTAAAGTTGTTCGGGTTGATCAAAATTTCTTGAGTTTGTAAAAAACCTTCGTTAGTTCTATTTATAAATGTTTCCCGGATTTTTCTTTCATCTGGTTATTTTCTTAAATAAGGATAGTTTATTATATATCTTTCTCAAAGCTCGTGCTTTTGAAAAATCTTTATAGATTTTTATCATCGGTTTAGAAAACTTTTGTCATTTGAGGACTGTCTAGCATATGTTCCAGCTAATAAAAAAGCTAAAGTGAGAGACGGAAGGTCTCAGTAATGAGCCGGTCTGATCAGAATCATAAATATCTCTGGTATGACATTATTAGGAAACTAGTAATGGCTTTTGGTCTTAAAACCAAGAGATAAGGGGTCTCATCACGAGCCAGCTGATTCATTTTCTGGTGGTATTTATGACTGACATTACTATTTGGTTACCATGCTGGGTAATGATCTCTCATTTTAGTTAAAACAAAATAAATGAAAATCCCAATTAAACATAACTTTTGCCTGAAGAATAGGAGGTCTCAGTAATGAGCCGACCTAATCATGATCATCAGTGTTGCCTGGAATAACTTCATTTCTGATCACCAGGGTGATGGCTTTTGATTTTAAATTAAAAGACAGGAGATCTCATCACGAGTCGGCCTGCTTATTTAAGACAACTCTCATGAATGATACTATCACGTTGGGACACCAAACCCAGATAGTAGTCTTCAGACAGAATTATTATTAAAAAAAAAAAAAAGAACAGCAAAGCAAGAAACAAGAAAATACTAAACCAAGGAACAGATTCTAGATAGTTTTCAGAAGAAAGGTATTCGAGGCTGATGGTAAGATCATCCTTACTAAGAAGCACTGGTTTTGATAAGGATATTTGTAAGCTTATCTCTAATCATATGTTTGTTTCAAAAGATGAAAAATTTCTGGGTTATACTTATGAATCTGAATAAATAAAGGTTTGATATGAATAAAGGATTTTGATTATCTTTAATAGGTTTCTAAGATTTCGTTTTAATCATCTTGTTTCAAGCAGAGATAAATAGTTCTCCCAGTTCGTCGCCATTTGTTGGCAGCAAGCAACAACCTCTTCACTTCTTGACAAAGTGAAGAGAGATCAGTCCTTTATGTCATAAATGAATTAAAAATTTTATAGAGCTCCTTCAGAATCTTTGATTCTGAAGGTGCTCTTAATCAAAGAAAAAGTAATTAATGACTCTAGAAGCTGATAGGGTCTTGATCATCGAACTTGGCTTTTGAATGAAGGATTGATAAGTTTCGTAAATTCTCATTAAAAATTGTTTAAAATATTGAAACGAGTTTATGTGACTTAAGGGTTTTGTGTCAAAGAAATATCATAAAACACATTGTTTAGGGTATTATTAGTCTCAAGACTAAGTGAATTTGGGAATCTAATATCATAAGTAATATCCTATCATAAACTTTGTCAATATCATACTTAATCGATAAATGATGGTTTATATAGGAAGCGTTTCACATATGATAAATACCCTATGTAATGATACATACTATAGTGTGTTAATACCATGTATAAAGGTTTCGACTTAGTGTTGTATATATATAGTTTGTACATATAAATAAAATAAACACCAAGCTGGCCATTTGATTAATACCTACTCAACCTTAAAACGCAATCTATGCTTCTTCACATCATGACGTAATATCATAGAACAATGATGATCGTTTGATGAACTGGCCATGCGCTAAATCAACGGTTAAATCGATAAACCTTTGGATCGGTGAGCTGGCATGGAAACGTGGCCTTCACCACTTGACGGACTCGACAATTGTATGCATTTGGTAAAACCATGTTGACAGTGTTAATTGCTAACACTCATTACGAACTACGCCATCGTACCTATTAATTATGAGCCACTGTCAATAATCAATGATCGTAATAATGGATATATCAGTTGTCATATCGCTGGTTCGCCAAGTTAAGCAGTCTTCGTATCGCTGGCTCGTTAAGTTAAGTGGTGATCACTACTGGGCAGGGTCAAAACGCAGATAAGTTGGCATAAGCCATGGTGTAGCATGAAAGTTGTAATATTTATCACCATCCCGCTAAAATGGTAGGTTCAGAGATTTGATTTTGATCAGATTTCAAGCATGTGAAGATTTTTCTAGCATGTCGTGTGTGTGGATACCTATTCCCTCTGTTTTCACTTTCCCTTTCATTCCACGACTAAGCCCAGACAGTGCTGAAGAAACCATGTCTCCTCTGAATCGTTTTGAAATCTCAGGGTATGAAATTATTGAAGCTAATCAGGAGGTTGCCCAGAAATTCGAGAAAATGGGATGGACGCATTTCTTTCAAAGCTTTGATGGTCATCATGTGGAGATTACCAGAATGTTTGCAATGGGTTTTAAAAATGACAGGGTGCGAATTGGGGGTTTTGAGTTTGTTATCAATGAAGACAAAATTGCTGAAGCCACGAAACTTCCCCAGGTGGGAGAACGCTGGTTTAAAGGCCTTATGGTGGATAAGAAGAAGTGTTTGGCTTTGTTTACGCCTTTACCAGATAAAACGAAATTGAGAGTAGGCGTGCCTGTAAAATTTCTCAAGCCCGAGTGGAGAGCTTACTATGAAATCTTGGTAAGATACGTAACCTGTTGTGGACGTTTTTCCCATTTGCATTTGTATCATTTACGGTTGTTGTTAGCGGTAAAGGGTTATAAACTTAATTTGCCCTTCTATCTGTGGCAAAGCCTGAAGAAAATGTCACAGTCTGTAAGGAATTTCAATAACCCTGATAATAGTCTGTGTCACCATGGATTGATTAAAATTTTACTGCAATTTCAATTATCCGCAAAAGGTCGGTCTTGGGATGAATTCCTAGTCGATTGTAAATTGGGGCCAACACAGCATTGGCCTAATTCGTCTCCTCGAGCTCGTAGGAAACGAAAAATTATAGATCCTGAGGATGATAGCTCAGAGGATAATGAACCAGAGGCCATAAGCACGTCTGTAGACGATGAGGTAGATAAAGATGATGATAGGGTTTCAGTCCCTTGCAGTTCTAGGGAAATTTTAAATGAATCACGACCCGATAATAATAATGGCAACCCTGTAAAATTAAAAGAGGGATCAGCCGAAGACGAAATTGATAAACCTACTGAATGTGATAAAATTTCTATGCATAAGCTGAACCATTTGGCTCAGGTTTGTTGTGATAAGGAAGGGTCGAAGGTTGGAAACTTATCGTTTTCACGTAGAATCACCAGAAGCATGCATAGTCTTCGTTCTACTCCAAGGTATAGGTCTGATCCACAGACTTCCAAATCTACTGCTTCCGAACCTGCAGTTGTAGATATTGAGGATGATATTCCCATACCTGTCCCTAGCACAATGGGTGTAGGGAATTCCACCACTGTCCAGGGGAATGATGTGCAATCAGGTGAGGTCGAGGGAAACCAACTAGAAATAGATGTTGATACTGTACAATTTGAACCATTACACAATCAGCGTTGTGATAGTCCTCGTTCTCCTCATGTAGCTAGTGAAGACGAAACCCTACACCAGGTATTAGGAAATATCTATCAGGATAAAAAAGCAGAGTCTAGAGGAAAGCGCAAACAGTATACGGTCTTGTTGGAAGAAGAAAATAAAACGTTCAAAAAAGAATTGCTAGAATGGATTGACAGGTGGAAAAAGGCCAACGTGAAAAAGAATCAATTCAAGAAATCCAAGAAATCGATATTAAAAACAAATCAGATGCTTTTGGAACGAATTGAAAAACAAAATGTTAAAATTATCAGGTTGAAGGCTAAATTGGCCGAAGCTAGAAGAGTAGTCGCTCTTCATAATGAAGCCTAATAGTTCTTTTCCTTGTTGACAGGTAACGATTATTTTGATTTAGCATGTCTGTAAAATCGGAGATTTTACAGGCATGCATTTATAATTTTGTTTTAATATTTCGGTTAACTGTGTTAAATCGTTTTTGATATAATGTATTTATTGAATTTAATGCAGGAGGGTTTTATCACCGCTTTCTTCCAGGAATGCAGGACATGGTGGATGCGTTGGCATGAAAGTATAGCTGATCTGTTACAAGTTGGAGTATTCTGAATGGCCAAGAATGTTCTGAGATGCCTCGACTCAGGCTAGTCGATTCTATTTTTAGTATTTGGTGTAATTAGATGCTTTTATGGTTAAGTAATTTCCTATAATGTTGCATGCAACATTTATAGCAAAAACCGACTCTCACTAGTATATGAATGAATATTTTTGATGAACTCGGGATGGATGGAGTGTAGAAGAAAAACTTCTTGAAATATATTCTATTGCTAGTATTACTTCAAACTTGAAGCTGAAGCTTTATTGTGGATGATACTGGATATCTACGAATGATGCTGTGAATGGTATTCATTTTTGGGTTTTTATATATACATATATTTCGGTTTGTCATCTTCTGTTTATATGCAAACTCTGTATGCTGTGTCATACTGATGTTTAAACAATTTCTCACTTTGTCGTCTCAAGATTAGTTATTGAATGCATATGTCATTGTGGTTTGTTCATTAGTGTGTTCACTATAAACATTAGCTTGAATGATATAACTTCTTGTTTATTTAAGTTTCATTTGTATGTTAACGGTGAATTTTAAATAGACATTATCTCAAATTTGAATGACTGTCTTGAACAATAATTATTAATCAGTTCTGGAAGTGAAATTTGACTGTGTGTTTTAGGTTGAATCTCATCTCCATTTCTATACAGCAGAGTAATTGTTGTTATAATTTAAACATGTTTGGTTTATATCATACTTCAATTTTCTGTTATAAGATTAATGATTAATCTTAGTTTCAAATCTGCTCTCAGCTGAGATAGGGTTAAATAGGATAGATAGATTAGTTTTAAAGTTTATTTTATTTTTAGCATTGTTAAATCATTCTGCATACTGTAATTAAGCTTTCATACTTAGAAAATTTCACAAAAAATTGAAGTCTTTCTTTCGGAAAGCAGCTTTAGGACATTTGTAAATATATAGATAGGATAAACATTAGAATAGGTTAGATTTTGCTAGTTTTGAGGTTTCCTTAAGAGATAAACTAGCTGGTAGCAGGACCATAACCTGCGAGGTCTTGTTAATTTAAACACACCGGATACTGCTTTAAGTTGATTGTGTGGATAAAACCTCTTTATTGGCTCTGATTCATAAAATCAGGCCAACACTACAGCAGAAAGCCTAAAGAAAAAATGTAAATCTATGCAATGTGTTTGTAAACACACATAGATCAAGGCTATGGAAACTTCAGGCCCAAAAAGCAATGGAACTTAAATGCTACATCTAAACAATTGTTAGCCTTATTTGTATTATGGATTGTGCGCATCTGTGAAGGTGAATAAACCCTCTTTAAACAACTCATCCATTTGTGAGACACCGCCATTCCCTGTGTTATTGCTCATTCAGTATATACTATGGTGTATTCCCTTTCCCTTGCCAAAGTGTCACAAAGTTAAGTCAGTCAAGTCATCCCTTAGCCTAGCCAATTATTTCAGCCTTCACCCTTCACTAGCAAATTGATCACAGCTATGAAGTGAGTATGATCCTGAAAGTCTAGTCTGAGTAATAATAATAATTAACGACACTATATATTTGGATTTAGATCCCCAGTTATGATTACTATGTGTTATAATTGTTATTTGAATAAGTTGTAGAGCATGTATTAACCTTGACACTTTGCAGCAGCCTTGGATGATGGTCTGAGTTATATTTGGTCTTGGTTAGACCTAGTTTGACCATGGAGGACCATGGGACATGAGACGTTGGACCTTATGATGATATGGATAGATGATATATGGTCTATGTATACATACATGATGATTCTATGCAGCAGCTACAGGGTTATGGTGATGATTCTTGGGTTTCAGCAGTGTTTTGTCATTTACAGATCATTATTATTGGCCTTGTTCCGGTATATTGGATATTTATTTTGATCATGCAGAGACTCATATGGTGTATGAGTACACATCTTGGATGGTTTTGGACCTTCTGAGTCCAATGGGACAGTTTGTTTTCAGTTCCGGGCACTTATAGTGATGATTGAGCCTCAGTAGGTTGTCCCAGTGTAGTTTTGGTCTGTCGAAGGCCTTGTCAGAGCAGATGTGATTTTTATCCGGTTGACCTAGGGCGCTGATGATGGAGGGGGTGGTCCAGCCACTTGTTTTTACCATATTACCCCCCTCCCGGACACACTGGTGCCCTCACCTTGACAGCGCAAGCACTCCAGGAGGCTGTTTGGGGCAGTTTCACGCTTCCCGAGGCATTTCAGGATTGGTAGAAATGGATATTGAGGAAATCGATTTGGGCTACTGAGGCAATGTTATGGCATGGGATGATCAGCAATGATAGATCGGGGTCCTCCACACCTTCTCCAGCAGTTTCAGCTTCATCGAGGCCCGCATCCATCACTTATGGCACTTTCTGTGGATTTCTGAGGTCTTTTGAGGACCACGACTTGACTAGGGAGGCACGATTTGGTACATTCATGATTATTTATTGGTTATTGTGCTATGGGGATTGACCAAGGAGGGATAAAATTACCCCTTGGACCCACCATAAGCCTCCTATGATATTATGTCATCATGATTTGGTGGGATTCCCCTCTTCTAGGGCGATTTTGTCCACTTACATTATATTTTATTTGTGATCCATGTATTTTATTGTTGAGCTCATCTCAACCATTGATTAGACATTTGTATCTTTTAATCTTAGCCACTCATTCAAAAAGTGGTTAGGGTTTTGGTGCCTCTCCTTCCTATTTAAAGGAGAGAGCCTCTCATTGTAATGGGTCTTTGGCTCTTGGATTATTGGTATAGAAAAATATTCTTGTGGAAATTCTTGTGGTCTCCTTTGCATCTGGTGTTATTAGATGGTGATTGGAAAGTCTATTGCAACCTAGCATTTGGAAATTGTGGTAAGATCTATCTTTTTGGAAATCATTGTTTGTCTACAGGAGGGCGACTTCAACAAGGGCGATTTTGCAAGGCTTCTTCAAATCGACTTTCTTGGCATTCGCTTGTATCAGGGGGTTATCATTAGCTTCATTGTGATCTATGCTATCTTTCTGTTACTTCTCTTGTGGCATTAGTCTTATCTCTTGATGCATCAAATCTGATATTGTTGACGTTTGTTGTGCAGGAGAGAGGGCGCATTGGCTTCTTGGATCAAATCGACTTGCATAGAAAACTACCTCAAAGCTTCTCAAATTGATCGGGTTTGCATAGATCATCATCATCAAGGCATCTACAAGGTTACCCAGGTAAGATCCACAGGTTTGTTTCTCTTTCCTTTATCCAATCCATTGACATAGTTCATAAATTGTTAAAACCCTAAATATTTCAAAACCCCCTTTTTTACATTTTCTCAGATCTACTTAGATCTAGTGGGTTGTTGGGCATAATATTGAAAACCCACCTCTATAGCATCCACGGCATCCCGGATCTATAGTTTGGTGAGGATTGGCTTCCGTTTGACCCCCCTCCCATGCCAACTTAGCTCCTCCCAAGCAAAGCGTACTTCCTAGTTTGAGCAAGTTGACCTAGATCTAGGTGGTGGGTGTTTGAGATTCCACTTGATTCGTAATCTACACATCAAATAACATACACCCAGATTGTTACTTTTCTGAAATTCACCTTGTGGGCCCTATTCCACATTTTAAGGGATTTAATCCCCATTTTGGACCACTTGGAACACTTAAACTCAGATCTAGTAAGATCTAACCGTCGGATTGCTACGAAATTATAGATCCATACTCCTACTTGACTAACCTACCCGGATCTAAAGTTTGGATGCCATCGGACTTGTCTTGACCCACCTAACCCACCTTTTCTGCCTCCTTGGGTAAAGTTGCACCACCTTGGAGAAGTGAGTTCACTCACTTCTAGGAACTGGGTACTTGAGATTTTTGGAGATTTGGAACCGGAATAATTCAAAACCTAGGTCTAGTGTGTCACTTCGTCAGATCTTGCCTTGGGGATAGCATTCCTTGTTTTAAGGGATTGTGGTCCACTTGGGTTAAACCTAGATCTAGACCTACTTATCCATCAAGACCTTAATTGCCCACTTGTCTCAAGTATTAGGAGTCCTCAATCACAAATCAACCCTACTTTGACTCCATTATCCCAATTCCCAAGGCACTGGTTACTCTCCAAGTCAATTCGACTTTCCTAGATTGTTGGATTAACTTGTGATTTGACCTTAGTGTGGTGAACCAAACCCTTGATGCCATCATGTATCATGGTCAAACTTGTCACTTGTACTAGTTAGCCCCAATCAACCCCTAAACTACCCTGCATTGGACACGGTTCCCAAGGAAGTGGGTCTTCCAACATTGAACTAGTACACTAATCCTAGATCTCACTTCAAACGTTATAAGTCACTCTCACATCAACTATGAACCAAAGCTATACTCATTAAACCCCTCACTTGGCTTGTGACTTCATCCTTAGGTCTAGGATAAACCATACACCTAACTTCACTTAGAAATACCCTGATCTGGTGTCTTGGTTTTGATCTCTCTTGTCGGGAGTAGATCGGGTCTCCCCCTTTGTTGTCTGGGCTAGATAACATAAAGCGAAGGTTGCCTCGACTGGCGTGACAACCATATACTGGAGGTCGAGGTGATCGTGGTTGCACCTTTTGAGTTGCCCTTCCCTATTGCCATCCATGACTGGATACATCCATAGGGGCAACTACAGTTTAGGTGATAACAGATATTTCGGTCCACACGGAATCTTACCATCATTTGTTATCGAACTGGTGAGAAAGTTAGTATCAGTAGAGGTCAAAGTTCTGGATGCTCCGCTCGATTACAACTTGTTATTGGGTAGCAGCTGGACATATGCCATGTAGGCTGTTCCATTAGCTATCTTCCGAGTTATAATGTTCCCCCACGAAGGAAAGATCGTCACAGTCGATCAACTTTAATTCACCCATAAGAACAACCAAACTTCATTGGATTCATCCATTCCATTGATTGATCAGTCCAACCCAGTCACGGAGAGCTTAGGAGCAGGTCTCTATGGGTCCTTAGTAGGAACTTTTGACCTTCCTTCTCCCACCTTGTTTATTGGTTCTAAAAAATGCTCATCTTCTGAGACCTCCACGGTCTGTTCAATGACAGATACACAGAGCCTCCCCACTGAATCAGAACAAGTTGTGCCTATAATTGTTGCAAAGATAACCCATGTGGATTCACAACAATCTGCAACAGAACATATCATGACTCTGTTGGTCTCTATTGAGTCAGATATGGACTATGCCGATGCATGGTCAGTAGACTCTATACACTCTTTTGATTGTCTGGACACTATTTTTCCCTCTGATGAGGAAATCTTGGAAGCAATGATAGGCCTGGATCAACCTTGGGAACATATGCATCACAGGTCCTATTTCCTTCCCGAATTGGATAGGATAGAGAGGGGCGAAGGGAACATGGAAAATATATCACGAACCATTTCGATCAATATTTCCATCAAACCTGGGGTCGTGGAAAACATTTTTATTGGTGCAAATTGTTCTCCTGAAGAGATCATTCTGTATACCAATCTCTTTAAAGAGTTTCACGACGTTTTTGCTTGGTCATAAGAGGAGATTCCAGGCATTGGCCTCGCCATTGTTGAGCATGTCATCACAATGTACCCCAATGCTAAACCTGTGAGATAGACGCTCCATCCAGTCAACCCACGAAAAGCTGCTGCCATTAAGGCAGAGGTAGAAAAGTTGCTCAAAGCCGGATTTATCTATCCGACAGCTATGACGGAATGGGTTTCAAATCCCGTTCCCGTAGACAAGAATCAAGGTACCATTAGAGTCTGCACTATCTTCTGGGACCTAAATAAAGCTTGTTCGATAGAAAATTATCCCACGCCATTCATAGACCAGATCGTTGATGTGTGTGCAGGCCATGAAATGTTTTCTTTCATGGACGGGTTTTCAGGATATAATCAGATACAGATTAAACCTAAAGACCAGCATAAGACAGCTTTTATTTGTCCCTGGGGCCCCTTTTCCTATCGAAAGATGTCATTTGGCTTAAAGAATGTAGGAGTTACTTTCTAGTGAGCAATTAAATTTTCTTTTCACGACATCAAACACATAGTCGAACTGTATCTAGATGATCTCCCAGCGCGATCATCCCAACCATTTAAGACTTGTGTTTGAAAGGTGTAGATACTGTAAGATTCGATTGAATCATAACAAGTGTGTATTCTGCGTAGAATCTGGATGACTACTGGGTTTCATAATATCTAGTCATGGTATAATGGACGACCCGTTGAAAGTTGAGGCGACTGTGAATCTGCCTCCTCCTCGCACCCTAAGACAACTTCAAAGTCTGCAGGGCATGTTCAACTTTTTGAGATGCTTTATCATTAACTATGCTAAGACTACAAAAGGTTTCATGAGACTGCTTAAACAAGACACCTACTTTTTGTGGGATGAGGTTGCTCAAGCATCATTTGAGGCCTTAGAAAAGGCATTACTTTTAACCCCCTTGTTAAGCCCACCAGATTTTACGAAGGATTTCCTCTTATATCTGGCTACATCAGTTTCCACAATTGGCATAGTATTGGTTCAGGAGGATGGCATGCTCTAGGAGCATGTCATTTATTATCTGTCACGCGCTCTGATAGCTCCTGAGATCAACTATTCTCACGTTGAGAAGTTGGCATTGGCTACTGTCTATGCAGTCCAGAGGCTACATCACTACATATTATTGCGTGCTACCATTGTGGTTGCGGAAGTCAATCCTTTCCAATATCTTCTCACTCGACGAATAATCGGTGGGAAATTTAATAAATGGATTGTTATTTTGCAAGAATTTGATTTGGTTTTTCATCCTGCCAAATCAAAGAAATCACTGGTGTTTGCCGAACTGATTTCAGAATTTCCTAGTGACATAGTGCATGTTGAGGAAGTTTCATCATTCCCGAATGAACATATCTTTCTCATCACGTCCTCTATCCCATGTTATGGAAATATCCTAGTATATATTCAAACTTTGAGGTGTCCCACCTCTTTCTCTAAGGATGAACGACGCAAGCTTAAGATCCATGCAAAGAATTACCTCATCATTTCTGACACTTTGTACAGACGTGGGGTAGATTCCATCTTATGCCGTTGTTTAACCTTGGAGGAAGCAGAATTAGTATTGAATGATGCCCATGGTGGAGCTTGTGGGGGTCATATTTCTGGGTTGGCAACAGCCCAAAAAATACTGTGTGTTGGGTGTTTTTAGCTCATGATCTTTAAAGATTGTGTGGAAGCTGTGAAACACTGCCAGAGATGTTATTTTTTCACCAGGAAGATGCGAGCACACCCAGCTCCTCTCCATCCTGTCATCACAGCAGGACCCTTAACCAAGTGGGAGGTTGATTTTATGATGTGTAATCCAGTTTTGGCTGGACGTCATCACTATATTATTGTTGTCGTCGACTACTTCACCAAGTGGGATGAGGCAATACCTACTATTAAGGCAGATGGAGAAACGACCGCTTATTTCATTTTCAACCAGATCATTGCAATATTTGGTATACCCAAATAGATTGTGATTGATCATGATCGCCATTTCCAGAAAAACATGATGACCGATGTGTACACCATGTTAGGTTTTCAACAGGAGCATTCGTCTTCATTTTATCTGCAGGTGAATGGCTAGGTCGAATCAGTCAACAAAAATTTGAAAACTATCTTACAAAGTATTGTTAATGCCAGTAGAACTAAATGGCACATTATGCTATATCCTTTTCTTTGGGCTTACCGAGAAAATGTAAAGACTGCTATCGGGTTCTCTCCTTTCCAACTGGTACATGGGGTAGAGGCAGTCATTCTAGTTGAGTGTGAGATTCCTACTTTGAAGTTAGTTGTGAAAATACTACTAGACACTTCAATCCTAGAAGAACGTTTGTTGCATTTAGAACATCTGGATGAACAACGCCACGACGCGCTTATAGCAAACGAAGTACATAAAAACCGAGTCAAGGGATAGTATGACAAGTCTATCAGACCTAGGGTGTTTCTCGAAGGAGACCTTGTCCTGCTTTGGGATCAGGATAAAGAACCTTTAGGGGCTGGCAAGTTTAAGTCCATGTGGCTCGGCCCATACATTGTTTCCAAAGTACTGAAGGAAGGTGCATACGAACTAACCGACTATGAAGGTAATAAGTTGTCGGAGCCTAGAAATGGGCTCTATCTGAAGAAGTACTATGCTTAGGTATCTGTGCTTTTTCTTGTATCATAGCTGTATATTTTTGTATAGTTAGTTTTCTCCCATTTTTTGCACTTCTAGTATCATATTGTCATTATTTTGTCATTGAGAAACTCTGTCGATAGTTATTAATGCGATTGCTGAGATCCTATTCTTTGGAAGGTCATGAACATACGATCCTAGTAGCTGTCTTTTAAGTCATTTTAAGCTCTTGTTTTGACTATGAAAAACTAAACAAGATTGCCGAGCAAAATTGGCCTCTTCAAGCTCGTTAAAGGAATTGAAGGTCCATCCGCTTAGGTATAAGTTTAACCCTTTTTCGGACCTTTGCGGATTAATTATGAAAAAGGAATACTCTAGTCATACGTGGCTAAAAGAGTTCTCCTCTCATTATTTTATACTTTTTCGGGGGAGGGGATTAACTGTACAAAAAAGGACTTTCGGAGCCTCTCTTTAGGGTTTTCAAGCTCTCTAAACATGAAAACACCAAGCGAGCATTCACCTACTTGGGCTCGATATGAAATCCACAAGAGGGTAAATAAATGATTGTTTAAGTTTTCCAGACTCTATAAACAAGAAAACACCATAAGTAGGTGTATAGAGTTATTGTTTAAGTTTTTCTTGAAAACACCAGTGAGAAAGAACAAATCTCGGCTCGATATTAAAATCTAGAGATCAGTATTATAGAGTATTCATCTATCTGTTCTTCAAACTCTGTAAAAAATGAAGAAGGTCCTGAGTCTTCTTCCCATGGCCTCGTTAAAATATTTACATGGTTGGACCTACTAAGTTTTCTTTTCTTCTTGGACTCATTAAAACAACAAGAAGGATATTCTTTTATCAAAAAGAATAAGGGATAAGAAGGTTGTATCGCATCTCTTTCAGTTTCAAAGGCAGTTATGTCAGTCATGTCCTCGAACATAGCACCTACTTGAGTGTTTCATGTCAGTTGGGTTTTATTTTTTGGCCTTAGGGTGAACCCGATCTCCTATTTTTTTACTCCCCCGGTTGGTTATTCTTCCAACCATATGGAGGGTCTGTTATGTCTCCTACATCACAAACTTATATCATTGTCTCCTCATGTTGAAAACTCCCTAAGTCACTTTTTGTCATGCTCACTATTCAAGGATACAGCCCGTGTCGTCCATTTTGTACTTTACCTTGACTTCATGTGTCGACCATCCCGGTGTCAGTTTGTTTCATCTTGTTACTTGTCCTACTCCACATCAGCTCACACTTGTGAGTGTTCCTCATGTTGGATGATGGAGGATGCATTAATTCCTCTCTTCCAGCAAACTTCTTCCCATCAACCTCAGCTCATTATGCTCTGGGAACGAAGTTTAGAGTTTCGGTTAGTACATTGGGGATTGCAGTCATCAATGACATTTTCCTTCGCTGTTGAATAATGGGAATACATGAATGTCTCTTATTCGACAGGTTCCTCAAGTGCTTGACTTCAAGTCCTCTTATTCACACTTGTTGGATCGTACTAGTTACGTTGGGCCCCATTATCATTATCGATGGAATTTCTTGTGTTTGTTAATGGTATACATCAAAGACCGGTAATCAAACAATACCCCCCATGTTCGACTTCAGCTCATTTATTCGCATGGATAGGGTTTGTACCTTGGGTTGTTTCTGATGAATACCTTGGGCTTATGCTAGTATCACCATATTTGTGTTATCGCCCAAGCTATGCAAGACTGAGCCTCACTCATTTTGGCTCTTCATGAGAAATAGATCCAGCTTATTGTTATGGCTATGATCTCTCTTTTGACATGGATCCACGCTTGTATTTCAGTGGCCATGCTCTATTTATACATCTCCTAGTTATATATCAAATATCATGTTACACATCTATATGATGTCAAGATGTAACTGCTCACTGACCTTGATCGTTGTTTCAGGTGTTTTTTGTGACTTGGTTCTGTAGTTTCTTGCTCCTCCTCTGACTTGGAATTATAATGTATTTCAGCCATTGTTTCCCTCTGACCTCACACATTAGGGGGCATCTTTTATAGGTCAAATCTGCACTTCTCCGTCCCATGATCACGTTTCCTTGTAGATCACACAAAAGGACACAAAGGATTGAAGAGCTAGATTGCCTTGGATGACTTGTTTCCATAAGTACACTCCTCACCTGCAAAGATTGCAATTTTCCCTGTTTTCGCCACATGTACGCCCCTCTCTGCATAGAAGACTAGCGTACACCTTGAGAAAATACCCTTCTCTTCTCAAAGAGAACCAACGTACATCTCCCAAAAAGTTGTAAACGCTTGTTGTAAAGCCCAAAAGTTGCTTCCTGTATGCTATTCTTATGGTATGAAACCCACGTACATCTTAAGATGAAATCAAAAATATATCAATTTGACGAATTGGGATTAGTTGAAGTTGGTACTGCAACTTCCCCAACCTCCCAATTCAACCACCTCTCGATCTAAACTTCCTACCTTGTCCCATAAATACAAGGAGGATCTATGAAAGAGGGACCTAGAAGAAAGGATTTAAGCATTGTTACACTGGAGGAAAGTCCCAAGTTAGAGTGAAGAGCAAGAGCCCAAGATCTGGTTGCAGAAACATCTCTACACGTCAGGTATATTTAACTAATTTCATGTTTCTTTGACAATAAAAAGGTCGGAACACCCTTCCTATCCCAAATCAGATATTTATTGGATTGTATGTCTATTTGGCTTAATTCTTGATTATAGTTGATGTTAAATTGTTTTATCATTTCATCATATGTTATATGGTCAAGATATACTCCGGAAGGTATCTTTTGTGTTGCAGGTTCATCAAGCAGAAGAGCAAGTAGGAGATCAAGCAAGAGACCAAGCGAAAGTTAGGACCAGCCTTCGAAAAGAGGTATTTCTCTCAATCCCGATCTCTTTCTTTTGGACTAACCTAATGAAATATAATCAATGTGTTTACATGTCAACCTCGCCCAGTTGGTAGTGTCCATCTCCTCACTATAGGAGAGAAATCCCGAACAACGCTAGCCTTCCTAGATTAAATGCTTTAACACTTATCTCGTAAATGAAGGGTCAACCGAACCCGCATTCCGCAACCCGCAATGCGAATTGAGGAAAGGTTGAATTTTCCCTATAATTTTCCTGCTCCGCATTCCCGACTACAGATTACGGAAATAATAAAATGCCCAATTCGAAATCTGTACTTCCACAAGTCTGCAACCTGCAATGCGGATTGTGGATTGTGCAAATCAAAATAAAAAATGTTCAAAAAAGGCCCCCGCAATTTCTTTTCCTCTTTTTCTTGTTCTAATCATGTCCATCGATTTCTTTGAGATCTACAATCTAGATTGATTTTGATAGTAATATTTTTTTAAGTATTTCAAAATTTCATTATCCTTTTATTACCATTTTCAAACTTTGAATTTCACCCTATGCGAATGTATTTCACTATGATTTTTTATCCTATCAATGGATTTGCTTTTCTCCACCAGCTAACAGCTTCTTACCCAATTCAGTTTGTTAGATTTTGAGCATTAATTCAACATACTCTAGGATATTTACTGAGAGAATAACATGTATAGCATATCAAGCATAACAAGCAATCACATAAGACAATGGACACATAGAGTTTCACTGGGGAAAACCATAAAGGTGAAAAACCCCATAACTTCCTTAGAGATAGAAAGAGCAATGATACAACCCAAGTACAAGAGATAGTCTTCTCTAGTAGCTACTCCTCCTTCCTCACTTGTGTGCCACTTTCTGGAGAATGTAGAAGTGAATAATGAAGTGATCAAATAGAGTGCTTCCCGCACTCTATTTAAACATGACCTAACTTTCCTAATAAACTAGCAAGGCTGACTTGTCTAACTCAGTCTAATAACCCATGGTAATACTAATCAGGGCCGACCTCACACTTGGTGGTTTAATAACCCATCACATGCAAGTTGCGACACTTGTCAATACAAATGCGACACTTCTGTATAGAGGAATAACACCATCTCTATCGGAGTACAATATACATAGGTGAAATACATTCCGAAGTTACATATACATCAACACTCCCTCTTAACTAGGAAGGTATTTTTCGACACAGATATGCTAGCATAAGTCTTCTTCTCTGGATCATCATTATCGAATCATCATCATCATCATCATCGTCGTCACTACTGCTTCTATCTCAATCAATCTCCAATCTACTCGTCATAGGAAGTTCTACAGAGCCAGTCCTTTTTCATACTGGATGTAGGCCCACCACCTGCAGGTCTTCATCATCTATAGAGCTAGCCCTTTTTCATGTTGGATGTAGGCCTAGCCTCCATGTAGGTCTTCAACATATCTGCGAGCAAGCCATCAAGTAGGTACACCTCAGGATTGATTACATTGATTCTACAAAACCTGCAAGATCTCCTAGGACTGATTACATTGCCTCTGCAAAACCTGCAAGATCTCCCAGGACTGATTACACTGCCTCTGCAAAACCTACAAGAACATCTCAGGAATGATCATATGCCTTTACAAAACTTGTGTACAATACTGTCACATCATCGTCTTCAGATCACCATCATTGTGCACGGAGCACAACCCAAATGCACATCACTCAGCAGTTACACCACCGACATGGGAGAACACATCTATCACCATTCAGAGAAAGCTCATCACTTACATCATGACCATGAGAGGACTTACATACCACCATGTTACCATACGAGGACCTACCTACCATCATGTCAGAAAGGCACAACACTTATATTATGACCATTGGAGAACACATTTGTCACCATGTCGAAAAGGCTCACTCGGCCCTTACCTCTCACCATGGGAGAACACATCTATCACCATGTGAGAATGACCCCAACCCTTACATTTCACCATGGGAGATCACATCTATCACCATGTGAAAATGGCCCCAGCCCTTACATTTCACCATGGGAGAACACATCTATCACCATGTGAAAATGGCCTAGCCCTTACATTTCAGCATAGGAGAACACATCTATCACTATCTGAAAATGGCTCCAGCCCTTACATCTCAGCATAGGATAACACATCTATCACTATCTGAGAATGGATCCAGCACTTACATCTCACCATGGGAGAACACATCTATCACCATGTGAGAAGGGCTCATGTGCATCTGTGTCTCCGAACTCATCACTTCCCTTGGAAGGATTCTCGATCTGAAGTACACCAAGTCTCCCTCTGAAGTATTCAAACTTCACTCTAGCCAACGGCTTGGTCAGCACATCGGCTACCTACTCGTCCGTTGCAACATACAGGAGCTTCACTGCTCCTCTCTACACAATATCCCTGATATAGTGATACTTGATCTCAATGTGCTTCGACTTGTCATGGAACACTGGGTTCTCCGACAACTTCAGACAACTCTGGTTGTCGCAATATATACAAATAGCACTCAGCTGGAGATCAAACAAATCAGACAGTAGCTTCCTAAGCCATACTTCCTCACAACTAGCCGAACAAGCTGCGACCTAATCTGCTTCAGCTGTACTTAGTGCCACACAATAATTCTTCCTTCTAAACCAAGAGATCATACCAAATCCCATACTGAAGCAGCACCCCGAAGTGCTCTTTCGATCGATGGCACTACCTGCCCAATCTAAATCAACATAACCCTCCAAGTTAAACTTTTGATTTTCCTCATACTTGAGCCCATAGTCAACTGTACCCTTCAAGTACCTCAGAATATGCTTTGTAGCTATCAGGTGAGCATGTCTAGGATCTATTAAGTATTGGCTCAAAGTGTTCACCGCAAAGCAGATATCTGGTCTTGTATTCGTCAGGTACATCAAGGACCCAATCATCTGACGATACATTGTAGCATCAACCGACTCAGATGAATCATCACACAGAAGCTTCAGGTTCGATGCCATAAGTGTGGCCATGGCCTTGCATTCCATCATCCTGAACCTCTTCATCATATCTACTACATACTTCCCTTGTCCAAGGAAGATTCCATCTGCACTCTGACACACGTCCATACCAAGAAAGTAGTGCATCATACCCAAGTCCTTCATCTCGAACTTGGCAACAAGCTTCCTCTTCGTGTTGGCAATCAATCTATCCTCACCTGTTGCAAACAAGTCATCCACATACAACAATAGTATCATTGGATTTCCTTCCTCAACCTTGTAGTAAAGGTTGGAATCCATTTTACTCTTGGTAAAGACAAAACTGGATAGGAAGCCATCTATCCTGCCATGCTAGGTCCTGGGTCCCTATTTCAAACCATATAGGGCTTTCTTCAGTTTGCACACATGTGACCCTCGGTCATGTGTCTCAAACCCGAGTGGCTTCTCCACATACACTTCCTCTTCAACTACACCATTCAAGAAAGTTGTCTTAACATCCATCTGGTGTACCTTCCATTTCATCACTACAGCCAGAGCAAGTACTAATCTAATGGAAGTGTATCTGACCACAGGAGCAAAAGTCTCTTCATAATCAATCCCTTTTTTCTGGGAGAAGCCACGAGCTACAAACCTTGCCTTATATTTCTCTATGTTTCCATCTACAGCATGCTTGATCTTATAGATCCACTTGGAAGTCACCACAGACTTCCCATCTGGTCTTGGGACCACATCCCAAGCATCATTCTTCATGATCGACTAGTATTCCTCGACCATGGCATCCTTCCATTCTTTCTTTTCTTTTGCTTCTTCATAACTGGAAGGTTCTTTGTTCATTATGTCACAGAGTAAAGTGACATAGCTAGTATGTGATCTTGTCCTTTTCCTTTCTCTGTGTTCCTCTTCTGGAATGCCAAACCTTTCTGCATATTGAATGAGCTCTCTAGCACATGTTGGTTTCCTCTTGTGAGAGTTCTTCTCATGAGGTGGATCTAAAGTTTTTGTGGATCTTCTATCTCACGATCTTCTTCAAGAATTGCTTCATTCATTGTAGTGTCTTGTGTTAAGGATATCCTGGGTTCTTCATTATCTTCAACTGGTGTTTTCCTTGATTTGATGTATGCTAAGCTTTCATCAAATGTTACATCCCTATTGATATCAATCTTCTTGAATCCTGGGAAGTAGATTCTGTAAGCCTTCGAGCTTTCACTGTAACCCACGAATATGCCCTTCTTTCCTGAAGGATCTAAATTTGTCCTCTTTTCTTTTGAGATGTGAGTGTATACTGGACAAACAAATATTCTAAGATGGCTAACTTCTGGTTTCTTACCAGTGAACACTTATTCTAGTGTTTTGTTGTCAAGTATCTTATGAGGTGTTCTGTTCTGTACATATAAAGCTGTCCTGGATGCTTCAGCCCATAAGTGCATAGGTAGATCTTGGTCATGAAGCATTTCCCTAGCTGCTTCCATGATTGTTCTATTCTTCCTTTTGGAAACCCCATTCTGTTGTGGATTGTAAGGAGTAGTCAACTCCCTCTTAATCCCTGAATCACTGCATAGCTTCTTGAAGTCTCCTGAAGTGAATTATCCGCCATTGTCGGATCTGAAGATCTTGATCTTCATGTCAGTTTGGTTTTCTATCAAGGACTTGAATTCCTTGAACTTTTCAAACACTTTATCTTTGTTCTTCATGAAGTAAACCCAAGTCTTCCTAGAGAAATCATCAATGAAGGAAACATAGTACACAAACCCACTCAGAGAACTATATGACATTGGACCGCATACATCAGAGTGGATGATTTCCAAGATTATTTTTGCCTTGCTTTCACTACTTGGAAATGTCTTCTTTGTATCATTCCCCTTTGCACAACCTTTTCAAATGCTTTCATGTTTTGTATGGATTTCAGGAAGACCTTCCAATGCTTTTCTTGCAATTGGAAGTGCCCTATAGTGTATGTGTGCAAGCCTTCTTTTCCAAAGTGCACTTGGTTCTACTGAGTCATGGACCAAGGCTTGTTCTGGTTGGCCCTTCAATTTGTATAATCCTCCCTCTTGCTCTCCAATCACCACTGCATCATCTATAGTCTTACCCTTTTTCCACATTAGGACTTGGCCATCTACAAATGCAACCCTCATGCTTTTTGCATCTAATGCAGATATGGAGAGTAGATTCTTCTTGAGACCTGGAACATATAGTACATCTTTCATCTTCATAGACTTTCCATAGTCTAGCTTATAGGTGCCTTCACCACTTCCTTTTATTGGATATTGGTAGTCATCCCCAAGTTTCACCTTATTGGGTGATTCATGTTCAGATAGGTTCATAAAGGATTCCTTGAATCCTATCATGTGTTTGGAAGCCCCACTATCTATAAGCCAATCATTACATCCATGAGTAATGGTTCCGATGAGAGCAGAAATCAAAACATATTCTTCATCACTTGAAGAATCTTCACTTTCTTTGCTAGCTCTCTTCCTGGGAGGTTCATCATCCTCTACAGTACGAGCATGATGTTTTCTTTTGATGTCTTCTTCCTTTTTTGAGAGCCATCTTTATTATTTCTGGGACAATCCCTGGCATAGTGTAACTTTTCATCACATGTAAAGCATTGGGCATTTGATATGTTTCTTTGAGATCTGAAGTTTCCCCTTTGATTCTGATGGTGATGCTTTTCTTTCTTACTGTGGTGATGTCCCTTCTTATAATCATGTCTTTTGGAGTGTGTTGTGAGAGCTTGGTCTTCATTCCCCATCTTTTCTTCTCGAGCTACAATTCGAGCTTCTTCCTGTGAGCATTCTTCCCACAACCTACTGAATGAGATATGTTTCTTCCTAGCACAAATTCCTTGGATGAAGGAATCCCATGACCGAGGAAGGCCATTAAGAGTGGTCATTACCACTTCTCCATTTTCTATGTCTTCTCCCACATCTTCAAGTTGTTCTTTTATCTAGGAGACCCTTGACAAATAAGACTGCATACTTTCTGCATTATGGATCTTGACATTCTTCAATTGATTCCTCAAGGTCATCTTCCAATTTATGTTCTTCCCTTCGAATAGCTTGGTCAGCGAATCAAACATCTCCTTTGGTGTCTTTAGAGATGACATATATGGTATGAGATGGTCTTTGATAAAATCAACAATGATCCTCTTAGCCTTGACCAAATTCCTTTTGTGTGAGGCCTTAGCTTCTTCTTCCTCTAGGATAAGGACCTCTTCACTTATGTAAGTGTCCAACTCATTTTCTTCCAGGATTAACCCAATCCTATACTTCCATGCTCAAAATTTATCAGCCCCTTCAAGCTTATCCTCAAGCTTGGTGTGGTGAGACATCTTTAAAGAGTACTTCAAATGGAAACATAAAATATTTAGGTCTTACCACTTGATTTGCTGAAAACTAGATTTCGTCCCGGATTAGGGTTTGTCAGAGAAACCCTAAAAATTCAAATTTTGAATTTCAAACTTCTAAAAGGATAGAAAGATGTGCCTTGATGGTTTGATCAGCTTGGTATACTCAGAATTTGAAAACTGCAAAGTTTCACCCTTCATAAATGTCTTTTAGTCTTCCCGGATTCACTAGGGAGGACCTTGAATTAGGGTTTGAGTTTCCCGGCACATCACCCAACCAAAAAATTCTATCCAAAGCTCTAATATTCAATTGTTTCAAGGAGCTTTTAGCTATTGTCTCAGATTTCAGAAATTCCTATTTCTGTGGAAACCCTAATTTTTAGGGCCAAAAATGAAAGTGCTTGGAATTGAATTCTGATTGGACAAAAAGATGCACCTTCCTTATTAGAGTCAATATACCTTACTGCCTTTCCATAATATGTGGAGAGAAACCCAATAAATAAGAAACCCTAGTTCCCACAACTGCACAGTGTCTTCTTCTCAGGTTAGCTTTGGTACCATGTTATATTTTGAGCATTAATTCAACATACTCTAGGATCTTTACTGAGATAATAACATGTACATCATATCAAGCATATCAAGCATAACAAGCAATCACATAAGACAATGGACACACAGAGTTTCACTGGGGAAAACCATAAACGTGAAAAACCCCACAACTTCCTCAGAGATAGAAAGAGAAATGATACAACCCAAGTACAAGAGATAGTCTTCTCTAGCAGCTACTCCTCCTTCCTCACTTGCACGCCACTTTCTGGAGAGTGTAGAAGTGAATAATGAAGTGATCAAATAGAGTGCTTCCCGCACTCTATTTATACATGACCTGACTTGCCTA
Source organism: Larix kaempferi (assembly GCA_027924585.1). Classification (NCBI taxonomy): domain Eukaryota; kingdom Viridiplantae; phylum Streptophyta; class Pinopsida; order Pinales; family Pinaceae; genus Larix; species Larix kaempferi. The sequence continues at coordinate 8,112,856 of BSBM01000249.1, forward strand.
ATAAACTAGCAGGGATGGATTGTCTAACTCAGTCTAATAACCCATGGTAATACTAATCACGGTCGACCCCACACTTGGTGGTCTAATAACCCATCACATGAAAGTTGCGACACTTGTGACACTTGTCAATACAAATGATGACACTTCTGTATAGAGGAATAATACCATCTCTATAGGAGTACAACATACATAGGTGAAATACATTCCAAAGTTACATATACATCAACACAGTTTCGATGAAATGATGAAATCCTAGATGGAAACCCTGGATCAAATCCAGTTCATAATTGTTCTATAATGCAAGAAGGGTCGGTCGATCCTTCTTGTGTTCGCCATTCTAGATATAGGTGAATTGTTGGATATGGGTATGTAGAATTATCTACTAAATGAAGGGGCGGATCCCTACTATTTACAGCAAAAGTTTGAAGTATAGAATTCTCAGCCTGACCTTCGTAGATTAAATATTTTTAAAATTCTCTCATAAAGCAAGGTTCGTCTGACCCTTGTTGTGGTAAGTATTATGCTAGTGTTCACGATTTTGGATATAAATGAATGGACGGTCTAGCATTTGTAGGATGAATAATTTTACAATTCCCTTATAGATGAAGGGGCGAGTGACCCTTCTTCTTCCTCGTATTCTTTTCATAATAGTTCTCGAATGAAAGAAGGGTCGATCGATCCTTCTTGCATTCTCCATTCCAGATATAGGGAATTGATGCATCAATGTTATCATAATAATCCACTAAACGAAGGTGCGACCAATCCTTCTTGTTAGTAAACTGAAGTCGGGAAAACATTTTTTATATGTTAGAACTTAGCTTATGCCCGGATCCCTACTATTAATAAAATTGGAGCCCCAGCTACTAATTTCTGGAGGTAATCTCCTATTCTTTCATCTTGATTATGGGGTTGATTTATTGATGTCTTCATTTTCACTTTCCATGCTTTGAATCCAATAAAATTGTTGAATAACTCTTGTTTTTCTGCATTTTGTGAGTTGTGGAAAGATTTGTTTTTTCCTTTGAAATACATCATTTCCGCAATCTTTTTTTTTTTTTTAATTTTGAAATCTTTCATTCTGCTTTCCGCATCCTACAATGCAGATTGCGAAAATCGAAAACCCAACTAAAAAATGAAATCGCATTTGCCTTTTCTGAACCCGCATTCCACAACCCACAATGTGGATTGTGGAAAGGTCGAATTTTCCCTATAAATTTTCTGCTCTGCATTCCTGATTGCAAATTGCGGAAACAATAAAATGTCGAATTCGAAATATATACTTCTGCAACTCGCAATGCGGATTGCATATTGCGGAAACCACGATATATATACTTTTTTAAAACACCCCCACAATTTCATTTTTTCTTTTTCTTGTTCTAATCTTGTCCGTTGATTTCTTTAAGATATACAATCCATATTGATTTCGATAGTATTATTTTGTTAAGTATTTCAAAATTAATTATCTTTTTATACTATTTTCAAACTTTGAATTTCACCCTCTATGAATGAATTTCACTGCGATTTTTTACCCTATCAATGTAGGGACGGGTCCCTACTATTTATAGCAGAAGTTGGAAGTTTGGAATTCTCATCCTAGCCTTTGTAGAGTAAATATTTACACACTAATCTCGTAAATGAAGGGAAAACCGACCCTTGTTGTTCAACATTTTGGATATAAATGAAGTGACGGTCTAGCCTGCGTAGGTTGAATAATTTTGCAATTGCCTCATAAATCAAGGGGCAGGTGACCCTTCTTCTTCCCCGCATTGTTTTCATAATAGTTCACAATTATCCACTAAATGAAGGTGCGACCGATGCTTCTTGTCGGAAATAGAAGTCGAGACAAACATTTTTTATATCTTCGAACTTAGCTTATGCCTGGATCCCTACTATTAATAAAATGGGGGCCCCGGTTACTAATTTTTGGAGGTAATCTCCAATCCTTTCATCTTGATTATGGGGTTGATTGGTTGATGTATTCATTCTCACTTTTCCATGCTTTGGATCCAACAAAATTGTTGAATAACTCTTGTTTTTCTGCATTTTGAGAGTTGCAGAAAGTTTAGTTTTTTCCTTTTTTTAGTTTTGAAATATGTCTTTCCGCATTTCCACATTCCGCAATGTTGATTGTAGAAATTGGAAACCCAACTAAAAAATGAAATCACATTTTCCTTTTCCGAACCCACAATGCGGATTGCGGAAAGGTCGATTTTCCCCTATAACTTTCCCTCTCCACATTCCTGACTCTGGATTGCTGAAACAATAAAATGCTCAATTCAAAATCTGACCCGCAATGAGGATTGCGGATTGCGGAAACCATAATAAAATATTATAAAAAAACAACCCTACAATTTCTTTTCCACTTTTTCTTGTTCTAATCATGTCCGTCGATTAATTAAAATGGGAACCCTAGTTACTTATTATGAAGGGAATCTGCAATTTTCTTATGGGGTGTCATGATTGTTGTCTTTATTCCAAGTCGACCAACCCGCAATGCGGATTGCGGAAAGGTCAATTTTTTCTATAATATTGCCTGCTCCGCTTTCCCGACTGTGGATTGCGGATTGTGGAAACATTAAACCGCTCAAGTTGAAATTCTCACTTCCTCAATTACGCAACCCACAATGTGGAATGCGGATTGCGGAAGCCAGAAACAAAATTTTCAAAAAGTCACTCTCGCAATTTTTTTTCCACTTTTGCTTGTTTTGATCGTAACCGTCTATTTCTTTGAGATCGACGGTCCAGATTTATTTCGTAAGTAATATTTTGTTATATATTTCAAATTTGTACTATCTTTTAATTATTTTCAAACTTTGAATTTTACACTCAGTGAACACTTTTTATTGTGATTTTCGACTTTGGCGAAAGGATTTTACTGCGGATTTTTACTCTATTCACCAATTTACCTCCTTCATCAGTTTTACAGGTGGTTTTTTCTTGTATTTTGTTGATCATTTGTACAAATTCAAAAACTTAAATGCATTTAATTAATTGTTTTTCTTGTCGCCTTCATCAAAAATTTCCGGTTTCTATCCGTCATGTCGAAAAACACCTAGTCCAAAAATGCCCTAAATGAACTAAAGAACAGAGACCCAAACAATGGCATTTTTTTGGATACCAATGGGAGGGTGTCCGAAACCTATTTCTTCAAGTGGTTGAGGGTTTACTCCATTTTCAATAACGATGATTTCTCAGAAATTCAATGTGACCAACCTTCCTACATAAATATTAGCAAGTCCCAGATCCACGCCATTGCAGTTAGACCTGCGCGGATGCTCTACACCGATGCCATTAAATGGATTATTGACCATACCAATCCATTATACCACTCCTTTAATTACAGATTTGGAACCTAATTGTAATGTTTTAGAGCTGAGGTATTCGCCAGAGCCTATGCATTCAGGAAACCCCAACAGCTGCTCAATAAGAAATTTCTGGATGCCGCTGCAACTTGGTACAATTTTGATGAAATGTTGATGTCCCAGATGGAAAAACCTGTGTACTTTACACCTAAAGCCGAAAAATTGTACCCCATCTCCTAGTTCAGGGAACCTTTCTCGATGTTGGAATCCCTGCTCGACAGGTTGTATGGGTTTCCCAATTGTTCAGTTTTTAAAGCAGAATGGGTGCCTTAGGCCCATCATGTTCTTACCGCAGGGGAATATTTCAATTGGGATCATATTTTATCAGTGGAATTGAAGGCAGCAATAGAAAAATAACAGAAGACTCCTTGCCTCGAGGAACCCTACATTTTACTTATCTCCCTATGTTATGGATGTTTTCTTCTTAGTGTTTTCTTTCCCCGCTATGGGATGGAACTGGACAATAGATGGACCTCAGTCCATATCTACTGCCCTACACCATGGGAGGACAACTTTACACCTCTCATATATTACATCTTTGACCATTTCATTGGCTCAATTTATCAACTGATCTTCAAGGAGGATGCTCCTACCTTTTCAGACCAAGCCAAGACATTGATTTCTATGATGGGAGATTGGTATGTGGGGGAATATTTCTACTACATCGAAATTTGGGGAAACAACACAACACATTTACTGCCCAGGATTGTCCCATACAAGATGGTGTTGGAGGAGATTTCTTTCCAGACAGTCATTGATGGTGTGTTCCCAAAATTGATTGGGGATAAAAGGAGAGGGTGGCCTAATTTTCCCCTTAATATTGGATCCTTGGGGATTCAAAATTCAACTCATGCTTCCTTGATGGGAAAGAAAATTACTACTCTGAATCTTGGGGAGGCTCCCAAGACGATGCATGACCCAAAATCCTTCTTGGCCAACCATTTTACAAAGGAACACTTGAAAAGTCCCCATACTCATCAAACCACTCCTGATGATTCTATTTATCAAGGTGATGGTTCTTTCTTGAAAGTTTTAAACGAGAATTCTTCCTCATAAGAGAAGATCTTCATGGTCCAATATCAACAAGAGCTCAAGACCAAAGTGTTGCAGTATAGGAAGCTAGAACTGTCACTTGAAGAAAGAGCTTAGAAAGAGTTAGTGGAGAAGGAGGCTTAGAAAGCATAGGCCAGCACTCCCTTGATGTTGACTTACCCAACATATGACAAAGGGAAAGCTCGTGTTGAAGATATCCCACAGTCTAAACCTTTGGCTACTCTCAACGCTTTCATAAAATCAGTTGCTAAGATGAAAAAGAGATTAGCATTGATGGGTTCAGTGTGTTAACACCCAAATTGACCCTCTAGGTTGTCGGAGAAGGCCAACTCGAGGTAACCACAAACAACTTGATATTGTACTACTGACCCAACACAATCAAAGAGGGATCTTTCTTTTTATTCCCTTTGTTCACATCACAGAGCAAGTGATCTACACCAATAACATTTCACTCCCTGCAGGTCTTCCAAAAAAGTATTCCCAACAAAAGAAACGGCTGATCCTTCATCTTTTTGAAAATACCCATAACGATTTGTAAGGAATTCAACAATATTTTATATCTACCTGATGTAATGTCTTATGATTGGGAAAGAAACTCATAGAAACACAAAATATAGATAGTTGATCAAGCATTGGTGCCAACATGCAATCATCACAAACACGATGCAACATGCGGATTATCTAAAGGTTTGTAGCAGGAGAAATAGTCTTGTAGAATTTAAGCAACCAGCAGTAATTCTGGACCATAGTGTTAGCCAAAACTATAGATATAGTATGGCTAACAATGCTGCTAACAATGCTGCTCTTCATGGGCATTTATGTAATATGACACCACTTCATATCGAGCAATGGTGACCTCAATCAATGCCTGCTATTTCTAACCTTCGTCATGCTCCAATAAACACCATTGACAATTGCCTTTAATTTCTTGTATTCACTGCTCATAATCAAGCTACGTGTTCATCCTTCAGACATCTGGAACTCCAACTCGATGCCGAGTGCTTTCATTTGATTTTCATTTGTATGAGCACAACGATTACCACAACATTTAACTTTCACTTGGATGCAAATTTTTGACATTTGACCATACCAGTTAAGAGCTTTGGCGAGAATATTTATGAACATTCTGGTGGTAGAAATTTGGGGCTTTGCTTGAAGACGTTCTTCAACACTTAGTATTTGTCGTTTTGCATCTTTCTGGCATCTAAATACTCTACCTTTGTTCTTCATATGGAAGCTGCCTCATGTTCAGGTTAGGAAAGGCATCTTCAATGATCATTGAGAAGCATTGCATTTAACAACACAATACCTTTGGGGATGCTGCTATTAACCACGATTTCACACTCCTATAGTGAAACGTTGCTTACATGCTTGAAGGTATCTTCAATTCTTCTGAACCCTTTTACCTGCAGAAATAGGATTTCAATGAAGGTTTCGAATTTATTCTCATTGATCTTCTCATACTTCATCTTCTCTTAACTAATTTCAGGTCAGCTGATATATCCTTTCCTACTGTAGGATCAATTCCTTTTCTTTTCATATATCTCCTTGCGAGCTTCACTCGCCCCATCTCTCCACTTCTTTATGGTACCACGATTTTGGAGACAGACTTCAAAACGTCGTGTCCTCGCAGTAAAATTAAAAGATCGTATTGTATTTTGTACTCCTGCGCGGCTGGGACTCATATTAAAAATAATCAAAGTCTTCGAATCACCACTCAAAGAATCTCGGAGAATTTGAGCGATATTTGATCTTTCATAATGTACATAGTCCTTCCTCGCTGTCAATGTCGGCACAACATCCCCCAACACAAACAACAATTTATTCACATGCGCTAACTCCTTGGGGTGATCCCCACTAGCTCCCTCCTTGGGCAAACGCTCACTTCATTTATGTCGACGAAATAATCTTTGATCGCTGATCTATTTCCCAGCTTGATCTGAGCCGTTGAATGGTGCAGTCTTTACCCAGCTTCGCAGATTTTAAACCTTCACACCCTGATCGCAGCCGTTGAAACGTGCTACCTCTACACAAACTTCGTGAATTTGAAAATTGTATTTATTCGTGCAAGTTGAAATCGTGAACTCCTTGGCAGTCGTTGATTTCTTTCTCCCCCAGATTGGATGCTGGAAAGTAACAATGGTATTCTCAATCTCTTGTCATCTTGCACGTGTGCACCATCCAGATATCTTGTTTGACTGATATTCTGCTTTGCTTCTCTATCCTCAGCATATGACCGAGGTCGCTTTCCTTGATGACTGGATACACTTCCAATAGAACCACGCTCATCTTTCATATGCTATGCATGCTCGACCATCGCCAAATTTCATGGACTGCTGGTGCGAAGGTGGGTTACCTCCCCTTAACAGAGAGCGGGTGCTTTTTTGTGTGCATGGATCTACCACTATTCATGGCGGCGTGACAATTCATGTACTTTGGTGTTTCTAATTGCCACTATTGACTTTGGCAGTTAACCGATTGTCATCTCACTGCATTTATTTTTTCTCCATGTACTTTCATCTCCATTAATAAAACCTTTGCTTCATAAAAAAATCAAACCTTTGGCTATATCGTTTCCATAAACACTTTGGCTATATTTGCTTCATGAAAAATCAAACCTTTGGCTATATCGTTTCCATAAAAACTTTGGCTATATTGAAATTTAAAATCTTTGTTCTCAATCTTCATAACAATTTAAAAACCTTAGCTCAAATATATAAAGCTAATATGGGTTTATAAAACCAATTTTTTACCATTATAAAAACTTTTTCTTTTTTCCCGGGGTTTCTCTTACTCCCTTTTTTCCCATGGTTTCTTTTACTCCCTTTTTGCCAAGTGTTCAAGACCTTGACATTGCCCTGATATGCAACCATTAACTAAAAAACACACCAAATTTTTTGAACTGAAACATGAAGTTGAAAACTGACTCTACATGCCGCAAACTGAAAAATTCTCGAAACCAAACTCAAAACTGAACTATACATTCTAAACCCTGCTGAAAAAGATGCTCAACTATGAGCTTATTCAAACTACGTACCTACCCTAATATGCCAAACTCTTTGATCAATTAAGTAACACGGAATTGCCAGTGAATCCAATCCAAAAGATGCTCGAACAATCCGACTCCTTCATTGTGCTTGAAATAAGTCAATGACAAAGAATATGACAACATAGGAAAACAATGATTCTTTTTAGTTTCAAAATGAAAATATGGCTGCAAATTCAAACTGAAAAACCCTTCCATATATTCACTAACAGGGTCATAAAAATCACTGATGTTTTGTTGTCTCCCACAACAATTTATAACTTGGTCATCATACATGGATTCTCCATATGTGCCTTTCACTTGCACATATTGTTTTGGGTCGTAAAACTCATCTCCAGACATAAAACATTTCCCAATATTGACATCTAGAGGCAACTAAAAAGACTTTTCAAAAGACAGGTGAAAGTCCTAGAACTGAATTTGATTCTTGTTGTGGCCACAACAGATCCCATGCTTAGCTAAGCATGGGAGCCCCCCCCCATTTTTTTAATAGATGCAAAAGTATTTGGGTGAGTCATCTTGAAAATTTCAGGTTTTGATTTTACCTCTAAAATTCTTCACCCATGCTTTTGGTCTGCTTGTCTTTAAGAGTTTATTTATTCCTTCCAAAGTGTTTCGGTCTGAAGAAAGCCAAAATTTTGAGTATTTTTGTTAACTTGTATCATCATCTCGAAACCCGACATTTGGAGAACGTGAAACCCGCAACCCAACAGGTGCGGGTTGCGGGACTGTTGTTTTAAGTTTTGGTTTTGGTAATTCCAAAACCCTCAACCCAATGGCTGCGGGTTACGGGATCATTCTGCAGTAAAATTGGGGAATAATGACTCCGAAACCCGAACCCCGTAATGGCGGCATTCGGCTTTCGGGATTTTGTTTTTGGTTTATTTGGTGTGTGCTCCCGAAATCCACAACCCGTGATTTCAGGATGCGTCTTTCACGATGATTATTTCACTTCACAATTTAAAGGTTTCGAAGCCCGCCACCCGCATAGTCCATTTTCGGATTTCGGAAATCTTTTCTCTTGCTGTCATTTTGTGAACCCGCAAATCTGTACTTTCGAGTTTTGGCTTGCGGTATCTTTGAATAAGAATTTTATGTTTTTTGAACCCGATTTTGCATTCTGCTTCGGTTAATCTTCGTCGTCCATCTGTTATGATCTCGCTGTCATGTTGATTCTTGGTAATTAGTTAAGTCAGGTTTTGCCACCTTCTCGTTTCCAAACCTGGTTCGACCAGTTATCATTTTCTGTCTAATTCACGATAGCGGACACTATTACAAGCCTACCAATTACTTCATGTTTGAAGTATGCCATCTTTCTGCCTTAAGTTTGCCATCTCTGCACTCAAGCTTTAACATCTTGTCATTTTTTTGTTGTTGTTGTTCCATCTCTTAATGATCAGATTTGTTACGTGCAAAGAATTGATAGCCCGTGTACTGGAAATCCTAGTTCTGACCTTTTGCACATCAACTTTTTCACCATAACCTTCGTCTCCGTTATTGATCACCAGTCATAATTGTTGATGGGAGATTGCTAGTAACGATGTGATCAAAAAGGTAGTTCAAAACCATGCGAATAGTAATTGAGCTTGTACTTTGCACAAGCTTAAACTCGAACCTTATCTTTTTCATGACAATTGAAGTGATTATAATGGATTGAATGGCTAAGTTAATCATTGTAGATTTCCCTTGCCTGATTATCATCAACCTGCTGGTTGGCCTTTAAGTAGAAATTAAATGAAAGTTCCAGTTCATCCTTTGCCTTCTGAAACAAGAAACACTTTGTTTGGATTTCTCCTTATATCCTTTTTAGAATGAGTAATATTCATGCAGATGATAATTTTTCTAATGTTCTGGTTGAAAATGAAGAACTCTATATATCAAGAAATGTTGTCACCACCTTTTGATGCAGGTGTTCCCGATCTTAGCAGTGGTAGCAGCGAAGAAGACTTCGAAATTTTGTCTACCTACATTCACAACCCCAAAAAGCAAAGGAAGAAAATTCTGGAAGAATCAACTGATCTCGATACTGATGTTATACAGGACTTTATAACCAATGAAGAACCTGACGTGCCGGCTATTGTTACTGAAGTAAATCCTCTAATGGATTTCTCTGTTTTCGACAATGGGTTCCTTGACCCCAAATTTCCTACAGCGGGCGTTCTGCAAACTACATCACTTGTCGATGCTAGTGAACAATCTGTGATTAAATTCTTATGGTGCCACGAGATCTTATCAGATTGAAGAACAAGTCTTTCTTTTTATGAAAGGTGGCGAAAAATATTTTAAGCTTAAAAATAGCAGGATTTTTTGGATCGATGGTTAGATCCGATTTTGTAATCCCCATGTTGTAGAACTTCTCCTTTTGGGGCTCTTATGTAAAATTAGTATATAAGGAGAAATGTTTCTCTTAGTAAAGGGTTAGGAATTTTGGAATTGCAATTCAACAGGAGTTCAGACTGAAGATACTCTGTTTATCAGAGTCATTGTAATTTGTGTACAAGACTTCTCTATTCAGGAAAGTTATTTTTTAATTCACCTCCTATTGTTCTTCAAATTTCTTTGGGAATTGTTGAGTTAATGTTTCAAATTTGTCATCGATCATGTGTTTAATAATTTGCAGGATATTTTGTTAATGCATAAGATCTCTCATATTGATTTTTCTGTACGTGTGGATTATGTTCAAAATTGTTCTATTAAATTTCTTTAATTGAACGTTTTCACTTTTATATTTCTGCAAATGATTTGATGCAATTAAATATGTATAATCAAATGTTAATTTTTCAATTAGCACAATGATTACAGATCATATATTTGAACACGCTCAACACTTTGAAGAATTGTCACTTAATTTCTTAATTGATAAAACTTTAATTAACAATTGAAAAACCCGAAGACATTTCTGTTTAAGGTTTAACTACTTGTTCATCACACTTCAACTCTGATCTTCACAACAACAACTTCTCCTTTTAGGTCAAATTTGACTTAGAATAGATCCTTTCCTTAGGTAGTTTAAGTTAGATTTTGGTAACAAGCTTTCACACTTAGTTTTCCTTGATGGAAAAACTAATATTTTGAGATCAAATATTTTACTCATAGAGTGCTAGCGTAGGCCAAATATCCATGGGTGATTACCATCCCAAATAGCTCGAGGATAAGGTAACTCTTGCGTAGGGTTAACTGAAGCCTTTGGCTAGGTTTCCATCCCCTGTTGTGTGCCTTGGAACCCATTCCAGCACTTTGCACTCACCCTGCACCCCCGAGGCATGAACAAATGGCGCTAGAAGGAGGGCCACGAGTAAAAAATGCCTAAGAAAACTACTAATAAGCCTCCTCCAGCAAGTACTTCAATGGTTCAAACCCGAAGCCAGAATAGGGCTTCAACATCTGAACAACCAACTTATCCACAACCTACAATTCTCCCTGTCACATCTACACAACCTACTGTTATACTCGTTACACCAGTGATGCAACAGGAGAATAGAGGAGATATCCTTTTCACGTCACCTAGAAGGGGACCCATTTCGTTAGAGCAGATATTGAAAACACCTACCGATAGGGTTTTAAGAGCAGAACAACGACTTGCCGATCAAAGAAGACGTGAACTGGCAGCTCTAAACTTAGAAATTACTTTGCAAGATAGCAGTTGGGAAGACAAGCAAGTTCCCACCTCACAGACCAGTGATCCACAGGTTCAGCACACCAATAGTTTTAACACAGAGGATCAACATACAACTGAACAACCATCTGAAAACCAAGACCTAGTTAATCGATTAGATTCTCCTGAATATAACCATGAGACCACTCACACAGTAACACAAGGTGAGCCAAATATTGGAGTCGGCGGTCCACCACCGTCCCCTCCTTCATCTTCATCATGTGCCTCAGACGAAGAGAATTCTTTTAGTTCGTCATCTGAAGAAGAAGAACAAGAATCTCCAATGGCTGGTGAAGGTCAAAACAGACCTTGGCTTGACCAAGGTGCAGTTTTCATATTAGGAGATCAACATAGATTACCAAAGAATCTTGAGAAATGGCTGCCTAAATACAACCCTGATGAAAAGATACCTGCGTTGGACCACATAAAAAATTTCATGCAGGAATTTAGGCTTAGAAGCGTGGTACATGAGGATGTAGTATGCAGACTCTTTCCCTACACTTTTGAGGGTAGAGGGGCCACTTGGTATTTTGCTTTGCCGGCCCAATCTATAACTTCCTAGGATGAATTCGAGAAACATTTTACTTAGAAATTCGGGGATGAAAAAACACCGCAAGATCTTGTCTTAGAATTATCCTCCATGAAAGCCAAAGGAAAAGAAAGGGTAAAAGACTTTAACCAAAGGTTTTCTTATCTCAAAAATAGAATTCCTGTCAATCTTCTTCCTGTTAAAGAATTATTGGTGGCTTATTATGAAAAGGGTTTGCCTCCCCCTATTGCAATATGGGTCAAAAGGGAATAGATGTTGAATATTGTAACTTCTAAGAATATTTTATTCGTATATTATTTATTCCGGAGATGTTCCATACCTCCAATGTGATTATACTATGAATCCGGAGATGTTTATTCCTCTGAATTGGTTGTGGTAACTAGGGTTATTAGACCCACCATGTGGGGGTCGGTGTTCGGATATCCACATCATCTTTTTCAGGATCTTGCATGCAATTAGGGTTTGCATGCAAATTCTAGGGTTTGCATGCACTTTGCATGCATCCCAGTCACCAGTTTGATGCCTCCAGCACCTTAGCCACCTTATTCTAGCACTCGGGAGCCACTTCCTTCAGAGTTTTAGCCCTCCTAGGCTGAAAGGCGCCCACTTCTCACCTACTTCCAGAGAAGGGCGCACTTGTTCACCTACCACTGCAGTTCCACTTCAGTTACATTCAGTTAGCTCCGATTCTCCCTGATTTAAGGCTAGTTTCACTCCCGACTGACTGTTTCACTTCCGTTGGACCTCCAGTTTGACTAGATGACTTGTTCTGACTTCAGTTAGTCTCCCATGTGCCCCCCACTGAGCCTCCTTCCCTTAATCAGTGCTACACACTTCAGTTACACTTGTTACACTCAGTTAGACTCAGATTGACACCTGGATGACTGGTTCTTGTGCATTGATGAGCACCACCGATTGATGATGAGGACTCCTAGTTGGATTCAAGCTACTCCATTCAGTGATTCGAATGACCTCCTTAGGCAATTCGAATTGCTCAGTCATTGTCAGATTATTGTATTGTAATTATTCACCCTCATTGGGATATTGAGCACTGCTGCATGTTTTGCACAGTTTTACACCATATTTTCTATGTTCATCTATTGTGATTGATTTACTTGTTCATTAGATCTGCTGTGACTAATTTTACATGGTATCAGAGCCATGGCAAGGACAAGCTCTCTTTTCTCCAGGTGTTCTACATGAAGATTGAGCAATCCTTGCTCACCAATATATTTCAGCAGTGGCATGCAAAATCTCATGTGCATTCGCTCATGTGCATGCAAGGCTGAAAACATAGTGTTTGTTTGTGTGTGATTTACAGGTTTCTTACTTCCTCCATGTGCATTCGCTAATGCAAAGATGGAGACTTCTTCTTCACAAAATATTCTTACTCCATTCAACTATGATGAATGGAAACCAAAGATGATTGCATTCTTGAAGAGACAATGTCTTTTTGATATGTGCATTGGTAATACAAGAGATTTTGATTCCGATGAAGAGGAGAATGATTGGCTCAATGATTGTGACAGAGCTTTTGGAGCAATGTGTCTTGCTATGTCTCCTTGTATGCGCTACCTCAGTAATACTACTGAAAATCCAAGTGATCTATGGGTCCAACTTGAAAGAGAATTTGGAAAGCAGGAAGAAGAGGATCATGCTAGCCTTTTGGAGAACAAGCCCAATGAGATCTCCTTATATGCTCTCTCCGATTATGTCTTAGCCTCATCCATTGTTCAAGATGAAGAAGAAACTATAGATTCAACACTCATTCTCTCAAAGTCTTCTATTTCTAATTCTGAGCAAGATAAACAAGCTCATACTCTAGATTCCGAAGAGGTTCTTGAATCCTCTCTTTCACATGAGTTTGCCGGTATGCAGAATAATGATCTACTTGAAGTTTTGGAGGTAAAATCTGATTTTGGAGGTGAAGCATTTGCCCTCCTTCATTGCATGCCTCCTATAGACTTATGTTCTATCATTTGCAAAGTTTCTCAGATTTTTAATGAAGATGAAGAGCACTACCATTCGCTTGAGTTCAAATCTCATGCACTTTTTGCTGATTTTGGTTTTGATCTCACCCTTGTTGGTTCAAAGGAGATCTCAAGAAACCATTCATCTATTTTTGGAGCTGATTTAACTTCTATTGATAAGAAGTTCAAGTTTCAAGATCTATTTTATCCGATTGGAGCTATTCCTACCTCACTTGGTTCGAATCACAGGTTCCAGGTCATCCTTATATTTTCATATTTGTTCTCACCATTTTCGGTATGAAGAACAAGTTCTTAAAGTCTCCACATTCCCTTGCATCCACTGATGGAGAATTCAAGCACATGTTTTTGGAGCATGATCCATTTACTCCCAAGAGTAAGATACCTCCAGACAAATCTACTTGATTTTGGAGCAGTTAAATCTTTTGGTGTGCTACAGTCTATTTTGAGGGGGGGTATTTTTCCCATGAGGTTTTCCCCATTTCCTCGGTTTATTGACTGTTATTAGTTTGGATTATTATTGTATTGGGGTGACCTTTGGTCTTAGTTACCAGGGCCCTATCATTTTTTTTTTGCACATCATAGTCTAGCCTTAGGGGGGGTGTTCGGATATCCACATCATCTTTTTCAGGATCTTGCATGCAATTAGGGTTTGCATGCAAATTCTAGGGTTTGCATGCACTTGCATGCACTTTGCATGCATCCCAGTCACCAGTTTGATGCCTCCAGCACCTTAGCCACCTTATTCTAGCACTCGGGAGCCACTTCCTTCAGAGTTTTAGCCCTCCTAGGCTGAAAGGCGCCCACTTCTCACCTACTGCCAGAGAAGGGCGCACTTGTTCACCTACCACTGCAGTTCCACTTCAGTTACATTCAGTTAGCTCCGATTCTCCCTGATTTAAGGCTAGTTTCACTCCCGACTGACTGTTTCACTTCCGTTGGACCTCCAGTTTGACTAGATGACTTGTTCTGACTTCAGTTAGTCTCCCATGTGCCCCCCACTGAGCCTCCTTCCCTTAATCAGTGCTACACACTTCAGTTACACTTGTTACACTCAGTTAGACTCAGATTGACACCTGGATGACTGGTTCTTGTGCATTGATGAGCACCACCGATTGATGATGAGGACTCCTAGTTGGATTCAAGCTACTCCATTCAGTGATTCGAATGACCTCCTTAGGCAATTCGAATTGCTCAGTCATTGTCAGATTATTGTATTGTAATTATTCACCCTCATTGGGATATTGAGCACTGCTGCATGTTTTGCACAGTTTTACACCATATTTTCTATGTTCATCTGTTGTGATTGATTTACTTGTTCATTAGATCTGCTGTGACTAATTTTACAGTCGGCCCAGTCAGTTATAATAGGGTATTTAACCTAATGGTTAAATACGAGCCTACATGTACTTGTGTAAAATACATGTCAGTGTAGTGTATAAATAGAGGAGGTATGTTCCTCATTTGATACACTCACTCACTTAAGAGAGCCGCACTTGTGGAGGAGAGGTATGCTATGGTGGAGGAGGAGATCATGTCTTTGGTTTGCATCTTTGTATATTGCTGGTCATCTACATTGAGGAAGCTTTACTGGGTTTTCTACCCCATGAGGGTTTCCCAGGATAAATCTGTGTCTCTTGTGTTTATGCTATGCTTGTTGTTTCTTCAGTGATCCTGTATATGCCATTATTGTGAAATGGAATGTAATGCTGCTATTTTCTGTCTTAGCATATTGAATTTTAACATGGTATTAGAGCTAACCTGAAGGAAGGCAATGTATGGCACTTACGACACTTACTTCTCTTGCGACAATTTGAAGGTTAGGGTTTTATATAGAAAAAACCCGTCATCGTGGAACTTTCGCTATAAATCCATTTATGCAAAGTTTCAGGATCTGAAAAGCTTACAGGTCGTAGATAACATCCCCAAGTAACTTGTGTCCAAAGGGCACCCTCAGATTCGTTGTACTTTATGAGTTATGATCAGTACAAGTTAGGGTTTCTGCCTCTTCCAGATCTCAGTCAAAATCAGGTGACATTGGAAAAAAGGTCATAACTTGGGCTAGGAAGTTCCAAATGAAATTTCGTAAAAAGTTACAAGTAGTACACAGACTGTACTATCTCAGGAAGATTTTTCAGAGGCCGAAGGTGAACTCGTGACACGTGGCATGCCATACAAGTTCGCTCTCCTGTTTTATCCCATAAACAGGTCACGTTGCGACACTTGGCATAAATCTCTCTCAGAGAGTCCAATTGAGGTCAGACCTATCAGGCTGGAAAGATAATAGGGCGATCTATCTCAAGAAACGTTTTCAGAGGCCGAAGTTCAAACAGTGACATGTGGCACGCCGTACAAGTTCGCTCTCCTGTTTTACATCATAAACAGGTCACGTTGCGACACTTGGCATAACTCTCTCTCAGAAAATCCAATTGAGGTCAGACATGTCAGGATGGAAAGATGACAGGTTAGGCTTCTGCAGAAAAAGTTTTCAGACCCTGTGGAGCAGAAATTTCAGAGTTATAGCAGAAACAATCAGGTGCATATTTCTGTCAAAATAGAATTATTTTTGGAGCACCTTTATTCATGGCTTCCGGAATTTAGGGTTTTGGAGAAAGTTAGAATTTTTGGAATCGGAGTCCATGGCTGGAAGCTCCTCAAAAAAATAAGAGCTTAGAGCCTTGGATCGAACCTTTTGATTGGATATAAGGGTGGGCTTCATCAAACCCTAGTTCGGGTTCCTATCCAGAAGATCCAGAAGTTTCAAAGGCAATTTTGAGGGGTCAAATTTTGGAGATTTCAAAATTGAAGAATACTAGGTTGATCAGCTCAGCAAGACACATTCTTCCATCCATTCATAAGTGTGAAAGTTAAAGATTGAATTTTTAGGGTTTCTCTAGCAAACCCTAATCAAGCTCCAGATCAAGTTTCAGGGGGAGTTGAGGCTAAGGCCTTACATAAGAAGACTACAAAAAGTCTTGACAGGTATGACTTAAGGAGGTTCAGGTATGTCTTGAAATCTGATTCTTGATTAAGTTCATAATGTGTTTGTCTTCATGTTATTTATTAGTACAATCTTGATTAATGTTATTAATTGTCTTATCACCCTAGTAACAATATGAATGCATGTGAATGATCGAAGACATTCATTGATTAGGGCTATATGATTGTACTTATGCATTATGGTGTTGTATGAGGTTGATGTTGTCTGCTAACAAGACACAGGTACATCACAAAAGACAAATCAAGTTTCATGACCATGAAAACATGAAGACAAAGACTCATGAGGTATGTATGACTTTGTTATATCATGTTTAACCTACGAGACATGCAGGTTCTAGCTCAGGATCTCTAAATCATTGAAGAGATTGTTTAGGTATGTTGTACATAACTAAGCAGGTATACTAATCCATGTATGTTTTCCTATGTCATGTTAGAATCTTACCTTGTGTAAGTATACTTGGGATGACTGGTTAGTAATCAAGGGTTTATGCATATTATGTCTCTTATCTTGGTTGATGATTTAACTAACTAGATCAAACAAGAATATGCATGAGTAAAAGAAGACTTCCTTGAAACCCTGAATACTAATGATCATGACTGTACATATTCAAGATTATTTAGAATTAGAATGTTTTGATAATATTGAGAATATACTAATGAATGTATGTTTGTGTATGAGATCATGAGGATGACACTAGTGTACACTTGAGCATTCACAGTGGTACAGAATGAATAGAAGTTCAGAAGACATACAGAAGATCAAGCGGGAGGCAACCACACAAACATAAAAGATAAGTATTTGGGTTGTTATTAGAAATAGTAAATGATATTTCTTGTATGCATATTTGTATTCCTAGAATATATCATGCTGAGTGTAAACATTCATAAAGCATTGAATAGTATACTACTAATATGCATATGATTGGTAAATTGGACAAACATTCCATTGTTGCTTGTCTAGAATGAAACCTCTTTGCTGACATGCTGAGAGTTGTGCACACTCTCGATAGTATGTTCTGGTAGAGATGGAAGGCATCTAGATAGCCACTGTATGCATACATGATATGGGAGAGTGTTGTGCCAAAGTATTGGTCAAAATAGTTGCATAACTATGTAAATGATATATGTATGCATAATAGGTTATCATATCAATATGATTTGATGATTATGAATTATTACTAATCATGTACTTAATTTTGATTTGTAGGAAAGATCATGATGAATGATGAACTCTGAACAAGCGATGGATGTTCAACAAAAGATTTACAAATCAAACACACTATAGAAAGCTTATGGTTAACAGATTCTCTTAGAAAGAGGAAGAGAATCATGATGAGATGTTTTGCTCCAAGGGACTAGATAAGACCATTCTCTTAATAATGTAATCAGGTTCTATATGGGTTCCCAGGATCGGTAGTCAATTAATGAGCTTAATGATCATCATGGGTGATGTGGATCTCAACCTTTGCTACAAGGTTGAATATGGGTTCTATACACATATGACATGGATGCAAGAAGGAACTCACCACAGAGTTCGAATGATTTTGAGGCTCATATTAGTAGACCCATCTGACGAGAGATGGCACAGATAGATATGCAGAAGATCACTCAATGTTGAGTGTGAATAATGGACAATTGACAGCTTCATGACAAAGCTTGGGCTTTACCAGAAGTAAAGTTGTTCCTAACCTTTACCTTAAGGTTGTGGATGATGAACCCATCATACAATTATTGTATGACGATGATCTCTTTCTGACAAGGAATGAGAAACAGGTCATGAAAATGGCTGCAGAAATGAAAATGAAAGATATTGGATTAATGCACTACTTCTTAGGTCTAGAAGTATGGCAATATCCAAAAGGAATCTTTTAAATCAATGTAAGTATGCTGTGAAGTTTCTAAAAAGATTTGATATGTTGGAGTATAAAGCCATGGCCACTCCCATGGACTCCAACTTGAAGTTGTTAGTTAATGACTCATCATATTTAGTGGACCTAACCCTATATAGACAAATCATTGGGTCATTGATGTATTTAACAAATACTAGGCCAGATATATGCTTTGCTGTAAATACCCTAAGTCAGTATCTAGTAGAACCTAGAAAGGTGCACTTAATAGCTACAAAGCATGAAGTGAGGTACCTAAAAGGTACATTAGATTTTTGGTCTATATTATCTTGGAGGTCATGAACTCAGTTTACATGGTTACTCAGATTCTGATTGGGCAGGAAGTGCCTCAGACAGAAAGAGTACATCAGGTGGATGTTATAGTCTTGAATCTGCCATGATCTCATGGTTCAGCAAGGAACAATCTAGTGTGGATCTCAGTACTGCTGAAGCAGAATATATATATAGCTGTCTGCTCTGCCAGCTGTGAAGCAGTGTGGCTTCAGAAGCTTTTATATGGAGTGTTTGACTTAGAAATGAATTCCACTATGATTATGTGTGACATTCAAAACTGCATCAAGATAGAAAATCTTGTATTCCACGATAAGTCAAAAAAACATAGAGATCCGATACTTCTATTTACGAGATATGGTGCAGAGAGGAGCTATCAAGCTCGAGTATATAAGCACTGAGGTTCAGATTGCTGATATCTTGACTAAACCTCTGTCTCGAGTAAAGTTTGAATACTTCCGAGACAAGCTTGGTATAGTCCAGAAGGACCCTCCTCGAAAGGGGGAGTAGTATAGTATCTGATAACAAGTCTGTCTCATCAATGATGAGGTTACTTTTTTACTGCACCTAGTTACTTAGAATTATTTAGATTTAGGAATCTTATATTTTTTCTTTTGATGATAGATGTATACATGCTTTTGATGATAGATGTATACATGCTTTTGAGGTTAGATATACATGCTTTTGATGATAGATGTATACATGCTTTTGAGGTTAGATATACATGCTTTTGATGATAGATGTATACATGATTTTGATGATAGATGTTATGCATGTTTTGATGATGAGGATACATGTTTTGTTATACATGTTTTGATGATGAAGATACATGTTTTGTTATACATGTTTTGATGATGAGGATACATGTTCTATTATACATGTTTTGATGATGAGGATACATGTTTTGTTATACATGTTTTGATGATGAGGATACATGTTTGACACATGTTTTGATGAAGTTCTTGGTGAACATGTGAGGGGATTGGATCATCCCTGGACTTCAGTCCTAAAGAGAGCCGTAGACGTATGTCTTCGAGAATGAATTCCTTGGTGGACTTGAGGGGATTGGATCATCCCTGGACTTCAGTCCTAAAGAGAGTCGTAGACGTATGTCTCCGAGAACAAAATCCTGAATGAACATGTAAGGGGATTGGATCGTCCTCGGACTTTAGTCCTTTGAATTGAGCCGTAGACATGATGTCTCCGAGAACTAAATCTTGAATGAACAGGTAAGGGGATTGGATCGTCCTCGGACTATGGTCCTTTGAATTGAGCCATAGACATGAGGTCTCCGAGAATTGAATGATAGGACTGGATTGTCCCTGGACTTCGGTTCAAAAGGTACATGATAGGACTGGATCATCCCTGGACTTCGGTTCAAAAGGTACATGATAGGACTGGATCGTCCCTGGACCTCGGTTCAAAGTGTACGTGACAAATCCTAGAATTGTTCTAGGTTACATCCAGCATGAAACAGGGCTGGCTCTGTAGATGTGATACATCCAGCATGAAACAGGGCTGGCTCTGTAGATGTGATACATCCAGCATGAAACAGGGCTGGCTCTGTATATATGATACATCCAGCATGAAACAGGGTTGGCTCTGTAGATGTGATACATCCAGCATGAAACAGGGCTGGCTCTGTAGATGTGATACATCCAGCATGAAACAAGGCTGGCTCTGTAGATGTGATACATCCAGCATGAAACAGGGCTGGCTTTGTAGATGTGATACATCTAGCATGAAATAGGGCTGGCTCTGTAGATGTGATACATCCAGCATGAAACAGGGCTGGATCTTTAGATGTGATACATCCAGCATGAAACAGGGCTGGCTCTGTAGATGTGATACATCCAGCATGAAACAGGGCTGGCTCTGTAGACGTGACACATCCAGTATGAACAAGGACTGGCTCTATGGCGATAAATCCTAGATCTGATCTAGGTCACATCCAGTATGAAAAAGGACTGGCACTATGGTTGGTATTAGATCATCCCTAGACATGAGACTTGTCTTAAAAGTGATAAGGATTGATCATCCTGGAACTTGATCTGGATTGTATCATCCATGTACCTATGTCCTAAAGAGAGCAGGATTGATCATCCTATAATATGATCGTGTGATGGCGATGCTGATGATCATGTGATGACGATGCTGATGATCGTATGATGACGATGCTGATCATATGATGATGATGCTGCTGATCGTGTGATGACGATGCTGATGATCGTGTGATGACGATGCTGATGATCGTATGATGACGATGCTGATCATATGATGATGATGCTGTTGATCGTGTGATGACGATGCTGATGATCGTGTGATGATGATGCTGATGATCGTATGATGACGATGCTGATCATATGATGATGATGCTGCTGATCGTGTGATGACGATGTTGATGATCGTGTGATGACGATGCTGCCGATCGTGTGATGATGATGATGATCATATGATGACGATGCTGCTGATCGTGTGATGACGATGCTGATGATCGTGTGATGACGATGTTGTCGATCGTGTGATGACGATGTTGATCGTATGATGACGATGCTGCTGATCATGTGATGACGATGCTGATCGTATGATGACGATGTTTCTGCTCGTGTGATGATGATGCTGATGATCATGTGATGACGATGCTACCGATCGTGTGATGATGATGATGATGACGATGTTGATGATCGAATAATATCAACTCTGATGATGATGAATTGAAGAAAGCTTCCGATGATATATAGATGATGTAGTCAATGACTCCTTGCTCCTGCAGATGTTGTTATAATATCCTTCTCGTTAAGGGGGAGTGTTGAATATTGTAACTTCTAAGAATATTTTATTTGTATATTATTTATTCCAGAGATGTTCCATACCTCCGATGTGATTATACTATGAATCCGGAGATGTTTATTCCTCCGAATTGGTTGTGGTAACTAGGGTTATTAGACCCACTATGTGGGGGTCGGCCCAGTCAGTTATAATAGGGTATTTAACCTAATGGTTAAATACGAGCCTACATGTACTTGTGTAAAATACATGTCAGTGTAGTGTATAAATAGAGGAGGTATGTTCCTCATTTGATACACTCACTCACTTAAGAGAGCCGCACTTGTGGAGGAGAGGTATGCTATGGTGGAGGAGGAGATCATGTCTTTGGTTTGCATCTTTGTATATTGCTGGTCATCTACATTGAGGAAGCTTTACTGGGTTTTCTACCCCATGAGGGTTTCCCAGGATAAATCTGTGTCTCTTGTGTTTATGCTATGCTTGTTGTTTCTTCAGTGATCCTGTGTATGCCATTATTGTGAAATGGAATGTAATGCTGCTATTTTCTGTCTTAGCATATTGAATTTTAACAATAGAAGGGTACTCTACTGGAAGCTTTTGATGAAGCAGTCGAAGTTGATAAAGACATATTTTGTTTGGAAGACAACCCTGAATCCTCAGAAGGACAACCTTCCACTTCCAGGAAGCAAATTGAGATTATCCCTAAACCCACAGTCCATAACAAGGATTCATTTGATTTGGATGACATGAAAAAATTCCTTCAGAAGATGTCAAATGAGATGGTGGACTTGAAGAAGAACACTAATGATAATCAGAATCAGAACAAAGGTTTTGTAAGGCCACCATTTAGGAGACCTTACCAACCTCCACAAAATCCACCACCACCAAATCCAGCAGATGCACTCACAAACGAGGAACTTTTTTCTATTTTTAGAGCATTGGAAGCAGAATCTCAAGTCACCCCTTTCACTTCCAACGATCAGACTACCCCGGATCCTCCACTACCTGAGAAAGAATCAAAAGATGATCCACAGGTTGACGCTGTGGGTTGCTTTTTGGAGCTTCCTATGTGTGAAGAAGAAGAAGAACCTGAGGCAGTGTTTAACACACAACATCTTTATAACAGAAGGTCAAGACCACAACCACCTCAAGAGCCTTCATCTTCTTCCCCCATTCTCACAAGAAACCAGACCATCGCACAGAAGGATACTATCCTCCCTCAAATGGAGTACAACCTGGTTGAAGACTTAAAAAGGGTCAAAGCAAATATCTCTCTGTTTGAGCTACTCAAGATTCCTTCTATGAGGGATTCTTTACCTAAAAACATGATAGTAAAAAAGCCTAGAGAGTCACAGAATAATAACTTAGACTCTGTCACTAAAACTGATGATTAGAAACCAGCAAGTAAGAGAACTCCTCCTTTCTTGCTTACTTTTGAGATTTTCAACCAGAATGTACACAACTGCATGATAGATTCGAGAGCATCATCAAATGTGATGCCCCTCTCTGTTTGCAGAAAATTGAATGCAACGTGGGAACCCTATCCAACCCAGATTGTGCAACTTGACAGATCCAAAGTCAGAGTGGTTGGTAAATTGAGAAATGTTCTGCTCACACTGTTAGCTGATCCCAGGACCCATCAGACAGTTGATATTGTGATAGCTGACATCCCAGAAGCTTATGGGATGTGGTTAAGTATGGACTGGTCAGAGAAACTTAAAGGTTACTTTGCAACCGACTGGTCCCATTTATGGTTTCCTTGCAATGGTCAACCAAATAAAATTAAGATCAACAGAGAACCTTTTATGAAACAGACAGTTACTGATCTTAATGATTCAAGTGAACCTGCTGGTTATCTCACCTCTCGTGTAGGGCAATTTACATTCGATACCTTTTTCGGTGAATTCCCAGCTGATGCCTCAACAGAAGAAAGCATCCAAAGCAAATCACATATCACTCAGGTTACTTCTGTACCTTTTTCTGGTGAAATCGTGCATAATGTATATAATGTGAATACAAATTTTAGATTAGACCCTGTCTCCTAGACTTTATTTTTCGATGGCTCTAATTCCAAGGAGGGAGCTAGAGTGGGTTTTGTTCTTATCAATCCTAAAGGAATGAAATTCATGATTGCTTGCAGGTTAGAATTTGATTGCACTAATAATGTAGCAAAATATGAAGCTCTTGTGCAGGGTCTCAAGAAGGTCGTTGATTTAGGTGTACAAGCAATAGAATGCTATGGAGACTATGAAATTATAGTCAAACAAGTCAAGAATAAAATACACTGCTTATCCCCACGTTTGGCTAATTATCAAAAGTTGGTAAGAGAACTAACCAACTCATTTTCAGCATTCAATATTAAATCAGTTCCCAGGTCACAAAATTTTGATGCAGACCTGTTAGCAAATACATCGTCTAGACTGATCTCGCTAGAAGGTCTGTCTCCTCAAAATTTTTCTATTGAATTGATGTACAAACCATCCATTCCGGATAATGTGACTAATTGGAAAGTGTTTGATGATGACCGACAGATACTTGACATCCTCACTGCTCAAGATACGTTTCAATACATGGCTATCGATGAAGCAGAACATGAAAAGTCTCTCACTAATTCTTCAAGCGTCATCCCGAAGTCTGTGATCAATCTAGAAAATTTTTATGATCTGTAGGACAAGTTCAAATCTCAAAATAATTGTAAACTAAAAGCGCATCCTTGAACTATGAGCGAGTCAACCTAGGCACCGAACAGGAACCTCGTTTCATCGACTTGGGAATTGATTGTACCCCTGAAGAACGCAGAGCCATTATTGCATTGTGTAAACAGTATAAGGATGTTTTCGCCTGGATGTATGACGAGATGAAAACATTTGACACTGGCGTCATGTTTCATAATATTCCCATGAAACCAGAGGTCAAGCCATTTCAACAAAAGCTGCTGAAGATGCACCCCAGTTTGGAGCCTTCTGTAAAAAAGGAGCTGGAGAAGCTGCTCATTGCTCGAATTATCTTTCCGATCAGGCACACTCAATGGATCTCTAATTTAGTACCTGTCCGTAAGAAAAGCGGTGAAATTCAACTGTGTGTTGATTTCAGAAACCTAAATCGGGCTTCTGAGAAAGACAACTATCCTGTTCCACCAATGGAGCAGATTCTTCAAAAGGTAACTGGGTCAGAAATGTTTTCCCTCTTAGATGGTTTTTCAGGGTATAACCAGGTCATGGTTTCCCTGGACGATCAATTGAAAACAACTTTTAGGACCCCATGGGGTACTTTTTCCTACAAACGGATGCCTTTCAGGATGATCAACACAGGAGCTACTTTTCAAAGAGCTATGGATATAGCTTTTCAAGGGTTAATGCATAATTCTGTCGTTGTTTACCTTGACGATATCACTATTTACTCTAAAAAACGACATGAACATGTGTTTGCTTTGAAACAAGTTTTTGATCGCTATAGGAAATTTGGTATTTCTCTCAACCCGAAGAAATCTATTTTTGCAGTAACGGAAGGAAAACTTCTGGGCTTCATTGTTTCAAAAGAAGGTATGATTATAGATCCTGAACGTACAGAGGCTATTTCAAAGATTGGATTACTAGGCTCACGCAAAGCAATGCAATCCTTCTTAGGTAAGATTAATTTTGTACGTAGATTTGTACCAAATTTTGCTCAGATTGTTAAACCACTACAAATTTTGGTCAAGAAAGATGTACAGTTTACTTGATCTCAGGAATAGAGAGATGCGTTTATCTGTTTTCGAAAGGCCATTGCAGAAGCTCCTGCTCTCATGTCTCCAGATTTTAATAAGGATTTCATTATTTATACTTTTGCCACTGACATTTCTTATGCAGTTGTCTTAACTCAGAAGCATGACAATGATACTGAAATCCCGATCTCTTTTATGAGCTCAACATTCAAAGGTGCAGAGCTTAAATACTTGCAGATTGATAAGCAAGCTTATGCAGTTTATAAACCCGTCAAACCTTACAAACCCTACTTGCTGAAGTCTCAAACCAAAGTCATTGTTCCATATTATGCTATCAGAGATGTTCTCATCCAGAAAGAATTAGGAGAAAAGAGGGCCCATTGGATGACCACACTACAAGAATATGATCTTGAGATCAGACCGGCTAAAATTGTGAAAGGCCAAGGCCTTTGTCTTCTTACTACGCAATCCAACGACCCCGCATAGCAGCAGTCCGAATGGGATCATGAGGAAGAAATTCCCTCAAGTGTTTTCAATGCTATCGATGCCCCGACATTGGAATGGTCCGATGATATCAAATTTTTTCTGAACCATGGGTTTGCTCCCGAAACCCTTGATTTTAATAAAAGAAGAGCTTTAAGACTGAAATCTGCTCCCTATCAATTCATTGATCAAGTTCTTTTTAGGAAAAATTATGATGGAGTATTTCTTAGATGCTTGGAAAAACATGAAACTAATGACATTTTGTTTCAATTTCATGTAGGTCCTGTTGGAGGCCATTTTTCAGGAGAGACTATGGCACACAAGTTTCTTAGGGCCAGATATTATTGGCCCATGTTGTTTAAAGATGCTTATGCTTATGTGAGAAAGTGTGAGTCATGCCAGAAATGCACAGGGATGTTTAGGAAACCTGCATTTCCTTTACAACCAGTTACAATTCAGTTTCCATTTCAACAGTGGGGACTGGATTTTGTTGGACCTATAAACCCTCCTTCATCTCTCCAACATAAGTATATCCTCACAGCCACAGACTATTTCACTAGATGGGTGGAGGCAGCTCCTCTCAAACAATGTAATGCTACCCAAGTAATCTCTTTCCTTGATAGTCAGATCGTCACACGGTTTGGTGCTCCATAGTACTTAGTTTTCAATAATGCATCCTACTTTTCTTCAATCGATATAACTGAATATTCCTTTGAGATGGGGATTAAGCTTAAGTTTTCTACTAATTATTACCCTCAAGCTAATGGTTTGGATGAATCATCGAAAAAAAAACCTGATAAACATTCTCAAGAAGACCGTAGCCTCCCATCACAGAGACTGGCACACACAGTTGTATAATGCATTACAGGCAAATCGAATTACCCCGAAAGCAGCAATTGAAAATTCTCCCTACTGTCTAGTTTATGGAAAAGAAGCCATTCTTCCCACTAATATTACCATTCCTTCTCTACAATTGGCCCAGTCTGTTCAAGAAGATGATTCTTCTCCCATCCAGCAAAGAAATGACACCCTCTTGAAGTTAAAGGAGGATAGGGAAACAACCAAGAACAAGTTGTATCATCATCAGCAGATGGTGAAGAGATGGTTTGATGAAAAATCTTCATCTGACAGGGAATTTTCTGTTGGTGACCTGGTTCTGAGGTGGGATAAGCAACATAAAGATAAGAATTAGTACACCACTTTTCAACGCCTTTGGCTAGGACCTTTCATTATTACAAAAAATATTGGTCCCAGCATTGTTCGATTACTGATGTTAGAAGGAGTTGTAGAGACCTTCCCAGGGAATGTGTCTCTTCTGAAAAAGTATTTTGTTTGAACAATCTGGTGCACTTGTACATAGGTGTGGTTTTTTTTACAATCATTTGTTTTATTGCATTTACATTTTGATTGGTTTTCTTGTTTTGTTTTTGTTTTCATTAATATGGTTTCACACTTGTGGTAATGGCTTACAATCACTTTTCTTAGTAACAATTGCTTCTGAAGCTTCAACATTGTTATCAATCTTACTTTATGGCTTTTGATCAGAACTTGCTCTAAAGAATTAACAGTCAATAAGTGCAGTGCCTTTGGATACTTTTCACTTTGATCATTATCTTTCACCTCACTTTATTTGTGTAATTGAGGTATGGAGGATGGTCATCATTTCTCTATTTGGTGTTTCATCGTTTAACGGCATATCATAATAACCTGACCAGTTCCAATTGCTCATGGATCCTTTTACAATCACTTTGAATGTAAATTTTATTTAAAATTATAAGTCACTAGGTGGGTGGTCTTGTTATCAAGCTAGCCCATTAGGTTCATATATGCTTAAAGTGGAATGACATCTTCACATCAAGCCACCACACTTGGAAGATGACTTTCAGTTATCCTGGAAGGTGGAAGATCCTATTGCAGGTCGGTCCATTAATGATCCACAAAGCACTGGTGAGTAACATTACCACTAAATGGTCACCAAGCCATGGTAATGCCTTGTAGCTTATGCTAAAATATTTTTTTTGTTTTTCATAAGATTTTGTTGTATACAAGGACAGGGGGGTCTTATTACAAGCCAACCTTGCTATGATCATGGGTTTGACCTTGGACTAGAATTACCACTATATGGTCACCAAGCCATGATAATTTCTTTTGTTCTTACAACTAGAAGACAAGGAGTCTTGTCATCGAGCTAGCTTGACCAGTTTCTGGATCAGGCTTGTGAATAGCATTGTTTCATCTGATCACCAAGTCAATACAGTGGTATTGTATTAACAAGGTTTTATGTATAAAATATAAAGAAAAAAAATATATATATACAAAAAAAAGAGAAAGAAAAGACAAGAGAAAAGATAAAGGAATATATATGTAATCCATAGAGGATCATTGATTAATAAACTAAGGCGATATGTAATTAGGATATCCATGAGCATTTCCAAGACTGTTCCCAGGTTCAACACAAGTTGGTTTTCAATGATTACATCATGCTAAATATTTGGTATTACTCTCTAAATCTCCTTATCGAATGAGTGTTATCTTTAAAATGGTCATTGTTGAGATCTATCCATTTTCATGTTCATTGCTTGTTCGTTGTTATCTTTTGAGTATATTCTTTGAATTGAGTTTCAAGAAATTGGTTGATTGACATGTTGTCTTTAGTTGGATTTGATTGCAGAGATAACTGGTTCTTCCCAGCCAGTCGTCATTTGTTGTGGCCAAAACAGATCCCATGCTTAGCTAAGCATGGGAGCCCCCCCCATTTTTTTTCTAGATGCAAAAGTATTTGGGTGAGTCATCTTGAAAATTTCAGGTTTTGATTTTACCTCTAAAATTATTCACCCATGCTTTTGGTCTACTTGTCTTTAAGAGTTTAATTATTACTTCCAAAGTGTTTCGGTTTGAAGAAAGCCAAAATTTTCAGTATTTTTGTTAACTTGTATCATCATCCCGAAACCCGACATTTGGAGAACCCGAAACACGCAACCCGACAGGTGCAGGTTGAGGGACTGTTGTTTTAACTTTTGGTTCTGGTAATTCTGAAACCTGCAACCCAACGGCTACGGGTTGCGGGATCATTCTGCAGTAAAATTTGGAAATAATGACTCCAAAACCTGAACCCCGCAATGGCGGCATTCGGCTTTCAGGATTGTGTTTTTGGTTTATTTGGTGTGTGCTCCCGAAACCCGCAACCCGTGATTTCGGGATGCATCTTTCAGGATGATTATTTGACTTCACAATTTAAAGGTTTCGAAGCCCGCCACTCGCATAGTCGGTTTTCAGCTTTCAGAAATATTTTCTCCTACTGTCATTTTGTGAACCTGCAACCCACAAATCCGTACTTTCAGGTTTCAGCTTGCGGGATCTTTGAATAAGAATTATATGTTTTTTGAACCCAATTCCGCATTCCGCTTCGGTTAATCTTCCTCGTCCATCTATTATGATCTCGCGGTCATGTGGATTCTTGGTAATTAGTTAAGTCAGGTTTTGCCACCTTCTCGTTTCCAAACCTGGTTCTACCAGTTATCATTTTCTGTCTAATTCACGATAGCGGACACTATTACAAGCCTACTAGTTACTTCATGTTTGATGGATTCCATCTTTATGCCTTAAGTTTTCCATCTCTGCACTCAAGCTTTAACATCTTGTCATTTTTTTTGTGTTGTTCCATCTCTTAATGATCGGATTTGTTACATGCGAAGAATTGATAGCCCGTGTACTAGAACTCCTAGTTTTGACCTTTTGCACATTAGCTTTGTCACCATAACCTTGGTCTCTGTTATTGATCACTAGTCATAATTGTTGATGGGAGATTGCTAGTAACGATGTGATCGAAAAGGCAGTTCAAAACCATGCAAACAGTAATTGAGCTTGTACTTCGCACAAGCTTAAACTCGAACCTTGGCTTTTTCATGACAATTGAAGTGATTATAATGGATTGAATGGATAAGTTAATCATTGCAGATTTCCTTTGCTCGATTATCATCGACCTTCTGGTTGGCCTTTAAGTAGCAATTAACATGAAAGTTCTAGTTCATCCTTTTCCTTCTGAAACAAGAAACACTTTGTTTGGATTTCTCCTTATATCCTTTTTAGAATGAGTAATATTCATGCAGATGATAATTTTTCTAATGTTCAAGTTGAAAATGAAGAACTCTATCCCTTGTTATATCAAGAAATGTTGTCACCACCTTTTGATGAAGGTGTTCCCGATCTTAGCAGTGGTAGTAGTGAAGAAGACTTCGAAACTTTGCATGTCTACATTCACAACCCCAAAAAGCAAAGGAAGGAAATTCTTGAAGAATCAACTGATCTCGATACTGATGTTATACAGGAATTTATAATCAATGAAGAACCTGATGTGCCGGATATTGTTACTGAAGTAAATCCTCTAATGGATTTCTCTGTTTTTGACAGTGGATTCCCTGACCCTGAATTTCCTACAACGGGCGTTCTGCAAGCTACATCACCTGTCGATGGTAGTGAACAATCTATGATTAAATTATTATGGTGCCACGAGATCTTATCAGATTGAAGAACAAGTCTTTCTTTTTGTGAAAGGTGGCGGAAAATCTTTTACGCTTAAAAATAGCAGGATTTCTTGGATCGATGATTAGATCCGATTGTGTAATCCCCATGTTGTAGAACTTCTCCTTTTGGGACTCTTATGTATAATTAGTATATAAGGAGGAATGTTTCTCTTAGTAAAGGGTTGGGAATTTTGGAATTGCAATTCAGCAGGAGTTTGGACTGAAGATACTCTATTTATTAGAGTCATTGTAATTTTTGTACAAGACTTCTCTATTCAGGAAAGTTATCTTTTTATTCACCTCCTATTGTTCTTCAAATTTCTTTGGGAACTGCTGAGTTAATGTTTCAAATTTTTCATCGATCATGTGTCTAATATTTTGCAGGATATTTTTTTAATGCATAAGATCTCTCATATTGATTTTTCTATATGTGTGGATTATGTTCAAAACTGTTCTGTTAAATTTCTTTAATTGAACGTTTTCACTTTTAAATTTCTGCAAATGATTTGATGCAATTAAATATGTATAATCAAATGTTAATTTTTCAATTAGCACAATGATTACAGATTAGATATTTGAATACGCTTAACACTTTGAAGAATTGTCACTTAATTTCTTAATTGATAAAACTTTAATTAACAATTGAAGAACCCGAAGACATTTCTGTTTAAGGTTTAACTACTTGTTCATCACACTTCAACTCTGATCTGCACAACATCAACTTCTCCTTTTAGGTCAGATCTGACTTAGAATAGATCCTTTCCTTAGGTAGTTTAAGTTAGATTTGGTAACAAGCTTTCACACTTAGTTTTCATTGATGGGAAAACTGATCTTTTGAGATCAAATATTTTACTCACAGAGTGCCAGCGTAGGCCAAATATCCGTGGGTGATTACCATCCCAAACAACTCGAGGATAGGGTAACTCTTGCATAGGGTTAACTGAAGCCTTTGGTTGGGTTTTCATCCCATGTTGTGTTCCTTGGAACCCATTCCAACACTTTGCACTCACCTTGCATCCCCGAGGCATCAACAATTCTCTAGAGCTTCAAGATCTCCATTGAGCTTTTTAGCAAACTCTTTTAAGAAACTAGACTTATCTTTGGAAGAACATTTACATGACTTCAAGTATATGGATAAAATTTTTGAGAAAGATTCTCTGATTTGGTCATCATCAAACATATCAAAATATTCTTTAAAACCTTCAATAGAAGCAGGATTTTCCACATACCCTGTCATTTTGATTCGATGAAGAAACTAAATCAACACTTCAAACTTTGAAGCTCTCGAATAGTGGAGTTGCCATGAAACCTTCAACATTCTGATTCTAACATGGAGTCATAAACTCTCCTAGTGGAGTCACCTTCATACTAACAATTTGATGAGTGGAGTCGCCGGGTGAAAGATACACAACCTTCTCAATGCCAGAATATTGTTCACCATCAACAATCAAATCTAAAACTTGTCGTTCTACCCAGGGACAATAAAACTCTCATTCCCCGACAACGGACTCAATTTGTTAACACCCAAATTGACCCTTTAGGTTGTGGTAAAAGTTCAGCTCAGGGTAACCACAAACCACTTGAGATTGTATTACTGACCCAGCACAATTAGAGAGGGATCTCTCTTAATACTATAAAAGACTGAAAATAATCAATGAGGAACACAGAGTCTTCTTACTCAAGTTATTCAATCAAACACATTCACAATGTCATATTTATGATGGGGCAATAGTTTTTGAAATTTTTGGTAAGACATTCGTGGAGGGGACCATTGGGCAATGGACTCAATAACCAGGTCTAAATTAGGTTGCTAGATATAGGGGCTAGAAGGAATCATGGGCAGAGGCAGGGTAGACACTAGTTCTTCTGTTTTGAGGTTTTTGTAAGTGGATTAGAGGACAAAGAGGACAACCCATCAAACAAAGAACCTAGCTTGGGTTAATTCTACAAGACTTTAGAAGAAAGTGTTTAAATGCTTGAACAATGAACCTAGAGCATGTCGAATGAATTCTGGTTCATAACACTGCTGTTCAAGCATGAAAGCAAAGACAAAATGGAGTGTTAAACAGGAAATACAATCACATAGAAGATTTACTTACTAAAGAGACCGATGGCACAAGAATTTGAGCCATGGAAAACCTCACAGTATTCCATCTCCGCGACTGTATTCATAACTGAAAATGGAAAACATGTATAATGAAGAGCCTCTCAGCTCTTGAGAATCCCCTAAATGAAAATCGAACCCCTAGCTCTGCCTGTTACAAATGATCATATAAGAGAGGCTATCCTCATCTCTCAAGCTCGAATTTTTCTACCCTATCATCTAGAAACATAATTGGTTACAGGCATGAGGACACCTAGCTAACAGACTCCCTGCTTCCACAGAGTTTGTTATGACTGAGCTCTTCATTTCTTGCCGCGGACTGCTAAAACTGAACTTCGGAGCCCCGACTGTATATCCCAAATGTGGACAGATGTGTAAATTTAGAAGGAGTTTTTTGTAATTGGGCATGTACCCGACAAAACCCATGTCTCCATTTCCTCAAATTCCTCTCCAGCTCATCGGAATCGGTCTTTGAAGTTGATGACTTAGGCAGTAAATGTAAATTCTGGAAATTTATCCTGTAAATATCCCTTTGTCTCTGCCAAACCCTGACACCTCTATGAAAACTGAGAGAGGTTATTTTATACTGGCCCATGCTGGAGAAAAACCTCTCTCGGTTTCCCAAAATTCCTCCTGATTTGGTGGAAATAGCGGTTGGAAGATGAAGACTAAAACAGTCATTTTCACCAAAAAACCACCATGCCCTTCATACAAATTTCGTGGAATTTGGAAATTTGTTTTCTTATTAATTCGACTTGAATGATGGTATGGAAAGTGTGTAATATTTGACATGTAAAGCTCTTGGTGGTTGGTCCGGGCTTAGCACAAATATGGTGCTAACACAGTGGTTGAAACTCAGACCATTACTACAGCTACTCCAGTAAAGAAGCAAAGTTTGAAGGTTCCACACCAAACGTGACTTTGCTTCACATTGAATATAGTGATGTGGAAGATGAGACACTCCATTCCAAATTCTCATGGCCTATTTCCATTCATTTCAGTCTACCTGAAGTTCTTTTAGTCACTCGGAATCCCTTTGATCTATTGGAAAATATAGTAGTTGATGACTCTTACCCTAAATTTCATTTCCCTAAGATCATTACTTCTAATGTTGTGGCATCTTCTACAACCCTGGACATTCTGGCTAGTGTCTCTTCCACCTCATTATTTAATATTATAGTCCCCCCATCCACATCAATTGAACCACTTCTGTGTTGATGTATATGTAACTTCGGAATGTATTTACCAATGTATATTGTATTCCTATAGAGATGTTATTATTCCTCTATATGGAAGTGTTTGTATTCCTATAGAGATGTTATTATTCCTCTATACGGAAGTGTCTCCATTTTTATTGTAAGTGTCATAAATTATACTTGATGGGTTATTAGACCACCAAGTGTGGGGTCGGCCTGGATTACGTTAACCATGGGTTATTAGGCCAAGCTAGACAAGTCGGCCACATTAGTTTATTGGGCAGGAAATGACAAGTATAAATAGAGATCAGGAGATCTCTATTTGATCACTCATTTACTCACTCTTCCATCACTCGGAAAGTGGCGCACATGTGAGGAGGAGGATCATCTGCTAGGAGAATACTATCTCTTGTACTTTGGTTATATCATTGCTCTTTCTATCTCTGAGGAAGTTGTGGGGTTTTTCACCTTCTTGGTTTTCCCCGGTGAAACTATGTGTCTCTTGTATGGTTGCATTATTGTGTCCATGATTGATATGTTGTATGTATGCTGTAGATATGATGTACATGTTATTCTCTCAGTTAAGATCTTAGATCAGAATGAAAATTCTGAAAAACTAACATGGTATCAGAGCTAGCCTGAAAGAAGGCATGGTATGGCATGTATGACACTTGTTGCACTTGCAATGCTAGGGCTTGATATAGAAAAAACTTGTCATCGTAGCACTTTCACTATAAATCCATTTTGGAGAGGTTTCAGGATCTGAAACTCTTATAGGTCATAGATAAGATCCCCATGTACCTTGTGTCCGAAGCACAACTTCTAATTCGTTGTACTTTGTGTTTTATGATCTGTACAATATAGCATTTCTACCTATTCCAGATCTGAGTCATAAATAGGTGACCTAGGAAAAAAGGTCATAACATGGGCTAGGAAGCTCCAAATGAAATTTCATAAAAGGAATAGGTAGGGAACGGACTATACTTTCACAAGCCGAAGGTTCAGAGGCTGA
This sequence comes from Larix kaempferi, assembly GCA_027924585.1. Lineage (NCBI taxonomy): Eukaryota > Viridiplantae > Streptophyta > Pinopsida > Pinales > Pinaceae > Larix > Larix kaempferi. The sequence goes on from BSBM01000249.1 coordinate 8,147,495, forward strand.
AAGTGAACCAGTGACACGTGGCACTCCGTACAAGTTTGCTCTCCTGTTTTATCCCATAAATAGGTCACGTTGAGACACTTGGTATAACTATCTATCAGAGAATCCAATTGAGGTAATACCTATGGGGTTGGAAAGAAGACAGGTCGGGCTACCACAGGTAGAAGTTTTAGACCCCGTGGATTCATAATTTCAGAGTTACACTAGAAACAATCAGGTGCATATTAGGGTTTCAGCTCCAGGAATTAGGGTTTCAGAGAAAGTTGGTATTTTTGTAATCGGAGACCATGGCTGAATGCTACTCATAAAAATCAAAATTTAGAGACCAAGATCAAATTTTTTGGTTGGGTAGAAGGCCGGGCTTGATCAAACCCTAGTTTGGGACTTTGATCGGAAAAGTGGAAAATTAGGGCTTCTGCTAAAGTTGGAATTTTTTAAGTCTGTGACCACGGCTGGAAGCTCCTCAGAAAAATCGAAGTTTAGAGCTTTGGATCAAACCTTTTCATTGGGCAGAAGGGTGGGCTTTACCAAACCCCAGTTCAGGATCTTGTCCAGAAGACCTAGAAGTTTCAAAGGCAATTTTGAGGGGTGAAACTTTGCAGTTTTCAAACTCTGAGTATACCAGCTTGATTAGCTCATCAATGCGCATATTTCTATTCTTTCAGAAGTTTGAAATTCAAATTTTGAATTTTTAGGGTTTCTCTGACAAACCCTAATCTAGCTCGAGATCCAGTTTCTACAAATCAAGTGGATTGGGTTAATCCTAGAAGAGAATGGATTGGTCACCTGCATAAGTGAAGAAGTTCTTGTTTCATAGGGAGATGAGGCTAAGGCCTTACATAAGAAGATTACAAGTAATATCGTCAGGTATGACTTATCTAGGTATGTTTCGAGATCTATTCATGATCAAGTTTATGCTATGTTTGTCTTCATTAAGTTTAGTACAATCTTGATTAACTTTAGACTTGTCGTATCACCTTAATAAAATTATGAATGCAGATATTCATTGATTAGGGTTTTGACACTTATGATTGTACTAATGCATTGTGGTGTTGTATGAGGTTGATGTTGTTTGCTAGCATAAAAGGTACATCAAGAAAGACAAATCATGTTCTAGTTCAAGAACATATGACCATGGTGACACGAAGACAAAGATTCATCCATTGTCATGGATCACATAGAAGATCTACTTACGAGGTATGTATAACTTGGTTCTATAATGGTTAACCTATGAGATATGCAGGTCACTAGCACAAGTCATTTAAGAGAACAAGAAGACGTCATGTGGGTATGTTAGACATAACCAACTAACATATTAATCCAGGTATGTTTTTCCTATATCAAGTTAGAATCCTACCTTGTGATAGGATCTCTAATATAAGTATACTTGGTATGATTGATAATGATTATTCATGAAGTTATAGGTTTGAGTAATCATGGGTTTAGGCATATTATGCTTCTTACTTTGATTGATGATATGACTAACCGGAAAAGTCCTACGGTCAAATAGGAATATGCATGAGTAAAAGAATTGTGATAATTATTTGTGTATGAAATGATATTGGCCATACATGTTTAAGATTACTTAGAATCATAATGTTTTTGATAATATTAAGATTATACTAATGAATGTATGTATGAGAACTCGAGGATAACACAATGATGACACTAGTAAGTATGCATAGTGATCGAGGATGGATATAAGTTCAAGGACAGGTAATCCAGGAAGCAAAGATCAAGAGGGAGCACACTCCACTAGTTTCTGCAAGGATGCAGATATTCAGAGGGAGTTGACCACTTCTCACAATCCACATCAGAATGGAGTTGTAGAAAGGAAGCAAAGACTGAGAGGAAGTCAACCCAACAAACAAACAAAGATAAGTATTTGAATTATCATTTCTTGCATACTTGATTGTTTAAATAATACTATTCAATGATGTATATACTGATGTTCCTAGAATTAGGCTGTGTATTTTGGCATATTAGAATAATTGCATTAATGAACAACATACTACTGATATGCATGTAATGGGTAAGTGGCCTATGGCATTGTACAACATTCCATTGCTACTTATCTAGAATGAAACCTCTTTGCTGACATGTTGAGAGTAGTGCAAAACTCTTAACAATGTTTTGGTAGATATTGGAAGGCATCTAGAAAGTTATAGGATATGGATAAATGTTGTATTGAAGCATTGGCTAAAATAATTGCATGACTGTATGACATATTTCTTTATCTGTAAGAATTTGTTTTGAAAACTATGAGAAGTTTCTAATCATGCAATTTAACTTATTTTGTAGGAAAGATCGTATACGAGCACCTACAAAAGAAGGACTACAACATTTGTTTCAGTTACAAAGTTATCTATTGAAGATATTGAATATATTAAAGTTCCCAGGATTCGAGAAGAAATCTATAATCAAGGAGTACTAGTCGACCATGAAGAATGATGTTTGGAATGCAGTCCCAAGACCTGAAGGGAAGTCTGTTGTGACTTCCAAATGGATCTACAAGATCAAGCCTGCTACAGATGGTAGCATAGAGAAATACAAAGCGAGATTTGTAGCTCGTGGCTTCTCCCAGAAAGAGGGGATAGACTATGAAGAGACTTTTGCTCCTGTAGCCAGATACACTTCCATCAGATCAGTACTTGCTCTGGCTGCAGTGATGAAATGGAAGATACACTAGATAGATTTCAAGACAGCTTTCTTGAATGGTGTAGTCGAGGAGGTAGTGTATGTGGAGTAGCCACTTGGTTTTGAGACACATGATAGGGAGTCATATGTGTGCAGACTGAAGTAAGCCTTGTATGGCTTGAAGCAAGCTCCTAGGACTTGGTATGGTAGGATAGAAAAATTTCTATCCAGTTTGGGCTTTACTAAGAGTAAAGAAGATTCCAACCTTTACTACAAGGTTGAGGAAGGAAATCCTGTGATACTACTCTTGTATGTGGATGACTTGTTTGTAACAGGAGAGGATGGATTGATTGCCGATACCAAGAGGAAGCTTGCTACCGAGTTCGAGATGAAGAACTTGGAGATGATGCACTACTTTCTAGGCATGGAGATGGAATCTTCCTTAGAAAAGGGAAGTATGCAGTAGATATCATAAAGAGGTTCGGGATGATGGATTGCAAGGCCATGGCCACACCTATGGCATCGAACCTGAAGCTTCTGTGTGATGCTTCATCTAAGCCGGTTGATGTCACTATGTATCGTCAGGTGATTGGGTCCTCTATGTACCTGATGAACACGAGACCGGATATTTGCTTTGCGGTGAACACATTGAGCTAGTTCCTGATGGATCCGAGAGGTGTTCACTTGGTTGCTGTAAAGCATATTCTGAGGTACCTGAAGGGTATGCTTGATTATGGGCTCAAGTATGATGCGAATCAGAAGTTTAACCTGTAGGGTTATGTTGATTTAGATTGGGCAGGAAGTGCTAGAGATAGGAAGAGCACATATGGGTGCTGCTTCAGTATGGGATCAGGTGTGATCTCTTGGTTTAGCAGAAAACAGTCCTGTGTAGCACTGAGTACAGCTAAGGTAGAGTATGTTGCAGCTTGTTCGGCTAGTTGTGAGGCAGTATGGCTCCAGAAGGTACTATTTGAGTTATTTGATCTCCTTCTAGAGGCTGCTGGTATCTTTTGTGACAACCAGAGTTGTGTGAAGCTGTTTGAGAACCCAGTGTTCCACGATAGGTTGAAACACATTGAGATAAAATATCACTATATCAGGGATATGGTGTAGAGAGGAGCAGTGAAGCTCCTGTATGTTGCGATGGATGAGCAGGTTGCAGATGTGCTGACGAAACCACTAGCCAGAGTGAAGTTTGAGTACTTCAGGGAGAGGCTTGTTGTTCTTCAGATTGACGACACTTCGAGGAAGAAGTGATGGACACATTTGCTGGAGCCATTCCAAGCATGGTGAGAGGAGGATCCTTCCCATGGCTATGGAAGTAAGCATTGGATGATGAGCATCAGGATGATGCTCCAGTTACTGCTTTGTATATGCATCATGTTGGATGCTTGTTATGATCAGTTGGATCATGTATATGTATATGCATCATGTTGGATGCTTGGAACATGTATCCACATATGTATCAGGTGGATACGTTGTATGATCAGGTAGATCATGTATGTTGATATATATCAGATGGATACATACGATGATCAGGTGGATCATGTATCTGTGTATGTATCAGGTGGATACATTGTATGATCAGGTGGATCATGTATGATGATATGTATCAGGTAGATACTTGGCATGCATCAGATGGATGCATTGTATGATCAGAATGATCATGGATGACGAGCTTCAGGATGTTGCTCCAGATGATCTGCATCAGGATGATGCAGTGATGAGTATCAGGATGATACTCTGGATGATATACATCAAGTTGATGTACTATGTGATGATGATCAGTATGATCATGAGCATCACGATGATGCTTCATGCGATGATGATCAGTTGGATCATGAGTATCAGGTTGATACTTGGAGGTCAGAGATGATATGTGGCAGGTTGTGCAAGTAGCATGTAATCAGTCCTCACAGATCCGATAGGGTGAGTTGTGTGCTCGTAATTAGTCCTGGGATGAGGCATTGCTATGTAGTATGTAATAAGTCCTCAGAGATCTGATAGGTTGAGCTGTGTGCTTGTAATCAGTCCTGGGATGAGGTATTACTATGGAGACATGTAATCAGTCCTAGAGATCTAAGAGGTTGAGCTATGTGCTCATAATAAGTCCTAGGATGCTCTTTAGAGATCTTGTCGGTCATGCTGCGGCACATAAATGTTCTTGGGATACTCTTTAAAGGTATTGTCTATTCACATGTAATCAGTCCCGGAGATCCGAGAGGTTGAGCTATGTGCTCATAATAAGTCCTAAGATGCTCTTTAGAGATCTTGCCGGTCATGCTGCAACACATAAATGTTCCTGGGATGCTCTTTAAAGGTATTGTGAAGGGGATGCATGTAATCAGTCTTGGGAGAGCTTGCCGGTTGTGCTTAGGCACATAAATGTTTCTGGGATGCTCTTGTCAGGTATTGCATCAGCACATAAAATCAATCCTGAGAGACCACCTCTATCAGACCGTTCGCACAGATGATGAAGACCTACAGGTGGTGGGCCTACATCCAGTATGAAAAAGGACTGGCTCTGTAGAAATTCCTATGACGAGTAGATCGAATATTGATTGAGATAGCAGCAACAGTGATGATGACGATGATTCGAGGATGATGATTCGCTGATGATGATCCAAAGAAGAAGACTTGTGCTAGCAGATCTGTGTAGATAAATACCTTCCTAGTTAAGAGGGAGTGTTGATGTATATGTAACTTCGGAATGTATTTTACCCATGTATATTGTATTCCTATAGAGATATTATTATTCCTCTATATGGAAGTGTTTGTATTCCTATAGAGATGTTATTATTCCTCTATATGGAAGTGTTTGTATTTCTGTAGAGATGTTATTATTCCTCTATACGGAAGTGTCGTCATTTATATTGTAAGTGTTGTAACGTATACTTGATGGGTTATTAGACCACCTTGATGGGGTCAGCCCAGATTAAGTTAACCATGGGTTATTAGGCCAAGCTAGACAAGTTGGCCCCATTAGTTTATTGGGCAGGACAGGACAAGTATAAATAGAGATCAGGAGATCTCTATTTGATCACTCATTTACTCACTCTTCCATCACTCGGAAAGTGGCGCACATGTGAGGACGAGGATCAACTGCTAGGAGAAGACTATCTCTTGTACTTTGGTTATATCATTGCTCTTTCTATCTCTGAGGAAGTTGTGGGGTTTTTCGCCTTCTTGGTTTTCCCCAGTGAAACTCTATGTCTCTTGTGTGCTTGCATTATTGTGTCCATGATTGATATGTTTTAGATATGCTGTACATGTTATTCTCTCAGTTAAGATCTTAGATCAGATTGAAAATTCTGAAAAACTAACATTCTGGTCCCTGTTGAAACTACACCGTCAGAAACTCAGACCATTGCTACAACTACTCCAATAAAGAAGCAAAAGGTTGAAGGTTCCACACCAAAGTTTGCTTTGCTTCACATTGAATATAGTGATTTGAAAGATGAGACACTCCCTTCCAACTTCTCATTCCCTATTTCCATTTCTATCAGTCTACCTTATTGGGACTCAGAAATGTCCTGTTTTAATCCACTTTACCTTTCGCTACTCTTCACATTTCATCGTCCGAGTAACCTTTCATCATACCATTTCCATACATATACTTGAGTTTCATCTTATTATTTTCCACTTTATTCATTTTAGTATTATAAGTGAATTTATGATTAAATATTGGAAAATAACATGCTTTTCACTAATATCTCAAGTATGGATGAGATTTGTAAATATGTAGGAATATGGAAGGATCAATTCAAAGAAAGACTCCTCGAATATCTCCTCCACCATTTCATGGAGATAGTTATTCAAAGAATATTCCAAGGAGAAGATCATGGAGATTTTGTTGGCATATCTTATTTAGGATGTATGAGAAACATGTCGAGGATTTGAATGGATCATATTTTGTAATAATAGGAAATTAGTTGAGAGTGGTTGAGAGAATAGTGGATCTATCATTATGAGATGGTTATCTCCTTCTCAAAGAAATTCATGTATAAAAGAGAGTGCTCTCTCTTCATTTTGGGGGAGATGAGTAGATAGAGAATAGGAGATTGATAGTAGATTAGGAGGAGATTAGTCTTAGATTGTAGAAGTTAGTCTTGACTTTGTAATATGGAGAAGGGGATTCTTAGCTTTTGTTCATAATCTTAGTTTTGATGCTTTCATGATTTGTCATTGATTTGTGTGATGTAAATTAAGATTTATTTATTGTTAATGTAAGCTCACATGTCTTGTCTTGTTGCTCTTCGTATGTTGTCTTTCTTTTATGCAATTTACTTTTAGCAGTGTATTTCAGCTTCCAACATTAGATTATCAATTGTGTGTTTCATCTTAAGGGGGAATTGGATTAACAATTAGACATTAGCAAGGGGGTTAGATTAGATTAATTTCACTTCAGTCCTGCATATACTTTGCATGTGCTTCGTAAGCCTACGAACCTCGGATTGACAAATTAAATGGTTGGGAAAATACTACAATGGAATTAAACGATAATATTTCCGCCCAACATTTTGGCGACGTTGTCGGGGAAGCACGATGGATTGAAGTGTAGATTTCAATTCTTGCAAGTGTGGTAGTGTAAATTTCAATTCCTGCAAGTGTGGTAGTGTATATTTCAATTCCTACAAGTGTGGTAGTGTAAATTTCAATTCCTGCAAGTGTGTAGTGTAGATTTCAATTCCTGCAAGTGTGGTAGTGTAAATTTCAATTACTGCAAGTGTGTTTTTTTTTGCAGCTGTGAAGAGTAATGGTTTTTTTTTTGTACATAGTGTTTTTTTTTTCTGGAGTGTTTTTATTTTATTTTTCTTTTTTCATTTAGATTTGGGTGCTGTAAGAATCCCTTTTTCAAAATGATTTAACAATGAGTTTAAGCTTGGAACAAATCACTCAGATCCTTGCAAAAGTAGGGATTTCCTCTTCTCACGAAGAGGAGATCTTGAAAGCAGTCGAGAGCTTAATTACTCCTCCAGAAACAAATGAAGAATTAACATACAAAGAATCCTGTACATTAGATGACGAACAATTATGCGAGCAGGAGGTCGAGGAGGACACCAAGGAGTTGCAGCATGATTTGAGGAGTGAAAACTATGCCTATGAAATCCCTATCGAATGATGGTTTCAAGCAAGTACGAGGTTAGAACAATTTAGTTTTTCTTTTTTTTTTCTAGTTAATTCATAGTCACAGCAACTAATTTCACACATTTCTGTTTTTCCTCATTTTTTATTTGCAGAATTAACATTGAACATATTTTTATTGCTGATACGTGAATGGCTACACTGGATATTTAACTACACGTAAATTTTTTCTGAATGTTAATTAGCATAGAGTAGGTAGGATTTTATTTTTAGTTTTTAGTTTTCAATAAGTATGCTCTCCTCTGTGCTTCGTGCGATCTGAGGATCAGAAAGTAGGATGGCTATAACGATTTTCAGAAAGAATAATGATGCTCTAATTTTTGAGATTGTCATTTGCTAAAAAAAAAAAATTGAATAAATGGCTTGCAAAAAATACATGCTGAAACTATAAAAATCATGCTGAAACAGTAGTTGTAACAGCTGTAGCTGAAACAACACCCAAACAATATCATTCCTGTAAGATTCTCATCGATTGGAGTCACAGCAATGCCATATTTTTGCTTTTGTTCTGTCGATGCCTGGAATTAAGTCTGCAACAAACAAATGAATAAAACTATGAGTGGAATAAAACAACAATTAAAACGTGTGAGAGAAAATAATGTGACAAGAAACTATGAATGAGAGTATAAAGGGATAAGGGATCAATTTCTCTAAGCAGTAGGTCATCCAATAGAAATCTCAAAATCGGTATGGATTTGTTTGGAACTAGATCTTTGATTCTTTGTCTTCAACTGAATCTTGATCCTGAAGCTACTATTTTATGATCGTCAAAACTCTTATTCTAGCGGGGACATCCACCTGGAAAGTATGGGAAAATCTAATCTAGCATAAATCTCTAAGACTTCAATTTCCATGCACTATCATCCAACGCGTCTTTGTAGTCAATTTAATTTGTCTATCCTTATCTTTTCATGGTAATCTGCTCCTGGGATCTTGCCTCAGAAAATTTTAGTCAATTTGTCATAATATCAGAAGAATGAATGGATATAATAATAGATTGATGGACGTTGCCAAACTGAAACTCATCATTATAATCCTAAGAAATTTGGATTTGGATCCGCATGTGCTAAAAATGGTTGCCGATAGTCCACCAAAAATCGGGTGGGATGAAAACCAATTGCTTAATACGCATTATCCTTTATTAATAAACAACCAAGATAGGTGTGATCTGCGTATTTAATCCCATCCATGACTCACCCTTTTCATGAAGGTTTCGACTGCTATACCATGACTTCACGATTTCCCTTTGGATACCATAGATTGTCGATGTTTGACATAGGATCCACTTGTGCATTTGATTGCACAAAGAGATTTTTTTGCCGGTGGTTGGAAAACTAAAATCCCATTTATCGTTTGATTTACAACAAACTAAAGAACTTCCTGCCAATTCATCTCTTCTAGACTTAATTGATGATCTTAGTCTGAGGTACTGTTCCTAACTGTCACGCTATTGCCACTTGCCCCAAATTTTGAGTTCATGGAAAAAAAAAGTCCGATTCATTCTGCCTAGATAAGAACAACATGTAAACCTGCTTTCAGGTCTATTCCATCCACAAGTCGATGCTATTAGCAAAAGGAATTTGGTTGAACCTTTCTCAGGTTAAGTTATTCAGTCGAATGTGTGTGCTCCATCATCCCTGCATATTACAGTTTCAATGAAGGTTTTCACTGGAGGATTTCTCTGGATTGCGTCTTCCTTTACAATTCTTTAACGTACCTACCTACCTGAAGTGAAGACATGAAAGGACTGTGGCAACTATTGCACAGGAAACCAGAAACTAGTATTCATGGCGATGTCTTCAGATGTCAATTCTTGTTTTGCACTGTTTATCTTCATATTTGCACTGGTGGGAAGCTCAAAATTCTAAAGTTCTTTGCAGGAAGGAATTGACAAACGAGAATTTGGAAACGTTTAGAGAAACCGTCAAGAAGGATTACTGATAAAGAAAGTAGTTCGTTGAAATCTTGAACAACAATAACCGTGTCATCGAGATTAGTGTTCATGTTGATCCGAGTTTTACTGTCAACATCTACCTGTAGGATCAAAAAGGATACGAATCATCTCGGACCAGTGATAACAATGTCATAACAGGAATCACAATTTACGAGGATGAGAATTAAGCATAGACACGGGCGAAGACTGGAACAACTTAGAGATTGGAGACAATAAAATTTTCATGACATATTTTCTCTGCATCTATGATCGATGTGTTTTTGCAGGCCGCGTGTTTCTCTATTCAGGATCGACGTTGGTGTTTATTTCCAGGTTGCTATTGGTTGCATAGAATTCTATGCTCCAAGATTCACAACTATTCTTTACCTCCTTTATCTAAAACTATTGTTGCCAGAATTCTAATCAAATTGAGAGTGAATTTGACAAGAGAGTCTATCACCAGGTCTAAATTTTAATCCAGTTGATATTTGATGCCAAGCGTGGATATTTTACCTGCGCATTTTTTTTCCCCAGCCTGTTTATTTCCATCAAAAATAAAAGAAGCTTATTTATTATTGCAATTATTGTCTTTTGTTTGATGGAATTGATAGTGGAGTTCCACAAGGTTGAAGCCTTGAAATTTCAGCACTACAAGCTAATATACGATCTTCACTGGATTACGAGGACCGCTTTGAAATTTTCTCACTGTCATATTCATTTTAGAAGGGCACGTAATAGAACTTGCAATCTGAGTGTGTTCTTGGCAAGATCTTTTGCTGAAATCATGGACTCGGAGAAGGGGTCAGGGAAATATTGAAATCTCCAATGGACAGTTGTTTCGCCAAATAGAATGCTCTGTTTTGTGTGTGATGAATGCATATACCTAGATTGAATGTTTTTGCTCTCGGATTGTTATTTCTTGCACTAGAGATGTATGCTCTGAATTTAACAATATATAGGACTGATCATGCAAGAAAAGAATTTGAAATTAATGCAGTAAATTGATGAGGATCATACTCTGGCACAACTTCTGTTGGCTTGAATAACTTTGACAGTGGCCCTAAGAAGCATATTTGAAAATATTGAACTTTAGTGATAGGTAACAGCAAGTAAACCGTTAGCATATTTTTTTTTTGCATTCTTCTTTTTGGTGGGTATTATCAGAATAAAAAGACAAAAAATTATAAAATCGTGGAAAACCAAGAAAAAAATTGCAAATGGACCTTTCAATAATTCCTGAGAACGATGTCAAAACATGTTTTTACAATTCACGCTAATTTGTTTTTCTCAAGTCACTTCAAACAGGAATCGATGAAGAAACTAGACTCGCCACGACCACCAGGTAAAAACGCATTTCATTTTATTTTAAATTTGATTTGCTAAGCACATATTTTTCCTGCACTTTATATTTTTTGATGCTCTCACACAAAATTTGCAGTAGGATCAGTACTCACATTTTTCAGGTTTTGGAGACGATCACTTTCATGTCGAAGTGATTTTCGAGAATCACAAAAAAATTCAAAGACACATGCTTTAATTGACAGCTTGAAGGAGCTGATCTTCATCATATATCTCATGATGTTTTCCGCTACACAGATACCTTTCATAAACCCATTTGCCTCATGAATGTTTACCCACATCTCTACTTCAAAGCACATTAGTCATCCATGTGAAGTCCACTTTGCATTGCCTTATCTGTCATGACTTCACACACACCTATCTTTCTGAGTCGCATACATCCCTTTATCTTTTTCAGTTCATTTTTTTTCCATTTCAGTCTGCCTTTTGAATAAGAACATCCAGTTCCCTCTCCATAATTACATTTCCTTTCCATAAGCATTGTTCCTACTGAGACCTTTCCTATATTCCTACCAATCTTTTTGTAAAACCTCGCGTTGACTGATATGGGATTCCTTAAGGCCCACCTTTCAACAAGTCTTTCCCCATTGACCTCAACGCCTTATTTGGGATATAGACTAGAGTTCCTTTTTGAGTACCTGGAGGCTTGCATGCCTTAATGGAAAGTTCTCTCACTGACAATCATGGGAATACATCAATGTCCCTTGATCGTCATATCTTGCAAGTGGCTCAACATCAGCACATCTATTCACACTTTGCAAGATGTACTCAGGTATCTTGGCACTCAATGACATCAATGGTGAGTTTGCCTCGCATTGGTTAACGACATTCATCAATGGCTAGTAATCCAATGAATTCTTTTCATGCTCGACATCAACACATTTATTCGGATGACTAGAATTATACCATCAGGTTTTGTAGTGGGTGAAGATGATATGCTTTTTCATGACTCCCTCAGCAGTTACAGCAGCATATGAGAGTACCACAGTGCCACTTTCCGCCTTCGACATTTCTCATGATCCAGTTACAGCTGTAGCAGCATATACAGTTACATTTTCCTACAGCAGTGACAGCAGTTACAACCACAACAATAGTCACATTCTCCATGATTCAGCAGTAGTAGTTCTGATTGCTTTGCTGTCCGTGATCCAATTACAGCCGCAGTAGCATCTACATTTTCATGATCTTGTAGCAGTGACATCTTCCACGATCTAGCAGCAGTAGATACATTCCTATTGCATCGCTCATCTACTCTTTGGGTAAGTGGAGGTATGTTGTTTTCTGAATTTTAATCATGCAATTCCTTACATGCTAGCAATGAATAATTTGGAAAATTTCCTCACCATGCTCCATTTCATTTTTCACTTTCATAACCCATGCCAAGTTGCACGAGGACATGCAATGAGTTCAGTTGGGGAGGATGAAGATAGAGGTTGATGTACACCATAGAATCTCAAATGCAACCATATTTTCAGAGGATAGAAAATATTTGTGACAGTTTATTCATTTTCTCATGCATATTGCTCCTTATATAAAATGCAGAATTTGAATTGAGTATATCTCACAAACCATAAATTGGATCCTCATGATTTTTGGACAGGGAATGGATAATATTATGATGAACAAAATTGGCAAGTTTCAGCTCAATCCAATGCACGGATTTAAAAAAAACAGCCATCATCACCTACAACCAATTTGCAATTTTCTCAAAATCCGTGATGTGCGTTTTTCTGATTTTTGGTATGGAGATGCATTGGACTTATAAAAACTTGCTTGAAAAATTTCAGCGAAACCCAGTTTGTGATTTGAGAGAAATTCAACTATTTCAGCCAGCTGAAACACCTACCTGCAAAACAAATTCACCTACAGCCAATTTCCATTTTTCTCGAAATCCGTGATGTGGGTTTTTCTGATTTTGGTATGGAGATGCATTGGACTTATAGAAACTTGCTTGCCAAATTTCAGCCAAAACCAGATAGTAGTTTGTGAGATATTAGCTCAGGAAGTTTGCTGCAACAACAGCTGTTATCCACCAGATTTACCTACTTTCGCAGTTGTTACTCCGCAGCTGATACTCCTCCAAACCTTCCATTTCACAGCTGCAACTCTGAACTATATTCACTATCATCATTTCCCTACCATCATTCCATTTTTTCCACTGCCATCACTCCATTTTTCATCTCATTTACGATTCATCGACATTTCTTTTCCGACAAATCCTCTGTTGCACTTTGCTTCATACACACTGAAACACATATTGGCATGATTGCTAAAGAAAAGGATTTCTTATGCACAGTAATGCTTTCTTATGCGCATTGATGACTTATTATTTCCAGTGAGTGGTTTAATTATTATTGTAGCAAGAAAATAGTTAATGGAATGAATGTTGTTAACACAAGAACCAACATTCTTTGTACTCATGGTTGCCACACAAGAACCAACTATCAGAAAATGTCAGTTCTTACTCTTTGTATTCATGGTTGTTACACAAGAACCAACCATAAGAAAATGTCAGTTGCTACTCACACCCTGGAAACATTAATTGTTGGAAAGACATCATCAATCAAGCTAAAATTCAGATACCAAAATTTCTTAAGAAGATCCATGCACGGTTGCATGAGGACATGCAACAAGTTCAGTTGGGGAGTATGTTGGGACTCAGAAATGTCCTATTTTAATCCACTTTACCTTTCGCTATTCTTCACATTTCATCGTCCCATTAACCTTTCATCATACTATTTCCATACATATACTTGAGTTTCATCTTATTACTTTCCACTTTATTCATTTTAGTATTATAAGTGAATTTACGATTAAATATTGGAAAATAACATGCTTTTCACTAATATCTCAAATATGGATGAGCTTTGTAAATGTGTAGGAATATGGAAGGATCAATTCAAAGAAAGACTCAAATATCTCCTCCACCATTTCATGGAGATAGTTATTCAAAGAATATTCCAAGGAGAAGATCATGGAGATTTGGTTGGCATATCTTATTTAGGATGTATGAGAAACATGTGGAGAATTTGTGAGAGACATATGGAGGATTTGAATGGATCATATTTTGTAATAATAGGAAATTAGTTGAGAGTGGTTGAGAGAATAGTGGATCTATCATTACGACATGGTTATCTCCTTCTCAAAGAAATTCATGTATAAAAGAGAGTGCTCTCTCTTCATTATGGGGGAGAAGAGTAGATAGAGAATAGGAGATTGATAGTAGATTAGGAGGAGATTAGTCTCAGATTGTAGAAGTTAGTCTTGAATTTGTAATATGGAGAAGGGGATTCTTAGCTTTTGTTCATAATCTTAGTTTTGTTGCTTTCATGATTTGCATTGATTTGTGTGATGTAAATTAAGATTTCTTTATTGTTAATGTGAGCTCACATGTGTTGTTGTGTTGCTCTTCATATGTTGTCTTTATTTTATGCAATTTACTTTTAGCAGTGTGTTTCAGCTTCCAGCATTAGATTAGCAATTGTGTGTTTCATCTTAAAGGGGAATTAGATTATCAATTAGACATTAGCAAGGGGGGTTAGATTAGATTAATTTCACTTTAGTCCTGCATATACTTTGCATGTGCTTCGTAAGCCTACGAACCTCGGATTGACAAATTAAATGGTTGGGAAAATACTACAATGGAATTAAATGACAATATTTCCGCCTAACATACTTGAAAATCTTTTAGTCACTCGGAATCCCTCTGATCTACTAGAAAATATAGTAGTTGATGAATCATTCCCTAAATTTCATTTCCTTGGAATCATCACTTCTACTGATGTGGCATCTTCTACACCGCTGGACATTCCGACCAATGTCTCTTCCACCTCATAATTTAATCTTATAGTCCCCCATCCACATCAATTGAACCACTTTTGGTCCTTGTTGAAACTACACCTTCATATCTAGCTATAGTTCCAGTTTCTGTTGCACCTCCTAAACTTATCACCTCAACCACAACTTTCATCTTAGTACCATCAGTCTCCAATGATGCAACACCCTCCATATCCACCCCTCATATAAACATGTCTATTCCAAATCCTGTTATATCGCAACCTGTGAATTTGGTCACAACTTTTGAAGTGTCTACATCCACTATGGAAGCAATAGCATAATTTGGAGAAGATGCAGTACTTTCCTTGGGAATATTTCTGGAGCGGATTAGAGAAAGTTGTGGTAAAAAAGGGTCCTAAGAGAGCAAGAGAAGGGACTTTAGTGCAGGGAACTATCCCTAATCAAGTTATATGGAAAAGAACCTATATTGATGCTAATAAGGAAGCTATTGAGACAGTTGCGGCCATGGAATCTTTTGCAGGGGAAAAATATGATTTCGTTGCCTCACTTAATAAAGAGATTGAGGTAAAGAAGAAGGAATTGTAGAAAATCAAGCAAGGGAAGATACAGATGGATGAGAAACATCAATCCCAATTGAAAAGGTTGAAGGACGATTTTGAGGATCAGCTCAAAACCTTACAAGCAAAGAATGAAGCTCTCCAACAGCAGCTTTAAGAAGAACAAGTGCTAAATATAATCCATGTTGAGAAGGTAGTCGTTTTTTAGTAGTAGTTAAAAGATTCACAGACCATGGATGCTACTTCTTCCTTCTCGAATTTTTCTAAGGAATAATTCATTGAATTGGATTTAAAAATTCACAATCATCACAATAATTTGCTCGTTCGGTTATTTGAAGGGTTAAGTGAAATTCAGGACACCTACAACTTTTTTGAACATCATTCCGATGTCGTTTATGATCACAATCATAAAAGAAATGATGCAACTAAAGATTTTACGGATGTGATCAAGTGGCAGAAGTATATAAAAGATAGACTTGAGGATATTCCTATCTTGGAAAAATTCAAGCTCAGGAAAATAAAGGTTTCTCTTGAATCTTGGGAGAATGCATGTGACACGATGGAATCCACAATCAAACAAGGTCAGAAGGTTTGCAGTAAAAGATGGTTTGCATCTAATAGCTTGTTGCCACTGTTAAAATTTCCTACCTTACAACAGATTGAGAAGTTTGTTCCACCCAAAATCATGATCGAACCGGTAATAAAAAGCACTTGAAGTCCAAGCAACACATAGAACAATTGGATCAGGTTTTTGTTAGGATATTCCTACACTCCATCCTAGTCCCACCAGTATTTTGATCATTTACATTTTTAGTCATGCATGCACTTCTAGGGTTTGCATGCATTCTAGTGTTTGCATGCATCCCACTCATCGGTCCAGCACCTAGTCCTCAGCTAGCCAGCCCCCAGGAGCTTCTCACTTTTTAGTTTTATCCCTCCAGTTGCTTAATGTGCCCTTCTTCCTTGACTTTAGGGAGCAACTCATCCTTCTTCACCTACCAGTCAAGTTGTCTTCAGTTTATACTCAGTTACACTCAGTTACACTTAGTTACACTCAGTTACAATCAGTTACAATCAGTTACACTTAGTTACACTTAGTTACACTCAGTTACACTTAGTTACACCTACCAGACTCAATTAGATTGATGGTTGATAGTTACTTGAGCATTGATGCCTCCACTGATGATGTTGAAGACTTCCAGTTGTGCTCCGATGATCATGAGGACACCTAGTTGTGCTCCGATGACACTCTATTGATCTTATGATCACTGTGAGAGGATAATTCGAATTGCCACCTTAGGCATTCCAATCCTCTCTACAATTGTACTATTTATTTGTCCATATTGTGATTAATTAATTAGTGTGTGAAGTATTATTGCTTCTATCTGAGTTCTACTGTACCATATTATTATGTTGCTCATTATACTGTATTGTCCACTCTTCTTCTATTTTCCTGCTTAATCATAATTACTCTTGTGAGGTATACATCATCTCTTAGATCTGCTGTGAGTATTTTCACATGGTATCAGAGCATGTTGAGAGTATTGTTTATCTCCATTCCTGAGATTTTTTTGCAGGTTATTATCAAGATTTCGAATGTAGCAGTTGTAGCAATTTCTGCATTTTTACAGTAGTAGCAGTTGCAGATATTCTCTATTGTTTTTGCAGGTCTTCTATAGCTTCAATGTTTTCAGAAGATCCTCCTCTTTATCTATTCAACTATGTTGAATGGAAACCAAAAATGATAGCATATTTGAAGAGACATGATCTCTTTGATTATTGTTTTGAAAGAGAGTTCGAATCCTCTGAAGAAGAGAATGACTGGTTAAATGAAGGTGGAAGAGCTATTGTAGCCATGATGTTTGCTATGTCTCGAAGCTTGGCATTCTACTCCCTTGATGATGAATATGTTAAATCTCCAAAAGAGCTATGGGCCCACCTGGATAAAAGTTTTGGCAAGCAGGATGAAGGGATTGGTCCAAACCCTTTCAAGAGAAAGCAAAGTGATGCATTCACCCTCCTTGATGATCTCATTGATCATGAATCAGTATCAAACAGATCTCATATTGAAGTTAGCCACAAAGAAGAAGAACTTGCAGATTCTCCACTCATGCTCAAACTTTCTTCTCTTTCTGTGCCAGCTCACACTCTAGATATTGCAGAAGGTCCTAAATCCTCTCTTGCACTAGAGTCTATTGGTTTGCATCATGATCACATGATTATTTCGAAGGTAAAATCAACTATTGGAGGTAATGCATTCGCTCCTCTCAAGCAATCATCTCTTTTATACTACTATATGATCATTAATTCATGCTTTCAGAAGGTCATTGAAGAACATGGCCATTGCCATTCGCTTGAAATAATTTCTCATGCATCTATTGGTTTTGATCTCACCTCTCATGGTTCAAAGGAGATCTCAAGAAACCATGATTCAAGTCTTGTATCTGATTTGGGTTCTAAGCAATTATTGCTTGGGATAATTTCTCATGCATATGATAGTTTTGATCTCATCCCTGCTGGTGCAAAGGAGATCTCAAGAAACTTATTTTTAAGTCTTAAATCTAATTTTGATTTCAAGCAAACATGTAATAGTTCTTTTTGGCATAATCTCACCCATGGTGGTTCGAAGGAGAAGACAAAGACTATATGCACATTCAAAAATTTGATCCTACCTCAGTTGATTCAAATCACAGGTTTAAGGATCATTCTCACATTGTTGGATTTGTTCTCATCACATTCGAACTAAAGAGCAAGTACAAACACATGCTTTTTGAGCATGATCCACTTCTTCCCAAGAAGAAGATACCCCCAGACATATGACCAAGCATCACACTTGCTTGAGTTTGGAGCATTGATTTTTGTGTGTGCCTTACAGTATATTTTTGAGGAGGGGGTATGTTTCCCATGAAATTTTCCCACTTCCTTGGTTTATTGACTGTTATTATTCATTGTATTGGGTGACCTTTGGTCTTAGTTACCAGGGCCCAGGATGGATTAAGGGGGGGTGTTAGGATATTCCTATACTCCATCCTAGTCCCTCCAGTATTTTGATCATTTACATTTTTATTCATACATGCACTTCTAGGGTTTGCATGCATTCTAGGGTTTGCATGCATCCTAGTCATTAGTCGAGCACCTAGCCCTCAGTTAGCCAACCCCCAGAAGCTTCTCACTAATTAGTTTTATCCCTCTAGTTGCTTAATGCACCCTTCTTCCTTGATTTTAGGGAGCAACTCGCCCTTCTTCACCTACCAGTCCAATTGTCTTCAGTTTATACTCAGTTACACTCAGTTACACTCAGTTACACTTAGTTACACTCAGTTACACTTAGTTACACCTACCAGACTCAATTTGACTGATGGTTGACAGTTACTTGAGCATTGATGACTCCACTGATGATGATGAAGACTTCCAGTTGTGCTCCGATGATCATGAGGACACCGAGTTGTGCTCTGATGACACTCTATTGATCTTATGATCACTCTGAGAGGCCAATTCGAATTGCCACCTTAGGAATTCAAATCCTCTCTACCATTGTACTATTTATTTGTCCATATTGTGATTAATTAATTTGTGTGTGTGAAGTATTATTGCTTCTATCTGAGTTCTACTGTACCATATTATTCCGTTGCTTATTATACTGTATTGTTCACTCTTCTTCTATTTTCCTGCTTAATCATAATTACTCTTGTGAGGTATACATCATCTCTTAGATCTGCTGTGAGGATTTTCACATGGTATCAGAGCATGTTGAGAGTATTGTTTATCTCCATTCCTGAGAGTTTTCTGCAGGTTATTATCAATATTTTGAGTGCAGCAGTTGTAGCAGTTTCTTCATTTTTGCAGCAGTAGCAGTTACAGATATTCTCTATTCTTTTTGCAGGTCTTCTATAGCTTCAATGTTTTCAGAAGATCCTCCTCTTTATCTATTCAACTATGTTGAATGGAAACCAAAAATGATAGCATATTTGAAGAGACATGATCTCTTTGATTATTGTTTTGAAAGAGAGTTCGAATCCTCTAAAGAAGAGAATGACCGGTTAGATGAAGGTGGAAGAGCTATTGCAGCCATGATGTTTGCTATGTCTCGAAGCTTGGCATTCTACTCCCTTGATGATGAATATGTTAAATCTCCAGAAGAGCTATGGGCCCACCTAGATAAAAATTTTGGCGAGCAGGATGAAGCGATTGGTCCAAACCCTTTCAAGAGAAAGCAAAGTGATGCATTCGCCCTGCTTGATGATCTCATTGATAATGAATCAGTATCAAACATATATCATATTGAAGTTAGCCACAAAGAAGAAGAACTTGCAGATTCTCCACTCATGCTCAAACTTTCTTCTCTTTCTGTGCTAGCTCACACTCTAGATATTGCAGAAGGTCCTAAATCCTCTCTTGCACTAGAGTCTGTTGGTTTGCATCATGATAACATGATTATTTCGAAGGTAAAATGAACTATTGGAGGTAATGCATTCGCTCCTCTCAAGCAATCATCTCTTTTATACTACTATATGATCATTAATTCATGCTTTCAAAAGTTCATTGAAGAACATGGCCATGGCCATTCGCTTGAGATAATTTCTCATGCATCTACTGGTTTTGATCTCACCTCTCATGGTTCAAAGGCGATCTCAAGAAACCATGATTCAAGTCTTGTATCTAATTTGGGTTCTAAGCAATTACTGCTTGGGATAATTTCTCATGCATATGATAGTTTTGATCTCACCCGTGCTGGTTCAAAGGAGATCTCAACAAACTATTTTTTAAGTCTTAAATCTGATTTTGATTTCAAGCAAACATGTAAAAGTTCTTTTTGGCATAATCTCACCCATGGTGGTTCGAAGGAGAAGACAAAACACTATATGCACATTCAAAAATTTGATCCTACCTCAGCTGATTGAAATCACAAGTTCAAGGATCATTCTCACATTGTTGGATTTGTTCTCAACACATTCGAACTGAAGATCAAGTACAAACACATGCTTTTTGAGCATGATCCACTTCTTCCCAAGAAGAAGATACCTCCAGACATATGACCAAGCATCACACCTGCTTGAGTTTGGAGCATTTATTTTTGTGTGTGCCTTACAGTCTATTTTTGAGGAGGGGGTATGTTTCCCATGAAATTTTCCCACTTCCTTGGTTTATTGACTGTTATTATTCATTGTATTGGGTGACCTTTGGTCTTAGTTACCAGGTCCCAGGATGGATTAAGGGGGGGTGTTAGGATATTCCTATACTCCATCCTAGTCCCACCAGTATTTTGATCATTTACATTTTTAGTCATGCATGCACTTCTAGGGTTTTCATGCATTTTGCATGCATCCCAGTCATCAGTCCAGCACCTATCCCTCAGTTTTCTAGCCCCCAGGAGCTTCTCACTATTTAGTTTTAGCCCTCTAGTTGCTTAATGCGCCCTTCTTCCTTGATTTTAGGGAGCAACTCGCCCTTCTTCACCTACCAGTCTAGTTGTCTTCAGTTTATACTCAGTTACACTCAGTTACACTTAGTTACACTCATTTACACTCAGTTACAGTCAGTTACAGTCAATTACACTTAGTTACACTCAGTTACACTCAGTTACACCTACCAGACTCAATTTGACTGATGGTTGACAGTTACTTGAGCATTGATGACTCCATTGATGATGATAGAGACTTCCAGTTGTGCTCCAATGATCATGAGGACATCTAGTTGTGCTCCGATGACACTCTATTGATCTTATGATCACTCTGAGAGGCTAATTCGAATTGCCACCTTAGGCATTTGAATCCTCTCTACTATTGTACTATTTATTTGTCCATATTGTGATTAATTAATTAGTGTGTGTGAAGTATTATTGCTTCTATCTGAGTTCTACTATACCATATTATTATGTTGCTCATTATACTGTATTGTTCACTCTACTTCTATTTTTCTGCTTAATCATAATTACTCTTATGAGGTATACATCATCTCTTAGATTGCTGTGAGTATTTTCACAGTTTTATGTGTCAATTTACAAATTGACATATAAATATTATCATAGGATGATTGTTTCATAATTATTCAACATTAAGTGATATAGATCCAAAAAAAAAAATTACTGATCATAACCTGCACATAAGTCTTATGGTGAAAATAAACACAGAGATCTATGTGTGTTACAGATAAACAATATAAAATAGGATAGTTAAAAGCATGACTGAAATAAGGAAGCAGAATGAATCAAAGACACTTAATACATGTAACAAACGAAAGGAAAAGGAAACCGATTGAATTGTATTAAAGACTTTAAAACATTACAACTTCCATAGTACAACAGGTCTCCAGGTATTTCCCTCGACTGTTTTCCTTAGTTCCAACCCCCCCACTCTATGAGATCTAAATTCCTTTAAATAATAATTACAAATTCACAAAGGGGGAAATATCCCACAAATATACGAATCACAAAATATTTTTTCAAGATTTTCCAAGGGCAGTTTTCCACTTGGAAAATACATCCAACAAATCTTCAATGTCTTGATATTGTTGATGTATTTGTAACTTAGGAAGATATTCACTTGTATTATAGTTGTACTTTATTGTATCCCTAACATATATATATTATTCCTTCGATTGGAAGTGTCGTCAGTTGTACTTGCATGTGTCGCAAGTTATATTGTAAGTGTCGTAACTTATACTTGATGGGTTATTAGACCACCTTGATGGGGTCGGCCCTATATGAGTCATGTGGGTTAAAGGGTTATTAGACCACCCTAGTGGGGGTCGGCCTAGTCAACATTATGTTAAGTGGTTAAGTTGGGGTAGAGCTAGTTAGAGTTAGAAGACAAGTGAAGTAGTGTATAAATAGAGAGTGTGTCTCTCTCATTTTATACATTATCTCATTCACTCACTTCGCATTAGTGAGAGAAAGGAGGAGTGCGCACAAGTGGAGGAGCAGTATGCTTCTGAAGATATCTATCTCTTGGGTTTTATCATTGTGATCCTTGTATTGATGCTTATTCTATCTCTGAGGAAGTTGAGGGGTTTTTCACCTTCTTGGTTTTCCCTAGTGAAATGTTTTGTGTCTCTTGTCTCTTGTCTCTTATGCTTCATATGATGTACATGTTGTTCTTTCAGTTAAGATACTAGATCTATTGAATTAAATGATGAAAAAATAACAAGGTATCAGACCTAGCCTGAAGGAAGGCATGGTATGGCATTTATGAGACTTGTTGCACTTGCGACAAATTGGAAGCCAGGGATTGATATAGAAAAAAAAGTCATCTTGGAACTTTCGCTTTAAATACATTTTGACGAAGGTTCAGGTTATGAAACTTCTACAGGTTGTAGATAATATCCCCATGTACCTTGTGCCGAAGCACAACATCTAATTTGCTGCAATTTCTGCTTTATGACCCGTACAAGTTAGGGTTTCTGCCTCTTCCATATCTCAGTCATAAACAGGTGGCCTAGGAAAAAACAGTGACAAATTGGGCTAGGAAGCTCCAAATGAAATTCTGTAAAAGGTGGCAGTAAGGTAACGGACTTTAGTTTAACAGGTCCTCTTTTTAGAGGCCGAAGTTGAACCAGTGACATGTTGCACTCCATACAACTTCACTATCCTGTTTTATCCCATAAACAGGTCACGTTGCGACATTTGGCATATCTATATCTCAGAGAATCCATTTGAGGTAAGACCCGTGGGTTGGAAATAAGATAGGTTAGGCTACCACAGATAAAAGTTTCAAACCCTGCGGATCTAAAATTTCTGAGTTACACCAGAAACACTAAGGCACATTTTTTTGTGAAATAGAATTGAATTCTGAGCACCATCATTCTTGGCTTGTCACTGCTGCGGGAATTTAGGGCTTCAAAGAAAGTTGGAATTTTTGAAACTTGTGACCACGTTTGAATGCTCCTCATCAAAATTGAAATTTAGATACCAAGATCGAATTTTTTGGTTAGGCAGAAGGCCGGGCTTGATCAAACCCTAGTTTGGGATTTTGATCAGAAAGGTGGAAAATTAGGGCTTCTGCAAAAGTTATAATTTTTGAAATCTCTGACCACGGCTGGAAGCTCCTTAGAAAAATAGAAGTTTAGAACACAAGATCGAACCTTTTGGATGGGAAGAAGACCGAGCTTTATCAAACCCTAGTTCGAGATCTTGTATGGAAGATCTGGAAGTTTCAAAGGCAATTTTGAGGGGTCAAATTTTGCAGTTTTCAAAATTGAAGTATACCAGCTTGATCAACTCAACAAGGCACATCTTTCCATCCATTCAGAAGTTTGAAATTCAAAATTTGAATTTTTAGGGTTTCTCTAACAAACCCTAATCTAGTTCCAGATCCAGTCTCAACAAATCAAAGTGGATTGAATTAATCCTAGAAGAAAATGAATTGGACACCTACATAAGTGAAGAAGTTCCAGTTCCAGAGGGAGATGAGGCTAAGGCCTTACATAAGAATGCTACAAGAAATTTCGACAGGTATGACTTGAGGATATACAGGTATGTTTTGAAATCGGTTTCATGATTAAGTTTATAATAGGTTTGTCTTCATATTATTGAGGCTAGTACAATCTTGAGTAATTTTAGACTTGTCTTATCACCCTAGTAAAACCATGAATGCATGTGAATGATAGAATACATTCATTGATTAGGGTTATGACGCTTATGATTGTACTAATGCACTATGGTGTTGTATGAGGATGATGTTGTCCTCTAACATTAAAGGTACATCAATAAAGTTCTAGATCAAGAACATATAACCATGGTGACATGAAGACAAAGACTCATCCATAGTCATGGATCACATAGAATCTCTACTTACGAGGTATGTATGATTTGGTTCTACAATGGTTAATTATGAGATATGCAGGTTACTAGCACAAGTCATTGAAAAGAACAAGAAGTCATTATGTGGGTATGTTAGACATAACTAGCAAGCATGACAATCCAAGTATGTTTTTCCTATATCAAGTTATAATCCTACCTTGTGTTAGGATCTTATACTTTTGTGTGAATGATAATGGTTATTCTTGAAGTTAGAAGTTTAAGTAATCAACGGTTTATGCATATTATGTTTCTTACTTTGATTGATGATATGACTAACCAGAAGAGTCCTATGGTCAAATAAGAATATCCATGATCAGGACCATATATATTTAAGATTATTTAGAATCATAATGTTTTGATTGTATTGATATTATACTAATGGATGCATGATTATGTATGAGATCTTGAGGATGACACAATGATGACACTTGTGCATACTTAAGCATGCATAGTGGTCCAGGATGGATATAAGTTCAAGGACAGACAATCCAGGAAGCAAATATCAAGAGGGAGCTCAATCTAGTAGTTCCTTCAAGGAAGCAAAGATTGAGAGGGAGTCCACCCAACAACCAAACACAGATAAGTATTTGAATTGTCATTTCCTGTATATATGATTACTTAAATGATGTTGTTCAACATGTACATACTTATGTTCCTAGATTTAGGATGTATGTAATGCATATTAGAAAAGTTGCATTAATGAACAAGATACTACTAATATGCAAGTAATCGGTAAGTGGCCTATGGTACTATACAACATTCCATTTCTACTTATCTAGAATGAAACCTCTTTGCTGACATGTTGGGAGTTGTGCACACTCTTAACAATGCTTTGGTAGAGATGGAAGGCATCTAGAAAGTTACGGATATGGATAAATGTTGTATTGAAGCATTGGATAAAATAATTGCATGACTGTATGACATATGTCTTTATGAGTAAGAATTTGTTCTAAAATATATAAGATGTTTCTAATCATGCAATTGAGCTTATCTTGTGGGAAAGACCGTTTACCATCACCTACAAAAGGACTACAACATTTGTTCCAGCAATGAAGTTCAAAGAAAACTATATATTGAAGATATTGAAGAATCTGAAGTTCCAAGGATCTGGGATGCAGTAATAGAAGAATGCCATGATCGAGGAATACCATTTGATCATAAAGAATGATGTTTGGGATGTGGTCCCGAGACTAGAAGAGAAGTCTGTTGTGACTTCCAAGTGGATCTATAAGATCAAGCATGCTGCAGATGGAAGCATAGAGAAATACAACTAAAGGTTTGTGGCTTGTGGCTTCTCCCAGAAAGAGGGGATAGATTATGAAATACTTTTTCTCCTATAGCCAGATACACTTCCATCAAAACAATACTTGCTCTAGATGCAGTGATGAAGTGGAAGATACACCAGATGGATATGGTGTAGTCAAAGAGGAAGTGTATGTGGAGCAGCCACTCGGTTTTGAGACACATGACAGGGAGTCATATGTGTGCAGATTGAAGAAAGCCTTGTATGGCTTGAAGCAAGCTCCTAGGACATGGTACGGCAGGATAGACAGCTTCTTGTCCAGCTTGGGCTTTACCAAGAGTAAAGCGGATTCCAACCTTTACTACAAGGTTGAGGAAGGCAATCCAGTGATACTTCTACTGTATGTGGATTACCTATTTGTGATAGGTGAGGATAGATTGATTTCCGACACAAAGAAGAAGCTTGCTTCCCAGTTTGAGTTGAAGGAATTGGGTATGATGCATTACTTTCTAGATATGGAGGTGTGGAAGAGTGCAGATGGAATCTTCCTTGGACAAGGGAAGTATGCAGTAGATATCCTCAAGTGGTTCAGGATGATGGACTACAAGGCCATGGCCACACCTATGGCATCAAACCTGAATCTATTGTGTGATGCTTCATCTGAGCCAGTTGATGCCACGATGTTTCGTCAAATGATTTGGTCCTTGATTTACCTGACGAATACGAGACCAGATATTTGCTTTGCTATGAACAACTTGAGCCAAATCCTAACGGATCTAAGACATGTTCACCTGATTGCTGCAAATCATATTCTGAGGTACCTAAAGGGTATAGTTGACTATGGGGTCAAGTATGATGCGAATCAAAAGTTTAAACTAGAGGGTTATGTTGATTCAAATTAGGCAGGCAGTGCCATTGATCAGAAGAGCACTTTGGGGTGATGCTTCATTATGGGATCCGGTATGATCTCTTGGTTTAGCAGGAAGCAGTCCTATGTGGCATTGAGTACAGCTAAAGCGGAGTATGTTGCAGCTTGTTTGGCTACTTGTGACGCAGTATGTCTTAGGAAGCTACTAACTGATTGATTCGATATCGAGTTGGATGCTACTTGTATATATTGCGACAACCAGAGCTGTGTGAAGTTGTCGAAGAACCCAGTGTTCCATGACAAGTCGAAGCACATTGAGATCAAGTATCACTATATCATGGATATGGTGTAGAGAGGAGCAGTGAAGCTCCTGTATGTTGCGATGGACGAGCAGATAGCCAATGTGTTGACCAAGCCACTGGCTAGACTAAAGTTTGATTACTTCAGAGAGATACTTGGTGTACTTCAGATCAAGATTCCTTCCAAGGGGAGGTGATGAGTCTGGAGACATAGATGCACACAAGCCATTCTCACATAGTGGTAGGAAAGTCCTCCTATGGTGTAGATGTAAGGGCTCGGGCCATTCTCACATGGTGGTAGGAAAGTCATCCCATGGTGTAGATGTAAGGGCTGGGCCATTCTCATATGGTGGTAGGAAAGTCCTCCCATGGTGAGATGTAAGGGCTAGCTATGGATTTTTTGACATGGTTAGAGGAAAGTCCTTCCATGGTCATTGATGTAATTGCCGTGGCTTTTCCGACATGGTCAGAGGAAATTCCTTCCATGGTCATTGATGTAATTACCGATCTTTTTCGACATGGTCAGAAGAAATTCCTTCCATGGTCATTGATGTAATTGCTGAGCCTTTCCCGGATGGTCAGAGGAAATTCCCTCCATGTTGGTGAGTGTAAGTGTTGTGTTATGTGTGCATTTGGGTTGTGATCCGTGGACTATGAGGTGGTCTAAGGACGATGAGGTCACAATAGGCTACACAGGTTTTGCAGAGGCATATAATCAATCTTGAGATGCTCTTGCAAGTTTTGCAGGGGCATATAATCAATCCTGGTAGATCTTGCAGGTTTTGCAGAGGCAGTGTAATCAGTCCTGAGGTGTACGTACTTGACGGATTGCTCACAGAGATGATGAATAACTACATGGAGGCT
Source organism: Larix kaempferi (assembly GCA_027924585.1). Classification (NCBI taxonomy): domain Eukaryota; kingdom Viridiplantae; phylum Streptophyta; class Pinopsida; order Pinales; family Pinaceae; genus Larix; species Larix kaempferi. The sequence goes on from BSBM01000249.1 coordinate 8,174,992, forward strand.
AGGCCTACATCCAACATGAAAAAGGGATGGATATGTAGAAATTCCTATGATGAGAAGAATTGAGAGATACCACTAGGGATTGAGATGATGAGTGCAATAGCAGTGATGATGATGCTCCGTGATCCAGTGACGATGATCCAACTCTAGAATTGAAGACTTGTGCCTATATGTGTTGATGACCCGTGTCAAGAGAATACCTTCCTAGTTAAGAGGGAGTGTTGATGTATTTGTAACTTCAGAAGATATTCACTTGTATATTGTATTTGTACTTTATTGTATCCCCAATGGAGATGTATTATTCCTCTGATTGGAAGTGTCGTCAATTGTACTTGTATGTGTCAGAAGTTATATTGTAAGTGTTGTAACTTATACTTGATGGGTTATTAGACCACCTTGATGGGGTCATCCCTGTATGAGTCCTATGGGTTAAAGGGTTATTAGACCACCCTAGTGGGGGTCGGCCCAGTCAACATTATGTTAAGTGGTTAAATTGGGGCCGACCTAGTTAGAGTTAAAAGACAAGTGAAGTAGTGTATAAATAGAGAGTGTGTCTCTCTCATTTTATACATTATCTCATTCACTCACTCCGCATTAGTGAGAGAGAGGAGGAGTGCGCACAAGTGGAGGAGGATTATGCTGCCGAAGATATCTATCTCTTGGGTTTGATCATTATGATCCTTGTATTGATGCTTATTCTATCTCTGAGGAATTTGCGAGGTTTTTCACCTTCTTGGTTTTCCCTGGTGAAATGTTTTGTGTCTCTTGTCTATTGTATCTTATGCTTGATATGCTGTACATGTCCTTTCTATTAAGATCCTATATCTATTGAATTAAATGATGGAAAACTAACAAACACTAGGCATGCTCGAGTTATAACTGGATTTTGCAAGTAAGAGTCTCTATTTCCCATTTCTTCAGATTTTCTCATTGATCACGTAAGAAGAGATTGATTTTCATTTTTGAGGCTATAAATGTCTCAATCAAATCCTTTATTTGTGCAATTTTATTGCAGAGCATTTGAGTAATTTAAAACTCCACGAAGGAAATGCCCGTTGAAGTGAATTCCTTACCTTCACTGCTTATTGCTTTTATAGTTCTAATTGGATAATACTCACTGTCCAGATCATTGTTCATACAATTGATATTTCTACTAGTATTTTATATCTTAAGTTTTGTTAGCAACTTTACCTCCACTGTTTATTACTTTTATATTTATAATCGGATAATACTCATTGTGCAGATCATTGTTCATACAAACAATCTTTCTACTAGTATTTTATATCTTCAGTTGTGTGATTCAACTTTACCTTCACTGCTTATTTGTTTTATAGTTCTAATCAGATAATATCCAATGTGCAGATCATTGTTCATACAATTTGTCAGTGTGTAGATCACTGCTTGTCAGATGTATGAATACCTTGTGCCAATCTTGAAGTTTTTTTGCAATGGCCACTATTCACTTTCAAAGGTAAACACTTAAATATCAAGTATTTCCAAAATGATTACGTGGTGTATTCATAAACATTGCAAAGTTATTGAACTATTTCCTCAGGTCAGTACAGAGGTTATTGAACTATTTGCAAAGATGTCATCTAAAGAACGGTCAATATGGTTTTCTTCGATTTGCAATCGGGAAATAACTTATTTCATAGAATCTGTTGTTTATAAGTTACTTAACATTTAATTGTATTTAAATATATTTTTTTAATATCCCTTGTTTTTATCTGAAAATTTTTTGTCAATAAATTTTAACAATGCTTAAATAAGAATGTTGTTTCATAATAAGGATTCACAGGTAGTCAATGTAATTGCTTTGTTCAACTTAAGAAATCTCCATTCTATATTTTTCCAAGGCTCAATGTGTATAGAGATTTGGAGGATATGTTGGGAGTTTTGGATTATCATTGAGGTTGAGATATTACTGATTAGTAAGCTTAACCATAGGGTAGGAACTTAATGGAAGAATGAATGTTCGAGTTTTTTTTCTCACCAAACTCTTAAGAATCCTACAAAGGAAGTTGTTGCTATTTAAATGAAAAAGAGAATTCAACCGAAAGTGACATGGGGAAGAATGAATGTTTGAGCCTTTCTTCTCAAGGAACTCTTAATACTGCCGGAACATAAGCTATTGATATTGGAAGGTATTTAAACGAAAAAGATAATTCAATCGGAGTTGACATGGGATTATAACATCTAGAATAAAGTTAAGCTACATATCCGGTAGCATGCATGCATTTATCTCTTGGTTTAAAGGCCAATTCGTAAAAGCATTGGCATGAGATTCCACTTGGATTTCACTTGGTCATGATTTTTGTAAAATATTTTAGCTCCAACAATAAGATTAGGTCGGAGGCCCCTGTTAGGAACCCATGTCTTTACTTTGTTAGTATATTTTTGTTGGACGCATATGCTTTGTAAGTCATCCCGTAGTATTTGTTGATCCATAGTTTGTGTTATTGTTGTTGGTACATATGCTTTGTAAGTCGCCCATAGTTTTGTTGATCCATAGTTTGTACTAGCCCATGGTTTTGACTAATAGTATTGGTTCCTAGACTTAGCCCATGGTTTGTATTGACACAAAGTATTGACCCATGGTATTGGTGCCTATACTTAGTAAATAAGTGTGTGTTGAGGCCTATGAAGGCACTGTGAAGTTAATTGTATTGAGCTTGCTCAAAGGAGGTTTCTCCCTCGAAGTGGCCTGTGATCAATATAAAAGTGATTTTGAGTTCTGTTATTTCTGATATCTCGTGTATTTGCATTAATTAATTATTGCAGGTTCATCACATCTGGTATCAGAGCACTTTCTTGGGCTCGATGGGTGAAATTTCTGCCAATTTTTTTTCGCATCTGTTGCAGGTTCAGATTTGGGAATAATCCCTATCCACTTAACTGTGGGAATTACTTGGGAATAAGCCCTAAAAATTATTGTGAGGAGTACCACATGAACCCCAAAGTAGTTGGCCCATTGAGAGGACCTACAAGTGAAAAGGGCAATAACTCCTACCTGATTGACTAGTTCCCACCCATGAGGTAAACCAAGAGCTGTCGTTTGTGGCAAAGCGGTTATCCATTTTACCTGAGCCGTGGAGTGAGGGGTACTGCCCCAATACGCAAGCTGTTAGACGGCATTGGTGGCCGAGTGAAACCCCTTAACTGTTAGGAAGCCGCACATACCTGGGGTCCATATATATTTTCAGCTGAACTATTGTTGATCATTGTTGTGCCGTTTCAGATCCAGCTGTTCAGATCCATTCTGAAAGCCGTTCCAGATCCATCCATTTTCAATCCATTCAGCGTCGTTTCACATCCATCTGTTTTCGCTCACTTCTGGGTCGTTGCAAATCTATCTGTTTCAGATCCCTTCTGAGCTATAGCCGCTCCATTCTGAGAAAAAAACAGAAAAAAAGGGAACCCCATGAAACTTCAGTTTTTTCTCCATATCTCCCTTGTTTTCAGTCTGTTTCCCTTGAAACTTCCCGAAAACCCCTGTAATCCCATTTTGCATATTTCATTCCTAAGGACCCTATCCCAAATTCCACTTCCCAAAGCCCGAAATCCCACATTTGTTTATTTTTTGGGTTTGCCATAACTTCCTCAGATTTCACCCAATCACCTTCAAATTTTCCCACAAAGTTCCTTTTCTAATTCTGCTTCTTTGTCCCTCTCTGCCAAATTTTCTCATTCTTTCACCCTGCTTTTGAAATCCCCCTTTTCTGCTTTCCCGTCCTTTCGATAGTGTCCAAAATCTAGTCAAACCCCAATTACCCATCAGATTTTTTCCCCAATCCAAATATCCCTTTGCTAAATCAGCTTCTGTTTGTGTTTTTCTACCCATTCCATAAAAAAAAAACCTTGGTTATGGTTGTCACCCATGCAGGAGCACACACCATGGAGGAAGCACTTGCAGCCATCCAAACCAAACTCCAAGATTTGGATGAAAAATTTCTTAGCCTCCATCTTCATCATTCAGCCATGAACAATAACCGACAGCCACAATCTTTTGCAGCCACCAGGTTCTCTTCTTCCAGCAATTTTCGTGGGCCGAAGCTTGATTTTCCTCGCTTTAATGGTACTGATCCGACTAGATGGATATACCAAGTAGAACAATATTTCAATCTGCATAATACTTTTGATGTCCAGAAAGTTCCACTTGCATCCTTTCATTTGGAACAGCAAGCCCTTCAATGGTACCATTGGTACATCAAAGCTCATCCCGAGCCAAACTGGACAGATTTTTGCCAACTCCTTTTGCCACGATTTGGTCATGATGCTTTTGATGACTTCACAGGAGCACTCACTAAACTTCACCAAATGGGCACAGTGAGAGAGTATCAGACATAATTTGAGAAACTGGACAATCACATAGAAGGATTGTCTGATGAATTCTACAGGAGTTGTTTTATCAGTGGTTTCAAGGATGAAATCTGCTCAGAGGTCAAAATGTTTTGTCCCAACACAATGATGGAAGTCCTAGGGTTGGCTAAGTTGGAAGAGGACAAGATTGCAGCTCAAAAACACTCCAAACCCACCTTTGTTCCCTTCAGAAATATGGGTTCCCAATGACCTCCCATCATGCTTGCTCCTCAACCAACTCCTATCAAGCATTTGTCTAAAACAGAGATGCAGGCACGCCAAGAAAAAGGGCTTTGTTATAATTGTGATGAGAAATTCACTTGGGGACATAGATGTGTTCAACAAAAGCTCTATCTCTTGGATGTGGATTCTCCTCTACCTCAGAACTCGGTGAAGAAGCTACAGATACAGTAGATGATCAGGTCGACATTCAACACCCGCCTGTTGACACCCCATCTCAGGACAAGCCACCCGAGATCTCTCTCCATGATGTAACCAGCGCCACCACCCCACAAACAATGCAGGTCAGGGGATACTTCAAGAAGCTCCCTCTTACCATACTCATTGATTCTAGTAGCACTCATAACTTCATTAACCCTCAGATTGCCAAACAGGCTAATTGTTTTGTCCATCCTTGCTCCATCTTTGAAGTCATGGTTGCCAATGGGGGCACCTTGCCTTGCAAGGGGAAGTGTCAAAATGTGCGTATCTCTATGGAAGATTATAACCTACGCTCTGACATGTTTTCCTTATCCTTAGGCGGATGTGATGTGGTTTTGGGCGTTCAATGGTTACGCACACTTGGCCCCATCTTATGGGATTTTGCTGAACTTTGGATGCAGTTTTCAGCCAATGGGACACAACACAAAATTATGGGCTTACAACCAAGGTCTCTCCGCATCATCAGTTCACATTTCCTGGAAAAGATCCTTAAGAAGAATTCACATGGTGTCATTGCTCATTTCCATTCCCTTCAGATGCACCCACCAATGGTCTCCACTACTTCCTTGGATAGATATGTAGGTGTCTTTGCTGCACCAGTGGGCTTGCCGCCTTCACAAGACCTTTTCGGTAATCATTTAGCCACATCTACATCTCAACAGGACATGATGGCTATTTTGCATACAATACAGAAGTGGAAACCATCCCTATTGGGGGATTATTTATGCATCAAGACTGATCTCCAGAGTCTGGAAACTTTCCTGGAACAACGGGTCTCCCCCCCAACACACCTGAAATGGGTTATCCAACTCATGGGTTATGACTATGTGACCACTTACCATAAGGGTAAGGACAATATGGTGGAAGATGCTCCTCCTCACACATTTGATGACCCAGTTTCTCTTACAGCTATTTCTTTGCTTATTCCAAATTGGTTGCAATCTGTTCAATGGGGCTATCTCTTCTATGAACTCCATGCTTCTTCATAAGTAGGGCACTCTTGTGTTAACTTTTCATAATTTACTTCAATTTGATCTAGGATCTTAACTGAGAGAACAACATGTACAACATATCTATAGCATATCAATCATGGACACAATAATGCAAGCACACAAGAGACACAGATTTTACTTGGGGAAAACCATAAAGGTGAAAAACTCCAATAACTTCCTCAGAGATAGATAGAGCAATGATACAACTAGAATACAAGAGATAGTCTTCTCCTAGCAACAGAGCCTCCTCCTCCACAAGTGCGCCACTCTCCCAAGTGTGAGTGAGAGAATAGAATGTGTAAAATGAGAGAGACACAATCTCTATTTATACACTAACTTGACTTGACCTTTACTCAACTAGGTCGACCTCAACTTAACCACTTAACATAATGTTGACTGGGCCAACCCCCACTAGGGTGGTGTAATAACCCTTTGACCCACATGGCCAACCCCCAATAGGGTGGTCTAACAACCCTTTGACCCACATGACTTATACAAGGCCGACCCCAACAAGGTGGTCTAATAACCCATCAAGTATAAGTTACGACACTTACAATATAAATGATGACACTTCCGTATAGAGGAATAATAACATCTCTATAGAAATACAATATACATACATGTGAAATACATTCCAAAGTTACATATACATCAACACTCCCTCTTAACTAGGAAAGTATTTCTCGACACAGGTCTTCTAGCACAGGTCATCTTCTCTGGATCATCTTCACTACTGCTGCTATCTCAATCAATCTCTGAATCTACTCGTCATAGGAAGTTCTACAAAGCCAGTCCTTTTTCATACTAGATGTAGGCCCACCACCTGCAGGTATTCGTCATCGCTGGCCATACTATGGAAATCTCAGGACTTATTGCGTGTGTCACAAAACCTTAAAAGAGTCTCTTGACTAGCAAGAACCCTAAAAATCATCTGAGGCCTTTTTCATCCTGTCCAGATCTCGAGGACTTATTACATGCGACCCCACCACAAAACCTCGAAAGAGAATCCCAGGACTGATTACAAGCACAAGGCTCAACCTATCGAATCTCCCAGGGCACAAATTACATGTGGTCACCACAAAACCTCGAAAGAGCATCCTAGGATTGATTACGAGTACAAGGATCAACCTATCGGATCTCCCAGGGCACAAATTACATGTGGTCATGGAAAAACCTTGAAAGAGCATCCCAGGACTGATTATGATCACATGGCTCAACCTATCGGATCTCCCAGGGCATAAATTACATGCCATAAGACAAAACATCGAAAGAGCATCTGCCAGATATCCCAGGGCACAAATTACATGCCATAGGCAAAACCTCGAAAGACTCTCTGCAGATCTCCTAAGGCACAAATTATATGTCCTCCCAAGCAAAACCTCGAAAGAGCATTTTCCAAATATCCCAGGGTACAAATTACATGCCATAGGAAAAACCTCGAAAGACTATCTGCAAATATCCCAGGGCACAAATTACATGCTCATCTGCACAACCTGTTCCACAGCCACAGAGTATTAACCTGATACTTACCATACATCATCCTGATGTACACATGATCGTCTTGATCATCATCACTGCAACATCCTGCTGCATGTCATCTGGAGCAACATCCTGAAGCTCATCATCCATGATCATCCTGATCATACAATGCATCTACCTGATGCATACCAAGTATCTACCTGATACATATCATCATACATGATCCACCTGATCATGCAATGCTTCCACCTGATACAAATACAGATACATGGTCCAAGCATCCAACATGATGCATACACAAAATACATACAAATGATCCAACCGATCATATCTAGCATCCAACATGATGCATACATACATATAAATGATCCAACTGATCATATCCAGCATCCAACATGATGCATACATACATATAAATTATCCAACTGATCATATCCAGCATCCAACATGATGCATACATACATATATCAATGATCCAACTGATCATACAAAGCAGAAACCATAACATCATCCTAATGCTCATCATCCAGCACTTACATCCACAGCCATGTGAAGGATCCTCCTTCCAACATGCTTGGAATGGCTTCAACAAATGTGTACACCACTTCTTCCTTGAAGTGTCATCAATCTGAAGAACACCAAGCCTCTCCTTGAAGTACTCGAACTTCACCCTGGCTAGTGGCTTCGTCAGCACATCTGGAATCTGCTCATCCATCGCAATATACATGAGCTTCATAGCTCCTCTCTCCACCATATCCCTGATATAGTGATATTTGATCTCTATGTGTTTCGACCTGTCATGAAACACTAGGTTCTAGGACAGCTTCACACAACTCTGGTTATCACAAAAGATACCAATAGCATCCAACGGGAGATCAAATAACTCAGACAGTAGCTTCCATAGCCATATTGCCTCACAACTAGCTGAATAGGCTGCAACATACTCTGTTTCAGTTTTACTCAGTGCTACGCATGACTGCTTCCTACTAAACAAAGAGATCACACCTGATCCCATACTGAAGCAGCATCCAGATGTGCTCTTCCTACCTGCAACACTGCCAACCCAATTTGAATCAACATAACCCTGCAGGTTAAACTTTTGATTCGCTTCATACTTGAGCCCATAATCCACTGTACCCTTCAGGTACCTCAGAACATGCTTTACAGCAACCAGGTGAACACTCCTCGGATCTATCAGGAACTGACTCAATGTGTTCACAGCAAAGCAAATATTTGGTCTCGTGTTTGTCAAGTACATCAAGGACCCAATAATTTGAGGATACATAGAGACATCAACTGGCTCAGATGAAGCATCACATAGAGGCTTCAGGTTCGATGCCATAGGTGTGGCCATGGCCTTGCAATCCATCATCCTGAACCTCTTCAGGATCTCTACTGCATACTTCCCTTGTCCAAGGAAGATTCCATCTGCACTCTGCCACACCTCCATGCCAAAAAAAAACAAATAGTGCATCATCCCCAAGTTCTCCATCTCAAACTCGGCAACAAGCTTCCGCTGTGTCTCGGCAATAAATCTATCATCTCCTGTTACAAGCAGGTCATCCACATACAGGAGTAGAATCACAGGATTCCCTTCCTCAACCTTGTAGTAAAGGTTGGAATCCGCTTCACTCTTGGTAAAGCCCAAACTGGATAGAAAGCTGTCTATCCTACCAAGTTCTGCACACATATATGACTACACCACTCAAGAAGGCTGTCTTGAAATCCATCTGTTGTATCTTCTATTTCATCACTTTTATATTTCTCGATGCTGCCATCTGTAGCATGCTTGATCTGATAGTTCCATTTGGAAGTCACAACAAACTTCCCTTCACCTCTTGGGACCGCATCCCAAACATCGTTCTTCATGATCGACGGATCATGGCATTCTTCCCGTATCCTGGGAACTTCAATATATTTAATAGATAATTTTGTTGCTTGAACAAATGTTGTAGTCCTTCTTTTGTAGGTGAAGGTATACGGTCTTTTCTACAAAACAAGTTAAATTGCATGATTAGAAACATCTCATAATTTTCAGACAAATTCTTACACATAAAGAAATATGTCATACAGTCATGCAATTATCTTAGCCAATGCTTCAATACAACATTTATCCATGTTCCACAACTTTCTAGATGCCTTCCAGTCTCTACTAGAACATTGTTAAGAGTTTGCACTACTCCCAACATGTCAGCAAAGAGGTTTCATTCTAGATAGGTAGCACTAGAATGTTGTACAGTGCCATAGGCCACTTACCCATCACATGCAAATTAGTAGTACACTGTTCATTAATGCAATCATTCTAATATGCACAATACATATCCTAAGTCTAGGAACATGAGCATATACATCATTGAACAATTTTATTTAAACAAACAAATATGCAAGAAATGATAATTAAAAAATACTTATCTTTGTTTGGTTGCTGGGTGGACTCCCTCTGAGTCTTTGCTTCCTTGTAGGAGCTGCTGAAGTAGCTTCTTCTACACCTTTCTGTTGTGGAATGTAGAAAGATGGTCAACTACCTCTGAATATATGCATCCTTGCAGAAACTACTGAAGTGTGCTCCTTTTCTTTCTTGCAGGAACAACTGGAGTGTGCTCCCTCTTGATCTTTGCTTCTTGGATTACCTGTCCTTGAACTTACATCCATCCTTAATCACTATGCATTCTTATTAGTATCATCATTGTGTTATCCTTGCTGTCTCATACATAATCACACATTTATTAGTATAATCTTAATACTATCAAAACACAATAGTCTTAAACATGTATAGTCATGATCATTTCAAACACAGATAATAAACATTAGTATTCAAGGTTTCAAGGAAGTCTTCTTTTACTTATGCATATTCTTATTTGATCATAGGACTCTTCTGGTTAGTTAAATCATTAATCAAGATAAGATATATAATATGCATAAAACTTGTGATTACTCAAACCTATACCTTCATGATTCTTTTGGTTAGTCATATCATCAATTATGGTAAGAAACATAATATGCATACAACCATGACTATTCAAACCTATGACTTCATGAATAATCATTATCAACAACACAACAGTATAAGATCCTAACACAAGGTAGGATTCTAGCTTGACATAGGAAAAACATACCTGAATTAGCATGCTAGCTAGTTATGTGTAACATACCCGCATAATGTCTTCTGGTTCTCTTCAGTGACTTGTGTTAGTAACCTGCATGTCTCATTGTAGAACCAAGTTATACATACCTCGTAAGTAGATCTTCTATGTGATCCATGACAATGGATGAATCTTTGTCTTCATGTCACCATGATCATATTTTCTTGAAGTAGAACATGATTTGTCTTTCTTGGTGTACTTTTTATGTTAGCAGACAACATAAACCTCATACAACACCATAATGCATTAGTACAATCATAAGTGTCAACACCCTAATCAATGAATATCTTCTATCATGCATTCATAATTTTGTTAAGGTGATACGACAAATCTCAAATCAAGATTGTACTAACCATAATAATCATGAAGACAAACATACCATAAACTTAAACATGAAAAAATATCGAAACATACCTCGATGAGTCATACCTATCGAGATCGCTTGTAATCTTCTTATGTAAGGCCTTAGCCTCATCTCCCTCTGAAATGAAAACTTCTTCACTTATGCAGGTGACCAATCCAACTTCTTCTAGGATTAACCCAATCCTCTTGATTTGCAAGAACTGGACCTGGAGCTGGATTAGGGCTTGTTAGAGAAACCCCAAAAATTCAAACTGTGAATTTCAAACTTCCGAAAGGATAGAAATATGCGCCTTGATGAGCTGATCAAGCTGGTATATTCAAAATTTGAAAACTGCAAAGTTTCACTATTCAATTTTTCCTTTGAAACTTCCGGATTCACTAGATGTGACCCCGAACTGGGGTTTGATGAAGCCCACTCTTCTACCCACTCAAAAGGTTTGATCCAAAGCTCTAAGCTTCTATTTTTATGAGGAGCTTCCAACCTTGGTCACAGATTTCAAAAATCCCCATTTTTGCGGAAGCCCTAATTTTCCACTTTTCTTATCAAAGTCCCGAACTAGGGTTTGATCAACCCCGGCCTTCTGCCCAACCAAAAATTATTATCTTGGTCTCTAAATTTTGATTTTGATGAGTAGCATTCAGCCGTGGTCTCTGATTACAAAAATTCCAACTTTATCCGAAACCCTAAATTCTGGAAGCCATGAATGAAGGTGCTCAAAAATAATTCTGTTTGACATAAATATGTACCTGATTGTTTCTAGTGTAAATCTGAACTTTTCGATCCACAGGGTCTGAAAAATGTTCTTGAGATAGCCCGACTTGTCATCTTTCCATCCCGACATTTCTGACCTCAATAGGATTCTCTAAGAGAGATTTATGCCACGTGTCGTAACGTGACCTGTTTATGGGATAAAACAGAAGAGCGAACTTGTATGGCGTTCTATGTGTCACTGGTTAGACTTCAGCCTCTGAAAAATTTTCTTGAGATATTACAGTCTATGTAATACCTGTCACTTTTTAGGAAATTTCATTTGAAGCTTCCTAGCCCAAGTTATGACCTTTTTCCCAAGGTCACCTGATTTTGACTCAGATCTGGAAGAGGGAGAAACCCTATATTGTACAGATCATAAATCACAAATTACAATGAATTAGAGGTTGTCCTTTGGACACAAGGTACATGGAGATCTGATATTCTACCTGTAAAAGTTTCAGACCCGAAAACGTCGCCAAAATGGATGTATAGAGAAAGTGTTATGATGACTGGTTTTTTCTATATCAAGCCCTAGCATCGTAAGTGCAACAAGTGTCATACATGCCATATCATGCCTTCTTTCAGGCTAGCTCTAATACCATGTTAACTTTTAATAATTTACTTCAATTTGATATAGGATCTTAACTGAGAGAACAACATGTACAGCATATCTACAGCATATCAATAATGGACACAATAATGCAAGCACACAAGAAACACGGATTTTACTTGGGGAAAACCATAAAGGTGAAAAACCCCAATAACTTCCTCAGAGATAGATAGAGCAATGATACAACTAGAATACAAGAGATAGTCTTCTCCTAGCAGCATAGCCTCCTCCTCTACAAGTGCGCCACTCTCCCAAGTGTGAGTGAGAGAATAGAATGTGTAAAATGAGAGAGACACAATCTCTATTTATACACTAACTTGGCTTGACCTTTACTCAACTAGGTCGGCCTCAACTTAACAAATTAACATAATGCTGACTGGGCCGACCCCCACTAGGGTGGTCTAATAACCCTTTGACCCACATGGCCGACCCCCAATAGGGTGGTCTAATAACCCTTTGACCCACATGACTTATACAGGGCCGACCCCAACAAGGTGGTCTAATAACCCATCAAGTATCAGTTATGACACTTACAATATAAATGATGACACTTCCGTATAGAGGAATAATAACATCTCTATAGGAATACAATATACATACATGTGAAATACATTTCGAAGTTACATATACATCAACATCTAGGTTCCTCAAAACATATGACCAAGAACAATGTAATTTCTTTTGGCAGGGACTCAAAAGGACAATTCAACGGATGGTGGTTGACGGTGATACTTTCCAGGTCAATAAGGGTGAAACGACCCTCCTTTCGGGACTGCTTGAACCCTTTCCCATACCTCCACAGATTTGGACAACTAATTCTATGGATTTCCTAGAAGCGCTCCAGTGGTATTGTAATGTCCCTTGTTAGGAATTTCATTAAAATAGCAATTTTCACTTTTTTTTCCCTAGTTAGACCTTTGACTAGTTTTGATCTCTAGGCCCCAAATTTGCGCCAAATGATCCCAAATATTCTGAGAAGGTATGTGAATGATATTAGAACATAAATATGTGTTTCAGAGATTCCTTTGTACCTTTAAAATAATTCTGCAAATCCTCGTTCAATTCTAATCAATGTAGGTAACTTTACTAGTGATTTTCCTTTGACTAGTATTGGTCTCTAGGTCTCAAATTGACTCCAATGCCTTCAAATATTCAAGGAAGGTGTATGAATGATATTAGAACCTGAATATGATGTTTATGGATGAAATATGGCCACCAAAAGACCTCTGGAAACTCTCTTAAGATTCTGGACCAATTATGCAATTTTACTAGTAATTTAGGGTTCAAATCCCCCTGGGGTAAGTACTGAAAATGGCTTCCCAAATGCCTCCAAACCCACTCAAATTTATGAACAGAGGTATGTAATCTGTTATGTATTTTGTTAAAGTCTCATATGAACCATTAATGGATTATTACAACTATTCTCACCCTCTCCCATTCAACTGCAAAAATCCCCAATTCGACCCTTGGAGAAATGGCACTATTTCACCTCCCAATACAACTAAACTGAGTAAAAATGATTCAAATTCTCAAGTATAGTACATGAAACTTGTATAAGACATCCATGGCAGTATATTGATCACAAATATATCAGAGAACCATCCATTCATTCGAAATCATCATCAATACATTGGCTCACAACAAGGTAGTGGGGAAATGGCATTGTTCTTCCATTAAACATGAGATTTATACATTTCTACTTGGAATTTTGACCTCAAACTTTTTGGAGATGAAGAACAGAGTATTTAATTCATATTACAAAAGAAATGGGGCATTAAAATCTTCCCCAAAGAGTACAATATCTCACCAAAAATTCCCTCCCTCAAGGGTCAAGAATATGCCATCAAAACTTGAAATGGTTGAAGGAGTGAGCTGCAATAGAAGAAACCATGAGCTGATCTATAGCTTACACCTACAAATAAAGAATCCATTAAATCCCCAAATGAAAGTTATGAATTTCCTTTCTAATTACCAACTTGGATGGGAATCTTTCACCCTCGAAATTGGCTAAGGCAAGAAACTAGTCATCCACTAGCTCTCCCTCTTCACAAATGCAATTGCAAATTCTACAAATGATCAAAAGATGGTTTCATTATTTTTTATTGACATTTATAAACTTCTAATGTCCTCCATGGGTCGAATTCCTTCCAAGAGAGTCATGCCAACTCAAGCTGGGAAGAGATTCCAAAGGACGCCACTTGTACAATAATTCCTAGGCTCCCACTTCCACCAAATCACATGTGGAAGCATCTTAGCTGGCCTAACACCCTTGAGTGCCCTCTTGGAGTCTAGTTTTAGCCCTGACATGTCATATATGTCATATGTCAGCCTTCAGGTCTGATTTGTGTCATAGGTGTCATAGCATCTTCATCATTGTTGTCATAGAGCTAGGGAATCTAGCCTAAGTGTCTCACTAGCTCCAAATTGCCTCTTCCTCTTCCATGGGAGTTACTCTTCCTCTATATTTTGACCTTGTATGATTCATGCAATGAATAATACCTTTTGGACTCCCCCAAGTATGTTACCATTCACCTTGAATTCGAATTGGTGAGAGAATGATGCCAAGTGTAGTGGGGAAATCTAGCCATATGTGGGTCCCACTTCCTCCATGTGTCTTCATGATCAAATGCCACTTTGATTTTCACTTGTATATATTTATTTAGCTCCTTTATTAAATATTTATTCCATTCTAGTGTTCAAACATCATTTATTATCCCCATTATTCGAAATCCCAAAGCTTCCACCCCAAAGCTAAGAAACTAGTAAATTTCCTCCTTGGCAATTATTTGAACTTTAGCATCAATTTGACAAGCTCTACTGAATATGGATAATGTGATTAGGCCATTGTGACCCAATGCCAAATTTGGGACATTACAAATCCTCCCTTCCCAATATTGCTTGTCCTCATGCAATTTTAAACATGGGTGTTGAAGAACCTGCTTTCTGTATAATTCTTTGAAGTTGCCATTGAATTGCCCAACCTTGAGTCTTTGAGTTTCCACGAAGATTTTAGAGAGGAACCACCATGCTTGCTGCTTTACTACTCTGATTAAAATCACTTTATTAAGTGGGGAATCCATCTCCCATACTGCTTTCTTCCCCCAAAAAAATGAAACCAATGAAACAAAAATTATTCCAGGGTCACATTGCTTGTATTGCACCCCAACAATTAAGAGTGCTCTCCAACCCACACCATTAGATAAGAGGATTCCTGGATCCCATTTTCTTATATGCATTCTTCTAAACATCATGAGTACCAAATATATATCATCAAAGTACATAACAACATAATGAAAATGTACATCAAGGATATGCTTCATCAAAGAGTCATGAAAGTGCTTATACCTCCAAGCAAGTAGGCCACCATTTTCCAAGTGCATACAAGCTTCAAGTGACCAATCAAATCTGCTCCAATGACATAGGTGAGGATCTCATGTCTTATAATGCTGCTCCAAAAGGATGTGATATGCATCAAAATATTCAGCCATGTATTCTTTCATCCAAGAAGTGAATGAAGAATCTCCACTAAAATCTGAACCAAATAATGATCAGAAAAAACAAGGAGACTTCAAATGACTCAAAGAAGTCTCACCCATACATCCATGAATGTGAGAATCATAAAAATATAACAAAGTATGTGGATGCCAACAAAAATGTTCTCCAATCATAAATCTATTCTCCCAAGTGTTGGATGAAGTTCCTCCAACATCAAATGAATCAAGTGTTGAGCAAGAAAAACCATGAGTCTTCAAGTGACTCAAATGCATATCACAGGTGCATCCATGTAGATTTGCATCATCATAAAGTGACAAATAATGTTGCTGCAAATGTGAATAAGAATGTGCTCCAACCATGTCATCATAAAAGGTAAATCTAGGAGTTCCATACTCCTCATGTGGCACCATCAAAAAGAACCCTTTCACCCATACTTCATTGAGACTAATACTGCAAAACATGGAATTGTAGGATGTAGGAGAATGAACTAACTCACCCAAATGATCAAAAAATGCAGAAGTTTCATCATGTGAAGGATCCATGTGGGTAGTATCATGAAGCTCCTTCAAAAGTGGGAAACCTTTGTCATAGATTGGTTCCAATGTAGAGGAATCATGCTCTTCTTTAGAAATTGCATAACCTTCATCAAGAGACAATTCAAGTTCCTCTTCCACCACATCAAGTGTTTGGATCTCTTCAAGTCCATATTCAAACACATTAAGCACATTCAAATTCCCACATTTCTCATGATCCACCATGTCATGAGAATCCTCCAAACAATCTACCATTTGACAATCTGAAACATAGGAGGAAAAACAAGTATCTTGCAACTTTTCAAGAAGTTGCTCATTTTGAATTGTGAGCTTATGAATATCCTCATTATTCTTCAAGTGCATCATGTAACAATTAATTAAGCTCAAACAAATGGTTTCTATAAAAAAAAAGACATGAAATTACCTTTGATGTGGCACATTGCTCTTTGAATCTTCTCCATGTCTTCAAGGAAGGATGTTTCCTCCAATGAAGTAGCTCTCCAACAAGAATTTGACACCAATGCTTGAGTGTCATGGAGAATGCTGAGGGACTCTTGGATCTTATTTTCATTCATCTTTAAGGACCCTTCAAGAAAATGAGACTCTTGCAAATGAACCTCCTCATCTTCTTCAATTTTGCTTGGACCAACTTCATGAAGCTCAAGTGGCGATGGGGAAGTTGATTTTGGTTCTTCTTCAACTGCTACAAGGTCTTCATTATCATGCTTAATGGAACTTGGGCTTGTAGCAACACATTCAAAAGTGATCTCTATGTCACCAACATAGAGGTGTGAGCACCCATCAGTAGGTACTCCTTCATAGTTTAAGCATCCATCAGTAGATGCTCTTTGGTTCATGTCTAAGCTAGAAGGTGTCTCGAAATGATCTTCCATATTTTTAATAGAATCTTCTTCATGCTCGTGTGATGTCTCTTCATTTT
This sequence comes from Larix kaempferi, assembly GCA_027924585.1. Classification (NCBI taxonomy): domain Eukaryota; kingdom Viridiplantae; phylum Streptophyta; class Pinopsida; order Pinales; family Pinaceae; genus Larix; species Larix kaempferi. Next base: position 8,192,095 of record BSBM01000249.1, read on the forward strand.
TATCCTTCAAGAAAGATGATGCATTTTGCCCCTTGTTTTCCTTATGATCAATATCTTTGGAATCTTTTTTTGAAGAATTCCCAAAAGCTCTCCTCAAGTGGGACATAATTTCATGCACACATGTATGATACTCACTCCAAGGTTTTTTACAAGAAGGGCATAAACCTTTCTTTACTAACTCCACATATTCATTTTTGGGACTATTTTCAAAAACATGTTCAGCAAATTACTCAAAAGACATGGCATTTTGTGTATTTTTGCTAAAAGCAAGATATTCTTGATATTGTTGGGGCAAGGTTTTATATTTTGATCTCCATCTTTGGAACTCACTCATAGAATTATCCTTGGTTGGTGTGACACACTCATATTCATCATATTTAAATTCATAAGAATAATCTTCATTTCTCTTGAAATTGTAAGAAGTGTTGCATGATGGCACCTCTTCCTCGTACCATTCACATTCTGCTTCATATTGCTCATAAGCATCTGCATATTCCTCATAAGAATTGTACTCATAGGATTCATCATAATAGTAAGACATGAATACCTATTGTTCTTGAATGTATGTATCTAATCCAAAAGTGCAAGGACCATGCTCTGATACCACTGTAATGTCCTGTTATCACATATATAGTAGCCGGGCTACCATACATTATTTTTCTCATTCCAGTACACCATTCAGCCAGTTCCCTTGCATTTGAGATGCCGAGATGAGCATCTATATTGGATCACTATCAGATTGTGGACAGCAGTTATATTCCCCATGCCATGACTGAGTTTCAGGACACTCAGAGAGATGACCGATGTAGCCATTATACCATTGGTACAAAGCAGACAGTAGTGCCCAGAGTTACAGCAGCAGTTCCAGAGGACAGATGATGGTACAGGTTGATGTGCATTCAGGTATATGACTCAGCAGGTATATCATGGTGTTATGGTTAGATTGCTTTTATACTTATTCTTATAGCATGTCTTAGCACTTAGTGTCATGATCTGGCGATCATATAGATATATGGACCTGGTTGATCTATTATATATATTATACTGTCCCTACTCAGACTTAGAAGTTCACTATTCATACTCATTGGTACATACCCTCCTTAGGGAGAATAGAGGTGATCATTACACCATACTCTGGCTTGCTAGTGTTGGCTCCATCATTTCATTGTCTTCATCCATCCATGGCCTACCTTTTAGATCATCACCCTGACTTACTACTTGACTAGTGGCATGGAGGATTTTTCCCCACTGTAGCCTCTGTATTGGATGAGCTTCCCTATTTATTGTGTCTCGGCTCTGAGTTGGTGACAAAACTTGCTTATGGTGAGTTGGAGTTCCTTGTGAATTCCCCCTAGTCACTAAAGTTGTGTTGGCTAAACCTGAAACTTTTAGTGCTGCCATCAATACAAAATCTAGAAAATGAAATGCTATATCTTGTATGAAAAGCCCATTCATGCAATGTGTTTCTAAACACACATGAATGAAAGGCGTGCCAAATGAAAGTGGCCATAAAAATAAAATGTTATATCTTTTGGAAAATAAATACCTAGGTAAACAAGCTGTCCATGACACACCTAGAAGTGCTCAGGTAAACAAGTGCCTTAAAAACACACCTGCAGCAGAAAGCCTAAAGACAAAATGTAAATCTATGCAATGTGTTTGTAAACACACATAGATCAAGGCTATGGAAACTTCAGGCCCAAAAAGCAATAGAACTTAAATGCTATATCTAAACAATTGCTGGCCTTATGTGTATTATGGATTGTGCGCATCTGTGAAGGTGAATAAACCCTCTTTAAACAACTCATCCATTTGTGAGACACCGCCATTCCCTGTGTCATTGCTCATTCAGTATATACTATGGTGTATTCCCTTTCCCTTGCCAAAGTGTCACAAAGTCAAGACAGTTAAGTCATCCCTTAGCCTAGCCAAGTTAATTTAGCCTTCACCCTTCACTAGCAAATTGATCACAACTATGAAGTGAGTATGATCCTGAAAGTCTAGTCTGAGTAATAATAATAATTAACGACACTATATATTTGGATTTAGATCGCGAGTCATGATCACTCTGTGTTGTAATTGCTATTTGAATAAATTGTAAAGCATGTATTAACCTTGATACTTTTCAGCAGCCTTGGATGATGGACTGAGTTATATTTGGTCTTGGTTGGACCTAGTTTGACCATGGAGGACCATGGGACATGAGATGTTAGACCTTATGAGGATATGGATAGATGATATATGGTCTATGTACACATACAGGATGATTCTATGCAGCAGCTACAGGGTTATGATGATGATTCTGGGGTTACAGCAGTGTTTGTATATGTACAGCGCATTATTATTGGCCCTGTTCCTGTATATTGGATATTTATTTTGATCATGCAGAGACTCATATGGTGTATGAGTACACATATTGGATAGATTTGGACCTTCTGAGTCCAATGGGACAGTTTGTTTTCAGTTCCGGGCACTTACAGTGATGATTGAGCCTCAGTAGGCTATCCCAGTGCAGTTTTGGTCTGTTGGAGGCCCTGTCGGAGCAGAGGTGATTTTTATCCGGTTGACCTAGGGCGCTGATGATGGAGGGGGTGGTCCAGCCACTTGTTTTTACCATATTACCCCCCTCCCGGACACACTGGTGCCCTCACCTTGACAGCGCCAGCACTCCAGGAGGCTGTTTGGGGCAGTTTCACGCTTCCCGAGGCATTTCAGGATTGGTAGAAATGGCTATTGAGGAAATCGATTTGGGCTACTGAGGAAAAGTTATGGCATGGGATGATCAGTGATGATAGATCGGGACCTTCCACACCTCCTCCAGCAGTTTCAGCTTCATCGGGGCCCGCATCCATCATTTATGGCACTTTCTGTGGATTTCTGAGGTCTTTTGAGGACCACGACTTCACTAGGGAGGCACGATTTGGTACATTCATGATTATTTATTGGTTATTGTGCTATGGGGATTGACCAAGGAGGGATAAAATTACCCCTTGGACCCACCATAAGCCTCTTATGATATTTCATCATCATGATTTGGTGGGATTCCCCTCTTCTAGGGCGATTTTGTCCACTTATGTTATATTTTATGTGTGATCCATGTATTATATTGTTGAGCTCATCTCAACCATTGATTAGACTTTTGTATCTTATAATCTTAGCCACTCATTCAAAAAGTGGTTAGGGTTTTGGTGCCTCTCCTTCCTATTTAAAGGAGAGAGCCTCTCATTGTAAAGGGTCTTTGGCTCTTGGATTATTGGTATAGAAAAATATTCTTGTGGAAATTCTTGTGGTCTCCTTTGCATCTGGTGTTCTTAGATGGTGATTGGAAAGTCTATTGCAACCTAGCATTTGGAAATTGTGGCAAGATCTATCTTTTTTTGGAAATCATTGTTTGTCTACAGGAGGGCGACTTCAACAAGGGCGATTTTGCAAGGCTTCTTCAAATCGACTTTCTTGGCATTCGCTTGTATCAGGGGGTTATCATTAGCATCATTGTGATCTATGCTATCTTTCTGTTACTTCTTTTGTGGCATTAGTCTTATCTCTTGATGCATCAAATCTGATATTGTTGACGTTTGTTGTGCAGGAGAGAGGGCGCATTGGCTTCTTGGACCAAATCGACTTGCATAGAAACTACCTCAAAGCTTCTCAAATTGATCGGGTTTGCATACATCATCATCATCAAGGCATCTACAAGGTTACCCAGGTAAGATCCACAGGTTTGTTTCTCTTTCCTTTATCCAATCCATTGACATAGCTCATAAATTGTTAAAACCCTAAATATCTTAAAACCCTCATTTTACATTTTCTCAGATCTACTTAGATCTATTGGGTTGTTGGGCGTAATATTAAGAACCCACCTCTATAGCATCCACGGCATCCCGGATCTATAGTTTGGTGAGGATTGACCTCCGTTTGACCCCCTTCCCAGACCAACTTAGCCTCTCCCAAGCAAGGCGCACTTCACCATTTGAGCAAGTTGACCTAGATCTAGGTGGTGGGTGTTTGAGATTCCACTTGATTTGACATCTACACATCAAATAACATACACCCACGTTGTCACTTTTCTGAAATTCACCTTGTGGGCCCCATTCCACATTTTAAGGGATTTGATCCCCATTTTGGACCACTTGGAACACTTAAACTCAGATCTACTAAGATCTAGCCATCGGATTACCGTGAAACTATAGATCCATACCCTTACTTGACTGATCTACCCGGATCTAAAATTTGGGTGCCATCCGACTTGTCCTGACCCACCTAAACCCCACTTTCATCCTCCTTGGGTAAAGTCGCACCACCTTGGAGAAGTGAGTTCACTCACTTCTAGGAACTGGGTACTTGAGATTATTGCGGATCTGAAACCGGAATAATTCAAAACCTAGGTCTAGACTATCACTTTGTCAAATCTTGCCTTGGGGATAGCATTCCTTATTTTAAGGGATTGTGGTCCACTTGGGTCAAACCTAGATCTAGACACATTCAACCATCAAGACCTCTATTGCCCACTTGTCTCATGTTGTAGGAGTCCTAAACCATAAGTCAACCCCACTTTGACTCCACTTCCCAATTCCCAAGGCACTGGTTTCTCTCCAAGATAATTCAACTTTCCTAGATTGTTGGATTGACTTGTGGTTTGACTCTTGCATGGTGAACCAAACCCTTGAAGCTAATCATGTATCATGGTCAAGCTTGTCACTAGTACTAGTTAGCCCCAATTCAACCTTTAAACTACCCTGCATTGGACACGGTTCCCAAGGCAGTGGACCTTCTAACATTGAACTAGTACACTCATCCTAGATCTCACTTCAAACATTATAAGTCACTCTCACATCAACTATGAACCAAAGCTATACCTTTTGAACCCCCTACTTGGCTTGTGACTTCATCTTTAGGTCTAGGATAAACCATACACCTAACTTCACTTGGAAATACCCTGATTTGGTGTCTTGGTTTTGATCTCTCCTGTCGGGAGTAGATCGGGTCTCCCCCTTTGTTGTCTGGGCTAGATAACATAAAGCGAAGGTTGCCTCGACTGGCGTGACAACCATATATATTGGAGGTCGAGGTGATCGTGGTTGCACCTTTTGAGTTGCCCTTCCCTATTTCCATCCATGACTGGATCCATCCATAGGGGTAACTACAGTTTAGGTGATAACATGTCCCTTGTTAGGAATTTTATTAAAATGACAATTTTCACTTTTTTTTTCCTAGTTAGACCTTTGACTAGTTTCGATCTCTAGGCCCCAAATTTGCCCCAAATGATCCCAAATATTCTGAGAAGGTATATGAATGATATTAGAACATAAATATGTGTTTCAAGGATTCCTTTGGACCTTTAAAATACTTCTGCAAATACTCTTTCAATTCTGATCAATGTAGGTAACTTTACTAGTGATTTTCCTTTGACTAGTATTGGTCTCTAGGTCTCAAATTGACAAAAAATGCCTTCAAATATTAAAGGAAGGTGTATGAATTATATTAGAACCTGAATATGATGTTTATGGATGAAATATGGCCACCAAAAGACCTCTGCAAACTCTCTTAAGATTCTGGACCAATTATGCAATTTTACTAGTAATTTGGGGTTCAAATCCCCCTGGGGTAAGTACTGAAAATGGCTTCCCAAATGCCTCCAAACCCACTCAAATTTATGAACAGAGGTATTTAATGTGTTAAGTATTTTATTAAAGTCTCATATGCACCATTAATGGGTTATTACAACTGTTCTCACCCTCTCCCATTCAACTGCAAAAATCTCCAATTCGACCCTTGGGGAAATGGCACTATTTCACCTCCCAATACAACTAAACTGAGTAAAAATGCTTCAAATGCTTAAGTATAGTACATGAAACTTGTATAAGACATCCATGGCAGTATATTTATCACAAATATATCAAATAATCATCCATTCATTCGAAATCATCATCAATACATTGGCTCACAACAAGGTAGTGGGGAAATGGCATTGTTCTTCCATTAAACATGAGATTTATACATTTCTACTTGGAATTTCGACCTGAAAAGTTTTTTAGATGAAGCAAATAGTATTTATTTCATATTACAAAATAAATGGGCATTAAAAGCTTCCCCAAAGAATACAATAGCTCACCAAAAACGCCCTCCCTCAAGGGTCAAGAATATGCCATCAAAATTGAAAATGGTTGAAGGAGTGAGCTGAAATAGAAGAAACCATGAGCTGACCTGTAGCTTACACCTGAAAATAAAGATTCCATAAAGCTCCAAATGAAAGGTCTGAATGGCCTTTCCAATTACCAACTTGGATGGGAATCTTTCACCCTCGAAATTGGCTAAGGCAAGAAACTAGTCATCCACTAGCTCTCCCTCTTCACAAATGCAATTTCAAATTCTACAAATGATCAAAAGCTGGTTTAATTATTTTTTATTGACATTTATAAACTTCTAATGTCCTCCATGGGTCGAATTCCTTCCAAGAGACTCATGCCAACTCAAGTTGGGAAGAGATTCCAAAGAACGCCACTTGTACAACAAGTCCTAGGCTCCCACTTCCACCAAATCACATGTGGAAGCATCTTAGCTGGCCTAACACCCTTGAGTGCCCTCTTGGAGTCTAGTTTTAGCCTTGACATGTCATATATGTCATATGTCAGCCTTCAGGTCTGATTTGTGTCATAGGTGTCATAGCATCTTCATCATAGTTGTCATAGAGCTAGGGAATCTAGCCCAAGTGTCTCACTAGCTCCAAATTGCCTCTTCCTCTTCCATGGGAGTTACTCTTCCTCTATATTTCGACCTTGGATGAGTCATGCAATGAATAATATATTTTGGACTCCCCCAAGTATGTTACCATTCACCTTGAATTCGAATTGGTGAGAGAATGATGCCAAGTGTAGTGGGAAAATCTAGCCATATGTGGGTCCCACTTCCTCCATGTGTCTTCATGATCAAATGCCACTTTGATTTTCACTTGTATATATTTATTTAGCTCCTTTATTAACTATTTATGCCATTCTAATGTTCAAACATCATTTATTATCCCCATTATTCCAAATCCCAAAGCTTCCACCCCAAACCTAAGAAACTAGTAAATTTCCTCCTTGGCAATTATTTGAACTTTAGCATCAATTTGACAAACTCTACTGAATAGGGACAATGTGATTAGGCCATTGTGACCCAATGCCGAATTTGGGACATTACAGGTATAGTACCACATCTCAAAGGACACCATATGAAGTAGTCTCTAGATAGGCACCACTAGTTCTTCTTCCATACACCTTCAACAGCTCCCCAGTTCAGGCAATTGACTCAATTCTTCGAAACCGTGATCAGCTTCTTCTCATTCTGCAGGTCAATTTTCACATGGAAAGAATTCGACTGAAACAACAAGTCAATCAACACCGTTCTGAGCACTTTTCACATTGCTAATATGGTTCTTCTTCGTCTACATCCTTCCACGCAATCCTCCCTGAAACTCCAAAGGCGCCAGTGGCTCAGAATGCAACCCGAGGATGCTACAGGGGACTCACTCCTTCAGATTCTGCATCAATTTCCACATCTAAAGCTTTGAGGACAAAGCTTTTTCTAAGGGAGAGGGGCTATTAAGAACCCATGTCTTTACTTTGTTAGTATATTTTTGTTGGATGCATATGCTTTGTAAGTCATCCCGTAGTATTTGTTGATCCATAGTTTGTGTTATTGTTGTTGGCGCATATGCTTTGTAAGTCGCCCATAGTTTTGTTGATCCATAGTTTGTACTAGCCCATGGTTTTGACTCATAGTATTGGCACCTAGACTTAGCCCATGGTTTGTATTGACACATAGTATTGACCCATGGTATTGGCACCTAGACTTAGTATATAAGTGTGTGTTGAGGCCTATGAAGGCACTGTGAAGTTATTTGTATTGAGCTTGCTCAAAGGAGGTTGCCCCCTCGAAGTGACCTGTGATCAATATAAAAGTGATTCTGAGTTCTGTTATTTCTGATATCTTGTTTATTTGCATTAATTAATTATTGTAGGTTCATCACAACCCCAAGGCTCAAGATAGAGATTTACTGAGGCAGATCATGCGAAAGCACTAGCAAAGACTACAGAGAAAGCAGTGAGCTATAGACACATATAATTTTGTAGTCTAAGAGACCGAAATGATCATGCTTGGTGAAGTTTCAATGTGTATAGAGATTTGGAGGAATGAGCACACTTGGTGAAGGCTAAATGTGTGTAGAGATTTTGAGGATATGTGGGGAGTTTGGGATTATCATCGAGATTGGTATATTACTGTTAAACAGTGGAGGTTTTTTTTTAATGGATTATCTACCCATATCCAGTCATAAACGACAAGGCTAGTTTCAAGTCAGGTTTTATTTTTTAATGGGTTGTGTATCCATAAAAATACTGTCATAAAGGTCAAGGCTAGTTTCAAGTCAGGTTTTATTTTTTAATGGATTATCTATCCAGTAAGCATAAGAGTAGGTTCAAATTGAATAGAAGGAAATTGTATTATGAAGTATATATATATATATATATATATATATATATATATGTGAAAAAAATTGACAGGTATGAATTTTCATAAAATGTAAAATGAAAGGCACTCTAAAAGTATAACCGTCATCAAATATTTTTTGACAGGCTAGTAGAATTTGAAATTCCAAGCCTGGTCAGTACAATTAATCTAGCAAAATCTAAGGTATGATGAGATTGTTTTCTTCACACATGTGATACAAGCCATCATTCACCATTATAACCATCAGAATAACCGCCATTTCAGAATTTCATCGTATAAACCATTGCCATGTCAGCATACAATCCTTTCTCAAGGCATCGATTGGAGTGATACATGTACAATTACACCAACAAAATCTATAGTCGGTACAAATGATATCTATGACCACCATCCCTCCATACTGTGCTAATTACTGTTCCCCATCTGTAACATCCAATTCAATTCACCAATTCACTAGCCACTCACTATATAAAGGATAAACCATACCCCACATCGCAGCAAAATGAAATCTTTGGGAATTCATAACACTCTTCTTTACCACCTTTGTTTCGTTACCTTTGTTGTTTTATGAGAAATACTTGAGTCTTATGGTCACTCCCCAGTTCTCTTCATGATATATGATCATTTCGAAAACAGTTACCCATCTATAACATCCAATTCAATTCACCAATTCACTAGCAACTCACTATATAAAGGCTAAACCATACCCCATATCGCAGCAAAATGAAATCTTTGAAAAGTGATGGCACTCTTCTTTAAAGCCTCTGTTTCGTTTCCTTTGTTGTTTTGTCATAAATACTTGAGTCTTATGGTCACTCCCCAATTCTCTTCCTGATATATGATCATTTCGACAACAGTTACCTGAAAAATTCTCGCCACACCATGATATATGGGAATTTCGAGCACTATTGAAGCCCCAAGACTAGGATTTATCTCTAATGTCACTTAGTAGCTTCCAAGTGAACCAAAATCAAGTCTTTGTATATGTAGGAGAAGATCCTGTGTATATGTAGGAGAAGATCCTATGTATATGTAGGAGAAGAGTCTGTGTTTGTGAGATCAAGCTCGTAGTCGTGAAATGTATTAAGAGCCCAAGCTTTGTAAAAAGTGAAATATTGAAGTAAACTCCATCTCTATGTAATGTGGCGAAGTTGCATTATTTTAAGCTGGAATAACTTCTATTGATTTTTATGTCTTAGTAAGAAATTTTTTAATATAAATCCTGTAGTAGAAGAGTCTTTTTTTGTGAACTGAAGCTCGTAGTCATGAAATTTATCAAGAGCCCAAGCTCTGTAAAAGGTGAAAAATCGAAGTAAATTCCATCTCTGTATAATGCGGCGAAGTTTCCCTGTTTTAACCCGGAATAGCTTCTACTAATTTTTATGTCTTCGTAAGAAATATTTTAATATAAAGCATGTTGAATAGTGGGCTTGTCGAATTTGAATCTCGATCAATTTAAAGTTAAGAGGTCCGATAAAGAGGTACCTCCACCTCCAACTTTATTTCTCCTACGTCTCCTGTGGTAACTACCTGGCCTTAATCTATAATGTTTTCAAATATTTTTGCCATGTTCTTAACCCCTAATCCCATTAATCCCTCTTAATCTTTTGTTTTTTAAATCATTTTTCTTTGTTCCTGGTCTCGAATCCCATTAATCCTTTATTTATAATGCATCATTTATTTTTTCTCTATTGTTGGCTATGTTACCATAAACGTGACGGAGGAGTGCAGTTTTTTGGAAAAACAAAGTAGAAACGGGGACGGAACGAAAACGACCGTTTTCTACGCACATTCCCGTTTCTAGAATGAAGAAACAGTTTTTAAGGAAACGAATCGTTTTGTCAATTCGAGGTATTAATTCATGGTGGGTAGCAAGTGAATCATCAAGTAAATGCAAAATTTATTCTTGAATATGGAGTGTTGTGTAAGGAAGTTGTCTTACTGTCGTGGGTTGCCTAACTCCTACATTGATATGGTATACCTGTCGCCCACTTCCTACATTGAAACTAAAAGTTCAAACTCTCTGTGTTTTCCAGTTTGGAGCTCTGTTTTACCTGAGGGCCGAGGTACTTTGTGTTTTCCAGTTTGGAGTTCTATTTTCCTTGAGGACTGAGGTTTTATTTGGCTAAGGTGGAACTGAGAAGAGTGCTGGGCGGCTAGAGAAGTAAGATTGGTTTGAAGAATCGACTGCTAGTTTTTCAATTTCCAAGTATTTATATTATTCAAACCATAAATCTAAATCGGTAATAGAGCATGCTTATTCATCCTCCATGCCCAAAATCCATATCTTCCATGGTTGTAAAAAATCAATCGAATGACAGTTCCAAGTTCACAGTAATTTAAAGTCTCTGAACGTTTTAGATTCTCCTTATCCTTAATCAGATCATCTCATTTACAGGAGTAAGAAAATACTAAACTTTTATTGGAGCTTCGACTTGTAGACATAGAAGCAGTAGACTCATCCCCTGCAACTACAAAAATAATCAGTCATTATTCCTCAAACATGTAAGATTTACATTGGACTATTCCATCATTGCATGTATAATTTAAAAAACAAGCAACACATGCATGCCTTCCCAGACACACCATAAAGCTAATTAAAATTCAAGCAGGATACTTTGTTGGAAAAGTAATTTAACAGTAATGACAATGCAGATAGGGATTCTATTAGTTCGAATGATTCCGACTGCAATAATTGTAAGCTAATATAGGTAAAAGTAAAACCTATTCGTAGGATTATAGAAAAGGCTTAAAATCACAAAGTGAATTAGGGGTCGAACGAAGAAGGATTATCGACTGCGAAAGCTACAATGGGAATTACAATGTTACCTAAAGTGATGAGGTAGTTTTCCATTATTGGGTTCAAGATCACATGTTCAAAATGGCCAAAATCATTCTCTATTAAGACTTTAAAACTAAGTCATCTAGATGCTAGTTTTAGTTATAAATTAGTAGCAGTACAAATGAAGTATTGAGTTGTATATTATCAATTCTGGAATAATAAAAGCCGCCTATTACTTGAACTTACTTTCTCTTTACTATTTAATAAAACTAAAAATATAAAAGAGGTTTCAAGTCAAATATGCCATGTGGCACAATCTAAGCATTCCATGTGTCACCCTGGGAAACTAGATTTCGACATTTTAACAAGAAAATTTATAGACTTTTAGCTTCAAAGAGTTTGCTGGCAAGTTGAAATTTTGTCAGATAAAGAGAGGTCTCTCTTTCTTCAGGTTGTTCTATTTCAGGGTGTTGGAAGTAGATGTTGAGGATAAAGAGCGTCTGCTCCTTCCTCCGGGGATGAGATTTTATGAGTGGCGAAAGTAGATATCGACACTCTAAACAAAAATTTCATAGGAACATTGCTTTGCACATTTTGTTGGAAAGTGGAAATATCCACAGAGAAAGAGCGGCCTCTCTTTCTCCAAGTTATATATTTACAATTCCCTTGTAAAAGAAGGGGTGGATGACCCTTCTTATTCCCAATATTCTTTTCGTTATAGTTCGAGACTGCAAGAATTGTTGGTCGATCCTTCTTGTGTTCTCCATTCTGGATATCGTTCAATTGCTAAATAAAGGTTTTCACAATTATCTACTAAACGAAGGGGCGCCTGATCCTTCTTGTCGAAAAATCGAAGTCGGGACAAACAATTTTTATATGTTCTAACTTAGCTTATGTCTTGTTTTTACACTTCTGTCGTAAATGGAGGGTCGGTTGACTCTCTTGTGCTTAGTATTTTTCCGGTGTTCACCATTTTAGATATAGATGATTTGACATCTTAGCCTTCATAGGTTGAATATTTTTAGAATTCCCTTATAAATGAAGGGGCGGCCGACCCTTCTTCTACCTAGTATTGTATTCATAATAGTTCTATAATGCAAGAAGGGTCGATCAATCCTTCTTTCTTTCACCATTCTGGATATAGGTGAATTGTTGGATATATTTGTTCACAATTATCTACTAAACAAAGGGGCAACCGATCCTTCTCGTTGTAAAATGGAAGTCGGGACAAACATTTTTATATGTTAGAACTTAGATGATGTTTGGGTCCCTACTATTTACAATGGAAGTCGGGAATTGTCGACATAGCCTTCGTAGATTAAATATTTTTTAATTTATCTCGTAAATGAAGGGTTGGCCAACCCCTTTTGTGCTCAATACACTTCCCGTGTTGACTATTTTGGAAATACATGAATTGACGGCCTAGCATTTGTAGGTTGAATATTTTTAAAATTCCCTCATAAATGAATGGGTGGGAGATGCTTCTTTTGCCGAGTATTCTTTTTGTAATCGTTCTAGATCGCAAGAAGGGTCGGCCGATCCTTCTTGTGTTCGCCATTATGGATATATATAAATGCTGGATATAGGTGTTCACAATTATCCTCTAAACGAAGTGGCGGACGATCCTTCCATTTCGAAAATTTGAAGTCCAGATAGAAATATTTGTATATATTAGAACTTAGGTTATATCCGGATTCCTGCTATTTATAACGGAAGTCGGAAGGCGGTAATTGTCATCCTAGCCATCGTAGATTAAATATTTTCCCAAATCCAGAAAATATCACTTCCGCAATTTGTAATGTGGAACTCAGAAATGCAGAACGCCAATTTTCCCAACTCCGGAAAATATCACTTCCATAATCTATAATCTGCAATGCGGAACTCGGAAATGCAGAACACCAATTTTCAGTTTTTCAGTTTTCTCCTGTCTTAGCTGAATTTCCAACTTGTTAACTGTGTTTTGCAACTTTGAAACTTTCAAAGTAGCCATCATTAAGTCTATATAAATAACCTCCCCAGTTTTCCTATGCAGGTTAATCTTATCTGGGACTGTTATTTTTGTCAAATTCAATTTCATTTCTGTAACTTTCTCATCAGATGACGCACCTAAATTCAGAGTGTTTTCTTTAGGATCCCTACTGGCCACCAAGGAAACTTCTAATTGCATTAGGCTTCGAACTTTTGGGAATAAATTATAAGTTTTTATGAAGTTGCTTTCTTATACTATCCATATTTGACATACAACTCTGCCCTTGATTGAAATCTGTTGGTGTCACCAGCTTCCTTGGCTTCTTGAAATTTGTAATCAAGCACTTGAACTTATGGAGATTGATATTTCTCTTTGTTGTGGATCTTCTTTAGGGCTCTTTCCTATTTCCTTTTCTTCAATTTCTGCATCAATAATTTCTTCAAAACTCCTTTTACTAACTATCTCCACCTTTCCTGGAGTAGGTATCACTTCTATTGAGGATATTTCTGGAATAACAGAATTTGACTGTGAACATGTTGATACCTCCTTATCTGATTCATACTTTAGACGATTATCCATTTTTTATAATCCCTCAACTTCTTGATGGTCAAATCCCTTATTCTTATTTTGTTGTCTCCTTTGAGAAATAATATGGCAGGGATCATAGTCAACAGCATCTCATTTTTAAAATCCATTTGTTCTGACTGTTTTTCAGCAAAAGCCAATGCATACTTATTATTTACAAAGAAAGGTCCCACTTTGAAAGAAAAATTTATATCAGATGCCTTTTTAAAAGCCAAAAAATGATCATTTTCAACAATTAACTTTTTCTTGATAAACTGCAAGGAAGATATTCTCAAGGTTAGAAAAGCTGGTAAGATATAAGGTTGTTTGATGAATCCATACAGTCTGAGTACTGTATGTTCTTTTAATAGAAACCAATCTCCTATTGCCATGTCATGTTTCAGCTGCATCAATGTCTTCATCTCCGACATTACTCTTGGAAATTCTTCCCAAAAAATCAATTTATATATCTCTGACAAAATATGATTCATGTAATTAAACATATTATCCTCCAAAGTGTTTGAAAAAACCACCTGTGAAAAAAGTAAGACTTTCTGACTTGAAAACAGAAGCATCTTCATCAAATAAGACTGGAATCTGAAATGCCTGATATTGTGAAAATTCACTAGCTAAGAGTGAACACTTTCAGCTAGGAATTCATCATATTTAAGACAAGGTATGTGACTGTAACTCTACTCCCGCTATGCCAAAACTTATTCTAAAAATCATACACAATTGCACTTATGTTACCATTGCATCACTATCTAACCCTAAAAACTAAGCAATTAGGGATAACATGAACTTTGTATTCTCATTGAAAAAGTTCATATCTAATGGGCAAGGAAGTATCTTGAATTTCAAGGTTGGGTTTAAGACAACTGGTTAAAAAATCTTGTTTAGGTTACGGAGACAACTGATGGTACTGGGTGACAACAACTTCTTTGGTAAGATTTTCTTATTGATGGGATTGAGACAGAGGTACTTCAAGGGAGATTCTAACGGCGGTAGACTCAATAGGAAAATCATTTTGGATTTTGGGAATTCATGATTACTTTCTCATTTTGCGAGTAGTTCATTACACACCAGGAAACAAACCTAGAAACCCTATAATTTGGTCTCGGCAACAATATATGAAAGAATATTGGAAAACTATGTGTATGTCTGTGCCTTCCTTATACAACCTAACCAATCTGCCCTTTATCTTTGTAATTGAAAATTTAACCACAGGGACAAAATATCTTTATCCCTGTATTCTAGGGAATCATCTATCCTGGTATGTTTGACAACTACGGTCTCTTTCATTCCTTTCATTATAAAAATAACTCAATTGACTGACATCACGAGTTTTTAAACCTACTTGAGACTGACGAGTCTGCAAACAGGGTGTGCTCTGTCACTTTGCCTGATCCGCAATTCTGGAGCTCCATAAGACAAATGTCAAATTTCAACCCTCACATGGCATCTTCCCCTTTTATAACCATCGAAGGTGGTTTCACATGGAGTCTGGGCACTTTTACTTACCACTCTTTCAATTTGCGCAATTCCCATGTATCGACACATGGATAACGGTTTCATATTTTGCAACCGCTTATCATTTCACTTTACTGCGCATCTCCACAATGCAAAATGTCTCTCAGCCATCGATCCATCCATTTCTATTCAATAAACGGTGATACTTGCCCACTTTTTAACCTTTTTCTCTTTGAACAGTTCCCACGGAATCTCAGCTATCTCCCATTCTTTTTTCCCAGCGAAAGAGTTTTTCACCGATTGATTTGCCCTAGCAGGATCCACACCATTGGATCATCCATCATTTCACCTTCATTTCTTGTGAATATTCAGGAAAATCATCTCCACCGCCGGATTCCTTTCCGGTTTGATTCTAACCATTGATTTATCATTAACTTTTGAATTTAAATGTTACAACCAACGAGAGTGGTTTCGCACGGTGCCCAGGCGGTTTCCCTTACCACCTTTATTTTTTTTTAAATCCTCAGGTGTTGACACGTGCACGGTGGTATTTTATTCCGCAATACTAAGGCATCTAGCAGTTAGTTTAAGTTATAAATCAGCAACAATACAAATGAATTATTGAGTTGTATAATATCAATTCTGGAATAATCAAAGCCACCTATTACTTGAACTTACTTTCTCTTTACTATTTAAGAAAACTAAAACTACAAAAGAGGTTTCAAGTCAAATATGCCACGTGGCACAATCTGAGCGTTCCACCTATCACCCTGGAAAACTAGATATCGATTGTTACAACAAAATTTATAGATGTTTTGCTACAAAGAGTTTGCTGGCAAGTCGAAATTTTTTCAGAGAAAGAGAGGTTGCTCTTTCTTCAGGTTGTTCTATTTCATGGTGTTGGAAGTAGATGTTGAAGAGAAAGAGTGTCTAATCCTTCCGCCAGGGATGAGTTTTTAGGAGTGGCGAAAGTAGATATCGGCACTCTAAACACAAATTTCATAGGAAAATTGCTTCGCACATTTTGCTGGAAAGTGGAAATATCCAAAGCACAACATCTAATTCGCTGTAATTTCTGCTTTACGACCCGTACAAGTTAGGGTTTCTACCTCTTCCAGATCTCAGTCATAAACAGGTGACCTAGGAAAAAATCTCACAACTTGTGCTAGGAATCTCCAAATGAAATTATGTAAAAGGTGGCAGTAAGGGCACGAACTTTAGTTTCACAAGTTCGCTTTTTAGAGGCCGAAGTTGAACCAGTGACACGTTGCACTCCGTACAACTTTGCTATCCTGTTTTATCCCATAAACAGGTCACGTTGTGACATTTGGCATATCTCTCTCTCACAGAATCCATTTGAGGTCAAACCTGTGGTGTTGGAAATAAGACAGTTCAGCCTACCACAGGCCAAATATTCGGACCCTGTGGATCCGAAATTTCTGGGTTACACCAGAAACAATAAGGCACATGTTTTTGTGAAATAGAATTGAATTCTAAGCACCTTCATTCTTGGCTTGTCACTGATGTGGGAATTTACGGCTTCAAAAAAAGTTGGAATTTTTTAATCTTGTCACCACGGCTGAATTCTCCTCATCAAAATCGAAATTTAGATACCAAGATCGAAAATTTTTGTTGGGTAGAAGGCTGGGCTTGATCAAACCCTAGTTTGGGATTTTGATCGGAAAGGTGGAAAATCAGGGCCTCTGCAAAAGTTGGAATTTTTTAAATCTATGACAACGGTTGGTAGCTCCTCAGAAAAATCAAAGCTTAGAACACAAGATTGAACCTTTTGGATGGGTAGAAGATCGGGCTTCATCAAACCCTAGTTCAGGATCCTATCTAGAAGATCCGGAAGTTTCAAAGGCAATTTTGAGGGTTCAAATTTTGCGGTTTTCAAAATTGAAGTATACTAGCTTGATCAACTCAGCAAGGCACGTCTTTCCATCCATTCATAAGTTTGAAATTCAAAATTTGAATTTTTAGGGTTTCTCTGACAAACCCTAATCTAGCTCCAGATCCAGTCTCAACAAATCAAAGTGGATTGAATTAATCCTAGAAGAAAATGAATTGGACACCTGCCTAAGTGAAGAAGTTCCAGTTCCAGAGGGAGATGAGGCTAAGGCCTTACATAAGAATGCTACAAGCAATCTTGACAGGTATGACTTTAGGAGATACAGGTATGTTTTGAAATTTGTTTCATGATTAAGTTTATGATAGGTTTGTCTTCATATATTTGAGGTTAGTACAATCTTGAGTAATTTTAGACTTGTCTTATCACCCTAGTAAAAGCATGAATGCATGTGAATGATAGAATATATTCATTGATTAGGGTTATGACACTTATGATTGTAATAATGCACTATGGTGTTATATGAGGATGATGTTGTCCGCTAATATGAAAGGTACATCAAGAAAGTTCTAGATCAAGAACATATGACCATGGTGACATGAAGACAAAGACTCATCCATAGTCATGGATCAGATAGAATCTCTACTTACGAGGTATGTATGATTTGGTTCTACAACGGTTAACTTATGAGATATGCAGGTTACTAGCACAAGTCATTGAAAAGAACAAGAAGTCATTATGTGGGTATGTTAGACATAACTAGAAAGCATGACAATCCAGCTATGTTTTTCCTATATCAAGTTAGAATCCTACCTTGTGTTAGGATCTTATACTTTTGTATGAATGATAATGATTATTCTTGAAGTTAGAATTTTAAGTAATCAACGGTTTATGCATATTATGTTTCTTACTTTGATTAATGATATGACTAACCAGAAGAGTCCTATGGTCAAATAAGAATATGCATGATCATGACCATACATATTTAAGATTATTTAGAATCATAATGTTTTGATAGTATTGAGATTATACTAATGGATGTATGATTATGTATGAGATCTTGAGGATGACACAATGATGACACTTGTGCATACTTAAGCATGCGTAGTAGTCCAGGATGGATATAAGTTCAAGGATAGATAATCCAGGAAGCAAAGATCAAGAGGGAGCTCACTTTAGTAGTTCCTGCAAGGAAGCAAAGATTGAGAGCGAGTCCACCCAACAACCAAACAAAGATAAGTATTTGAATTGTCATTTCTTGTATATATGATTACTTAAATGATGTTGTTAAGTCATGTACATACTTATGTTCCTAGATTTAGGATGTATATTATGCATATTAGAAAAGTTGCATTAATGAACAAGATACTACTAATATGCAAGTAATGGGTAAGTGGCGTATGGTACTGTACAACATTCCATTACTAATCTAGAATAAAACCTCTTTGCTGACATGTTGGGAGTTGTGCACACTCTTAACAATGTTTTGGTAGAGATGGAAGGCATCTAGAAAGTTACGGGATATGGATAAATGTTGTATTGAAGCATTGGATAAAATAATTGCATGACTGTATGACATATGTCTTTATGAGTAAGAATTTGTTCTAAAATATATAAGATGTTTCTAATCATGCAATTGAACTTGAGTTGTAGGAAAGACCGTGTACCATCACCTACAAAAGAAGGACTACAACATTTGTTCCAGCATTGAAAATCAAAGAAAACTATCTATTGAAGATATTGAAGAATCTGTAGTTCCGAGGATCTGGGATGCAGTAATAGAAGAATGCCATGATCGAGGAATACTAGTTGATCATAAAGAATGATGTCTGGGACGTGGTCCCAAGACTAGAAGGGAAGTCTGTTGTGACTTCCAAGTGGATCTATAATATCAAGCACGCTGTAGATGGCAGCATAGAGAAATACAATGCAAGGTTTGTGGCTCGTGGCTTCTCCCAGAAAGAGGGGATAGATTATGAAGAGACTTTTGCTCCGGTAGCCAGATACACTTCCATAATAACAATACTTTCTTTGAAAATAGTGATGAAGTGGAAGATACACCAGATGGATATGGTGTAGTCAAAGAGGAAGTGTATGTGGAGAAGCCACTCAGTTTTAAGACACATGACAGGGAGTCATATGTGTGCAGATTGAAGAAAGCCTTGTATGGCTTGAAGCAAGCTCCTAGGACATGGTACGGTAGGATAGACAGCTTCCTGTCCAGGTTCGGATTTACCAAGAGTAAAGCAGATTCCAACCTTTACTAGAAGGTTGAGGAAGGAAATCCAGTGATAGTTCTATTGTATCTGGATGACCTATTTCTGAGAGGCGAGGATAGATTGATTTCCCACATGAAGAGGAAGCTTGCTTCCGAGTTCGAGTTGAAGGAATTGGGTATGATGCATTACTTTCTAGATATGGAGGTGTGGCAGAGTGCAAATGGAATCTTCCTTGAACAAGGGAAGTATGTAGTAGAGATCCTGAAGCAGTTCGGGATGATGGACTGCAAGGCCATGGCCACACCTATGGCATCGAAACTGAATCTATTGTGTGATGCTTCATTTGAGCCTGTTGATGCCATGATGTATCGTCAAATGATTGGGTCCTTGATGTATCTGACGAATATGAGACCAAATATTTGCTTTGCTGTGAACACCTTGAGCCAGTTCCTGACGAATCCGAGACATGTTCACCTGATTGCTGCAAAGCATATTTTAAGGTACCTCAAGGGTATAGTTGACTATGGGGTCAAGTATGATGCGAATCAAAAGTTTAACCTGGAGGGTGATGTTGATTCAGATTGGGCAGGAAGTGCCATTGATCGGAAGAGCACTTCGGGGTGCTGCTTCAGTATGGGATCTAGTATGGTCTCTTGGTTTATCAGGAAGCAGTCCTATGTAGCACTGAGTACAGCCGAATCCGAGTATGTTGCAGCTTGTTCGGCTAGTTGTGGGGAATTGTTCGGGTCCCTACTATTTACAGCAGAAGTTGGAAGTGGGGAATTGTCGACATAGCCCTCGTAGATTAAATATTTTTAAATTTATCTTGTAAATGAAGGGTCGCTCGACCCTTATTGTGCTCAGTATTATTCTCGTGTTCACCATTTTGGAAATACATGAGTTGACGACCTATCATTTGTAGGTTGAATATTTTTAAAATTCCCTCATAAATGAACGGGCGGACACTTCTTTTCCCCAATATTCTTTTTGTAATCTTTCTAGACTACAAGAAGGGTCAGTCGATCCTTCTTGTGTTCGCCATCATGGATATATATAAATGTTGGATATAGGAGTTCAAAATTATCCACTAAATGAAGGGGCGGCTGATCCTTCCATTTGGAAAATTTGAAGCTCAGATAGACATTTTTTTATATATTATAACTTAGGTTTTGTTTAGGCTTTCATGGGTTGTAGTTATTTTCAAGGGGGATTGGAGACCTATGTGGAGTTTTTGTTCTCGACGCATTTCAGACTCTATAGTTGAGTCCATCTTCAGGAGAAAAGGTATCTCAAACGAAAAACTCCACAAATATACATTTTATATTGTTTGTTTGTTTTTTAATGTTATTTATGAGAGAGCCAACCTAATTAATTATTTCATATTATTATTAAATGTTGCTATTTTTTTTCGTGGAAAAAAAATTGTAATTTCATTTCATCCTTAAGAGTACGAAATTACATTGATCGTCATCACTCATATAGAGTGGAATTTAGAGCTGCTAAATCAAGCTTCATGCTTCTGTCTGTAACAAACAATGATGTTCTCACCAAGTGAGCATTAACATCTTATACATTGATGTGCTAAATCACTGTGTTCAAAACTTTATAGTCTTTTTACAAAAATACGGAACCTTCCTGTACATGTTTATAAGTGCAAAAGAAACTGTGTAAAACACCAATAAGTATACTAGCATCTATCCATTTGATCTCATGTATAAACTTAAAAAAAAATAAGGCTTTTAAGAACAACATGTCTCATCTTCATTCAATAAACGGCCTGTGGAACAGTTCCCTACCAACCATCTATAAGTTCAGTAATTTTCCATATTCCAACCCCCAACAACAGCCCTTCCTTCAAGGCTTTGTCAGCCTCTGCATTGTTTTCCCGATAGATGTGCCTGCAATTAAAAGTTTCAAAATTGTGAGTAACATTCTGAATTTGTTCCAATACAGCAACATTCCTCCGGTTGTTGCACTGATAAGAGCCATTAACCCACTTGATCACATTCAAGGAGTCCCCAAACACAAACAGTTTACTGATTGATTGTTCCATAGAAAATGAGATAAGTAATTTAAGACTGAAAATCTCAGCCCAGTTATTGGCCCCCCTCCCAAATTTAAAAGACATCACATAGAAATGAGAAGGGGACAAATAAAGGAGAGCCCCTCCCCCACATTTTTCGTTCTGACAAGCCCCATCAAAGTATCCCCACGGCTATGATCGATTAGTATCCACAGGTTGTATATTTCTAGGAATAGAATCCTGTCTGATCCGCTTGAGGGCTAAGAAAATCACACAGCTATTAATAGCCACTAAAGCCGGAAGTCCCATTTTGTTAGAGAATAGACATTTGTTCCAAGAGAGCCAAATACCCCAAATTACAATAGGAGGAAGAGCTTTAAAGGATGCAAAGGAAGGATTATGTGACCATCGTCTCCAAGCCTCCTCAAGAGAATTTCCATCCCCCTGGAAATTTACTTTTAAAATCCTAGAAACGATATTCCAGACCTCTATGGTGAATCTACAATGGAGAAACATATGTAAAACATTTTCCTCATTTTGATTACACAGGTAGCATCTGCTTAGACCTTGGAGGCTTCTTCTCTGCAAAAAATCCCACGTCGGGATCCTATTGGCCAAAACACACCACATGAATAATCTAGCTTTGAGCGGGCATTGAAGTTTCCACAGAGTTTTCCACCACCATACCTGCTCTCTGTTCAAAACGTTCTCACTAATCCACAGATATCCATTTTTTGGAGTATAATTTCTGGAGGGATCCCCATCCCATACTAGAGTGTCATCATCTTCATTCAGGAATATCTTATCCCTACTTAGAGCCCTCAAATACTGTCTAATTTCTTCCTCCAGCTCCTCATCTAAACCAAAAGTATCTGCCCTCCTCCAAACAAGACTTCCCATCCATGCATTCTCCAAATCCGCCAATTGATAAAGAAATAATAGATCTCTCTGCCTCAGTTCCTCAATCAAACCTGTTGATAGCATGTGTTGTGCATCACATTCCACCCATGGGTCTTGGCCAATCCTCACCCTCTGACCATTACCAACGTCCCAGACTAGGTTCTGTTCAATAACATGAAAAGAGGAAACCAAAGCTTTCTAGATAACGAAGCCTCCTTTATGTGACTTGTGAGGGGACCTGATCCTATCTTCCACAGTATCAGGCTCAACATATTTATGGAACATAAATCTCACCCAGAAACCTCCAGACTTGATTAACCTCCATCCACACTTAGTGGCCAAAGCTTTGGAAAAATGAAAGATATTTTTCAGTCCCCACCCACCCAGAGCTTTTGGAGCTGCAATTCTGTCCCACTTCACCCATGGAGTAACATGTGCATCCTCCTCACCATTGCACAGAAAACTGAAACATATTTTCCTTCCAGCATCTAAGATGCCCTTAGGAAACCAAGCTAATGACATTCAGTAAACTAGAATAGCTTCCAGCACAAACTTCACCAGTACTAACCTTCCAGCTCGTGAAAGCCATCGGAAGCTCCATCTTTTTAACCTTTTTTCAAGCTTTTCCAATAGCCATACCCAGTCCTGTTACAAATAGTAATTGGGCTTCAAATTGAATCCCAAATATTTTAACCCCTCCGAAAGGTTAAGAAGGTTGTAGGGGAACAAAATAGAGTAAGTATATAAACCCTCCTCCCTCAATAGGGAGACAGTAAGAGAGGATTTCCCTTCATTTATCTCCATCCCAGTTGCAGTAGAAAAAAGGTCCAGAATTTCTTTGAGTTTGACTGCGTCCCTCCTTGAACTCAAGCAGAAAATCAGAATGTCATCCACGAAAAGTAGATGTGAAAGTGAGATTCCAGGTGCCACCATGATCCCTTCAAACTCGCCCATTCTTTTAGCTTCCTTAATAGCCCTACTCAAACTCTCAGCCACCAACAAAAATAACAAGGGGGATAGTGGGCATCCCTAATGCAAACCACGGCCAGAGTGAAAGAAAGGGGTCGTCGCTCCATTCCTTAAAACAGAGAAGGAAACAGTAGAGATACAGCTCATGATCCATCGGATGAATCCAATCTCAAAACCCAAATGAGTTAGCATAAGATGAATATAAAGCCAACTAACCTTGTCATATGCTTTTGATAGATCAATTTTAAGAACTGCTCCTTTCAGCTTTCTAGTTTTAATACTGTGTAATCCTTCCTGAGCAATGCCAATCGCTTCATGGATCTGTCGCCCTTCACGAAAACCAAACTGTTCCTCTGAAATATGTGTAAACAAGATAGGTTTGATCCTTCGAGCAATCACTTTTGTAACAATCTTGTACACACAGTTGCATAAGGAAATAGGCCAAAAATCATTGAGATTAGAAGGAGTGTCCACTTTAGGAATAAGTGCGATGAAGGTGGAGTTAATGCTAGCAAGGACCCTTCCTTCCTTCCTAGAATCTTCAACAAGCTGTAATAGATCTTCACTGATCCGGATTTATGTGGGAACGAAACAAAAGATAGCATATACATAATCATATACAAAGATATATTGCAAATAACACAGTGATACAGTAACACATATTCTATTAAATAGCGGAAATAGAACAGACTGTAAAATACAATAGCTAGAATGGTGGTAGCTATCTCTGAGAAGAGATGTCGCCGCTATGCTCATTCGTGCCAAGATGAATACAAAGAGAGGCCGAAAGGGCCTATTTATCATAAGCATGAGGGAAAGAATCCCAAACATCCAAAAACCTAACCCTAGAAGATGAACCGTCATAAAGTTTGCGGCCCCAAGGTGGTTAGTTGAATAGTCAACTTCCCGGGGTCATAACTTTTGCATACGATCTCCGTTTGGGGCGCTCGGTAGCCCGTTGGGAAGGTCTATCCGAGATTTACAACTTTCGACTGGGCCCAAATGCATGCCAAAGGCAACCATTTGGTCCCCCAAATCGCCAAAAAATGTCGTTTAGGGCCTCAAAATGGCTCCGGAAGTTCAGGACCCGAAAAACTGCTAAAAATAGTAATTTACCAAAATTGCCAGGAGACTGTTTTGAGCCAGTTGGAAGATGTGGGCCGCCACCGATATCCACCTGGATCATTCACCTATAATGTCATAGAGAGATATAAAGAGTTCAATCGTCCATCCATCAGGTCTCGGGCTCTTATCCTTCTGAAAACTATTCAATACTACCTTCAGTTCATCCCCTGAAATGCTCTCCATCAGTATTCTGTTATCATCCACTTCAAGAAACTGAGGGAATAGTTGAGCTACCCTGATGACCTCTTCAATGTTCACTCTTTCACTGGCTTTGAAAAGATCCTGAAAATGATTAACCCCAACACTAGCCAATCCTTCAAATGTGGACTGAGAATTACCTTCTGAGTCCTCAAGGCTCCAGATAGTATTGGCAGATCTCCTTCCTTTTGCATAAGCATGAAAAAATTTGGAATTTTTGTCCCCGCTTTCCAACCAAATGGCCCTGCTCTTCAATATCCATGCCTCTTCATTCTGTTGGAGGATCCTATTCCTCTGATCCACTAGATTAAAAATATGGTCCTTTGATTCCTGCGAACAGTACCCACCTCCTGTTCCATCTGATATAGTAGATATTTCTTCTTCAATAGCCTTGAGAGCCCTATTGTCCCTTCTCCTCTTATCAGCAGCCCATGATTTAATTGGTTCCTTAAGTGTTTTAATATTCTCAGCAAAGTGGAATGCTGCAGAATGAACAGACCCCGGATGATAAGGGATCCAATGCCGATGGAAAAGCTCTAAAAAGGTAGGGTCTTCTAGCCAAACCTTATTAAATTTTAAGGGAGAAAGAGGTTTAATAGGGCCTTCCTTCATCTCCAAATAAATAGGTTCATGATCAGAGCATCCTCCCGAACCGATCCATTGCCTAACAAAGAAAATTGACTCCACAATCTACTCAGAAATAAGGAAACGATCCAACTGCTTTGCCACTCTATCCAGACCAATTCACTTGTTTCTCCATGAAGGCTTCAAATAAACGGGATCCACATCAATCCAACTGCCTTCTTAAAATTTCTGAATAAAAAAGTTAGTAAGAGGATCCACATGGGCATGCGGCCCCCGAATCTCTACTTGACCCAGGGAAAAGTTGAGATCCCCCCCCAGGATCACAGAATCCCCCTTGAGCAGCTCTCTATCCAACAGAGAAGCCCAAAATGGTTCCCTTTCACAATAGGATCCATAAATGTTAACAATATTGAAAACTCTGTCAAATTCCAAAGATTTACAAGACATTCCTAAAACTGACTGCATTCCCTAGAGAGAGGAAACACAAACTTTAGATTTGTTCCATCCAATCACCAGTCCTCTGAACCGACCCCTAGCATCCGAAGCCTCAAAACTCCAACTCGGGAACCATGACTTTAACCTACCAATAGCTTCATCACCACTGCACATAGTTTCTTGTAACAACAAAAAATCAGGATGTTCAAGGAGCAACATCCGCCGCAATGCTGGTCTTTTGGAGGGACCAATGAGACCTAGACAATTATAGGACATAAATTTCATCGGAACCCTTCCTTATGGGCATTCACTGCTCTAAGTGCCCTCTCAATATAAAGTTGTTTACCATTCCTAAGATCCGAGTGAGCTCGAGTCTTAGCTTGTGAAATGAAAGACTTCCGTCCTCTGGTTTTTGAAGGTTTAGGTTTCTCTTTTCCTAACCCCCCTACTGAAAGCTTGTTCATTAAACGCAGAAAATATCCAGACTCTGAGGATCCAGTGGGTGAGGAAAGCTCAGAAGGAACAGGCTGAAGGATTGGTGTTTCAACATGAGTTAAATCAGGGGGACATTCTAACAGAAGAGTTTCCACAACAGAGGGTGAGTCCTCAGAGCATAGAGGAACCAAAAAGGATGACAACAACTGTGAGGAAATATGTAAATTCCTAAACCCATCCACCCAATCAAAACTAGGAAAAGATAAGTTCTTAATAAAAATACTGAAGGAAGGGTTTGAGAAGGGAACAGAAGAAGTACCAACTGCCAAGTCCGGTGACCAAATAAGATGAGTTTCTTCCAGATCAGTAACTAGTGGTTGAAAGGGTTCAGATTCTGCCGTGACCACGATAGCACCCATTTTCGGCCCCGTGCCTTCCTCCACCATGATGCCATCTTCCACCACAACACCCGAAGGTACCTCCAAATCGGTACATTCATTCTCTTGTTGACCTAAAGCATCATCTTCCATTACCACACCAGCCTCCTTCTCCATTATCCAATGTTTCTGGGAATTACCGAATTTCATACGAACCGGCATAGAGCAATCAATAGCCAGGTGCCCATATTCATGGCACCGTCTGCAACGGAACGACACATTTTCATAATCCAGAGTTTGTGCAAAGGTATATGGCCCAAAATTCAAATCCATGCCATCATACAAACCCTCCCTTAAATTAATACTCACCAAAATGCGTGCAACCTTCTGAATCGCTGTTGCCACAAAGGAGAAGTCTGCATCCAGGTATGTTCCCAAAAGGTTGCCAATCCTTCGAAAGTGGTCCTCGACCCAGTAATGTAATGGTATACCAGGAAGCCTAACCTAGGTCGGAATAGTGTCCATATGTTCATGACTTGCATTGAATAAAGGATTCCATGGCTTAAGCAGAAGCGGAACCTTAAGAATCGACCAGTTCATGCTCAATGCCCACTAGGCATGGGCATCCGATGAAAAATGAAAGGCGAACCACCCCCCTGATAGACCCCTTACAAGGGGAACATAGCCACAATGGCCAAGCCAAGCCCCAAAGGCCCATTGAATCATCGTCTTGTGGCTCATCGACTTACCATATAAATGACCCACCAGCACCGATTTAACCATCCCTACAATCTGCTAGAAGCCAATATCTTCACCAAGCATGTAATTAAGAGCTTTTCCTGTATTTTTAATCCACTTCCTTCTGTTCTTCACACGATGAACATTAATCTTCAACCCTTCAAAAACCTCTTCGTGACCAAAATCCTTCTGAACCAAATCCCCGGACGGGCTTGAAAAGCCATGATGCTCAGTTGTGTCCAAATTTGCTGCTCCAAAACCTCCAACGACAGTATATTGAAAAAACCCTTCCTGCTTTTCTTCCTTTGCCACCGATTCCTCACTGAGTCCCTTTGGTGGTGAACCAATAGGGTAACCACCCAATGAATTGAGAAAATTCGGCAAATCCTCTAACCCTACATTCAACGGATCTGGTGATAATGTGGAGCTGAAACCCTTGACACCCCAGATGTTCTCACAATGAGCCTCTGGAATGAAACCAACAGCAGAACCTTCCTAGAGTGGAGAGTTAGGCTGAAATGGCGAAGAAGCAGACTCTAGAGTTGCATTGGGTCCAATGAACGGAAAAACATCAGTCAACCGACAACCAGCAAAACCTCTAACCCCGAAACCACCTTCACTAGCAATATCCCGGAAAGCACCAGGTGGAAAGCTCCAAATGTCTTGGTGCCTAAAGGTGTCGCTGCCATAGTCTACCTCATCTAATGGATCCATACTTGGAAAACAAGATGCCTTCCGGTGAAGAAATTAGGGAAACAAAAAACACAGTAAAAAAATAACTCATATGTAATTGAAATGGAAAACAGTCACCGTAAACCTCCTTGGAAACCTTCTTGAGAACCGTGCAACACTACTGACATGACTGACGACCTGCTGCCGCCTGCCATGGGCTGCACAGTCTCCACCTCCCACCGGTCATGCCCTAGTCACCATCTCCCGACCTCCCTTAGGGTTTCATCAACAAGCTTCTCCAATTAGTATCGTTTCATCCAATACTATGTTTATTATCATATGACTATCGTCATTAATATCAAAGCGGCGATCATTAAATCTTGCTATATTATTATATTCCAACCTATTAATCTAGTTTATTTATGTTCATTTTTATTAACATATTTATGTTTATTTATGTTTATTATTAATATATTCTTATTATGTTTCTAAATTACCATTATTCTTATATATTTATATGATGTTTTTATTCTTTAAATTATTATTAATAACATAACAAAACTAAGTTAAAACTTATACATAAAAACAAACAATATAAAAATGTAGGTTTGTGGAGTTTTTCATTTGAGATACCTTTTCTCCTGAAGATGGACTCAACTATAGAGTCTGAAACGCGTCGAGAACAAAAACTCAACACAGGTCTCCAATTCTCCTTGAAAAAAAAAACTTAGGTTTTATTTGGATTCCTGTTATTTCTAGCGAAAGTCGAAAGGTGGGAATTGTCAGCCTAGCCATCATAGGTTAAATATTTTCCCAACTTCGGAAAATATCACTTCCGCAATACTCAATCCACAATGCGGAACTCGGAAATGTGGAATGCCAATTTTTCAGAACTCCGAAAAATATCAGTTCCGCAATTCATAATATGCAATGTGGAACTCAGAAATGCAGAACGCCAATTTTCCCAAGTCCAGAAAATATCATTTCCACAATACGCAATCCACAATGCAGAAGTAGGAAATGCGCAAGGCTAATTTTCTCGACTCGGGAAAATATCACTTCTACAATCCGCAATCCATAATGTGGGTTTGGAAAGTCGGAAGCTCAATTGCATAACTTCTCAGGAACTTTCTCATCCAAAGTTCATTTTGGGAAAAATTGGCACCCTTGGAAAGCTCTCGATGAGCTCTATGCAATTGTGTGATCCTCTGCCACTCCTGAGAACTCTGATATTATTGTAACCTCATAGTTTGGCCCAAGTAGCCCCAGTGCTGCATGGTAATTTATGTCTCCCATATTTGACCAATCAACAACGATCTAAAGTCCATGGCCCATAAGATCCTGAGAGTCGAGGCCCAATAGGGCAGCAAGGTGATATCAACAGCGATTAATCCCCCCCAATCTAGAAGGGATCACTCGTTAAGGAATGACAGAGGTGACTCAATCGGACCAATATGGAAACAAGAAATCATTCAGAGGCGACCAGACCCCGCACCTCTCATATTCCATGATATAATATTTAACAGTTAAACTTCTTTGTTTTAAAAATATTAAACATAAAAAATGCAATAATTGGATCATGTTCCCTTCCTTGCATCGGATCGATGGGAGGGTACATGACACGACCCTTCTAATTGACTTATTTGATAATATATACTAGTGGAAAAATTATTCTTTGTTTAAAATAAATATCATTTTTAATTTGCTCTTGTTATTTTATATTTCATAAATCGCTTATGAACTGGATATTGGTTATGAACAATGTGTCCTATTATTTTATATTTCATATATCGTTTATGAAATGGATTTCGGTACTCAACAATGTGTGGACCTGCTTTCGAATGGATTGAAAGTTGCTAAAGGAATCTCTTTTCCAAAAAGAAAATATTGCATAATATCAGCATTCATGATGGATGTATCATTGTAAATGTTACCAAGACTTTAAATGCAATTCTTCCATTTCCCTATCAATCAGAAGGTGTAGATACATTGTGAGAGGCTATTGGTGGTTATATTCAATGGCCTCTATCTGAGATCGTTAACCACATTAGGTATGATCTTAGCAAGAATGAGGTGAATGATATAGTAGCTTCTAATTCACCGAGTGTAGCACATATCATAACAACTGAGAATAAATCTTCTTTTATTATGAGAAAATTTAAGTTGTTACATAAGTGTTCAGAAAGCAAGGATTGCATTTCCATAGGTTTTGTAACAAATGTGAGTGGGATTGATTTTGTTAAGGGAACATTTTTGGGTGACTTCTCCTTTGGTATTTCAGTGGATGAAGTGGTGTTTTCTTGTATGGCATGTTGTCCTGGGTTGAGCAGTGGAGGTTTTGTTGTATGAATGATTAAAAGAATCATATATTTTAATACATAAACATTGCTTTCTGTTGAAAGCAAGTTCAACAATAATCAATCTGAAACTACTGTGAAAGTATTAGAGAAAATCACAATGTCAGGTTTGTGGGAGAGAAAGTTAATTTGATATATCAATGTTCTTTAAAGCCACAATATCTTGCTCAGGGAATAGTGTCAATTGTTTTTGAGGGAGACATTGTACAATTCAAAGCACTAGATGTTGGTGAGTTTGATATTTTAGTTCATAAATTCTTCTGCAATTGTGAGGATTGTGGTGTATTTGAAGGCTCTCTTATAATATGGCCTGCAAACAATTTTCTTGACCTCGATGATGTTCCTTTGGATGTTATACTAAAAAAAAAATAGACGAAGATATGGTGAACTTTCATAATATTTTTGAAGAATGTCCTTTACAGATGGTCCTTCTAGGTAACTTACATTGTGAATATACAGATGTTAAAGGTAATGGAACAAGGCCATAAAATTCCGTAAAGCAGCATGTTGGAACTAATATTTCCGAAAGAAATTCAAGATTAGTACCTTACAGGCTTGGAATTGATTAGGGTTCATTCCTTTCAAAAATTGTCACCGAACATTGTTGCTCAAATATTTGTATGTCAAAAATTTAACTTCAATCGATAGTTGAATGTGTGAATAAATTTGATAGTATGAATGGAAATCCAAGAAGATAGTATGTTATAAATTCTATGGGATCAAATGCTCCTGTGGCCAAAGAAGGAGATGACAGAAAAAGAATCATGTTTACAATGAGATTAGACACAATAGCCATTTGTCAAAATGCATGGCAGAAATGCCATGGGATAAAAAGCAGCACTTTCTACAATTATAAAAGTATTTTCTTGAATGGTGATGTGAGAGTTGTGCAAGGTAATAGTGGCTTGGAAAAATCTAGGGCAAAAACTGATGCATTGGTAGCTACTTTTAATAAAATTGTAGAAGAGAATTTAGACAAATCTCCACATCTTACACAATTAATCAGTGAAGATGGAACAAGGACAACCTTGAAATTATTTCCATCTAATATGTCTCATGGTTTGCTGTGAAAAATGGATAATGATGGAATCGATTTTCCTCGAGTATCACAATCCTCTTTTAGAAAGGTGATGACAGAATATTTTCGAGATGTTAAAATTTCTAAATCAAACTCCTTTGTAAGGTGTAATGAGTTCATTACAATACAGGATAAGCTTAAGGGGACCACTGATCCAACTGATGTGGAAAGGTTGCAAGGAAATCAAGACGCTCATAATAAATATATTGCAAGTTGTCTCCAAGTATATTATTCTCACAGATTAGCTTCACAGAAGAATCCAAAGACTTTTCTGAGTATTTGTCATGACAAAATGGATAAGTCAAAGACTTCCATTCCAAGGATGGGTAAGAAGGAAAAATATTTTAGTAATTTTATGAATCTTTCCATATCATTGAATGGAATTTTGACTCATTGGCACAAGACTAGAGGTTTTGGCCATTTCAACCTCTCATTTTTAGATATTGGATCGAATTTCATTGTGAAATCCTTGGTTGAATGCTTGAAGTTTCTTGAAGAAGAAGTGGTTGATAAATATGGTGATTTTTTCTACAAAGGCGGAACATCTAAGCACCAATTTCATGATGCCATATTGCAATCAGACTCATATGAAAAGTGGTTGATATACAAACAGATGTAATGCAAGATGATGTATTGTGTGCTGATGGTACTAATCAATGCATGCCAAATAGAAAACTACCACCCATATTGTTGTTGGAAATGCATAATTTTTCAAGCAATAACAAAAATGGCTTTGTATTTGCATTTTTATCTCTTTTAGCAACAAGGAGAGTGTTCAAGATAGTTGAAGTTGAATTCCTCCCGGTCAGACACACCCATGAAGACATCGATGGAACTTATGGAAGGTTATCAGTAAAGCTAATGTGCAAGGATATATTTAGACTCTCGTAAATTATGAATATGTATAGGACATGTGAAGATCAACATTTCTATGTACCTTATATAATTGATGAACTTTACAATTTTAAGAGTTTTTTGAAACCCCACCTTTTCGATGGAAATGCCAAGATCATCGGTGTCAAAAATGCCAGTTTTTTAAATTTCATCTCATAGATGACATTCTAGTTATGCAATGGAGGGCATCACTTCAGGTTGAAGCTTGGTCGTCTCATATTCATCTCTGGTGGTCATTTCCAAATGGTAGCATAGACTTGCCGGTGGGACAACCTAGGTTATTTAATCTACAATAAAAAAGACCTTCGGACAGTGACGAAATAAAAAAAGGAATAGAAACATATATTTCATTCTGGAATCGAGGGATTGAGAAGGGAGGTGAACAATTTTGGCATCCCAAGTTTAATTATTGGGACGCCCTATATAAATCTTTGGACAGTCCCTTCGAGAGTGTTGATCAGTCATGAACTAAATTTTGGCCATCGAAAAGCCATAATATTCATAGTAGTGAACCTACAAGATCTGAACATGAAATTATGGATGCCTATTTGAAGGAAAATGTCCTTGCTTTACAGGATTTCTATGTTGGACGAGTATGCAACAAACCTAGAGATGAATTCATTCCAAGAGTGGATGTTGTAAAGGGCCAAATGGTCATTATGAAATCACCAGAGCCAGATTGTGCAATCTGGTTGGGTAGGGCGATTGGTAGTATTTATCAAGATTCAGATGCTAGTACTGTTGGGTCTTACAAAGTAGAGGTGCAATGGTGGAAGCCAATAGGAGCATTGAAGGATCTAAAGGTCTTGTACAAAAACTACTTAGATAGAAAGAAACAATGGGTTGTTGGTACAGAATAAAATATGATGATCGATGTAAATAGCATCATATGGGCATGGTCACTAAGGTAAGGATGGACAAGAGAAAAAATTAGAATAAATGAGAAGGGCCTTGTAGCAGTTAAGGCACAATGAGAGAATATGGGGCATAGTGTTTAGAGTGGGATGGATTTTACTTCGGATATAATTTGATGTGTTCTTGGCCCCAAAAAATTATATTTTGTTTCAATCCTTCTAGTCTGGCTATCAACCTGGCTGGGTCTTTTCTATGCCAACTGTTTTGATGTCAAACAATAAGGATTTATGTTCATTCTCAAAGGTTGATAGTAAACATGAGAATTTCTCTATATGGCATTTTTTGTCTCAGAAGTGCAATGTGAAAAGAAGAAGGATGTAATAGTTTTTACCAGTATATAATACAAAGTTTCTCTTTTTTTGCTTAAAAAAAAAATCCTTTCAATAAACAAGAAAACTAGTGGCACATAGGGATCAAATTTGAAGGGATGAACTTAATTTCAAGTTGAAGGTTATATATTCATACCACCCTTCTAGCATGAAGGGATTTAATTAAAAAAAGATAATAACTAAAACACTTTTCATTCTTTTTATGAGATTTCATTCTATTTAAAAAAAACAAAAAGAAAGAATGCTTCTATTTTAAAAAAAAACAAAAAGGAAAGAAAGTTTCTATTTAACAAAGAAAGAAAGAAAGAAAGAATGTTTTTATTAAAAAAAACGAAAAGAAAGAATGATTCTATTTTAAAAACAATAGAATAGTATTCGTATAATGCTACTATAATGATACTAATGTAAATGTCTAAAGTTACTTATTTAAAATTACTTCACCAAGTAAACTTCAGTTCGATGAGCATTATGGACCACCATCGTTAGGAGGAAGAGGAGAATATAACCTATGGTCGTCGAAGAGTTTCTCGTGCTCATAAGATAGTTTGGAGGAAATCTAGGGATCCTACAATTGTTGGATTAAACAACTATTTATTTTACCGAAAGACCCTTTGAAGATCACAAGGTGCAATTGAAACTGTTGGAGGATCAAATTTTTATTTCAAACTATGAGCAGATCCAAGGTTTAATTGAAACCATGAGTAGATCTCATTGATTCAGCCCATTCTATGACCTCTTCTCTCAGTTCAATGGTGGACCTTGCAGACAGAATGATGTTCATAAGTTCCAGAGTGGAAGACTTCAAACAACACTTGCGAATGGTTTATGAGGAAGTATTCTTGGGCATCAAAGCGCACAAAGAGTCAGTCGATGACATGAGGTATATCTCTCAGCAATTAACCTATCAGGACTCGAGAATTGATGATTTGGAATGCAATTTGATTGAACTTATGGGGATAGTGGATATTATAAAAGATGAAATTTTGAAGATGGCCAGGATGTCATAGTGCAGCCACTGCCAAAAATCCCCCTCTGTGGACATGAGAATTGTTGAGGAAACCTCTATTCAGTGGCATAATTTTTTGTATAAGAGATCCCTACTTGGATGAGTTGTTACCTCCATTTTGGAAAATTTGAATTTTTTTTTTTGCATCTTGTTAAATTTACAGAGCCATACTGGGAAATATATTTATGCTCCCAGGCTCTCCTTTTTGTAATGAATGGATGTGCAAATCCTTTTGAATAAATCCATCTATATGCTTCAATATAATTACGGAGAAGTATTTATAGAGAAATATGGTCAAATGATGAATATATCTTTCTGAACATAACTCATTGTAGACAAAAATCTTGTCAATGGAAGAAGGAAACTTCCTCAACATAATTACAGAAAAGTAATCTAGATGGAAATATGGACAATGGAAGAAGATTGTTGAATATATACTTCTAAATATAACCCATTGTAGACATAAATCTTGTCAATGACAAAAGCCTAGTTCCTCAATATAATTACAGAGAGTTAATCTAGATATAAAAATATGGTCAATGGAAGAAGGTAGCTTATATGACATGTGAGGTAAAGTGGGGACATCGTTTCCTAATGAAATATGCTAGTTGAGGAATAGTGAAAGAGGAAATGAAGAAAATATTTTGGCCTCGCACATTTGGTTCCTACATCAAAAATATATGAGCTTCACATACATCATCTACATGAACTAGTGGTATCGATCCCAAAAGCGATAGATTCAACCTCATCTCTTGATAATCACCTGCAAAATTTCAAACATCCATAGTAGCGTTCACACAGTTGTTTTCCCTTTGTGAAAAGAAAAATTAAACCATTTATCTCCTGGGGTTCAACAAAAGAGAGTTGATTACCAAAAGGGTAACATAACAAATTCAAAATCAAACCCTAAGAGGTTAAAAATCAAGTATTGGATAGTTGTAATTGGGCGTAATTAATCTATGTTCATGAGAAGGGAAATGTAGAAATAAATCTTGGTCTAGCCACATAACCGGATCCAATTGTCACAACCTCAATTTGTTCATTTAACCCATACTCAATCATTGCTTGTTCGAATGCAATCTTGGCTATGTAATAAAAATTCATAGGTCTACATATTGGGTTGTGGAGGAAAAGGATTAGACACGTCTACAAACTTAAAAAAAAAGTAGGTCGATTGTGGAGTTTTGGTAATTCAGAATAACGTATATGATTTATGTGAAGATGTAAATCGTTTAAAGAGTGTTAACCCCTGTGAGGAGCACGAGAGAAGGACGAAAAAACAACGCTTGATCAAATTAAAATCATTTTTCTTAGGAAATCCTTCTTTGCTTGATGTTATCACGATAAATCCTTTTCCATGTAGTTATTTAATAATCCCAAATGTTATGTGAATATGTCCTCATTCAATCCATTAACCAACAATGCATCAAGTTTCTACGGGCATTCAATCCAAGACTTGTGGGCATTTTAAGTGCATCTCAATCTATTGTGGTGGGCATTTTTCTTTCCCTAAAGGCCTGCGGTCATTTTCTATCACTGTTGGCGGGCATTTTCGTTGACCTTACATCAACTGTGGGCATTTCCTTCATAATTGCGAGCATTTTTTCAGGCCCTACGAGCATTACCACTTGCTAGGTGGGCATTTTCATAAGCCTGCGGACAATTTTTCAAGCTCTGTGGGAATATTATTAAGGCCTGTGGGCATCTTTACTAAGCACATTTGCTTCACACAAAATGTGAACTTGCGGGCATATTTTACAGCCTTTGTGTGCATTCTCCTCACACAATTATTACCTATTCCAAAAAATTATATAATTTAAATACATATGTTTATATTGAAATGGTACCATTAATATACTTAATATTCGTTTATACAATCTTTTATATGCCACATGTCACAATTTGAGCATTCCACGTGTCACCCTGGGATACTAGATATCAACATTTTAACAACAAAATTTATAGAAGTTTTGCTTCAAAGACTTTGCTGGAAAGTGGAAATATTCTCGGAGAAAGAGCGGCCACTCTTTCTCTAAGGTGTTCTATTTTTACAATTCCCTTATAAATGAAGGATCGGTCGACCCTTCTTATTCCCAATATTCTTTTTATAATAGTTTGACACTACAAAAAGGGTCGGTCAATCCTTCGTGTGTTCTCCATTATGTATATAGCAGAATTGTTGGATAAAGTTTTTCACAATTAACTACGAAAATAAGGGGCGATCGATCCTTCTTGTCAAAAAATGGAATTCAGGACAAACCATTTTTATATGTTATGACTTAGCGGATGTCTGGGTCCCTACTATTTACAACAAAAGTCAGAAGTTGGAAATTCTCGGCATAGCCTTCGTAGATCAAATATTTTTACATTTCTCACGTAAATGAAGGATCGATCGCCCCTTCCTATGCTCAGTATTCTTGCATTGTTCACCATTTTGGATATACATGAATTGACATCTTAGCCTTCGTAGGTTGAATATGTTTACAATTACCTCATAAATGAAGGGGCAACTGACCCTTCTTCTTCTCGGTATTCTATTTGTTTGATGTGATCTTAGCCCTACAAATTTAGATTTTGTTGCAATCCTTCTATTATGTCTATCAACCTGGTTGGGCGAGCAAACATCGAACATCTAGAATGTCCACGAGCATCTAGGCATTGAGGTAAAATTACTATTGTGATGTCGAATACACCGTCTATTGGTTACTACTATGTAAGTAAGCTATGCCTATATAGATTACGGAGAGAAATCCTGCCTCATTTGGAAACTATTAAATTTATTTATGTAAAAAGATAGATATTCTAGATATTGTATCAAAAAGAAAACAAGAACTGATTGACTTGTTATTTAAACAATGTCTGAATATTTTATACATTGAACTTTTCACCGTAAAATCTTGAACATTTACAAATGAAAATTGTACTTTTCAAATAAAAAATTGCATTTTTTAATTTGAAATTCACACTAAATCAGAAATTGCATTTTTTTATTTGAAATTCACACTTTTCAAATGAAAATTTGCATTTTTTTATTTGAAATTCACACTTTTCAAATCAAAATTTGCATTTTTTTATTTGAAATTCACACTTTTTGAATCAAAATTTGCATTTTTTTATTTGAAATTCACACTTTTTGAATCAAAATTTGCATTTTTTTATTTGAAATTCACACTTTTTGAATTGAAATTCATAGTTTTATAACAGAAAACTGGAATTTTAAGGTTCATAAGTAGTCAAAAATCACACTATTCGAATAGAAAAATACACTTTTCAAAGCCAATATTGCCACTTTCAAAACTTGTTTTTGCACTTTAGAAAGGTTGATATTGACACTTTCAATGTCTAAATTCACACTTTCTTAGTCCAAAATTTGCCTAATATGTCCAAATTTAATGAAATTGGCATTGTATCTTGTTCTTGGGTTATTGTACAAGATTGACATTGCATGTTCTAACAAATCTATATGGAAAATGTTTTGCTGGGCTTTTCCCATGAGAGGGTTTTCCTAAGTTAAATCTTTGTGTTCTCTTGTTATGTTGTGCTTGTCTATCTTTCAGTGACCCTATTGCATATGGTTATTGTGATAAATTATAAATTATTTGAATATCTAACATAATGATACTGCAACTATCAAATTCTAACATGGTATCCGAGCTAGCCCGAAAGAAGACATTGTGCAGCTCCAACTGCTAGAAGTGAAAACTAGGGTTTCTCTTTCTAGAGGATTTTTAGCATAGTTTGGTTGAAAAAGGAGGTCAAAGAAACTCTCCCTAGAAGGGAATATTTTTATGTGGAGGAAGAATTTAGATCAGAGAAATTTCGTTTTTGGGCCTACCACTGCAGCTTGGGAAAACTAGGGCATCAAGATTCTTAGAATATATATCCACAGTTTTGAAGAAAAACGACCTTTGCTCAACTTGCCTTAGGGAGGCCCGGATTTTCCTCCATTCATTTTTTCAAGATTCCGAAGTTGAAAAATTAGGGTTTCTCTAACAAACCCTAGGTCATCCTGAATTCATATCTTAGAAGACATTGAATCAAACACTTGATTGGAGCATATCAATTGGTAAGTCCTACTATCTCTATTTCCATTTGACGTTCTCATTTTACCAATATGACAAACCATACCAAGCTTGAGGATAAGATTAAAGGATCAGAAAATTTACATGTTTCGAAGTCTAGAGTGATGCTCATTATATAATAGAATGAGTTGGACAGTTATATCAAAGAAGAATTTGTGGAGACAGAAGGAAATGAAGACAAAGCCAAGCATAAGAAGAACTTGATTAAGGCCAAGAGGATCATTACTGGATGCATCATGGATCACTTGATCTCCCACATCTCATATTTGAAAAATCCTAAAGAGATGTTCTATATACTTAGGATTTTATTCGAAGGGAAGAACATTAACAAAAATATGACCTTGAGAACTCAACTCAAGGGTGTGAAGATGCAGAGCTCCGAATGCATTCAATCTTACTTCACTAAGATCTCTCAAATCAAAGAACAACTGGAAGCTATTGGAGATCATGTTGAAAATGAAAAATTGGTAATTATAACTTTGAATGGTCTCCCAATATCATGGGAATCATTCATTCAAGGAATATGTTCAAGAAAGAAGCTCATCAGATTCAATGCACTTTGGGAGATGTGTACTAAGGAAAGAGCTAGAATTGAATCCAAAGAAGAACATATGGGTGAAGATGATAACCAAGATTTGGCATATCATGCAAGGAGGAGCAATAAAGAAGACCATTCTCAAGAGTATAGAATATTCCATAAGAATCAAAGACCTCCCAAAGATTACTAAAACTTCAAATGTTACAATTGTGATGAAATGGGACACATTGCAAGAAAGTGTCCCAAGAATAAAGGTAACAACAATAAAGGAAATAAGAAGAGAATCATGCTCTTGCTGTAGAAGATGATGAACCAATTATTAAGAAAGCAAGTGAATATTCCTCAAGTGATGGAGAATATGTCTTGAACTTTTGATGATACAGAGGGAGGATTATACAAGTTGAAAGGACAACCAGATGAAGCATTGTTTCATGACACTATGGAACCAAGTGAACTATGGCACATCAGGATTGCATATATATACACTACAATGATTTACCGATCGTAAGCAAAATGGTGACTAGTCTACCCAAGATCCAGACAAAACATGATGGTGTGAAGAATCCATTTCCAAGCAAAAGGAGATCTTGAATCCAGTACATGAGGACCAAGGATCAATACTTCAGAAAGTTCCAAACTAGATGAAGAAGAAGATCAAGGTAAATTCTACAAGGAGGCAAAAACTAAGAGGGAGCCTACAAAATACATGAAAGATAAGTATTTAAATTGTCATTTGAGTTATTCTTTAAGTGTCTAAATTATATTGTTCATGCATATTTGTATTCCTAGGATCAGGAACTGTATTATGCATGTTCTACTAAATGCATTAATATGGATAAAATATTGCTCATAACAGTTACATGTAGATCTGTGATACAGTTTCCTTTTATGCATTTATATATGACTAAGATTGACTAGTAGTAGGATCATGTAGTGCATGTTATGGGTAAGTGATCTATATTGTTGCACAACATATCATGAGTCCTAGATGGAACTAGTCTAGGATGAAACCTCTTTGCTCACATGTTGAGAGTAGCGCACACTCTTAATAGTATGTTCTGGTAGAGATGGAAGGCATATAGATAGTTACCATTTGTATATGGGATATGGATGAGTGTTGTGCTGAATCATTGAATAAGATGCATTGGTTACATGAATATGTGTATTACGCATAAGAATTTGTCATTACATGCAATGTTACTTATCATATGACTAAATTTGAATTATCGGAAATATTATGTGTTATGACCTACAAGAGAAGGATGATGATAATTGTTCCGAAGAACAACTAATAACTGTTCAACAATGACCCTCAAGAATATTTACAAATTCAATCATACCACAGAAGTACACAGAAAGGTCATGGTTTCTCTCAGAAAGAGGGAGTCGGTTATGAAGAGACATGTGCTCCTATGGAAAGATACACTTCAATTAGGATATACTTTCTATAGCCACAGTGATGATGTGGAACTTACATCAGATGGATGTGAAGAATTCCTTTTTGAATGGTGTAGTAGAAGAGGAAGTGTATGTGGAGAAGACACTAGGATTTGAGACACATGACATGAATACTCATGTGTGGAGACTAAAGAAGGCCTTGTATGGTTTGAAACAAGCACCTAGGACGTGGTACAACATGATTGTTGAATTTCTGACGATATTGGGATTTACCAAGAGTAAATCATATTCCAACCTTTACTACAAGGTTGAGGATAGGAAAGCATGATACTATTGTTGTATGTAGATGATCTATTTCTTACAGGTGTGTTACACAGAAATATTCCACCCTGTGAGCATCAGCATTCTTTGGCCTGTAGGATCCATTTTAGTGACTCAGATCCATTTTTATCCTTCAGTGATACCAGTTTGCCCTATTTTTATTCCTACCTGCCTGTTACATCATTATCGCAGGTGTACCCACAAGTTGCATCCCTATAGCCCGCGGGTAGCATGTAAAATGGTAAAAACCACTATTTTATCACTTTTTACTCCCAAAAAGCAGTCATTGGGTGACCTTTGGTTCTCCATCTGCCCAAGTAACTTCTCGATGTGTCCTTTCACCTACCTTTGAGAGGACTATATATTGAGCACACATGGCTTATGGACGGGAAGAAGAAGAGAATCGTAAGAGAACTCTAGTGGATTTTTGCCCTATCTTGAGTCTGCATTCATTGATTCTTGTAGTTGTGAACCCCTTATGTTCACCTTCCAAACTCCTTCTAGTTTGAGTGTGCCATTCATGGAGGATTGAAGTGGTGGAGGCACAAGTGGATTGATCTAGATCTTGGTTCAGATTGGTTGCCAGCAAGAGGTCGTATCACTTTGTGCTTCTTCTTGTTCATTAATAGAAATACTCATATTCTCGTCCATTCATGGTGTGAATGTCATTTATTATACATTGGGTTACATTTGCTTGTGATATTATGGACCATTGTTATTGATAATGTTAATGTCAATTATATATTATATGTACTTGTTGGATATTGGCTGTCAAGACTAATTTGCAGATTACAAGTGCGTGGATTGAAAGCTCCAACGGGGATCTAAATCAAACGTTGGATCGAGGTTGGTTACATTTCTTTGTTATCTTAACATTGTCATTTATAATAGCATTGCTTTGAGAATTGAGTAGATTTCTAGTAGTCAGTTGTCTGTTTTGGTATTCCCAAGCCATAGTGAGTTTTCTCCAATACAGAAATGGCGACTCCGCTGGGGAAAACATCCATGTTTGGGAAATGTTTTTAAGCATTAGTCCATAATTAGAGTTGTTGTTTATCGAAGCTCTGTGTCACTGATTGGCCGTTAAGATACACCATAGAAAACTTGCTTTTTTTGAGCCTCTGGACTCTTTATTTTCCCATTTTCCTTTCGTCACCCACGGGCTAGCTTAGTTTTTCCCGCGTATACCCACCTCTATTTACTCTACTGCTCGCGGATACCCGCAGGATTTCCTTCGACAGTAGCGTGTAACTCCAGCTTTTGTTGGTTTAGGGCTATTGGTTGTTGCTATGTGAGTTTGGTTGGTTCCTGAGTCTTTGTTGGCCTCTTTCTTGACTGTTTCATGCCTTGGTTGTGACCAGATCTCTTCGTTTCTCTTGGTTGATCCTTCTTTGTTTTTTACCAATCTTTGGTTTTAGCCTCTTGGTTTCTTCCTTTTGAGCTCATTCCTTTGGCTGAGTCTTGCTGTTTAGGATCTGCTGGGTTGTCTTAGTGATCTTCTCGGCACTTTAGTGACTGAATAGTAGGATTTTGCTTGCATTTTTTCATTCCATTTATATTGAAAAAATACAAAAATATTCATTTAGTTTTTGCATTTTCCTTCTTGTTTATAACCAAAAATACAAAAATATTTTATTTCCGTGTACTGCATCTTGCATTGAGTGCTTGTTACCTTCATTTTAGGTTCTGTTTGTGCATCGAAAAGATAAAAGATTGCATCTTTATTTCAGAATTGTTGCTTGATTTTGCATATTAGTGACATTGTTTTATTGGATAGATGAGTCTAGGATTGGACGATGTTGCATACTATTGAGTCTACACATCGATAGTTCACGATCATATCCCTTGAGTAATCACAACCACTAAAATTAATGTTTAATCATAAAATTGATTAGACTGATTTTATTTATAGGGTACACCAACTAGCATAGGTTTAGAGTCTTGGAATAGATCATTGTGAGTTAATAATCCAAGACTACTAGACGAAACATTAGGTGTCTGACCAGGGAGTGGAGGAATCCATGGTATAGATCGGTGTTGTCAGGAAGCTCTACTCAATCCAGAGTTAAGCACGAGGTCACGGGAGGTTGGCTAAGGAGATATCCCTCTAATACCGACTGAACGTGGGAGATATATCCAGGATTTGTTCATATCTGGGGGTACCGGAGGTTCATCCTCTTGTGCTTCAGGCTTAGCTACCCTGCCCATACGACGGGTCCCACCTGTGACTGTCCCCCTGAGCATTGGTTATATTGCGGTGAACATAGTTTCCTTACCTAGGTACCGCACAGGGTACTTGCAGTGGTTATGTTGTTTGTGTCCTGAGTCAGATAGGGATTGGACAGCACAGTTGTGTTCATACAGTGGACTTGACCCTGTCGACACAGTGAAGCCTAGGTGTCTCTATAACTGATTCTGTTACCTCCATCTATAGTTTGCAAGTCTCAAGTCTCTCCTAGGCGAGACATACCAGCTCTAGTGTCGGGAGATCATTTAGCCACTCTGTTTGTCTGGTCTTGGCTGTAGTTTCTCTAGGTGTGTGCTTTTGATTTACTTTTTTTTATCGATAGTTTGCCTTTAGGGGACATTGTGTCTCTCTCTGGAGATATCGTGGTGCGAAGCCCTACTCTCCGTCGATCCCGTCATTTGGCTGGTTTAAAGCCACTCGAAGTTACACGCCATATTGCTAGAGGATGTTGGAGGGCTCCCTTTGAGTCTTCATATTCTTACATGACTTATGTTGAAGACTACATGGCTACACATCCCAATATTGGGAAATATCCTTCTACTCCTTCAGGTAGAGTTGAACATACTTCCGATCCCCATACTCCTCGTGAGGATTGGGGAGGTGATCCACCTGACACTCAACCCGGTTCTATTTGGCCTAATCCACTTGACTGGTATCCGTTTTATCCTTCGAATCCAGATAATTATCTTTACGGGATGCCCGACTTACCTGAGGAGGAAGAACAGGACGAGCCTTTCGTTCCTTCATTTCCACGTGATTATAGATACAGGAGGCCTGAGACTCATGATGAAACTGGCCCTACGATCAACCCCACCGCACTCTCTTTTGGTATGCCTAGTCATAGTACTATTGAACCTTCCACTACGGTTGGTACTCACGCTGGCACTAGTCAAAGTGTTAGCCATACTATACCCAGTGGGGGCACTACCCTTGCTAGGGGCATTATGTTCTCCACCCACACACATAGTATGGGGACTGGTCAGATTCCTAACCATGCTAATGTTGGAACATGACCACCTCCTAGGAATACCCAACCTAACCGGAATGTTGTTCAGAATACGACTCGCCATCCACCACCTAATACGCGTGCCACTACTCCTCAACCCAGGACTAGTTTTGCACATGATACCGTTCCTCCCAACCACGGGGGTGGACATATACTGCACACTTTTGCGTCCATTTCCGCCGCTAGTAATGCTAATGTAGGGGTTGGGAATATTTCCTATCCACATGGACATC
This sequence comes from Larix kaempferi, assembly GCA_027924585.1. Classification (NCBI taxonomy): domain Eukaryota; kingdom Viridiplantae; phylum Streptophyta; class Pinopsida; order Pinales; family Pinaceae; genus Larix; species Larix kaempferi. Next base: position 8,236,297 of record BSBM01000249.1, read on the forward strand.
ACACCACCAACCCTGCTACTAATCACACTAATGTTGGGGCTGGGCATACTTCTCATGCTTTTGGTCACCACACGATTGCTCAAGCTAATCCTAATGCTGGGGGTGGGAACATACCATACCATTACGGTCATTACAACACGGTTCCCACTATGAATAGTACATACATGCCCCATACTCATGGTGGAAACCCTTACGACAACACAGTCGGTGCTGGACACAAGTATCACCCACCACCCCAATATGGTGCTCAAAACACGCATATACCTGCTTACTCTCAAATGGGTCAAGCAGGAGGAGGTTATCAATCTTATGGCCATGGGAAAGCTTATGGTCTGTCAAGTCCTTCTTATCAGTAGTTTAATCCTCATGGTCAAGCTTTTCGTCCATCTTATAACATAGTTCCATTTAACCAACCTTTTATGGGAGATTATAATCTATCTTTCTAGCCGCAGCTCCTGTTCCTTGCACGCTTGAATCTCCTGGATCTTTTGAAGCTCATGAATGATTCGGTGTGTCACGACCCTACTTGGCCCCCGGTCCCTACCAAGCTCCCTTCAGACATTCCAAAGTTTGAGGGGAAAGGTGGTGAGGACCCGGGAGATCATGTCACGACATTTCACCTTTGGTGCTCCTCCAACTCTTTGAATCATGATTCCATTTGTTTATGACTATTTCAATGCACCCTCACAGTGGCAACCGCGAAGTGGTATGTAGAATTGCTTGGAAACAACTATAGGGGATTCAACGAGATTGCTTTGGTTTTCTTAGACCATTTCCAGTTGTCGGTTCGTTATGATATTGGTACTGAGTTATTGTCCACCTTCCGTCAAAATAAGGCCACACATATTTCTGACCACGTTCAAGAGTGGCATCGGCGGAAGAGATTAGTGAAATCCAACATTCCTCCAGAGTTCCCATTGGAATGGTTCCTCAAGTATTTACTTCCATACGTTGCTAAGGATGTTTCGATGTCTGACATTGTGACTGAGGAACAAGCTATCTTGAAAGTCCAGCAGTTAGATCTACTCTATTCTTAGTCTGGCATTTTATATGACATTATTCCTGATGCACCGAGAACAAGACATGAGCCTACGTCAGTTCCTGGACCACATGTCGATGGCATCATGGGGTCCACATGCACTCACCCTATAGACTTGGTAGCTAATCAAATGCAAAATTTGTTGCTAAACCAGTCTGCTCTCGGACAGGTACACACCTTGTCCACTTCCACTCCGTCGTCTGAGGTACACAATGTGCAATCAACGAAACCATCGGGTAACCAACAACCTGGTGGTAAGAAAAAGGGGAGAAATAATCGCAGGGGTGGAAACAATGGAAGTAATAACAATAGAAATCGTAATATTCCTCGTAAAGAGAATGCCAACCCTCCTCAAAAAGGCGGTAATGCTGGCGAGGATCGTAAACCTAGGCGTAAGGTGAAATTCCCTTGCAAGCTTTGTAGGGAGGATCATCTTACTCACTTATGTCCTCGAATTGAAGAAGCATCGAAGCATTTGGCACAGATCCCAGCTGTGTTGAAGGATCCCCTTCCTCATCATCAAAACATGGATTTGCATGCTCCCACCACTGGTTATGGTACCAATGAAATGGCAACGTCTTCTTCCAATAATAGTGGTTATGGATGTGTGAATATGGTTCAGTCGGAGGTTTGTGTTGCTACTCGTCAACGGGATTATGGTGCACCACAACCCAATTTGGGGAGTGAGCCTCCCCCTCCTCCTGACAATTCCTTACATATTGAGAAGCCCTCTATTATGCTACGAATACCGAAAGGTGTTCTCAAGCGCTCCATGCATAATCCTAATGCTCGAGCCACCCAGAACTACTCCATCATAGAAGATTTGGGAAAAACTCCATGTGCCATGTCGGATCTTGAGGTTTTACAAGCCTGTCCTTCTCAGAAGCATGCCCTTTTGAGTGCGTTAGGAGTTTAGGATGGGGGAAGTCCTAGTGTTATAAAGTTCGATACTATTAATGTCCAGCCTCGCCTACCTTACCACGTGGCTCTTCAAATACAGGTAGTTTTCCTTAAGAGCTTCGTCAAACGTACTATGGTTGATGAAGGTGCCTATGAATCAGTAATGTCGATAGCTTGTTGGAAATCTCTTGGCTCTCCTCCTCTACTCATGTCTAGAACTACACTCACTGCATTCGACGATAGGTATTTTATGCCGCATGGAATTATCCCATACCTTGTTGTCTCCGTGGGAGGTAAGTCCGTGCCTATTGAAGTCGAAGTGGTTGATGCGCCCATCGAATACAACCTTTTACTGGGTCGGAACTGGATGTACGCTATGAAGGCTATCGTGTCTACTGTATTTAGAGTTATCTGCTTTCCCCATGAAGGAAAGATTGTGACGATCGATCAGCTGGATTTTGTTGGCACTCCTTCCGCAGCATCCACGGGATATGTAGTCCCGCAAGTTTCTAATTCTCAGCCGGCAACTGGGAACATGGGTGTTGGAATGTATCCTTCATTGATGGGATCTTTCGACCTCCCTGCACCCATCTCCTTCATAGGAACCATCTCCGATGATGCTCCTTTCTCATTGAATCACGTACTTTTCTGGACATCATACTTTAGTGCTCTGTGGGATCCACCTTCCATGAGTTCCCTGTCTGGAGACATTTCCCACAATGAGATGGATATGCCCTTGACTGTAGTCAAGATTGCTCATCATATTCAACTAGCCACTGCAGATCCGGATCTCTCTTCTTCCCAGACAGTTGAAGAAGATCCCGTTATGCTACCCACGTGTGTAGTCAACCCATCTTGTTCACATGATTTCCTCGATGGTATTCTACCTTCAGATGAAGTTTTTATTGGGGCCATGAGTGGTGATGACAAGCCGTGCCGGTTTCTTTATCATAGATCTCATTCCCCTCCTACCCTTGATCTTATTGAACAAGATGAGTCTAGAATACAGTCTGCCATACATTTTGATCCAGGCATAGTTTGGTTTAGCCCCAGTTTGAAATTAAAGTCTGATCTCCCTAGTGATGAGTCTATAGACTCTCCTATAGATCCCCGAATCAGTGATCCTGATGAGTTCAATTCTACTTCTAGAATTTCCAACTCCTGTGATGATGAATTTGCCACTGCAGATTCCTTCACATCCTTCAGCTTTTCTCTGCATTTTGAAGATGATCATTTTGATCCCTTAGGTATTGGTACTATGGCACCTTCAGTGGTTAGCTCTACCTGCAGTATGTCTGAGGTTAGCAATAGTGAAGTTGAAAATGTTTCTACCGCAGTGACTTGTATCTTTTTCTTTACATATGTTTTAGAGATGATCTTGGTACTTATGTTTCTTGGAGACAGGATTCTTAGCTGGACTTATACTTGTTTACTGGTCCTTTTCGACATTTGCTTCGTTCATGCAAGGAATATTCGGAGCCTTACATATAGGACTCCCCGAATTCACAGACACCCCCTGAGTGTCCTTATCTTGCTCATGTTCCTTGCATTATGCATAGCTTTGTCCCATGCGCTTGGAACTAGTCTCGCATGTCCCTGACACTCGTCTGCTCTCATTATGAACATTCTTCCATATCTCCTTTGAGCTCGTTAAAAACAGTAAGGAAGTCACAAGTTTAGTTTTTCTGGCTCGTTAAACCTTTACGGAAGCAACATCAAACAAGATTGCCGAGTATACTTGTTATTTCAGACTCGTTAAAGGATTTGAAGCGACATCCACTTAGGTATAAGTTTACCCCTTTTTTGGACCTGTGTGGATTAATTACGAAAAAGGTATACTCTAGTCATGCGTGACTAGAAGAGTTCTTCTCTCATTGTTTTACACTTTTTCGGGTGAGGAGACTAACTTTACGAAAAATGACTCCCACTTTATATCATGTTGTGATTGCATTGCATCATCCTGCTTGCCACTTGAGACTTGTGCCGGCTCCCGCTTACTCAGTTGTTAGCCTGGTGCCTGAGCGCTTTTCCCTGTCGAGCCCTACAGAGCTTATATATTTTCCCTTCACAATTTGATGCCCTTTTGACCCTGAGGGAACATACCCCCGAGTGTCCACATTCTGCACGCACTTCCTTGCATTGAGCATAGGTATGTTCCACTGCTTGGGACTAGTCTACTAGCTATTTGACACTCGTTCCCTCACTTGTTGTACTATAAGCAATTTTATTCTTTTTCAAGCTTTTCCCAAATATGAAAAAGACCAAAAAAATCAAATATTCCAAAAATCTGGATGGGATTATGGTCACTCTTTCTTATTGGCAATTGTTGTGTCGGATTTGAACAGAGCATTCATTCCACTCCGTATATTATGAGTCGGGACTATAGTTGGGCCTTAGGAGCTGTACTTGTTTCTCAGTTTTCTCCACTGATTGGTTAAGCTTCTAGTCATTATGGAGCCCTCTGTAATTCCTCCTGCATTGCATAGTTTATGTCGAGTCTATGATACCTTAGTCTATCCATCTTCTCATGCTCTTGTTCAAAGGAAGTCCTAAACTAGTGTCGGCCACACCTCAGATCTCTTGACTATTGCATGTCGGCCATCCTCATTGAGTCAGTCCGTTTCACCTGAGATCTTCCAAATCTTTTAGCATTGTTGGTACCTCGTGCTGGTTGATGGGGGATTCCTTAATGCCCTCCTTCTAGCGAGTCTCGTTCCGTCGACTTCAACTCATTTATTTTGGGACTTGAGGCATAAAGTTTGGTTGAGTACCTTGAGGCTTGCATTCATTAGTGGCAGGTTCTCTTGCCATCGACAGTTTTGGGAATACATCAATGTCCCCTGATCGATGGATTCATCCTAGTGTTCAACTTCAATCCATTTATTCACACTCTGATGATTGTGCTCTGTGCCTTGATGCCCATTTTCATTATTGGTGGGTCATCTCGCATCTGTTAACGGTATACATCATTGACTGGTAATCAGACGATGTCTCATTAGGTTCGACCCCAACTCCTTTATTTACTTGATGAGACTTGCACCGTCGAAGACTTGTGTAGAAGACCCCAGGAGATTGTGGCATTCAATATGCTACATATGACTTCGAATTTACATCTGAGATATCACCTCTCAGATTTCAGCAGTTTGTACCTCCAGTTTGCACCAGTTGTCTTCTTTTCAGCAGAAGATCATATCTTACTGTAGAGGGATCATGGCTATGATCACTTATGATATGTATCTATTATACTGCCTATTCATGGCCATTGTATCATATTGTTGTACTATCCTGACATGTATTCAAAGATACTATTGTATTATGACAAGTGAGCTGTTCTTTCCAATTATGTCTCCATCACTCCACTTCTGAGTTTTATAATGTATTTTGTCCATCATAGCACATTTCAGTCTCTAACCTCACACATTAGGGGGCATCTGTTACACAGAAATATTCCACCCTATGAGCATCAACATTCTTTGGCCTGTAGGATCCATTTCAGTGACTCAGATCCATTTTTATCCTTCAGTGATACCAGTTTGCCCTATTTTTATTCCTACCCGCCTGTTGCATCATTATAGCAGGCGTACTCACGAGTTGCATCCCTATATCCCGTGGGTAGCATGTAAAATGGTAAAAACAACTATTTTATCACTTTTTACTTCCAAAAAGCGGTCATTGGGTGACCTTTGGCTCTCCATCTACCCAAGTAACGTCTCGATGTGTCCTTTCACCTACCTTTGAGAGGACTATATATTGAGCAGATATGGCTTATGGACGGGAGGAAGAAGAGAATCGTAAGAGAACTCTAGTGGATTTTTTCCCTATCTTGAGTCTACACTCATTGATCCTTGTAGTTGTGAACCCCTTATGTTCACCTTCCAAACTTCTTCTAGTTTGAGTTTGCCATTCATGGAGGATTGAAGTGGTGGAGGCACAAGTGGATTGATCTAGATCTTGGTTCAGATTGGTTGTCGGCAAGAGGTCGTATCACTTTGTGCTTCTTCTTGTTCATTAATATAAATACTCATATTCTTGTCCATTCATGGTGTGAATGTCATTTATTATACATTGGCTTACATTTTTTTGTGATATTATGGACCATTGTTATTGATAATCTTAATGTCAATTATATATTATATGTACTTGTTGTATATTGGCTGTCAAGACTAATTTGCAGATTACAAGTGCATGGATTGAAAGCTCCAATGGGGATCTACATCAAACGTTGGATTGAGGTTGGTTACATTTCTCCGTTATCTTAACATTGTCATTTATAATAGCATTGCTTTGAGAATTGAGTAGATTTCTAGTAGTCATCTGTCTGTTGTGGTATTCCCAAGCCATGGTGAGTTTTCTCCAATACAAGGTGATGCAAAGCTCATAGCAGAAATGAAGAGGAAGCTTGCCGCAAAGTTTGAGATGAAATACCTAGGTAAGATTCATTATTTCTTGGGTCTTGAGGTGTGGCAGAATACAAAGGAAATTTTCCAGTTTCATGGAAAATATGTGGTAGATATCCGGAAGAGATTCAGGATTATGGATTACAAGTCCATGTCCACACCTAGGGAATCAAATTTGAAGTTGTTGTGTGATACTTCTTCAGAGATGGTGGATGCCACATTATACATGTAGATGATTGGTTCATTGATGTACTTAATGAAAACAATACCATATTTATGCTTTGCGGTGAACAAACTGAGTCAGTATATGGTAGAGTGTTGGCTTAAGTACTGATCTAGAGGTTTCCAATATAGACCCAGGTTTTTTAGCGGTTCAAGGAACCAACAAAACCCCTTCTCACTGGCCCTTTCGACAATAGCCTGCGAACAGGCTGAGATCTCACCCGAGGTGTAGCTATGGGGGCACTGTGGAATCAGGTTTCCATAGTGAAGTGATAATTTGTTCAGACAGGACTACTATGCAGCATGCTATCAGAATTGCGTTGCAAGCTGAGGACTACGCAACGATAGACTACATCGCGGTCCACACTTCTTCAAACTAACCGTTGCGTAATCAATGCACACAAAGGCTGCATAGTTTGAGCAGGATACAATTAATAGGACAATGCAACAAATCTATACGCTTCCTCGTTCAAACTTAACCACTTAAGACTTTACTCGACACTTAATCATTCATCTACTGCCTTAGATTAATTAGCCTTATAATGAATGCAAGTAGACGAAACATACACTGTTGCGCACACCCAGTGCTCTGCGTCGAAGGGTTATATAATATGAACATTACATACACATGTGATTATTCAATGAACTGATACTTTCAGACTTGGAATACTGAGCATTCAACATTCATTCATTCCATCAATACTTAAAATATCATTCCCATGTGTCTCCTATGGCGAATACATATAAAAGAATTAGCACACCAACTGATAAATGAGAATTCAAGCATCTAATGTAAGCAAACAAGTAAATGTAAACACACAAACAATCACACTACACAGTATTTAACGTGGTTCACCCCCCGGATGGAGGCTACATCCAAAAGAACTATTGTTATATTAGTCTTTGGGAAGGGTACAAAAGTTCTTTCTCTGTGCACTCAGCTGCAGTCTCTCTTCTCTCTCAATTAGGTCTCTGCGCACTTAGCCGCAGAGCCTTTATAATAGCTTCAAGCTTAAGATTCAACAATATTCAATGCTTACAAAATGAAGAGTTAACAACCCAACAACCCTTTCCCATACAAAATGTTCCTTACTTATAGATCATGCTTATAGGTCATGTCTTTACAACTAATAGGAAAAACCCTTAGGTTTACAAAACTGGTGTGGCTAACTGCTAGCCTGGCTGTCGTTGTCGATAGCTTGCTCCGCCTGCTCAAGGTCGTCCTCCTGGGCCACTCGTGGCTCACACACTCTTCTGATAGCCTCAGTCGTAAAAAATAGTTACAAATGCGTCATGGCCTGTCCCTTTCCACACATTCCGCTTTCCTGTCTCTGTCGGCGTAGTGGCCTAGCTTCTCAACTACTTGTTGCCACTCTCCTTGACAGGTTGCTTTCTTCTTCCTTCAACCTGTTCCTTACTCAAAATAGTTCACTTCCTCATCAAACCTTTACTTATATTTATTACCAAAAATAGCTGATGCGCGGGTCATGTGCAATAGCATACTACGCAATCCTTCCTTACCCATTGCCACTGCGCACCATGTGCAATTTCTCAAAACTACCCCCATACCATGTCGCAACACACAATGCGCAATTTGGAATACTTGTGCATATTTTCCAACTTGGGCCCCACCCAATAGCCCCCTAACACTCACCTGTGGCTCGTCCCAAGCCACTTCCACTTGTGGACGATGGTGCTGCATCTTCTGGTGTACCTAGCTTCAAAGTAAAGTTTTGCAAAGTAATTGCTAACTCTGCAACCGTGTCCTTGGCCTTTTTCTCAAATCCCCAAAGTGTCTCTAGAGTTTCCTATGAGACTTCTTCCTTGGCCACCTATTCTTTCATGGTTCCTCCCGCGGCCTGAAGTTCTTCGAACTTCTCATCAAATTGTTGCATCAACTCAAGTCCTTCCTGTTCAATAGGCTACAGCCTGGCATATGTACCAGCCTCCTTCTCTCTAAGCACGACCAACTCTTTTTGCAGAGCCTTGACTTCATTGTACTTCTGGATTTTCTCCCTGGCTAGCACACTTCTTAACTCTGTGTTTGCAGTCTATACCTGTTGTTGTGTCCGCTGCAGATCCCCCTTTATATTTTGAAGTGCAGGATCCTCATTCAAACCTGTCAATGCTATAGTTACTCCTTCAACTAACTCTTGGCACTTTGTCACCTCTGACGAAATGCTGTCCACAACAGCAGCATACCCTACAACACACATGATCCAATTACGGGATGGTCAATCCCTCTCACTTTAGGACATAGGTCCAAGGATGATATAATCCTGATCCACTTACGGGATGATCAATCCCTCTCAATTTAAGACATCTCTCATGTCTGTGGACGATGCAATCCAGATCAACTTATAGGATGATCAATCCTTATCCTTTTAAGACACCTCACCATGTCTAGGGATGATGCAATCCCGAATCAACTTACAGGATGATTAGTCCTTATCACTTTAAGACACCTCACCATGTCTAGGGATGATGCAATCCCAATCTACTTACAGGATTATTAGTCCTTATCACTTTAAGATACCTCACCATGTCTAGGGATGATGCAATCCCAATCTACTTACAGGATGATTAGTCCTTATCACTTTAAGACACCTCACCATGTCTAGGGACGATGCAATCCCAATCTACTTACAGGATGATTAGTCCTTATCACTTTAAGACACCTCACCATGTCTAGGGACGATGCAATCCCAATCTACTTACAGGATGATTAGTCCTTATCACTTTAAGACACCTCACCATGTCTAGGGACGATGCAATCCCAATCTACTTACAGGATGATTAGTCCTTATCACTTTAAGACACCTCACCATGTCTAGGGACGATGCAATCCCAATCTACTTACAGTATGATTAGTCCTTATCACTTTAAGACACCTCACCATGTCTAGGGATGATGCAATCCCAATCTACTTACAGTATGATCAGTCCTTATCACTTTAGGACATAAGTCCAAGGATGATGCAATCCTAATCCACTTACGGGATGATCAATCCCTATCTCTTTAGGACATAAGTCCAAGGATGATGCAATCCTGTCACGTACATTTTGAACCAAACGCTCAGGGACGATGCAGTCCTATCACGTCCACTAGGGACCACTTTATCGGAGACATATGTCTACGGATCTCTTTTAGGACATTTGTCCATAGATGATACAATCCCCTCATCCACTAGGGACCACATTCTCGGAGACATCTATCTACGGATCACTTTAGAACTTAAGTCCAGGGATGGTACAATCCTCTCCTGTCCACTACTGACTTCATTCTCGAAGACCATACGTATATGGATCCTTTTAGAACATGTGTTCAAGGATGATGCAATCCCTCTTCTTTCTCGGAGACATATGTCTACGGATCCTTTTAGAACATGTGTTCAAGGATGATGCAATCCCCTTGTCAACTTAGACCCTGTCTAAGGACCATCCACCAACCTCTCTGTCAGCATCACCAATATAGGTATCCACATCATTGACCTCACTGTCGATGTAGGCAATCTCGTCATAAGTGACCACATCACTCCCCCTCTCGAGGAGGGTCCTACCAAGCTTGTCTCGGAAAATACTCAAACCTTTCTTGAGGTAGAGGTTTGGTTAGTACATCGGTAACTTGTTCACTTGAGGTAGAAGTTTTGTTAGTACATCGGCAACTTGTTACAAATTCAAACTTTATAGTTCCTTTCTGCGCCATATCATGGAACACTAGATTCTCTGCCATCTTGATACAACTCTGTTTGTCACATAGGATCACAGTTGGGTCTATCTCTAAGTCAAACAATCCAGAAGCCATACTGCTTCACAACTAGCAGAGCAAGTAGCTATGTATTCTGCTTCAGTTGTGCTGAGAGCCACACTAGACTACTTCCTGCTATACCACGAGATCATGGCTAATCCCAGACAATAACATCCTCTCGATGTGTTCTTCCTATCTGATACACTTTCTGCCCAATCAACATCTGTGTAGTCATCTGAAGTCATGATCTCCAAGATAGCATAGATCAAAGTCTATCATATCCTTTAGATGCCTCATCACATGCTTTTGCAACTATCAGGTGAACATATCTAGTTTCCACTAGATACTGACTCAAGGTGTTCTCAGCAAGGTATATATCTGGCCTGGTATTCGTCAGATACATCAACAACCCAATAATATGTCTGTACAGAGTTATATACACTAACTCTGATGAGTCATTCACTAACAGCTTCAAGTTGGAATCCATGAGAGTGGTCATTCCAACATATCAAGTCCTTTTAATATTTCTCGGCATACTTTCCCTGGTTGAGAAAGATTCCTTATGAGCCTTTCCATACTTCTAGACCTAGAAATTAATGCATCAATCTGAGATCTTTCATTTTCATTTCTGCAGCCATCTATCTGTGCCATCTCTCATCAGATGAGTCTACTGATATGAGCCTCAACATCATTGGAACTTTGTGGTGAGTTCCTTCTTTCATCTGTGTATAGAAATCATATTCAACCTTGTAGCAAAGGTTGAGATCCACATTACCCATGGTGATCATTAAGATCATCAATTTACTATCGATCCTGGGAACCCATACAGAACCTGATTCACACTTCTTCTTTAATTACACCATTAAGAGAATGGTCTTATCTAGCCACTTGGAGCAAACATTTCATCATGATTCTCTTCCTCTTTCTAAGAGAATCTTCTAGCCACGAGCCTTCTATAGTGTGTTTGATTTGAAAATCTTTTTGTTGAACATCCATCGCTTCTTCAGTGTTCATCATTCATCATGATCTTTCCTACAAATCAAAATTAAGTACATGATTAGTAATACTTCATAATCATCAAATCACATTGACATGATAACCTATTTTGCATACAGATATCATTTACATAGTTATGCAACTATTTTGACCAATAATTTGGCACAACACTTTCCCATATCCTGTATGCATACAGTGGCTATCTAGATTCCTTCCATCTCTACCAGAACATACTATCGAGAGTGTGCACAGCTCTCAGCATGTCAGCAAAGAGGTTTCATTCTAGACAAGCAACAATGGAATGTTTGTCCAACTTACCAATCATATGCATATTAGTAGTATACTGTTCAATGCTCTATGAATGTTTACACTCAGCATCATATATTCTAGGAATACAAATATGCATACAAGCAATATCATTTACTATTTCAAATAACAACTCAAATACTTATCTTTTTTGTTTGTGTGGTTGCCTCTCGTTTGATCTTCTATATGTCTTTTGAACTTCTATTCATTCTGTACCACTATGCATGCTCAAGTGTGCACTAGTGTCATCATCATGATCTCATACACAAACATACATTCATTAGTATATTCTCAATATTATCAAAACATTCTAATTCTAAATAATCTTGAATATGTATAGTCATGATCATTAGTATTCAGGGTTTCAAGGAAGTCTTGTTTTACTCATGCATATTCTTGTTTGATCATAGTACTCTTCTGGTTAATTAAATCATCAAGATAAAAGACATAATATGGATAAAACCTTGATTGCTAACTTTATGAATAAGCATAACCAATCATACCAAGTATACTTATATAAGGGATCCTAACACAAGGTAAGATTCTAACTTGACATAGGAAAACATACCTGGATTAGTAAACCTGCTTAGTTATGTACAACATACCTAAACAATCTCTTCAATGATTTAGAGATCCTGAGCTAGAACCTACATGTCTCATAGGTTAAGCATAATATAACAAAGTCATACATACCTCGTAAGTAGAACAAAGATTATGGATGAGTCTTTGTCTTCATGTTGTCATGGTCATGGAACTTGATTTGTCTTTTGTGATGTACCTGTATCTTGTTAGCAGACAACATCAACCTCACACAATACCATAATGCATTAGTACAATCATATAGCCCTAATCAATGAATGTCTTCGATCATTCACATGTATTCATACTGTTACTAGGGTGATAAGACAATTCTAACATTAATCAAGATTGTACTAATAAATAATATGAAGACAAACACATTATGAACTTAATCAAGAATCAGATTTCAAGACATACCTGAACCTCCTTAAGTCATACCTGTCGAGACTTCTTGTAGTCTTCTTATGTAAGGCCTTAGCCTCAACTCCCCCTGAAACTTGATCTGGAGCTTGATTAGAGTTTGCTAGAGAAACCCTAAAAATTCAATCTTTGACTTTCACACTTCTGAATGGATGGAAGGATGTGTCTTGCTGAGCTGATCAAACTAGCATACTTCAATTTTGAAATCTCCAAAATTTGACCCCTCAAAATTTCCTTCGAAACTTTTGGATCTTCTAGACAGGAACCCGAACTAGGGTTTGATGAAGCCCACCCTTCTGTCCAATCAAAAGGTTCGATCCAAGGCTCTAAACTCCTATTTTTCTGAGGAGCTTCCAGCCGTGGTTACAGACTTCAAAAATTCCAACTTTTGTTGAAGCCCTAATTTTCCATCTTTCCGATCAAAATCCCGAACTGGGGTTTGATCAAGCTCGGTCTTCTATCCAACCAAAAATTCGATCTTGGTCTCTAAATTTTGATTTTTCTGAGTAGCATTCAGCCGTGGATTCCGATTCCAAAAATTCTAACTTTCTCCGAAACCCTAAATTTCGGAAGCCATGAATGAAGGTGCTCCAAAAATAATTTTGTTTTGATAGAAATATGTACCTGATTGTTTCTTCTATAACTCCAAAATTTTTGCTCCACGGGGTCTGAAAACGTTTTCTATGGTAGCCTGACCTGTCATCTTTTCATCTCGACGGGTCTGACCTCAATTGGATTTTCTGAGAGAGAGTTATGCCAAGTGTCGCAACATGACCTGTTTATGGGATAAAACAGGAGAGCGAACTTATACGGAGTGCCACGTGTCATTGGTTCAGCTTCGGCCTCTGAAATAGTTTCTTGATATAGTACAGTCTGTGTACTACCTTTCATGTTTTACGACATTTCATTTGGAGCTTCCTATCCCAAGTTATGCCAAGTGTCGCAACGTGACTTGTTTATGGGATAAAACGGGAGAGCAAACTTGTACGGCGTGCCACGTGTCACTAGTTCAGCTTCGGCCTCTGAAAAATTTTCTTGAGATAGTGCAGTCTGTGTACTACCTATAAATTTTTACTAAATTTCATTTGGAGCTTCCTAGCCCAAGTTATGACCTTTTTTCCTAGGTCACCTGATTTTGACTGAGATCTGGAAGAGGCAGAAACCGTAACTTGTACTGATCATAACTCAAAAATTACAATGAATCGGAGGGTGCCCTTTGGACACAAGGTACCTGGGGATGTTATCTACGACCTGTAAACTTTTCAGATCCTGAACCTTTGCATAAATGGATTTATAGTGAAAGTTCCACGATGATTGGTTTTGCTATGTAAAACCCAAACCTTCAAATTGTCGCAAGTGAAGCAAGTGTCGTAAGTGCCATACATTGCCTTCCTTCAGGTTAGCCTTGATACCATGTTAAGATTTAATATGCTAAGACAGAAAATAGTAGCATTGCATTCCATTTCACAATAATAGCATATACAGGATTACTGAAGAAACAACAAGCATAGCATAAACACAAGAGACACAAATTTATCCTGGGAAACCCTCATGGGGTAGAAAACCCAGCAAAGCTTCCTCAATATAGATGACTAGCAATATACAAAGATGTAACCCTGAGCATAAGCTCCTCCTTCTCCATAGCAGACCTCTCCTCCACAAGTGCGCCACTCTCAAGTGAGTGAGTGTGTGTAAAATGAGGAATACACCTCCTCTATTTATATACACTACTCCGACTTGTCTTTTACACAAATCATGTAGGCTCGTATTTAACCATTGGGTTAAATACCCCACTACAACTAACTGGGCCGACCCCTCTAGGGTGGTCTAATAACCCTTTGACCCACATAACACATATAGGGCCGACCCCCACTAGGGAAGTCTAATAACCCAAGTTACCACATCTCGACGGAGGAATAAACATCTCCGGATATACAATAAGATCTTCACGGAGGAATGAAACATCTCCGAAATAATAAAGTACAATTATAATATTCTTTGAAGTTACAATATCTCAACATTTTGAGGGGTCAAATTTTGGAGATTTCAAAATTGAAGTATGCAAGTTTGATCAGCTCAGCAAGACACATCTATCCATCCATTCAGAAGAGTGTGAGTCAAAGATTGAATTTTTAGGGTTTCTCTGACAAACCCTAATCAAGCTCCAGATCTAGTTTCAGGGGGAGTTGAGGCTAAGGCCTTACATAAGAAGACTACAAGAAGTCTCAACAGGTATGACTTAAGGAGGTTCAGGTATGTCTTGAAATCTGATTCCTGATTAAGTTCATAATGTGTTTGTCTTCATATTATTTATTAGTACAATCTTGATTAATGTTAGAATTGTCTTATCACCCTAGTAACAGTATGAATGCATGTGAATGATAGAATACATTCATTGATTAGGGCTATATGATTGTACTAATGCACTGTGGTGTTGTATGAGGTTGATATTGTCTGCTAACAAGATACAAGTACATCACAAAAGACAAATCAAGTTCCATGACCATGACAACATGAAGACAAAGACTCCTCCATAATATTTGATCACATAGAAGTTCGACTTATGAGGTATGTATGACTTTGTTCTATTATGCTTAACCTATGAGATATGCAGGTTCTAGCACATGATCTCTAAATCATTGAAGAGAACAAAGAAGATATTGATTAGGTATACATAACTAAGCAGGTATACTAATCCAGGTATGTTTTCCTATGTCAAGTTAGAATCTTACCTTGTGTTAGGATCCGTTATATAAGTATACTTGGTATGATTGGTTATGCTTATTCATAAAGTTAGTAATCAAGGGTTTATGCATATTATGTCTCTTATCTTGATGATTTAACTAACCAGAAGAGTACTATGATCAAACAAGAATATGCATGAGTAAAAGAGGACTTCCTTGAAACCCTGAATAGTAATGATCATGACTATACATATTCAAGATTATTTAAAATTATAATGTTTTGATAATATTGAGAATATACTAATGAATGTATGTTTGTGTCTGAGATCATGAGGATGACACTAGTGCACACTTGAGCATGCACAGTGGTACAGAATGAATAGAAGTTCAAAAGACATATAGAAGATCAAGCGGGAGGAAACCACACAAACATAAAAGATAAGTATTTGAGTTGTTATTTGAAATAGTAAATGATATTGCTTGTAATAGGTTGTATGCATATTTGTATTCCTAGAATATATCATGCTGAGTGTAAACATTCATAGAGCATTGAACAGTATACTACTAATATGCATATGATCGGTAATTTGGACAAACATTCCATTGTTGCTTGTCTAGAATGAAACCTCTTTGCTGACATGCTGAGAGCTATGCACACTCTCGATAGTATGTTTTGGTAGAGATGGAAGGCATCTAGATAGCCACTGTATGCATGCAGGATATGGGAAAGTGTTGTGCCAAAGTATTGGTCAAAATAGTTGCATAACTATGTAAATGATATCTGTATGCATAATAGGTTATCATGTCAATGTGATTTGATGATTATGAAGTATTACTAATCATATACTTAATCTTGATTTGTAGGAAAGATGATGAAGAATGATGAACACCGAACAAGTGACGAATGTTCAACAATAACATTTACAAATCAAACAAAATATAGAAGGCTCGTGGCTAGAAGATTCTCTTAGAAAGAGGAAGAGAATCATGATGAGATGTTTGCTCCAAGTGGCTAGATAAGACCATTATCTTAATAATGTAATTGAAGAAAGCTTTGTTCAGGTACCCAGGATCGATAGTGATCACCATGGGTAATGTGGATCTCAACCTTTGCTACAAGGTTGAATATGGTTTCTATACATAGATGACATAGATGCAAGAAGGAACTCACCATAGAATTCGAATGATATTGAGACTCATATCAGTAGATGAGAGATGGCACAGATAGATGGCTGCATAAATGAAAATGAAAGATCTCAGTTTGATGCATTACTTCCTAGTTCTGGAAGTATGGAAAGGTTTAGAAGGAATCTTTCTCAACCAGGGAAAGTATGCCGAGAAATATTAAAAGGACTTGATATGTTGGAATGGCCACTCTCATGAATTCCAACTTGAAGTTGTTAGCTGATGACTCCTCAGAATTAGTTGATGTGACTCTGTACATATATATTATTAGGTCGTTGATGTATCTGACGAATACCAGGTCAGATATAAGCTTTGTTGTGAACACCTTGAGTCAGTATATAGTGGAAACTAGATGTGTTCACCTGATAAGTTGCAAAGCATGTGATGAGGTACCTAAAGGGTACGATAGACTTTGATCTATGGTATCTTAGAGATCATGACGTCAGATGGCTACACAAATTTTGATTGGGTGGGAAGTGTATCATACAAGAAGAACACATCGAGAGGATGTTATTGTCTGGGATCGGCCATGATCTCATGATTTAGCTGGAAGCAGTCTAGTGTGGCTCTCAACACAAGTGGAATATATGGCTGATTGCTCTTCTAGTTGTGAAGAAGTATGGCTTCGGGATTGTTTGACTTAGAGATAGAATTAACTTTGATCCTATGTGACAAATAGAGTTGTATCAAGATGACAAAGAATCCAGTGTTCCATGATAAGTCAAAGCACATAGGGATCTAACAAGATATGGTGCAGAAAGGAACTATAATGTTCGAATTTGTAACAGGTTACCGATGTACTAACCAAACCTCTACCTCAAGTGAACAAGTTACCGACATATAAACCAAACCTCTACCTCAAGAAAAGTTTGAGTATTTCCAAGACAAGCTTGGAAGGACCCTCCTCAAAAGGGGGAGTGATGTGATCACTTATGATGAGATTGCCTGCATTGACAGTGAGGTCGTTGATGTGGATACCTATATTGGTGATGCCAATAGAGAGGTTGGTGGATGGTCCTTAGACAGGGTCTAAGGTGACAAGGGGATTGCATCATCCTTGAACACATGTTATAAAAGGAGCCATAGACATGTGTCTCCGAGAAAGAAGAGGGATTGCATCATCCTTGAACACATGTTCTAAAAGGAGCCGTAGACAGATGTCTTCGAGAATGAAGTCCTTCGTGGACATGTGAGGATTGGATCATCCTTGGACTTCAGTCCTAAAGTGAGCCGTAGACGTATGGTCTCCAAGAATGAAGTCCTTCGTGGATAGGTGGGGATTGTATCATCCTCGGACTTTGGTCCCTGAATTGATCCATATATGTATGGTCTCCGAGAATGAAGTCCTTAGTGGACAAGTGGGGATTGTATCATCCCCGTACTTCGGTCCCTAAATTGATCCATAGACATATGGTCTCTGAGAATGAAGTCCATAGTGGACAGGTGGGGATTGTATCATCCCCAGACTTCGGTCCCTGAATTGATCTATATACGTATGGTCTCCTAGAAGTGGTCCCTAGTGGACGAGAGGGGATTGTATCGTCCCCGGACTTCGGTCCCTGAATTGATCTGTAGATGTATGGTCTCCGAGAAGTGGTCCCTAGTGGACGAGAGGGGATTGTATCGTCCCCGAAATTCGGTCCTTGAATTGATCCATAGATGTATGGTCTCCGAGAAGTGGTCCCTAGTGGACGAGAGGGGATTGTATCATCCCCGTACTTTGGTCCCTAAATTAATCCGTAGACAGATGTCTCCAAGAAGTGGTCCCTAGTGGACGAGAGGGGATTGTATCGTCCCTGGACTTCGGTCCCTAAATTGATCCGTAGACAGATGTCTCCAAGAAGTGGTCCCTAGTGGACGAGAGGGGATTGTATCATCCCTAGACTTTGGTCCCTGAATTGATCCGTAGACATACGTCTCCGAGACAGTGGTCCTTAGATTTTCTCTAAGTTGACGAGTGGACTGTATCGTCCCTAGACATGTTATGGTGTCTTAAATGAATCATGTGTATTGCAGAGTATGTTGCTATTGTGTATACTTGACTAATGAGGATACTTGTATTGATGATATGGATACTTGTATTGGTGTGGATACTTGTATTGATGATGTGTATACTTGTATTGGTGAGGATACTTGTATTGATGATATGGATACTTGTATTGGTGTGGATACTTGTATTGATGATGTGTATACTTGTATTGGTTTGGATACTTGTATTGATAATGTGTATACTTATATTGGTGAGGATACTTGTATTGATGATGTGTATACTTGTATTGGTGTGAATACTAATACTGATGATCTAGATGACGATGCTGCTGATCGTGATGGTCTAGATGACGATGCTGCTAATCATAATGGTCTAGATGATGATGCTGTTGATCGTGATGATCTAGATGACGATGCTGCTGATCGTGATGGTCTAGATGATGATGCTGCTGATCGTGATGGTCTAGATGACGATGCTGTTGATCGTGATGATCTAGATGATGATACTGCTGATCATGATGGTCTAGATGATGATGCTGCTAATCGTGATGGTCTAGATGACGATACTGCTGATCGTGATGGTTTAGATGACGATGCTGCTGATCGTGATGGTCTAGATGACGATGTTGCTGATCGTGATGATCTAGATGACGATGCTGCTGATCGTGATGGTCTAGATGACGATGCTGATGATCGTGTGATGATGATGCTGATGATCGTGAGGATCCAGATGTTGATGTTGTTGTAGCTGTTTGAGTGTTGCAAAATATAAAGACTCAGTACTGAAGATGTTGATGTTCCAGTAACTGCTTGAGTTATTGATGATGTTGAGAAAGCTTCCAATGATTTATAGATGTATCATGTATGATGTTGATGACTCCTTGCTCGTGCAAATGCTGTTATAATATCCTTCTTGTTAAGGGGGAGTGTTGAGATATTGTAACTTCAAAGAATATTATATTTGTACTTTATTATTCCGGAGATGTTTATTCCTCCGTGAAGATCTTATTGTATATCCGGAGATGTTTATTCCTCTGTCGGAATGTGGTAACTTGGGTTATTAGACTTCCCTAGTGGGGGCTCAGCCTTGTATGTGTTATGTGGGTCAAAGGGTTGTTAGACCACCCTAGTGGGGTCAGCCCAGTCAGTTGTAATGGGGTGTTTAATCCAGTGGTAAAGTTGGAGCCGACCTAGTTAATATAAAATACAAGTCGGAGATGTGTATAAATAGAAAAGGTGTGTTCCTCATAATAGACACACTTCCCTCACTCAGAATGTAGCGCACTTGTGGAGGAGAGGTTTTTTATGGTGGAGGAGGAGATCATGTCTTTGGTTTGCATCTTTGTATATTGCTAGTCACCTATATTGAGGAAGCTTTGCTGGGTTTTCTACCCCATGAGGGTTTCCCAAGATAAATCTGTGTCTCTTGTGTTTATGTTGTGCTTTTTGTTTCTTCAGTGATCTTATATATGCTATTATTGTGAAATAGAATGTAATGCTGCTATTTTTTGTCTTAGCATATTGAATCTTTACAAAGAATCTTATATATATTCAATTAGTGTAAGTTCCAAACATGAATAAGATTATCTACAAACAACAAAGTTGATTTATTGGCTTTGAATTTGGTCATTGGTAGTTATCAAAGGAGTTCAAAAAATACAAATTATGGGGATTCACTACTTGTAATTAAATGAATGAAATGATCAAGAGTTTTTTAAAACATATGGCTTAGGGATATCTTTGCGGATGTCATGGTCATTAAAGGAAAAGGAATGTGATCATGGATGGTGTTTCCAAAGAAGGATTAAATATTGACGCTGGAAGATTAAATATTTGGGAGAGTACGAATGGAACCCTTGAGGATCATGATCCATGACCTTTTATGTAGATCTGTAATTTTCTTTTATGTAAATCTGTAATTTTTTAGTTGGTCGTGCAATATTTTTCTTTTTTGTTGTTAATATCCATTTGGATAGAATAGGTTGCGACCCATTATTTGGCGAAGACTTTCTTTTCTCTTTGGATGACTTTGTTTTATGGCAACAACTTACTTGTTGGACCTTTCTATTTTGTTATGTATTTATGTTGGAAAAAAACATAATGGTTGTTATAGATGACATATAGGGATAGGATGAAAATACTCTTGGAGTATATTCGAATTTGTTTTACATTCTATAAAAAAAAATTAGATACGTAATTGTGTTTTTTCACATCTATTAATATTTATGATTACTTGAAAAAGGTGGTTTTGCTTAAATCAATACAGCTATAACTATATTTTTGAATAATAATAATAATATTTTTATTATTTTTATTTATAATTTTAAAAATAAAAGTAAATGATTTATAAGAATTCTATTTAACAATTAATTTAAAAAGATACTATTATAAATCATTAATTGAATTATTTGAATTATATAAATTTACAATTAATAAATTATATTCACAACTCTCATATATATGATGATGATGGTGATGATTAATGTACTTTGGTTTGTCGGAACGTAAGAAATTTTTGTTCCTATGCTCAAAAATCTTAGAAAAAAGCTTTCCACGATCACTATAGTTTTGGCAAGTTATGAGGTTAGAAATGTTTGTATTGTAGTACATACTATGAAACTCATATCTAATGTGGGTGTAAGCAAGACACTCTAAGAGAAAATGATTTTCATCCTCACCTTTCATAGACTCACAAAGACGGCAAACCCTTTCCTCCCACAGATTTTTGGGAATAGACCAACACCCTCTTTGGCTATGGAGCTCATGAGATTCCATTCTAATCTTGGCTATATTCATTTTCTTCTTTAAACCAGTTACTATGGAGAATTTAGAAACATATTAACATAAATAATAAATTAAATTATATAATCTTAGAATTAATAAATGTCATTCAACTTTTATATATATATATATATATATATATATATATATAGATATATATATATATATATATATATATATATATATATATATACATTCAATTGTAATGGCTTGAGTTAATATCTATACTATGGTGGTGATGCTTTTGTGGTAATGGTTCATCATCAATAAGTTAAATTCATTTTTTTTAATTAAAAAATTAAAATAAATAATATTTACTTTAAAATTATTATGATAAATTATATATTTTTAAAACTAAAAAATTAATATTTATAAATTTGAATTTAATTTTGATAGATAAGAAAATTTTCTTTATTATAGAATAATGGTTTAAATTAAAGTCTTTATGATATATATGGTGATGGTGTGTTTTATAATCTTTAATTTGAATTGGATTTTTATTATTATAAAATAATGACTTAATAGATTGAATTATTTTATATGATGATGGTATTGATATAATGATGGTATTTTTTTTATAATACGTAATTATAAATAATTGAAAAAATCTCTCAAAATCTTGTCATTTAAATAACATAGAAGGTGATTATAAAAACAAGTGATTGTGGATTAGGATTAATATTTAAAACTAAAAAATTAATATTTATAAATTTGAATTTAATTTTGATAGATAAGAAAATTTTCTTTATTATAGAATAATGGTTTAAATTAAAGTCTTTATGATATAGCATTGATATTTATATGGTGATGGTGTGTTTTATAATCTTTAATTTGAATTGGATTTTTATTATTATAAAATAATGACTTAATAGATTGAATTATTTTATATGATGATGGTATTGATATAATGATGGTATTTTTTTTATAATACTTAATTATAAATAATTGAAAAAATTTCTCAAAATCTTATCATTTAAATAACATAGAAGGTGATTATAAAAACAAGTGATTGTGGATTAAGATTATCTATTCAATAAATATTATTTATAAAAATGTTCTATCATTTAAATAACAGTAACAAGGGAATGTAGAAACAAGTGATTGTGGATGAAGATTATCTATTTCATATATATTATTTATAAAAATGAAAGAGCAAAGTCAAAAGATTTAATTTAAAAAAATTAAAAATTAAAAATTAATAATAATTTTATTAAAAAATAAAAATAAAATAATCATTAATATTTTATTTATTTTTTAAATATTCATTTATAATATTATATTTATAGATTTTATATTAAAATGGAATATTTTAATTTTAAAAGTATATAATATTATTATTAATTTTTTTAAATATAAAATATTCTTAAAATTAGAATGAGTAAATTATTATTTAAAAGATAAAATAATTAAATTGGAAGAATATATATATATATATATATATATATATATATATATATATATATATATATATGTATATGTGGGGTAAAATGATATTTTGGTAAATAGAAAATGTAAATCATTAAATAACATATATTTAACAAACAATAAAATATATAACTTAGTTAAATGTATAGTTGAAAAGTTAAAATATTGATAACTGAAATAATTCAAACCATTAATTCTATAAAATATCATAAATCTATCACCTGTAGACAACTTAAAATATTTATTAATAAATATTTGATAAACAATAAAATATATACTTTAATCAACTGTATATTTGAAATGTTGATAACTAAAACAATTTAAACCATTAATTCTATAAAATGTTATCAACAACCTATTCCACTAATATGTATTTTTATTGGATGATCATACATAAAAGTTTAAATTTCATCATCCCCCAATCCCACTAATATGATATCCTATTGGATGATCATGATGAGTGATTAAGAGTTCATGACAACAATGACATGAGTTGGGGTCCCTAGTATTAGGATCCCTATATTGTGGGGACTTTATGTTAGTTGTTCAGTGGAAGTAGGTTTAAGAAGGGGCCCTCAAATCTTATCATCTAGTTGTTGTATTAGTATAGAAACAAATCTATGGATGAGGATCCAATGAAGATGGTGACTTTGGATAGGGTGATCTTTAAATTGTGGTAGTTTTGTATGTTTTAAAAAGAGTTGGTATTGATATTTCATATGTGATGAAGAACATTGAACAATATGTCATTTCTCCATACATCTTAAATACATCTAATGAATGACAATGTTTTGTTTGTTTATGTAAATAATTGCATCGTATAAATTAGATGCACTCTACAATGTTTTGTTTTTTATGTAAATAGTTGAACCAAATAAACTATATAAATAAGTGAACCAAATAAACCAAATCATTCGAAATCAATATTATATTTAATATAAAAATAAATAAATAAATCCAACATTTATTAATTTCATCAAATAAAATACTATATTAATTTGATAATAGAAATTACTCCATACCAATACCAATTTATATTTAGTTTCTTAATGTAAATAATTGAAAATAATAAATAAATTATAAAAAGTATTATAATAATAATAATAATTAATAACTTAAAATTAAAAAATACTATATTTAATAAATAAAAATAAATTAATTAATTTAGCATTTATTAATTTCATGAAATAAAATATTACTTTAATTTAATAATATTAAAAATTATATCAAAAAATCACTTCTTATATGTAATAACTTTTTCTCATAATACTTAAAACCATCTCAATATCAATATCATTTGATGATAAAACTAAAACCATTTTAATATAAATCACTTCTTATATATAAATAACTTTTGATTTTAATACTTAAAAGTGCTGCAATAACATCCTAACAATATCATTTGGTCATGAAACTAAAACGGGTTTAATATAACATCATAACAATATCATTTAATCATAAAACTAAAACGAGTTTAATATGATAAATTTTGATTTTAATATTTAAAACAACCTCAATAACATCATAAAACTAAAAAAAATCTTAATATGAATAACTTATTATATTAATTTAATAATAAAAATAACTTAATATCAATTTTTTTTATATCATAAGATTAAAAACCAATTCAATATAAATCACTTTTAATATACACCTAACTTTTTGATCTTATACTTCTATCTGAAAAACATTTTAATATTAGCCTTTTCTTAATGTATAAAACTAAAAATCATTTTAATATAAATCACATATAAATATCTTTTTGATTTTAATACTTAAAATAATTGAACTAAAATCCATTTCAATGTGAATAACTTATATCATATACATAACTTTTTGATCTTGATACTTAAAATTATTTCAATGTCATCTGGTCATAAAACTAAAATCCATTTTAATATCAATCATATCACATTTCATGTATAAATAACTTCTAACTTTAATACTTAAAACAATAATATTAAAAAATTAAAAATCATTTCAATATAAATCACTTATAACATATACATCACTTTTAATCTTCATACTTAAAATCACCTCAAGAATCAAAACGACCTCAATATCATCATGAGACTTAAAAATACATGTCTCCATGTAAATCACTTCTCACAAATAACTTTTGACCTTGTAATTTAAAACCACCTCTACACCAAAGATATATAGTTTTAACCGAGTGTCACATGCAAATTCATTTCGATATGTGCAAGAAATGCTATCATTGATACTAAATATTTCGTTACACTTTGAAAGACTTAAAATGTAATTAAGCTTTTTTGGTAATTTTATTTCAAACTTTGGAAAGTGAATTTACACAAATCATTTTATATTAATTCAAAACCATTTACACCCAAGTTTATATAATCCAAAGTATTTAGAATTTAAAGAATATTAAATAGTTTAAATTATATTAATATTTTATTACGTGAACAGTATTTATATTTTCAAATTGCAATATAATTAGTAACATCTGATTAATAAAAATTTATAAACAAAACTTATCCAAATTGAAGTGTAAATTTAAAATGTGTCAAATAAATTTGAATTAATTTTCATGATCTTCTGTTTTCATTTTCTTTTATTCGTTATACAAAAGGATTGCGGTTAACTTCTTTGACCGCAACAACGTGATCCATATGAATTTTTTTCATACTGAGAATTGGACATCTCCGAATGATATAGGATTAGGTCTACACGGGCTAGCGTAGCCTGCGGTGCTATGTCCAGCGGTATGAGACGTTTACGCGGAGCATGCATTGACTCCAGTGCAGATAGGCGATTTCACACAAGCTGGAAGGAAGAAGGAAGAATAAGGAAGATCTTCCGTATGAGGAGAGAAGAATGGAAAACAGCAGTTGAGAGTCCGAGGGGCAAAACGACCGTGTGGTGGCCAGGCCCTAGCACAGTCTGATTTCCCGCCGGCTATTGAATGGGAGCAGGTGGGTTCAGGAGTCGAGACGCCTTGCTTTCTGCTGCTGCTCCTGCAATTCACTGACTCACCAAATAAAATAAAATGTAATGCGTTTCGTACTGCCTAGTATGATTTCTGCCAACTATGATTTCCCACATGAGTCTGGTGTGATACATTAAGTGGGACCTATCGTTCATGAAACCATGGCAGAATGCATGGAACCTCCCTCTCACCCCGAAGCCCTAGTTTCCATAATGGCCTGCCCTTGCTGGGCTTTTATAAAAGACTGACTTTGGTGGAGTTTTTGGTGTAGAGATCCAGACAAAGCATATGATAACAACTGCCTTAAGGTAGCCTGTCTCCTTGCCATGTAAAACGATGATGCCATTGGGTCTTTGATGACTGTGTTGAAATCAGGGAGACTTCTTCATTTTTATTTGGTACTAATCGGCCCTTTGATTGCTATAATATTCTTCCCTGGCTTTTTGGAGGACACTGAGCAAGGAGCTACGATGAGTACTAGCATTTATGATCAAATCTTCATGGCAGAATGCACATGGGATACTAGTAATAATGGTCATTTTGACCTTTCCGAACCTAGGGTTTTAGGGGAAGCAAATGGGCTGCTAGCATTAATGGATTCTAATTTCACGACTGGCAATTCTGCCTTAAATGGCACAGTCGAGGTTACCAGGAATCCGAATACAGAGTTTGTTCATGAAGTCTTAAGGTCGAAATATGTTAATGATATTTGTGTAGGATGCAATCACAACCGAGGTGATCAGCCTGCATATTCGTGTGCCTGGAATGCTGTCCATTCTCAGGATTTTAATGAGAATTATATTTGGTGCGAGGATTACAAGTCCTCAAAATGTTTTAAATCTGAAAATCGGGAAGATAGAGGCATTTTTTGTCTTAACTATGGAGCGGAGTTCGATCAAAATGTATTTGGTGCTCATACATCTTCCAACAGGGAGAAAAGTAATGGTTTTCTTAAGGATCAATCTGTTTCTCAGGCGAACAATATATGTGAGAACCTCAGCGAAGAAGCTTTGCAGAACGAGCTTGGGTTGATTTGCAGTAAAGTCGGTGGCATCTCCAATGTTGGATTTGGATCTGACTTCAGCAATTTCACAGTAAGATGTATGCATGAGAATTCCATGAATAGCACGATCGGACGACCCTGTGATGGCATAAGCTTCAATCAGTATGATGAAATGGAAATGAACGGGAGATTGTTAGCTTACAATACAGAGAATGTAATTTCAGAGTTACTGAATGCAGACATGACTGCATCAATTGAGCCCTTGGAGTTCGAAGGGACGAGGGGTATTGCAACAGTTTCTCTGAATGAGCTGGATGGGTTTGACGATCAGATGCCTCTCATTGCATCAAATAAAACAGAAATCTACAGCGATGAACAGTCCCCACAGAAAGTTTGTTTACCTGAAAAAGATTCTGACAAGAAGTTGCCCATGAAAACCGCTGGAAGCCAGCTAGCGCTGCCCAACAATGATGGGAATCATGAGGAGAATGGCAGCAGATCGGAAAGGGTTTTAGTTAAGAATGATAATGGAACAATGATAACCTTGACAACTGGTGAAAGAGAGTCCAGTAATGTCAAACCCTTAGCGTGTGGTGAGAGCAAAGGCAAAGGACAGCCAGCCAAGAATCTTCTGGCAGAGAGAAGGCGAAGGAAGAGGCTCAATGAGCGGCTTTGTATGCTGCGCTCTGTCGTCCCAACTATAACTAAGGTATACTACATATCAGTACCTAGCCGAAGGTATTACTATTATTTATAGAAGGCCTGTAAATTTATATAAAAGGCCTACTTCGAAGTATTTTTGCATCTCTTTTTTGCCATGCAGATGGACAGGACTTCAATACTGAGGGACACGATCGAGTATACGAAACAGCTTCTGCACCAAATTCGGTCTCTCCATGGCGAGCTCGAACCCCAGACCGAGTGGCCTGCACATCTTAGAGCCTATGAAGGATACTTTCGCCCAGCAGTCATCGATTTGGACCAAAAATTTGTAGACAAAAGCATTCCAAAGGTAATTTCTCATTAAACTAATTTGCACTGATAACAAACAACACTTAAGTGCTCTTCCATGTTTTCGGTTTTTTCAATAAGAATAGATGAATATTTTAAAATTAATATGTGTTTTTCATTTATTAAATGTCTAGCTCGGCCCACCTTGCTTCTTTCGGCAGAATAAAAGGTATGTTGTAATTCAGCTCGGCTCCATCCAGGCTAGCGTAGATATTTAAAACCAGAGTAAAGTCAGTAGTAAAACTCAACTAAGATCGTTTTAATAACTAGTCATTGGTTTTTACGAAAAATAATAGTTATTAAACTTTAGTTTATAATGTAGCAAACATGACAGAATTTCATTGTTTATTATTTATGCTCCACATAATCTTCAGAAAATTTAGTTTTTAATTTAGCAAAAATAGAATGTTTTAGTTTTAATTTTAATTTAGTAATTTTATAATTTTAAATGTTGTATAGTTAAAATTAATTATTAGTTTACATATAGTTTTCATAAATTTTATCTTTTAATACAGTAAAAATGATAATATAAAGTTTTATTTTTAACAAATTTCTTATTATTTTAGAGAAATTAAATTTTGTATTGTTAACAAATTTTAATTAGCATAAAAAGTGTTTAAAACTTACTTACTTAATTAATTTTGTTTTTATATTTTAAATTAAATTAAATTTATAATTCTAAATTTCTTTATAACGAATAGTTAATAATATCTGAGATTAACAATATTAATTAAGTTGAATTTTTTAATGAATTTAAATTTTATTATATTTAAAAGTTTTTAAAAAAATATGATTTTATTTATTTGAAAATATTAAAATATATTATAAATAATTTATTTGTATTTCTTATTCTTCACAGGTTATTAAAGAATCAAGGTTTTTTCTTAAAAGAATTTAATATAAAAGAATTGTTATTTTACAAAATATTAATTACTTTTTATAAAAGTTAAAATAAATTTATACAATATTATTATTAATTAAAGTTAGACAAAAACTAATTTATTTAATTTTAAATTTTTAAATAAAAAATAATTAAGAAGATATGTGATCCTATTTGTGTTGATATTGAGGTGATCGAATTTGTATTAATATGATGATTCTAATTTAAGTTTTTTTAATTATGAAAATAAATATATATTATATATTATAAATAATTTACTAATACATTATTTATGGTGGATGAACATTTATAAATAAACCACAAATTAAGTGTTATTAACTATTCATGATTTACATGTCTAACTTAAAAGAATAATACCCCACTATATTTCATTATATCTTATAAAATTGAAATTAGTTAATTAAAATATGTGTTTATAAAATTCAAATGATAGTGACTTCATATATGTGTTTAGAATGATGTTGAGTATGAACATATTTTGAATGTGAAAAATAAATTTATATTCAAAATATTGTTAGTATAAGACCCACTGATTATTTCATTATATCTTGTAAAATTGAAATGATAGTTAACTAATATATGTGTTTATAAACTTCAAATGATAGTGACTTCATATGTATGTTTAGAATGATGTTGAGTATGAACATATTTTGAATGTCAAAATAAATTTCTATAATTCACAATATCAAATAGATAGAATCCCTCTATCCAAGGGATATTTTGAATGACGTGCCTTGCAGGTTTCAACTGTTTCTGGAAGATGATTTTAAAATAGGGATCGAAACCTTTCAAAATTGTTTAATGCAGCTCCTCTTTTCACTTAATGAATGAAATTCTGGAAAATGATTCTAAAATAGGTTCCAAACCTTTAAAGTTTCAAAATTGTTTAACGCAGCATCTCCTTTCACTCAAATAAATGAATGAGATTTCAATAGTCTCTGTATAAATGATTTAGGTTTGACTAATTAATGTTTGTAAACTATTAAGTTTGATTAAATAATGTTGTGACTGCAGTTGGAGGTTGAGAGATCAGGCAGTCAGGATCTGAACATTCACATGACATGTCAAACAAATCCGACTATACTACTGTCCACGATTGGTACTGTAGAATCCTTTGGATTCGACATCGAGCAGGGCATCATCAGCTGTTACAGCGATTTTGGAATGCAAGTCCATTGTTCAGAGGTTTAATGCTCTATCCATCAGTAAAATATTTCATTGTAACCCCCGAGTTGGACCATTTCATAGCTTGCAGGTCCCCAAGTTTCTCACTGACTTTGAATTTGTTTGTTGCATGCTTTTCCAGATCGTCAAAGATAAAAGCATGAATATCAGGCCTGAGGACATCAGGCTTGCTTTACTCCAGACCGGTGGCTACTTCGGCAAAAATTAGAGGACCTTCGTACTTTCGGTCAAGCTCTCTATACATTTTGGCTGTGTTCAACCTTCCATGTTTGCAGTCAAATCCATGTATGACTTCTCTTCATTTCTTCATGTAGCTCAGAGCCGAGCTAGCAAGCTCAGCTGCTAAATAAACTTCTGTGTTTCGGTGGTTGTGGAAAACATTCTATAGACCCAGATTTTTCTTTAGGTTTTGTTCTTCATTGCATATGTATTCATAACACCCTCTTTGCGTTGCAATCCAAAACCAAGAAAAGACGGATAGTTGTCCATTCTAGTGTGTTAAATCTCTTCTGCATACATGGGTATGATTGCTCGTTCTATCGCCGGATGATATCAACGGCATCTTACTCGTCTAGGGTTTCAATATTGGTGGCACGAGAAGTCGATCTGACAGTAGTCAATTTTAATGTGTTACTCTTCTCGCTATGAATTCTGACTCTGGATGCTACGAACTGCATCTTACTTGTTTAGGGTTTCACCAGTGCCGTGTATTCGTTTGTCACAAGGGAAGCGGTGGCACGGGTTTCACGGAAGGCACGTATTCGTCTCTGAGAATGAAAGGTCAGCTCCATTATTTTAAGAGGATAAGAAATCGACACACACACTTATAAAATCATAATGCCTTCGCTTATACTAGAAGATTTAAGGCGATAAGACATCGATACATGCACTAAAATCAAAATTTATTTGCATGGAGAAGAAGATAGTGTATGGAATTGTTCGTCTTACGCTGATGAAAGATTTATTATATTACGAAATGGGTTCACGGAATCTTTAAAAGCCTAATAAACGGGAAATCACGTGCTTTGGGTACCATCGCCTTTGTCATTTTCTGATTTCTTTCTGAAGGCTATTGGCCCCGTCAGCTTGCTAGATCTTCATCCTGCTTCATATTTCGAGAAATCAGTCAGCATGATACAGGTATCTCCTGCAGATATTAAGAAACATCAGTATTTAATTAAAAAAAACGGAGCTCTAATATTAAAAACAGATATAATACCAGTCGAAGACAAGTTACATATCATTATTATCTTCGATTCCATTTGGTTTTTCAAAATCAAAGAGCGTTGCTCTCAGTATTTTATATTCCAGGTAATTTGGCCTCTTCCTTTTCGATAAGATAACACTTTTTTTTATTAAATGTAAAATTTCTTAGTTCAAGATAGTATTATTTAACATCAAATGTTTGTAAGTCACTGCCAACACTTTAACATAGTATAAAGAAATTCAATAGCGGCATTTTTTTTGAACATACTGATATTATAAAAAAAATGTAATATAGATATATGTATTATAACTTATTTTTCACATATTATAAAGAAGTTTAATATAGAAATATGTTTTATAATTTATTTTGATATAAATAATATAATTTTAGTATTATAAATCATAAGATTTTTTAAGATATTTTATCATATATTTAAATAAAATTAAAAATATTATGTAAATTTTATGAATATTATATTTTTTCCCAAAAAAGCTTATGTCTATTATTTAAATAAATAAAGATATATAATTTTATATATTTAAATACTATAAAATCAATATATTTAAATTAAATATTATATTTTAAGACATTAGTTTCACAACCTTAGAGGATTATTTAATGATTATAAGTTTTCTAAATTTTAATTTTAAAAGTTTGATAGGTAAATACTATAACATCAACATCGTATTTTCTAACTATTTTTAAACTATTTTTAACGGTCTCCTCTTCAATTTTTGGGCTCAAGTTTGAAAATGACTTAAAATTTCTGACTTCAGAATTATTATTTTTTTAATGTAATTTTTGTAATGCAACTTATGTCCTCTTTTGAAGTCAAACTATAAACTATTTATAAAGTACCTAAGGAATGTATTCTGCTTTCACTTATGAATGCAAAGAATATGTTTTCTTCCATGGAAAAAAAAACAACATAGTATTTTTTAACTTCTATTTTTTCTTATTAAATTTTACTTGACTTTACATTTTACTTTAGTAATTATTTAAAAAAATTATTAACATGTTTTATTTACATGCATCTATCAGTATTAAGTGTAATCCTTTTTTTTTTTAAGATTTTGAGTTTTTAACTTTTAATAATGTTTACATGTTTTATTAAAGTTTATTTTGTTGAAATTTAAGTTTTATTATATGGTAATATTATATAATTTATTTAATTATAATATTTAAGTTAATAGTTATTTATAGTTTTATGATACTTTTATTAGTAGATTTAAAAAAAATAGATCATTCCTATATTTGTATCATATATTTTACCATATAACTTTACAAGTAGAATTAATTTTACTTTATAAAAGACGAAACAACATAGGTTCATTTTAATTACATTATAAAATAATAATTCACTCAACAAAGAATATGATTTTTCTCACTTATCATCCTAATCATATTCAAAATCCAACCATTAATACATAACATATAATTGGTTTTTTCTTACTTACCAACCTAATCATAAACATATTTAAACATCGTAGTTAATTGTTTTCTAAATAATAGAGTACTCTTTTCACTTATTAATTTGGGTTTAACATGTATACAATATGTATTACTTTTATTTATATATATATATATAACATATTAAATATTAAATAATTTTTTAAAAATATTTAATATAATGAAAAATATATTTAGAAGAAATCTCTTTAGAACATCTTTATAATATATTTGTAAATAAAAGTATTTTAATATTTATATTAAAAAAAATTATTTTAAAATTTTATATCTTATATATAAGATAATTTAGTGATTATAAAATACATTTTTAAATAATGAATCATATTCATTTTACATAAAATTTATTTATTTATTTTTATGATTTTCATTTTATTTAAATTTTTAAACTTCAAATACATCTAAATTCTAAGACAACAAAATATATATTTATATTTTATTAATATTATTGTTTGTTGTTTGATATTTTAGTATAATTTTTAAAATTTTCTAATTATTTATTGTTAAACATTTTAATGAATCTTTAGTTCATTATACTTAATATGAAATTTAAATATCATTAATATAAATCTATCTAGCATTTTTTTTTAATTATTTGTTTTGAATATAATTTATTAACGCTACACATGTAACACATTTACTTAAATTAAAATTACATCTAACTAATTTAAAACAATCATCATTATTTTCATATACATATTCATAAAATTAATATTTTTTCTTTTTCTCCTTTTCTTTTTCCATTAAACTATTCTTTTTATTACAATAATGGAGTCTTAAATTTCATTTTTTTATAATAACATTTTAAAACATACTCTTCTTATCAATGTAAACTAGATATATTATATTATTTTAATCTATTTTTTAATTATATTTAAAAACTTTTCTTTTTTAAATATTTGAAATATTTATTAACTCTAAATTTTAAAAATATAATTTTTAATAAATATAGAAAATAAAAATAAAACCATTTTAATGAATTTTTTTAATTGATTTATACATATCATTATTAAAAAAAATGTTTAATCTTTTATTTAATCATTTTAACAAATTCACTCTTACATTGCTTACCTAACATATATAGATCATAGTCTCTACTTACAACATTTAACATTTAAAGATATGTTTCTTACCTATCATATATACAACATATTAGATGTGTTCAACATTTAAAGATATAAAATGCTTACCTTCTCTTGACAAAATCTCTAGGATTCAGGTTACCATACTCAATATGTTCTGATTATCATAATATTATAATCATTTACTAATACTTATTCATGATTGATAATTTAATATTATAATCATTTACTAATACTTACTCATGATTGATAATTTTCAAATGTAATTGTTATACCACATTATGCATGAGGTGTTATACTCTTATTTTTATTGAGCAAATCAAGGATGAGATTATTTTTACATGAGAAGAGAAGATTATCAAAGTAGGTTTATTAATTGATTTTTGAGATTTTATGTACATCAATTACCATTATGTTTTCTTGAGATGGTTCCATGTCTTTATACTTGTAATACTATATATATGTCTAGAGTATTTTGTTATGGGTTATATGGTTTGTATTGATAAATGTACTTGAGGTTACACTTTTGTTTGATTATGTTGAATATGGTTAGTAAGAATGTTGCGTAGTTTAATGCATTAAAGTAGACATTATTTTGTTTTATGCATATACCATTATCTATTACATTTTTATTATTATTACATTGATTACAAACTTCTCTTGGTTGCACCTTTAAATGTTTCATCTATATTTCATTTTACCACCTATAGATTAACTCTCAATATATATAATAAACAAAATATATTTAATATATAAATATTAATAATAAACCTATAATTGAATAAACTAGTATGTAATGAAAAGATACCTTGATAATGAGAAGTCATGTCTTTTTACAAAAAGGTTCTACATAAATACATATACAAGCCCACACTTATTATCTATCATATTCCATATTCATTTTTATACATTATGTGGTCATAAGTTATTTTATATTTCAAATATTTTAATATTTGTTATGTGAGAACTTTGTTCGGCTAATTTGGAATCAGAGCCTCATTCCTCGGGGGCCCTCACTTTAGAGTTTCTTTGATTTGGACTTTGACCATAAACTTGGTCGTTGACCATTTTTCAAAATTACATTAAAGAATATAAACCACCCTTCATCCCTTGTTGCGACCTGCACCAGCCTCCATCCCTACCACACGGAGTCCCTCCATCCATGGATATGCTCTCCATGCTTCCCATCCACACCATCGCTTCCACTTCCACATGTGTTTCCACCATTACCCTTCTGCACACACCCACCCGCTATCACACTCCTTCCTTCATGCAACCACCCACACGACCTGCTCCCAAACTCCTCATCCAATTTCCTTACCACTTCAGTCTGCCCCCTCCAAATTTTCCATTCCACTAACCAATAGTTGCTCCCTCCCAATCACAACTCCACTCCATCCGCCTTCACGCTGATCCACATCCACCTTCCTCATCCACCCATCGCTAACATTGTTTCTCCTCTATGCCCAACACTCCCCTCTCCATCCACTCCCCTCGCATACCACCTGCGCCAGCCATTCCAATCCTGCACCATCCATATCCACCTCACTTCCCACTTTTCCACGCATCCAAAAACCTCCATACCCCACGCTAATGCACCTCCATGTGCCTCCCTGCGTTTCCCGCACACCCACACTCCTCGTTTGTCGTTGCTCCCCCATCCTCTACTGTTGTGCCACCCACACAACCACCTTTTTGAATTCACATCCACACTGCCCACGCGTATTTCCCCTACCTTCGTTGTTCCCTTTTCCACTGCGTCATGCCACATTCGCACTGTGTTCCCACCCACCTCGGCAGTTCTCCTCTCTACCACCTTCCACACTGTTGCATATGCTCACAACCCATGCCTGTGCTTCGAATCTTTCATCACCCCACGACTCCCTCCTCGTAGTGCTTTCACATAGGGTTGAAACCCTAGTTCAAGCCATTCAAAAAATTGATATTAGAATAATCTTTATTATTACTAAATAATAATGATTATCATAATATCTTAAAACCCTATCTCTAAACCAATCTCCAAAACAAAATATTATAATATATTAAATTATTGTATGAATTTTTCGTCCAAAAAAATAAAAAATAAAGTTCAAAGGAAGACTAAAAGTATTGAGATATATAAGACAAAAGCAAGGAAGAATCAGAAAAAATGTGATAGACAAAAGAAAATGGAGTCTCATGGTGAAAAACAAGGACGATTGCCAAGCACTTCAAAAATTCATGCTTCAATGTTATTTCAAATAAAAGGAATAATTAGAGAGAAATACTTTACTATTTCTTTTGCTCTCGTTGAACAAAATAATTATATTAGTGTTGAATTTTCTAATGAGTTAGCGATTCTCTAATTAAATATAGGTGAAAGGTTAGACTTTTGGAATAAGAAAGAATATGAAATAAGCAATTTACAACTAAACATTGGAGATTATATTAGTGTCTCTGGTGACCTAATTTTTGTATTACCTTGTATAGAAACATTGGGGACTTTTATCTTAAATGTTGAAAAGAAGTTTCTAACATTTCCTTACAAGAAGAAGAAAATCACATGGTAAGACATTAAAATGAAGTGAGAATCAAAAGTCATGTCATCTAAAGACTTCAAAGATATATCAAAGGTGATTTTGCAAGAAAATGAGAAATCAATACAAACGATACACAAATAATTCAACAAATTTTTCATAGACAAAGAAGAAGAGATCTCTCATCTAAGTGATCACACAACAAGAAAATCCATCTTTTAGCACCACAAATTAGCACCACTTATATGTTGTGGTGTTAAGGTGGTGGTATTAGCACCAATTACAATTTTGTGGTGTTGAGGTGGTGGTATTAGCATCATTTATATTTTGTGTTGTTAAAGTGGTGCCATTAGCACCATTTATATTTTATGGTGTTAAGATGGTGCTAATGTTTGTTAATATTATTGGAAATTGATTTTTTCATCATATGTGTTAAGAGAAATGCCATGTTGGCAAGTACCATAAAATGGTGCTAAGCTATTATTGTCACATGGATATGTACAAGTAGGATATAATTGTGCATTTTTGCACCACAAACACAACAACTTACAAATAATTATTTTGTAAATAATTTAGTTCCATTTTTTCCATTCAAATAAATGATGAAGATAATTTATGAATTTTTGCACCACAATCACAACAAACTCAATTATTTATTTTTATATTCTTTAAACAAATAAATAGACACCATCTATTTATGAGGCTTAGCACCACAAGCACAAAGTTCACATATAACTATTTTGTGAATAATTCAATTTGGTTATTCATTTTAATAGTATCTAAACAAATAAATACATAGAACATTTAATATTGGCAAATAATTAAAAAATAATAATTTATTATTATTGTAAAGTAGTATTAAAAGTGATTCAAATTGAAATTTGATTATTCAATTTAGAATATTGATCTTCTTGAATTTTTTGGTGGACATTAATATCATGACTACTTTATTAACACAAGGCATGGATCTCAAATCCATGGACATGGTCAAGGGAAAAATATCTACCTTGGGCCCTAAAAATAATTAGTTCATAAATAACTCAATCCAATTATTAATTTTTAATATTATTTAAGCAAATATATAATTAATTTTTAATATTATTTAAGCAAATATATACTTAGGATATATTCTTAATATTGACAAATAATTAAAGAAAACGATTTTTATTTTATTTTTTATTATTATAAAATAGTGATAAAAGTGATTTGAATTGATATTTGATTATTTGATTGAGTATATTTGATTGATCTTATTAAATTTCTTGATGGATATCAATATCATTATTAGGTTTTGAGCAAAAGGAATGGGTTTTAAAGCCAAGGACATGATTCAAAGGAGGAAACCTTTACCTTGGGCACTAAAAGAAGATTTTAGGAATGTATGACAATGTCAAGTTCCCAACTTTGGCCTAAGGAAAATTGGCCATGGTCACCTACTCAATATTCATAAAATTTAATATGGTGGCTAAATTAATTAAATTGCCTAAGTAAAATTATCCTAAGGTTCTCAAGAATAATTATTATGGGATAATTTGGCCACATGAGACCCCCTAATTCGAGTTTGCAAGCAAAAATAGCCAATGAGGGATTAATTGGAGAATGTTTCCCACTTAATTAAGTCAAAGAGGTAATTATGAAAGTAATTGGGCATTTAATGAGTAATTTGGGTTAAATGGGCTATGTTAAATTTGCTATATCTTGAGAATAGCCTTAATTAACTATCAAATGTGCTTCCTAATCTCTGATTAATGAGACCTACACTTAATTAACATATGATAGGACACATCCATACCCTCCTATTGTTTTTTAAGGCTGTACATGACTTTGAATGAAAATTGCATTTTCTCTCTCCTAAGGGTTTTGAGACCTTAACCTCACCCAAATATTCCCAAGTTGATTCCTATGCACTTCCTGAGAATCCCTGTACATTCACACAGACAACCTAAAGCCATAATTTGAAGAACCCGTGTCCTATCCACTGGAATCCATCCCCTTCCTTTCACTTTCCCATACCCTTGCTCTTTCACTATTCAATTTTGATTAGTTTCCGTAAAACAACTATATCTTGCTCTCAAGAGATCCAATTCACATTTCATGAGTTGCTGCAGAATCTTAAGTCTTTGTATAATCCATACCAAGTTGTTTTATAGATATTGGACCCTCCTAGATACCTATTCCATCCATTTCAAAATCATTACCCTATGTTGTCCCAAACTCCAAATTCCACTTCAAGTCCCTGCAAACCTCTCCCGAACCCCTCCAACTATGTAATTTTGATTCTACAGTTTGCATACTCTGCAAAAATAGAGTACACTACCACTCTAATCATTTCTAAGCTACCCCAAGCCTTACAAAGTGAAAAACCACTTTACCCTTAGCCCTCGGAAAGTGTCAAGTTGAGGTGATGTAAAGGATCTAGTTTGCATATGCTGGTGTACCTAGGTAACCTTGGAGTAGAATTCAGAAGTAGATGATTTTGAAACATCAATGGTCCCAGTATGTTGTGCAAAGGATTCTTGAGCTAGTGTAGCCCCTATTTTCCATCATTACATGAGGTTTTGAGTTAGTGGTCCTAAATTCCTAGTTAGGATCATCATAGTGGTACCATAGCTCTTTCCTTGTCCCAGGTTGTGGAAAGTACAATCATGACTATCTCCAATGATGTCTTTTAGTATATCTGTGAGTACTTGAAAGTGAATGAAGAAGCTTTGA